>JAWQUS010000014.1:22911250-24346875 GCA_036365455.1 Macrosoma leucophasiata | reverse complement strand
TCAGGAAAAAGGCGAATTTCAGTGAAATGGGCGAAGATTGAATTACATATTTCGACCTCTGACGCGTTGTTTACGTCATGATGACGTCACAGTTCACACGTCGCGTCGCAAATAGACGAGTGTTAACGACCGTGGAATATTACCTCATGGTGAGAGCATTCGTTTCCTATCATGTGTATTGTCTGTAGGATAATTCTGTAACACAAAACAATTCGTCGGGATGAGCTCAAACGGAACCCTTTTCGAATAAGTCTAGTGAATTCGCGTGCCTTTAAGGAATTAATGTAAAACGTCTTTTGATTGAGCAAGAATCGTTCTCACTTCGATGAAGTGAGTTTTCAGGATTATGTACCTCATGCCTGCACATATTTACATCTAGATACAAGATATAATTTTTTTTACTATTCGGAAACAAAATTTTTATAAAAACCTTAAACAGACTATCTTAAAATTAATAAAAGAAATAAAGCAGCATTGCCACGTTGAATGGCAATGCTTATTCTCTGACCAAAATATTGACCAGCCCTCTGGGCACGGGAAGTGACAAACAAACGCTTCGCAATGTCTCCAAATAGGAGACGAGCACTGGGGCCCCATGGACCCGTTTCGACCCCAGAGATAAATGCTAATTGATTGCCAATTCCTAAGATTCGCTTTACTATGATATTGAACTTTAAACATATGCTGGTTTCAACACACGATAGGTACATAAAAAATAGACGTCGTTCTGCGAATTGTCTACAAAAACAATATTCGACCGACTCTACCGTTTCCATTACTTAATGCAATCTAATTTACTGGAAACAAGCAAAAGCTTTCAGTGTATACAGAATACACGTTTTATGTCATCATTATACTTTTTTCGTTTTAGGGTTTCGTACCTCGAAAGGAAACAACGGAACCCTTATAAAAACAAATAAAATAAAACACGCTTACACTCACAGCCCCACAGTAGGTATAAACTTGAGTCGTGGGTGCCGTCGTACACAAACAACACATACACAAATACCCAGACCCAAAACAAATATCTGTAGGCCATACAAATATTTGTCCCGGTGCGGGGATCGAACCCGCGACCCTTCGAATCAAACGGTCATCTCACACCGCTGGACTAACCGGGTCGTCTAATTACTACTTATAGAACCACTTTGTTGTCCGTCCGTCTATCAAGATGGTTTTTTCCCAGGAACGCGTAAAGCTGAATTTTATATCAAATACTGAAGTCTACTGTCCCTTGGAGTGCGAAATCAAACTTCTAAGAATAAACAATCAACAGATTTTTTGAGAATTGCGTCAAAAGAGTACTTCAGGGCTGGCAGCGCGTTGGCAACGCTCCTGGTGATGCAAATGTTCATAGGCGACGGTGACCACTTTCCATCAGGTGGCCGTCTGCTTATCTGTCAACCTAATGACATAAAAAAAGATACAGCTGTTTATATCGCAAAATTTCCGCGCAAATGTTCGAAACTCGCAAGGAAATCAAAAGTCAATGTCCTGTCTAGTACTTTAGTACATATATAGGTCAATGGTTACATCATAAACTAAATTTTTTTACGGAACCCTCGATGTGATGGTCCGACTCGTGCTTGGGCGGTTTTTTTTATATAAACAAGAGAATTTTCAAAGCATCATCATGATATTTCCAGTCTTCCTTGAAGCTATTTACATCATTCATGTGAGTTTTTAATGGGTCGTGATATGTACGATCTGGAGTACTAAAATGTTGTTTTTACTGTAAGGGCGTTTGTGCACTATAAGAAATTTTACTGTTCGGCATTCCGACTTTTTACAGTCCGGTGTGGCACGCCATTAATCTACTAGCTTGTGCATTACACGTAATTTTACTGTCCGAAATTTCAATTTACTGTACAGCCAGAGAATATGTAATAATACTCCGTATAGAATGGACACTTCGACCTCCTGCCCGATTTCCCCGCATCACCCAACCTCCGCCCCTCTTATGGGCGACGGTTGGTATTTTGTACGTGCTACGCACACAGGTGCGCATGTAAATACACGTCACTGATTGATGTCTGTGTAATAGTGACCAAATTAAGCGTTTGTATGGAATTTTGGCGGAGTGTCCGCGGTGTGGTACAGCTTAAAGATAATATGATGACATTGGCGGTTAGGTACATGCACCTTGTTAAGGCATTGCAGTTGAGTAATGCGTACGAGAGACATTGTCACACCGCGGACACTCCGCCAAAATTCCATACAAACGCTTTATTTGGTTTCTAATACACAGACATTAATCAGTGACGTGTATTTACACGCGCACCTGTATGCGTAGCACGTACAAAATACCAACCGTCGCCCATAAGAGGGGAAGGGGTTGAGTGATGCAAGCATATCGAGCGGGACGTCGAAGTGTCCATTCTATACGTAGTATTATTACATATTCTCTGACATTGTTTATACGTATACATACTAAGACATACTTAATAGTTATTTCATTTACAATTGTTATTGATTAATAATTGGATTGAATTACATTTACATTTACCCAATTCATCGTTTCTTCATGCCACACCGGACCGTAAAAAATCGGAACGCCGGACAGTAAAGTTCCTTGTAGAGCACAAACGCCCTTACGGGGCTTAATTATTACGTAATGTCTCATTTGGATCTGTGGAATATTTTGACACTCTTCGTATATAAATAACTAGCTGTTGCCCGCGACTTCGCCCGCGTGGATGTCGAAAAGTAGCCTATGTTCTTTCTCAAAGTCAGCTCTATCTCTGTACCAAATTTCATTAAAATCAGTTCAGTCGTTTGGACGTGAAAAGGTAACAGACAGACAGACAGACAGAGTTACTTTCGTATTTATAACATTAGTAGGGATAAATACCCTATATCATTACTATCATCATTTCAGCCGGAAGACGTCCACAGCTGGACCAAAGCCACACAAGGGGGATGAAAATAGCATCAAATTACCAAATAACCTACATTGCATCCTCGCGAAGCTAGTAGTTACGTAAATACCTACATAGTATAATAAAATATATACCTAATAATACATTGTTATGTATTTATTCGATAGTAATACCTATACCTATCCTAACATAATTGGCGGGACAAAACATGTTACCTATTTCGGGATGAAAAGAAAATATTACTCAATTTACTACTGGTTATTTATTGTTTTTTACTGGTGGTAGAGCTCCAGTGACGGAGCTCGCGGGCGTAGACACCACCGCATTACCTAATATACTTGCCGGTAAATGGTAGTCTTCAGCACTACTGTGTTCTAGTCAGGTGGTAATGTACGGCCCTGTAATTTCTGGCACAGAGGCATAACACCTTAGGCCTCAGTAGTGGTAACGCATCTGCATTTTGACCTTGGTCTTGTGTGGGTGTCTATAGGCTGCAGTCATCACTTAACATCAATGTGAACTGCATGCTTGTTTGCCACTACCATTAAATAAAAAAATAAAAAATTGGCGTGACAATACATGTTACCTATTTCGGGATGAAAAGAAAATATTTCTCAATTTACTGGTTATTTATTGTACAATGTCGTCTCGGTACCTGAAAAATACATCTAGACTAAACTGGGAGCAGCGACATGAGAAATTAGGACAGACACAAATCATAAGCGGTAGCGGGTTGAATACCGTTCGTACACTATTTTTTTTGACCAAATAGGTCGAATTCTGTCTGATGGTGGGGTCAAAAGTCTTAGGAATTGGCGTGCATGTATGAAGAGAATGATGAAGGTAGACGAGGCACGAGAGGTTTGTCTGAACCGGGATGTCTGGCGCTCTACACTCTCTGCCTACCCCGTTAGGGACCTGGCGTGAAGATACATACATACTATTTTTTTTTTCAATCTAATAGGAATACAATATAAAGTCAAATTGAAAAATGTTCCTTAAATCTATTCATATACATAGATATTACCATCATATTATGAAATACCTAATGAGTAGTAGTTTCCATACTGTTCATATTGGTACTGTGTGTAGTTAGGGCGTTAGGCTGACCGGGCCGCTCCCGTCGCCCTAATTAGAGACCATTACTCCCTAAATGTACACTACCCTGACCCATGCTATCGGACCCTGAATACCGTGTCGTATTTAATAAGACCATATACCCACATTTTCTACCGACATCATCACCTACGCGCTCAATTCCTGTTACCACAAAAACTTCGGGTTTTCCTTAGGCTTTATTACACTCTTTAAGAAACCTACAAAACGGCAGACGATCATGAAAAGATTTTCAACAATTTTTGAAAAGAAAAATCCACGGTATATCAACTTTGAAATATAGTTTGACAACCGAAAGAACATATCGCGATGCTGAAAATATTTTTCCCATAAGAATTCTCCTACACAAGAGAGAATAAAATTAATTAATAAAAGTATGTATGTGTCTTCACGCCAAGTCCCTAGCGGGTTAGGCAGAAAGTGTAAAGCGCCAGATATCCCGGTCCTGACACACCTCCGGTGCCTCATCTACATTCATCTTTCTCTTCATACATTCACGCCGATTCCTAAGACCTTTGACCTCACCATAAGACAGTACTCGACCTATTTGGTCATGGTAGGTCAGTCTTGGAATTGGTCCGTTATTAATACCTTAGTATGTATGTATGTATCTTCACGCCAGGTCCCTAACGGGGTAGGCAGAGAGTGTAGAGCGCCAGATATCCCGGTTCAGACAAACCTCTCGTGCCTCGTCTACCTTCATCATTCTCTTCATACATTCACGCCAATTCCTAAGACCTTTGACCTCACCATAAGACAGTACTCGACCTATTTGGTCATGGTAGGTCAGTCTTGGAATTGGTCCGTTATTAATACCTTAGTATGTATGTATGTATCTTCACGCCAGGTCCCTAACGGGGTAGGCAGAGAGTGTAGAGCACCAGATATCCCGGTTCAGACAAACCTCTCGTGCCTCGTCTACCTTCATCATTCTCATCATACATGCACGCCGATTCCTAAGACTTTTGACCCCACCATCAGACAGAACTCGACCTATTTGGTATTAATACCTTAGTAATAGCAAAAATTCAATTAAATTCCAACAAACTCTATAAGTTGATGGCTTGGACTGTCACGGTCGAGTGGCGGGTGAAGGTCGATGAATCATCCACCGTTCTTAATCGATAGGTCAGCTATCGACACGTTTTATTATCACTAGCAGGTACTTCACTGTCACCATTAAGTTCCCACCGATATCTTTGCTTTGGTATTTCTTTCTAGGTCAAATGACCCTATTTTTACGTAATTTTACATCTGTTTCATGAGATAGGTAGAGATAAATGCATGGATTGATGTCTTCAAATACCTACATACTCTCACGATGCGACAATTACGTTCCGTCCCAGAAAGAATAAGACCTTGATCTAATAGGTCAAGAACTGTTATCTATCCATGTTATAAAAGAAAAACACCCGACGCGTCAATCTGTCTCTCTGTCTGTTCATCATAAACTTAAAGACTCACGGATGTTCATGCGGTTTTCACCAATAAATAGTGATTCTTAAGAAAGGTTTGCGTACATAATTTGTTAGAGTTTTGTGTAAACTGATTAGAATATAACGAAAAATGTTGACAATAACAGACAAACAGACGGCGCGAGGGATTTTGTTTTATAGGTAATATACCTAATATGTATAATTACATCATATGATTAAAATGAATGTCTTAGAAGTTGTCACAAATAGTAGCGCGCATGAAAATAAAATTCCAATCATACGAAAGCATTGCTCACACCGATGATGGAACTCGCCCGATGTAGGTATAATATCCTTTTTTAATAGTTATTAGGTAGTTAAATATACCCCATATTTAACTTCTTCTTCAAAAATGGCGTCAAAAGAGTCCTTCAGGGCTGGCAGCGTGTTGGGAACTCCCCTGGTGTTGCAAATGTTCATAGGCGACGGTGACCAAATTCCATCAAGTGGACCGTGTGCTTGTCTGTCAACCTTCAGACATAAAAAAAATCCATGCGTATTATAACAGATAATTTGACAGAAACCTTTTATACTTCTTGCATTTCATTCACGAATTTCCACCGATATTGTATTAGTTACGGTAGCATACATCAATTTTAAATGAATCAGTCCAATTTTCAGACGGTTCAATTTCGATATCGTTATTATTCATTTTACTTCTAAAAAGTCGATGGAGAAATAACAGTTGTCAATATCAATTTCCGATGAAGTTTTTGAAGCGAAATACAAACTTTTAGACTTAAATTAGTACTTAAATGAAGGCCACAGTAATTTCATCAACCGCAATTTGTCGATTTGTTCTAACAGGAAAAATCATTTATTTTAATTAACTAGTGTTGTAAAATAATTGATAACAAAATCAAATTTCATCTAATGATGATTTTAAATTGATGACTTATATTCGTGTCAATATTTTAGTTAATGTTCTTTTATGTAACGAAGATGGCAAAGAAGCCATGCAATTCACATGGATGTTAAGTGATGACTGCAGCCTAATAGACATCTGCACAAAAACCAAAGGTCAAAATGCAGATGCAATCCGGGGTGGCACCCCCCTTAGTTGTTATGTCTCTGTCATAGTTATTTCGGGGCGGGGTCATGCACAGTAGGTAAATTTATAAATGAATAATAAATTTTATTTATTTATTTAATCTTTAATGCACATATTACAAAATGTGTACATAAGGTGGACTTAATGCCATAAGGCATTCTCTGCCAGTCAACCTTAGGGTTGTAAAAGAGAGCATCAAAAGTTGCGGAGAGAAAAAAAAATAAAAAAAATAAAAATTCAAACCAAAGTAACAGATAAATATATATATATACATATATATATTATTTATGTATTTATGTACACACCTAAATAATATACCTAAATATATAATAATAAAAATACACATACTTAAATATAATAATAGCATAATACATTAATAATGAACATATACACCAAGCTGCTGTACCAATGACTATAATAAATCATAAATACTGTTAGAGGTTTTGGCGGGAACCTTGAAAGAGGCGTATGGTGCTCTTATTTTATTTCATTTTCTTGGTGTATATTTAAGTTATATTGAATAAAATTGGTGGCATTTTGTTTGATATAGGTTTATTACAGTGCAGTGCAGTTACATTATTTTTCACTATACACGGGGTATAGTGAAAAATAATAACAGTGCGAAAACACGACCTTTCAGGTTGCCTCCAAAACTTCGTTGTAAATGTTCTGGTAAAGTAGCCATCGCTTTACTCGAATAACTTGATTGTAACTCACTTGACTGACGTATTATACTTGATAACTTATAAACTTGATACTTACATACTATACTTGATGACTCCAGTGAAGGAACTCGCGGGCGTAGGCACCACCGCATTACCTAATATACTTGCCGCTAAATGTAGTGTCAATGTTAGGTGGTAACATACGGTCCTGTTATTTCCGGCACAGAGACATAACACCGTAGGCCTCAGAAGTGGTAATGCATCTGCATTTTGACCTCGTGTCTTTGTGTGGGTGTCTATAGGCTGCAGTCATCACTTCACATCAATGTGAACTGCATGCTTGTTGGCCACTTTCATTACACCTCAGAGGGAAGCTCATACTATAATTTACACTTTCTGAGCAAAAACGAACGTGAGAACTGCACCGTCGAGCACTGCCCTTTCATTTTTTTTCCAAGTGCGCTAAAAGAAGTGTAACTTCAAGAACTACAATTCTATGACAATAACAACACATCGTTTAGATATGTATCTCAGTGGCGTAGCTAACATGGGTGGCACCCCGGGCGGAAGAGCAAAAAAGAGGAAATACTCCCCATTTTTAGGGTGCCGAAGTAAACAAGGAACCTCTATAATTTCGTCATGTCCGTCTGGCTGTCTGTCCGTCCGCGGCTTAGCGCAAAAACTAATGGTACTAGAGACTTAAAATTTGGCACAAGTATACACCTATCGCGCCGACAAAGTGGTAGAATAAAACCATGAAAAATAAAATGGTTTAGGGTAAATCCCCTACATGTAACGCGCGGATAATTTTTTAAATTTCGTTTTCTATATAGTGTGGGATATCGTTGGATAAGTCTTTTAAAAATGTTAGGTATGTGCTAAAATCATTTTTCGATTTAGTTAACTTTTCGGGACTTATTAAGCTTTAGAGAGTCAATTATCGTTACAGTGAAGTGTCCCCCCTGCCTCTACCAACAAAACGGTTGTTGTTAGAAATTCAAACGTTACAGCAATAGTAGCTATATATATTACTAGCTGCTGCCCGCAACGTTGTCTGCGTGAAGGCTCTACAGCACCAAACATACCTAAGATGCCAGTGTCGCTTTAGCATTATAAGCAAACAACTTCTAAAATAGTATTAAATTAAAAGTATAAGTTTTTTTGCAAGCGAAGCAAGTGAAGGGAGTCATATGGGAATCCTGCTGAGTTCAGTAGTATTATTACATATTCTCTGGTTCAGTCATAAGAAGTGACTGAAGGAAATAGACAAAATAATGCAGGGATATATTCCCGGACACAAAAGAGTAAAATTACGTACAAAGGTATCAAACCTTACAACACTTTCCTATAAACTACTTTGGTAGTTATTCTGCCAGGAGCCAAAATGTAAAAAGAGACAGGACTGGTGACGCGGTAGCAAGCGACGTACAGTTGCCCGTGTGAGAAGCAACTTGTCCTGAGGTTAACACCCGCTGATCTCAGTGTCTGCCCCTGGGACTTATTGATGGTCATCGCGAAGCAAACATTCAACTGTACGCGCTTGAACTGGAATGTGTAGTTATACGGTATGAGGGGAATGCGTGGTATAAATACTGCCTCGTTATACAACTTCGGAGGAGATAAGTTCCGAAGAAGCATAATCGGGACACCTACCTTCAGCTTGATGGAAGTCCGCTTGCTGACAGGTAGTTCAGAAATGCCATGGGATAATATGTGGCGTCATCATGCTCGACGACAGTATTTATGGAGGTATAGACCACTTCATTGCCTATTCATTGCTGCAGTCTGATCATTTTTGAGCGTCAAAATGGCCCGCTTACACACCCAAAATTTTGCTGGTGCGGTATACGACTAAAGTCCCCGTAGACACCGAGAATGAGTTCTTCTCACCTGGATACATCTCTGTCAAGAGACTCTGGAATCACCACCTATCTACCTCTCTTTTCTGGTAGAGTGCTTCCGCGAAGACTTAGAAGGACATCGGAAAATTCTTGAGCACGTGCATTGTCGTCGAGCCGAGCTCTCATATTAATGGTCAAGCGCAGCGTAAGTACGAACTCGTTAAGATCGTTTCAACAAAGCATTCATCTCGTCAGCCTTCGATCTTCGCGTCAAAACGGGAAGCGTTTGCCGGAAATCGTTAGTGAACAGTAATGTGACACCACCCACTCAAATGTTCGTTCCTGCGGATGTCCTGCAGGGTTCTGTCCACGGCCTAAACTGCCTTTCTATTGGCCATCGTACACTCATCCCATACAATCAGAGAGCAATCCTTGAGCACGTGTCCCTTATCACTGTTACATAACACACCAAAAACGTCATTTCGGCGCTCTCTAAATATAAGGAATTTTAAACATGACATGTACTGTCTTGCTATCCGGAAGCAGTGTGGCAGCAATTCCCCACGACGCTACAGCAATAGCAATTTTGCCTTGCCTCCTGACCTCTGCAAGTATGCCAGTGATAACAAATGTTTTTCCTGTTTCACCAGGAGCATCCAAACTCCAGGAGAAAAACATTTTACCCTGGTTTTGCCCAACGCTTTCGAGGACGGTATCATAAATTAGTTTTTGCTCTGAAGAGAACAAAGCGACATGGTCATTTCGCCCGGATCGTAATCTGTCTCAGCGATATACTCCCAATTTCTACGGTCTTGATGCGGTGATGATCGGGGGAGCTGGTAACCCATATTCGATAGTTCAATCGGTGGTGGAAATTACCACATCTTGAAATGAACTAATACAGGTGTTCAGCATGCGTTCATTAGTTACTTCGACTTCGTCTCTAGTAGCACGTGTCTCAAAGCTCGTAGAAAATCAGACAGATGATGGCGATATTTCTCCGTCACTGACGCTTGCCTCCGCGAGGGTGTAATCCCAGTTTTGGTAACCGTCGAGAAGGTGACGTGCTACGCAGGCTGCGCGGTAAGTGGGATACTCCACGCCATCAAATGTCCTCAGAAGTGAAATACGTTGGGCCTCGGACCGTGTGAAGTAACAACCGCAGGAAAAAGCTTTCGCCATTATTTGGATGCACGGTACCTATAAACCTTACCCAATGAGGTGTCCTTGAAAATTCTCGTATATTCATGCAAAATTAGAAGTAAATCCATTAAGATCCATTACTTTTTGAGTTTAGCTCGCACATACATACAGACAAACAACAACAGACAAAACAAACACTATATTTGGCTTCGATATCGATAGTAAATCACACCCCAAATATTCTTTAAAACAAAAAAATCAATGTACAGTTTTGACTTTCCTACGATTTTAAAGATTTACAGCTCTTCCCCCGTAGGAGATAGCGTGATAATATGTAGCCTATATGTTGACCGGACCTGTTAGTATTAATTAGCAAATTTTTTCTTCAAATTTTGTTTGAATATTACTATCAGGCGCCATTTAGTAGGTACTTTTTTGGTTTAGCCCGGACATACATAGCGACAAACAGACAAAAAATCTGAAAACTATATTTTTGGCATCGATTTCTATTGTAGATCACGTCCCAAGTATTCTTTTAAAAAATATTCAATGTACAGTTTTGACTTTCCTACGATTTTATTAAATGTAGAGATTCCCGTCGGAATGAGGGATTTTCCGGCATTAAAATGTAGCTTAAATGTTGGCCAGGCTTAGTATCTATACACCACAAAAAATTTCATTCGAAGCCATCCAGTATCTTCGGAATTTAGCCTGGACAAAGGGACAAACAGACAAACAGACAGACAATAAAATTAAAAATCATTGAAAAGTGTTCTAATACTATTTTAACATCGCCCCCAATTAGTTTTTCGTAAATATATACAATGTACAGACACGCGGGTTTTACTGTTTTATTATATATATAGATAACGAAATTAGAAGCAAAACTATCACACTTAAGTTAGCATTACAAGTTTGCGAGTAAAAGTTGACCAAAGGTATTTCACTCGAATATTTTGAACCACTCCATAAAAAATTTAATTGTTTTTTTTTATTACATTATTCAAACCTAAAAACTACGAAACCCTTCACTGCGCGTGGCCCGACACGCAAGTGACTAGTTTTAGTATCTTATTTCTCCATTCTCCACCATTGTGCCCCCCTATTTGAGCAAATTCTGTCTCTGGCGCCCCCTGGTAATAAGAATGTCTTATTACCAGGGGGCGCCAGATTAATAAATTCTTATTACCAGGGGGAGACAGAGTGAGTTTTGTGTTGCGCTTTCACGACTACACAGCTCAAATTTTGGTTATTTCAAAAGAGGGTGTCACCCCCAATCGGGTCGCACCCGGTATAGCTACGCCACTGATGTAACCAAGCATTTCACATAGAATAAAACACGATGGCGAACAAATTAACGTATCCGGGGAGCGACAGGAGCGGCGGTCGCGATGGCGGGCGAAAATAGATTAGTTATTAGAACGGAATATTTCTGGGCGGCATTCGCTCGTGAAATGCGACACCGGAATGCCGACATCCATTGAATGTGTTGGATCTTTCTGGGTTCCGTACTCAAAATATGGTGTCAACGAGACTATACTGCCACAGCCTAAAGAACGTTTACTTTTTTACTGGTGGTAGAGCTCCAGTGACGGAGCTCGCGGGCGTAGGCACCACCGCATTACCTAATATACTTGCCACTAAATGGTAGTGTTCAGCACTATCGTGTTCCGGTCAGGAGGTAATGTACGGCCCTGTAATTTCCGGCACAGAGGCATAACACCTTAGGCCTCAGAAGTGGTAACGCATCTGCATTTTGACCTTGGTCTTTGTGTGGGTGTCTATAGGCTGCAGTCATCACTTAACATCAATGTGAACTGCATGCTTGTTTGCCACTTTATTTATTTTATTTATTTATTTGTTTATTAGGTACACCAACAGGTGACATGTTCAAAGTTAACAATTGATGTGACATATCTAGCATGCAACCCAATTACAGGTGAACACAACATTTATTGATGTAAACATCTAAATGTGTTATAAACTTAACTAATTATATTTTAATACTTATATTATTTTAATTTTAAATTTAATTAGAGAGTCATGGTGGATATCCAGATCACACTTGCTACATATTTTATTGTAACTAGAAAGCATCCGGGATAGTGGCGTATTTACACCAAGGTTTGTTTGCGCGCGAGGCACAGCGTAATTTTTTTTAGTTTCTTGCGAAAACTAGGCCTTGGTACAATCATTTTAATTTTTTCAATAATATTTTTTAATTTAACTCCCCTGTGAATGATTTTATGCAAGAAAATTTGATCCAGCATCTCACGACGATCAGCAAGAGACGTAAGTTTAAATTTTGACAAACGATCTGCGTATTTGCTTCTGTAACTAAAATTAGGCGTTTTGAAGGCTAAATGTCGCGTAAAAGTTCTTTGAACACGTTCAATTCTATCCGAATGCTTTAGATAACACGGGTTCCACACTACACTTACAAATTCTAGGTGGCTACGAACAAGTGCATTGTATAGTGTCACAAGAGTTTTGACATTCTTAAAATCACCAGCATTGCGATTTATAAATCCAAGCATTTGTAAAGATTTACCGACTATTGCCTCATAGTGTGGGATAAAACTCAACTTACTATCCATAGTTACACCTAGGTCACGAATTTGTTTAACTGGTGGTAGAGCTCCAGTGACGGAGCTCGCGGGCGTAGGCTCCACCGCATTACCTAATATACTTGCCGCTAAATGGTAGTGTTCAGCACTATCGTGTTCCGGTCAGGAGGTAATGTACGTCCCTGTAATTTCCGGCACAGAGGCATAACACCTTAGGCCTCAGGAGTGGCAACGCATCTGCCTTTTGACCTTGGTCTTTGTGTGGGTGTCTATAGGCTGCAGTCATCACTTAACATCAATGTGAACTGCATGCTTGTTTGCCACTTCCATAACATTAAAAAAAAAAAACTTCGTCCAGTAAGACATTGTTTATTTTGTATTGATTGTATTATATTTTTATTTTTTTGTGAACTTGATGTGAAAACATTTACTAGGATTGATAACCATGAAGTTCTTTGTGCACTTCACACATCACATAAATTGCCACAATCTAGAGAACGTATCTTTTATATCTAAGAGGATAGGTAATATAAATATGAATTTCTATCGTACAGGCGAAAGATCTTTTTTTTTATGTAATGGAAGTGGTAAACAGCATGCAGTTCACATTGATGTTAACACCCACACAAAGACTTAGGTCAAAATGCAGATGCGTTACAACTTCTGAGGCCTAAGGTGTTATGCCTCTGTGCCGGCAATTACAGGGTGAGATTTACTGACCGCACTTCGAAGTTACTTACAGCAAAGTATTCTTAGAACTGTAAACTAAGTTAAGTATGAGTTTTGACAGTTCAAAGAGTACTTTGCTGAAAGTAAAGTCGTAGTTCGGTCTGTGAATCTCACCCAACTCTGGTCTACAAACCGTTTCAATAATATATTTATTTATTCTTTTAGCACATAAGAAATATACATAAGGCGAACTTAATACCTAGTGGTATTCTCTAACAGCCAACCTTAGGGCCAAATAGAGCTGTCGAAGGTGCATTAGGTTGGGGAAAAATTTTCTTCGCATTTTTTAAGATAATTCAAAACATTTTTTAATATAGTGTATTTAAATTTAACTAAAGTATGAATGTACCATTTTGTTCGATAACCTTTTGCCATCTTGTAGCTAGGGACATGATCCCATTGCTATAAAATTTTTGGGACTTCTCATCAAAATACCGCGACAAGTGGATTTGGCAGTCCTCTCGTGATGCTAACCTAACATTGCATAAAGAATTCTGAAGAGACCGAAACAGGTGGAAATCTGAAGGTGCAAGGTCAGGACTATACGGCGGATGCATTAACACCTCCCAGCCAAACTCTCTTAATTTTTGCTGAGTGGCTATAGATGTGTGAGGTCTAGCGTTATCATGATGAAACACCACACCCCTTCTGTTGATCAATTCCGGCCGCTTTCTCTCAACTTCTTGCTTTAATCTCATCAGTTGTTCGCAGCAGAGTTCAGAATCGATAGTCCTGCCTGGTGGTAATAGCTCATAATGAATAATGCCCTTCGAATCCCACCACACACACAACATCACCTTATTGCGAATTAACCCGGGTTTCGCCAGTCTGTGAAGCCTGACCGGCCTTTGACCACGACCTTTTTCGCACGTTCTTGTCGTACGTGATCCACTTTTCATCACCAGTTATCAGCTTCTTCAAAAATGATTCGGTTTCATTACGTCGTAATAAAGAATGACAAATAAGTACACGGTTCATTAGGTTTCTTTCAGTGAGCTCGTGAGGTAACCAAATATCGAGATTTTTTTTGTACCCAGCTTTTTTCAAATGCGCCAAAACTGTTTTGTGATCAATTTTCAGTTCTTCAGCTACGTCGTAACTACTGATATGTCGATCTTGCTCCACTTTTTCAAAAATGGCATCCTATTTATCCGTAATAGGGCGACCAGAGCGAGGTGCATCTTTGACATCAAAATTTCCGGATTGAAAACGCTTAAACCAAATTTGTGCTACTCTCACAGACACTGCACTAGGTCCATAAACATCGCAAATTGTTTTCGCGGCTTGCGTTGCATTTTTACCTTTTTTGTAGTAAAATTTTAAAATGTATCGAATTTCTTCATTAGATTAACTCATCTTGACAGTACGAAAAACAAATGAAAATCACACATTTGCCTAATTTGAATTTGGAATTAAGTTCTTTAAAATTTTAACTTTCAAAGATACCAAAACCAGCCAGTTACAAATACTACAGCCAAAGAGATTTTATTACAAGTTCATACATAATATAATGCGAAAAGACTTTTTCCCCAACCTATTATAAAGAAATTTTGAATATGGTGAAAACAATTGTTACTTAAATATTGGCATGATATTAAAACCGGAGCTCAGTTGTAAACGGAAACACAACTCTGTCACTAGGTCTTCACACACAAATGAGATCATTACGAAAAGCGTGTCACTTTGCAAGCACGTGCTCAAAAACTTTAAAATATTATACTAGACTATGTCGACTCTTTACACGCTATTCTATTTTAGCACTGAACTCATTATATTCAAATAGATAATGAGCTGTTTTTATGCCATGAAGTGGTAAACAACCCTACAGTTGACATTGATGGTAAGTCATACTGTAGCCAGAAGCGCGCATGGCCCCGCGGCAGGTATACATCGGAAGCGATCTACTCGGTTAAGCGATACGGGCGCGGTCGGGTGTATGATGGGTGACCGCTAGTAGCAAATTAAAATGCGCGTTTCCGTGCCTCGGAGGGCACGTTAAGCCGTAGGTACCGGTTGCTATCGATAGATAGCAGTCGTTAAATCTTGCCGGAGGCCTTATGAAAGGTTTGAAAACATCCGACAGCGGGTTGGCCACTAACCCTTATCTCCATTAATCCGCATTGGAGCAGTGTGGTGGAGTCCAGGCCTCTTCCCAAGAAGGGGAGAGACGCGTGCCCAGCAGTGGGATGTATCAAGGGTTGCCATTATTATTATAATACTGTAGCCTTAGTACATAAAAATCTAAACTACATAAAAATCAGAGACTACAATGCAGATGCGTTACCATCTTTGAGACCTTAGTTGTTTCGTCTCTGTGATAGTTATTATGGAGCCATCCATTATCATTTTCTATGCATCATAATAACCAGCATGCTAGTGTGCAATTCGCGATTGTTAACACTTAAATGATTAGTCCATAAGCATCTGCAAAAAGAAAGAGCTTTCAATTTAGACTCTACATTGTGCACCTTTAAAATTAAGTTTTAAGTCATATACAAAACCTATTCACGAATTGTAAGGTAAGGCATATTATTTAACAGAGATACAGAAGTGCTGAACTCTTCCCTATAAAATGGCAGATAAGTAAGCTATTCCTAGCTATTGTGACTAAGATCTCTCTAAGCTAAGCTACGAGTTTCTCTAGGCCCTAGAGTCTAGGGCCGTCCATGACCATCATGACTGCGTTGTCCGGAAGAAATATTCGTAAATACAAATTTGCTGCCTCGGTAGCCTAGTGGTAGCAGGCCACTACTACTACGCTGAGGTCCTGGGTTCGATTCCCGGGTAGGGGGTTATCAGAGATAATGGTGAAAAAGCCTTTATCTCTGGTTCTATTGGGATTTTTCCATTTTCTGGAAATTTCCCAGTACCTCAAAGTTTGGTAATGTGCCCGGAGATGTCAACAGGCTCGCCACCTGTTACATGGGCCAAAAACGTAACCGGCGAATCGTGGGTGTTTGCATGTATGCTTGAATGCATGCATTTACCTCTGCCTACCCCTTCGGGGATTACAGGCGTGAAGTTACGTTTTTTTTACAAATTTGCTTTCCTCCGATTTACTTTAATATTCGATCCCGATTTAGGTGATAATTGATGAAGGGACTATGGCATCAGGCATAGAGCAACACGGGCCACCGGCCAACCGGAGGAGAGCAGCCTGAGCGTGTATTACCTTCATTCGTCATTTCTTGCAGGGGGAAATTCGTGTGACAAACAGACACAACAAAAGTCGTCTAGTACTACGAAACTCACCGTTGACTTTAACAAAATACAAAAACAATATCACGCACACATTTAAACATCTCGGCGACAGGCATAGGAACGCTTGTGCTTGTACTTTGACAGAGGGGAAAGCCTGCATATGGCTACTCCCCTCCGGTCCGCCGCGGCCGGTGGCCCGTGTTGCTCTATGGGCATCAGGCATCAGCCGTTAATATTGTTTGAGTCTTGAGTTTTGCGTATGAATTAACTCACAACATGTTTGACATTACGTGGTGAATCTTGGCCCTTGGCGGACTGCCACGAGTCTCAATAACCCATCGCGTTAGTTGCTATGTTGTTTGCATTTCATTCACATTTTGATCCAGAATTTGTAGTTTTGCTGATATTATTACTGCGGACGTGTTGTTTTTTCGTGCTTGTGCATAATTTCTTTTTAAACTACTTTTTACTTTCTACTGGCGTTAAGCAGGTAAAGGCCCCTCCTTTACCTGTTTTACGGAAGTTGAAGTACCATTTTCGGAGCTTGAGGGTTCAGGCCTGCCTCAGTAGGTAGTCTAGTGGCAGTAGGCCATTACTTCTACGATGGGGTCCTAAGTTAGATTCCCGAGTCGGGGGTTATTATAGATAACGGTGTGTAAATCTTTTATCTCTGATTCTTTTAGGATATTTCCATTTTTTGAACGTTTCCCAGCACCTCGGAGTTGGCCAATGGACAAAAACGTAACTGGCGAAGATGTTTGGTCGAGGGTGTTTGAATGCTTATATGCATGCATTACCTCTGCCTGCCCCTCGAAGGTAGGCGTGAAGTATAATGTTTCAGGCACACTTACGCCTTAGTGCAGGCAGTTTATGCACTAGCGTAGGTCAAGGGCGTACATGTGAACGGCTGAAGCTCGAGCAGTCCAAAATCTTACGTCTTTTTGAACAGTCACGACTGTACACTACTGTACAGTTGGATTGCGTAGGTGGAGTGCGCAAGCATAACAAGAAGCCAGCCAGGATTTCAGTGACGAGAACCATACTGCTGTTGACCAAGATTGTTGAAATGCGATTGAAACATCAGGCAAAATGAATATTGTACGGGCTGTATTTATAGATACTTTAATGACAAATCTGACATACGTTAGACTTTCATTGTATGTGAAGCTGGATAAAAATCTTCATTAATAATGTAATTAATGAAGATTTTTCTCCAGCTTTTCTTTTTCTGCAGTCATCTGCCTTAGAAACAAAAGACTTTCTATTTGCTATGACTACTGAGCTGATTTTACCAGCAGCTAATGCCTCAGTGAGCTTTGACTCAATAGCTAGGTACAGTAAGCCCAGGACAATTAAGATATATATAATATTCCATCGAGCCTACGAAAGAGATAATCGGCTAGTTTCGACTTTTCGAGCGTTATCTCTGCTTCATACGTAAACACTGATAGTCCGGTTTTGGTCAACTTGATCAAAATGTATGTATCTTCACGCCAGGTCCCTAACGGGGTAAGCAGAGATTGTAGAGCGCCAGATATCCCGGTTCTGAGAAACCTCTCGTGCCTCGTCTACTTCTAAGCCGAAGTCTCCTTCCTAAACTTGTGCAATATTTCTTATTGGATACTGAATATCCTGTTATCCGCTCATTTGCAAACTGCCTCAGTAGCCTAGTGGTAGCAGGACAGTACAACCACGCTGGAGGTCCTGGGTTCGATTCCCGGGTCGGGGGCTATCAGAGATAACGGTTCAAAATCCTTTATCTCTGGTTCTATTGGGATTTTTACATTTTCTGGAAGTTTCCCAGTACCTCGGAGTTTGGTAATGTGCCCGGAGACGGCAACAGGCTCGCCACCTGTTTACATGGGCCTAAACGTAACCGGCGAATCGTGGGTGTTTGCGTGTATGCTTGAATGTATGCATTTACCTCTGCCTACCCCTTCGGGAATTAAAGGCGTGAAGTGACATAAAATGGTTCAGTATTGTAATTAGAAAAGCCGTTTACCTTTTTCCTACATACGCTAAATGAGGTACCTACCATGAAAGAAGTCATAGCTGATACGGCTTAAGGACATAATTATTCGTCTTAGTTCAGATAAGGATCCAACACAATTGCAGTAGGATTAGAAATATCGGCTCTCAAATTATATCACGTAGTCTTAAAAAACATAGCCGTGCGCGTAAAATAACGTCAATAACTGAGAGCTTCACAAACTGCTCTACATCGCGGACAGTCGAAGACTGACTAAAATAGCCGCGTGAGCACAGTGGGCAGGCAATTAAAGTGCTCGTTTTTGTTGTTATAATAACTGTTTTACGTTTCGCGTGAATATGTTTTATTTACTGTAGCATCGTTATTTTAGTACCGCAGTTGATATCTTATGCAGAGTTTTTTATGCCATAGAAGTTGCAAACAAGCATGCAGTCGGTACATAAAAGTTGGGGAGTTAATGCAGATACTGGCACTCAAAACGAACAATAGACGATCTAGAAATGCAGTATAATAATAATAATTGCAACCCATTATACGTCCCACTGCTGGGCACGAGTCTCTCCCCTTTTTTTAGGGGGAGGCCTGGAGCTTACTCCACCACGCTACTCCAATGCGGATTGGTGGAGGTGGGTGGGTTGGCCAACCCCCCTGTCGGATGTTTTCAAGGCCTCCGACAAGGTTTAACGACTGCTATGTATCGATAGTAACCAGGACCGACGGCTTAACGTGCCCTCCGAAGCACGGAAACACGCATTTTAATTTGCCACTAACGGTCACCCATCACACACCTGACCGTGCCCGTAATGCTTAACCGAGTAGATCGCTTACGATCTACACCAGCCGCGGGGCTATGAGCGCTTCAGAAAGAAATGCAGTGCTGGAGAATAATGCTTCTAAACAGTACCGAATCAACGTTTCAATCCTACAAGAACTCGATATAAAGCACAGCGTCTATCCTCCATCGTCCAATATCATATTCACACTTCGGCTATATCATACGTAGAGAATGTACTTACGTAGAACAACTAGTAGTACAAGGAAAGGTTGAAGCTTAGAGCAACACCGGAGGGGAGTACCCAAATGCAGGCTTTCCCCTCTCTCAAAGTACAAGCCCAAATGTAGCCCTATACCTGTCGCCTAGATGTTTAAATGTGTGCGTGAAATTGTTTCTGTATTTTGTTAAAGTCAAGGTGTGAGTTTCGTAGTAATAGACGATTTTTGTAGTGTGCGTGTGTGTCGCACGCATTTCCCCCCGCAAAAAATTACACACTGTTTTGCATCGGTAATAAACGCTATGGCTACTCCCCTCCAGTCCGCCGCGGCCGGTGGCCCGTGTTGTTCTATGGGTTGAAGGCACAAGAGCGTGCGGCAGATGCGTTGGACAGGCCAAATGGTAGTAATCAGCACTATCGCGTTCCGGTTAGATATTAATGGACGGCGCCGTAATAACTATCACAGAGACATAACAACAAAGGTCTCAGGTGTGACAACAAGTACGCATTTTGACCTCTTGTTTTTATGTAGGTAGCTATCTATAGGCTGCAGTCATCACTTAACATCCATATAGCCTGCACGGTTGTTTCCCACCTTCGTTACATAAAAAAGCATAGCTAAATCGAAGTAAGCACAAATCTAATACTACCCCATAACTCCACTCGTTTGGGAGTTTTGGCGGGAACCTTGAAAGAGGCCTATGGTGCTCTTATTTTATTTCATTTTCTTGGGGTATTTATAAGTTATATTGAATAAAGTTGGTGGCATTTTGTTTGATATAGGTTTATTACAGTGCCCGTGTATAATGAAATAGAATAACGGTACGAAAACACGACCTTTCAGGTTGCCTCCAAAACTTCATTGTAAATGTTCTGGTAAAGTAGCCATCGTTTTACTCGAATAACTTGACTGTAACTCACTTGACTGACAAACTTTATAAGTAATTGACTGACAATATTATACTAACTATTACGCTGCTTAAATTAATACGAAATATCGTTTTACTTGACACTGGCAATATGCGTAATAGCGATGCCATAATTTAATATAAAAAAAAAAACTCCACTCGTAAACGGCGGTTGTCCATGCAGAATTTCCCCGAGTAAAAAAAAAAGAAAAATATACACTGCCATTTAAAAAAAGCTGCGTGCCGGCAAAAAGACATCGGACGCGGCAATAAATAAATTGTTGTCCTTTGTAATTATTCACCGCGATTTATAGGCCATGCGCAGACGATATTGAATCTCGATTGAATTAACGAGTTTAATCCGGCAATATTCCGGATGCATATTGTCCGATAAATTCGTCTCGGTAACGCATTACGTTGACGTCCGGAAGGAATAAGCTATTTCGGTATTTAATTACGTATGTAAAGATATATCGACTGGGACTTATGTTCAGCCCAATTGATTGGGGATTCGGGGGTGATGTATGACTCTTTTTGTGTTGTTTCAACTTCAAATATTTATTTCAAATTGGACTGTAAGGATACTTTTGCTTTGTCAGGTTATAAGCTACTTAAAACGGATGACTTTCACTAATAATTCATATAATAGGTATTAATAATAACCAATTTATAAATACAATTTAACCGATAAATCATCAAATATTTAAATTCCTGCCGTCTTAAACATATTTCACTTAGCAGAGAGTTCCAAGTGCAGGCACTACTGAGAAGTACCCCGCTACCCAAAAAACTCAGTGTATAACATCTAAGGTTCGTGACAATTTTGTCAAAATCCTTAGATATTGTATTGTGTTATGTGTCTGTATATGTACCAAATACAAATTGGTTTTTTTTTATGTAATGGAAGTGGCATACAAGCATGCAGTTCACATTGATGTTAAGTGATGACTGCAGCCTCTAGACACCCACACAAAGACCAAGGTAAAAATGCAGATGCGTTAAAACTCCTGAGGCCTAAGGTGTTACGCCTCTGTGCCGGAAATTACAGGGCCGTACATTACCACCTGACCGGAACACGACAGTGTTGAACACTACCATTTAGCGGCAAGTATATTAGGTAATGCGGTGGTGCCTACGCCCGCAAACTCCGTCATTGGAGCTCTACCACTAGTTGATTTTTGCTCGAGGTGGTATTTTTTTACTATGTCAGTAGTCTTGTGGTAGCAGGCCTTTACAACTGGTGATCACTAGTGCTATTGGAATTTTGCCATTTTCTGGCAGATTCACAATGCCAACCTCGAAGTTTGGTACTGTACCCGGAGATGACAATAGGTTCGCCACCTGTTACATAGGCCAAAACGTAACCGGCGAATCATAGGTGTTTGCATGTATGCTTGAATGCATGCATTTACCGTCGCCTATCTCATCGGGGGATACAGATGTGAAGTTACTTTGTATGTACTATTAAGAGATATTGAAAGATGTGTACACAAATAAAACATATTAAATCATTCTCAAACTTTTACGTGTTACATGTCCCGCGGAATGAGGTCAGCTATGGTCAGAGAAGCTGGCGCTCTGCCAGCCGCGTTTATGGGTCTTACATCATTGTACACAATTACACTTTTTGTTATATTAATCTTGCAGGTGACCTTACCTCCGAGTGCCAAACTTAAGTCCGACAATTAGTCGTCCTAATGACTTTTGAACTTTTTGCCGACGACGTCGATGAAACTGTTAACCGGCAAACTATGAGATTCGGTACCAAAAATTTGTTAAAATGGTTTTGTCAAATTTAACAATAACGCCTGATCCACACGTTGGCCAATCATCAACGCGCATTCCTCGCCCTTAACGTTGGGGCCAATGCTATTTTCTAGATCCACACGTTGGAGGTATAACGTTGGCGCCAACGTTCGGGCCAACGTGTAGAGCCTGTAACATCGACATTAACAGTTGACTGAGGCATGCGTTGCACCCAGTGCTAACTTATTGTCACAGTCAAAAGAAAGAAAATATACCTTTTAGATTTGACAGATAATTGAGGTTAACTCTAATATTAACCAGTCTGTAAAGTCGGTTTACGGACCATCATTTTACGTGATTATAAGAAAAACACGCGTCACAAGCCGAACACTTGCGTCTCTATCACTTGTTCCGGGCTCTCACTTGCACGCTCGGCTCAGGCGGAACATAGGTAACATTTTTTTGTGCGTGCAGCCGGCGTTCATCGTTTTAAAAGTCGTAATCACGCCAAAAAAAATATCCCAGTTATCAGCACTGACCTGGGTGTTCCTCGTGAAGCCATACCCTAGGAACCTCTCGTCGTGCGGCGGGACCGTGTCAGGGGCCACGTAGAAGGGCTCGTACAGCAGCTCGAAGTTGGTGACGTTGTGGCTGATGTGGGCTTCCGTACTCTCGTTGCCGCCGCTCGCTTCCCATCTGGATGGGAATATGAGAAAACGTACATTTGACGCGCCCGAAACGCACATTTAAAATTTAACAGTTAGGAATATCAATTAGAAACGGTTAAACAAAACAAAAAATGCTGATGTAGGGTCCATAATAACTATCACAGTTGCAAAAAAAATTAAGCCTCAGAGGTGGCAACGCATCTGTATGTTGTACAACCTCGGATAGGTAGCAGCGTCCTGCGATAAAACTCCCACCGCTACGATTACCACTGCGTTTGCCAATGTGCATGTCGAGAGAGGCGATTATGGCATGTTCTAACCTGATGACACATAATCCCACTGTGGACATTTTTGGGGAAGGCTTTTGTCCAACGTCTTTGGGCTAAAGTCGTGAAGGCAAGGAAAAATATGGACCCGTTTAGGCCTTTGAACAAACCAGTTCTAAACCGTACTTAGGGTAACTACCCCCGAAAATTCTAAACTCTGTTAGACTCAAGAAAACTATACACTTTTGTACCAATGTAAAGATATCTAAAATAAACTTACCTTGAAAAATTTGAAGCGTATTGATTATAAATAAAAACTTTCCGATGGAATGGTATTGCTAATTTGTTCCTTGATAGCCTCAGCAGCTCCGATTTATTCGCAGGGAAATTTGCCACTCTCCTGTCCAACTCGTACGTAGGCACCACATACGCACACAGTGGACACTTTGGAGTCTTCGCTAGAAACTTATCCAGCGACTCCGCCATACCCTTCGAAGGCACAATATCCACATCTACTAGGAACACATAAGGCGTGTGACAGTTCCTTCTCGCGAGATTTCTCAAATGATTCTGAGGGTATGGGTGCCTCGCACGCCAGGCTACAGTATCTGCTCTTCTCTCCCCTGGCGGCAAAGGCTTCGCTTCGCAATCCCTCGCCCAGGTCGGCACAGTGCCCTGAATACCCGGTCGATCCGCTGGAGTCGCTGCATGTAACGCCAACCGAGAATACATTTCGGGTTGACAGTGAAACAACCACGTTGCGAACGCTCTCAGCAACCTCAACTCATCTCCAGCGACGAACACAGCGACAGATATCGGGCCGGACCAATGCGCTGCAATTCTCAAGAGTTCGTGGAGTCTTTCTATGGAGCTCTGTGTTGCCAAGCAGACTCGTCTGTTCGCCGACACCTCGGCGTACATGTCTCCGACGGTGGCGTAGTCGAAGAGTCGGTAAGATCTTGAACCGTCCCATCTGCCTAGTCGGAGATCTAGTCGGGAGATAGGATCGTCCTCGACCGCGGCATTGGACGCGGTGTCGACGCAGGGCTCGCAGGTGGGTGGTTCGCTGGAGGTTAGAGAAGGATGGACAGGGCAAGGGGCTGGTCGAAGCAGCCACACGTTAGCGGCTGCGTTGTAGATGACCAACGCTACTGCTGTTATCGTGACGATGCTCCATTGACACCTCCAGCGCCACTGTCAAATAAAATTGGCGAATTCAGTGCTTACATTTAGTTTTCGTGATTGAAGACATAAAGTAATCGTTAAGTGTTAATTCACACTTAACGATTACCTTTTAAAACAATCTTAGACTAGCAAAACATAGAAAGAGACTTACCAGTTTATCTCTCCTCATCTTGGTGATTGTTCGGTGCAGGCTCGAAAATCTCATGGCGCATTTCAGCGCGTCATCTGCGTCGGTTGGCCATTTTTTATTTTCCTCTATTACCTTTGAAAGAATACAGTTGATCAATTTATTTTATTTCAATACTAGCTGGCAACACCGGCTTCGCACATATGCAATTTAGGTACTAACATAATGTTGCGACTTTATATTGAGATGTTAGCATATCCCATCATTCAAGTTGAATCAAGCTGCACACTGTGTGTAAAAATTTGATTCAAATCGGTAAAGTACGAGTAGTTTAGGAGTACTACATCGCGGACAAACAACGTGACGCGTAATTGTTGTGTAATATGTAAATTGAATGCTTATTAGCAGTGTTTTTTTTTTTTTTTCGTTTTTTTTTATAGTTTTAAAATTGGCAAACAAGCATACAGTTCACATTGATGTTAAGTGATGACTGCAGCCTATAGACACCCACACAATGACCAGAGGTAAAAATGCAGATGCGTTACCACTCCTGAGGCCTAAGGTGTTATGCCTCTGTGCCGGAAATTACAGGGCCGTACATTACCACCTGACCGGAACACGATAGTGCTGAACACTACCATTTAGCGGCAAGTATATTAGGTAATGCGGTGGTGCCTACGCCCGCGAGCTCCGTCACTGGAGCTCTACCACCAGTAAAACCCTTTACCCCCAGTTATGACCCTTTATAATTTGTAGTGAGTGAGGCACTTACTGATTATAGCTTAATTAACGTACCTGAGCACTAGACATAGGACTCTCGACACAAAAAAGAGAAACTTAGACAATAAGTTAGTTTAGTGAAAAAATGGAAGTTACACTTGATTCGCAGGCAACACTAGAGTAGAAGAAGAACATTAGTTGTAAAATGCTTACTGCGATCTACACTTTTCGAATTATAAAAAGGAACAGCTAATTATGTACTAGGTACCTACTCACTTAACTCGTAAAAAATATATTTACATAAAACACACATTAATTATCGAGATTACAATATCATCAAAATTTTTAGGACATCGAAACAAAAAACCAGTACGTTCAATATCCGGAGACACTGTAGTGTCCCGCCAAGACGAGCCAAGAAAAGCGCAAGGGCACTACCTACTCGTACCTTTTCTCGAAACGTTTCATCGTATTTTTGAACCCTCGTTACTTTGGTTTGCATAATGCCAGATAGTAAACATTTTCTAGATATAATACCATGAGTACAATAATGAAACATGCAAAAGCAAAGTACGAATATCGTAGTTTATTTTACAGATGCCCAAAACCCCATAATTTCATCACTGATTCACTGATCATCAAAATGCAAATGGTTTCAATATTGAACATTTCAATTTTAATTAATTCACTACAGAATGTCATTACACATTTTTATCAAATAACACGGTTAATGTTTGTTGTTTTTTATCAAATAACAATTTCCCTTATCCTGAAATGTCTGAAAATTCAGACAGCAAAAAATGTAACACTTAGAATAGATAAGTTAAAAGGACGATTTTACGATGGTAGTAACCACCGCTTTATCTTTCTTTAAATATTTATGATATAGGTAGGACTAGCCGTGCCCGCGGCTTCGTCCGCGTAGAATTTAACAAAATTATTGTTCAGTTCTAACGCTGACGAAGTTCGGGGGCACAGCTAGTATAATATTATAATTTGTAAATATGTCAATGAGCCTTAGTTATTCCTTATAACATGAGCTATCTGCCAATGAAAGACCCGGCAAAATCGGCCCTACCGAGCCTGAGATTAGCTGGAATAAAAAGACAGATAGACAAACATACAAAAATTGAAATAAAAAAGTTTTTTTTTTGTAGGTACATAACCTAGCGTCTATACAAACTATCATCCCCGAATCCCGGCTTAGGTAGAACCGTCATGCAAAATTTATAACTCCTAGCACTTGTATTGCCCGAGATTAAGAGAAAAAAACGGTCAAGTGCGTGTTGAGCCACGCGCCGTGTAGGGTTCCGTAGTTTTTAGGTTTGAAAAATGTAATGAAAAAATAAATAAATATTTTCTATGGAGTTGTTCAAGTTTTCGAGTAAATTACATTTGGTCGACTATTACTCGCAAACTTGTAAAGCCAACTTAGGTGTGATAGTTTTCCTTTTAATTTCGTTGTTGTAGCTGCTACCTATTGAACGTCACATTGTGACGTTTGCCGACCATTTTGATCATCCAGTCTATTAGTGCTTGCGTACAAAAAAGTACACACAACCCAAACTTTTATTTATATAATGAAAGTGGCAAACAGGCATGCAGTTCACATTGATGTTAAGTACACAAAGACCAGAGGTCAAAATGCAGATGCGTTACTACTTCTGAGGCCTAAGGTGTTATGCCTCTGTGCCGGATATTACAGAGCTGTATATTACCACCTACCATTTTGCGGCAAGTATATTAGGCAATGTATACATATACGGTATAGGTATACATTGCCTAATATATTTGCTCCGACAAGGTTTAACGACAGATATAGTTATACCCTTGTCGGAGGCCTTATGGGCGGTTTGAAATACATCCGAAAGCGGGTTGGCCGCTAACCCGTATCCCTACCGATCCGCATTGAGTACCGTGGTGGAGTAAGCTCCAGGCCTCCCCCCAAGAAGGGGAGAGATTCGTCGTGCCCAGCAGTGGGACGTATAATGGGTTGCCATGATCATACCAACCTATAATAAAAGCGTGTTAAAAACATTCCTAAATTTGTCATTATGACAAACATTTCGACTTAATTAAAAAAAATATCGTTATCGTGGTAAACATTTAAGTTTTCCTTATTTACCTATCGACTAGAGAGGCCAAAAATATGGACACATTGACACATGCCACATACGATATGTGGTACGTTGGTAGTACCTACAGCAGGTAGGCATTCGATTTTTTTTACAGACATTTTATTTATGGGCTCACTATACTTTTGTTCTTTAATTGAAAGCACCCTGAAAAACTACGTTAAACAAAAAAATATGTTATTCTACAAATGGACCTAAAATGACGTACCTATCGCATTATTAGATATCTTTTCAACACACAACATTGAAAACAAATACTTACCCTAGATGTGGTACATTAAAACCTACACTGACGTCATGTAGGTATAACACTAATTGAATCTTTCTATCATAACCCCACAGGCACTAGGTTCTCATACTGAATAATTAAATACACCTGCACCGCACCTCATGTCACCTGTAACTAATTACACTCACGTTTTCACTAGTTTTCAAGGGTACATAACGTAGATTTTGTAACAAAGATACCTAACAAACATTGAACAATACGTAAATAGCTATAAATCTTCTAATAAAGTCGAAAAATAATAACAGATAGTGGTTCAGTGTGCATTTCTGTAGCGCATGGTCTATTTTTGTACATGCGCATTGCGGCACTGCTTCCCCTTGCGAATGTTAAAGCCTGGATCACACACGAGGAAAACTTCAAATTTAAGTTAGTACAGATTATATACAGTATACAACAAAAGAAATATTGCACATCGATCTAAGGAAGGAGACTTCGGCTTATTTCGGGACTGTAGAGAGCTGCTATATAAGATCCCTTATATCGCAGCTTTCCTATCTGACGTTTGTTGATCAGTTTGATCAAGTTTTGACCAATACCGGACTACGGATGCTTTTACGTAGGCAGTGTGCGACAGAGATAACGCTGTACGAAATCGAAACTAGCCGATTGTCGCATAGGCTCGATGTGGAATATCTCTTGATGAGCACTTTACATTTGTCGTGGTAGAGTTCTTATTTGTGGTGCCTTCCCATCTGAAGCCAAATGTCAGTGTGTAGCACTATCGTGTTTCTGTTTAGATGATAATATCACCCTGTATATTCTTAATACAGAAGTTTTTTTTATGTAATTAAAGTGTCAAAAACAAGCATGCAGTACACATTGATGTTAAGTGAAGACGGCAGCCTATAGACACCCACCCACACAAAGACCAGAGGTCAAAATGCAGATGCGTTACCACTCCTAAGGGCTATGGTGTTATGCTTCTGTGCCGGGAATTACAGGGCAGTACGTTACCACCTGATGGAAATACCATAGTGCTGAACACTACCATTTAGCGGCAAGTATATTAGGTAATGCGGTGGTGCCTACGCCCGCGAGCTCCATCACAAGAGCTCTACCACCAGTAGTAAATAACTTGGGCTTACGAGTGACATAGCAACACATTTGCAATCGGTTGCAGTTTTGCATTCAGCACTATCGTGTTCCGGTTAGATGGTAATGTATGGCCTCGTAATAACTATCACAGAGACGTACATCACTTAACATCCATGTGAACTGCATGCTTGTTTGCCACCTTCGTTACATTAAAACAAAAAAAAACATTGAATCAACTTACCAACAACCTTATCAGCAAGTCCATTTCAGCCATCTACATTTTTTACGAGCAAATTCACCTGTCACTTGATTTTTACTGAGATTACAGATTCGCTTCATATCATCACTAAACGATTATTTGTCACAATGTTGTATGTATCTGATTTATTATCTACATAATTTTAACGCAGGAATACTAAAAACTAGATACTAACATTAAGTCTCTGATGTCTGGCGTTTGGTGCACATTTCAAACATTCCAATAAAACTATGTATGCGAACTTGAAAGTTTGACACGGGCGTAGGAAATACGGGAGTCGTGTGTAAGCCAGTGAATTTTCCCAACACAATCTTTTATACACTACAGCCACCGGGTCCTGGTGGGACGGAATCACAACATTTCTATCAAAAAACCCAAACACGAGTGAACCGACTTGTCCATACCATTCATTTCCATTATGTATGCCACTGTGTACATAACTGTTGCGACTAATTCACACTCCATTATAACTAAACTAACTAAAGAGTCCCTGAAATATTGGATGTTTTCTTCATATTAGCGCTTCTGTATTCTTAGGTAACAAGCGCTTCGATGGTTCATAGTGATTCTTAGGTAGGAACCAACTTACCAGGGATGATAAGGAGCTAACCATAATCGATTTTTTTATGTAATGGAAATGGCACACAAGCATGCAATTCACATTGATGTTAAGTGATGACTGCAGCCTACAGACACTCACACAAAGACTACGGTCAAAATATGTTGTTATATGTGTAATAATGCAGATACGTTACTACTCGTGAGGCCTAAGGTGTTATGCCACGCCCGCGAGCTCCGTCACTGGAGCTCTACCACCAGTTAAAAACTATCGGATCACCGATGTAAAAAAATATCCGTAATCGTAACCGAAATAAAAGTTTCGAATAATATCGGATAGAGGCGTCACACAAGCCGCGCGCGACCTTTTCGAAGACGTACCTAGGTACCTAGGTAACTAGGTACGTCTTCTCATCGTTACTAGGCAACTTGTGAGCAATTTTACATTCACCTAAAGAAATGCCTTATAATCTAATATCCGTAACCGAAATTATTTGAAACTAACGGATAATCCGAAATAATTTCATATCCGTATCCGGCATAATAATAATTCCTATATCCGTATCCTAATTTTTATATCCTAAATATCTTACCTTTTGACCCCTGAGACTTACCTATTTAATGGAATTGAAGTAGGTACTACCTATACTTACCATGACTGACCTACCATGACAAAATAGGTCGAGTTTTGTCTGATGGTGGGGTCAAAAGTCTTAGGAATTGGCGTGCATGTATGAAGAGAATGATGAAGGTAGATGAGGCACGAGAGGTATGTCAGGACCGGGATATCTAGCGCTCTACACTCTCTGCCTACCCCGTTAGGGACCTGGCGTGAAGATACATACATACATACTTGTTTTATATTATTTCGCATTAACACATGCTTGTGAAATATATTTTATTTAAAGAAAAATGGTAAGAATAATTTTTGACTTCAGGCGAGACTCGAACTCGCGGCCTACTGGGAATCTAGTCCAGCCGCTCTTCCAATTGAGCTACTGAAGTCCTGCCCGATTTGTCAAATCTATCCTTCATATTTATTGCATTGCTTTATGGTAGCAGCAGCGCCATCTATTGCCAACTTCAGTTCAGGCAGGACTTCAGTAGCTCAATTGGAAGAGCGGCTGGACTAGATTCCCAGTAGGCCGCGAGTTCGAGTCTCGCCTGAAGTCAAATTTTTCTTTCCATTTTTCTTTAAATAAAATACATACATACTACCTATACTTGAGAAGGTAAGAAGCAGCAGTCTACATGCGTATCTATCTGGCCAGTGGCGTAGCTTGAGGGAGTGGGGAGCCCAAGTAGAATACGAATGGGGGCGGCAGAAAGCGTTAATTTATTCATTTGGAAAATGTACAAAAATACTTAGATAAACGAAATTGCAATATTTTGCTCCACATATACGCCTGTAAGTTTATCTAGACTTCGAATAAGTTGTAGGAATTACTTCTTTCCATTAAATAAAATATTAAGGCGATAATAACTTTTCAAAATATTAATCTATTTACAGTTCTACACCAATATTATAAAAAGGAAACATTTATGTTTTTGTGTGTATGTTTGTAACGTTTTCACGCAAAAACTACTCTCTCCAGAGGACCTACAGGACCTGGAGATTTGAATGACTAGCTGTATTAGATATAAAATTAAAAGTTTAAAAGAGCTCCTACTAAGTTTGTTCCGTACCTAGCGGAGTTCTTCTCATAGATAGAGCAACACCGGAGGGGAGTAGCCATGTGCAGGCTTTCCCCTTTGTCAAAGTACAAGCCCAAATGGGCCTATACCTTTCGTCAAGATGTTTAAATATGTGCGTGAAATTGTTTCTGTATTTTGTTTAAGTCAAGGTGTGAGTTTCGTAATAACAGACGATTTTTGTAGTGTGCGTGTGTGTCGCACGCATTTTCCCCCGCAAAAAATGACATACTGTTTTGCATCGGTAATACACATTATGGCTACTCCCCTCCAGTCCGCCGCAACCGGTGGACCGCGTTGCTCTATGTTCTCATACTACATTACACTCTCGCCTCGTGCTTCGTCTCGTATCATAGCTCGCGACTCACGTGATCGATGGTAAATGAGCTGTCTGTTCACATTCTCGTGGTGAGTTCAGTTGTGTTCGAGCTAGTTAACAAGTCTTTGCTTACTGAGTTTCTACTGCTATGCTACTAATTTAAATAAAAGAAAATGAAAAAAGAAACGGAAACCAAAACGGTTTTGGTTTCGTTTCGTTTCGAAGAGATTTTTTTTATCGATGGATGACCCAAGCACTGGGTGCCACCCGTTTGGGGGTGTCACCCTAATAATAATAATAATAATGGCAACCCATTATACGTCCCACTGCTGGGCACGAGTCTCTCCCCTTTTTGGGGGGAGGCCTGGAGCTTACTCCACCACGCTGCTCCAATACGGATTGGTGGAGGTGGTGTCACCCTATCTTTAAATAACTCAAATTTGAGCTTACCCAAGTTTAAGCGTGAAAGTGCTACAAAAAACTCACTTTCGCGTTCATAATACCAGGGGGCGCCAGAGGCAGAATTTGCTCAAATAAGGGGGCAGAACACTGGAGAATAGAGAAATAAGATACAAAAGAATGGAGAGTATTTTTTTTTTGCTCATCCACCCCGGGTGCCACCCGTATTAGCTACGCCACTGGGTACGACCCGCCAGTAGTTACTCTGATTATTACCTACTGATGAATAGATAGAGCGATAGTTATATGATACCATTTACAATCATCAATTCCTACCGATCCAACTGTTTAAAACGATAATTGACGACTGACCGTTATGTCAAGCAACGTAAGGTTTACATTAGAATACTATATATAGTTATTATTAATGGTCGTTATGCGTTGATGTACAAAAAACCTGTATATCAATGTCGTATTTTTTTTTATTATGTATAATTTTCCGCGCATCTATCTATTTTTTATCTTTTATGCAAACCTTCTCCGGACAGTTACAAATACAACACAAAAAGAATTAGCGAAATCGGTAGAGCCGTTCTCGAGTTTTTTTTATTTTTAAATATTAATTATTGTCAATATGCCATACATATAACACACATGAAAAAGTCAAACAAATTGATTTATTTATTTATACAGCAACAGCTAAGAACAGCTCCGCAGCAAAGAGTACTCCGCAGTACACTGCAAAGAGTATACAAATACTTGGTACACTGAACTGTGCCTGCAGTTGCAGTAAAAACGGAACACCTGTGTCAGCTGATCTATCAAATGTCAAAAATGTAGGAGGTTTTGGCGGGAACCTTGAAAGAGGCGTATGGTGCTCTTATTTTATTTCATTTTCTTGGTGCATTTCTAAGTTATATTTAATAAAGTTGGTGACATTTTGTTTGATATAGGTTTATAACAGTGCCCGTGTATAGTGAAATAGATTCAGGGTGCCTCCAAAACTGCATTGTAAATTTTCTGGTAAAGTAGCCATCGCTTTACTCGAATAACTGACTGTAACTCACTTGACTGACATAGTTAATAAATAATTGACTGATTATACTATACTAATTTTTACGCTGCTTAAATAAATACGAATAAGAAATATCGTTTTACTTGACACTGGCAATATGCGTAATAGCGATGCCATATTAACAAAAAAAATGTATGACATTCAACATTGACATGACAATCAAACTGTCAAACAAATTTTAACAAATGCACGTTGATTTGTGTTGTGGCATTGAGCTATATGTGTGTTATGGTTACGTTTTGAGAAAATTGAGAAATTATATTATTGCCCAATATTTCGTTGCGTGCATATCCACACACACTTTGCTGAAAACAAACCTTCAGTGAAAGCGTTAAGTACTTCATAATGTTTAAAATACCCGACTGGGGGGACGACGTCTCAGATGGTTTTGGTGTTTTCAAATCACCGAATGTAAGTAAAAATCTTATTCAATTCGTTTAAGTATAATACATGTTCGCGCTAAGACTCATACGTAGATAAACAGAAAGCGTAGAGCACCTGATATTATTGCAGACAGGTGCGTCTTTTATATTCATTCCATTCTTCATAGTAGATATATGTAAACGCCAATTTCTACAATGTTTGACCCCATTCATAGATAAATTGCACTTATTTCATCAATTTGGGTGCAATACATAAGTCATATAACTTTAATATTTTCTTATAGTTTGGTCCTATTTTAGGATATTAGTCAATCTACTAGAATGTAAATATAACCTATACTTGTCTAAGTAAATTAAGCCAATCCCGGACAGTTTACGAGACACCACGGGCGTGTAGTCAGGTTTTGGTATCGAGGGGAATGAGGGGGGGAGGGGTAGACCAAAAGTACATAAAATAACCCTTATATTAATAAAAAAATTGAGAACCGAAAATATATGAAAGTTACTGCATGCGATCAGTCTAACGATTGTGACAAAAGTGGCGGGAGGGGTGATAGGGAATCCAAACCACATATTTTAGTGTAGGAATGGTAATGAATGAGGTATGCTGCAGGCCTGTCGTTTGTTTTAAATTTATGAATGTTAATCTTATCTTTTCGGGGAGGTTTAAACCCCCAGAACCCTCCCCCTGGCAACGCCCATGCGAGACACAATAAAAGTTTTATTGTTATAATGTCTAGATGTTTACTATCCGTGAAAGTGTTAAACTGTGTTCCTTGTAAAGACATCTACCTACGTAAAAACCAGAGGTCAAAATGCAGATGCATTGCCATCCTTGAGACCTTAGTTGTTATGTCTCTGAGATAGTTATAACGGGGACATACATTACCATCTAACTGGAACATGGTAATGCCGAACACTACCATTTAGTGGCAGATAGGTTAGATTATGTGGTGGTGCCTATGCTCCTACACTTGGAACTCTACCACCAGTAAACTACTAACTACTACTAAGACTACTGTTTGAATCATGTTGCATTTCAATATATGAGAGATAAATCTGTAAAAATGGTTCTATTTCATGAGCTCACAAAAACTGAAGACAAAGTAAGTGTATGATAAGAAACTAAAATGTTCAGATATCTTACTACATGTCATGTTCAATGAATAATTATGTAGGTTATAGTTAATGCTTCAAGCCGCAGTAGACCCGGTTGGGTCCGAGAACAATAAGAAATCAATTTTCTCGTGGCCTGAGGAATAATCACCTATGAAAAAGAAACCAGGATTTCTGTTTTTTTTGTGTATAGTATACATTGTGTTTCCTTGTTCACAGAAAGCTTCCAAGAAAATTACTCGAAAGAGTTCATCTAACAATAAAGAAAAAAATGTTAACCACAAACTAAATAATAAATCAATTAGTATTAGAAAAAATAAAGAAAATTGGCATAAATTGAATAGTAAACCTCATGTACTATTATCTAATCAAGAAAAAACAAATGAGCAGTTAAATCAATTACATTCAAAGAATGCTACTAAAAAAGCAAGAAGACAATCAATTGAAAAAAATCATATTGATAAAGGAAATATATCTCAGAAAGCCATAGCTAAATTCAAATTAAAAAATAAGACAATTACTATGAAACAGCAATTTAAAATGAAGAGAACTAGAGGCAGCAATGATAATAATGGTGAATCTGACACCATAAATAATAAGAAAAATATTATGAAACAGCAATTTAAAATGAAAAGAATTATAGGTAACGATGGTAATAATAATGAATCTGACAACATAAATAAACATAAAACTAGTGAAATTTCACAGTTCAAGTCAAATAATACTTTAAATAAAAAACTTAATAACCTTAATCTTTATAAAAATACTAACAGTAGTACAGAATCAAAAGAACCAATGATTAAAGAAAATGACTTGATACAAGTAAATCCTAATTTGAACACTGTATCTAAGAAAAACAAAAGAATTAAAAAGTGCAAGCTTGAAAGAAATACTGATGGCAGTAAAAAGAAAAGTGTTGTTAATGTTACAAACAAAGTGATAGATAATCAGAAGAAACATGTAGAATCAAAATTAAGAATAAACAATAATAAACAAAGAAAAATTGTTGAAGCTAGTAAAAATGAATGTGATAATAATAATGATTCAGAAAATTATGATATAGACCAGTTAGATGAGCTAATAATTAGCACTAAGAAGAAGAAACTGAATCAAGCACTCAAAAGCGACGATAATGAGGATTTATTGTTTACGAGCGCGAATGAGGATAACAATATAAAGAGAACAGTTAGTGAAGTAAGACCTATACAGAATAAAATGGAACAGAAAAAAAATAAATTCAGAACAATGTTGCAAACCTACAATAGTAATTTCATGATTAACAAAAGTAACCAATTAAGAGAAAGAATGCTAGAGCGGCTCAAAGGTAACATGTTTTTTAATGTTATAGCTTGCCAAATAAGGATACAGTTTACATTATAATAATAATAATGGCAACCCATTATACTGCTGGGTACGAGTCTCTCCCCTTTTTGGGGGGAGGCCTGGAGCTTACTCCACCATGCTGCTCCAATGCAGATTGGTGGAGGTGGGTGGGTTATTGGCAACCCGCTGTCGGATGTTTTCAAACCGCCTCCGACAAGGTTAAACGACTGCTATCTATCGATAGCAACCAGGACCGACGACTTAACGTGCCCTCCGAAGCACGGAAACGCGCATTTAATTTGCCACTAGCGGTCACCCATCACACTACCCGACCGCGTCCGTAGTGCTTAACCGAGTAGATCGTTTCCGATCTACACCAGCAGCGGGGCCATGCGCGCGATGATAAATAATAATGTACCCTATAAACATCTACATGAAACCAGAGATTTCAATTAAGATGCTTTATCAGTTCTGCAGCTTAAGGTATTATGCCTCTGTGCCATCCATCTCTCAACATCTTTCAACAGTGAACTGTAGTAAAATCTGCCAAATAAAATCTGGCAAAATCATTGCCTCTGATGTAGAGTAGCTTCTTTAAATATGGTAAACAGAACAAAGAGTTCACATTGAGGGTAAGTGAATACTGCAGCCTATATCCATCTAGATTAATACTAGAAGACTTGTTGTCAATGTAACTGCCGCTCCTGTGGTCTAAGATCTTTTGCCCTGTGCCAGAGATTAAGAAGCTACTGCATATTTCCAAGTAATTGGAATGTGACAGTGGTGAACACAGCATTTAGCTGCAGATAGATTATGTGTAACTCAAACAATCTCAAGCTCCATAGTTTATTTTTTACTAACTGTGCCCGCGACTTTTCCGCGTAAAATTTAATAAAATTATTATTCAGCACCTACGTGGAGAAAGTAATTTGCACAACTAGTATAATATAGTTCATAAATAAAAGTAGTTTAAGTTATTCCTTATTACATAAGCTATCTGCCAGTAAAAATCGGTCCAGTCGTTCCCGAGATTAGCCGTAACAAACAACCAGACAGACGAAAAATTGTAAAAATATGTACTGTGTATATATTAATATGCGTTTTATAACAAGGGATGACTTTTATATTACAAACAGTCACCGCAATATCATTTATGTGCATATGTATATCTATACGTATAATAAGACAGTAAAAATCGAGTGTCTGTACATTAAATATTGTTCCAAAAACTGATAGAGGGCGATTAAAGAGTAGAGGATGGGTAAGAGTAACAGAAACCAAAAAAACAGGTTTTGGAATTCTTGCCTGTCTGTCTGGTACGTCATAACTTGGAATCTACTCAACGGATTTGAACGCGGTTTTCACAGGATGATTGCATATAATTAGGAAGATTGAGGTTTTATGTAACTAAATTGTATAATTACTCAATAGATGGCGCTGACTTACTTCAGAATTCTTTAGAATTAACTATAAGCAAGTATTATACATATTCTCTGCTATAGGTCTACTATAGGTCTGGATAATTGTAGTTTCCACAGGTTACGCGAAAAGCGACCTACACGCGGGCGGAGCCGAGGGCAACAGCCAGTATTAAATAATTTGTTATTCCAGCTGCCCAATTCAGATATCTGAATGAAAAATTATACACGTCGTCTGGAACAGATGCGAAGGAATTGTTCCAATCTGACCCTGTAGCATTCCGCACGTACCACGAAGGGTACCAGCAGCAAGTGAAGAAGTGGCCAGTTAATCCACTCGATGTTATTATTAAGCGGATTATGAAGATGTGAGTGTTGTTTTTTTTTTTTTTTATGTAACCAAAGTGGCAAACAAGCATGCAGATCATGATGTTAAGTGATGACTGCAGCCTATAGACACATAGACACCCACACAAAGATCAAGGTCAAAATGCAGATGCGTTACCACTCCTGAGGCCTAAGGTATTACGCCTCTGTGCCGGAAATTACAGGGCCGTACATTACCACCTGACCGGAACACGACAGTGCTAAACACTACCATTTAGCGGCAAGTATATTAGGTAATGCGGTGGTGCCTACGCCCGCGAGCTCCGTCACTGGAGCTCTACCACCAGTAAAAAGTTGTTTTATTGATCCTATATATTAAGTAAGTAAATCGATTTTGGAGGTTCGGAACATTATTCCTCCTCAGTCTTAATTATATAATACTACCAGTGCCTGTAGTAAGTTGGTCGCTGGAATATTCTAGGCGATGTGAAGCCTCACTAAAACAGTGAGGCTTTCTACCTCTGGACACGGGCGGTTCAGGCCATGTCCCCGACTCTATAATTGGGTTCACGTTGTAACACGTTGAGGAGATCATTTCCTATCTCCTCGCAGATCTTTTCGATTAATTAACCGCCGCCCGATACTCGGCGTTGGCCTTTTACAGCTGGTTGGGTCATCTTTCAGCCAACCTTCCTTTTGCATACGGCCTTGGAACCGTCAATGGCGAAGTTCAAATTTAATAACGCTGTATCAGCTATACTCTAAGTGTGTTCCGCGGAGCCCTAGGGTTCCGTGATAAGGTACTTTTTTCTACATAGCCGCAAATGAAGTAAAATAAATTAGAGCCCCATATGATCGATACAGGGCAGATACGGCGGTACGCCCCTGTTTAAAGGTACCTACATATAGAAGATAGACATACAGATAGAAGGTATACATGAAGAAGAACCCGCAAGCAAGAAAGGACTTTTCCCTTTGCAAACTCTAAAATTCTCTTAAAGGAGATGTTGCGAGCTCGGCTCTAGATCGTACACATCCTCAAAAAATGGGTAAATTAAAGAAGAATCCGAAAAAAATGCAATTTATTTATTCAAGTATATATTTTAGAGTTACCACCACATTTAATTCAAACGATTTTATCATTTTCAACGATATTTAACATGGCGGCGACACAGCTGACGCTTCTTTAAATTGGATATCGATTAGTTTAAGTTCTTAGTATTAACACATGAAATCGATTTCGATAATATTCAGAAAATATTACTTTTTTCTCCAAGTTTTATATAATTTAAAAAATTAAAATGTCAAAATGACATCGCCCGCCTTGTATTTCAATTGCAATTCTAACTGCAAATAATATTTTGTAACTTAATAAGTGAAAATATGCAGTAAAAAACGTTTTTGTATTGATTTTGCCTGTTAATGATATTGTGTACAATACATGGCCGGAGGTCCATACATTTTTGCAACATCTCCTTTGGTGTAAAAATTTCATGATGACAAAATTCGTGCGGCTCGGGAACAACACCCTCGGAGGCCCTCAGACCCCTTAGGTCCGCCCCTGATCCAAAAATCAATCGTTACTTAAATTATCAGGCCAAAAACGCACAAGATCGCCGACATGGGTTGCGGGGAAGCGGCGCTATCGAAGCGCGTACCGCACAGCGTCCGGTCCTTCGACCTGGTGGCGGCCGGCCCCGGCGTGCGGGCGTGCGACATGGCGCACACGCCGCTGCCGGCGGCGGCGGTCGACGTCGCCGTCTACTGCCTGGCGCTGATGGGCACGGACCTCACGCAGTACCTGCTGGAGGCCAATCGCGTCTTGAGGATGGGGTGAGTTGCTAAGTATACAGGACCATACAATCGGGTGATTACCCGTGCACCCATTGGCTTCAACCACCGCGTGGAGAGGTAATTCCTATTTACCCGTGCACCCATTGGCTTCAACCACCGCGTGGAGAGGTAATTCCTATTTACCCGTGCACCCATTGGCTTCAACCACCGCGTGGAGAGGTAATACCTATTTACAGGTGCACCCATTGGCTTCAACCACCGCGTGGAGAGGTAATTCCTATTTACCCGTGCACCCATTGGCTTCAACCACCGCGTGGAGAGGTAATTCCTATTTACCCGTGCACCCACTGGATTGAGGTTGGCATTAAATAGCGATAAACATTGTCGATAATATTCACATTAAAAAACTCAAGCCACGTTGGTAGATGACCGTGGCAAGTGGCGATGGTAAATTGAGTTCAACTAGGTACCAATCCTGCTATATAAACTTGGTTTTACAATAAACTGTGTAGATATTATATTATAGGTATCTTATAAGATATATATTTTTTACTGGTGGTAGAGCTTTAGTGACGGAGCTCACGGGCGTAAGCCAGCATCACCGCATTACCTTATCTACTTGCTGCTCAGCGCTTTCGTGTTCCGGTCAATATACGGCCCTGTTATTTCCGGCACAGGGGCATAACACCTTAGGCCTCAGGAGTGGCAACGCATCTACATTGAAATCTTTCATGTAGATGTTTATAGGCTACAGCCATAGAGTAACCCGACCGGACCCCTCCGGTCGGGAGTAACCATAGCGTTTATATTACGTTGAAAATATATGTAAAAGGTTATCGCGATTCATTTATGCATTAAACGAACTAAAAAGAACAACCGACATCGATACTGCAAAAATAGCGTATAATGCCAATGCACAATCTTGGCTACGATACGGCATCGCGCTCTGGGGAAACAGCACTGATGTGACAAGATTGTTTACTTTACGAAAAAAATGTATACGCATACTCGCCAATATAGGACCTATGGAAAGCTGTAAACCATACTTTAAGCTATATAAAATATTAACCCTTCCATCTCTCTACATCCTGGAGACCTGCAAAATTGTTAAGCAAAATATATCAACTTTTGAACATGCTGACGACAGATTTACGGGAACAATTGGCTTAAGGAAAAGAAACAAGTTATTGCTACCAAACAGTAATTTAGCAATACATCAAAGTGGACCATATTCTATGTCAATAAGACTTTAAAACGCTCTTCCTAAGTATATTAAAGAAGTTGATAAATATGACAAATTCGTGATAACTTTGACTGATTTTCTCAATCACAAATGCTTCTATAAAGTAAATGAATATTATACCAAAGTGCAATAGAATATAATAATATTATAAATGATTGGAATTATATAAATTAAAATTAGAATTACATTTATACTTAGATAAATAAAAATAATACAGGTAATATTATAGTAGATACAAGTTATTATAAGTTATTCATAAATAATTATACAATTAATAATAATATGAGCATGTTTAATTAGATTAAAATTAGATTTTAAGATTTATTTTTGCTATGCCCTTACAGGGTGCATGTGCTGTACACCATATTACTATTTGTAACATCCTAAAAAACCAAATGTGATGCAATAAATTATTTGAATTTGAATTATTACCGATGCAAAACAGTCATTTCAGTCAGGACTTGTGCGACACATACACACAACAAAATCGTCTATTATTACTCCCACCTTGACTTTAACAAAATATATAAATAATTTCGCGCACACATTTGAACATCACGGCAACAGCCATAGGAACACTTGTGCTTGGGGAAAGCCTGCATATGGGTACTCTCCTCCCGTGCACCGCGGCCGGTGGCCCGTGTTGCTCTATGGCTACAGCATTATTTGTGCTGGTTTGCCATTTCATGAAATACAAAAGTATAGAATCAGATAAGGTCAGGCATCCTTGGCCTTGAAAGGTTGATGTTGGTTAGCGAATATAACTTCTTTGCATCTACTTATTATGTACATAATCAATGATGATATGGTTCTATGTTCGGGAGATCTGCAATAATAACCTATTTCTTCCACAGTGGCCATCTCCTAATAGCAGAAGTGGAGAGTCGTTTCAACGACGTAGACGCATTCATCAGCGACGTGCAGAGACTCGGCTTCAGTCACAAGAAAACAGACAAGAGTCAAGACGTGTTCCTGTTCATGGAGTTCACTAAATTGAGGGAGCCGCCCGCCAAGAAGAGCAAGATACCGACGCTCAGTTTGAAACCTTGTCTTTATAAACGTCGTTAATAAATAAATACGTAAATCATTGCTGTTTTTTATTTGGAAAAATGTACAGTCAGTGAACAGGGAAATTTTCGGAACAGACGGAAGACGAAAGCCTTCCCCAGAGATTGCCACTGCGAATGGTGCCGGCCCTCATCCAGTGATTGCCCGCAACCTTCACTAGGTCGTCGGTCCACCTCACAGGGGACCTACCTACGCTTCGTCTTCCGGTACGCAGTTCATCATCATCAGTCCAGCCAAAAGACGTTTACTGGACGAAGACTTCCCCAAAGACGCTTACAACATTGTTGTGTATCATTTCATTAGAGGAGAATATGCCATAATTACACTAGGCAAGCGGATTGGCGGTAGTTTTATCGCGGGACGCTGCTGCCCATTCTGCGTTTTAATTTGACCGCCATTTTTCGGTTGACTGACTGCAAAAGAATACTCTTCCATTAAAAGAAAAATCTTCCAGTAAAAGTAAATTATTCCAGTAAAGGAAAATTCTTGTAATAAAATAAAATTATTTCAGTAAAAGATTTTTTTTTAACTGGAAATAAGTAAAAGATTTTTTTTCAGTCTTCCAGTAAATTTTTTTTTTCAAAGTCTTCCAGTAAAAGAAAATTCTTCCAGTAACAGAAAATTCTTCCAGTAAAAGAAAATACTTCCAGTAAAAGAAAATTCTTCCAGTAAAAGAAAATTCTTCCAGTAAAAGAAAATTCTTCCGCTATTGGGCGGTGGGATCGTCACGTCCCGACGCCAGGTATGCCGGTCGCCATTCGAGAAACGTTCTGCCCTAACGGCCGTCGGTTCTTGGAGCTATGTGCCCTACCCATCGCCACTTCATTTTCAATATTCGGTGGGCTATCCGTTAATTTGGTTCTCATGCGGATCTCTGAATATCCGATTCGGTCTCGCAGGGAAATTCCGAGCTCTCTGTTCATCCATAATGATAATTAAAGCATTTATTACCACCGTATATGATGCCAATTTGGTCAAGCAGTCATTTTCCTTTTCCCTGGTAGTATCTAATAGGGTTGTTGAGGAAGTGATTATGAGGAAGAGGAATTGTGATGCGCCAATTTAGAGGATGCGGATGAGGAAGAGATAATTTTTATGAGGAAGAGGAAGCAGATGACATAATAATAATAGCAACTCTTGAAACGTCCCACTGCTGGGCACTGGGCACGAGTCTCTCCCCTTCTTGAGGGGACGTCTGGAGCTTACTCCACCACGCTGCTCCAATGCGGGTTGGTGGAGTTACTTGCAAGGGTTAGTGGCCAACCCGCTGTCGGATGTTTTCAAACCGCCCATAAAGCCTCCGACAAGGCTTAACGACTGCTATCTGTCGATAGCAACCGGGACCGTCGGCATCCTGCTCTCCGAAGCACGAAAATGCGCATTTTAATTTGCCACCCGTCACACACCCGACCGCACCCGTATCGCTTAATCGAGTAGATCGCTTGCGTTCTACACCAGCCGGGAGGCCTTGCGCGCTACAGAAAGATGAGAAGAGGATGATACGAAGATATAAATACTAGCGGACCCAACCTAAAATCCGCTGTCCTGTCTCTATCTACTTAACTAAGTATATATATATACAAAAAAAAATAATTAAATTATTTTTACTATGAATCTAAAATCTAAACCATTCTCAAAACACATACGATAAAGAATCATCAAAATTGGTCCAGCAGTTAAGGACGAGTTCAGTGACATATCTAAACAACGACATTGCTAAGGCCTTTGACCGGGTCTGGCACAGGACACTTCTCGCGTAACTTCCATCCTACGGTCTTCCCGAGAGGCTATGCAACTGGTCAGCCAGCTTTCTATCTGAGTGTTATATACAAGTCTTAGTTGACTGTCAGCGCTCAGACAGACTACCTATCAACGCTGGTGTGCCGCAAGGCTCTGTGTTATCTCCCACGCTTTTTCTTCTGCACATCAATGAAATGTTGGAGCAAAACTCAAATTTTCATTGCTAGACCGATGATAGTACGGGATATGTACACTACACTAGCCGTGCAAATGCCTCTCGGACACTTATCGAGGAAAGAAGGACTAGACTTGTGTCTGAAATCGAGCACTCTCTGGAGCGGGTCTCGGATTGGGGTCGACTTAATTTAATGCATTTCAACCCCTCGAGGACACAAGTTTGCACGTTCACCGCTAAAAAAACGCCATGCATTGTAGCACCACAGTTCCAGGGCATTCCGATCGCCGTTGGTAAGAGTATCTGTATCCTGGGCGTTGACATATCGAACGAAGTACAATTCGGGAGTCACATTGAGTGTAAGACCAAGTTGGCATCCAAAAAGCTAGGGGTGCCTAACAAAGCCAGGCAGTATTCAAAGGAGTCCTTCAGGGCTGGCAGCGCGTTGGCAACTCCCCTGGTGTTGCAAATGTTCATAGGCCACGGTGACCACTTTCCATCAAGTGGCCCGTCTACTTGTCTGTCAACCTACAGACAAAAAAAACACACGCACACCAAAAAAAAAGATGAGTGAATGACACAATTTCATTTAGGAATTGAAATGAAAATAAGAATGCAGTCTTTATTTCTTTGTTAATTAGGTATATAAGTCGAATATTATTAATCAAAATAAAAGAATTGAATACTATTAATCGCAATTTATTTTAAACAGGGAGGTTAATTTTTATAAAAAAAATATTTGGACGCTGTTTCCCCATCAACCGGTTTTATAGCTCATCATATACCAATACAGCATTGCTAAAAAGTCGTTTGCTGGTACATTTGATGGAAGAGAAGATAGGTATTGTAAAGATACAGTTCTGTAAAGCCCCGAATATTTCGATTTTTTAAGTTGAGTACGCGTATAAACAAAATAATGTATGTCAATAAAATTAAAACAAACAATCAAGGAACAGCGCCGGTGGCGGGTGGGAAGGTCTCGCTCGCCTGTTCGGCCTGGCACCGCGCTGCGGCGTGTGCGTTGACATCGATACGCGACGCGCACGCGCAACAAAATTCCTCATAAATTCCTCTTAAATTTTGAGGAAGCGGTAGCGGAAGAGGATTTTTTTATTTTAATTTTTGAGGATTCGAAAACGGTTGAGGATCCCAAAATATTGCGGAACTTCCTCATTATGAGGAAGAGGAATCCTCAGCAACCCCAGTATCTGACTCCTTACGCTACCTAATAGACTTTTTAGAAAATGGTCATAACTTTAAGTCATACAACACCACACGTATGGCTTTAAGGCGACATAGGCTGCTCCTTGGTCCGTAGCCTACAAAAACGTCAAATCAGATCCAATACGGTCTAAACAACAACTTTTCAAATCGGCATTCGAATGAACGTACTTTGAGTAACGAAACTTAAAAGAAAAAAGAAAATGTCAACAATCAGTAAATTTTATTGCATTGAGGTAGAACTAGACAAATCTCATTTATTAACTAAGAATTTATTACAAAAATAGAGTCGTTTATTTATTTATTACATTACAAATGGGATCATCACGCGTTCAATTCTTCCATCACATCTTCGGCTTCTGCTCGTAGATTTTCCACTTTTTCGATTAACATCATCTGTATAAAAAAACACATTTTGATTACTTGAGGATCGATAGGACGTTATCGTCCGCATAACAATAGAAAATCAATAGTCATATTTTTCTCGTGAGCTGATGTGTATGCCAGTGACAAGTAGAACGATATTTCGTATTCGTATTTGTAAAAGTCAGAATCAGTCAGTCAATCAGTCAATTATTTATTATGTCAGTCAAATGAGTCACAGTCAGTAATTCGAGTGAAGCTACTTTACCAAAACATTTACAATGAAATTTTGGAAATGAAACCTATGAAACCTGAAAGGCAGTCTTTTTGCACTGTTATTCCATTTCACAGTACACAAGTAATAAACCTATATCAAATAAAATGTTACTTATTATCGTACGTTATCTTTATATAATATAACCCAAAAATACACCAAGCGAATGAAATAAACTAAATGAAAACCGCGGATCACGGATTTTCGTCAGAAACTTATATTTATAGGGCAACTCGTAACAACACTTCGGTAGTGCGATCCAGTGTGATATTCGTCATCGGTCGGTTAGCCAAGTACTCGTTCGCACTCGTAGTACCTCGCTGTTCCGCTAGATGGCGCCTCACGCAGCGGACGTTACACACGTCTCCTTCGAAACTTGGCACGAGCATAGAGCAACACGGGCCACCGGCCGCGGCGGACCGGAGGGGAGTAGCCATATGCAGGCTTTCCCCTCTGTCAAAGTACAAACACAAGTGTTCCTATTCCTGTCGCCGAGATGTTTAAATGGGTGCGTGAAATTGTTTATGCATTTTGTTAAAGTCAAAGTGTGAGTTCTGTAGTAATAGACAAATTTTGTTGTGAGTGTGTATTACAAATTTTTCCCCGCAAAAAATGACAGACTGATTTGCATCGGTAACCAACGCTATGGCTACTCCCCTCCGGTCGGCCGGTGGCCCGTGTTGCTCTATGTCTGTCGGATAGCCAAGTATTCGTTCACACTCGCCTGACGTTTCACTAGATGGCGCCTCACGCAGCGGACGCTACACACGTCTCGGTCGGTACGATTGCGCTGCGTGTCGTACGAGTCTGACGAATCGTTGTATAGGCGGTGAGCAGACGTACCCTGGCGGAGCTGACGAGGTGGGCGGCGGCGGTGCGCGACAGGTGGGTGACGGCGGCCACCAGCTCGTCCTCGGAGGCGCGCGCCACGTCCTCGATCCGCTTGAAGCCCGCGCGGGACAGCTGCAGCGCCCGAGCCTACACGCCGCGCCCGAGAATGACGATTAGTTTACATTTTTGTGGCTCGGGAGTTTCATAGAATAGGGACAATATTCTTCCTCAAATATTATAAGCGGCACAGTAATGGTTTTGACAAATTTGGTAATACAATAGTTCTACTTCGTGTGATTAAGTAAATTAAACATTTTACTCAATTCAATCGTTTACGACGAACGAACAGAAACGCAAACGCCGTATGAGTAGCGCCGACGGACGGGACGAAGGCCCCCGGTGAGATGGCGATTCGCATACGAAGGCCGCTCGCGTCGGGTTCTCACCTTCTTGACGGCGGGCAGGTCCATGAGGCGCGCCAGGTCGGGGTCGGCGGCGTGGCGCAGGCGCAGCGCCAGCTCGGCGAGGAGCGGGGCGAAGGCCCACAGGCGCGGCAGGGCTCCGCACAGGCGCTCCGCCGCCGCCGCGCGCGAGCTGGCCGAGCGGAGCAACGTCTGCGCCGTGCCGCGGGGCACGTTGTACCTGCGAACGATCGGGTTGCACTGAACATAAATAATCGAATCGCCCTGTAAAACGCTATTCAGACCTGCGAAGTAATCGCTCCACCCTGCGGGAGGGGTTTCCGCTGCGGTATTTTGTATGAAATTCCGCGACTAGAGAAACAACAAACAAGATTTATTTATTTGACAAACAGCGAGACACATAAAACAGACAACAAAGAAAAGACAACACGAAGACGAAGAAGAGCGAAACACAGGCGGTACAGCGGTATTAAGTTAGGATAATAATAATAATGGCAACCCTTGACACGTCCCACTGCTGGGCACGAGTCTCTCCCCTTTCCGGGAGGAGGCCCGGAGCTTACTCCACCACGCTGCTCCAATGCGGGTTGGTGGAGATAAGGGTTAGTGGCCAACCGTTGTCGGATGTTTTCAAACCACCCATAAGGCCTCCGTCAAAGTTTAACGACTGTTATCTATCGATAGCAACCGGGACCGACGGCTTAACGGCTTAACCACCGAAGCACGGAAACGCGCATTTTAATTTGCCACTAGCGGTCACCCATCACACACCCGACTGCGCCCGTATCGCTTAACCAAGTAGATCGCTTCCGATCTACACCAGCCTCGAGGCCTGAAACACAGGTTCAACCTAGTTCAGGTACGAATACAAACCATCCCTTATTTTATATAGTTAAGAAATTTCATGTATATCTTCTTTGTGATCTATTTTATAAATAAACATAAAAATAAATAATTTTTTTTTATTTTTTTTTTATGTTCTAAAGAATATGTATCTACTAGGTTGTCTGTCAAAATATTGCTGCTCCACACGCGGTAGAAATGAAACCTCCAAAAACTCAAGCTTTATACTACGCATGCGAGCACAAACACTGTATAATGCTACCTCTATTTTCTCCCGCGATAAATCTTATGAATTTATGTCTATCTCTTTTCACTGTCGCTTTTTCGTTTCATTAAATTACAACGATACGGATAGCATATATTTCATTTGAATAGTAATTTGGAGTTGCAAATATCTATAACTATAGAATTATACACGCTATTGACACTTACTTTTCAGCAACGTCAGAGAACGGCATCTGTCTCCACAGGTCCCTCAACATCAACGCTATGTAGAACCGGCAAAGTACGCTTTCTGGAACACTCTGTTTGCAAACATTATCATAAAGTTATTTTTATTTTTTTTATGACAAAGCATTGACAGACAAGCAGACGGGCCACCTGATGGAAAGTGGTTACCGTCGCCTATAAACTTTTGCAACATCAGGGGAGTTGCCAACGCGCTGCCAGCCCTGAAGGACTCTTTTGACGCCAGTTTTGAAGAGCCCCATATTGTAGCGCCGGGGGAACACCTCTGAGGGAAGTTCGTTCCACAATTTGCATGTTCTGGGCAGGAATGAACGCGCGAATCGGACTGTTGAGAATTTCCAAGTATCCACTCTGTGCGAGTGGAACTTCTTTCTTCGGCGGGTGGTGCGATGTAGGAATGTAGACGATGGCACCAGATCGAACAGTTCATCAGAGCATTCACCATCGTAAAGGCGGTAGAAAATGCACAGACATCCGAATAATACAGAATAAATATATTTGAACTCTCGTTTATTATTCGGACCTCACTACTGCAACGTTAGGGCTCTGGGTTCAATTCCCGGACGAGTACTATCAGAGATAAAGACATCATCCTTTATTACCGGTGCTAGAGCTAAGCTAAGCTTTCTCCATTTTCTGTAAGTTACGGAGTGTAACTCTCGGAGTTAGCTAATGTATACGGCGATGTCAATGGGTGCGTCGACTACGGGTCAAAATGTAACCGGTGAAGCGTGGCCGTTTGCACGTATTTAACGTCTGCGTACCCGGGCGTCTTTAAGTGATTTAGAATTATAATAATTGTAAAGCGAGTACCGCGCTGGGTTTCCCGGCCAGCATGCGCACGGCGTCGGCCTCCGCCGCGCCCAGCGCGCCCCACACGCGCGCCCCCTCCTCGTCCAGGGACCTGTACTGGGGGGGGACGTCTTGTTTAGTTATGTGTACGCCGTAGCAGACTGCTACCTACGCTGGAGATAACGGTATAAAATTCCTAATCTTTGGTTCAATTAGGATTTTATCATTTTCTGGAAGTTACTGGGCAATTTAGAACTTTACTGAAAACACTAGGTGGCGTTATTTGCGGACGTAACGGGGAATTTCGGCATTTTAAAATCGGCCGCTTAATAAATCATGCTCATAAAGAGTAATAGTAGTACACATGACCGGATTCGATCCCGCGGATCGAGGGGATGAAAAGAATATGTCCATAAAAAAAAAACAAATATAAAAAAATAAAAAAATATAGTTAAAATATTAAAAAAAACAAAAAATATATATTACAAAAAATGACCCCGCGAGTTTCCCTGCGTGCCACCATCCCCTCAATTCGACTATGCCCCCGACGCTTCGGGAGCAGATAGGCCCGGGGAAGGAGGGTTGCACCTCGACCCCCGAACCATCCCCTTCCTTTGTTACGCTTCACGTGCGGAGGGAGGGATGCTGATTATTAGTAAGGACCGAATCCGCCGACTAAACCACCCGCGAGCGGACCAGATCGGACTTGATTAACAATAATTCTGTTCGCCGGACCCTGTAGAGGAGACGCCGCCTCCATCCGTCGAGGTGTCGAGGTGTCGAGGTGTCGAGGTGACCCACCAGAGTGTAGTAGTGCGTGCGGTCGGGGCGCACGTGTGCGGCGTCGTGCGGCGTCAGCAGGAACAGCAGGTGCAGGCCGCCCTGCAGCACCACGCCGCGGGACGCCGCCTCCATCTGTCGAGGTGTCGAGGTGTCGAGGTGTCGAGGTGACCCACCAGAGTGTAGTAGTGCGTGCGGTCGGGGCGCACGTGTGCGGCGTCGTGCGGCGTCAGCAGGAACAGCAGGTGCAGGCCGCCCTGCAGCACCACGCCGCGGGACGCCGCCTCCATCTGTCGAGGTGTCGAGGTGTCGAGGTGTCGAGGTGTCGAGGTGACCCACCAGAGTGTAGTAGTGCGTGCGGTCGGGGCGCACGTGTGCGGCGTCGTGCGGCGTCAGCAGGAACAGCAGGTGCAGGCCGCCCTGCAGCACCACGCCGCGGGACGCCGCCTCCATCTGTCGAGGTGTCGAGGTGTCGAGGTGTCGAGGTGACCCACCAGAGTGTAGTAGTGCGTGCGGTCGGGGCGCACGTGTGCGGCGTCGTGCGGCGTCAGCAGGAACAGCAGGTGCAGGCCGCCCTGCAGCACCACGCCGCGGGACGCCGCCTCCATCTGTCGAGGTGTCGAGGTGTCGAGGTGACCCACCAGAGTGTAGTAGTGCGTGCGGTCGGGGCGCACGTGTGCGGCGTCGTGCGGCGTCAGCAGGAACAGCAGGTGCAGGCCGCCCTGCAGCACCACGCCGCGGGACGCCGCCTCCATCTGTCGAGGTGTCGAGGTGTCGAGGTGTCGAGGTGACCCACCAGAGTGTAGTAGTGCGTGCGGTCGGGGCGCACGTGTGCGGCGTCGTGCGGCGTCAGCAGGAACAGCAGGTGCAGGCCGCCCTGCAGCACCACGCCGCGGGACGCCGCCTCCATCTGTCGAGGTGTCGAGGTGTCGAGGTGTCGAGGTGACCCACCAGAGTGTAGTAGTGCGTGCGGTCGGGGCGCACGTGTGCGGCGTCGTGCGGCGTCAGCAGGAACAGCAGGTGCAGGCCGCCCTGCAGCACCACGCCGCGGGACGCCGCCTCCATCTGTCGAGGTGTCGAGGTGTCGAGGTGTCGAGGTGACCCACCAGAGTGTAGTAGTGCGTGCGGTCGGGGCGCACGTGTGCGGCGTCGTGCGGCGTCAGCAGGAACAGCAGGTGCAGGCCGCCCTGCAGCACCACGCCGCGGGACGCCGCCTCCATCTCCGCCACCATCTGCCGCGCCACGCTCAGCTCTATGCATCCTGCAAAATCATTTTTTCCCTCAAACACGCCCTTCGCCCGACAAAAAGTTTTCTCATGGACATTCCCGACCTACGTCACGATCTTCCAGTGCTCGACTACCTCCGATTTGATGAGCGATCGCATAATTTTGATCATCGTCATCGCCGAACAACGGCGGTCAAATCGTTCGGATAGTAAATACGTCGACGCGAGGTGAGCGGCGGCGTCCCAGCATTAACACTACCGCCACCGCGATAGCCAACCCGTGTTCCGAGCCCGGCGAATATGGCATAATCCCCTTGTAGAGAGGCTTTTTCCTGACAGTGGACGTCTCATGAAATGATGATAATGATGATACATCATTTTACGAAACAACATACTCGTATTATTGCCTGCCAAATCGGATTAATGTCGACAGAAATGGATACATTCAACGTCGAACGCACCGTTGTGAACTTTCTAAACTAGAAAATAAATACCAACACGTATTCCCTTACCCTAATTTCAGTTTTAAAAATAGTGACCAGATGCCCAAGCACGAAAAAAAATCCAATATAGTATATGTATCGTCATCGAGACCAATTTGATATCATCAGTTTGATATCATACAGATTCATCATTTGTACCTATTCTAATACAACGCGTTCGATAACGCGTCGGTTTCACCCATGATGGGGAATGGGACTCGCTTAATGGTTTTCAGTTTTTTTTTTGTGCAGCAATTTAAAATTTATCGCATGGCAGTTCAGTTTCTTTTAATAAACAGTAGTACCTTTAATAATTGTTTTATATTATTTCGCATTAACACATGCTTGTGAAATATATTTTATTTAAAGAAAAATGGAAAGAAAAATTTTAGGTGAGACTCGAACTCGCGGCCTACTGGGAATCTAGTCCAGCCGCTCTTCCAATTGAGCTACTGAAGTCCTGCCCGATTTGTCAAATCTTTCCTTCACATTTATTGCATTGCTTTATGGTAGCAGTAGCGCCATCTATTGCCAACTATGCTAGTTAGGTAACCGATATAATAGACTTTTCAGTTTATTGAATATCGTAAAGAAGTCGCTTTTACCCTTAATAATTGTTTTATATTATTTCGCATTAACACATGCTTGTGAAATGCTACCACAAAGCAATGCAACAAATGTGAAGGAAAGATTTGACAAATCCGGGCAGGACTTCAGTAGCTCAATTGGAAGAGCGGCTGGACTAGATTCCCAGTAGGCCGCGAGTTCGAGTCTCGCCTGAAGTCAAATTTTTCTTTCCATTTTTTTTTAAATAAAACAGTAGTACCTTTAACAGCGGCGTTCCCGAGCGCGCTAGCAGCGAATGTGGTGTCGGTATACACCGCGCAACTGCCGTCGGCCCGCTGCCCGCCGCGCACCTCGACGGCGCCGCTCTGCAGTAACGAACGCAACGTCTCGTCGCACGCCGAGTTCATGTCTATACTCCTGGTAACGACGTCGCCATACTGTATTTTTCAGTTTAAAAAGTAATTAAGAAACGATTAAATGAAAGCCTTCGGATGAGGTTTAAACCATCCGAAATATAAAACACAATATATTTTTTAAAGTGAAAACTTCTTTATCGTCCTTGTTATTTAAAACGAAACGAAAAGGCAACAGTAAAATCCGGTCAAGTGCATGTCGGGCCACGCGCAGTGTAGGGTTCCGTAGTTACAGAGTAAAAGATGAAATAAAAAAAATATATATTTTGTAAGGACTTGTTCGAAATTTTCGAGTACAGTACATTTGATCGACTATTACTCGCAAACTTGCAAGACCAACTTAAGTGTGATAGTTTTCCTTTTAATTTCGTTATATATAGCTACTATTTCCGTAACGTTTGAATTTCTAACAACAACCGTTTAGTCTGTAGGGGGGGGGGCACTTGAGTCTAACGAAAATTTGCACTTCAAAGCTTAATAAGTCACTAACAGTTAACTAAATCGAAAACTGAAATTAGGACACCCATACTATTTTTTAAAAACCTATCCAACGATATTACACACTATATGGAAATCGAAAATAAAAAAAAATATCTGCGAGTTACATGTAGGCAAGGTTACCCTAAATATATATTTTTTCATGTTTTTATTCTTCCACTTTGTCAGCGTAATTAAGATGTATACTTGTGCCAAATTTCAAGTCTCTAGTACTTATAGTTTTTGCGCTAAACCGCGGACGGACAGACAGACAGACAGACAGATAGCTGATGACAAGGGTTCCTTGTTTTCTACGGAACCCTAAAAAAGACAAGACAAAAATTCATAGGATTTAACGTGGGTGAAAATGAGATAGGAAGCATACAGCAAAAAGAGACAGAGACATAAATTCATAGAATTTAACGTGGGATATGAGATTGGAAGCATTATACAGCGTTTTATGAGTTTCATGATTTCACTTCTACCACGTGTGATTTGCACACATTGTCATGTTTTTTAATTAAGTTTTATAACTAGAAATTACTTATCAATAATTGATGTCATCACCGTCATTTTGACGTTATAAAAAGTGGGGACAAGGTTTGTCATACGAATCGCAGAGGAGATATAACTAACATTGTTATTAAGTATATACCTAATAGAAAAAAAAAATCCGCTCCCTTCAAAAATCAGACACAAGATAAAATTAATACAAAAAAGTATCTAAATCAAATTTTAACTAGTCATCTTTCCCAGATCTATGCAAATCGATGATTTCTCCAAAATTTGAGTGTTACGTTGTTAACTCACTTATCACCCGGCGCAACCGCCAAAAACGTATATTCAAGCAGCTCCCTCAGGCGACATCTCGTCGTGGCCAGCCCCAGGGCCACCGCCGACAGGAACAGGCCCCCCAGCGCGCCCCCCGCACACTCGCCGCCCTCTCCGGCCCCGGGGCCCCCGGGGGGCGCGGGGGGCGCGGGGCCCCCGGGCCCCAGGAGGTGGCTGCGCGCGGGAGGCACCCCGCCCTGCAGTATCTCTCGTACGCGGGGCCACTCGCTTGGACTGACTATTAGAATGCTTTCACCTGAAAAAATATATTTAAAAATTGTAGTGAGTCATATGTCTTTTATTTTCCACTAGCTTCATAATAAGAGTTCACTAACTTTTCTCATGTGTTGGGTCAAGAATGAGCCCAACAAATATAAAGACAATTTTTGGATATAAAAAGCTATATATAATTCGATAATTTCACACGGTTAACAAATTAATGTTATAATATCAGGAAGCACGATCGGCAGAACGTGTGTCGTGTACTTTAATGCTATTCGATGCGAACTCTACGTAGCGAAAGCGATGCGCTTCACTCGATCTATTTGTGAAAACCGCATAAAAATCCATGCAGCAGTCGCAGAGTTTATCATGCACTAGCTGTGCCCGCGACTTTGCCCGCGAGATTGTAATTTATGATTGTTCAGTATCTACCCGGACGAAGTCGTGGGCGCAGCTAGTATCAAAGTAGCCTAAGTTACTCCTTATGACATTAGCTATCTGCCAGTGAAAGTCCCGTCAAAATCGGTCCAGCCGTTCCCAAGATTAGTCCCGCCAAACAGACGGACATAATTTGAAAAATGTTGTTTTGGAATATGTACCGTGTATACATACATATGCATTTAGTAAAGAGCGGTCATTTTAAAATTACAAACAGACACCATAGACGCATAGATAGATAGATAAGTTTATGAATGAGGGGGCTAAACAAACCTCAGAGATCCTAAATTTTACAAGCCTACGCTGTCTAAGGATCTCACCGTATTCGCAGACCCCGGCGCGACCAGCCCTGCCTACCATTTGGCGGTAAGCGCCCAGCGTGAAGAAATCACGGCCCACGCGTGGAGAGCGCACTATGACCCGCTGTGCCGGTAAGTTCACTCCCGCCGCCAGGGTCGACGTGCAGCACAGCACTGATATGACACCCGACCTGCGTGTAAAAAGAGCATTTTGTCAAACACATCAACCGGTGTAACTTATCACTTTAACTACAAAAGACATATAATAATAAATAATAATGGCAACCCATTATACGTCCGACTGCTGGGCACGAGTCTCTCCCCTTTTTTGGGGGGAGGCCTGGAGCTTTCTCCACCACGCTGCTCCTGTGCGGATTGGTGGAGGTGGGTGGGTTAGTGGCCAACCCACTGTCGGATGTTTTCAAACCGCTCATAAGGCCTCCGACAAGGTTTAACGACTGCTATCCATCGATAGCAACCGGGACCGACGGCTTAACGTGCCCTCCGAAGCACGGAAACGCGCATTTAATTTCCCACTAACGGTCACCCATCACACTACCCGACCGCGCCTGTAGTGCTTTACCGAGCAGATCGCTTACGATCTACACCAGCCGCTGGGCCATGCGCGCTTCTTGTCTTTCCAAAAGACATATACAACATTTTAAATGTTTTACAAGGGGAAGGTCTTGCTTAGCGTAACAACATGTAACAGGGGGGACGAGGAGATCAAATAAATATTCGTTGTAAAGTTTTTTATTGATTTATTAGAATTTTATTATAAGAACTAAATAAATATCTTTAATTCTCAATATTACTGCACTACGATTGAAATTTATCATGTTCAAGGGGGGAGGGGGAGAAGTTATATATTTAGGGAGGTCACAGATACTGTGACAACAGGGGGAGAGGGGGGGGTTTAAGAAAAAGCTTATTTTCGCGTGACGTATTTTATTTACGGCCCCCAATGAAGGTAATATACAAAGATCCGGGCTCGGCGGATTATCACAATATCTGCACAAAATCAAGCGGAAATAACATCCGTCATCCATATATGAACCCGATAAGCCAGAAACAATTTCTCACATAATTTTAGAGTATTAAGTGTACGCAATACACAATACACGATTGTTTCTAGAATTAAAACAAGAACTAGGCGAAATAAAGGCAAAGGATAGATGGTAGCATTGGTAACGTATGGATCTATCATAGAGATGATTTATGGAGATTCTCGTAGTCGACCTCTGGGTTTGTGTAGATGTATAACGAGTTGCGAGCTCGTTTGCCACCTCGGTTACATAAAAAAAATTGAACCAACATAACTGACCAAAATCCACCGCGCATACGTCGGCAGGAACCCCACCCCCATCGATCGCTCCCTGAAATTTCTTTCTGGCTTTCGTCGCATCGCCTCCGCCCCCCGCCAACGACGGCGCCGTAATCGGCGATTCGAGGTGAAGGTGGCGCCGAGCAGGGTCCCGTGTACCTGAAGGCGTCCTCCAGCAGCGCGCGCTCGGCGTGCGCCAGGCCGGCGTGGTGGTAGGCCAGGCCGGCGCGGGCCAGGCGCGCCAGGCCCGGCCCCGCGCCCTCGGCCCGCAGCGCGCCCGCCAGCGCGCGCCGCTCCGCCGCACGGTGCTCCACCATCTCCCTGCCGCCCGAACGTGAACGTTGAGCTACGTTTCAGATTTCAGTAACATTTTCAAACTTACAAAATTCCAATCAAAAACTATGCAGTGATAAGTTTAATAGTAACGACACACGTCCGGATTTGGTACGGAGCGGAACGCGGATTCGGTACGTTTCGAACCGAATGTGGCCGTGTGTACGTGAGTACGGCGGACATAATTATTATTAATCACGTCCGATTCGGTCCGCCGTACCGAATCCGGACGTGTGTTACTACTAAGAGACTATAAGACTTTTATTCGACCGATACAACGACTCGATCCCTCTGTAAACTTACAAAGATTATACGACGATTTAGAAATAATTTATCAGTGTCTGCACGTACTTCCTCTGCATCTGAGCGAGCAGCGTGGCGAGGCTCTCGCAGTGTCTCTTGGTGGCGCAGAACAGCAGCACGCAGGCCGCCGGCACCACCTCGCCCACCAGCCCGCCCACACGCTCGGGGTCCGCGCGCTCCCCGGCCGCGCTGTACTGCACACGCAACCACAACCACGGAGGACATCACGCGACACGGCCGCGGCACGGCGGCACGCGGACCGCCGGCCCCACCTCGCCCACCGGCCCGCCCACACGCTCGGGGTCCGCGCGCTCCCCGGCCGCGCTGTACTGCACACGCAACCACAACCACGGAGGACATCACGCGACACGGCCGCGGCACGGCGGCACGCGGACCGCCGGCCCCACCTCGCCCACCGGCCCGCCCACACGCTCGGGGTCCGCGCGCTCCCCGGCCGCGCTGTACTGCACACGCAACCACAACCACGGAGGACATCACGCGACACGGCCGCGGCACGGCGGCACGCGGACCGCCGGCCCCACCTCGCCCACCGGCCCGCCCACACGCTCGGGGTCCGCGCGCTCCCCGGCCGCGCTGTACTGCACACGCAACCACAACCACGGAGGACATCACGCGACACGGCCGCGGCACGGCGGCACGCGGACCGCCGGCCCCACCTCGCCCACCGGCCCGCCCACACGCTCGGGGTCCGCGCGCTCCCCGGCCGCGCTGTACTGCACACGCAACCACAACCACGGAGGACATCACGCGACACGGCCGCGGCACGGCGGCACGCGGACCGCCGGCCCCACCTCGCCCACCGGCCCGCCCACACGCTCGGGGTCCGCGCGCTCCCCGGCCGCGCTGTACTGCACACGCAACCACAACCACGGAGGACATCACGCGACACGGCCGCGGCACGGCGGCACGCGGACCGCCGGCCCCACCTCGCCCACCGGCCCGCCCACACGCTCGGGGTCCGCGCGCTCCCCGGCCGCGCTGTACTGCACACGCAACCACAACCACGGAGGACATCACGCGACACGGCCGCGGCACGGCGGCACGCGGACCGCCGGCCCCACCTCGCCCACCGGCCCGCCCACACGCTCGGGGTCCGCGCGCTCCCCGGCCGCGCTGTACTGCACACGCAACCACAACCACGGAGGACATCACGCGACACGGCCGCGGCACGGCGGCACGCGGACCGCCGGCCCCACCTCGCCCACCGGCCCGCCCACACGCTCGGGGTCCGCGCGCTCCCCGGCCGCGCTGTACTGCACACGCAACACGCTGCTCATCCCACGTTTGTTTATTTACTACCGCCTATTGAAATGGTTTGACAGTGAAAATGAATCTTTACTAGCGAGTGTAAAATAGGGTTGCACAGGTTACGCTACATCATATGTATTGTATTGTTGCATTACGACAGTGTGCGTGTATGAGTAGGTATGTGTTTTATGTGCGACCGTCTGTAGAGGTGCATAGTACAAATTTAGGATAACTTATTTCTTAAATAACGTAACTTCACGCCGTAATCCCCGAAGGGGTAGGCAGAGGTAAATGCACGCATTCAAATATACAACACCCACGACTTGCCGGTTACGTTTTCTTAAATAAAAAATATTAAATACATAAACATATAATTTCAGTTCATGTATTATGATTTGATTTTCTAATCGACGTGTTTCAGAATGTGCATTATTCCCTTTACACGTTGTCTATGACATGATTTATCGATAGTTAGATTCTACAGCGTAGTGTTATCAGTCCTATCCCAGGGCCTGCATAGTACGTTACAACTTATGCAACTCACATTAAAGTTGAGCTCCCTATCGGGCTCCACGTCGACCCCGGCCGGCGTCCAGGTCAGGCGGTGCAGCCCCCCCCCCAGCTTGACGTACTCGGTGAGCTGCACCGGCCGGAACTGCCGCTGGTACACGGTGGCGCGCAGGAACCGCCCCACCTCGTCCAGGTTCCCGATCGTCGCGCTCATGCCCACTACTTGTATACCCTCTGCAAAATTATAATTGACGACCCCGTTAGTCCAGCGGTGTGAGATGACCGTTTGATTCGAAGGGTCGCGGACTCGATCCTCGCACCGGGACAAATATTTGTATGGCCTGCAGATATTTGTTTCGGGTCTGGGTGTTTGTGTATGTTCACAACGGCACCGACGACACAGGTTTATACCTACTGTGGGGCTGTGAGTGTAAGCGTATTTTATTTATTATATGTATTATCTTACCGCCAAATCTCTATCGGAGTAGGCAGAGTGTGGAACTCCCGTCATCACATTCATCATTCTCTTCATACATGCACGCTGATCCCTAAGACTTTTGACCCCACCTTCAGACAGTACTCGATCTATTTGGTCATGGTACGTCAGCCTTGGTCCTCCTGGGCCTCTGCAATCATCCACATTCGCATTGTATATTTGTTAAGTCATTCGCTCATTCGACATTCTCTCTATGCGAAACATGGGAGCGTGCCTTTTTTCATTTTTACACCAATACTCTCATTCACATCAAGCCTGTCCTGCAGATGTATCAAATATACGTATTTTTTCAGTTAATTTCCGATTAGCGCTTTGAGAAAACCTTCCTAAAATACCGCTTTTACTTTTAACGAGTGTTACCAGCAGATGTGTTCTGTAAATTTGTAAAGCCACTTTTGGAGTACATTTTTGTTTCACTTACTATTTGCGAACAATACAGAAGTCAACAGGATCTCTAACGTAGCACCGCGACCTGGCTCCCCAATCAAGTGCAGTTCATCTACCTATGCAGAGTAAAGAATTTAAGAATGACAGGACAGCGATACAGTTACCATTTTTTCTTTGAAAATGTTTATAATATTTCAATTGTACGTTATTACGAAAAAAGACTACAGAAATGTATGAATTAATAAGTTATTATTCTTAGGCTTTATATACAAGAAACATCAAGCTAGGACTTTTATTGGTCGTAGAGTTTCAGTGTCAGAGAATAATATAGATGGGACCATCGTTTAGGTATTATTACATAAACGATAGTCCCGCCTATATTATTCTGCTAATTCCATCATCTGCTAATTAGTCTACATAGATTAGTATTCCTTATCATACGCGAACCTGTCCAAGGGCTAGTGGCGTAGCCATGGGGGGCCGCGAGGGCGGCCCGCGCCGGGTGCCACCCGTTTGGGAGTGACACCGTCTCCAGTTATCATCTATGTTTAAATAAACAAAATTGGTCAGCGGTTTAGACGTGCAAATGCAAATTATTGGTGAGTAATACATTTTTTGTTTGCGCATGCGCCCCTGGTGCTTTTCATGTTGCTACACCACTTTGTGTACATACGACTTGAGTTGACCTAAATGAAATGTTTGGAAATGCTCCAAATAAAAGTCTCACCACAATAAGACCTATTTCATGTAATCTGTCCAATTCTATCAAACTTCTAACTAAAGCTAGTCCCTTCTCAATAGTGGCAATATAAATGCTATTTTTCTTCCGTCGTTTCTTCGGCGGTATGTGACCCTTGCCGGCTGCATACTCTTCCACAAGAAAGTCCATTTGTAATGCAAAAGGTGATAGTGACCAAATCTGAAACAAATCACACTCATGATTTTCTCATAAAATATTGCTTGCTCTGGTTTTATGTAGAGGAGTAAGGAAAAAAGAAAGTAACTATTTTTATTTCAAATAACATTTTACAAACATTGTTGAAAGGTCAAATCAAATACAAAATAGAAATCAAAAATTACCTAGAGTACATAAATGATTATTACATAAAGTACCTACCTATTCATGTTCCCTTCAGAAACATGATTAACTTCACTGGTGGTAGAGCTCTAGTGTCAGAGCTTGTGGGCGTAGGCACCACCTCATTACCTAACATACTTGCCGCTTAATGGTAGTGTTCAGCACTATCGTGTTCCAGTCAGGTGGTAAATGGCCTTGTAATTTCCAGCACAGAGGCATAACACCTTAGGCCCCAGAAGTGGTCGTGTGTTGTGTGGGTGTCTATAGGCTGCAGTCATGACTTAACATTAATGTGAACTGCATGCTTGTTTACCACTCACATTACATAAAAAAATGTGATATATTAAAAAAATTATAAGGGCTACATTCTTCACTTTTTAATCGACTTCAAAAAAAGGAGGAAGTTCTCAATTCGTCCGGATTTTTTTTTAAGGTACTAAATTGAAAAAAAAAGATCAAACAACTAAACTTTTCATACTACCTTTTCCTGAACAATAGCAACAAATGGTAGAATAAAGAGAGCATTATGTTTCCTGATGAGCACTTCTCGCAACATCAACACTTCGGCCACCAGGGTCTTGCCACCGCTGGTTGGTAGTGCATAGATTAAGTTGTGTCTCTCTTTTATAGCCGGCAAATTCAGACACTCTTCTTGCCAATCTGAAAATAAATGAAACAATTTTTTCTAGGAAAAATGTGTAAGTTAAATAAAACATTTATCAACATGTTTTATTGAACTTACAGATTGTGTATGAGACAATCAAAACAAGTTCAAAATATTATCCTCATTGACTGCAAATAAATAAGGCTATGAATAGACATTGTCAGTGACCATACCATGGTTTAGTAATAAAAATGAAACTAACAAATAAATTGTGATTGTCATTTGTTCTAGGTGGTAGTGAGAGGTGAATAAATATATAGAACTTTGAAATACATAAGACCAGGCCTCTGTCGATTAACTGTTGTTTCAAGTTCCTGTGTTGGGTGCCTCTATGATCACCAGATTCGGTCGGTAAATGCCATTAAATAATAAAAGAAGAAAAAGAAAGATGAAATTAAAATGTGCCTAACTCACTTAATGTAAAAAATCATAAATACTCATCAAAACTTACCATAAAACTTTTCAATGTTCCTGTAAGTTTTGAATAACCCTTTAGCTATTATTGGTAACCCATAAAATGTATTTTCATTACATTCATCTCGCACATTGCATAAAACACTCTTTGTATCTTGCTGTGAAATAAGTCCGCTATCCTTAATGTCTAATAGAAATGAATCCTTAGTGTCTAAAAATGTAGTATCCTTAACTCCATTGCAAATAGATTGATTAACAACATCAAAACACTGTTCAATGTCCTCCCTATATTTTTTTTCACTGTGATTCTGAGTTGTTTCCAATTCTAATCTTGTATTAAACATTTCTTCTGAAACATCCTCAATCTCTTTGTCATTTTTTGGGTTTTCTTGTTCATTACAGGTCAGTGAGTCCCAATTCCCAAAATCGTTGAAAATGCTGCTCTCCAGAATACCAGGAGAACATGGGATGGAAGCAGAGGTATTATGACTATCACTCAGGTATTCCACTTGATTACAAGGCAAGGGTGGCGATTCGCAATTCGCAGATGATACATTATCACCAAGACGTAAACTGAGTGGAGCTTTCGAAGTAACTAAAGAACTTTTGCTAACATTTGATCTTAACCTTCCCAAACCAAGGCGTCGCCGTTTCGGTGTTCCATCCATCACATTATTATTAGAAGAATTCATTTGATTTGCTTAAACTAATATGATTTAGCGTGATTCAATACACAAATACAAAACTTAATCCAACCAAAACATTACATGCGCGGTAAATGAAAAATTGAATTGATAGTTTTTTGTTTTGATTTTTTGACAGCTAAATCGCAACGTTGCCAATGCGTTTTTGTCTCATTCCCCAAAATTCAAGGAATTTCAATATTAAAAATGTCTGACGTGTTATGGCAATAGAATAACATGCGGTGTGTTATATGTGTAATGCAGGACGATGATTATAATGAAACTAATATCTCACTGGCGGTGCTGTTTATTGGCTATGTATAAACGGGCGGTTACACTGTGTTCATGGCAATGTTCGGATAGCGACTCTGAGCGACTGTGGTGTCTTATGCGTAACTAAAAGCATCGACGCTCTCTTCATAACCTAAAGGTTGACTGGGAGATAATGCCTAGTGGCATTAAGTCCGGCTTTATGTACCATCTTCGTACATATAAAGTATAAATAAATAAATAAAAGCTAAAACAATGATTTCACTATGAGACACGGGTCGGCACACTACTTTACCTTTTAAAGGAGGGGCCTTTAAAAGAAGTACAAAATATAATATACAATATTACATATAATATATCAAGTTGCATTCGCGATGTCATTTGCAACGGTCGTATTGTAGCGGCTGTGTCAATGACAAGACTATGTAATTGCTTAATTGTGATTACGACATCACGCAATCATGGCGCTACCTAAGCGTTCAGATACAGTAGATGTGAACGAGCTTCTCGCCTTCGTGCAGAACAAGCTGGACGTCATGGATGAGCTCAGTCTAGAGCAAATCTGTACGTCAAGTTACACGGAGGCTGAGATCGTAGCGGCAAAAAAGTGCTCGTCGATACTTCCACGATCTCCATCAAGGTCATAACAAGACAGAAGGATGGCCACGGCAAGAAGGATCTGCAGGACATTTTCCAGATTTTTAAATCAACTGATCCGGACGATGTGCCAACGTTCGCAGCGCAAGATTTGAACCTGCCGCCAGTGACGTTCGATCACGTCGATGTCACGCGGTTACTTAAAGATATTGTGCTGCTGCAGAAGGAAATCAAGACCATTCAAGGTAGATCAGATGCTTCGGAAATGGTTTGCAGGGATTTAAGATCCGAGGTAGCGGTGTTACGCAATAATGCGACGCCGGCAATTTTGCCACAGAGTCTACGTAATGTGACCGTGCGGCGAGGCGGTGCCGTGCAAGCGGACACCTCACCTGTCAGCAGTTTTAATGCGACAATTAATACAACAAAGAAGAGCAATGACCGCCCGGACAACGACCGCGGTCCCATTACGTCACGTGTTCCAGCGCCGACATTGCCGGCAGCTCCTGTCCAGCTTGGATTATCTAGGCCTCAAAAGAAGTCCTACGTGCAAGCGGCAAGCCGTTCCTTGAAAGTTGTGACCAAACAAAAAAGTGGCGGATGCTGTGGTACGAGCTCGGGAATTGGTCGATGATGACGGTTTCACCGTGGTGAAGAATCGGAAACATCGGCCACGCCGAAACCGCAACCTTAGAGGTACTGGAACTGCAGCAACATCACAATTGAAGGCTGCCGAACCGTACGCCTTCGTTTATCTGTCTCGATTAAATGAAGGGACGACCATCACCGACGTCCAGAAGTATATGTCTGAGAAGATCAGAGGTCGGAGTGAAGAAGGGATACAGGGAGAGATAGAAGCTTTAAAGTCAAATAGGCCTACAGGATTCTGCTCTTTCAAGCTGCGTGTCCCTGCGAAACATCTGCAGATATTCCATAGCCCCGATTTCTGGCCCGAAATCTGAAATAAAATACACGAACTGGTCTATTCCTCAAGGGACCGTAGCCGGCTGTGTCCTCTTCCTGATATACATTAACGAATTACCAGACGTCCTAGACCATCCATGTATATTATTTGCGGATGACATATCAATATTATTTAAGTGTAAGACTGATAACAATGAAAACATAATTAATATCACACAGAGTTTTACGAAGGTACAAAACTGTTTATCTAAACTTAACCTGGAAGTTAACTTTAAAAAGACCAAAATTATGCAATTCCGACCGAGTCAAAAAAATAAACTGGACTTATCACAAATTTCGAATAAATTGAATATTGAAGAAGTTAACGAATATAACCTGTTAGGGATCACGGTTGATACCCACCTCACTTGGGAAAATCATATCCAAGTCGTGAAAGCTAAACTCTCTCAGTTCACGTATGCCCTGGCTATTCTCAAAACAAATACACACCGTGAAGCATCACTGGCTGCATACTATTCGTATGCCTACGCGTGGTTGCGTTATGGTGTTTTATTGTGGGGGGATAGCGCAGAAGCGCATAATGTATTTATTCTACAGAAAAAGTGTTTACGTATTCTTTTTAATATTAAGCCTAGAGATAGCTGCAAACCGCATTTCGTGAAAGAGAGTATTTTGACATTCCCATCAATTTTTATTTTGGAAGCAGTGTATTTCGTAAGGCGAAATTTAAATGTATTATTTACATAATGTAAAAATCCAAGACGTCAAAATCTATTAGAACTACCTATAGGAGATATGGATATATACAGAAAGGGACCACATTATAAAGCTGTAAAATTATATAATAATATTCCAAATAATTTGAAAACTGTAACTAATGACAAGCAATTCCTTAAGAAACTTAAGTCCTATTTAAGGCCTTATGATAGATTAAATGCCTAAATTCGTACATGATTTAAGTCAAATTCTAGAAAAAACTGTTAATTGAATCCGCAATATAAAAATACACGACGACAGGCAAGGATTCAATTAATATTTTGACTTGAACAGAATGTTATATTTGCTAACCCCCTTTTAGAAAAAAACATTTCAAAATGCACCCTTATTTGTCATAAAATGCAAATGTTCTCCAAAACGGCACAATCTTTTTGCTTCGTTTTTATTTCAAAAGAAAAGGCTATAAATTACTTACAGTTTGACTTAAGAGTTTTTTTTTTGTGTTTTTTATTACTGAAAATTAATAAAATGTCGAAATTTCCGTGCATGAGCGCGAGCTTCTTCGTCCCGCCATACTGTAATCTCCAATCAACATCTGTTGGCTAATCGGCTACGGCCCCTTGTGACGGGAGGACGTACAGCGTGCTGCCGGAATTCAAACTTGCGTATTTTGGGATGTTACTGCTATGTTATGAGTAAAACCTAACAAAAAATATGTATTACTATACACAACGAGTGTTTACGGACTTATTATTTTACTAAATAGTGGCCATCTCCTATGTTTTTGCGCGAGTTGATTTTATGTTGTTGTCAAAGAATATAAATACATTGACAATATTAACATTGCAACACGAGTCATTGATGTAGAAAAAGAAACACAAAGTAACAGAAGGAGTTCATATATATAGTTGATTACTTTTTATACTTGCTATACCTACGTACAATTTATAAATGAGTAAGTAAGTAGGTACCTATTTTTTATGTAAGATATAATTAAGTTAGTTATATACAGATATTGTTCAATCTTACTATTATACATGTGAAAGTAAGGATGTTTGTTTGTTGTTGGTCAGTCATGCTAAAGTGGCTGGACGAATTTCGATGAAATGTTGTTCACAGGTAGAGTATATATAGCTTACAGATGTTTTCAGAGGTAGACGAGGATTTTTTTGCTGACGGTAGAACGAAGTGAAAAAAAAATTCTCATCAGTGCAACGATCGAACTAATGAATTAAACTAATGGGACTAAAGGTGTTTCAAGAGAAACTGTATTAATACCTAAAGTCCACGCAGACGAACTAGCGAGTAAAAGCTAGTAGATATATATTAACCTTGAAAATATTCGCTACCGACTTGAGGAGCGGGATGCGGGATTTGGTACAGCGGTAATAGACGGAGTTGCCAAGGGGCTCCCCAGTTTCTCCCATAGTCGCCGATATATTCATGGGGGACTTTGAGGAGAGAGCCCTGAGCACTACAACCATAACACCTCGCATTTATAAACGATATGTAGATGACACATTCACCATATTGAATAGCAACGATATTTCTGTTTTTCTTTCACATCTCAATTCCGTACACCATAAAATCAAATTCACTATGGAATTGGAACAGGACAATAAATTAGCCTTCTTAGATACTTTATTAATTAGAAACACCAATAACACACTCATTCACACTGTGTTTAGGAAGTCTACCCATACTGATAGGTACCTTAATGGTGAATCACACCATCACCCGGCACATTTATCTGCCGTTGGCTCATCTCTATTTCAGAGAGCACGAGGCATCTGTGACGACCACCATCTTCAGGGGGAGCTGAAGCACCTACGCCAGGTGCTACATAACAACAAGCTCCATGTACCACCTGTCCGTCACATAGGCCGCGTGAAACAACCTACAGTAGAACGACAACCAGCTATACTACCTTACGTTAAGGGTGTCACAGATAAAATCAGCAACATTTTAAAAAAGAATTCCATTAAAACAGTTTTCAAACCATATAAAAAGATTCATCAGTATTTAAGACCCATTAAAAGTAATATTCCATTACAAAATTCTGGCATTTATAAATTAGTTTGTGATTGTGGACTCTCATATATTGGTCAAACGAAGAGAGCTGTATCCACCCGCGTTAAAGAGCACATTGCTGATATCAAAAACCGAAGAACAGGGAGGTCTGCAGTCTGTGAACACATAGCGGATAAGCCGAACCATTACATCCGGTTTGATAAAATTCAAATACTCGCTAGAGAACACAAACCCATTCCACGAATGGTACGCGAGGCTATTGAAATTAAAAAACACTTAAATTTCAATAGAGAAGATGGATGGCGATTATGAACATCATGGGATCCCATACTTAGCAAGATTAAATCCCAGCCGCAGCAGTCTGCAAAACCTCAAGATACCATAAGTAATTATTGTGTTAATCCTGAACGCTACGCAAGGCGTTTACGAAATCGATGGAGGTAGCTACATATAATTTTTTCAAACTTCTGTCAGACAAATGTCACCTCAGTCTGCCCGGGACCACGAAAGCTGAAAAGCGACCGAAACATCGGGTTGATTTTAAAAATCATTTTAGTTTAATATACGCGAGATAAATCCGTAAAAATAGTTTTATTTCAATGAGTGTAGCTCGCGAAAACCTAAGAACATATCATGAGTCTGTGTTACTTAATAAATGAAATATATAATAAAAAAAAATATATATATTATTATTTTTCCAAATTGTGATATGGATGTCAATTTCGAGGTTTCTTGGGGTGCTGATTGCGAAAATGGCATCCGCTTGCTGATCCAAGATGGCTGATAGATCTTTTTCAGAATATGATATGAGTATCAATTTTGAGGTTTCTTGGGGTGCTTGATTATAAAAACATTTTTTTTTCATTTCCAAATGGAGTTCACATGTTTTTTTGAAAATATGACATAGGTATCAATTTCTAGGTTTCTTGGGGTGCTAATTACGAAAGTGACATATTTTTCAGATCATTTTATTAATCAGCACACCAAAAAAATTTCTCGATATTGACACCCATATCACAATTTGGAAAAACAATTATGTCCGCTATCTTGGATCTGAAAAATGATGCCGCTTTCGTACTCAGCACCCCAAGAAGCCTCGAAATTAACACCCATAGCAAAATTTGAAAGATAATTATGTCCGCCATCTTGGATCTGAAAAATGATGCCATTTTCGTAATCAGCGCCCCAAGAGACCTAGAAATTGATAGCCATATCATATTTTGAGAAAAAAACATCAGTCAGCAGTCAGTTCAATTTTGGATCTGCAAATAGATGACATTTTCGTAATCCAAGAAACTATATCATTAAGACCCATAGAAAAAAATAATATTCTGCCTGCCATCTTGAATTAGAAAAAATTGTTCCTCAAAAAAAGCGTAAAATTGAAATCCATATTACTTATCATATTTTCCAAAAATAATAATCTCCGCCGTCTTCGATTTGAAAGGAGATACCATTTTCGTAATTATCACCTCAAGGAACCCCGACATTGATACTTACATTGCTTACATATGACTGCAGCCTGTAGGCATTGAAACTGCTTACTTCTTTGTCACCTTTGTTACAACATACAACAAATTTTGCAAATTGGCAGTCTTGTAATGTGGCCAAGTTCAGCAGCTATTTTGGTTTGGTTGCTAATGTTGCTATATTCATAGATAAAATACTTAATAATTAAGCAAAATTAATTATTAACAACACACATACAGTTTTTATCAGAATAATGTGTACCTAAGTGCACTGTACACAATTACACATTGTTTTATTTACAGTTAGATATGGAAAAACTAAATCTACCATGTCTTGTAGTAGGTATTTGGAACAATTTTGAAAAAGCCCAGGAAAAAATGTGGCTCTGGCGTGGAAAATACCTACTTAATGACTTATGACCTTAATATATTTAAAATATTATTCTTATAAAACATGCATGTCTCTAACCATAAACATTTCAGTGCCTATCAGAATTTACTCAATCAGAATTTAATCTAATTGAGTGACAAAGACAATCACAAAATTGAATAAAAGAATAAAAGTAGCAATCATTCCCAGTACTAATTTCTAAACTAAATTATCTTTAAGAATAGGAAATACGGAAAAGGGCAGTATTGAATACCTACTGGTAGTAGAGTTCCAGTGCAGGAGCTCGAGGGTGTAGGCACCACCACATTACCTACCTGCCGCCAAACTGCCGTGTTCGGGTTAGATTTATTTATTTATTCTTTTAGCACATAAGAAATGAACATAAGGCGGACTTAATACCTAGTGGTTAGATGGTAATGGTCCCGTAATAACTATCACCGATACCTAAGTTGTTATGTCTCTGTGTACCTACGTATGAACCTCTGGTTTTAGTATAGATCTCGATAGGCTGCAGTGCTCGATATATCAGCTGCATGCTTGTTTACCACCAAATATGTATGTAGCGACATGCGACACCGTAGTGGTAAATAATAACTATTGGTAAATGTACCTTAATCGTGTTTTTAAGTGACCAATGAAAAAAATAAATATTATTAATACTAGCGATTAGGTGGAGAGATGTTTTTTTTTATGGTGTGAAGTGGCAAACAAACATAGGCACAGTTTACATTGATGGCAAGTAAAACTGTAGCCTGTTAACATAGACTAGGTACATGAGACTGGAGATTTCAATTTAAATGCGTTGCCACTCCTGAGGTCTAAGGTATTATGCCTCTGTGCCGGCAATTATAGGGCCGTACATTACCACCTGACCGGAACACGATAGTACTAAACAATACCATTTAGCGGCAAGTAGATTAGGTAATGCGATTAAAATAAAACTATTTTTACGGATTTATTTCACGTATATTAAACTAAAATGTTTTTTTTTTAAATCAACCCGACGTTTCGGTCGCTTTTCAGCTTCCGTGGTCCCGTGCAGACTGAGGTGACATTTTTCAAAATAGTTTTATCCGTAAAAATAGTTTTATTTCAATGAGTGTAGCTCGCGAAAACCTAAGAACATATTAGGTAATTCGATGTTGCCTACGCCCGCGAGGTTCGGAGCTTTACCACCAGTACAAATGTACGATCAGAAATTCCATCACAGAGATCCAGTAGTTAAAATGAAACCCCAGGGGTGGCAATAGTAGGTGTATTCACTCCCCTTATTGCACATTACATATTGTTCTCACTTGCAAAGGAATATATATAAAAGTTGTTACTGAAATACTGAGTGAGAAAAATGCGGCGCGCAAAAATTAGTGGGCTGATTTTGTAAACAACCTATGCGGATGCTGGCCTGAAGTAATGCACGTAATACGTATGCATTGACGTAACCGAACACGGGGCAGACGTAACTAAACTGAAGGTCAAACGTGTTCTACACTCTATCGCGATTTGATATGTGTTCGATAGCAGAGATGGGAGACAGGATGATTGTTATAAATATTCAAAAGGAAATTCGACGCTCGATGTAGGGAATTCGGTAGAGCATTAATCACGGTGGAAGAGCGAGGCATTCCCAACTCAAGTGTCTTGTGACAACTTTCTGGGAAGTCTCGGTGTTAAAATTTGTTAAGATTTACTTAAATAAAAGATATTTTATTTATTTATTATATATTTATTTTATTTAAAGCGGCTGGGCATTATTCAGAATTCACAAGTTCAAATCCCATTCTTTTTCTTTTCTTAGAATAAGTGATGTTATAATTTTCCATTTATCGAAGTATTCCCAAACGGTAACACACCCAATCATAAAACAGGGGGGATGATAATAAAACTGCCATGCCAATGATGGTTGCAATATCGAACTTTACTCCAATGAAGCAACGTCACCTGGATACCATCTAAAATTTCTATAAGCTCATGGCTCCTAAATGCTGCTCGACAAAGGGTAAGACATCCTATATGTCTTACCCTACTGTTGATGCAATACGCATTATGTCATAGTCCCCGGCGTAAGTAGGTACGAAAAGCATCCTTTGATTTTAAGCCATGCGCTTAAATCTGTGCAGCGTTTTGTAATTCCGTTGCAGGTTCGATGATCGAGTCAGTAAACTGTGTAAGTTCCTATGCGTGCTTTGTTTTATTTTATTGGCTTTTTCGCTTAATACATGCGAGTGAAATATTTTAAAGAAAAAAATGTAATGACCACCACTCGAGGCTATGCAATAAAATTTCAAACAAAAAAAAAACAATGTTTTACATAACTATGTATCTAGCACGCACGCAAAAAACGCAATGTACGCACGTAAAAAGTTATACTTCTTTGGCGGAACAATCCATAGATTGTACACTAATCCAATATACAGTCTGTTATTTTTCGCTACGGACTAAATTGACACATGCAAATGTCAATTTCCAAAATAATGATACCAGCTTTCAGCTTTAGTGTTGTACGATACTAGTTTTATGAATCGTTACTTTTTACTTTACCACATAATTTTATTATTATTTGACAAAACACAAATCTTTAAAAAGTTAGGGTTACTATGGAGTATCACAGATTTAATTAAAATTACTTATTGCACTAAGTAAACACGACAATTATTTATTTGTTGTTGAAGAATACGCAATAACAAGTTTTTAACAGGAACGACACAAGAAATAGGTCGATGTACTGTAGCTATCAATGCCATAAAAACGAAAATACGGCGCCATTTTGAATGAAAGTGTGTACTCTAGGCCATATTGTCGACGACATTACCGACTGATTTATTATTAAAGTAGGTGATAACTCTGACGATTCGGCACATTCACGTACGGAGTCATTACCTGATTCTGATTATTAATTTGCATGTCATTATTAAGATTTATAGACACTTAAAAAATAAGTGTGTTGCATTTATGTTTTTATCATATCTATACATTAACCATACAGGTATAAAGGCATGCCTATTGGTACATTACGGGTGTCGCCACATTATAAAATTTTAAAGACACTATGTAATTACCTAAGTTTTATCTAAAAAAATGTTAGGGTTCTCTTTAGGCACCGGTTTGACATGCAATAAGTCGTCTTTACCATTTCTTCTTTACTAGCGCAGTGTAAAATATTAATAAGATATAATATAAATTAAAAGGCTAGGAGCAGTAAACGTACTTAGTTGCACTAAATTTCCTTTTATTATTGATTTGTTGTTGTTGATATTGTTTTTTTGTTTTCTGTTTTTGTTACTGTTATGAAACAATATGCAATTCCTTAGATGTCCAAATACGGAAACTTATAAATGGTCTGATGTAATTTTGTTAAGATTGTTTGTAAGCAAATAAGACTGTTTGTTCTCTTGAATAAAATAAAATAAAAATTTATTACTGAAAAACGATACTAGATTGTAAATTACGTAAAGTTACGGTAGTGGCACATCACTATTAATGATCCCCAAAAACCTAGCCACAAGCTTATGTCAATTTAGTCCGTACCGAAAAAAAACAGACTTTAGGTACCAGGAATAAACCAGAACGACAAAAAGTTTAGCAACTAACTTCAGACTGTCGCTTTTATCTGTCGGTGTACGCGCGCATCCGGCGTATCGTAACAAATCACACTCATCATTTTTTTCTAATCTCCATAAAAAAAAAGTACTACTTCAAAAATCGATAGTCGGGTATGGACTTCGGTAGCTCAGAGCAAATGGGCTAGCGACGTTTTTTTCCATTTTTTTATGTTATGGTAGTGGCAAACAAGCATGCAGTTCACATTGATGTTAAGTGATGACTGCAGCCTATAGACACCCACACAAAGACCAAGGTCAAAATGCAGATCCGTTACCAATCCTGAGGCCTAAGGTCTTATGCCTCTGTGCCGGAAATAACAGGGCCTTACATTACCACCTGACCGGAACACGATAGTGCTGAACACTACCATTTAGCGGCAAGTATATTAGGTAATGCGGTGGTGCCTACGCCCGCGAGCTCCGTCACTGGTGCTCTACCACCAGTATTTTTTTTTCTTTACAATAAGCCCACTTTCTCTACCCTGAATTGTGAAGCTTCGTTAGATAAATAAGAAACGAAACTAAACATCACCCTAACTCCTTGCTTTCGGGAGTCCAGCCCCCTAGGACATCTAGTACCTTACTTCCTACACGGAAGTGGAACCCCACACCAGCATATCAAGCAGCTGTAAGATCTGCTACTTTTTACATAGAACTTGAGATATCTCTGTCGGGATATGGCCCCAATTCGTGGAGTTCTGTCGCCGTCCTTCTTTCTGTCAGACAGCAAACTCACTCGCTGGTCTCATGCTGGACTGGACTGGATTGTTCATCACCTCCCTGAGATGGTGGATCGGGGTTTGAGGAGCTCCTCGTTCCCCGGGCATATCTGCCCTAGAGACGTCGGGGGCGTATTATTTCCTACTAAAGTAAGGTAAGGTCAAAGAGCTGGCTTTATACGGTTAAAGGGAATATAATTATGATCTCTACAAAAGAGGGAATAAGTTGCATAGGTATTCTCCTGATACCCTTCAGGGCTGACCCTTTATAGAGGTGAGACAGACAAAGGACTGGTCTGTAAGAAGTAGGTGCCTGTTTGATGATGAGTATTGTTATTAAAGTTTCAAGGCCTTGAGGAGAAATATGTTATGTATGAGCGATTATGCTGGGATTGCAGCAATTATCAAACGAATGACATCATGTCTTGCGCTCGTTAAAAAATTATATCATATTTCATCATGGACATTGTAGTTGGTAGTTCACCTAAAAGTACGTAAAGGTACCTCCTTTCAATGAATTAAAATAAAGAAACCATATTGAAATAAACCCTTTGGTACTTAAATAATCTTTAAATTGACTCAAGATGTGTCTGCGAGACCAGGTTCAAATTTGTAAGCGAAAGTTATGTGGTGGAGTCCCGTCGAAAAGACACGATCCTGATTATTCTCTGTCAAATCGGCGGAAAAGTCTGGCAGTAGTCCACATAATTGGGATGCGTGTTATCAGGTAGCAGCGGATGGTTGGGCGAGTGCAGGTCCGCCACGCCCTTCGCTGCAGCGCGCCGGGCGCAGGCTGTCAGAAACCGGAGCTGGGCGCGATCGGCTCAAAAATGACCGCGGCTAAATATATCGTTGCGGGGCGCGGGCAGTGAGTGTTGCGCGCACGCTCAGAGCCGCCCCGGTCGCCGCGGACTCCACATTCCAACGCTGTGCTGCCGGTCCCACTCGGTGAAAGACCGCCTTCAACCCGTGCGACGTAAGTGCAGTGCAGTGCCCGTGTGTGTACAGTGTGTAGATCTTGTGCTTTTCGAGGATATACGGAGGATTAACGCAGGATAATACATGGATTGTGATCTATAAATATAAACGCGCCAAATACGGCCGCCACGGAAATAGCCCGGCGTTACCTTACCGTGCGGTACATTTACGCTACACTCACACATTGTGTTTTTTTCACACACTACACACTGTACACTTTTTTGTGCTAATCACATAGATCTGCAGGTAAAAAAAAATAATCATACAAAAAATGCTTGAAGTCATTGCATGCATTTTCTAAAGAGAAAATAATAGTAAAGTGTGATAAAGAACTTTTAAAGTGAAGTTTGATAAGTTACAGACAAAAATATTTTAACCACAAAAGTGCCTACTGGCTGTTTGAATAACCAATAAGTTTGAGTACTTAAAAGTAACTATGTGTTATCAGTGTATCTAAGCGTTTCACACACTGGTGGCCTAACTACCCTAGAATTACAATTTATGTATGTATTTTTTTTTCTATAATAACATAAATAAATCAAATGATCTATATTTCAATCGTAACTAAAATCATGAATTCGTCAAAATGGTACTTGACATTATTATAATTATTTTCATCAATGTAACAATAATATATTTAATATTAATTATTATGTTCAGTTTCAAACTATTTTTTTTTTAAGTTTTTTAATTCAAATAAATATTTATTTTTTTATATTAGTCAAATGTTAACTAAAACACTAATCAATAAGACACTAACTAAAAACCATCTTAGTAAATCCGTCCTCGATCATAATAAGAAACTGTAAGGAAAATCTTGAACAGTTTCAACGAAACGCTTTGAACTGGCCCGATTCTAAATTTAAAACTGGCGGGTGCGAATTATATCATCTGGGTCATTTGAAAAGCCACAACACTGTTCAGTTATTTATTAATTTCGAAATATTAATTTTCTCGGTCACACTCCAATTGAACTCGTGCCAATTTTATAAATAATGTCAAAACATAATAAAAAATAAGGTGTGTTGTAATGTCTGAATTCTCCTTGAAGAAATTACTTAAAAAATTAAACAAAAATCTTAACTCAGTATCAAATATCTACATAAAATTTATTCGCAATAAATGGTTTAACTTTAAACAGTCCCGTTAAAAAATTGATTAAAATGTTGAAAAGAAAATAATAGACTTGCAATATATTTTTTTTTAATTCGAAATCAATTATTTTTAATAATAAAGAAATATATGCTCACAAATAAGACATCATAGACAAATACATTAAAGTTAAAAATATCTGGCGAAACTGTTCCCACCCACGACATTTTTCTAGGCGTCCGGCGCCGATATCAGCGTGGCAGGCAACGTCCAATTTTACCGTTGAAACGCTGCCAGCTCCGGCCGTAGGTGTGCTTAATGGCAAGAAAGATAAACCCGCTAAATATAACCCTCCGTAAACAATAGCCCGCGCTGCTTTTTAACATTGGCAGCGCTGACTAATTACCCATCGTCAATGATGAATTTATAGCACAATCAATCCCTAATTTTGTACACATGCAATTTGAAAATGCTACATGACTGAATCATTATTTTCAGCTGCAGTTTCCCACGTGTAGAATGTTTTTAAATTGTTTTTAACTAAATACTGACCAAATGAGTTACCTAATAGTTGCGTATCAACTGATGTTTGTAAACGAATCATCTTACTCATCAACAGAAATTAAATAGCATATTATCTATTTTATACATTAGCTTAGTCTGTTGAATTGTGAATAAACAACTCTTTAGCTAAAACACATTCATGAATAAGTGTGTACTTACTATATCATTATCTACTACCATTCGGTCAGTATGTAGATCCTACTAACTTTTTTGCAAGTAACCACAAAGTATCGTATATTTTAATGTTCTTTTAACTAAATCTGAATAACGACTACGAGGTGCTACGGGATATGGGGTTCTTCAAAAATGCCGTCAAAAGAGTCCTTCAGGGCTGGCAGCGCGTTGGCAACTCCCCTGGTGTTGCAAATGTACATAGGCGACGGTGACCACTTTACATAAAAAAAAAAAACTAGCGAAAAAAGTAGGCAATGAATACGAGGAATTGTACCTTGTACCTACCTATTTTATATGAGGTCTTGTATGTTTACGAATGTTATATTCATAGCTATTTATTTATTTACAAAGTGGTCAGTCTTAATGTTTGATTTGGTAAACAGTTACACACAGTTCAGTTCACAGAATTCTTTGAATTGTCCAAGACATGTAAACATTCCATCGAGTGAAAAGACTGAAGTGAACGCCAAAGACATTAGTTTAGATTCATTTGAATGATATGATAGAAAATATTCGATAATAAATAATCTCATTGGTCAACAAAATTACTATCATAATCAGTGTCAGGGTTGAGAGACACTATGACAATCGCCAGAACCATTACAATTCATTTATCAGTCATCAGATATGGCACAGAATCTTTAGTGTATAACTGATAAAAGATTTAAGATAATTGCAAGTGAACCTCACGTTATGGTCAACCTGATTATTTTTATCAACAGTGAACAATGCAGTTGGCAGGTGTTCACTTATAAGTCATAATTATTCAATGTAAGAGTGTATATCACATGCAACTAATTTCAAAATTTTCTTTTTCAGAGTAAATAAACCACCAACATGTCTGACGAGGAAGAATACTCGTAAGTATAATATAAACAATGTCGAGGAAATGCAGGTTTCAGGTACAAGAAAGACAATTCTACTATATAAATTCCACACTTTAACACCCCAAGCAATATACGTATACCCTTTATACCTCATGTTATCATAGAATGTAAATCAACCTCAGAAACACGTAAAATTGTCAGATCTCTTATCCCTTCCCTTTGTGTTCATTAGTTCAATAAAGTAGACTAGCTGAAACTGATACTTGAGATTAATCAGACTTACATTTGTACCTGCCCTGATTTTATTCGTAAACCTAGAACCTAGAACCTTTCAAACCCCTCGTTTGTTCCACAGTGGCTCCGAAGAGGAGGAAGTAGAAGAAGAAGTGCCGGAGACGTAAGTATCTGTAACATATCGTCAACGTCCCTCTTGCAAAGAATCTGTCCACTTTAGCTCTCTTTAGAACCCTATTGTTTGGTTTTGAACACTTCAGCTTGTTTGGGCCTGGTCACTCTGCCTTGGCGACACTAGCGTTTAATTGTCCTCAATTTGAAGCAAGCATATCTTTGAAGTGTGATTATTTATGCGTAGTCGATATTCAGTCTTCGGCCAGCCATCTCGGCTTTGTCGCACACCCTCACCGATTCCTATTATCTCTTTTGTTGCAGGAAGTAAGTGGCGTGCCTTTGGTTGATCCGGCACTCACACTCACTTCGCTCATTAGGCTAAGTCTAGCGCTTTCTCTAACGCTTTTAGTGCTTAAGTCGACGCTTCTATTGCTTTCAGACTCACATGTTTTAGGTGCTACTCCGCTGCCAGTATGTGCTTTATTAACTCCGATATTCACGTAACGTCATTTGGATGAGATTAACGCTGGATAGATCAGTAGGTGAAGGAGCGGTAAGTAGACTGATCTTTCTATAACTATAATGCTTTTGGTTGGGTCCGCTTTAACAAAACGAGCTTCGAAATGATGTTTTTATACATTTATCAATTATGATTTTTCAATATCTAATCGGATATATTTTTTCTCTTTTTTTGTGCATCGTCGCTGTGGCTCCGTGAAGACCCGCTCCCAAACCTGAGTAAGTGTAGACAATGTTTACTTTATTATTGTTTCGAACGCTTCGCTTATAGTCGATGGATTGTAGCCACAAGATTTGTATGCGAGATCTAATTGGAAAAAGAATTAATCCAGTGCACTGGGTGGGCCGCCGAATAATTTGAAACGTTTCAATTTTCTAAATTACCACTATGGCTTGTAACGATTTGGAGGTTTGGATGCGCGAAATAATCATCTCACTGCTTATACCGTTCTTTCTATGATTTTTTATGATAAAGAGTAGTATTTGTAAAGTGTAGTAGAGGCTGATTGTTATTTTCTGTTTCTAGGAGTAGACCGTCGATCGCGTAAGTTGCACCGCTCTCTGTGGTGTCACTAACTATATAATCCTCTCATTAACTCTGTAAGGGCCGGGCGCATGTTGTTTTGTGATCGTTTCCCCCGATACCAGATATATTATCCGACCCGATGACCGTTCTGTAAACCGAATAAACCGCACGCCGAAGTCGGTTGCTATTTTTAACGGTCGGTAGGTGTTCTATTTTCGAAATTAATACTGCGCTGCGCCCGCGCCGTTCGCAAAGAAACAAAATGTCGGTCAACGGGAAACTAGTTGAGTTCACCCGTTTCATAGCCGAATAATTGCATGATAGGATTAGCATGACATCAAGCATGTGCGCCCCGTAATACAATAATGTAATGTTTTACTATATGTATGCCATTGCCCTTGGCACGTTAATTCATTGTGCCATCTATGTGGAATCGACACGTTTAAACGCACACAAAAACAGATACACAGCACAGACACACAACGAGTATAATGTTGAATGTATATCAACCACACTATATTATATACCGTATAAGATATATGTAATATACTATATCCTTACAAAATAACAAATATGTTTAGTGTTTAACTTAATGACTCCTCACAATAAAACCTTGAGATGAGATGTTTAACGAAACTGATGTACACTACCTTAGATGACTGGGATGTGGGCAGGAGGTCGTGTAATAAATAACGAATATCATCGTAACAGTCGCTATATGTATTGTGAACCGTCGACGGCGGTTTCTAACATTAACCAGCATTTGTGCTTCGAGTAAAGATTAACATAGTGTCTATGTGTTACAGGGGAGAGGGAGATCCAGAATTCATCAAGGTAATATATTATTTTTCATATTTTATTAAAAATACTTATTTTTATTTTTTTATTGATAATATAGGTATCTATTTCTGTCTTTATTGCTTTTACATTGGCGAATAAGTAAAAAAATATTGATAGTAATTTTGTGTTCTCAATTGATATTCATTTTCAACACTATACAGAATACCTTATATTTAATGAATAAGTCCTGGGCTGGGTTGCATCATCTTACTTGAACAAATTTGCTAAAGTATAGGTTAAGCAAAAAATGAGTTTCACCATTTAAATTTTTTTATGACGTCATAACTTTAACTATAAAGTGTAACCGTCCAAGAGGCGCTGGTTAAAGTTATTGTAAATGTCAATTATCTGTTAGACTTTGTTACTTTCCATGTCACGATGCTAACTTTAACAATGTCCATAAGACGCTGGTGCAACGCATTCTGCAGTAACGTAGTCAATGTCAATTTTACTGTTAATGTTAAATTTTACAAAAATGATAACTAACAAATATTTTGGTTTAACCCAACCTTAATAATAATATAGATCTACGCCAGGATGATCCTATTATGCTAATGTAATGATTGATTGTTGAACAGCGTCAAGACCAAAAGCGGTCGGATTTGGACGAGCAGTTGAAGGAATACATTAACGAATGGCGCAAACAGCGAGCCAAGGAGGAGGACGAGCTCAAGCGCCTCAAGGAGAAGCAGGCCAAACGCAAGGTCAGTTGCTGTCAAGGTCATTCCTGTTTTACTTGATTTTTCATAAATCAATCGTTCGATTTATTAGCGATTTAAGTATGATTAATGAGTTAATTATAGCGACGGGGTGTGACGACCGCCCACTAGTAGTGTCTAGTAGAGAAAGAGACTTTCACTAGTGCAGTTAGTCAATCGAATAATAGCAGTCAAACAATTTCAGCAGTAGTAAATACAATAATGTGGGATGGGCAGCATAAAGTCGTACTATAAAATTACCAACACTGCAATCGCCAATCGCGAATCCGCTTGCTAATTGATTATAGCATATTTCCTCTAATGACGGCCATAACACTGTTGTGGGCATATTTGGGGAAAGCTTTTGGCCAGCAGACGTCTTCCAGCTAAAGAGATGATGATAATCGAGTAAATATTATCAAAGTCCTTTTCGAAATTCTCATAAATTTCAGAACGAATGTAATAAGTTACAATAAATATGAAAGTTCTACATCATTATGCACATTTGACAGTAATGGCCATTTTCAGTCCTGTATCCAGTAATAAAACTAAATCTTTGTACCGGCCAGGTATCTCGTGCCGAAGAAGAGAAGCGCCTCGCGCAAAAGAAGAAGGAAGAAGAAGAAAGAAGAGTCCGTGAGATTGAGGAGAAGAAACAGCGCGACATCGAGGAGAAGAGGCAGCGACTCGAGGAGGCCGAGAAGAAGCGCCAGGCTATGCTCCAGGCCATGAAAGAATCCAGCAAGACCGGACCCAACTTCACCATTCAAAAGAAGAGCGATAACGTAAGTATCATATTATATGCCATGACAAACCATGAACTTATTTGTATAAGCTTAGCAAAGATTCGATATTCCAAAGTCTCCAAAATATTCAAAAATTACTGAAGACAAGCTCAAGTATAAGGATAAAAAGAGAAGTCATTTTAAAACATAATTAGTTACGATTTCCCAATAACACCTGTCTCTGAATCTCTTTTTAAATGGATGTTTGAATGAATATTTTGGATGTTATTCCAGTTCGGCCTGAGCAACGCACAACTTGAGCGCAACAAGACCAAGGAACAGTTGGAGGAGGAGAAGAAGATCTCCCTGTCCATCCGCATTAAGCCCCTGAGCATCGAGGGTCTCTCCGTAGACAAACTCCGACAGAAGGCCACCGAACTGTGGCAGTGCATCATCAAACTCGAGACAGAGAAATACGATCTTGAGGAGAGGCAAAAGAGGCAGGACTATGACGTGAGTATCTAATAAATATATAATAATCTCTTCAAGTTTAACTAGGTTTACCTCGCTATTTCAAAGGTATAATTCCCATTTTCGAAGGCATTTCTAAAAATCCATTCTTAGGGAGAGATTCACAGACCGCACTACGACTTTACTTTAAGCAAAGTACGCTTGGAACTGTCAAAACCCATACTGTACTGACAGCTGTAAGCAGACTTTACTTGGACTTGGGAGTATAACTTCCAACGTTTACTTCGTTTCACAGATTATTTAAACTTTTATTTTACATTACTCTACTTATTTCTTTACTTAGTAAGAATCCTTCCCAAAGTAAAGTTATCGTTTTGACACGTCTGTGAGACAAAATTAGCATTGAAACTTCGACTCCCAAGTCAAAGTAAAGTCGTAGTGCGGTCTGCGAATCTCAACCTGAGTCATCCCTTTTACTCACCAAGAAACCTACACGATAAATCTAATCTTAGTGTAACGAAAGAATTGCTCAGAATAGTGAAATTCGTCGTTAGTAGGTTTAGTCTTATTGATAGCAAACTTTAATGTACTGGCAGATAAAGCATACGAGTATGAACCTTAGTAGTAATAATTTGATATATTATGCTTTATTTCAACGGTGAATCTTAAAAGACAAATTGTTTATCACAAAAATATCAAATGAATTCTTATGTACCGTTTTAAATCTAATTTTACATTTACAAGTTCAATATTCTATGAATACTATTAGACACTTATAAATTGCCGAAAATGTGAAAACGTAATATGGGTACTTTTGAACAGATAATAAAACAACAATTTCATTTTTCCAACAGTTAAAAGAGCTCAAAGAAAGACAGAAGCAACAGTTGAGGCACAAGGCTCTCAAAAAGGGTCTTGACCCCGAAGCCCTTACAGGAAAGCACCCCGTAAGTAACCACCAACGTTTGTCAGCTCAAGTACAGTCTGGGAACATTCCTGTCAAAATCGGTCAAATATAGCATTTATTACAGGTACATAAAGTGCTCATGACAACCGGACTTTTCCCTGATTACTACATTATTAAACACTTAAATGTCTGTCAATAAGAACGATTTTATTTTATTTTCCAGCCCAAAATCCAGGTAGCGTCCAAATATGAGCGACGCGTCGACACACGGTCCTATGACGACAAAAAGAAGTTGTTCGAGGGTGTAAGTAAAATGGACAATATTAAACATTTTGATAACATCATAACGTTAAACTGATTAGATTTTTATAAAGAACTAGGGTGGGTACTTTACTATACCCAAAGAGACTTGGAGGAAAGATACATTAAACCAAGTTTTCAAGCTTAGTGAAAAATTGTAATATATTTATTTTTCGCAATAACACATGCGAGTGAACTTTAGAAATGAATCGGTTAAAAATCTAAAAGGGTAAGCAAAATTTGACGCATCGGTGTGGGACTTCGGTAGCTTAGTGGTAAAGCGGCTGGACTGGTTATCCTGAGGTCAAAGGTTCGATTCCTGGCCGAAGTCAAATTGATCAATCCGTTTTTTTCTTTCTTAGTAAAAAAAATACAGATTGTCAGATTTACATTTCTGATAGTTAGCTTTTACACTTGTGAGTATTCGATATATCTCAGAAGGTAAAGGAACTATAATAGCAAAGCCTCAAACATAATTAATATCTTTTATTCTATTGTAACATTTCACAGTAGACGAATTGTTGATATTCATGTAACGATGCGTCAGCTCACGATAAATCATTACGTAACTACACACGAGATATACAAGTGACATTTCAAACGCAGGGTTTGGATACACAACTGGCAGAAGTAATGGATAAGATATGGAAAGAGAGGATGGACGAGTTCATGAACCGCACGCAAAGTAAGGCGAACGCAGCCATCCTTGAATTGTTCCCATGTCTTCATGGCATGAATTTTTATCCGTGTTTACACGTTATGTTCTAACCCACCCGAATCACATCGTCACCGGATATGCCACCTTAGGAATGTTATTCCCGAAATATTCATTTGAATACGAATGATATGTCCCATCCCGTTTGTCGAGCCTGATATTTGTCCTGTTATGTATTCACCCTTGTGTTAACCCTTTCTTTAGGACCTAGAAAAACTGAACAAGGACTTCCTTGAGAAGGTGTGGAATGAGAGGGCCGAGCAGTTCGGAGGCAGGCAAAAGGGTATGTAGCAATAGGAAAAAGTTATTCAAATGAAATTAAAATTTGAAAAAAACTATTCTATACCACAAGAAATCTATAAAGAACAGAATTTTATGCAATCTTGTTGGTTATGAGATACAGCAAGAATAGTTTAATATTTTTGTTTACGTGTCAATTAGTAGATTCTATCATTAGCATGCTGGTTAATAATTGTTGAATGTTATGTCCTGGATGCCACTTTTCTATTTCATCATATCCTGAATGAGTTTATTTCTAAAGTCGAAAGGACTCGACTTGAATGTAAGATGTAAACGTTACGTAATGTGTAATAATAAAATGTTGTTTATTTCTTTTAGCTAGGCAAAAAATAGTTATAGTTTCTGGCAAAATCCCAATGGAAACCGATGAAAAACTTGCCAGCAAGGGCTTTTAAACACATTCTTAGTATTAATGGATATCTGACTAAAAGAATTTGATGTGCCTTATTTATTTTTTAAATGTTATTTTCTTAGTTGCTTCATGAAATTTAATAGTCTTTTATTTTAGTTACTCAATAATATATTCCGATGAACAAATGTGTATCTTCGACATTTAAAACTACTTAATAGCAATGTGACTATTCGATATAACAATGCATTACACTTCAAGGTTATGTTAAAAAAAGGATTCATGGAATTCCGAATTTAAAAAATGGACTGTACTGTTTATTATAAGAAACCTCACATTTAATAAAAGGTTATAACTTTTACTCAAAACAATAAAATATTACATTATAATAAATTCGGTGCCGAAACTTGCATCGATAGTTTATTGAGTCACATACCTAGTTAGTGTCAGAAAAATTTAGTGCGTGATTCACAAACCGCACTACGTCTTTGGTTGAAGTTCCGACAAATTTTGTTTCACAGACGTGTCAAAAAGTCTTTCTTTACTTTGGATAACACATCTTTATTAAGAGCAAGATTCACAGACCGTTCTACGCCTTTAATTTGACTTTGAGTCGAACTTTCAATGCATCGATGTTACACAAACGTGTCAACATTCTTACCCCTTATTCATAAACGTACATTTAGATACGTTTTAGCTATAGAATGCTTTGTCTTTGTCAGTTGCATTGTCAAATGTGCAGGATAGAAAGAGACAAAGCAGAGATTAGCAACACTTTAGCTAAAATACGTTTTTGAATAAGGGGGTAAATCTACATAATAATATACAAAATCCTAAGGTCACGAAATCTCAGGAAATACAAGTACTGGGAGTTTCAAATTTTCCATAGGGGTTCATTTTAGGACGAAGTTGCTCACTAAGACTTTCTGTTTTTTAGGTTGGATAGTTTGTATGAAAGGATCATTGCAAGATTTGTACAGAAAAAAATGAAAAAAAGGTACACGGTAAAACAGCATGGAAATATTATCCAGTGAACCTAAACAACATTTCCTGATACTTAAAATATTTTTAACTCTCCGGAATAAAAAGTTTGAATTTGAACTTTAGTGTGGAGTGATTCAACTCCTTTCTATCCAGTGATTTAAAAATATTTTAACACCAGATAATGTTCTTTGGGTTCCCTAGATAATATTTCTAATCCGTTTTACCTTGTACCTTTTTCTAACTTTTTTTGTACAAATCAATGTGTGAAACTTGCCATGATTCTTTCGTTACTACAACTACAAGTGCTAAGAGTCCAAAATTTCGCATAGGGATTTTTGCTTGCTTTTAAACACGTAGGTGCTACAGCACACGGGATTTTGCCTTTTGCCTAACCTCTAAAGGTCTAACAACGTAATGTATAACACAGCGAGACTGCCCAAGTGGTTCGGCGAGCGGCCGGGCAAGAAGAAGGAGGAGCCCGAGTCCCCCGAGGGCGAGGAGGACGTGAAGGCGGTGGAGGAGGACGAGGAGCCCGTGTACGAGCCCGAGCCTGAGGAAGAGGAGGAAGTCGTCGAGGAGGAAGAGGAGGAAGAGGAGGAGGAAGAGGAGGAGGAGGAAGAAGAGGAGGAGGAAGAGGAATAAGTGAGTCATGTTAACCTTTCTTTTTGTTATATTTATTTATTTATTTACACTTTCATGCACACAAAAAAAATGTTACATGAGGCGGACTTAATGCTATATAGCATCCTCTGCCAGTCAAACTTTTGGTAGTGAAGAAAACGCAAAAAGGTGCTGAGCATATTAAAATTAAACTAATGAAAACATAGAAACTAAAACGATAGGTTAACAATAAATTTTATAAGAATGTAGTTTAAATATTAAAAGGCAACTATATTAATATAAAATGATGTACTTATAAGTACTTAAAGATACTAATAATGGTAATTATATACAAGTACTTATAATATGAATATATATAAATATATTATATATTTATAATATACACCATACTTGACATACTTTATATATATATCAGTTAAGCAAGCATACAGTTGACATTGATGGTAGTGTCCAACAATAATCGACCTTAGGAAAGAGACTTCAGCTTATTTCGGGTCTGTAGAGCGTTATCTCTGTCGCACCTAACCTATATGACGTTTGTCTACCATCTTGATCAAGTTTTGACCAATACCGAACTATCAGTGCTTACGTAGGCAGTGTGCAGCAGAGATAACACGAGTTTTTTTGGAGGGAACCTTGAAGGAGGCGTGTGGTGCTCTTAGTTTATTTCATTTTCTCGGTGCATTTTGAGTTATTATTAAATAAAATAGGTGCCATTTTGTTTGATATAGGTTTATTACAGTGCCTGTGTATAGTGAAATAGAATAACAGTGCGAAAAAACGTCTTTTCTAGTTGCCTCCAAAACTTCATTGTAAATGTTCTGGTAAAGTAGCCATCGCTTCACTCGAATAACTGACTAGAACTCTGACTGACTGACTGACTCTGACTTTAACTGCTTTTACGCTGCTTATTACGAACACGAAATATCGTTTTACTTGACACTGGCAATATGCGTAATAGCGATGCCATTATATACAAAAGAAATAACACTAATCGAAACTAGCCGATTGTCTCTTTCGTAGGCTCCATTTGTAATATTTCTTGTTGGATACTGTAAGTGGTACTGTGTGTGTGTGTGGTCTTGTTGGATACTGTAAGTGGTACTGTGTGTGTGTGTGGTCTTGTTGGATACTGTAAGTGGTACTGTGTGTGTGTGTGTGGTCTTGTTGGATACTGTAAGTGGTACTGTGTGTGTGTGTGGTCTTGTTGGATACTGTAAGTGGTACTGTAGCCTTTAAGCATCTACCTACATAAACCCAGAGATTACAATGTAGTTTCGTTGCCACTCCTAGGGTTTAAATTGATTCGCTTCTGTTCCGTAAATTACAGCGCCCATAGTTGCCACCTGACCGAAACACAAATGCGTGTTTGTTGTGTTGCACGCTAGCCCATTTAGAACATTGTTTAAATGAGGTGTATGTACCCTGATGATAGACCTAAACATGGAAGCTACACTTCGATCAACAGTATGAGTCAAATACCAACAATCACAGTGGTCGGACATAACTTCATGTGGTATTGCCGTTTTCTAAATTAACTACAAATAAGTAGAAAGAGAGAGCCGTCCGACCTTCTCTTTCTAACTAAGTGATAGTTTTATATTACTTCAAAAAGGTGTTCGGAATGTGGTCTCCACCTTTATATATTGCTTCATGTATCGTGTCGAGTTCGTTGGCCAGGTCCGTGGGATGTGCAAATGGCACTGCAAATATATCCCCGCATTGGAACCGTGCCCGATAATTGTTTTAAAACTATTAATATAGTATAGCAATAGGTATACGCTCAACTATGTTATAAGTTTACGATCGTACCTATTCATTGGAAAGAGGAATGTAGGGGATACGGTGTACCGCACATACTCATGACTACAAATAATAAGTACGTAATGTATTCAATTCTATTCACAACAACTTGTTTCTACGATCTTCCTCAAAATGTTTTTCTTTTCCAACGGAAATATAATAAATTATAATTATAGTAAAGCGGTTATTTTATTTTTATAGATTGTAAAAATAACTAACGATATCGCAAAAGGTATCTTTTTCACTCCCTTTAAGGGTTGGCCCTGTATATTGTCAGACACCATGTTTTCCGAAACCCACTATAAGTCAGCTAACTATATAAAAATATATAATCGCTTTTTCACTATAACTTGGGCTCACACCCAACGTGCACGCGTAGACAGTGAATTGGAAAATGCAGCGAACTCGAACCTCAGAACGCGTCTAAAAACATAAAATTTTTAGAACTACCCACATTGGGATTATGTTAACTATTTAAAATGTATTATTTTCATATAAGTGATGTAATTGCCTTTTGAGAATTATAGATCTTTGCACCGAAGTCTAGACTTAGTACAGAAGACGTTACAAGTAATGTTTTTGTTTCAGATCCAAAGCGACTCTCTTGGGCAGTGTTAGATCGTCGACTCGAAGAAGACGCGTCGGACTGTACTGTTTTGTAACCAATCCATTAACTTATTGCTATTATAAATTATTTTTATTATTTATACTGTTGAGCCATACGTTACGGAACAAAGGACAATTTTTTGATACGTGTACGTCGCAAACAACTATGACGTAGCAAATAAACTAATTTATTTCATAAGGCTTTGTTGTTTTCTTTCGCACCACCTACGATTGGACTCATCGTCTATATTTGGTACTTATCAAATAAAGCTTTTATTACCACCGCATAAAGTGCATATATACTGAGTGATTTTGGATGTACTTCACACACCCAAAAGTTCCTACATCAACCCTATATTTTGAAGTGTATATCAATTTTGGACACATTACGCACTCTCACATGGTCTCATTTATAAATAATGGACGAAAGAGTGAGTAAATGGTATTTAAGGCCGCCAACAAATGTCCTTAAACAACTTCCACCATAATCTTAAACAACTTCCAACATAATCTTAAACGGTGTGAACGTAAAAAGAGAACACCAATTTAAATATATCGGACATTTTCTTACTGACGACCTTACAGACAAGGTCGGTATTGAAGAGCGCAGAACATTAGCGATCGGAGGAAATATACTGGCACGTATGTTTTACCGTTGTAGCGATTAGGTAAAAATAACTCTTCAAGGCCTACTCTCAGGGTCTGTATACTGGGAGTATATGGGTCAATTACAACAGAAGATCGCTTGACGCTCTGCATATACATTCCCTTGACTCAACATGCTAGCGAGAGCCTCTTGATGTGATCGTTAACCGTGATGACTATTGGTACAATGACAGCCGAATTCACATCCGAATCACAAAAATTCTTATTCTATTTATTGTTGCCGACCAACGAGAACTGGGAATCTAATGTCAAAAATACTATGAAAACCTGCTCACAGACCCAACTGAACTAGTGACCTCAGTGTACCAGTAGAGGTTCGCTACAATTACACCGCTCAGGCAGTTTGTAAGCAAGATAATGCAAGGATTTATGTTCTTACGTTTTCGCGAATTGTAAAATATTTTTGTTTAAGATACGAGAGATTCATAACGATTGTTTTATTTCAGTGGAACCTATTTCTATAAGTTTACACTATTCATCACTGTCTACTTCAAAATAGAAGGATCTCATGAAAAATATAGTAACTTCGTCATACTAACATCTTCTAATAAGAGATAGAATACATTCACAGAAAAAGGAACCTATTCAGAAAGTATTCAGTACGGTATAGATCTAACCAGGTTTTACGAAAAAATGTTAGGCGTTGCTTTCATAATAAAACAAATAAAATACCATATAAAATGATAAGGAATATTATTAAATCTCTTACAATTATAATAATAATAAATGTAATACATTCTATACTATAACTTTATCATACGCACTCATTACCGATAATCCGGCCCGAAGGACCATGTGTAAATCATACTTAGACGCTGTCATAAAATTGTCAGCACTTGTCACATTTCAAATCCTGTGTGGAACTCAAGAAATTTAAAGAAAATACAAATAACTGTTTTCTGCGTGTAGATTCTAACGTTTTACGCAAAATTCGCTAAACAGTACCTACAAAGTACAGATTATTAAAATGGTATTTTCCTCCTTAGCAGCAACTGTCTCTGCCCGAGAACCGTAACATTACTTTGCTACTACTTTGATGCGAATTTAAAAGGTATTTTTAATACAATCATTATTATAAATTTAATTCATTATAAAGGAATAAAGTAGGTGTGTATAAAGTATAAAATTTACGCGGCTGGAATGGTCTGCGTGGGTTTCTGGAGCGGCGACTTCTGCATCATGTTGATCTTGTCACCCAAGCTCAGCGCCATACCCTGAAAGACGTTCAATGATTTTATTAATAAAGTTGTTTTATTCTTTTTATATTATTTTTCGCAATAACACAAGCTAGTGATATGTATTTTTTTAAAGAAAACTGGTAAGAAAAATTTGACTACAGGGAATCTATTCCAGCCGCTCTTTCAACTGAGCTACCTAGAAATCTAGATTCCCAATGGTCGCGAGTTTAGTGCCCGTCATCGGGTACGGCGGGGCGGTGGAGCGGCACCTCTATGCTGAGGTTGGCGGGGCGGAGGGCGGACACGGACGTACCTGCGTCTTGGCGCGGATGCGGACGTGTCCGGCGACGGGCGCGGCGGGGCGGTGGAGCGGCACCTCTATGCTGAGGTTGGCGGGGCGGAGGGCGGACACGGACGTACCTGCGTCTTGGCGCGGATGCGGACGTGTCCGGCGACGGGCGCGGCGGGGCGGTGGAGCGGCACCTCTATGCTGAGGTTGGCGGGGCGGAGGGCGGACACGGACGTACCTGCGTCTTGGCGCGGATGCGGACGTGTCCGGCGACGGGCGCGGCGGGGCGGTGGAGCGGCACCTCTACGCTGAGGTTGGCGGGGCGGAGGGCGGACACGGACGTACCTGCGTCTTGGCGCGGATGCGGACGTGTCCGGCGACGGGCGCGGCGGGGCGGTGGAGCGGCACCTCTATGCTGAGGTTGGCGGGGCGGAGGGCGGACACGGACGTACCTGCGTCTTGGCGCGGATGCGGACGTGTCCGGCGACGGGCGCGGCGGGGCGGTGGAGCGGCACCTCTACGCTGAGGTTGGCGGGGCGGAGGGCGGACGTACCTGCGTCTTGGCGCGGATGCGGACGTGTCCGGCGACGGGCGCGGCGGGGCGGTGGAGCGGCACCTCTACGCTGAGGTTGGCGGGGCGGAGGGCGGACGTACCTGCGTCTTGGCGCGGATGCGGACGTGTCCGGCGACGGGCGCGGCGGGGCGGTGGAGCGGCACCTCTACGCTGAGGTTGGCGGGGCGGAGGGCGGACGTACCTGCGTCTTGGCGCGGATGCGGACGTGTCCGGCGACGGGCGCGGCGGGGCGGTGGAGCGGCACCTCTACGCTGAGGTTGGCGGGGCGGAGGGCGGACGTACCTGCGTCTTGGCGCGGATGCGGACGTGTCCGGCGACGGGCGCGGCGGGGCGGTGGAGCGGCACCTCTACGCTGAGGTTGGCGGGGCGGAGGGCGGACGTACCTGCGTCTTGGCGCGGATGCGGACGTGTCCGGCGACGGGCGCGGCGGGGCGGTGGAGCGGCACCTCTACGCTGAGGTTGGCGGGGCGGAGGGCGGACGTACCTGCGTCTTGGCGCGGATGCGGACGTGTCCGGCGACGGGCGCGGCGGGGCGGTGGAGCGGCACCTCTACGCTGAGGTTGGCGGGGCGGAGGGCGGACGTACCTGCGTCTTGGCGCGGATGCGGACGTGTCCGGCGACGGGCGCGGCGGGGCGGTGGAGCGGCACCTCTACGCTGAGGTTGGCGGGGCGGAGGGCGGACGTACCTGCGTCTTGGCGCGGATGCGGACGTGTCCGGCGACGGGCGCGGCGGGGCGGTGGAGCGGCACCTCTACGCTGAGGTTGGCGGGGCGGAGGGCGGACGTACCTGCGTCTTGGCGCGGATGCGGACGTGTCCGGCGACGGGCGCGGCGGGGCGGTGGAGCGGCACCTCTATGCTGAGGTTGGCGAGGGCGTCTTCCCCGAAGATGGAGCGCGCGTACAGGTTGGCCGCCATGAAGCCGCACTGCCCCGACAATGCCTGCCGATACAAAAACAATATGTCAAGTCGACAGAACAATCTCAAATGTTGAACCCTTTTTTAAAATCACCTTCCTCGTTTTCTACAAATAGAATTTTCAATGTTAAAAAAATGCGACACCTCTACTTTAACCACTTCATCGACACTAATACAATCTCTCTGTCTATAACGCTTTGATTGTGATGAAATGTGATACAGTTATATGTATGTATCTTCACGCCAGGTCCCTAACGGGGTAGGCAGAGAGTGTAGAGCGCCAGATATCCCGGTCCTGATATACCTCTCGTGCCTCGTCTACCTTCATCATTCTCTTCATACATGCACGCCGATTCCTAAGACTTTTGACCCCACCATCAGACAGAACTCGACCTATTTGGTCATGGTAGGTCAGTCTCGGACTTCCTGGGCCTCTGCAACCATCCACATTCGCATTGTATATCTGTTTAGTCATTCGCTCATTCGACATTCTTTCTATATTACCGAACCATTGGAGCATCTCTTTTTACATTTTTACACCGATACTATCATTCACACAAAGCCTCTTTCTTACATGTTCATTACGAACGCGATCGGTGAATGATACACCGCAGATCTTGCGCAAAGATCTCATCTCGACCGCGTTCAACTTACTTTCATGCTCTTTCCTGCATACCCAGCTCTCGCTTCCATATAAAAGCGTTGGAGTAAGTACAGCATTATGTACGGCTAGTCGAGCACGCTGGCTGAGATGTTTAGATTCTAGCAGCTTACCCAACGCTCCATTCACGCAATTCCCAGCAAGCACTCTTCTTTCTATGTCAGTGGTGTACCTACCATCCTTGCTAAAAGCACATCCAAGATATACAATTTCATCAACCTGTTCTAACACTGCATCATCTACCACTACCCTTGCATTTGTTCTCTGTTCATCTCTTTCAAATACTAATACTTTAGTTTTGTTCACATTCAATTGTAAGCCTTTCTCCATACAATCCTCTTTCATGACAGTGACAAGTGCTTATAGCCCAGATGGTGTAGAACTAACAATTACCGCATCATCTGCGTAAAGCAGACAGTTCACCACTAAGTCACCCATACGCACTCCCACATCCATCAACTTCACCCTCTGGAGGCATTTGTCCAGATATATGATAAACAGTCTAGCCTAGACGAAAGCACGCAACCCTGTCTGACACCGATGTTAACACCAAACCAGGGTGGGTGACATGCTACCATCTACCCGCACACATGCTTGACAGTCCACGTATGTGGACTGTATTGCACGGAGCATACTGCCACGGTAAATAGATTGTAAACAGTAGTGAAACTACGTACAAAGCGTTCGAAACGGCACACTCACACAAACATGCGCATCTACGAGGCCTCTAAGCGGTTCTCGGGATGCTACATCAGCGAGTGTCGCGTCGAGACGAGCGGTCACGTTGCGATTTGTTTTTGTTTCCACGAGTGTTTTAAAGATGCCACGCGCGTATTGCGTGGTATACGACTGTTTGAACTTTGTTTAAATTATTTCGCATTAACACATGCTTGTGAAATATATTTTATTTTAAAGAAAAATGGAAAGAAAAATTTGACTTCAGGCGAGGCTCGAACTCGCGACCTACTGGGAATCTAGTCCAGCCGCTCTTCCAATTGAGCTACTGAAGCCCTGCCCGATTTGTCAAATCTTTCCTTCACATCTATTGCATTGCTTTATGGTAGCAGTAGCGCCATCTATTACCAACTATGCTAGTTAGGCAACCGATATAATAGACTTTTCAGTTTATTGAATATCGTAAAGAAGTCGCTTTTACCCTTAATAATTGTTTAAATTATTTCGCATTAACACATGCTTGTGAAATATATTTTATTTTAAAGAAAAATGGAAAGAAAAATTTGACTTCAGGCGAGGCTCGAACTCGCGACCTACTTTGCATCATCAAAACCGGAGCTATCGTTTTTTAAACTTCCTGGTGATTTTGAAAGGCAAAGAGGATGATGTTTTGTTATAATATCTAACATATTTAAGAAAATCTCGTGTGACAGTGTTTATAACAACACTCCTCCGCAATGGCTAGACCGATCATTATGAAATTTTGTGTGTATAGTTAGTTGGTAGGTATGAGAATCGGTTGTAGTCTTTTTTATATCCCTAAATGGTAAGGTTTCACCCCATTATTTTTTTCGATTTTTTGGACAGTTAATTTGTTTATACCTCTAAGGCGATACTAAGTTCGTCGGGGCAGCTATTTCTTATCCTGCTTACCCGAGTGGGTGAGGGGAAGAGAAACTCGCCCGGTCTCGACAACTCGTTGCAGTATTGCACAGATTGTACTGTCGTAAGAACTATAAAAAACACCCAAGTAATTTTATATAGGCCGTTTTGTGTCATTTCACTATTCGCAACATTTTGAATCGTTATATCTTAACAACTTTTAAGTACTTATTGACTATATGTTTCAAAGACAAATAGTATTTATTTATCCAATACTATTACAGGGTAACCAATAAAAAATAGTCAAAATCCCAATACGATTGATTAAAGGTCAGTAAATGCTAAAATAATAACACCATTATTTAAAAAATAAAGTGACATCCCTATTGCTTCAATGGTGTAGGTAAATGTTTTACAAAATGAGCTTAGTTTCCATACTGTTTGTTCTATTTACTGTGATACTGCCATCAATACCAAACTTTGGTAAAATGTCCCACAGCTCCTTTCGTAATACCCTATACCCCTATAAATCCACAAAACCGCAGAAAACATTCTGGCTCACAGCCAGATGCTTCTCTACGATGTTGCGGAGGGAGAAAACTTGATCCATACATCCTCTTCCAGTTCTGAAACCACCCTGTGCATCCCACAACAACCCGTCGGACTTCTCTTTCATTCTTCTTTCTAAGACTTTCCCCATACACTTTAGCTGCCAAACTTATCAAACTGATCGCTCGATAGCTGGTGCAGTCCATACGTGAACCCTTACCTTTATACAGAGGCACGATGACCGCACACCGCCAATCCTTTGGGATTCTTCCGGATCTCCAGCAAATGTTGCACAACACCCAGAAAGAATCCCAAAAGGCAGCACCACCCTGATCAATATCCGCAGCCTTACCACATTTCAAACTTCGTATTGCCCATACAATCTCATCTATTGCTATATCCTCACAAGCCGGCACCGTCAAGTCAGCAACTCCGGCGTCAGTGTTGTGAGCATAATCATACATTTCCCCATAATACTCGCTCCATCGTTTTAACGTCAGCAACTCCGGCGTCAGGGTTGTGAGCATAATCATACATTTCCCCATAATACTCGCTCCATCGTTTTAACACATCTTGCGTGTTTTCAAGAATGTCACCCAACTTAGATTTTATTCTATTCATTCCAGAAACTGGAGAAGAGCTTCTAGACTGATGGTCTAGGTGATACAGTTCAACAGTTTGAACCCCAAACTAACAAGGAATTAGGATCTGTATAAAAACTCAACAAAGAGACGTCACTCCAAACAGGGACAGGATTGTACATAAAGGGACGCAATTCAAAAACTATTCTTATATTTAAATAACAGATTTTCCATTTTTTTTTTATGTAATGGAAGTGGCAAACAAGCATGCAGTTCACATTGATGTTAAGTGATGCCTGCAGCCTATAGACACCCACACAAAGACCAAGGTCAAAATGCAGATGCGTTACCACTCCTGAGGCTGAAGGTGTTATGCCTCTGTGCCGAAAATTACAGGGCCGTACATAATACATAAATATTAAATGTAGAATTTGATGTGTTCCGTGTGCAAATAGACTGTTTAAAGAACTTACCTTATCGGGCGTCAAGCACTTCATGTTGGTAGAAGCCAGCAGATGGTCAAGATATTCGCGTAGATCCGTTATGTTCGTATTAACGGACACCTAGAAAGATTACAAATTGTAAAATCACTGAACATCAGTAAGCATGTTTGGTGATGTTATAACAAGGTCTTTGTTCAACAATAGATCATTTATTTAATAACAATGGCACATATTTTTTTGGTTACATATAGAAACATTTCCACAAAAGACAGAACAGATGTTGTTTATTATGCATGTCATTGTGTTCCGATATTACCTGGATTATACACACTAAATAAAATGAAGACACTGCACACCCCGGACACTCAGCTAAAATTCCATACAAACGGTTATTCTGATTACCTATTACACAGACATCAATCAGTACACGCGCAAACAGAAATGTTACACTTACCTTACGAGCTAAAACAATCGTAAAATAAGTTGTTGCATTACGTGACGAAATTAACTAAAATAGACCGTTCGCTCACCCGCTCGCAACCTCACTGTTGAAGTGTATTCAACTCTCTTCTCACTGTTGAAGTGTATTCAAGCCTCTCGAGAGGGTGATGGGCGAGGCGGGGACATCGGGCGGGACGTAGAAGTGTCCATTCTATACGTAGTATTATTACATATTCTCCGGCCACGGGCTGGATGTAGTCCACGATGTCGGTGTGGACGTAGTCCAGTAGTCCAGTGTCTACACACAACACGCACCTTGTTCTCCCACTCGAACTCGGCCCACATCTGGCGGAAGTCTGCGTCGGTGCAGGAGGCGGGCTGGATGTATTCCACGATGTCGGTGTGGACGTGGTCCAGAAGTCCAGTAGCTACACACGACACGCACCTTGTTCTCCCACTCGAACTCGGCCCACATCTGGCGGAAGTCTGCGTCGGTGCAGGAGGCGGGCTGGATGTAGTCCACGATGTCGGTGTGGACGTGGTCCAGAAGTCCAGTAGCTACACACGACACGCACCTTGTTCTCCCACTCGTACTCGGCCCACATCTGGCGGAAGTCTGCGTCGGTGCAGGAGGCGGGCTGGATGTATTCCACGATGTCGGTGTGGACGTGGTCCAGAAGTCCAGTAGCTACACACGACACGCACCTTGTTCTCCCACTCGAACTCGGCCCACATCTGGCGGAAGTCTGCGTCGGTGCAGGAGGCGGGCTGGATGTAGTCCACGATGTCGGTGTGGACGTGGTCCAGAAGTCCAGTAGCTACACACGACACGCACCTTGTTCTCCCACTCGAACTCGGCCCACATCTGGCGGAAGTCTGCGTCGGTGCAGGAGGCGGGCTGGATGTAGTCCACGATGTCAGTGTGGACGTGGTCCAGAAGTCCAGTAGCTACACACGACACGCACCTTGTTCTCCCACTCGAACTCGGCCCACATCTGGCGGAAGTCTGCGTCGGTGCAGGAGGCGGGCTGGATGTAGTCCACGATGTCAGTGTGGACGTGGTCCAGAAGTCCAGTAGCTACACACGACACGCACCTTGTTCTCCCACTCGAACTCGGCCCACATCTGGCGGAAGTCTGCGTCGGTGCAGGAGGCGGGCTGGATGTAGTCCACGATGTCGATGTGGATGTCGTTGAGCACCACCACGCCGCGGTCCATCGACGCGCCCGACACCTCGTACACTGGCGACACGTTATTATTAGCTTAATAATAATAAAAGTCCTGCAGAGAACGGTGCAAACCGCATATGTGTTAACGAATTTTAGCGTAAACGCGTGGCTTCGTTTGTCATAAAACGGAATTCGCGATCGATTAGAGAACCACGCGTGCTTCGTTATCAAACATATACCTATAATTTTTTAATTTAAGCTCGGAAACAACTTACGTAATTAATAATTTAACAAGTATTTTCAATTAACTATCATTCGCGGAAAAGAATGTTAGATCCGAGCAAGGGACCCCGCAGTTTCGTCAATGTTCAGTAATGTACATTGTATATGAGGCTACGATATTGATTTTAATCACGTCTAGAAATGGCCAATATGACACGGTTCTCGGAGGAACGGAGAAAAAACAGACCACTGGACGTTCAACTCCGAAGCCTGTCAGCTGCAAGAAACATCTTCGGCTCCGACCTCCGTGCGGTGCGGACGTGCTCGTAGTACTCGGTGCCTATTCACTCTCGAATTAAGTTTCTAGTGCTCCTAGTGCTTCTAGATTCCCTAAATTCGTTATAAGTTTATTTATATTTTTGTGTTTCTTCTTTACTACTAATTTATACTGTGTTTTATTCGTGTAATTACAATATTGTGAACAGTGTGAGTGCCGGGCACACGTGCTCCCACGTGCTCCCGTAAATCGGTGACTCCGCCCCAGGATTGGGCGTCGAGTCCCGTAACTCCCTGTTTGAAAAGCGATAAGTACTTTTTATATTGACTCTTCCAGTGTTTTAATTGCTTTTTCAGTACTTTTTCGTGTTATATTTTTTAGGTTAGAATAGCTTAGCATAGTGTGGCGCGGAAGGACGGCGCTTGACGTTTCTGTCAGCTGTCACTGACAGTCGACGCTACTGCCCATAGACATTATTTAGTAGAGTAGGTTAGATTAGTAAGATTTGTAAGAACTTTATTTTAGAACTTTAATTGTGTATTTATATTGCTGTTTTTGTTATCTGTGGCGCCAGCGAGTGACGTCTCTGACGTCCTGACAGCTGTCACCTGTCGGGTGTCAGCTTGACTTTTGTGTCTGACAGTATAGTGCCTAGTAGAGACCAGTAGTGCCTATTAGTGCCTTTTTGTGCTTTTTGGTGCCCTTTTGCAGCCGCTTATTGCATATTTTATCTTTGAACATTTTTTGACATTTTTGAATTTTTGTGCCTATTTGTGCTTGACTGTGCCTGTTGTGCCTTAGACCGTTTTTGCTTTTTTGTGCTTTTCTTGACTTTGAACTTTTTGTGGACTTAGAAAATTTTTCAAAAATTTTCGGTCCGACACCATCAAAAATCGTCCACACAAAACTGCGCTGGGTTGCGTTCAATACACGAACGCCCTCCTCTTGTAAGGAAAATAACAGGCAATAAATATGAGTGATTCGGACGACCCACCCCCGGCTAACCCTTTTAGGGCGCGTGGATCATTGCTCCGGACTCCCCCCCCCCCCCGCGGACCATAGACAGCTCGCCAGGATCGACCACAGACGCAGCGGAGATCGCAGCTCAGGCTGCCTACCAGGCAGTAGCAGCGGTAATGGCGACCCTGTCACCGAACATTTCGCCCCCTCCACCCCCCTGCACTCCGGCCACCCCCCCCCCCGATTTTGAAGGTTGCCCCGCCACCGCCGAGACCCGCATCATCGAAAAGACTGCTGTCGCCGGACGATTTCCAGGAAGTGCGTGGGGCAAAACGCCGCCCTGCTAGAGTTCGCGAAATCCAACAGGAAGGTGTCTCCAGAAGCGGCTTGTCCACACCGGACATCACCGAGTACAGGACTCCGGCAGCGTCCTCGGGAGAGGAAGGTACGGACACCGACGCGGACCGCGAAGTGGACCTGAGCCAGGCTTCATCACGGCAGCTCATCACAAGGGCGAACAGGGCGGCCAGGGCGATCTCCGGCATCGCAGGAGGACAGACATCCAAGTTGAACAAGATGGACCAGGCTGGCATAAACGCCCAGGTGGCCATTATGTTAGAAATAGTGGCACAGCTCGGCCTGATCGCGGAGGAAAAGAAGGGGGAAGTGGTGAAGGCCAAGACGGAGTCGCAGGCCCTCGCTGAATCCCGTAATGCAGAACGCCACCGCGCGATCAGGGCAGAGGCTGAGGTGGAATCGGCACGCTCTAGTCAGACGCTTATCCCAGCCCAGCAGTCAAAACCATCGTACGCAGAGCTTGCAGGGCGTCCAAAAGGACCAGCGGTGGCGCTCTATCCGGTGGAGGGGTCGGACATCAAGACCTCCGACGACACCAAGAAGGTGTTGAAGTCCTCCGTCGCCCCCGTAGCACTCAACATACAGGTAGACAGCGTGCGGAGGGTAGGCAAGGCTGGCGTGGTGGTGCAGACTCGCACGGCAGAGGACATGACTAAACTGAAGGCGGCTCTTCCCGCGACGCTGAAGGCTAACGACGCATTGGGAAAACGTCCATTAGTAGCGATAAGGAACGTCGAAGGCCTCAACCCAGACACGGATGAGGTCTTCAAGGCCATTGTCGACCAGAACTTTAGGGAGGACGCAACCTGGACCGTGGCAAAAATGAGGGAGGAAGCAAGAGTCGCCTTCTACAAATCACGAACCGGCATAGCGAAGACCACAATTGTTCTGGCATGCACGCCAGCCCTGCGCAAGGCCCTAGTCAGCAAAGGGCGCCTCTACATAGGATGGGAGGTATCGTTGGTAGAGGATTTCACGACTGCAGTGTGCTGCCGACGGTGCCACTTGTACGGACACACCGAGAAGGGGTGCAAGTCAGAAACAGTGACGTGCGGGCGGTGCGGTCAAACGGGCCACACCAGCGCGGACTGCAGGTCTACGAACGAAGTGTGCGCCACTTGTTCAAAATTTGGGCACCGGGATGCATCCGGCCACAAAACGGCCGCAAAGGAGTGCCCAGCGCGCGTACACGCAGAGCGCCGCTTGGTGGAGATGACGGCTTACTGAAGCCTCCACCAAGAAAAGTCACCGTCGGCCAGGTGAATCTGGCGGGGGCCGAGCTCGCCACTACGGAGCTACCTCTGGTCGCGGAAGAATTGGGCCTGGACGTCGTATTGGTGCAAGAACATTATCCCAGAGCCCGGTCGGATACCGCTAGCAGGATTCTGCAGTGCGGCGACCAAGCGAAAGCGGGTGTGTATGTCCGTCGCCTGGACCTCCCGTGTGCCCTCCTTCACCACCTGTCGTCGACACACTGTACAGTGTGTCACATTCAGAATGACGACGAGGAGGGGATCTACATGGTGTCCGCGTACTTTCAGTACAGTGACGACATAGACATCCACTTACAACACCTAGGAATGGTACTGGACTCCCTGCGCGGGAAGAAAATTCTGATCGGGGTAGACTCCAATGCGCACTCTCCAATGTGGTACTGTGAGCGGCGGCAGTACACCGGACGCGGGCCAGACGTCACGCACCGCAGAGAATCGATGGAGGCATTTATCCTGGCCAGAGACCTTTGCTTGGAGAACAGGGAGGGACAGCCTGAGACGTTCTCCACAGCGAACGGAGCGTCTAACATTGACCTTACCTTGACGACAAGAGGCACTCCGGTAACGGAGTGGAGGGTGCGCGAGAATGCGATCGAGAGCGACCACCGTCTCATCACATACACAGTGGCGGGCCAGTCTACTCCAACAAGCGCTGGGCCGCCGGGGGAGCCGATGAGGTACCGGGACCGCGGAGTATCCTGGAATCGCTTCGAGACGGCTATTCACGAACGGGTAGGTCGACTGAGGTGGAGCCGATCTGCCCCTGCTGTCTGCAAGCAATTCACCAAACTGGTGACTAGCACCGCGTTGCAGACGCTAGGGGTGGTGAAAGCAATGAAAACTGACCGTGGGTATGAGTGGTGGACGCCAGCTCTGGATGGTCTCCGCAAGGAGAACAACAGGCTGCGTCAAGAATGGCAGGGGACCCGCAAGGCGGGCGGATGTTGCGAGGTGAGCGCCAGGAGTCGGTTCCACTCTCACAGATTTAGGTATAGGGTGGCTATGGAAGAGGCGCAGCTTTTGTTTAATATGAATACCGCCAATTCCGGAAACCTGGACCCCTGGGGACAGGCCTACCGTGTCGCGAGCGGGAGGTGCAGGCCTCCCCGTAATGTAGTTAATGGCACCAGTTATGCCGAAGGGTACGCTGGGAGCGTAAATGACGCCATGCATAACCTTATGCATTCGCTGTGCCCGGACGACGATCCGTCTAAGGACACAGCATATCATAGGCAGGTGCGTATTGTGGCAGCATTTTCGCCCTCAGGAGAGGATGCCCCTCCTCCGTCTGACGATATCATCGAGAAGATAGTCAAGGATCTTCCTGACACAGCTCCGGGAATCGATGGGATCAGCGCGCGTATCGTCAAACACATCTGGTCGGCCGCGTCGGTAGAACTTTGCGATCTCTTTAGGCGATGTGTCCAAGAGGGGAGTTGCCCGGACGCATGGAAGGACGGCAGGTTGGTTGTCCTGCCGAAAGGCAACGGCAAGCCGCTTACCGACCCGAAGGCGTACCGCCCCGTCGCGCTGCTGCCGATTCTTGGTAAAGTTTTGGAACGCATAATGATAAGGTGCGCCCCGCAACTTACAGGTGGGCTATCGGATCGACAGCACGGGTTCACTCGAGGTCGGTCGACGGTATCCGCGCTGAACACCATCTTCAGCGCGGCGCGTGAGCGCTCGTCGAAATATTTGCAGGCGGTATTTCTGGATATCTCTGGGGCCTTCGACAACGCCTGGTGGCCGATGATACTGTTGAAGGCGAAAAGGGGAGGTTGTCCGCCGAACATTCACCGAATGTTGACGGACTACTTCGCCAATCGCCGCATTGGCATGTTCGTCGGCAGCCGCGTCTTGTGGAAGGCTGCAACGATGGGTTGCCCGCAGGGATCGGTGTTGGGGCCAACGCTCTGGAATGTGCTCATGGACGACTTGCTCCGATTGCCCCTCCCTGGGGGGGTGAGTATCGTAGCGTACGCCGACGATGTCACGCTTCTGATAGCGTCAAACTCCCGGGCGGGTATCGAGGCGTCTGCCTTGTCTGCTTTACAGCTCGTCGGTGAGTGGGGGGTCCGTAACAGACTGGAGTTTTCCCCTTCAAAGTCATCGACGATGACAATAAGGGGCAAATTCCAGAGACCTCCCACCATCAGGTTCGGTGGCGACTCTGTCAGGAGCGTGGGATCGACTACGGTGCTGGGGGTGGTGATCGATGCGAGTCTTTCGTTCTCGCAGCATGCGTCAACGATAGGGGAGCGGGCGGCAAATTGCTTCGGCAAAATGTCGAGAGTTTCGGCGTGCTCGTGAGGTGGTATACGGTACAGGGCTCTTCGGATCCTGTACCGTGGCACTTACATCGCCACGGTGACGTATGCTGCGGCATGTTGGTATGAGCGTGCGTCCCTGCACGTTGTGCGGAGTGCGCTCTTGCGCACACAGAGACCCGCCTTGATCCTTCTGACCAAGGCGTACCGGTCGACGAGCACTGACGCCCTATCGGTCTTAGCCGGGGTCCTACCGGCCGACCTCGAGGTAACTCGGGCCGGCGAACTAGGCGTGGCGCGCGAGTCCGCGGTTACCAAGGAGGAGCTGCAGCGCGTCAAACTCAGCACATCTGAGTCCGCTTCGGCCGCCTGGCAAAAGCGTTGGGACACGTCGGACAAGGGGCGGGAGCTATATCGGTTCTTCCCGGAGGTGGCGGCGAGACTCAAGGCCACTTGGGTGGAGCCGGACTACCAAGTCTCGCAGTTACTGTCAGGCCACGGTTGCTTCAAAGGGAGACTCTTCCGCATGAAGCTTTCCGACGAGGGGTCCTGCCCCTGTGGCAACACAGAGGACGAGGACGTACACCACGTCCTGTGGGAGTGTTCTCTCTACAGTGAGCTTAGGGACGACCTACTGAACGGCGTGAGGCCACTCGAAGTGGGTCCGATTTACTATCGCGACCTTGTGGGCTCGGAGGCGAACTTTAGGCGGCTACGGGACTTCGCGCACCGATGGCATCGACTACGGAGTAGACTAGAACGAGAAGAAAAGGAAAACCGGCGGAGGACTTGACGGGATGGGAACTATATATATATAACACAACGGCAAGAAGACTGAAGAAAGAAGAACGAAGATGAGAAGAGAAAAGAAGACATTGCACATCGCAGGACGACCGGAGGCAGGAGCCGAAGGCGTGGCTGTGGCGTCATGCCCCAGAATGGGGAGAGTGACCATAGGGACGCAGTATACACAGAGTGTAAAGAACTTGTAGGGAGTCAAGAACACATGCGCGCGCGACAAAAGCGAGGAGCGGTTCGTGCGCGCATCTCCCGCGATTCGGCCCCTATAACCAGGAGGTTGGAAGGGCCATGGGAAGGCATGGTGGGTTATGTTCCCACGAATACAAGACGAAAACCGCTCCGACGAAGACCACTTCACCGTGCAGTTGTGGATGGTGTGGCGTGCGGTGTGCAGTGTGCGGTGTGCAGTGTGCGGGGTGCGGTGTGTGGGGTGCGGGGTGCGAGTTGAAGATGATGCCGTTGCATGAGAAAGATGATGCTGTTCTCGGTGGAGGCGATCTTGACGTGCGCGGGGATGGTGGCGCAGTCCCGCGGGCCCAGCACGAGCGGGGTGCGGGGTGCGGGGTGAGTGTGCGAGCCTCACCGATGTTGCCGAAGATGATGCCGTTCTCGGTGGAGGCGACCTTGACGTGCGCGCGGATGGTGGCGCAGTCCCGCGGGCCCAGCACGAGCGGGGTGCGGGGTGCGGGGTGCGGGGTGAGTGTGCGAGCCTCACCGATGTTGCCGAAGATGATGCCGTTCTCGGTGGAGGCGACCTTGACGTGCGCGCGGATGGTGGCGCAGTCCCGCGGGCCCAGCACGAGCGGGGTGCGGGGTGCGGGGTGAGTGTGCGAGCCTCACCGATGTTGCCGAAGATGATGCCGTTCTCGGTGGAGGCGACCTTGACGTGCGCGCGGATGGTGGCGCAGTCCCGCGGGCCCAGCACGAGCGGGGTGCGGGGTGCGGGGTGCGGGGTGAGTGTGCGAGCCTCACCGATGTTGCCGAAGATGATGCCGTTCTCGGTGGAGGCGACCTTGACGTGCGCGCGGATGGTGGCGCAGTCCCGCGGGCCCAGCACGAGCGGGGTGCGGGGTGCGGGGTGCGGGGTGAGTGTGCGAGCCTCACCGATGTTGCCGAAGATGATGCCGTTCTCGGTGGAGGCGACCTTGACGTGCGCGCGGATGGTGGCGCAGTCCCGCGGGCCCAGCACGAGCGGGGTGCGGGGTGCGGGGTGCGGGGTGAGTGTGCGAGCCTCACCGATGTTGCCGAAGATGATGCCGTTCTCGGTGGAGGCGACCTTGACGTGCGCGCGGATGGTGGCGCAGTCCCGCGGGCCCAGCACGAGCGGGGTGCGGGGTGCGGGGTGCGGGGTGAGTGTGCGAGCCTCACCGATGTTGCCGAAGATGATGCCGTTCTCGGTGGAGGCGACCTTGACGTGCGCGCGGATGGTGGCGCAGTCCCGCGGGCCCAGCACGAGCGCGGCGGGCCGCTCCACCAGCCGCAGCTCACCCAGCGTCGCCAGCTCCACCGTGCAGTTCTGCAGGGTGTCGTCTGCAACCACAATCCACCCGTTACGTCTCGACACAAAATAAACACGCTTTTTTGTTGCAATCCTGATCTGTTTATCTATATATAATCAAATCTCTTTCGATCCTCGTGGATTTTTATACCGGTTTGGTTGACGACGAGCACGTCGAGCACGATGTCGTACTGGTTGACGGAGACGATGGCCTCGGCGTACACGGGGTCCGAGAAGCCCGTCAGCTGCGTCACCTTCGACAGCTTGCCGCGCTCCACGCCGCCGCCGCTGCGACCTGAACGAATTAACATATAAAATTAACATAACACATATAGGACAAAAGTGTATGGCAAACGATGTAGGACAAGAGTGCGTGGCAAACGATGTAGGACAAGAGTGCGTGGCAAACGATGAAGGAAAAGAGTGCTTGGTGGAGGTTATAGGACAAAAGTGTATGGCAAAAGATGTAGGACAAGAGTGCGTGGCAAACGATGAAGGACAAGAGTGCTTGGTGGAGGGTATAGGACATAAGTGTATGGCAAACGATGTAGGACAAGAGTGCGTGGCAAACGATGTAGGACAAGAGTGTATGGCAAACGATGTAGGACAAGAGTGTGCGGTAAATGATGAAGGACAAGAGTGTATGGCAAACAATGTAGGACAAGAGTGTGTGGTAAATGATGAAGGACAAGAGTGTATGGCAAACGATGTAGGACAAGGGTGTGGTAAACGATGAAGGACAACAGTGTGGTGGACGAGGTACGACAAGTGTGTAACGGACGATGTAGGACAATAGTGTGCGATATATGCAAGGGATGTATGATGTAAAACAAGAGTGTATAGAAGACAATGTAGGACAAATTTAATGTATGGCGGAGGTTGGTGGATGATATACGATGGACGAGTGTGTATGGTGGAGGTTGGTGGATGATGTAGGACGAGTGTGCGGTGTATGCAAGGACAAAGGTAGGGCAAGAGTGTGGTAAGCGATGTGGGGCAACATGCGCGGTGTCGGCAAGGGTCGCGTGATGTAGCACAAGAGTTGTGCAGGGTAGGACGATGTGTGAGGGTGTGGCATACCCTGCAGCGCCTTGTTGAAGGAGAGCTCGAAGACGTCGTGCTGCACGGCGTGCGCGGCTCCTGTGTGTGAGTGTGACGTGTGACGTGTGACGTACCCTGCAGCGCCTTGTTGAGGGAGAGCTCGAAGACGTCGTGCTGCACGGCGTGCGCGGCTCCTGTGTGTGAGTGTGACGTGTGACGTGTGACGTACCCTGCAGCGCCTTGTTGAGGGAGAGCTCGAAGACGTCGTGCTGCACGGCGTGCGCGGCTCCTGTGTGTGAGTGTGACGTACCCTGCAGCGCCTTGTTGAGGGAGAGCTCGAAGACGTCGTGCTGCACGGCGTGCGCGGCTCCTGTGTGTGAGTGTGACGTGTGACGTACCCTGCAGCGCCTTGTTGAGGGAGAGCTCGAAGACGTCGTGCTGCACGGCGTGCGCGGCTCCTGTGTGTGAGTGTGACGTGTGACGTGTGACGTACCCTGCAGCGCCTTGTTGAGGGAGAGCTCGAAGACGTCGTGCTGCACGGCGTGCGCGGCTCCTGTGTGTGAGTGTGACGTGTGACGTGTGACGTACCCTGCAGCGCCTTGTTGAGGGAGAGCTCGAAGACGTCGTGCTGCACGGCGTGCGCGGCTCCTGTGTGTGAGTGTGACGTGTGACGTGTGACGTACCCTGCAGCGCCTTGTTGAGGGAGAGCTCGAAGACGTCGTGCTGCACGGCGTGCGCGGCTCCTGTGTGTGAGTGTGACGTGTGACGTGTGACGTACCCTGCAGCGCCTTGTTGAGGGAGAGCTCGAAGACGTCGTGCTGCACGGCGTGCGCGGCTCCTGTGTGTGAGTGTGACGTGTGACGTGTGACGTACCCTGCAGCGCCTTGTTGAGGGAGAGCTCGAAGACGTCGTGCTGCACGGCGTGCGCGGCTCCTGTGTGTGAGTGTGACGTGTGACGTGTGACGTACCCTGCAGCGCCTTGTTGAGGGAGAGCTCGAAGACGTCGTGCTGCACGGCGTGCGCGGCGCCGGCCAGCTGCGCGAACGTAATGCCCGTCTCCACCTCCACCTGCCTCTCCGCCTCCTTCTTCGTCTTTTCCTGCTTTACACAAATACAACACCTTAGTGAATGACAAAGAATGTCTCCTTTACTAAGCTCTTTGTTATCAGTTTGTAAAAGAGGAAATGAGACATTCTACTACATAAATAAGTATATATTGTTGATATTTCTTAAGGTGATACGTTTCCTATACAAATTTGAATTGCTTTTTTTTCTTTACTGTAATGATTTCTTACTCAGAATGTCTTAATATAGCCCTACTTATTTTTGCTCGTGTAATAATATAATAATATAATGCCCTAAAAGTACGTTTTATTTAACTGAAAATAATCTACAAATTTACGCGTGCGACAGAGTCAGACTGACATTGCGAGAACAAAATAGCAATACACCACCAACAGCGCAATCGCGACGTTGCCGCTCTGGTGCCGCTCTGTGAGAAATAAAACCCAAAAATTATTTCAAGCATATCGCGTCGTGGATCAACTCAGTGTGACCAGATTCTAGCAACATATCATTTTAGTTGAAAAAGTGTTTATCTCTACTACATGTGTTGCATTTTTTTTTGCGGATTATAAATTAGAAGCGTTTGCTTTTTATTTATTTTTTAAAGACTAAAATATATTCTTCAATATGTCAATATTACAATAACTCGCCAGTCGCCACGTTAGGTATTATTAATCAAGGTAGTACTTTAGGCGCTTATACACTGGCAACACAAACAATTTTTTGACATGTCTGAGTTTTGGCGGGAACGCGGAAAAGAGCTGTGTCGCTGCGTGATATTATTTTCGAAATTTGTGTATAGTCGCGTTTTTATGTGTAAAAATGGTGGGATTTTTATCGTAAAGCATTCGATAATGTTCACGAGTGTAAGAAAGTGATATTATGAAGTGAAAAGTAATTTTTCGTATTGCCTCCAAAACTTCGTAAAAACTTCAGTAAAGTCCCCATCGCTTTACTGGAGCCATCCCATCATCTCATCATATTCCTCATGGAAGCATTTAATCATCGTCATCTTCCATATGGATATTCATTAATTTAAAGAAATGTGAAATTCAATATGTATACGGCTGAAAGACTCTGTATCTATGGTCATGACAAATTATTAAAAAAAAATTTGACATGTCTTTATTTGTAATGTCAAGCTTCGTTCTTTTTATTTATTTTTTTATTCAGAGTAATAATTATAAGTAAAGTACGAAATATCGATTTTATTATTTTGTTTCGTTATACATATACAAAGAGACTGACATTTTGTTTTGTTCTAAAGAAAAACTGTTCAGTTCACTAGAAACTTTGTATTTCGTTTACCTATTTTGCGAAGAAAGGTACCATTTGCAGATGGACGATTGTTTGGAGGATAGTGGAGGATAGGTGTGTGACGTCACAATAAAAAAAGAGGAAATAAATTATATCGCTCGTGTACCAACTAGAGTCCCCAACACAGACAAACCGATCATAGTCGCCTTCAACAATCGCTACAGGAAGGAGGAATTAATTGCGTCAGCACGTAAGAAAAAAGCCAGTTTATCGGATCTCGGATTCACTGACAAAACTGGAAACTACTACCTGAACGATCACCTCACCCAGCGAAACAAAACATTGTTGAGTAGAGCTAAAATTCTAGCCAAAGAAAAGAACTTCCAGTATATATGGGTGAAGCATAGCAAAATAATGGCAAGAAAATCGGATACATCGCCTGTATTTTTTATCAGAGAAGAAAACGATTAAAAAAAAATTATCTAAAATCTTTAATATTTTATTATTTATTTTTTAATAGTGCCGTTCAATTACATCATGCACAAAGTTTGAGAACCGCTTTCAACAACGCAGTCTTTTGTTCGAGGGTCGGTAACCGGTTTGTAAACGTAAGTGCGCTACAATTCATTCTCTTTTCGTATGCAATTGCTTTAGCTAAAGATGCAATAATGACCATATTCGTGTACGCTTGGTCGAGCTGTAGTTACTGGGCATTTGGAACATGTATCGGGTCTTCGGTCGCTATGCTACACTGTGCAGAGATATTTGTTTTTTCTATACCTCCTTTAAAAATATTTCATTACATTTTTATATTTTTATTTGCTTTCGTTTATTGCAATTTTGCGCTGTGTTTTAATGCAATTTACGCAATTATTTTTTGCTTACTTTATATTAACCGTTTTTTAATTTTGATTGAAACTAGGTATTTTGCTGGGTTTCGTGTACATACTTTGTGTTCCGCTACGTATTTTTTGTTGTTTATTATTCATAAGCTATATAGCTTTACTATTATCATGTTTGATGTTTTCCAATGGCTTCTCAACTAAAGCTTTATTACCAAAATGTGAGAGGACTTCGGACTAAGACTAGTATTTTTAAAAGGAATTTATTACTCAATAATTACGATGTCATAGTTATCACAGAATCTTGGTTGTGGGAAGGTATAAGCGACAGTGAGCTCTTTGATAGTAGGTATTTAGTTTGGCGGCGTGATCGAAATTACGCTTCCACCAAAGAGTCATATGGCGGTGGAGTATTGATAGCTGTACGCCGCGATTTTAAGGCCATGCATAGACCAGAGTGGAGCTCATCCGCTGAGGACATTTGGGTCACAGTGAACTGTAACAACAGTAAAGGTAGTCACCGAAAAATCCACCTTTGCTCACTGTATTTATGCGATGAAAAGCTCGGTTTTCGTTTCAATTCTCAATTAACAAATTTTTCAGACAAATTATCGTATATTTCTGACTCTTGTCCTGAAGACACAATTATTGTCATGGGTGATTTTAATATGGGGGATGTTCAGTGGACTTGGGACCATTGTAACATATCTCAGCCTTCGGGTATTAGGGGTGATGCTCAAATTTATTTTTTCGACTGTCTTTCGGCTTCTGCCTTAAATCAATATAACAACTGTGCTAATGTCAATGATAGAGTGTTGGATTGGGTTTTGAGTAATGCTGATTTAACTTTATGTGCCTCCGACGATCCCTTGGTGCCCGAAGATGCCCATCATAAGTCACTGTTATTTACTATTAATTCCGTTGAATTTAAAACATTAAAAAATAAATCGCGTTTTAAGTATTTTTACCAATCAGCCGATTTTGATGAAATTAACTCAAATTTGAGCGAAGTTGATTGGGACTGTTGTTTGTTTGGCTGTTCCCTAGATGAAGCTACAGATAATTTCTACAGCCACCTTTATGACCTAATTAATAAATATGTACCACATAAAGTGGTCACCCCTAATCAATTTCCACCTTGGTACTCTAGTGCATTAAAAAAAGTGCTCAAAGAAAAATTTAAATTTTTAAACAAGTATAACATTTATGGCAATTCATACGATTATGATACCTTTTCTCTGCTCCGTAAAAGAGCTAAGGACCTAGAAAAATCCTGTTATACTGAATACCTTGAGACCGTCGAAACCTCAATCGTTAATAATTCGAAAATGTTATGGAGTTTTATAAAGTCAAATAAAAATGGTGATCATGGTTTCCCTCCCCACTTCATTTTTGAAGATAAATCGTCTGACACAGGGGAGACTATTTGTGAATTTTTCTCAGAATATTTTCAATCTAATTTTCTAAATTCAACAACACCCAATTGTCAAAATATTAATCAATCCGATAGTAACTCGTCTTTCGCGCTAAATGATATTTATATTAATCCAGAATCAATTTTTAAATTATTGAAGACCACTGACCTAACAAAAGGAGCTGGACCTGACCGAATTTCTCCTATATTCATTTCTAAATGTAGCACTCATTTAACTAAACCATTGACTATCCTTTTCAAAAGATCCATTCGGGAAGGTGTTATACCTAAGATATGGAAATCTGCTCTCATAACCCCGGTTTTCAAAACCGGTAATAAGCACGATGTAAAAAATTATAGGCCAATATCTAAGCTCTGTATATTTGCCAAAATACTTGAACATTTAGTACACGAACAACTATATACATTTTTGAAACCCACCTTGGCTCCTGAACAACACGGATTTGTTAAAGGTCGTTCTACCACCTCTAATCTCGTGTCGTTTATTGATTACACTACCTTGAACATGGATACAGGAGGACAAGTAGATGCAATATTTACTGATTATCGGAAAGCATTTGATAGAATTGATCATTGTATCTTATTACAGAAGCTTCTCGCTGCCGGAATCCATGGCAACTTATTTAGATGGTTCTGCTCTTATATCCAGAACCGTACACAAAAGGTTGTTGTTAACGGCTACTCTTCTTCTTGGATTGTAGTACCATCTGGTGTGCCCCAAGGTTCTAAGATGGGGCCTTTGCTATTTGACATCTTTATCAATGACATTGGCTCCTGTTTTGAATACTCAAAATTCATACTCTATGCTGATGATATGAAAATATTCAAAAAAATAAATGAGTTTAGAGACTGTCTTTTAATACAAGAAGACCTAACTAGATTAGAAAACTATTGTACGTCTAATAAATTAGATCTTAATATTGATAAATGTTTTACAATTTCTTTTTCCCGAAAATTAAATATTATTAATTATGATTACACTATCAGTACAATAAAACTAAGGAGGGTTTCTGAAATCCGAGATCTGGGTGTGACTCATGACTCGAAATTAACATATGAAAACCACATCGACAAAATTGTTAAAAAAGCAAATAAATCCCTTGCATTTATAAAACGAACGTGTTCGCAATTTCATTCTATTAAGCCGCTTAAAGTGCTCTACTGTTCTTACGTCCGAAGTGTTCCGAAATTCTATTTTTCACTTGAAAAGGGTGATATTATTACAAGCGCTGCTAAGGAATAAAAATACTTGTTTGTTGTAATAAACAACACGCGGGCGCGGCGCGAGCCCCCCGGCAGCGCGCCCGCTACAACACGGGGCGTACCTCGGGCGCGGGCAGCAAGCGCGGCGTCGTTCCGCTCGGGCAGCGCGAGCAGCGCGGCGAGGGCGCGGCGCGAGCCCCCCGGCGGCGCGCCCGCTACAACACGGGGCGTACCTCGGGCGCGGGCAGCAAGCGCGGCGTCGTTCCGCTCGGGCAGCGCGAGCAGCGCGGCGAGGGCGCGGCGCGAGCCCCCCGGCGGCGCGCCCGCTACAACACGGGGCGTACCTCGGGCGCGGGCAGCAAGCGCGGCGTCGTTCCGCTCGGGCAGCGCGAGCAGCGCGGCGAGGGCGCGGCGCGCCCGCTACAACACGGGGCGTACCTCGGGCGCGGGCAGCAAGCGCGGCGTCGTTCCGCTCGGGCAGCGCGAGCAGCGCGGCGAGGGCGCGGCGCGCCCGCTACAACACGGGGCGTACCTCGGGCGCGGGCAGCAGCGCGGCGTCGTTCCGCTCGGGCAGCGCGAGCAGCGCGGCGAGGGCGCGGCGCGAGCCCCCCGGCGGCGCGCCCGCTACAACACGGGGCGTACCTCGGGCGCGGGCAGCAAGCGCGGCGTCGTTCCGCTCGGGCAGCGCGAGCAGCGCGGCGAGGGCGCGGCGCGCCCGCTACAACACGGGGCGTACCTCGGGCGCGGGCAGCAAGCGCGGCGTCGTTCCGCTCGGGCAGCGCGAGCAGCGCGGCGAGGGCGCGGCGCGCCCGCTACAACACGGGGCGTACCTCGGGCGCGGGCAGCAGCGCGGCGTCGTTCCGCTCGGGCAGCGCGAGCAGCGCGGCGAGGGCGCGGCGCGAGCCCCCCGGCGGCGCGCCCGCTACAACACGGGGCATACCTCGGGCGCGGGCAGCAGCGCGGCGTCGTTCCGCTCGGGCAGCGCGAGCAGCGCGGCGAGGGCGCGGCGCGAGCCCCCCGGCGGCGCGCCCGCTACAACACGGGGCGTACCTCGGGCGCGGGCAGCAGCGCGGCGTCGTTCCGCTCGGGCAGCGCGAGCAGCGCGGCGAGGGCGCGGCGCGAGCCCCCCAGCAGCGCGCCGCGCACCACGGCGGGCCGGGCCGCGCCCGCCCGCAGGCACGTGGCGCCGTGCTCCACGTCGTCCGCCGTCAGCCCGTCGGTGCCGGCGCCGGAGCCCGACGCGCCTGCAGACACACACGTCCACACTTAGCTACTTGTAAGGGGCCGTTCATAAACTACATCACGCAAAATATCGGTATTTTCAACTTCCCTCCCCCTACGTCAAGCTTTTTCTCGCCATTTTTCCATCTTGTTAACATGAACCATTACACTTAACAACACCCCATTATAAACGGTCCATAAGGAGATGTTTAGAGAGAGAGGCAATCAAACGAACCAAATCTCATCTCATCTACTCTCATTTGGATGAGAAAAGGGTCAGGACATCATATATTAGGTTGGGGAAAAAGTTTCTTCGCATTTTTTAAGATAATTCAATACATTTTTTAATATAGTTTATTTAAATTTAACTAAAGTATGTATGTACCATTTTGTTCGATAACCTTTTGCCATCTTGTAGGTAGGAACATGATCCCATTGCTATAAAAATTTTGGGACTTCTCATCAAAATACCGCGACAAGTGGATTTGGCAGTCCTCTCGTGGTTTTAACCTAACATTGCATAAAGAATTCTGAAGAGACCGAAACAGGTGGAAATCTGAAGGTGCAAGGTCAGGACTATACGGCGGATGCATTAACACCTCCCAGCCAAACTCTTAATTTTTGCTGAGTGGCTATAGATGTGTGAGGTCTAGCGTTATCATGATGAAACACCACACCCCTTCTGTTGATCAATTCCGGCCGCTTTCTCTCAACTTCTTGCTTTAATCTCATCAGTTGTTCGCAGTAGAGTTCAGAATCGGTAGTCCTGCCTGGTGGTAATAGCTCATAATGAATAATGCCCTTCCAATATCGGGCTTTTTTTTGTACCCAGATTTTTTCAAATGCGCCAAAACTGTTTTGTGATCAATTCTCAGTTCTTCAGCTACGTCGTTACTACTGATATGTCGATCTTGCTCCACTTTTTCAAAAATGGCATCCATTTTATCCGTAATAGAGCGACCAGAGCGAGGTGCATCTTTGACATCAAAATTTCCGGATTGCAAACGCTTAAACCAAATTTGTGCTACTCTCGCAGACACTGCACTAGGTCCATAAACACAAATTTTTTTCGCGGCTTGCGTTGCATTTTTACCTTTTTTGTAGTAAAATTTTAAAATGTATCGAATTTCTTCATTAGATTCACTCATTTTGACTGTACGAAAAACAAATGAAAATCACACATTTGCCTAATTTGAATTTGGAATTATGTTCTTTAAAATTTTAACTTTCAATGATACCAAAACCAGCCAGATACAAATACTACAGCCAAAGAGATTTTATTACAAGTTCATACATACTATAATGCGAAAAGACTTTTCCCCAACCTATCACGTAATTTATTTCCGCAAAAAGTACAAATAGAAATGCAACGTGATTCCTCCATCGCTCCACACTCACCGGCCTGCAGCTTGCGGTAGGCGAGCAGGGCGGCGGACAGGTGCAGCGCGCGCGCGACGTCGGCCTGGCGCTCCGTGCGCAGCGCCAGCTTGGCGAGGGCGGAGCGCCCGCACGCCGCCGTGCAGCTCTCTACTCACCGGCCTGCAGCTTGCGGTAGGCGAGCAGGGCGGCGGACAGGTGCAGCGCGCGCGCGACGTCGGCCTGGCGCTCCGTGCGCAGCGCCAGCTTGGCGAGGGCGGAGCGCCCGCACGCCGCCGTGCAGCTCTCTACTCACCGGCCTGCAGCTTGCGGTAGGCGAGCAGGGCGGCGGACAGGTGCAGCGCGCGCGCGACGTCGGCCTGGCGCTCCGTGCGCAGCGCCAGCTTGGCGAGGGCGGAGCGCCCGCACGCCGCCGTGCAGCTCTCTACTCACCGGCCTGCAGCTTGCGGTAGGCGAGCAGGGCGGCGGACAGGTGCAGCGCGCGCGCGACGTCGGCCTGGCGCTCCGTGCGCAGCGCCAGCTTGGCGAGGGCGGAGCGCCCGCACGCCGCCGTGCAGCTCTCTACTCACCGGCCTGCAGCTTGCGGAAGGCGAGCAGGGCGGCGGACAGGTGCAGCGCGCGCGCGACGTCGGCCTGGCGCTCCGTGCGCAGCGCCAGCTTGGCGAGGGCGGAGCGCCCGCACGCCGCCGTGCAGCTCTCTACTCACCGGCCTGCAGCTTGCGGAAGGCGAGCAGGGCGGCGGACAGGTGCAGCGCGCGCGCGACGTCGGCCTGGCGCTCCGTGCGCAGCGCCAGCTTGGCGAGGGCGGAGCGCCCGCACGCCGCCGTGCAGCTCTCTACTCACCGGCCTGCAGCTTGCGGAAGGCGAGCAGGGCGGCGGACAGGTGCAGCGCGCGCGCGACGTCGGCCTGGCGCTCCGTGCGCAGCGCCAGCTTGGCGAGGGCGGAGCGCCCGCACGCCGCCGTGCAGCTCTCTACTCACCGGCCTGCAGCTTGCGGAAGGCGAGCAGGGCGGCGGACAGGTGCAGCGCGCGCGCGACGTCGGCCTGGCGCTCCGTGCGCAGCGCCAGCTTGGCGAGGGCGGAGCGCCCGCACGCCGCCGTGCAGCTCTCTACTCACCGGCCTGCAGCTTGCGGAAGGCGAGCAGGGCGGCGGACAGGTGCAGCGCGCGCGCGACGTCGGCCTGGCGCTCCGTGCGCAGCGCCAGCTTGGCGAGGGCGGAGCACGCGCACGCCGCCGTGAAGCTCTCGCCCGAGCGCAGCGCCTCGCCCAGCCCGTCCACGGACGTCGGCGACCGGGCTCTGCCGTCGAACGACTCCCGGTTAGAACTTCTCAAGCGTCGTGATTTGAAAGTCGATGAAACGAAAGAGCGACAGTAAAAAGAGAGAGATATAAATTCATAAGATTTAATATGCCAGAAAATGAGATAGGAAGCATTTAACAGCGTTTTATGAACATTTCTGAAGGTTTTAAGGTTTCACTTCTACCACATGTAAATTATTTTAAATAGGTAAACATTTTTTATTTAAAGTTTATCCTTAAAATTAAAATTTTAATATTTTTGAAATAATTTTAGAAAATGGAGCAGGAACTAGATAACCAATTTACCCTCCACTTTTATCTAATATTGCTCACAGGGGTGCTTCTGTTAGATGTTTTTTTTTTGATTTTCATACGAACTACAACGAACACGGCAGTAATAGTACGGGAGTCCGAGCAGGTATTTTACTTTAATTTCAAAGATATGAAGGATGCAAAAATTCCGTCTTTACTTTAAAGAAATAAAATAACGAAATAAATGCATCCTCAAGTGATATTTTATTCTTAGATAAATTAAAATAATACAGGTAATATTATAGTAGATACAAGTTATTGTAAGCAGGGTTTTTAGCAGAGTCGCTCTTACAAAAAAGGGAAAAGGGACTGAATTTTTCCAAAAAAAGGGACAAAAAGGGACCAAAATGGAGCCTAAAACAATCTGTTTTTAGGGTTCCGTAGTTAACAAGGAACCCCTATAGTTTCGCTATGTATCCCCCATGTATCCCCCAATATAAACAAAACTAAATTCATCCAATTTCAGACTCACAGGAAAAAAGAAATAAACCTTAATATAATCGCAAATAATGTAAAAATTGAGGAAGCCGACAATACAATGTTCCTAGGAATAAGACTTGATAAACACTGTAACTGGAAATCACTGTGGAGTATGTCTGTGACAAACTTGATAGATTCGTCTTTGCCATAAAAACACTGCGATTAACTGTATCCAGTGAAGCAGCTCTAAGTGCTTATCATGGCTATGTATCCTCAGTCCTTTCGTATGGCCTATTACTATGGGGAAACTCAGTAGATATTCATAGAGCATTTATTGTACTAAAAGAAATGTATAAGAGCTCCGGTGCTCATTTTATGGATAGCTGCAAACCTCTCTTCAAAAAATATAGAATCATGCCACTTGTTTGTATGTACATTAAAGAACTTTGTGTATTTGTTAAACAGCACCCAGAACATTTTAATAGCCACTCGCAAGTAGCAAACAGAACAACTGTCTCAGTAAGAAGTACTCGTAAATATAAAATATACCTTCCAATATGCCGTTTAGAGCTGTACAAGAGAAATGTATATATATGTACACGCTATAACAATATACAATAAATTACCTGACGCATTTAAAAGTTTGCCGTTAAATGTATGTAAAGAAATACTATTTCTTTCTTCGCACTCTGTGTGTTTACTTACCATGAAGTTTGGTTATAGTTTTTAACTTTTTAATTGTCTGATTTTAAAGAAGAAACGAATTCAGAATGTCAGATGACAGATTTAAATACGAGTTGATTGACAATTGGATAATCAATGAAAATTTTAATATTATATTATTTTATGTTTTAGGTTTGAGTTCATATTGTTTTATATTACCTAAATAAAATAGTCTCTGTATAAAAAAAACTAACAATAAATCTTCTTTACAGCAACACAAGGTTTATTTCTTTCATGTAGTAAAACAGACTTATAAAACGACAATTTTGTTTATAAAAAGATGCAAATGGAGCAGTTACGTTTTGAATTCACGATTTTACCGGCGAATGATGGAAAATCTAATATTTGTTGTGTAACCTCAATCACAACTAAAGATGAAAAAAAATTTGCTATACCAGAGGAATTACAGTCTGTTGGATTTCACGAAGAATTAATTGAGACAGCCGTGTACAACAAAGTAAAAAATAGTTTAAAGAAAAGACATCAGACACGAAGAGTTTGGATAACTATGACAGATAAATTACGAGAAATTTACATAGATGCTGATGGTAACTTACAATTTGGAGAACAATATCTGGAGGAAATTGAACATAACCGAGCATCTGAAGAACAAATTAGAGATTCGAATTCATTGGAAGAAATGTTTACAAAGTTAATAGAAAATACACATGATTTAAAAAAACAGAATCTGAAATATGTCGCAGAGAAGTTTGTGATTGAGAAATTTACGAGCAAAAACTCGAATGCAAGGCAATGGATTGACATTTTTGAGAGAGAATGTTCTCGCTTCGGTATTATGAAAGATGAACAAAAAATTGAGATTCTCCGACTATTTATGGATAAAAGTTGTGTTGATTGGTACAGCTCAATGATTATAAAATTAACACTCAACTCAGAGTGGATAGTTTGGAAAGAAAAGTTGTGTGAGTCATTTGCAAACCAAAACTGGAACCAAGTGACCTATGCATTGTTATTTAAATATAAGGATGGTTCATTAGTGGACTATGCCATTAAAAAGGAAAAACTTTTATTGGACATGAGAAATTCAATTGATACAGGTACACTGGTGGATCTGATAGCGGTAGGTTTGCCAGGTTTTGTATTAGAGAAGATAAATAGAGAAGCAATGAACGATATAGTATGTTTATTCAATGAGGTGAGAAAGTATGAACATTTGGTAAATAAAAATAGAAGTGGAACGTACAGAAAGTATGAAAATCAAAGGATAAATATTACAAATGAAGGACGTTATCCATGCAAAATATGCGTAAAATTAAATAAAGGGGTTCGCTATCATTCCGAAGCTGCATGCTGGTTTAGAGTTAGAGAAGATGATAAATTAAATAAAAGATATATTAAACATGTAAATAATTCAGTGATTGAAGCAGAGTTAAATGAAACAGAACAAAAAAACTAGTAGTGACACCATTAATTAAGATCAAACTACTGTTAAATAATAAATTAGAAATTTATGGAGTATACGATTCAGGTTCAAATGTATCTCTAATTAATTCCAAATTACTAAAACTAAATACAAAAGGACATAACTCGAATGAAGAAAATATAGTAACAATTAATGGTGTCCAAAAAACAAGTGGTTTGACAAATTTAAAAATAAAAATTTTTGAAATAGAAGAAAATGTGGATGTGTATATCATTTGATGAACACATAAGTCACTTGAAACAGTTACTAGAAGCAATTCAAACGGAAGGATTTCGACTAAAATTTATAAAATGTACATTTGCATCAGATTCGGTAAAATACCTGGGACATATCATTCAATATAATTCTATCCAACCACTGAAGGACAATCTCATTTCGATAAAAGAATTTCCAGTACCAAAAACCCAGAAGAATATTCGACAATTTTTGGGAAAAGTAAACTTTTACCATAAATATATACCAAGGAGCGCAATAATTCTTGACCCATTACATAATTTGCTAAGAAAAAATCAAAAGTTTGTTTGGTCTGAAGAATGTCAAAATGCGTTTGAAAAAATAAAGAGTCTCTTGTGTTCACAGCCAATACTAGAAATTTATGATCAAAATCTACCAATAAATATTTATACTGATGGTTCTCTGCTGGGTGTTGGAGCAATTTTAAAACAAGTACAACTAGATGGTAAAGAAAAACCAGTAGCCTATTTTTCAAAAAAACTGAATGGAGCGCAAAAGAAGAAAAAGGCAATATATTTAGAATGCTTAGCTATTAAAGAAGCACTAAGATATTGGCAGTACTGGCTGATAGGTAAATCGTTTACAGTCTACACAGACCATAAACCATTAGAAAACATGAACTTAAAAGCTAGAACAGACGAAGAACTAGGTGATTTGACTTATTACCTTTCACAATATGATTTTAAAATCAAATATTCCCCTGGAAAAGATAATTTAGAAGCGGACTGTTTAAGTCGGAATCCTGTATTAGAACCAGAGGATAATCTAGAAGAACAACTGAAAGTTGTGAACTTAATTACATTAGAAGATATTGTAATAGATCAGAATCAAAATAAAGAAATACAGAGAAACAATAATAAAATAATCAAAAAACACAATTTATACTTCAAAAGAATTAGGAACAAAGAGAAAATAATAATAACAGAAGAATTCAGTATTAAATTTATAAAGCGAATACATGAAGATCTATGTCACATTGGAGTGGGACAAATGCTAACGACTATTAGTTCACTGTACGCAACAAAAAATTTAACGAAAAATATTAAAAATGTTTGTAGGAATTGTGAAATTTGCATAAAAAACAAAACAAGAGGACAACACAAATACGGATTAATGTCATATTTAGGCCCAGCGACAAGACCCTTTGAAATAGTATCAATAGACACAATTGGAGGTTTTGGTGGTTCTAGATCAACCAAGAAATACATACATCTTTTAGTGGACCACTTCACTAGATATGCATTTATTATAACATCAAAAACCCAGGGTGCACATGACTTTATAAAGCTAATAAATAAGGTCGCTGAAACCGAAGAGATTGGGATGCTCCTTACCGACCAGTATCCTGGAATAAACTCTAAAGAATTCAAGAAATTCCTTACTGACAAACAAATAACAATAATTTTTACAGCAGTGAATGCACCGTTTTCTAATGGCCTAAATGAAAGGTTGAATCAAACGATAGTTAACAAAATTAGATGCAAAATCAATGAAGATGGAGAAAACAGAGCGTGGACTACAATAGCACATGAATATGTAGAAAAATACAATCAGACTAACCACTCAGTAACTGGCTATGCACCATGTTATTTGCTATACGGAACAGATGTTAAGGTTCTACCAAAAGAACTACAACAAGGAGGTATAAATAGTAACTGGATCGGAGATAAGAAAACAGCGCTTAATAATACCTTGAAATCACATTACTATAACAAAATGAGGTATGATAGGAATAGAAAACAAAGAGAATTCAGTGTGGGAGATCTAGTATATATAGAAAATGGGAATAAACTAAATAGGAAAAAGCTAGATGAATTGAGAATTGGACCATATAAAATAATTAAAAAGAAATCTAATACAATTTACGAGATAGATACAGGACATAGAAAAACAGAGTCAAATCTTTTTCATATCACAAAACTAATTCCAGTACAGATAACAGAGGATGAGAATGTGCAAGTATCAAATGGAGAACTGGAGTGAAAATTCACGGGTGAATTTTCTTCCCCATGGGGGGAGATGTAAAGAAATACTATTTCTTTCTTCGCACTCTGTGTGTTTACTTACCATGAAGTTTGGTTATAGTTTTTAACTTTTTAATTGTCTGATTTTAAAGAAGAAACGAATTCAGAATGTCAGATGACAGATTTAAATACGAGTTGATTGACAATTGGATAATCAATGAAAATTTTAATATTATATTATTTTATGTTTTAGGTTTGAGTTCATATTGTTTTATATTACCTAAATAAAATAGTCTCTGTATAAAAAAAACTAACAATAAATCTTCTTTACAGCAACACAAGGTTTATTTCTTTCATGTAGTAAAACAGACTTATATGTATTTAAAAGGAAGATTAAAAATTGGTTACTTGAACACTGTTTTTATGACATAAATGAATACAAAAATATGACATTTGACAAACTCATCTGACAAATTAATAATTTATAAATTGTAATAATTATTTAATTTAAATGGACTCTAACATTATATTTATATATATATTTTTTTTATGTAATCGAAGTGCTAAACAAGCATGCAGTTCACATTGATGTTAAGTGATGACTGCAGCCTATAGACACCCACACAAGACCAAGGTCAAAATGCAGATGCGTTACCACTCCTGAGGCCTAAGGTGTTATGCCTCTGTGCCGGAAATTACAGGGCCTTACATTACCACTTGACCGGAACACAATAGTGCTGAACACTACCATTTAGCGGCAAGTATATTAGGTAATGCGGTGGTGCCTACGCCCGCGAGCTCTGTCACTAGAGCTCTACCACCAGTAAAAAATATACATACATATAATTATTGTTTTACCACTAATTCAATGATCTGTATTGTGATGACTGTTTTTAATATTGTAAAATATAATTTGCAGGCTAGGCAACTGACATTGTACACCTTGACGGTAGAATGTAATTGCACTGTACTTATGTCACCATGTTATCATTTCTGTACTACATTCATGCAATAAAGACATTTTATTTTATTTTTTATTATTATTTTATATGTCCGTCTGTCAGTCTGTCTGTCCGACCGTCCGTGATTTAGCGCATTAACTATTGGTACTAGAGAGTTAAAGTTTGACACAAGTATACATCACCTTAATTACGCCGACAAAGTGGTAGAATAGAAACTTGAAAAAAAAAAAAAAAAGAATTTATGTGTAACGCGCGGAAAAACATTTTTTGTTTTCTATGTAGTATGGGATATAGTAAAAAAGTTCAAAAATTTTAGAGATGTACAAATATCATTTTTCGATTTAGTTCACTGATTCACTGTTCGAGACTTAAGTGCCAATTTTCGTTAGAGTCAAGTGTCCCCGGCCTTTTTTTACCAACTAAACGGTTGTTGTTAGAAATAAAAATATTACGGCAATAGTAGCTACATATAACGAAATTAGTAAAAGGAAAACTATCACACTTAAATTGGCTGTATTTTACTTGAAAATTTTTATTTTTCATTACATTATTCAAACTTAAAAACTAGGGAACCCTACACTGTGCGGGACCCGACACGCACTTGACCGGTTTTTTTTATTCAAAACAATCATTTCTTGATGGGCTAGAAGGGGAGTATTTCAACATGTATACACATTAAATTCACATATTGTCAACACAATTAAAACGATGTAAAATATGGCACAAAAGTATTATTAAGTATGCGATCTTTGATTTGCGTTGATCCCGAAAAATTGACGACGTATCAATAAGTTTCAACACTGTAGGAAAATAGATGGATATTGCAAGAAGTAAAAAGCACATTACCTACTCAGTTCTTTAACTTCCTTTCATAAAGAGAAAATTTCAAAGACCACTTTTAATATTTTGGCAGTTGACTTGAAGTTTAGTGCCAGAAAAAGGGACTTAGGGACCAATTTCTTAAAAAAGGGGGCTTTAAGGGACTTGCTGAAAAAAAAGGGACAAAAGGGATTAAGGGACTGCCACTAAAAGCCCTGTGTAAGTTATTCATAAATAATTATACAATTAATAATAATATGAGCATGTTTAATTAGATTAAAATTAGATTTTAAGATTTATTTTTGCTATGCCCTTACAGGGTGCATGTGCTGTACACCATATTACTATTTGTAACATCCTAAAAAACCAAATGTGATGCAATAAATTATTTGAATTTTGAATTTGAAGCGAGATAGAAGTGTACCTTCATAAATCTTCATAAAAGACATTGTATAATGCTTCCTATAACATTTTCACCCACGTTGAATCTTATGAATTTATGTGTCTATCTCTTTTTACCGTCGCTTTTTCGTTTCATCGACTTTCATGTTCAAAGATGCTAACGAAGTTTTCACTTCAATTACCAAAAAAAAAAACATTTTCAAGTGATATTTTATTTATATAAGTAGATAGACATTGATATAATCTAACAAAAAGTTAATTTAATTAGTATTCTTAACAAATCCGTACAATAACAACACATAAAAAAAAAATTAACTTACGCGGGAAGATTGAATGCGGACTGTGAAGCGTATGTTCCGTCGCTGGTGACCAGTTGACGCGGCGCCTCCGGTTTAGTGTCCTTTACACTTTCTTCCTCCTAGTATAAACATGGGTATTATAATATATGTCTTCGTCATTATGTCTTAGTCATTAGAACAGTATTTTATATACTGGTGGTAGAGTTCCAGTGACGGAGCTCGCGGGCGTAGGCACCACCGCATTACCTAATATACTTGCCGCTAAATGGTAGTGTTCAGCACTATCGTGTTCCGGTCAGGTGGTAATGTACGGCCCTGTAATTTCAGGCACAGAGGCATATCACCTAATGCCTCAGGAGTGGCAGCGCATCTGCATTTTGAACTCTGGTCATTGTGTGGGTGTCTATAGGCTGCAGTCATAACTTAACATCAATGTGAACTGCATGCTTGTTTGCCACTTTTATTACATAAAAAAAAAAAAAAATATATTTATTTAACGTTTGAAATACATATTTTGTTAGAGCTTCCGGTACAACTTATCTATTTACTAAAGTCTAACTTATAGCGTTAACGCATTTCAATGCTGAAAACAGTATTTTTGTATACTTTATTTTAGTTCTAACAGTAAAAAGTATAATTTATTTAAAAACAGAATAATACAGTTTTTAACAGTATAGTTGGCAACCCTAGTCACACCTGAAGGCGGACGTAAATCCGCTCAACAGGAAAAAGGCCCTGAAGTATTCCGCCAAAAACGTTAGGCGCGGTTAAAATTAATTTAAGTACGTTCTTAACACAACCTGTAACCATTCTGTAACTATTCCTGGAAGAGCGAGCTCCTCTGGCGCAAATATCATGTTTTCATAAAAGAGGATCTTGGAAATGTGTATTGTTTTTGTAACATTATTTATATATATTTTTTTAATGAAATGGAAGTAGCAAATAAGCCCTTCTGAGACCTAAGGTGTTACGCCTCTGTGCCGGAAATTACAGGGCCGTACATTACCTCCCGACCGGAACACGATAGTGCTGAACACTACCATTTAGCGGCAAGTATATCAGGTAATGCGGTGGTGCCTGCGCCCGCGAGCTCCGTCACAGTGTAGCACAGTGTGCACTAACCTTGCTGGCGTCGTCTCCGGCGGCGTGCGGCGCGGGCACGTGCGGCGCGAGCGCGTCGAGCGCGGCCCGCGCGCGCGCCGGGCTGTCCGCGAGCTCCGTCACAGTGTAGCACGGTGTGCACTAACCTTGCTGGCGTCGTCTCCGGCGGCGTGCGGCGCGGGCACGTGCGGCGCGAGCGCGTCGAGCGCGGCCCGCGCGCGCGCCGGGCTGTCCGCGAGCTCCGTCACAGTGTAGCACGGTGTGCACTAACCTTGCTGGCGTCGTCTCCGGCGGCGTGCGGCGCGGGCACGTGCGGCGCGAGCGCGTCGAGCGCGGCCCGCGCGCGCGCCGGGCTGTCCGCGAGCTCCGTCACAGTGTAGCACGGTGTGCACTAACCTTGCTGGCGTCGTCTCCGGCGGCGTGCGGCGCGGGCACGTGCGGCGCGAGCGCGTCGAGCGCGGCCCGCGCGCGCGCCGGGCTGTCCGCGAGCTCCGTCACAGTGTAGCACGGTGTGCACTAACCTTGCTGGCGTCGTCTCCGGCGGCGTGCGGCGCGGGCACGTGCGGCGCGAGCGCGTCGAGCGCGGCCCGCGCGCGCGCCGGGCTGTCCGCGAACTCCGCGATCAGCCACAGCACGGCGCGCGCGGTCTTGCCCACGCGGATCGCGCTCACGCACTCCAGCAGTTTCTGTAAGCGTGCATTGCGATTACGCTCAGGGGTCACCGGTTACGTCGGACTTTATCGTTATGTAAATAAAAACTGTAATGCGAGGGATTCGTATAACTCTTTTGAAGAGAAACTTCTTTCGTATCGCACACACCTGGTACAGCAGGTCGGCGAGGTGCGGGAAGCAGTGCAGCGCCTGGCGCAGGAACAGCGTGACGTCGTGCGCCGCCGCCGAGCTGCCGTCGCCCAGCAGCTCCAGGAGCGCCGGCGCCACGCTGCCCGCCACCTCCGGGAACTGTACACACAAATATGGAAATATGTAAAAGAATTTCGATGATTTTGATGTTCAATATGTGCAATAGTGGATATAAGGCGTCCGCATGGTGACCGGCGGTGGGGGCGTAAGGCGCGGGCGTCGCAGGGGGCGTGGACAACGCGGGGGGGGGGGCGTAAGCGGCGCGGGGAAGCGGGGGGGCGTGGGCGGCGCGGGCGGAGCGGGGGTCGCGGGCGGGGCGGGGGGCACGGGCGGAGCGGAGGGCGCTGGTGAAGCGGGGGGCGCGCGCCGCCTCCCTTCTCAGCACGCTGCCCGGCGGGGGGCGCGGGGGGCTCACCTGTAGCGCGGCGCGGTGCATGGCGCGCACGAGCAGCTGGCGGTACTTGGCGGCGTCCTCGTGGTCGGCCGAGGTGGCGCGCGCCGCCTCCTTCCTCAGCACGCTGCCCGGCGGGGGGCGCGGGGGGCTCACCTGCAGCGCGGCGCGGTGCATGGCGCGCACGAGCAGCTGGCGGTACTTGGCGGCGTCCTCGTGGTCGGCCGAGGTGGCGCGCGCCGCCTCCTTCCTCAGCACGCTGCCCGGCGGGGGGCGCGGGGGGCGCGGGGGGCTCACCTGCAGCGCGGCGCGGTGCATGGCGCGCACGAGCAGCTGGCGGTACTTGGCGGCGTCCTCGTGGTCGGCCGAGGTGGCGCGCGCCGCCTCCTTCCTCAGCACGCTGCCCGGCGGGGGGCGCGGGGGGCTCACCTGCAGCGCGGCGCGGTGCATGGCGCGCACGAGCAGCTGGCGGTACTTGGCGGCGTCCTCGTGGTCGGCCGAGGTGGCGCGCGCCGCCTCCTTCCTCAGCACGCTGCCCGGCGGGGGGCGCGGGGGGCGCGGGGGGCTCACCTGCAGCGCGGCGCGGTGCATGGCGCGCACGAGCAGCTGGCGGTACTTGGCGGCGTCCTCGTGGTCGGCCGAGGTGGCGCGCGCCGCCTCCTTCCTCAGCACGCTGCCCGGCGGGGGGCGCGGGGGGCTCACCTGCAGCGCGGCGCGGTGCATGGCGCGCACGAGCAGCTGGCGGTACTTGGCGGCGTCCTCGTGGTCGGCCGAGGTGGCGCGCGCCGCCTCCTTCCTCAGCACGCTGACCAACTCCTCGGCGTGTCGCGGGCTCACCAGCTCCAGTGCTGCAACGACGGACTGTTAGAAATCTGTCCTCAATTATACTCTCTAAAATTATGCATACGTGCAACGGTCCGTAACGACGCAACGGGACGTATTTATACAATTTTAAAGACATCTCCTTGTTACCGTGTTCTCCGGTCGACCTCTCTTCCCCGAGTTACACATACCCAACTGCAAGGTGTGCCGCCGCACGTCCAGGTCCGAGGACGCCAGCACCCGGAGCACGTCCATGGCCAGGTCGGGCAGGGCGCGCGCCCCGGCGTCCCCGCACTCGGCGCGGAGCGCGGCCAGGCGGCCCACCACGATCAGCTTCACGTTGTTGTCGCTCTCTTTCACTATCAGGTCGATGTAGCACGCTGCTGCTGCCTGCTGAATAAATGCTAATTAGAGAATCAAGATTTCATTGAATACAAATGTTGCTATTTCACCACTTCGATGGGTAATCAAGGAATTAGGTTCACAACCTAAAAAAATTGCACCTTCCTAAAACAGATAGGGGATGAATCCGATCCTGTTTATAACGTTGCAAGGGAGGGTGTGACAAAATAATATTATGTTCTAATCATGGGTCGTTATAACCGTTAAAATGACCCCTAGACCCCTAACATGAATTCATTCGAATATTGCACCAGGACTGATAAATCATTGCTGATTAGTCATTGTTGTAAACTTGTATAGATAATATAATATGTTCTTAGGTTTTCGCGAGGTACACTCATTGAAATAAAACTATGTTTACAGATTTATCTCGCGTATATTAAACTAAAATGATTTTTAAATCATCCCGACGTTTCGGTCGCTTTCCGGCTTTCGTGGTCTCGGGCAGACTGAGGTGACATTTGTCTGGCTGCAGTTTGAAAATTATATGTACAGTGCTGGTGGCACTTATCTGTTCAGTTGGCGGCGTCGCTAGTGTAGCGTTCAATGTTGCCATATCATAATATTTATTTAACTAACTTAAATCTATCCTTACAGGTGGCTACCCAATGCGATAGACAAGCAATAGATATTATTTAAAAGATTAAAATACATTCACAATTAAAATAGATTAAAATACATTAAATAATTTCAAAATACATTATAAAATTAAATTACATTCATCCTTATTAAATTTAAATAATTACAAAATGCAAAGAATAATCCAATAACATATTGATATAATTCCAATTTATTCAATTAAGTATGATTGCTAATTGTATTGCATTACTTATAACTAATGACACCTAAAGCTACCTTCGTAAATTTTTCGTAAAATCTTCGTAAAAAATTCATAAAACAGGACAGGAGAAATAAAAAAAATCCATAATTAGTAGCTATAAATATTTATATTTTATAAAAATAATTGTGATCGTGATCTCTAACTTCGATGGGCTTCACACCAGGAATCTCTGTGTAAGAAAATGACGACGATGGGCCAGAGGTGCCTGCGACCAGTGATTCGCACAATTCATCATCAGAGTCACTTGAATCGCTTTCGCTATCACTATGCAACTGAATAATGAATGGTTCTTCTAAATATCCATCACTGTCCCTGTATTTTTCTTCAATATTTTTAACATGGTGACAATGTTTTTTCCACTCTTCTTTTGTTATTTTATCGAATGCATTCTCAATTAACTGGGGCATTTCAGCACTAGATTAACCAACATTTTGCTCAGCAATATTTCTCTTCATTGAACTCCAAACCATCTCAATGGGGTTCAAGTCACAGTGGTATGGAGGTAACCTGAGAACAGAATGGCCATGACTTTTTAATAGGTTATCTATTTCATATTCAGGAGATGGTTTATTACGCTTTATTAATTCTTGCAGTTGCGGTTTCGTTATTTGCTCAGAAAATTCTGTATTTCTCTCCCTCAGCCACAATTGCATGACAGCCCTAGTGTGGTTTGAGTTAGGACATTTATTAATACATATGCTGTGATACGGGGCATTGTCCATTACCACAAGAGTAGGTTTATGCAGGTTCGGTAGTAACTTCTGAATGGTCCATCTTTTAAAATTATCATTATTCATTTCATCATGGTAGTCACCGCTCTTAGGGTTTGATTTAAACACAAGGCGAGCATTCTCTTCGCCCCCTGCGTGAACTATAATCCACCTATTCCCTTTTGATACTGGTTCCAAATCACCATCAACATCGGGGCCTTGCCAACATTTGCTTGTAGAGTGAGAAGAGTGTACTCGTATATACGTCTCATCTAAATAGACGACGGGTCTTTTTTCTCCGGATTCATTCTCACGATTTTTTTGTAAATATGCAGACCTCCATTATGTCATTTATGTCATTACGCTCACATAGCACATTTCTATCACTTTTAGTTTTTTTTAAGCGAAATCCTATTTTATGCAGCAGTTTTCTAAGTGTTTCACGTTTTGCAGTAAAATCAATGTCTTCTCTAAGTATGTTTAATATTTTAGGTATAGTCGGAATTTCTTTCCTAAAAGAATAAAATTCAGGAGTTTTTCGTCGTATGACACCTATATCAAAATCGACAATTTCCAATTTTCCTGTTTTTCTTTCTCTTTTCTTGCCGGGAGTAGATACTTTGACACCACTTTCATCAGATTTTTTCTTTTCATTCATTAACTTGTAAACAAATCGTTCACTTACACCTATAACAAAGATATGAAGTAAAAAAAAAATGTGTGTATTATTTATTACAGAAAATTGTAAAACTTCCCTTTAGGTGACGTCGATTTGGAAGTTCTTTTTTGTAGATAGCACTCGTAAATAGGAAGCGTCTTGTGAAGTCTTTTAAGGCGGAAATGCAGTTTTTGCAATATATATATTTTTAATTTCCATAAAAATCGTCTAGATTGCCATTTCAAGTTGGCTAATGTGTTAATTCTGGTGACAGCAATGACATTTAACGTTTCATTTCACAAAATGAACTTCCAAATCAACATCAGCTAAAGGAAAGTTTAGGCATATTTACGGGACATTCTTTTAATTACCTAGCAACACTAACCTGTTGCAGCTGCGACTCGTTGAGACACTTTTTCCGGATTTTCGGAGCTTGCAGGCGTTTTTCATCCCTCATAAAATCTAAAACCTTTAAAATTACTAATCGGGCATCACTTTTGAGAGACTTAGGCATTTTTATTAATTTTTAACAATTAAAATCGAATCAAATACACAAAATACACTCACACTTCAAAGAACTGACAGCGGAATGAGTCAGAATGACATTTCAAAATGGCGGTCGGTATTGTTTTAGTTCAATTTTTTTCTACTGCACAGATAAGTCGGTGGCACTATAATGTAAGCTACTTCCATAGATATCGTAAAAAGGTGAAAAGCGAACGAAACGTCGGATTGATTTTAAAAATCATTTCAGTATTAAACTGAAATGATTTTTAAAATACGCGAGATAAATCCGTAAAAATAGTTTTATTTGTATAAATAATATTAAATCTACTCGGTCAGCAGATCGTGTGACCTTGATGGCGGCGGGCGCGTTGGAGAGCGTGACGAGCGTGCCGGCCGCCTCGTACCGCACCGCGGCGCTGCTCGCGTTCAGCAGCCCGTACACGGTGCGGATGAACCGGGACCGCTCCGACGGGTTCGCGTGGCACACCTGTTGCCGAGGAAAAACGAGAGATGTAATAAATATGAGAGATCAGTTTTAGATATATTTTTGCTGTAGGTAAAGTCCGGATCCGATCCGGAAAGAAGGTGAAATTGAAGCGAAATCTATCGACAAAAAACAAATTTATATAACGCAAGCAATTTAAATCGCTCACTGTATGCCCCCTACTAACTAGAGACACCCCGTAACGACTTAGGTGTCAGGAATGACAACGCATTTGCATTTCGACCTCTGGTTGTTGTGTTGATGACTACAGGCTGCAGTCATCATAACATCGATGCGAGCTGCATGCTTCCACCTTCCTTACATAAAAAGCAACACGTTAAGTTTGTTGGGTAGCGGAGTTCTTCTCAGTAATGCCTGCACTTGGAACTCTGCTAAGTGACCGACTATGATTATGACGAACAGACTTTTATTTTTCTTCTATGAAGGAATTGAAAAATTTGATGATTTAGATACATATCATTTAAATTTTATTACTAAATTGGTATTCATTTATACCTACTGGATTATTATCACAAGTCATTCACTATAGGTAGCTTATAACCTGACAATGCAAAAGTGTTATTGTTCTTGTAGACCAATTTGAAATAAATGATTTGAATTTTGAAAGACTCAAGTTGTGCGTACTGTAAATGCTGTTATACAGAAAGAAGATAGTAACATGACCATACCTTGTATATAAGCTCAACGATGACCAACTGCAGTATATCTCCGAAGCCCTGTACGGCGTCCAGTCGCGCTGAGAGATACGACAGAGCTCGCTCTTGGTCGGCATGCAGTAGCATTAAAAACGCGTTCCTCTTGCAAGACATATCCTGTTCACCTTCCAGGTACGTAGCTATCAGTTCTGGGGCATCCGGGATTAGGAACTCGAAGTTTCTAGAACCAATTATTAGGTATTATTGTAAAGAAGTATTGTTCAAATATATCAGAAGGTTTGAAACCATATTTTGTCATTCATAATAATAATTAACATGGAATTGGTTGAATACAAGGGTGGAAAAAATATCATAATGGCATGGCATGGAAACAGAATAATTTCATGATGATTAATAAATAAATAATAAATAAAATACGCTTATACATAAACCTATGTCGTGGGTGCCGTTGTATACAAACAACACATACACAAACACCCAGACCCGAAACAAATATCTGTAGGCCATACAAATATTTGTCCCCATGCGGGGATTGAACCCGCGACCTTTCGAATCAAACGGTCATCTCACACCACTGGACCAAAATTCATTAAACTTAATACTATTTCACTATTCTTTGATTGTGCACTACACTTTGATTATTTGTATTACGTGTGAAACAGGTGTTTTTTTTTTTAGGTAAAGCAGTGGTGCCTACGCCAGCGAGCTCTGTCACTGGAGCTCTACCACTAGTAAAAATATAATATAAATTATAAACATTTGAAAATTTCTTGATTCTTTTTCCATCCATTTTATTCAACTGTGACTTCGTAAATTCTTGTGCTGGCATCAGCAGCTCCAATAGTTCTGGCTCGTTTAGCTGGAAGTGCCGGGTTGAGCCGCGGACTAACTCATTGGTATATTGATGACGTGGATATGATTATTGAAAGCAAAGTTTATCGTTTGCTCACCTATAGATAGTAAAGATGGCAAGCACAGCGTTCCTCCGAACATAGGAGTGGCGGTGGTCGAGGCAGGCGCGGATGGCCGGCATCAGTGGCTCCAACAGTTCCGGCTCCTTCAGCTTGCACAGGAAGCGCAGTGTTGAGCCGCGGAGGAACTCGTTGGGATGTTGGAGGTCCTGGTTTTAATTTTCAATGACATCATTAGAACTCTAGTGATAGAGCTAAGGATTTTTATTATAATAAATATTAGGTAATGCAATGGTGCCTCTGGCTCCGTCACTGGAGCTCTACAACCATTTAAAAATAAGCAGTTAAGATAATACATTAACTGACCTTCCTATATGCATCACAAACAAGGATCATTTCCTGCATGAGCTTGCCATCTGGGGTGGTCTTTGGCACTATCTCCCAGAAGATCAGCAGCAATTTCTTGATGGTGTGATCTTGTAGCGGCAATACAAATCTAATGATGATCATCAACAGTCCAGGGATCTTTTCACCGGATAGTATTATACTGATCACCTTCTTCAGGGCTTCAATTTTCTTTTTTGTGTCACCTTTTTCTGTTGTATACAATTCAATATGATTATGAATGAGTTAAACATGTGAAAGAAGATGATAATTATATCCCTATAACAATGGATTAGAATAGATCAGCACAGGGGCACACTATACTATGCAGGCTTGAAAACCTAGTATTTTTTTTTATATATTACAAACTTTAGATAACAACAATATTTTACATTGTAGGTATAAAATATATAGAATTATTAATCTTTTAAGCATATGCAATATAATTATCCACTATAAATATTTTAGTTGTATTACACATACTATGAACATTCTTCTAAAAATGTTTCTAACAAAACGAGTTCTATAATGTCTATTATATTATCCAGTTTTTAGGTATTTGTTTCATTATTTGTTTTTTTTTACTGTCTTCTATATTATTAGTTCAGTATATGCAAAATAATGTTTTACAAAAAGTCATATTGCAGACTCACTGCAATAATCTAAGCACACACTTTAATATTAATCTTACCAAGATCAAGTTTGAGCTGCATCTCATTGTAGGGCTCCGTGTCCGTGGGAAAGTTGATCAGGGTGTAACATGGTTGCTCCACACCCGCCATTTTGCTGAAAATTTCATATATTCAGTAAGTACCAGAGGCCAAAACTAAAACTTGAAAATTATATCTATACTGCTATACTAACATTATAAAGAGGAAACATTTGTCTTTTTATATACATATATTACTAGCTGTTGCCCGCTGCTTCGCCCATGTGGATGTCATTTAAAAAGTAGCCTGTGTTCTTTCTCAAAGTCAACTCTATCTCTGCACCATATTTCATTAAAATCGGTTCAGTCGTTTGTTACTTTCGCATTTATAATATTAGTAGGGTTTATGTGTATAACGTTGTCACACAAAAACTACTGGACCGATTTCAAAAACTCTTTCACCCTAAGAAAGCTGCATCATCACTAACTAACATAAGCTATATTACATTTTCAAACAAAATAGGGATCATTTATAAAAATGCACTAATGTAACCCAAAAAAAAGTGGAAAAGGATGGAGGAGGCCTACACCCAAAATGGGACTGTATCTTACTAACACTACTAACATAGTATAAGATTAGGAACTAACAAATAACACTATCCATTAACTTGTTAATAGAAACTAAAATACATACATGTAAACTTGTAACCCTATAGATACAGAATAAAAGGCTTATTTATTTATTTATTTAATGTAACCCAAGGAGTGAAAAACTTAGTCATCATTGTATGCGCTGTGGAAACTATTGATGACAGAACAAAAACTTATAGTATTAAAGTATATAGTATAGTAATATAATAGTATTAAAGAATGGCTTAAAGTGCTTCAACTTGAGGATAATTGTGAATACTCAAGCTTTTAGGTAAAGCTAATGCGTAAGGTTAGGTGAGGTGTCAACAATAAACTGTAAAGTGAAAGAGAGTGTTCTATGACCTGCGTTTTTTGTCCAACTAACATATTAGGCGAGCGCAGCCACCACTATGTACACACATATACATGATACTTACACAATACAATTATGATACTTTCCACATAATATGTAACTCTACAGAGGCTTCAATAGGTCTAAAGATAAAGAGAATGAGGAAACCACACATAATACAAGCACGATGGGTTTGTCTCAATTTCAAATCATTTGTTTGGTAGGTACGTGTCGGATATTGAAGATAAAGCCGCCCAACACAGTCTACCCGCTATGCCAAATAAGTGCATATGCTTGCAACAAGATTGTATTGGAATTGTGAAACAAATTTAGCTTATCATGAAAAATGTCCGGCTTGGAGGCGTGATGAGTGTGATGACATTTTATTCTAATTACCTTCAATTCAAGTGTTATTCACACAGTGTTTGGTAAATTGGAAATTTTCGTCAATAACAGTAACACAGATCTTAGTTTAAGTTCAGTATCACGTAACTGTTATGAATTAAAAAAAAATGATACGTGTTAACATCACATAAAGATAATACATAATCCACATCAACATCAAACACGATTTTGACATTAGGGATGGACGATATACATCGATGTTTTATAAATACTCGATGTATTTCATCAATTAATCGAATCGAACCGATGTATTTTTAGTTCTTCAACATCGAGTATACATCGATGTTTTTTTTTTCAATACATCGAATCGAAGAAGCGGATTAAAAAACATTTGTAACCCTTGCACTGAGTGATTCTATTAACTAAAAACCTTTCAATAATAATAATAAATATTTTATATTCATTATTTCATATTTTTTTATTCTGGTTCTTGGATTCGATGTATCAAATAAAAACATCAATAACATATACTCGATATTGAAGGACCAAAAATACATACAAAATCGGTTAGATAGGTAGTCATTGTTGTTGAAAGGTTTTTAGTAAATAATATCACTCAGCTCACGGTTTATAAGTGTTTTTTTTTTACTAAGTCTACACGCTTCTATCATCAAACTGGCACACGGGCGGACAAAAAGAATGGGTCCCATAGAACATGCTACTGCTCTCGCAATTGCAAACATTTTAGACCCTCGATTCAAAAAAATGCACTTTAATGATGCAATAGCTTGCAGCAATGCAGAAACAGATTATGGGGGAAAATATTGGGTAAACTTTTGTTTCTCCAAAGTATTGCAATATTTAAACATAATTTTACTGTAATATACGTCACAACAAAATTGATTCTTAAATTTGTCTTACATGTATTTAAGTCCAAGCCAATCTTCATTTGCTTTTATATTCTTTATTTCTTTTAATGAATAAGGAAGGTGACGATGATTGGATGTTTCCTTATGGTATAATAATATGATAAGATGACTCTAGTAAAGTGATGGGGACTTTACTAGGAATTTTTACGAACTTTTGGAAGCAACATTAAAATTCACTTTTCACTTCATAATAAGTATCACTTTTATACACTCGTGAACGTTGTCGAATGTTTAATGATAAAAATCCCATAATTTTTACACATAAGAAACGACTCTACACAAGTTTTGAAAATAATATCACGCTACGACACGGGTCTTTCCCACGTTCCCGCCAAAACCCACAAAATTGTTATCAGCTTATGAAATGTAAGGTTCGGTTGCAACATTTGTTAAAGTTATTGTTAATGCATTTTTTTACATCCTTCTCTATGTTTAACAAATTTGTTAAAGTTAAAGAAAGATGAAAAATTTAATTATAATATTTACAAAAAAAAACCTTAACAAATATTTGCTGCAACCGAACCTTAGCTTAATAAAGCCTTATTTAATTGCCTGTCTTTTCATTTTAAATTACATATACATATTACATATATTAAGTATATGTATTATACTAATTTATAAAAACAATCGATGTATGAAAAACATCGATGTATTTTCTGAAATATCGATGTTAAATCGATGCAACTTTCCGATGCATTACATCGAAAAAAACATCGATGTTTTTTTTCAATGTCCATCACTATTTGACATTTGTTTGACTTTGACAATTGAATTGGACTTTAGTGACTATATGATGCAAATAACTGGTTTGCGGCAAACCATGTAAAAAGTGAAAAATAGAAAACATTCTGTAGAGAAGCGTCTCAGTACTGGGTCTTTTATTTACAATGTACCTACTAAATTTTTTAGTACGTAACGTATTGTGGTGTGGCCACAAACACAAACATAGTGGCGTACATAGTGGCGCTCAGAAAGGCACGAAGCTCGGACTTTTTTCCATTTGGGCGACGTTTATGTATGTCCCTTAGTTAGGCCAAGTCCAATACCCGGATTACCTAACCTATAATGGTTTTCACGGAAGGTCAATCTACGTCTGCCTACCGGGGAAGAGACTTGGCATGGAAATACATACATAGGTAAATGAAAAACTTATCAAAGGAAAAGTTCTCTAGTGTAGATAAAACACAAGATAATAGAGGTAGGTAAGAAAAAATAGAATGATAGGAGTGTTGAATTCGTAGGTCTGTCGGATTCACTTCATCATGACTTACAAGTCGACTTATCAAACCGATTTTGTGTAGCTCTTCTGTTCTACGCTCTAGTATCTATTATCTATTGCCCAATTTGACAGATCAATGACAGTTAGAGATAACAGATTTTCAGCAGATTTTATGATTTGCGATTTCCTGTTAATCCTGTTGATTGTTGAGCGATTTTTTTCCGTGTTTTATTACTTTGTATTCAATATGAATGCATATATTACCTAATTCCAGTATGTGGTGTTTTTAATGAACATTACGAAAATAATGAGCATACAATAGTTTCCGACATCCGAATCCGACCAATCCACAGCAAAACAAAACATATATTCGTAAAAAATGGACGTGCTTATCACTTTATTCTACGCATTATTCTCAATATGCGTGGTTTACCCGCCCACGGAGTTCGTGGCGGCCGGATTCACGATCCCACAGATATTCGAGGGTGCTCTGGGTTCGGAGAACATCAACTTTATTGGTTACCACGTGAAGCGGATAACTATAACGGCGTTGATTCATAGTATGTTGCCTCTGGGGTACGTGTTCAGTTTGTGGTGCGGAGGGGAGATAGAGGAGTGGACGGTGTCGTCGGCGGCGGGCGCGGCGATCATCCCGCTGCTCATGTGCTACAAGGTGGCGTGCTGGTGGGAAAACGAGAAGGTGAAGCACCCGGTGGTGCGAGCGCTGATGCCGTACGTACCGCCCGGCAGCGACTGGAGGATTGTGGCGGCCAACTTCAATACGGAGTTTAGGAGGTAGGACTTAAAAAAAAAAGATTTAGTCAAATTTACTGTGTCTAGAGGCGAGACGCACAGTTTGCAGTGTTTACTTCAAGTAGAACTCCCAATGTTTATTTTGCTTCATAAACAAGTCACACTTGTTAAATTTTGTTTTTGTAGGTTATTCTAAATTTAAGTTATTGAGCAGCGGCCAGAATATGTGAATGAAATTTTATTGTTTTGACACATCTTTAAAACAAAATAAGTATCAAAAGTTTGGCTCTTAAGGCTAACTAAGGTCTGTGAACCTATGCTTAGGAGATAGTTGTTGACTTTTGTGTCTCTTAAAAGAAATAAGTATGAGTTAAGTTATAACACTGTAGATTCTATGCCTAATTTTGTCATCATAGGCTTCAATTGGATTGACATTTAAATACTAATGTAATAGATGTGGTGTAAGTTAATTTTCCATGCTCAGAGATCTTGGAAACACTTATAAGATTTAAGTTTAAATTCAAAAGAGCTATACTGAGTTACTTCAGTGGCAGAGTTCTTCTCAGTATTGACTGTACTTGGAACTCTGCCAAGTGCATAACCTTTATTATGACGACCAAACTCATGCTTTTCTCAGTTTCTTTTAGAATGGAGAAATCGAGGAATTTATAAATAATTAAATAATTTATTTTTTTCATGGTATTCATACTGTTTCGTTTCTTTTTAATTTATTATGTCTTTTTTTCATTTATTATTAAGGGTTATTCACTCTAGGTAGTTAAAAAAAATGACGATGTAAAAGAGCTTTCCAGGAGCCTCATTATATGAAATAAATTGACTAGTTTGGAAGGTGTCTAAGCATCATAAATATTAAATTAGCAAAATGAAAATAATACTGCTGAAGTGCAAATTGCATAGAGAATAAAATCTTTATGAACAGTACAACTCTATTAATTATTATTTCCAGTGTGGACAAAGTATCCATACAATTGACAGCCACCAGCAAATTTGTGGCAACAGCGACCTGGCTCATCAAAGTCACCCAGTACAATGTGAACATTGTCAAACAAGCTGACTGCGCCCTGGTCGCCACTGCAGTGAGTATTACAAAAATTACAATACCTATTCAGAATCAGAATCAGAATCAGAAACTCATTTATTCATTTAGGGTGACAGGCACCTCTTATGACACGTCAAAAACAAACAAAATAAATTAAAGCGAATAACAATTGATATACATGTCAAACAAGATAAAAAATATATGTAAAGTCAAGAATATCACTAAGATAAAACTAAATGTCATAAACTAATGTAAAAAGTATATCAGTAGAATGTCTCTTTTCCCCTTTACAAACTGATAACAAAGAGTAAAAAGAAAAGAAAAAGAGCCATACAAATACAATAATTAAAATAAATAGGCCCACACTCTTTAGGCTTTTATATAGAAGGGCTCACTTGGTATGTACTGCTGATCATAACGTATGATTTTACTGAATTCAATTATATACAAGATAGTAGTAACCGGCGAATCATGGGTGTTTGCATGTATGCTTGAATGCATGCATTTACCTCTGCCTACCCATTCTGTGATTACAGGCGTGAAATTACGTTTTTAGTAGTATATTGATTTAGAATAGATTGCAAAGTTGCAAAAGTAAATATGATGAACATTCTGAGGTATATTGTACAAACGCAAGTTATGTAAGTTCAGTAAAATGACAAATCATTTTGACAAAAGGTGGCTAGTGCCTTTGCACTTTGTGTAGCTCATCTTGACGGGGGCTCTATCATGGCGCGTAGATGCTTATACATTATATCATTCTAGATAAACATGTGTCGCCAATATAAAATTTGTGATCAATGTCTTTTTTTTATTTTACACTGCACCTATCATAAAATAAATTATCAATCACACAATCCATATGATAGCAGAATGTGACATTTTAAAGACAAATTTCTATGTTGATGCCTATCCTCTTAAATACAAGATAAACTGTTTGGTTGCGGTAATTCAGGGTTTTATAGTAATCTCTAAATTACCACAACCAGACATTTTCTCTTAAAATGAAATCATTAAATCTGTTCTTTAATTTTGTATATATTAATTGCAGACAGACAGCCACAACTTATCGCCGACTGGCGAAGAAGAAGTGCAATATGTGAACATAGAAGTGATCCCATCCCGTGACGACATAAAACGATTCACGTTCCGCATCTCGACGTCGGCGCTGCGCGACCTGCAGCCGCGCCTGGAGCGGCCGGTGCGCGTGCCCGACCACATATCGCTCCTTCCAACACTTATAGAAAGATTTGTGAATGTATTCAGGCAGCATGTCGAACAGAATCCTGTTTATATTATTGATCAGGTATTGTATTGCTTATAGTTAAAAATTGATTAGTAAAGTCCTTTCACATGATTATTAAAAGAGGCTGTGTTTACCTATATATCACAAGGTGGAAGAGATTGTAAAGGTATAGTGAGATTTATTCATTGTTTTGTATTTTATTTAGTAGTAATGCCTACTTAGTTATTAAATAATTAAATAACGCTTTCTAAATAATTTTGGATTTTAAGCAAGACTTCGTTGTATCACATCTATTATGGAACAGAATCCTGTTTATATTATTGATCAGGTATTGTATTGCTTGTAGTTAAAAATTGATTAGTATAGTCCTTTCACATGATTATTAAAAGAGGCTGTGTTTACCTATGATATATCACAAGGTGGAAGAAAGTGTAAGGGTATAGTGAGATTTATTCATTGTTTTGTATTTTATTTAGTAGTAATGCCTACTTAGTTATTGAATAATTAAATAATAAATAATAATTTTGGATTTTGAGCAGTTCTTCGTTTTACCATATCTATTTGGTCCATGACCGTAACTCTCTCTCCCTAGTATGGTGAATGATGGAAGACCTTATAAGTAAAACAGTAATGAGAATAAACAGCTAAGTTTCAATGCATATTGCAAATGAAAGCTACGCGTGGAGAGGATTATCCGTCGCAAAAATATATTTATTTCTTCGTAATATTTAATATCGATGGTGTGTTGTTGCAGGAGCCGGAGCTGTGCATAGGCTGTATGCAGAGCGCGGCCGACGTGAAGTTGTCGCGGCGCTGTTTGCCGCCCCCGCCGCACCTGCACGGCGGCCCGCCGCCCTGCCAGACCTGTAACTGCAGGTTAGTGTCCTGTAGCTGCCCGCCGCCCTGCCAGACCTGCAACTGCAGGTTAGTGTCCTGTAGCTGCCCGCCGCCCTGCCAGACCTGCAACTGCAGGTTAGTGTCCTGTAGCTGCCCGCCGCTCTGCCAGACCTGCAACTGCAGGTTAGTGTCCTGTAGCTGCCCGCCGCCCTGCCAGACCTGCAACTGCAGGTTAGTGTCCTGTAGCTGCCCGCCGCCCTGCCAGACCTGCAACTGCAGGTTAGTGTCCTGTAGCTGCCCGCCGCCCTGCCAGACCTGCAACTGCAGGTTAGTGTCCTGTAGCTGCCCGCCGCCCTGCCATACCTGCAACTGCAGGTTATTGTCCTGTAGCTGCCCGCCGCCCTGCCAGACCTGCAACTGCAGGTTAGTGTCCTGTAGCTGCCCGCCGCCCTGCCAGACCTGCAACTGCAGGTTAGTTAGTGTCCTGTAGCTGCCCGCCGCCCTGCCAGACCTGCAACTGCAGGTTAGTTAGTGTCCTGTAGCTGCCCGCCGCACTGCCAGACCTGCAACTGCAGGTTAGTGTCCTGTAGCTGCCCGCCGCTCTGCCAGACCTGTAACTGCAGGTTAGTGTCCTGTAGCTGCCCGCCGCCCTGCCAGACCTGCAACTGCAGGTTAGTGTCCTGTAGCTGCCCGCCGCCCTGCCAGACCTGCAACTGCAGGTTAGTGTCCTGTAGCTGCCCGCCGCTCTGCCAGACCTGCAACTGCAGGTTAGTGTCCTGTAGCTGCCCGCCGCCCTGCCAGACCTGCAACTGCAGGTTAGTGTCCTGTAGCTGCCCGCCGCCCTGCCAGACCTGCAACTGCAGGTTAGTGTCCTGTAGCTGCCCGCCGCCCTGCCAGACCTGCAACTGCAGGTTAGTGTCCTGTAGCTGCCCGCCGCCTTGCCATACCTGCAACTGCAGGTTATTGTCCTGTAGCTGCCCGCCGCCCTGCCAGACCTGCAACTGCAGGTTAGTGTCCTGTAGCTGCCCGCCGCCCTGCCAGACCTGCAACTGCAGGTTAGTGTCCTGTAGCTGCCCGCCGCCCTGCCAGACCTGCAACTGCAGGTTAGTGTCCTGTAGCTGCCCGCCACCCTGCCAGACCTGCAACTGCAGGTTAGTGTCCTGTAGCTGCCCGCCGCCCTGCCATACCTGCAACTGCAGGTTATTGTCCTGTAGCTGCCCGCCGCCCTGCCAGACCTGCAACTGCAGGTTAGTGTCCTGTAGCTGCCCGCCGCCCTGCCAGACCTGCAACTGCAGGTTAGTTAGTGTCCTGTAGCTGCCCGCGGCCCTGCCAGACCTGCAACTGCAGGTTAGTTAGTGTCCTGTAGCTCCCCGCCGCCCTGCCAGACCTCTTATTAATTTTTTTTATTTATAAGACGCTATCCCCCTTATTCATAAACGTACATTAGATACGTTTTAGCTGTAGAATGCTTTGTCTCTGTCAGTTGCATTGTCAAATGGGCAGGATAGAAAAAGACAAAGGAGAGATTCGCAACACTTTTGCTAAAATACGTTTAAGAATAAGGGGGTTAGTCTACAACTGCTCCATAACCTACGTAGCCGCATATTATAATGTTGTCATAAATATTGAGTAAAATGTGTTATGTTTCAGGGTGGTGTGGTGCACGTCGTGCATGGCACGGTGGTGGGCGGCGCGCGCGGCAGGCGGAGGAGGCGGGGGCGGCGCGGGTGGCGCGGGGGGCGAGGGCGGAGCGCCCGGCACCTGGCTGGCGGCGCGCGGCACCTGCCCCGTGTGCCGCGCCGTCTTCTGCCTGCTGGACGTGTGTCCCGCGCGCATGGCCCACTCCCCTCACTCCCCCCACGCCCCGCACGCCCCCGCCTCCACCTCTTGACCGTCTCGGCTGTGGCGACTGTTCCGACCCGCGCGGGGGCCTCAACCGTGAACAATATGTGCAAAGTGAAGCATTGTGTTATAGACTCGGTGCAGTGTATTAAAATGTTACCATCTGTGTTGTACGGCATGTGAGGAAAGATAAAAGTACCAGGATATACAGGGTTAAATATATCTAACGCATAAATCGTCAAAGGTGAGTTAGATACGTTAAGACTAACAACTTTTGTTCAAATGGGACTTCTATCAATTGTTAGCGCTACGTTTTATAGGTATATTTTTATGGGGGGGGGGCACACGCACCGCCGCACACCACGCCGCGTCGACCCCTATAGGTAACAGCATGTTAAAGCGTGATATGTTTACTTAGACACTCAATGTGAAGTTACAATAAAAATAAAAAAATAAAATACGCTTACACTCACAGCCCCACAGTAGGTATAAACCTGTGTCGTGGGTGCCGTTGTACACATACAACACATACACAAACACCCAGACCCGAAACAAATATCTGTAGGCCATACAAATATTTGTCTCGGTGCGGGGATCGAACCCGCGACCCTTCGAATCAAACGGTCATCTCACACCGCTGGACTAACTGGGTCGTCAAGAAGTATTAGAACTGCAAATACTATTTATAATTTTTTGAATGAAAAAAAAAAATGAATTAGATAAAGTTGTTAACAAAAGTGTTGGTCTTGATGAGCCAAAGCCCTTTAGGAATTATGCGCTGGTTACAAATAACCCTGTATATTGCCGTCTCGTCGTCGGCTGTGGTGACTTTCGATTCACGCAGAGACCTCATCTGTGAAGTAGTGCTGTTGAAAATGAAGCACTCTATTGTAAATACACTCTATCCTTGAACTATAAGCCTGGGTTGCACCAAGATATTTGTTAACGCTGTTGTGTTGTGTGTGTGTGTGTTTTTCTTTTTCTTCATTTATCATCATTGAAGGAATTGTGTGATTATTATGTTTTAACTAAGTAGTTTAAATTCTAATTTTTAATTTACTATTAATATATGATTTTGCTTTTACTATATGTAACGGTTATTCACTCTAGGTATTTTATGATTGCTTGACTTTTTGAAAGTATCTGTAAAGATCTATTCGAAATAAAAATATTTTCTATTTCTATGTAACATTTCACATCCTTCTCTAACTCTAACAGACTTCTTTAAGTTAGAGAAGGGTGCAAAATGTTACAATAACTTAACAAATATCATGGTGCAACCCAGGCTTAGTGTAGTGTAATTGAATGTGACCTGTGTAAATATTTGTCTGCCACGCCCTCTTCTGCCTGTTTGAAGTGTCCCTGCCGTGGTGACTACCGACCGGCGTGTGACTCTCATCCGTGAACTAGTGCAGTTGAAAGTGAAGCACTGTATTGTAAATACAATCCTTGAGCTGTTAGAGCAATGTATTTAAATGTTACCATCTGTGTTGCATATAGCTGCCCCGTCTTCGGCCTGCTCGACGTTCGCTACGTTGAATCTTGCCCCACTTCGTCTTTCGACCCGCGCGAGGGCCTTACATCACGTTCACAGAGCCACGAAACCGTTTCGATCCGACGCAGTGTGTATGGGTGTGTTCATAAGAGCATACTGTTAGATGATGCTGCAAAAAACCGTTAACTTTGGAAACCAAATGCCTGTGTGAAATAGAATGTGAACAACTGCAGGAGAGAAAACCAAACCAGAGCAGACGCTGGTTTTTTATAAAGATTAATATTGTACATATTGAATATATGTATGTAAAGTAAATAATGCCATTACATATTTTGCTGTTAGGATAACATTGTTTTGTAGGAAATAGATGTCTGTAGTTTGCATAGTACATAATATATCAATACATATACAGAATAAAAATATTAAGTTATAATAGTATATATATGTAGTTAATTTTACTCGTAAGAATACCTGTGTGTGTATAAACCTGTGTTATTGGCGTATTGGGCGTAATTAAAAAACAGAAGTTTAGATATGTGTAGATATCCATATTATAATTTGAGATTAACAACATTCAAGTATATAAAGTACAATGTAATAGATATGAGATAAAAAATTGTAGGATAAACGATTGGTGGGTATATAGCATCTATTACATAAGGCGCAAGAACGAATAATGAGAAAACACAAATACTCATGTATTATGGAAGAGGGTGTATGATCACGCTGAATAGGCTAGTTGCCACTATGTAAAATAATGAACAGTTTTTGTTGATCGGGATTGAATAGCATTTTAACATAACAAGCTAAATGGGTAAAATATATAAAGAATAAATAATATTTTCATGCATTAAATACATATGAATGCAAAATTTGATCATGTGACACCAAACACAAATGAGAACGCGTGACGTCACATCTTCATAAGCGTTGTATCGAGTAGTATCGAATTTTATTTATTTTACACTGGACTTCTCACTTCACAGTTGTTTGTTTCGGAAGATACAAGACGCCATGACACTTTAGTGTTATAAGCGCAAATGAATACGAGTAAGCTTTATGGGGAAAAAATAAGTATTTATCTTTTGTATTCTGTAAATTAATTAATATTTACGAAAAAACTGAACTTTATGGAAGCCATAAAAGCAGTTTTTGAAAAACTGTCAACTAGCTTATTGAGCCGCGGCCCGACAGTCGCTGTCCCCTCCAGCTTGACATTACATCCCGTCACTCCATAGGTACTTAAGATCTGAAATTTAATGAAATATGTATTTTATTAACAATGTATTATTTTTTAAATTATATTTTCATGTTTTGTTAGTTTGTTTCGTACCTGTCTCTCGGTTGGGATTATTTACTAATTTACTTTCAATGCAATAAATGTGAAGGAAAGATTTGACAAATCGGGCAGGACTTCAGTAGCTCAATTGGAAGAGCGGCTGGACCAGATTCCCAGTAGGCCGCGAGTTCGAGTCTCGCCTGAAGTCAAATTTTTCTTTCCATTTTTCTTTAAATGAAATTTACATAACTAGTTATTATTTTTAATTAAATGTTAATTCAGTGTGTTCGTATACTTTGAATTAAATCTTTGGTGTTTGGCTTGTATATTTGGTGCAATTGTGTTTTAATTTGTAATTTTTTTATATCGAGGAATTGATCAACTATAACTATTTGTTATATCAAAGCTAACTGGAAATCTTTGAGTTTATAAATGTCAAAAATTGAGAATATGAAAATTCTGTAATTATGAAATTTATACAAGTGATAGAGACATAGGTATGTTTTTATAGTTACTTAGTTATATTTTCAGTTAAGTTTTGTGACTATGTTTTTGACGAAAATGTTATTCCATTTTTTACATATACCTATGAAAATAAACTTATGTAACTAAATAAACTCGACTTTTTATAGTAAATTATATCTCCGTTTTGTATGGCAATATTTTATAATTTGGTAGAAACTTAAGCCATTGTCAAATAGACAGCAAACCGATGGCGTGGAGAAGCGATTTTTATTTTGTAATGTATGGGCAAAAATAGCAAAAATAATTATAATATGAATAAAAAAACAATACATTAATTGAAAAATGTTTACGTAAGCATGGGGGGAGGGGGTAAGAACTTTGCTTACTTTTGCTGACAAGGGGGATGGGGGGGTAAAGAATTGTAATAAATCTGCTTACGTAATACTTGAACGGTCCCTAACTACAGTATCCAACAACAACAAGAAATAATGCACATCGATCTCAGGAAGAAACGTCGGCTTATTTCGGATCTGTAGAGCGTTATCTCTTTCGTTCCTTACCTATTTGACGTTTGTCGACCATTTTGATCAATTTTTGACCAATACTGGACTGCGGAGGCAGTGTGCAGCAGAGATAGCACTCTATAAAGGCGAAAATAGCCGATTGTCACTATCATAGGCTCGATGTGCATTATTTCTTGATAAGGACTGTACATTACTGTTTACCTTGATAAAGTCAACCCTCAGGAAAATTAAGCCACTTATTAACATCCTGGGCTGAATCCCTACATTTATTTGAAGATATTTAGCCCAGAATGTTCATTAGTGGTAACTCTGGATCTACCACTATTGCAGTCATGATTTGTCACCGATAGAACAGTAAACCAAGAGAAATTATGACCGTTCTAGACCTCAAAATGTAGAACTTCCATTGATTAAAGAAATGCCTGATAAATCTATACAAATAAATAAAATTGGAGTGTCTGTTTGTAATATAAAAATAACCGCTTTTTACTAAATGCATATGTATTATATGTACACACGGTACATGTACCAAAACAACATTTTTTACAATTTTTATCTGTCTGTCTGTTTGTTCCCGGTAATCTCGCGAACGGCTTCACCGATTTTGACGGGACTTTCACTGGCAGATAGCTTATGTAATAAGGAGTAACTTAGGCTACAATCATACTAGCTGCGCCCACGACTTCGTCTGGGTAGATACTAAGCAATCATCAATTCTCACGCGGACGAAGTCGCGGGCACAGCTAGTTCTTTAATATATTCGAAATCCACGTCTTGTTTTCATGTAGATGTCGATAGACTTGACTTGACTAGAATATTCACTTATCATTAATATAAATTTTGGTTCTTTTTTGACAGTTTCATCATAAAAAAAAACACAAAATCGCTAGCAGAAAACTTGTTAACAGTAAAGTTAATTATAAAAAATAACGATCAGAGCACTCGTTAACCTTGTGAACACAGTGTAATTAAACTGACAATTACTATCGCCATTTCACCGACATATCGCCGATAGCATCGCTAATGCTGACCCATTGTGTACTGATAACTATCTACAAGCTAAAACAACAGGTACAGTCACGATTAACGTTTAGAAGTTTAAATACATATCAGTTTTAATACACACTGTAGTGGATACTTTAACAATATATGTATGGAGATAAGCAATTCCAAATATTTTTTGACGTGAAATCCAGTTGACTTTGACTCTTATTTCTCTATAGGTGTTCACTTTAATGGTAAAAGCAGGGAATGTTTGCACTCGAGCACATCGATAAAGGATATGATGGGGGAAAGTTTGCATCCTTTTGAACCGACTTCAAAAAGGAGGAGGTTCTCAATTCGTAATCATCAAATCTGAGCTGTAGGGTAACTATTAGCATTTTTCAAAAAAATCTTGAAATCGATTAAAATTCTGACGATTTGGGAGAAAGGCCTAATAACGACGTTTCGAAAATTTTGAACACCAGCCCTACTTAGGGAGCTTAGATTTGATGGAGATACGGATAAGGGTACAAGGCATTTCCCATATGTTTATCCGACGCGATCGAATAAAAGCCAAAATCCTCTACAAGAAAATACTGCTGCTTAGACATTACGTAAAGAGGCTGATGCGTTTAATTTGTTCTTTTTTTTTGTATCTCTGCTTGAATTTCGTCGAAGTCCGTTTCTCTTTTAAAGTTGGTTCATCAATTTTCATGAACTAGGTGGACCGTACCCACCCACAGTAGTATGGGGCTCACCTCAAATTTTACTGACAATAATTTATGGCTGATATTCGTGCCGTTATAATTACCTACTTAAACGTGCTCCAGAAAATTCACTAGATTATATTATGATCATGTATGTCAATAGAATAGAATAGAAAATATTTTTATTTCGAATAGATCTTTACAGATACTTTCAAAACGTCAAGAAATATAAAATACCTAGAGTGAATAACCATTACATAAAGTAAAACAAAATCATATATCAATAGTAAATTAAAAATTAGAATTTAAACTACTTAGTTAAAACATAATAATCACAAAATTTTTCAATTCCTTCAAATCCATTTCAATCTTGTATAGTTTCTGAAGATCCGATTGAGTTTGTTTTCATACAATAGGGGGCTCGGTATTTGAAACGTGATAATGAAGCCGACGACGTGCGGTGAAGCATTAAAACAGTTTTTCAAAAGGACTACGTTGCATGGATTCAAGTATTTAACGGCCGAATATTATTCTGATAGGTAAGTTGCTTCATAAAATTTAAAACAGCTACCTTTAGTTTTTAGATCTCACTTGCGGGGCTTGCCGCGAATATCTGTCTTAAACCCCACCACTACTACGTTTAAAGCGTGTGATATTTATCCAGCTACATCAGTCTCCAGCTAAGACCCAGGGCGTGCGAGGACCCATCGAGCTCCCCGGGTATCCTCTCCCATAGCGCTCATTTGGCGACAGACACCTAGACGACACCGAAACTGCACCGCAAGTGACAACCTAATACCGCAGTGTGCCCGTTGTACACCGCAAGGAGTGGGTGCGGCTTGCAGGTTTTGCTGGGCGATATGCTGCGGCGCGAGCGCGTGCTGCGCCGGCGTGCTGTGCGCGGTGCTGTGGGCGCGCTTCCAGGAGGTGCCCGCGCTCCTCACCATGCAGGAGCTCACCGCCGACCACTACCGCGTCTCCACGCCCATCCTCGCGGTCTGCACCGCCGCGCACGTCGTCGCCAACAACTTTATTGAACATGCGTAAATATTCATATTCAATAGTCGTTGGACCGTTAATTTTATTTTTGTTTACTTCGACATATTCATGAATCGACGTATCGGTTCTTATTCGCTTTGATTTTATATTTGTAATTTGTCTTATCACAACCAAATTTTATTATTTCCAAGAGATTAAATAAATTTTCGAGTTAGAGTTTATTTGACATTCGTACTAAATCAGAAATGGTCACATTCTTGGCAATAAAAGAAGAGACCGTGTAAGAGACGCTACGTTGCGTTCTATTACATATTTATAGACGTAGGGCTGGGTTAGCCACGCGTATGATGCAACCCGCATCCAGATAGATGGACCAGGAACTCAACCGACTGGCAGCTCTTAGACAGGCGGAGGCTTAGGAGGTCGCCGATCGATGGTACCAACGTTCAGTTCTGAATTAAATAGTTGTTCCATATTGGGCAATTACCTATGCCATTTGGCCACAACCATAAGTCCCGTGGCCAGAATTCCTAATAACAAAAAATAACTAGATACGTTTTGAAAATTTTGAACCTAAGCCCTACCTAAGCTCATTATTATTAATTTATTATAATATAGCCTAGAGCTCTGCTACCTGTTGAACGTACCTATTCTCACACGGCCTATTTTTCTCTCATCTCACTCATTTGTTTAATTACAAGCGCTGTCAAAGTAAAGGAGTATGAACGACTGCCCATAATTCTCGAAAGCGTTATGCGTCGGAAGCCGATCACTGAAGACCAGATCACCGTCCTCAACAACATGCTGGAGGCCAACAACCTCACGTTGACGGAGGCACTCTTCAAGTTCTCGCCACCGTGCGGCAACATACTGAGTAATTGTCGCTGGCAGAATAAAATGATGCCTTGTGCGACTCTGTTCGAGATTAAGATGACACTGTGGGGTCCGTGCTGTATTTACGAACCAAGCAAGTAAGGGTTAGAGAGAAATGACAGTTTTTGGCTTGGAAATGGATCCATGGTGGATGTATTTCCAAGTCAGAAAATGTCTTCAGAACCTGGGTTGCACCACGACTTTTGTTAAAGTTAAAGTAATTGTAACATTTCACATCCTTTTCTAACTTCAAGAAATCTGTTAAAGTTAGAGCAGGATGTGAAATGTTACAATAACTTTTACAAAATTCGTGGTGCAACCCAGGCATAAAGTAGAAATAAAGAAGTATTTCTACTTTATGCCTGGGTTGCACCACGAATTTTGTAAAAGTTAAAGTAATTGTTACATTGTACATCCTTCTCTAACTTTAAAAAGTTAGAGCAGGATGTGAAATGTTACAGTCACTTTAACTTTAACAAAAGTCGTGGTGCAACCCAGGCTCAGACTTTAATTAAGCCTTTGTTAAAGTATATGTGTAGGGGCTACGCACCTTATCAAAACTATTCAGCGAAGCAGCTGATAGAAGGTACATAAAAAATTGTGTAGGTATGTTGTACCTATTAATACTCAAAGCACCGTCCGAATAGTCCGAAATACATTAAATACTCGTACATTATGCGTTGATGCATGCTATGTAGGTATCTATGACAATTAGGGACGTTTTTTAGGGTTCCGTTGTAAACAAGGAACCCTTATAGTTTCGCCATGTCCGTCTGTCTGTCCGTCCGCGGTTTAGCGCAAAACTGTTGGTACTAGAAACATGACATTTGGCACAAGTATACACTATAATCACGCCGACAAAGTGGTAGAATAAAACATGAAAAAAAAATTCTTAGGGCAACTTCCCCTACATGTAACGCGCGGATTTTTTTTTTATTTTTGATTTATTTATAGCGTGGGTTATCGTTAAATAGGTCTTTCAAAAATATTATGGATGTCCAAATATAATTTTTTGATTTTGTTAACTGTTCGTAACTCATTAGGCTTTAAAGTGCAAAGGAGATGTTGCGAGCTCGGCCCTGGTTCGTACATGTCCTCAAAAATGGGTAAATTATAGAAGAAACCGAAAAAAATACAATTAATTTAATCAAGAACATATTTTAGAGTTACCACCACATTTAATTCAAACGATTTTATCATTTTCAACCATGTTCAACACGGCGGCGATACAGCCAACGCTTGTATCAATCGATTTCGATAATATTTATAATTTTTTTTTTCTCCAAGTACCTACTAGATAATCAAAAAACAATTAAAAAAATGAAAATGTCAAAATGACATCGTCTGCCATATTCGCCATGTTGGTTTTAAGTTGCAATTCTAACTGCAAATAATGTTTTGTAACTGCAAACAAAGCTAAATAAGTGAAAATATGCAGTAAAAACGTTTTTATATTGATTTTGCCTTTTTAATGATATTGTGTACAATACATTGCCGGAGGTCCATACATTTTTTAAACATCTCCTTTTCGTTAGAGTCAAGTGTCCCTCCCCCCCACTACCAACTTAACGGTTGTTGTTAGAAATTCAAACGTTACGGCAATAGTATATATAATGAAATTAAAAGGAAAACACTTAAGGTGACCTCGTAAGTTTGCGAGTAATTGTCGACCAAATGTATTTTAGTCGAAAATTTCGAACAACTCCATAGAAAATATATTTTTTTTATTACATTTCTTACTCTGTAAATACACTAAATACGGAACCCTACAATGCGCGTGGCACGACACGCACTTGACCGGTTTTTAAATCTAACGTATAAAGCGTGTGATATTCATGGAGCAGCAAACTACAAGGGTGCTGCTGGGACTATTTGGCCTTCTGAAATTTCAAGGCGGTGCGAATGGTTCCCTTTAGAAACAGTGATTTCCACCACGATTAGAATCGCTCATGGTCTGTCACACGCCACAACAGCAAAATGCAAAATGTAATGGCGATGAAAATGGTTAATGCAATGTACCTAAGTAGGTACAAACTGTTGAATATATTGTACCTAATTTAAAATATTGGAAACATTTATTTCAGATTTAACATGACGTACTCACGGATGGAAGTAGCCACATTATTGGAATTAGCCATGACGTGTTCCAACAGCTCCACTCGTTTCGGCTGCGAGGTTAGATACATGCCTTATTAAGAAACTAAAAAGGTTCAAAATTGAACCATATATATCTTAATATATATAAATCTCGTGTCACAATGTTTGTCCTTGTAGCAGCAACTAACAGCAGAAACGGTGACGAAATAGTTCCTAAAAGAACTGTTTTAGTACAGCACGCATTGACGCACAAGAGGCAGGAAAGTTCTTAAAAGAACTATATGCTGTACAGATGACGTTCGACAGAGACCAGGATGGTAGCTCTGAAAAGAGCTGTTAGAGCTCTTCATCTGCAACCACGCTCTAACATCTTCAGTCTTCGACGTCTCCACTTCAATACTCACCGCACGACTTCAGATCCAGCTTGAACTCATAGCCACATCAGTCTACATCTTCGGCACGCGTCGTCAGCCGGCGAGCTCCCGCGACGCGTGCGTTCATCTTGCGAGCCCCGAGCGAAAGAGCGAGCCAGCGAGCGCCGCACATACTTATACCGGCGACTGGCGCATGCGCACTGGAGTTCACCGAACTTCGAACGTATCACGCATGCGCGCATTGCTCCCGCGCTGACCTTGACCGATAAATCGACACGTGCCGGAAAAGAGACAGAAATTGAGATAGCATTATCAATTATCTAAAATCCTATTGGTTGTTAATTATTTATCTGTTATTTTATTGGTTTTTCTAATTTTCCTTTTTTGTATAAATTGTGCTGTTTTTTGTGTAAAAATATATTCTACTACAACCTTCTGAAGAGTTTCATTATAATCAAGAACGAACACAAGTAGTCTTCAACAGTGGTGACGCCGACGTGATACCAAGGATCTCAAGAAAACCAGGCAAATCCCTGCCAGCCTGCCCAGCGACCTGCACACGTCAAAAAAAGGCGAAGCTCTGCCCGGCTGTACAGCGACTTACTGCATACAGCCTGCAAAGAAAAAAAAGGAAGGCGAATCCCTGTCCGGCTGCCCATCCACACAACACCGTCATGGAACCCACCCAGCCACTCGCCCCAGGACGCCTCCACGAAGCCGCCACACCAACGACGTCTCACGCACCACACGCCGATGGCATAGCGCTGTCCATGCGCATACCCCCATTCTGGCGCGACAATCCACGGCTGTGGTACATAAATTTCGAGACCGCCACTGAAGACTTAAAAAGAAGTACCGCCCAGCTCACGCAGATGGTCCTCGTCCAGCTCGATAAAGGGGACGTTGAGCAGATCGCCGACATCCTCTGCAACACACCACGGGACGAGCAATATCAGGCCATCAAGAAGCGTCTGATCTCAGTTTATGAGGAATCAGATAGCCGGCAGCTACAAAAACTACTGGCTGAAATGGAGCTCGGTGACCAGAAGCCCACCCACCTACTACGACGTATGCGCATGCTAGCGAAGGACAAGGTCACCGACACAACGCTGCGCATGATGTGGACTAAACTCCTCCCAGCCCACGTCCGATCTGTCCTCGCCGTCAGCGAAACATTTCGCCACCAAACAACTCTAGAAGAGCTAGCTTTGCTTGCCGACACTATGCTCGAGCAAACCCACGATGTCGCCGCTATCTCCGTGCAACCACCATCACCACCTACCCCAGCACCAACCAGTCAAGCCGACACCCAATTTCTCATCGACGAGATCCGCAAGTTGACCATGGAAATCAACGAGCTGAAAACAAGACCGCCGTACCACAATAACAACAACATGCACCGGTACCGCCAGCGCTCCCGCCAACGAAGCACCTCTCGTCAGCGTTCCCGGACGCCCACTGACTCTCCGGCACACTGTTACTACCATCGTCGCTTCGGTAGTCAAGCGAGACGATGCACTACACCATGTACCTACAAGCAACAGTCGGAAAACTAGAACGAACGTTGGCAGAGGCGGATACCGGCGTTCCCAACTCATCATACCGCCTATTCGTCCGTGACCGGAAGACGAATTACTCCTTCTTGGTAGACACTGGGGCTAACATATCCGTGCTACCAAAGAAGCAAGGCCAGACACCAACGCCGCTCCCATTCAAGTTGTACGCAGCAAACAACACAACGATAAATACCTACGGAGAGAAAACGCTCGAACTTGACCTGAATTTACGACGACCATACAAATGGAAATTCATCATCGCCGACGTGTCGAAACCGATACTTGGAGCCGACTTCCTCAACCACCATCAATTGATCGTAGACATCAAACATCGAAGATTGATTGATGGCGTCACAAACCTACAAGTCGCCGCTCCACTAATGTCTACAAACATACCTACAATACGCAGTATCGACATCCGCGAGTCCTACCATGACATACTTGCGAAATACCCTGGCACTACGCGACTCACTTCAATGAATCTGAATTCGAAAATCAACGTCGAGCACTACATCGAAACCACCGGACAACCAGTACACTGCCGTGCCCGTCCGATACCTCCGCATCGATATGAAACCGTTCGAAAAGAATTTGAGAACATGATGCAACAAGGTCTATGTCGTCCCAGCAAGAGCCCATGGTCATCACCACTACATATAGTACCGAAGAAAAATGGAGATATACGAGTGTGTGGTGACTATCGCCGCCTCAATACGATTACAACACCCGATCGCTACCCAGTTCCCAGAATCAAGGACTTCACCTACCACCTCTCCGGAAAAAACGTATTTTCGACAATTGACCTGAACCGCGCATACGCCCAGATCATAGTCCGAGAGCAAGATATCGAAAAAACCGCTATCATTACACCATTCGGTTTATTCGAATTCCCACGCATGTGTCCCGGCTTGAAGAACGCAGGCCAAACTTTTCAACGATATATACACGAAGTACTGCGTGGACTCGACTACGTTTTCCCGTTTATCGACGACGTCCTGATCGCCTCAACCAATGAAACGGAACACCGAGAGCATCTCAACACCGTACTGTCACGATTGGAAGAAAACGGCATTACAATCAATCCCGCCAAGTGTGTTCTCGGTCAGCCGCAAGTCAAATTCCTCGGCTACATCGTGTCAAACGAAGGCATCAAACCACCTGAAGAAAAGGTCGAAGCCATCCTTAAATACACCAAGCCAAAGACAATCGAAGAACTACGACGCTTCCTCGGCATGCTGAACTTCTATCGCGATCACATACCTAACGCCGCTTTATTACAAGCTCCGCTGAACGCATACCTACACGATGCAAAGAAGCGCGATAAAACAGTCATCGAGTGGACCGACGCCGCGAATCAAGCATTTGACGCATGTAAAGTCAGCATCAGTAACGCAGCTTTACTCGCTCACCCGTCTCACCACGCCACTCTCGCAATATTCAGCGACGCCTCAGACAAGGCCGCAGGAGCAGTTCTTCAACAATACATAAACAACACATGGCAACCACTTGGATATTTTTCGAAGAAATTTTCCGATGCGCAACAGAAGTACTCTACCTACGATCGCGAGTTACTAGCTATACATATGGCAGTTACTCACTTCCGTAAAATCTTCGAAGGGCGACCACTCATCATTTTCACCGACCACAAACCGCTGACATTCGCGATGAACAAAACGCAGAGTAACACCGAGACGCCACGGCGAACGCGACAATTACTCTTCATCAGCGAATTCACCACGGATATCAGACACGTATCCGGATCAGAAAACGTTTGTGCCGACGCTCTCAGCCGCATCGAAGCCATATCCTGTCCATCATCCATCAACTACGAAGAGATTGCAAAATCACAAGAAAAAGATCCGAGCATCCAACAATTAATGCAACAACCAAACCTATGCATTAAAAAAATCAGTATACCAAATACCAACATCGAACTATACTGCGACACCTCCACTACATACGTGCGACCGTACATACCTACCGAATATCGCCAAGAAGTATTCAACAGTATACACAACATAAGTCATCCCGGAACGAGAACAACACGGAAACTTATTACGAGAAAATACTTTTGGCCGGCAATGAACAACGACATCGGAACGTGGACGAAGCAATGTATAAATTGCCAGAAAAGCAAAATACATCGTCACACCCACAGCGAGATCGGAACTTTCCCGCCAACCGAGCGATTCACTCACATTCACGCCGACATCGTAGGACCGCTACCTACGACCGCTCAAGGACATCGCTACCTAGTAACAATGATCGACCGACACACCCGATGGCCCGAAGCTATACCTACTACCGACATCACCGCCGAAACAGTCGCCGAAGTTATCTACAACAATTGGATTTGTCGATTTGGATGCCCTACAACAATAACTACGGATCAAGGAAGACAATTCGAGAGTAATTTGTTTACAAACCTAATGAAAATAATGGGAGTAAACAGAATACGAACAACTCCGTATCACCCGCAGAGCAACGGAATCGTCGAAAGATGGCATCGCACGCTAAAATCATCTTTACGCGCCAAATTATCAGACGCGCGAAGTTCCTGGAATCAAACACTGCCGACCGTAATGTTCGGTTTACGCGCCGCTCTCCGCTCCGATAGTGACGTAAGCGCCGCCGAATTAACCTACGGACATAACCTACGTCTACCCAGCGATTTCTTTGAGGCAAGCACATCGACCACGCCTACATCAATGGACTACGGCTACGTGCAAAACCTACGAGAAATCATCGCGCAAATTCGACCGCAACAACGTAACGCACGAAACAATAAACACATTTTCGTTCATCAAGACCTACATACCTGCAGTCATGTGTTTATTAGAGTCGACGCGATACGCACACCGCTTCAAACACCCTATGAAGGTCCCTATAAGGTCGTAAATCGCACAGACAAAGTGTTTACGATCCAGTTACCTGAGCGTCAAACCAACATATCTATCGACAGACTCAAGCCTGCCTATGTTGTGGAAGACACTGAAAACTTACCTTTACCACAAGTCCACTTACCTCAAAAACCTTTACCGTTACCTAAGAACCACATACCTTTACCTGAAAACCTTTTACCTTTACCTAAAAACCTTATACCTATACCTCAAGATCAGTTACCGAGCACTTCGAGCACATCACAGCAATCGACTCACCGAGTGACAAGTCGAGGCCGAGCTGTCAAACTGCCGGTACGTTTCACTTGAGGGGGGTTACTGTAGCAGCAACTAACAGCAGAAACGGTGACGAAATAGTTCCTAAAAGAACTGTTTTAGTACAGCACGCATTGACGCACAAGAGGCAGGAAAGTTCTTAAAAGAACTATATGCTGTACAGATGACGTTCGACAGAGACCAGGATGGTAGCTCTGAAAAGAGCTGTTAGAGCTCTTCATCTGCAACCACGCTCTAACATCTTCAGTCTTCGACGTCTCCACTTCAATACTCACCGCACGACTTCAGATCCAGCTTGAACTCATAGCCACATCAGTCTACATCTTCGGCACGCGTCGTCAGCCGGCGAGCTCCCGCGACGCGTGCGTTCATCTTGCGAGCCCCGAGCGAAAGAGCGAGCCAGCGAGCGCCGCACATACTTATACCGGCGACTGGCGCATGCGCACTGGAGTTCACCGAACTTCGAACGTATCACGCATGCGCGCATTGCTCCCGCGCTGACCTTGACCGATAAATCGACACGTGCCGGAAAAGAGACAGAAATTGAGATAGCATTATCAATTATCTAAAATCCTATTGGTTGTTAATTATTTATCTGTTATTTTATTGGTTTTTCTAATTTTCCTTTTTTGTATAAATTGTGCTGTTTTTTGTGTAAAAATATATTCTACTACAACCTTCTGAAGAGTTTCATTATAATCAAGAACGAACACAAGTAGTCTTCAACATCCTCAATGGACTCCTAAACCACTTAACCGATTATAATAAAATTCGCACACCATGTGAAGTTCGATCCAACTTGAGAGATAGGATAGTTTAAATCTCAAATTATAGTCGCAATTTTAATTTATTGCTAAATATTTGTCTGTTATTATTTGACAGTCACAATTATCTGTTAACTCCAAATGATTCTAACAGATGTCGATACCTTTCGACTGGGTTGAGTAAGTAATCAATAGATGGCGCTGCTATGGTAAATCTACAAACATGTCATATAAGCTACATTTAAACAGCTTATTTACCACGTGTTGTTGACGCTATAAATTTTTATTTTGTACCTATTGATTTCTGCTTCATATCAAGTGTAAGAACATTTTAATTAATTGTGTTCAACGTACTTCCCCTTCAAATCTCAATCCAGTGAATTTGTATACCAACATCAACATTTTCGTCTTTGTTCGTAAATAATTTCATTGTACTAAAGGGTTATAGTAGTAGAAATTCAAATAAGGAGATCACCAAATTTTTTTACAAATACCATCTGTGTGAAATAGCATAGTGGACTCCGTGACTGATGCTCTCTTATTGTTCCTCTTAGATTGTTTACTATAATGTAATATAACAAAAACTTTAGCCACAGCAACGCGTGGCCGGGTCATCTAGTAATCATATAAAATACGATTCTCCATAAGAACCGTTCCTTTTGTAAATATTTTTGAGGAAGGCTTTTATCCAGCAGTCAACGTCTTTCGGTTGACATAGTGATAAAACGCCTCTAATCTCCGAAGGGGTAGGCAGAGGCAAATGCATGCATTCAAGCATACATGCAAACACTCACTTTTTGCTGGTTACGTTTTGGCCCATGTAACAGGTGGCGGCAACATCTCCGGGCACATTACCAAACTCCGAGGTACTAGGAAACTGCCAAATCCCAATAGAACTTGAGATAAAGACTTACACCATTATATCTTATAGTCTCCAATCCGGGAATCGAACCCAGGACCCCGACGTAGTAGTAGTGGCCTGCTACAATTAGGCTACTAAGGCAGTTAGATATTATAAAGACATAATGATGATGACGATAAGAATACAGATAATGCTGCTAGCGACCGGCCAGCGCCACTGGCCCTCGGCTTCTACTTTCTACTATTGTGTTTGGGTTTAAAGATTTATTTTTATTTTTTAGTTTTTGTTAGTATTCCGAAATTCTGAATGGTGCAAAGTGTAAACACCTGAGGTATTTCTCCAGGTGCTTTATTTCTGATTGACAGAGATCAGCAATAATGTCATTTTTTATGTCTGCAGTTTGACAGTCAAGCAAATGGGCCACCTGATGGAAAGTGTTCACCGTCGCCTATGAACATTTGCAACACCAGGGGAGTTGCCAACGCGCTGCCAGCCTTGAAGGACTCTTTTGACGCCATTTTTGAAGAACCCCATATTGTAGCACCGAGGGAACACCCCAGAGGAAAGTTCGTTCCACAATTTACACGTTCTGGGCAGGAACGAACGTAAATACCGCACCGTTGAGCACTGCCAGGTGTCCAGTCGGTGAGGGTGGAATTTCTCTCTTCGGCGGGTAGTACGGTATATGAAAAGAGACGGTGGCATCTTGTCAAACAGTTCATCAGAGCACTCACCATTGTAGAGACGGTACAACACGCACAGACTCCCAATGTCTCTGCGCAGGCTCAGATTTTCGAGCATGTCAGTAAGTCCTGGATCGTTAATGATCGTTAATGATCTAATTCCACGGATGCAGTCCTTCACAAAGTACGAAATAGAGCCGTGAGTGCGTCTCTGATGTCGGCTTCAACGCCATGGTAGCTATAGGTACCTATAGTTTGCAAAATTTAAATGCGTCCGTGAAGTTGATAACAAGTCGCTGCGAACAGAGGGCTCTCTTCCTAAATTTCGACGACTCAGTTCGTTCAACGGTGTAAGACGACCGTTTGATTCGAAGGGTCGCGGATTCAATCCCCGCACCGTGACAAATATTTGTATGGCCTACAGATATTTGTTTTGGCGGGTCCGGGTCTTTGTGCATGTGTTGTGTGTTTACAACGGCACCCACGACAGATTTATACTTAGTGTGGGGGGGGGGGGCTATTAGTGTAAGCGTATTTAAATTTGGCGCATGTGCCTAAGGGAGACCCCTGTGGGTCCGAATCTCGGCTTAAGGTGTTGCGGAGGGACACATAAGACATATGCGATTTGGGGCGGTCCAGCTTTTACTGTAGTCATTGGTTGATTATAACCGGAAACGACGACGCGGGTCGTACTAGGGTTGGGGCAAAGTGAAGAAAGCGATTTTATTGTATGGAAGGGATACGCGAGGAAGAAAATGTGACAGTAGTACGAGTATGCTTTCATCGGGCTAACATTGAAACTCGCTTTCTTTCTCGTCTGTGCCATCTTCGGAATGGGACAAGATTTACGCTGACAATTTATCTCAGTGGTACACTAAACAGCAATATATATTGCAAATCGACCTTAGGAGACAGACTTAAGAGATAATTTTGGCTGTGAGCATTAGCTCTATTGCATACATCCTTTCTGACGTTTGTCGACCATTTTGATCAAGTTATGACCAATGCCGGACCATTAGTGCGTACGTAGGCAGTGTGCAGCAGAGACTGCAGAGATAACGCTCTACGAACTCGAACTAACTCGAAACTAGCCAATTGTCTTTCCTAAGCTTGATAAACAATATATTATTATCTTGAGATAGCACCGAGGTGATGAGAACCGTTTTAAAGTTTTGCGTGTGTGGTACCAATTGTACTTTCGTTAGTGATCTTGGATCTCGGATAGTCCCTCGGTGCTACAATATGGGGTTCTTCAAAAATGGCGTCAATAGAGTCCTTCAGGGTTGACAGCGCGTTGGCAACTCCCCTGGTGTTGCAAATGTTCATAGACGACGGTGACTACTTTCCATCAGATGGCCCGTCTACTTGTTTGTCAACTTTATGACATAAAAAAAATATCTCCCATTCTGAATTATGCAAATTGAGTGCAAGATTATTCTTTATGAAGCAACTCATCAGATGCTGAGTACAAAAGGTTTAAAGATATAATTCCACGGATGCAGTTCTTCACGAAGTACGACATAGAGCCGTGGGTGCACCCGACGCCACTGGCGCCTGGCTTTACCTACATGGCGCAACTGTCCTTCACGGCCGTCATGGATACTGACCCTGACAACTTGCTCGAGGATGAATGCATCTTAGATTTGGGATACACTATCACGTATTGTCTGGTAATTTTTCTTTGCTATTAATTTTCGCCGATGCGATGGTCATATATGTAGACTGCTGTACTATAATTGAAAACGACTTAAATAGGTGTACTTTCTTATCAGAGAGTATTCAGAAACATTCAGGAAAGCAACAACGGCATGTACCCTGGGAGTGCCGGCGGAAGTAAATTCTACAAGAAATATTTCTTGCTCAAATTAGGAAGGAGAGTTCGGCTTGTTTCGGCTCTGTAGAGTGACATCTCTTTCGCACTTTACATATGTGACGTTAATCGGCAATTTTGATCAAGTTTTTACCAATACCGGAATATTAGTGCTTACCTACGTAGGCAGTGTGGAGTAGAGATAACGCTCTACGAACTCGAAACTAGCGTAGCTAAGCGTAGTTATGTTCTTCAGGGACGGCTCTAGCTCGTGTGCGCTACACGAGCTAGAGCCGTCCCTGAAGAAAATTAAAAACTTTACAGATGAAGTGTATTGAAAAGGCATGTGGATGTGCAGATCCTTTGAGTGGGTTCGGTAAAACGGAGCACACCAATCTGCCACTGTGCTCTATTCCGCAGATCAATTGTTTAAGAACCTTCAAGTATGGTGAGTCAGTAAGCTCACTAAGCTCATAAACCAATTATGTCCACTTCAATAATATTGCTATACTCTGTTCACCGAGAATGTCTAATTTAGCGCCCTTTCTCTTGCACAGTTGTATGAAAATTTATCACTTTCATACACAGATCACCCTCATACAACTGTGGACAGCACTACTATGGTAAATGACAAGGGGTAATATTTTAAAAAATATAAGGCGGCGTTTGAAATGCTTCCTACATTTATTTTATACTAGGTGTGCCCGCGATTTCGTCCGCGTGAGAATTTATGATTGTTCAGTATCTATCCGGACGAAGTCGTGGTCGCAGCTAGTATAAAAGTAGCCTAGTAGTTACTCCTTATTACATAAGCTATCTGCCAGTGAGAGATCCGTCGAAATCCGTTCGCGAGATTAGCCCCGCCAAACAGACGAACAGACAAAAATTGTAAAAAATGTCGTTTTGGTATATGTACCGTGTATATACAAACATATGAATTTAGTAAAAAGCGGTTATTTTAATAAATATTATTTTAATTGGCTTAATTAATATTACAAACACTTCAATTTTATTTATTTGTAGGTATAGATTAGAAGATCACAGATTGCCGTTGATCTCCTTTCCTTTTACCTACTATTTTGTAAACGGATGTCCAATGAACTACCGTACTTGGAGCAACCGTTTTTAAAATATCATTTTTCTATGCATTAGGCGTAGCCTCAAGACAACTATTCTGCAAATCATAATTTTCTCAGTCGATGAAAACGGACTGACATAAATGCGCAGCGTGTACGCACCCTATGTTCCTTATCTACGACCAATGAGATGCCAGTCCGAATTTCTCTTTAAGATTGTCTCGATGAATAGACTATAGTTTTAGCGCTTTCTATCTATGAATTTCCACGAATATCAACTCGGTAGATGTCATATCAGTAAACACTTTTGTCCTCTCCCTTTTGGTTGGGATTCATAATCGCTCTAGTAGAGACAAATTATTTCATTAAACTGAATTGATTTCGATTTCAGAAAATGTCTGCAATTGTTTACCATCATGTATAAAGATGAATACTTACATGTCTCTGGAATCCAGTAGACTAAATGCATTGGAATACACATTCGATAAATTATTGTAAGTTATACTTATGATCTTTCCTTACATTTAATTTATTCTATCGTCAGGCGTATTCCGCCTGACGATAGAATAAATTAAATGTCCAAGTGAAAAGGCTATTACACGACACGGTATTTAGGGTCCGGCAGAAAGGGTGGGCGTGGCCTCGCGCCGAGTTGTCGCTTATTATACTATCCGGTCGACAGGGCCCTAACTCAGTCACAGTACAAATATGAACAGTATGGAAACTACGTACAAAACATTGAAACGGCGCAATCACATAAACATGCGTATCAACGAGGCCCCTAAGCGGTTCTCGTTGTGCTGCAGCTCCTAGTCACTCGCTACTCGAGCGTCGATGCGCATGTTTGTGTGAGTGTGCCGTTTTGAACGTTTAATACGTAATTTCCATACTGTTCATATTTGTACTGTGTATAGTTAGGGCGTTAGGCTGACCGGGCTGCTCCAGTGGCCCTAATTAAGGCGCTAACTCCCTAGAACTACTCTGACCCTGGCTATCGTACCCTGAATACCGTGCCGTGTAATAAGTCCATAAGACTGATAAGACGTCGTTATTCCTTTCAGTTCTGGCTTGAATAAAACAACTGCAACGGTATTGAGTATTCGCCTCAGATACAGCAGCTCCAGATTGTTTAGCGTGAAACCCACTGAAACCTGGATCACACTGCTTTGTAAGGCTTCATTTATATATTGGTCCAAGAGCTAGTGAACTCTTTGAGTATCGGAACGCCTGTAAGCCTAGATTTCTTTGTAGAGATGAGTTATAATATGCTAAGTACGATAACCATCGCCTGGCAAGGATCAGCCCGTCCCCTCATCTGGATTTCTGATGAGAAAAGTTATATCCATATTTTAGATCTGCAGCCTGAGTATTGGGACCATAATTATTATAGTTGCTGCAATGTTGTTGCGTCTTATTTATATTTGTAGTGGTGTTTCCATGACAACGGAAATGTGTTTCCATGACGATGAAATTATTAGGACGAATTCAAAAAAAAAATAAAAAATTATGTACCTATCGAGCGTATCATGTATGTAATGTAAATTGAACATCCAATTAGCCTGCTATTGATATATGATTGAGTCGCTCAATTGCAGTAAACGAATCGTGATTTTCTTTAAATATCCGAACACACATAAATTAAACTTTAAGACGCAACATAGATGGTCGCAATCGAACCAGATCTAAAATGTTGAACTAACTTTTCTCATCAAAAATCCATATGACGTGACGGGTTGATCCTTGACAGGCGATGGTTTTTGTATTTAGCATGTTATGATTCATCCCTTCAAAAATTTCTAGCCTTACAGGGCCAACGTTCCTCGGAGGGTTCAGTATCTCTCCTACTATATGTATTGAATGCCTTTAGCTCTTGGTAAAATCCGTTGTATTCACTCCCCTACAGCTATGAAGAATGACGCTTAATTTAGCATATTATTTTTTAGAAACATGCTTATCACCACATTTAGCACCTGTATGCCTTAGGGAATGAAATAGCTACATAAATACCTACAATTATTTTTACAATAATTATGGGCTTATATTTAACTCTTCTACTTATTTTCAGCATCATTAGGAGGCGTGTTCAATATGTTTTTGGGAGTTGGCCTCTTCAGTGCCTTAGAAGTGTTATTTCTTATACTAGTGACGCTGCCCATTGCTTTCAGAAGATCTTCAGAAATAACACCGTCTGAATAACATTTTATAAATGTAATAAATTATGCTGTAGGCACCTAGTGTGGTTAATATGTTGCAATAATAATTTGTGTTCGAGAGAATACATGTTTTATTTGTTAACAAAATGGCAAACAAGGAACAGGAACACAGTTCTTAATGACGATATGTGAACATTGCAGCAAATGTACATGTACCTACATAAAACTAGATACTCGGTATAATAAATCTATAATCTATGCTAGCAACGCATTTGTATTAAAGTATCTAGTGTATTAGAGGTTCTACTTTAGTATTAAGTATAAATCTATGGTTGCTAGTGTTCCTAACCTATTCGTGAGGCCTGAGTTTGGGCAGTACTTTTTTTAATGTAATTAACGTGGCAAACGAGCATGCAGTTTACATTGATGTTAAGTGATGACTGCAGCCTATTGACACCAACACAAAGACCAGAGGTTTAAATGCAGATACGTTGCCACCCTTGAGACCTTAGTTATTATGTCTCTGTGAAAGTTATAATACGGCCATACTTAAATTACCATTGAACTCTTTACCTAGTACGTAGCGACGGCCGTTGCGCAACGTAGAGAGTTATTGAAACTATCTATCAGTGCAATAGCGGTTAGCATGTTTTTGACGCATTACAAAACTAGCTGTTTTAATAGCGAGTTTTGAATGAACTGACTAGCGATGGCCGTTGCGAGCAACGTAGACGGCTAATGAAACGATTTATCGGTGCAGTAGCGGGTGGTCGCATTTTTGACGCATTGCAAAACTATCTATTTTAATAGCGGGTTTCATTACTCCACTTTGAATGAACTTGCGACGTTGCGAATGCGAATATGCTTCAGCTAGTAAAACATACAGTGCGCTTTTTTTTTGTAGTGTTACGATATGATGATCATAGAGGTGGTGATGATGAAGGTGATGATGATGAAGGTGACGATGATGAAGGTGACGATGATGAAGGTGACGATGATGAAGGTGATGATGATGAAGCTGATGATGATGAAGCTGATGATGAAGGTGATGATGATGAAGGGGATGAAGGTGGTGATGATGATGATTATAAAAGTGATGTTAATGAAGGTGATGATGATGAAGGTGGATGATGATGGTGATAATGAAGGTGATGATCACTGCATTTCAAAATCCCACCGAATACGACACAATCGTGAAAAGTACATAACCTCACATCGGTCAATTCAAGAATATTTTAGTTTTTTTCTTGCACCAATCTGTTTTAAACAATACGAGAGCATAATCAGTCAACATAAAGCAAAACCTAGAATACCACAATAACTAGTTAAAAGATTTCGTTCTCAAGAAAACAGCAAAAATATTATGAGCACCTGTTTGTTTGACAACAGATGTACCACAAATCGGGCGCATACAATGGCGACGACGGTCACGCGAAGGCATATGTATGACGTCACATCAAATCATTTCCAAAATTGATACTCTACATACATTTTATGTCTCTTTTTACATAGGCAGCTACTGGTTAGTTAGAAAGAGTCAAAACTGTTTTTGTCAGACATGTGTCGATTTTATCCATTATTGTATAACTACTGTTTCTTTATTAGAATGTGCTCCATTATATCTCAATCTCAATGCATTTTGTCATTGCTGTATTTGCTGTCAATTGACAGCTGTTTTTCTGTCATTGCTGTTTGTTTTCTGCTGCTGACTGATTGTTTTAAAATTATTAATTTATACTAAAATATTTGAGTACTGCCATTTACTATACAAATAAAAATATTTAACTGGTTAATCTTTTAACTTAATATACACGATGTCGTCGTGGAAGAAAGCTGCGAAAGCTAACCAAAAAACACATCGGGAGCGTCATCAACCGGAATCCAGAAACCATTTAGGGCTCCTGGAAAAGAAGAAGGACTACAAGAGACGTGCAAATGATTATCATCAGAAGGGCGCCACCTTGAAGCTGTTGAGGAAGCGCACGTTGGACAGAAATCCCGATGAGTTTTATTTCCACATGGTTAACTCCAGGGTTAAAGATGGGGTAAGTTACGGTTGTTCCTGCTCAGAACGTGCAAATTGTGGAACGAACTTCCCTCTGAGGTGTTCCCTCGGTGCTACAATATGGGGTTCTTCAAAAATGCCTTCAAAAGAGTTCTTCAGGCAACTCCCCTGGTGTTGTAAATGTTCATAGGCACCGGTGACAACTTTCCATCAGGTGGCCCGTCTGCTTGCTTGTCATCCTCATTATAAAGAAGTATGTTTTTGTGTTGGTATTCTTGTAAGCGAGTGAAAGAATAAAACTACACCTACATGCAATCATTTCTTTGTTTTTGTTATGATGGGGGCACATGTAGAAGAGACATGAACTGAAATACTTCATAATCTATACTTCTTTACTAATTATTAATTATTATAAAGGGCCATTCCTTTCATTATTCCGTTGCACCCTTGCGAAACCGGGGCGAGCTGCTATTATTTTATATATAGACTTGGTGTGAATGTGTTGATCTCAAACAAGCATGCAGTTCATATTGATGGTAAGTTAATACTGCAGCCAATAGACATCTACACAGAAATCAGAGGTCTGAATGCAGATGCCAACTTGAAGGCCTAAGTTGTTTGTCTCTATGATAGTTATTATAGTTGATACAGTAGCTTTTTAACTAGAAAATAGAGTAAAAGGCACTACAGGGCCATACATTACCATCAGATTGGACACTATAATGAAGTGCTTGAAAATAAGAATAAATAAATAAATTTGTAGTTTTTAATTGGTAGTGTCCAGAGCTACCTTCGTTTCAGCACTTTCTGGAATAAGCAGAAAAAGATAAGTAAAACCATCTCTGCATTGAAACTAGACGTTTGTTTGCACTATCAGTCTGTCATTACTTATTTGATTGACTTTGGAGATTATGTTCAGTCAAAACTCTAAAAACTGTAGCATTTCGATATTGGTGCATCTAAAATAAAATAACATAAAACGTTGCCTTTAACACTATTTTTGTCATTCCTATTTCTTCCTTTACCAGGAGCATCATGAGATAGAAAAAGCGGATGAGCACACACCGCAGCAAGTGAAGCTGATGCAGACACAGGACATCAAATATGTTAACATGAAACGCACCATGGAGACCCGTCGAATTTCTAGACTACAGGTAATGTTAACTATAGTGTGTTCTTAGGTTTTCGCGAGCTACGCTCATTGAAATAAAACTAGTTTTCGGATTTATCTCGCGTATATTTAACTAAGAGACCACGAAGCTGAAAAGCAACCGAAAATCAGGTTCGATTTTAAAAATATACTTTTTTTTATGTAACGGAAGTGGCAAACAACCATGCAGTTCACATTGATGTTAAGTGATAACTACAGCCTATAGACAACGACACAATGAGGTCAAAATGCAGATGCGTTGCCACTCCTGAGGCCTAAGGTGTTATGAGTTATGCCTCTGTGCCGGAAATTACAGGGATGAAGTTTAATATACACGAGATAAATCCGAAAACTAGTTTTATTTCTATGTAAATTAATTATGTTCTTATTAATATTAATTCTGTTTTCGATGTGTACTTTAATACAGTATGTTCTAGAGTTGTAACAGTTTCCTCCAATGTCTACCATTTTGGGCCATATTCATCCAATTTATACCAGCTATTTTGACAATCTTATATTTTTCGTGTTGGCCTACCACTTACTACCTCTTGGAATGGTTTGCCCGCCATTGTTCGGTTGACTGACAGCACTATTGGAAGATTTTTTTTTCAGGCACAAATACTTATACAGGCAGAGACACAATAACTTAACTATATTTAACATCACAGGGCTCTCCGCTCTTAAACCCCCAACCGGCATTTCTTGCCTTAACTTCACCAATACCCCAGTCCGGCGATGCGTGGGTGTTTGCACGTATGTTTGAATGCAAGCATTTACGTATGTCTTGCATTTAGGTACGTCTTGCACGGTGCAGAGATAAATCACCCCAAGTTACGTTTTCCTTTTCTTCTTTTATTTATATCTCCGCCTCTACTTAGGTAAATAGTAAAAAGACAGTTATATGGGGAATTATGACCGGTGGTTCAAGAAGATGCTCGGTATACGAAACATTAATGTTCTCATAATTATTGAGCATTTAGAATTACTTAAAACATAAAACAAAAGACGATCACAAACATAAAAGGTTGTTTTCCTCTTCAGTCAGAGCTACACATGACAGACGTGGCAGACGCTATGCCGAACACACACACCTTCTTCGTGGACGAGGGAGAAGAAAAAGATTTCGATATCGCCAAGCGGTTGGACACGCACCCCGCGCTCATCGGCAGGAAGTCTAACCGCCCGAGATTGTCTGACTTGAACAAGATCAACTTGCCGGAGATTGATGAAGAGGTATTTCATACACAAATATTCAATGTCATCATCATTATTTCAGCCAAAAGACGACCACTGCTGAACAAAGGCCTCCCCCAAAGAATGCCACAACGTACGGTCCTGGGCCGTCGTCATCCAGCGATAGCCCGCCTTTGACAACACAAAATATTCGTAGTATCCACAAAAATTTGGATTCATTCTTGTTATATTTGAGTAGTTTTGACGTGCCAATCGATATAGTTGTATTGACGGAATGTTGGACAGCCCATCGCGACCCTCCTCCTATAAATGATTACAATATGTACTACACGAAACGTAGCTACAACAAAAGTGACGGGATAGTAGCGTATGTGAATAAACGACATTCCGTAAATGCTTCCGAGTCATTAATGCCAGAAGGGAACTTTTTAATATTAGATTTAAACAACACGTTTACTATTGTTTGTACCTACAGACCTTTTACTTTCTCTAATCCGCAAACTTACTTTGATTCTCTAGACGTAATATTGAATAACTTGAAAATAAAAAAAAACAACATAATCTTGACTGGGGACACAAATGTTAATGTGTTGCCAGGTGGAAACTTAACGAGACTTGGGACAGATTATCTGAACTTAATGGCATCACATTGTCTTCTACAAGGCATCACACTACCAACGAGATTAGAAACAACTTGCCTTGACCATTTTATGATCAAAGTTCAGCAACCGTAGCAAACATTGGTATTTGGTGACTTTACTGATCACTCACCTATTTTACTATCTCTACAAGGTGTACCGAATAAAAAAAGAGAAGACTGTCCCTTGAAATACAAACAGTCTACAAATCTAAATGCTATCAGTAAAATTATGTCGGAATACAATTGGAATGACTTTTACAAAATTACCGACGCCAATGAGGAAGCTAAAATTTTGGTAGAAATTATTAATAAAGCTATCCAAGACAATACCACGATTAAGAGAGTTTCTAGTAAAGAGAGACAATAAACCATGGAAATAAAACCATGGATCAATGCCAGTCTGATAAGGTGTACTAGGAAGAGAAACCGTCCGCAAAAGCAAAGTAAAGCATCTCCAAATAACATTGAACTTCACATTAGATTTAAACAATACTGTAACGCATGTAATAAGCTGATTAAGACTGTTAAAAATAATTACTTTAAATCCAAATTCAAGCAATCACATGGTAATATCAAGGAAACATGGAATGTTATAAAAGAAGTATGTAATTACGGTACTACTAAAGACAATTCTAAAAATCTACTAGGTATCACAGATAATCCAATATCCTCCCTAAATGTAATTAACGATAATTTTACATCTATTGGTCAAAATTTAGCTAATAACACTTTAAAAAAGTTAAACAAAACTGATATTGAGTTAGCTGCAACGGTAACCACATCCTTTTCCCCAGCTGGATCAATGTCTCTTTTCTTTACGGATTTTAGGGAAGTTGCAAATGTTGTCTCTAATTTAAAAAGTAAAAGTGCACCGGGATTGGATAACATTACATCACATCTTTTAAAAGTTTGCTCTAAATCTTTAGTTGAACCTATTGCTTTTCTATGTAATTTAAGTTTTACAAATGGTATTTTCCCTTCAATATTCAAAAAAGCTTCAGTAAGTCCTATTTTTAAATCCGGTGAAAAGGAGCTCCCTTCGAACTATCGACAGATTTCTCTTTTGCCAATTCTCTCCAAGGTTTTCGAAAAAAATGTAAATAAACGATTGTCCTACCTGGAAAAGAACTGTATACTTGCCCCCAATCAATATGGATTCCGTTCGGGGAAATCTACTGAGGATGCCATACTACAACTCACAACACTCATCACAAAGTATTTAGATGGAGGTCAGAGAATCGTAGGTGTATTTTTAGATTTACAAAAGGTTTTGACACGGTCTCAATCCCAATACTTCTCACACGCTTGCAGGGAGTTGGCATAAGGGGCAATGTGCTCGATTGGTTTGAGGATTATTTAACTAACCCAAAGCAAGAAGTGAAAATTGGTGAATTACATAGCGACGAAGCTGAATGTAGCTATGGAGTGCCTCAAGGTAGTATTCTAGGTCCGTCGTTATTCCTTGTTTACATCAATGAACTATGTAAGAAAAACATAGTCAATGCAGAAACACTTATGTTTGCAGACGATACTGTTCTCTTGTTTCATGGTTCTAGCTGGTCCAGTGTACGACAGTATAGTGAGAATGGATTAGCACTTGTTACTTCTTGGCTTGAAGATAATCTTCTGTCCCTCAACACTTCCAAGACCAAATATATATGCTTCAAAAAAACCGAAAGAACGAAGCTACCTTACTGATTTTGTGATCCATGTTCATACATATCCTTGTAATCGAGGCAATTCTCATTGCAGTGATTGCAGGCGCGATTCTCTTACGCGTGTTAGTGACTTAAAATACCTAGGAGTAACTATAGACGACAAAATGACATGGAAAATGCATATACATGGAATATCTACACGCGTTCGAAAATTAATTCATGTCTTTAAATTATTACGAGCGGTTGCCGACAAAAAGTTACTTCTTGAAACATACAAAGCACTTTGCCAATGTATAATCACATTTTGCACATGGGGTAACGCAGTAAAAAGTTATCTGATTGAAGTGGAGCGTGCACAACGAGCCCTTTTAAAAGTCATTAGATTTCTTCCTTTCCGATATCCTACCACTGATTTGTACGATACATGCAAAGTCTACACTGTTAGAAAACTTTTTATCTCACAATGTCTCAGAAGATACCATAAAAAAAATCCAGTGGTTAGTAACAAACGTCGCGATAAATGTCTAGTTCCCAAATATAATTGTTCAATTTCTTGGAGGCATTATAACCATATTGCGCCTATTCTTTATAATCTTCTTAAATCTAAATTCCCAATCACTAAAATGAACACAAATAAGTTGAAGGTGGCAAAATGTGATTGGTTAAAGCAATATGACTACAATGATCTGGAAAAATACTTATTATAAAAAACGATTAGGTTATTAGGTTTATTAATACATATTTATTTGTATGTATCTTCACGCCAGGTCCCTAACGGGGTAGGCAGAGAGTGTAGAGCGCCAGATATCCCGGTTCAGACAAACCTCTCGTGCCTCGTCTACCTTCATCATTCTCTTCATACATGCACGCCGATTCCTAAGACTTTTGACCCCACCATCAGACTGAACTCGACCTATTTGGTCATGGTAGGTCAGCCTTGGTCTTCCTGGGCCTCTGCAACCATCCACATTCGCGTTGTATATCTGTTATTTATTTACTTTTTATAATCACACATTCAATGGTGGCTACAACTTTATTATATTCACAAACCTTGCAATCATATATATATATATATATAAACATTAAGATACTAACATTTCTCAAATGTCATCCATATTATAGTAAGATAAAACGAATGTATTGATTTTGTTTATTATTTTTACTGAAACTGCAAAATTTTTATTGTACCTATTGTACCTAGTCGGGAAGACACTGTCTGCTGCAACACAGCGCAAGCTGCCGCAGCAGGCAGGGTTCACTATTATATGCAATCCTTTTTAAGTACAATAAATATATTTTTGTTTGTTTGTTTTTTTTTTTTTTTTTTTTTATGTAATGGAAGTGATAAACAAGCATGCAGTTCACATTGATGTTAAGTGATGACTGCAGCCTATAGACACCCACACAAAGACCAAGGTCAAAATGCAGATGCGTTACCACTCCTGAGGCCTAAGATCTTATGCCTCTGTGCCGGAAATTACAGGGCCGTACATTACCACCTGACTGGAACACGATAGTGTTGAACACTACCTTTTAGCGGCAAGTATATTAGGTAATGCGGTGGTGCCTACGCCCGCGAGCTCCGTCACCGGAGCTCTACCAGTGTTGATTGACCTTCACCAGATCGTTGGTCCATCTTGTGGGGGGTCTGCCTACGCTTCGTTTTCCGGTACGCGGTCGCCACTCAAGAACTGCTCTGCCCCAATGGCCGTCAGTTCTTCGAGCTATGTGCCCTACCCACTTCCACTTGAGTCTCGCTATTTGGCGAGCTATGTCGGTAACTTTATGTGGATTCTCATGCGGCTCTCCTCATTTCTGTTATTCAATACAAGACATAGTTTTTATTTTTTTGGATTTTTCGATATAACACATGCGAGTGAAATTATTTTTATAGGCTGAAAAGCTTGCCCTAATGCAATAGAATAAATGTGAAGGAAAAAATCGACTATCATGTGTGGACTTTGGTTTGCTCAGATGGGAGAGCGGCTGGACTAGAGATCATAGTGGTCGCGGGTTTTAGTACCGCTTGAAGCATTGAGGAATGGCTTGAAGTCAAACTTTCTTTCCATTTTTCTATAAAAGACCTGTCACTGTAGAATGTAAGTTGGCGCGGGCCTAACACAGCTGTGCACAGAATAGTAATCTGTGTGTCCTGCAACGGCGTGCCGTGTCATCATATGGAATGTCGAACGAAGTCAAACGGCATGCCGCGATAAGTCGCGTCATTGCGCGAGTTACCCTATTCGCAATAAAATGGTGTAATATTCTTGTTATACTGGTGGTAGAGCTCCAGTGACGGAGCTCGCTGGCGAAGGCACCACCGCATTACCTAATATACATGCCGCTAAATGGTAGTGTTCAGCACTATCGTGTTTTGGTCAGGTGGTAATGTACGGCCCTGTAATTTCCGGAACAGAGGCATAACACCTTAGGTCTCAGGAGTGGTAACGCATCTGCATTTTGACCTTGGTCTTTGTGTAAGTGTCTATAGGCTGCAGTCATCACTTAACATTAATGTGAACTGCATGCATGTTTGCCACTTCCATTACATTAAAAAAATATATAATTGAAATAAGGTCGAAAATCATTTGTCTATGTAAATGTACCTTTACTGCGCCGTGCGCTGTGCCTTTGGAACCTGAATAATTCTTTAATCATCTTTTCTCAGATTATAAACGCAACAAAGAAGATAAAAGAGCAGAAATACAAAGAGCTATCAAAAAGGATAGAGAGGGAGAAAGAGTTGACCGTAGTCCAACAGAAGTTGGAGATAAAGCGACACCTGCAAGACGCCAAGATACACAAACCCAAGCTGATCCATCGGGGCACGGCGTCATCAGCACCCGTATACAAATTCCAGTATGTTAGAAAGAGATAAAACATGATTGTAGTAGTCAACTTTTTATTACGTAATAAATAGTTTGTCCTTAAATATACAGTCACGATTTGTATACATTTTTGTAGTTTTTTTAAATTATTTTTTTACAAAACAAATTATTCCTTTAAATGCACGTATTTTGTATTTGTAGACATATTTAATCTGTGTATATTCCTAATTAATGACAAGTCTTTTTGTTAGGTTATTGTGTACATATTTGAGATACAAAGCATAACCATAAAAAATTAAAAAGGGTTATGTGTAAAAAAAAATACGTCATGTAGATCTCACTAGAATTTTTATGTACTAGGATCCTCAACTTTTAATCCTTATTTTAAGACATTAATGTAATGAACTTAATAGGTATTTAAAATTATGCCCAAGACCAACAAAGTTAAATGATGAATGAAGAAGAAGCCAGAGAAGTTAGAAAGGAAAGATTAGAATAGGCCACATAAGTGACACATCATGACCTATCCCTTTCCTTAACATGCCTTGCTCACTTCTTTATTTAGTAGGATGTATAGAGTGAGGAACCGTATACCGTGGGTGCGTTCCACTAAGCGTTCACAACGATCACGCTCACGACCGCAGTTTTTCCCGTTCCCCTTGCTTGTGAGCGTTACTGTCGTAAACTCAAGTGGCATGGATTATAGAGCGTTTTGAGCGTAGAGGTCAATAATACAAATGGCGAGTTAATAAAAAAAATGCAAAAGATTTAAGAGGTTAGGTTATAATCTGTAAGCCTTGAAAATAAACTTAATTAATTATCGTTTAAATCGATTTATATTGAAAAAATTTATAATTTAATTTTTTGATATTTAATAACAGTGGTGTATTTAATTAATTTATGTTCAAATGTAATTAAAATGTCTTTTGCGGCGGCACTTGGATGTTTGGTATACATGTATATTAATTATAAACTACAATTAATTTTTCTAAACTTGTTTTACATAATTATATTTACCTGTGGAGGCACGTTGAGCATCCGCTGCAGAAACATTCACTTCTACTAATATATCTTTTTCGGCATGAAATAACGTAAGCTTTACGGTCGCCATTTTTTATGTTTTGACTTTTGAAAATGCCGCTAATTTTCTCAACGATCACTTCGACCCACCTTTTTAGATGGGTCGTCGTGAGCTTCGCGTGAGCGTAATTCATGACGTCATGAGTGACGTTTACGCCGCGACCACAACGACTGCGGTCGTCATGTGGAACGACTAAAGGAGCGTTTTGATCGTTGTGAACGCTTAGTGGAACGCACACCGTGTGGAGTTATAATTTATGGCTTTAATACGGGCCATAAATTCTAACTCCCGACGGTATACGGTTGTACACAAGTTGTAACAGTTGACAACCCTAATTCACACTGATGCAATTAATCCTAGATGTCCATCGGTACTTAAATATTATGGGTAGGTACAATTATTGTTACGAATGAAATATTTGTACAATAAAATTGAGCACGTGTCTGTAAGCTTTAATATAATATGTTAAAATATTTAAAAAGTTGATATTCTAAAAATGTAAGTTTAAAATTTTCTCCCAGTTTAAAAAAATATTTTTTAATAATCCTAGTGACTTCTTAAAACTCTTTAAATCTATTGTTTTGATCGGTTCTTAATGAATACCTCATAGTATTCACACACAGGCTATGAAGAGAGCATAGGTATAAAATGCTTATTATATGTATATACAGTGATGTTACAGATACTGGGAGAAATCATTTACAAAGATCTTACATAGCTTCAAAGATACGAATAATTGTCTCTTCTAAGTTCTCATTACATTTTAAAGTTTTTTTACTTGTTGTCTTGTCACGTTCTATAAACGTATCATTTCAAAACCAGTGTCACATTCGTCAATAACATTTTTCTGTTCGAGAAAGAGAAAATTAAGTCTCAGTCGATCTTTTCCATTAAGGCTACTTCAAGTATCGAATTAAAGTAGCAATTCTAAGAAAATGGTAATATGCAAATCTTAAGATAACTGCTCACTTATACGAGCAGAACGCGTTGACCAATTCGAAGTCAAGATGGCCTTGCATCACATATATCCGCACTCAAATAAGTTATTGGAAAGATTAGATGTAATCAGTCATAAAAATGGGCCCACGACTTTAACGGATAACAATACCAAGGTTTCATCAAAAATTGTTTAAAATTTGCCTTGTAAACTTTAATTGACAGCTCAAATCTGTGATGCCAATTTTTATCGTACTTTGTATAAGAGTTACTCTTCTGCCTAATCAATTATTTGTAGATACGACGGAAGCCGCTGAGAACTATCTTTGATCACAATCACAAAAATTAGTTGAACCACAATGTTCTGTCTAATGCAACTGTCCGACTGCGATGCATTCACCCACGCTAAATCTGATAACGTTTGTAGGATTTCTGAGTTTCATGCATACAAAGTCTTAAAATATGTTTCGCTCGGCTAGCTTGATGGATTCAGTTCGGATAAGTGTGTTTTCACATTTATATATAACACATTAGTAAATAAAATATGTAATGTATTTATTTATTTGAAATATATTTTTAAGTTAATTCTTATCGCCAGAGACCTGCTCTTAGAGTCGAATGATTTTTATGCCGATAATCCAAACATGAAAACCGGTGTGTATCAACTACAGCCATGCTGCTTCAACCAGAGTCCATTAATTGTAACAGACCCACGCCCTGTTTCAATGTCAATAGTGTCTAATTTTGCGATTTATGCGCGTCAACAAAGCCAGCAAATATGTATTCACGCGAACGAAAGACATTTTTTATAATTCTAGATATTAAAACATTCTTATTGGGGAAAGTCAAACTTACATAATGGACGGATGATTCCAAATCATATGATAGTTATCACGTGTAACGTCTCGCGATTGAACCTATGTCGTTCTAAAGTGCTCTTTAACCGACTACGAAAAAAGGAGGAGGTTATCAATTTTTTCACAAAACAAGTCCCGCGGAAATTATTGGAACTGAAGTTGAACACTTGAATCTGTATTTTTACAAGTACTGTCATCAGTGACCCATTTTATGTAAATCACTATAATTAAAATAATAATTACACCATTACTATAGATTATTCAGATGATCATATTCAATTCAAGTTAGATTATATATGCAGCGCCGCCAGGCTTATTTTGTGGGACGCACTCAATTTAAGAAATACCCAAATCCAGTGATATAAAAAATTTGAATCCAACTAAACATGATCTCATATTCATAAATACTAAAGCCGGGTTTACGCAGGGTAAATAATCAGATAAGTAACAGAAATGACTAAAAATATTCAAATGGGAACAGACAACAGATACGAAAGCGCTGGACTGATTCCAAATCAATTGACACTGGGTCCTGCCTTACTTCTCTAAAGACTATGGAATCATTTACCCGGTATAAAGCCGACTTTATGAGACTGGCGTGTCCTTCTGCAATTTACTCGTTCTGTGCAATGTAATATCAATAAATGTCCTGTAGACAACGTCAGTGCCTTATTTGTGTGGCGATAAAGTCTAATTTGCAATGGTTTTAGATCACCGCAAACTTCTTCGATTGTACGTCGACTACCTACGTTTAATATCTAGATAACACAAACGATACGCATGTCTGGAACAGTGCTGGAACATGATATGCCAATTTCAAATGCAAAGTCAACACGAATATCTTACACTACACTGTTTGGACTTCAAGTCCTCGCCAACTCACCATACTACACGTTGTACGCAACAAAGTGGGTAACTTAACTGGTAACCTAGTTACGTCTTTGGTTCACTTAAATCTAGCATCACATTTCATATTCACAGTATCGTATCACCACAGCACGCACTTGTGTTCGGGGTTCATCGGCGAGCCCGTGGGACACTTCCACGCTTCTGCGAACTCCTTCGAGTTGCTGAGCGTGCCTATCACCCTGATCTTGTTGGGACTGTGCACTCCTTCGACGAGTTTGGATTTGAGAGCGCCCACCGTCGAGTTGCCGCACCAGATCTGTTAAGTGAAAAACGATTAGTAGTGGATAAGGATTTGGAGTTCAGATAAAATAGGACGTCAATGTGAAATGGAACCGTAAGTATTTGAAGTTAATAATAATAAAAATCTTTATTTCATAAAACTTAGTACAGTATTCCAAAAATATAGTGGGCTATAGTGTTATTATAATTAAAAGAAACAATCATCTGTAGCCGAACTAGGCAAAGCCTGTATCTCGACTATCAGCGCCAATTCTCAGAGAAAATGCTTACTATAAATGTTTGCCCGTTTTGTATTACAATTTTTAACGTGTACTTTTTTTTTGTTATTATGGCATCGCTATTACGCATATTGCCAGTGTCAAATAAAACGATATTTCGTATTTATTTAAGCAGCGTCAAAGTTAGTATAAAATCAAGTATAATATGTAAGTATCAAGTATATAAATTATCAAGTATAATATGTCAGTCAAGTGAGTTACAGTCAAGTTAAGTCGAGTAAAGCGATGGCTACTTTACCAGAACATTTACAATGAAGTTTTGGAGGCAACCTGAAAAGTTGTGTTTTCGCACTGTTTTTCTATTTCACTATACACGGGCACTGTAATAAACCTATATCAAACAAAATGCCACCAACTTTATTCAATATAACTTAAAAATACACCAAGAAAATTAAATTAAATAAGAGCACCATACGCCTCTTTCAAGGTTCCCGCCAAAACCTCCAATATGTACTTGTTCTTATACATTTGTAATATACTAACTAGTTGTAACTTAAACCTAATCATATTACTACATGTGCTATATGCGTCTTATATGTTTAAATGTGTTTGTGTGTGTTGTGTGTGTGTGTGTGTGTTTGTGTAGTGCTGATGTTAGAAATGATTTGATGATTTCCCATTCGTGCGCTTTCATTTAGTTGTCGTTCTCTCTATATATAAGGCGAATTAACAGAAAAAAAATCCATAGGTTCTTATACCAATCTGTCCCAATTTGATCCGAATTTTTCTCGGATGGCGGGTTTTAAGTTATCTACTTATAGTAAAAATGTTTACTGTAAGTAGATAACTTAAAACCCGCCGCAAGTAAATATAGTAAAACTTCTTCATGTCGTATGCGATGCGTAAGTGTAACGTTAACCTCCCTGCGCAAAGTCGAAGCAGAATAGTCGTTATATGAAAACGAGCGTCACAAGTCGAAAGCTTAGGTCGATCGGATACGTACCGTGCCGTCGTTCACCCAGTCGGCTCGGGTGGAACGTGACACTTTTAGGGGCGTGCGGCCGGCGTTCATCGATTCATAAGACGTCATCGCGTCAGATATAAAAGAGATAGAAGGGCAGCGTAAGGGTACCTGCGCGAAGCCGAGGAAGAAGAGCTGGTCGGGCCGGTAGGGCAGGCCGGGCAGCGCGGCGCGGCGCGCGGCGGGGCGGCGGCGCGCCAGCCGCGCGTAGGCCTGCAGCGCCGCGCGCAGCCCGCCGTTGTCCGCGATGTTCTCGCCCTGCGTGTTGAACCCGTGCACCTGCACACCACACGACCACACACCGCATGAGCACAGGCACACCCCGGACGCTCGCCTAAAACTTCATACGCACGCTTGTTCCGGTCACCGATTACATAGACATCGATCGATACGCGCGCACACACAAATGTAGCACGTAGGGTTACGACCTTTAACGATCGTGAAATAAATTTTCGCACCGACTACGTGACGATATTAACTAAAAATAGACAGCTCACGACCTCACCGTTGAAGTGTATTCAACTGCCTCTCAAAGGGGAGGGGAGGGAGTGACGGGTGAGGCGGGGAAATCGGAGGTATTACATATTCTCTGGTATTGGTTCCACGACCCGGTGCCACCGTCTCTTCATAATTTCGGCCGAAAGACGTCCACTGCTGAATAAAGGCGTCCCACAAAGATTGCCACGACGAACGGTCCTGAGCTGCCCTCATCCAGCGATTGCCCGCGACCTTCACCGGGTCGTCGGTCCACCTAGTGGGGGCCTGTCTGAGTCGTGAATCGAGGGGGAGGCAAATCATAATCATAGATGCTTCCAATGATAGAAGCTCCACAATGTGAGGGAAGTGGGAAATAGTAGGCCTGTATTAGCATTTCTTAGTCCTCACCGGATTTCATTTTTAACATTTTTTTAAACCGAATTCTAAATAACAATATGGATACCACCAACATGTCGATGCAAATCCTACATACCTGCAGTTCATTTATTTATTTTTATTTATTATCCCTTGACACAGAAAAACACGTGCACAAGCAACCTTCTCTGCAAGAATCAAAATTATCATGTTTTCTATGAATATAGAAAAATGCATCAGTTTACCGTGTAGTTGGGCAGCTGCGGCATGTGGTACTTGCTGTACTGGTCGATGATGCACTGCACCTTGCCGTGGTAGTGCTCCAGCGTGGCCGCCGACCACCACTGCTTCAGGTTGCCCTCCTCGTCGTACCGCCGCCCTGACACACACACACATCGTCGCTTCACTTCTCCTAACGTAATATGCTAGCTTGTTTTGACGCAGGCCGCGCGCATTGGTTAAATAGAGATAGTGAAACCATTCAGTAATGGTATTTTGAACAAGGTTGATAGCTATATATCATCAAGGAATATTACTATTTTATTATTTATTTATATACTTTATTGTACACCAATACATTAAAGACACAAAAAATAGAAGAAATAGACGATACAAAAGGCGGTCTTATCACAAAACTGCAATCTCTTCCAGACGACCTTTGGGTTATATTACCTTGATCATCAAAGCCGTGCGTCACTTCGTGGCCCATTATGGCACCGATCGAACCGTAGTTGATTGCTCTGAAATTACCAAGTTAATATGGAATTAGATGTCACTAAAAATATACATAATACAGGTGACTTGCGAACGTAACAATTTACGTATCTACCTAGTTCTAAACCTTTTTAGCTGGCGACCCAAAATATTTTTTAACGCCGGTGGACTGCGGTGCTGCTGTCGCGCTGAGGATTTAGGATTAAAAAAGGAGACCAGACAATACCTTTTAGGCGTTTCCAATAATTGCCGTGACCCGCCTTTGGGTCACAGCACGCCCCGAGGTTCAAAAACGCTGATTTAAATTTATAGTACCTAACTTAATTTATTTATTAATGTTGATCCTTCTAATATAATAATTTTAGACCTGTGTGAATATTTTTCAACAAGTATACTTATTTCGTAAGCTAGCTGCATGAAGCAAATGGTCTTCATGCAATTTTTGCGATAAAAAGAAGCCTTTCTCGTGGTTCAAACTTCAAACTACCTCTATGTGAAGATCTCCTATATTTTTTTATGTGAAGATGGGGCAAACAAGCTTGCAGTTCATATGGATGTTAAGTGATGACTGCAGCCTATAGACATGTACACAAAAACCAGAGATCAACATATAATATGCGTTGCCACCCCTGAGACCTTACTTGTTTTGTCTCTGTGATAGTTATTACGGGGTAAATCATTTCATCACAATGTGTGGTATGACATTAAAGCGTATCAGACGGACAGAGTTACATTCACAATTCAAAAGAAATAACGTAGGAAGATGCGGACTTAATAATAGTAGATATGCTAAGTATGCTAACGATATGGAAACGTTTGAGTATGGCTAGTGATTCAGTGCGAGTCTAGATTTGGCAACATCTGAAAATACTCTATTTGTTTTTAGAAAAATAAACTTACTCAATTCCATTTCCATAGAAAGGTGGTTGCAGGATACCGGCTGGGAAAGCTGGAACATTTGTTATGTTATTAAAAATATAGATAGTATCTAGTCGTTTATACAGGCCGGTCACAATATTTTTTTTAAGTTACGAAGGTGGCAGACAAGATTTCAATTTACATAGATGTTAAGTGATGTCTGTACAAAAACTAGAGGTCAAAATGCACATGCGTTGCCACCCCTGATAGTTGTTACGAGGCCATACCTTAGTGTTTAAAAGTTAAATATGAGAAATGCATAGGAGTTCTAAGAAATATATTAAAGGAGTTATATACCTACTCTCTATTTTCTCGTGTCATTCTATAGTATCCGTGATGAATAATGGTTGCATTTATCGCAAAATGGCAAGATAATGGTTGCATATACCGCAAAATCGCAAGATTAACAATTGATATTAGGACTCGTTTTAACGTTAATTCACTCGAAGGATGGATAGTACCTATATCGATAATCGACAATAGGTACCTACTTATTGATGTATTTTGACCAAATACCCGACTAGTGGATGATCACATTAAAAAAAAAACAATACTTACTGACTGAATTCAATGTGGCTGAATAAAATGCATTCACGGTCGTTGCAGTTGCAACCCATCTGAAAATTAACAAATCTTTAAAACAAATTTATTTTAATAAAAACGACTTAAGTATATGGACATACTTCGGCAAGTACAAAAAAAGTTAATGCCTTCACCCGCGAGCTCAATCACTGGAGCTCTAAGACCAGTTAAAACAACAGTAGTTTTAACTGGTGGTAGAACAACAGTTCTATACTTCAGCTGTTTCATTCCATACCACCTAATTTTTAAAGTGTCATACCTATTTCTATCCGGTTTCTCTCTCAGGGTCTCAAACGACTTTTTGACGGCCGCCCAAGTCAACTTCAGGTATGATTCAAATAGGTTCCCTTCTACCACGTCCGCCTGGAAACCAAAAAATATTTATATATAAGTTACTAGCTGTTGCCCGCGGCTTCGCCCGCGTGGATGTCGTTTTATAAATAATTTAAATTTTACAATCCCATGCAAATGTCCAAATCAAGTTTCCCGATGCTTACCCATATGTAAAGCACTTAATCACGTCTATAACTTCAAAACTCTCTATTCAATTTTAACCCCTTATACTGAAAGTTTAGGGGTTATTTTGACAAAATACTGAAGCTCGTACCTATTTTTTTATTCCTAACAGAAAGACTGGTATCACTTTTCAAGTCTCTAACTACCAAAAATCCCACACAAATTTTAACCACAATTCCATACAAACAATACTCCTCCATTTTGCCGCATTAGGGAGAAATTTTGTTTAAGTGAAATGCACTTAAACAGATCATTTTTACTATTCCTAATCATGAGCCTGTATACCAATATTTCTTTGGTAGATAAAATAAAAAAAAAATGTAAGTACTTATTGTTTGTTAAGCTCATACAGTTTGCATACCGAGTTTGAACTTTCTACATTGAAAATTATGGAAGGCTACCTACAAATTACCACCCCCAAAAATAGAGGTGTGGCAGATTTCCAAAAAAAATTAAATATCATGTAAACATTTTATTTTAGTAGCAAAGAGGCCGCATACCAATTTTTGGCTTTCCACCTTGAACACTGCGGAAAGCCCAATACAAATTTCACTCCCTCTTTTGAGGGGATGGGGGTAGATAAAATAAAAAAAAATGTAATTATTGTTTGTTAGGCTCATAGAGTTCGCATACCGATTTTTAACTTTCTACCTTGAAAATTGTGGAATTCTCCATACAAATTTCCACCCCCCATTTTAGGGGGTGGGGCAGATTTCTAAAAAAAATAATTCAATAATAAGCAAATGTAGTTTTTTTTAAGTAACAAAGAGTCTGCATACCTTTTTTTTTATGTTATGGAAGTGGTAAATAAGCATGCAGTTCACATTGATGTTAAGTGATGACTGCAGCCTATAGACACCCACACAAAGACCAAGGTCAAAATGCAGATGCGTTACCACTCCTGAGGCCTAAGGTCTTATGCCTCTGTGCCGGAAATTACAGGGCCGTACATTACCACCTGACCGGAACACGATAGTGTTGAACACTACCATTTAGCGGCAAGTATATTAGGTAATGCGGTGGTGCCTACGCCCGCGAGCTCCGTCACTGGAGCTCTACCACCAGCATTACCTATTTTTGACTTTCCAACTTGAACACTGGCGTAAGCCCAATACCTTCAAATTTCACCCCCCCGTTTTAAAGGGATGGGGCAGATTTCTAAAAACAAATGATGTAGGTATTGTTTGTTAAACTCAAACAGTTCACATACCGAGTTTTAACTTTATAACTTGAAAATTGTGGAATGCATCATACAAATTTCCACCCCCTATTTTAGGGGTTGGGGATGATATAAGGAGACAAAAAGTAGCCTATGTTCTTTCTCAAAGTCAACTCTATCTCTGTACCAAATTTCATCCAAATCGGTTCACTCGTTTGGACGTGAAAAGGTGACAGACAGACAGACAGACAGACAGACAGACGGACCGACGGACGGACGGACGGACGGACGGATTTATTTGTAATAGGTATTATTTTTCGCAATAACACATGCGGGTGATTTGACTTCGGGTAGGAATCAAACCTGCGGCCTCAGGATAACCAGTCCAGCCGCCCTACCACTTCGGTAGCTTAGTGTCAATATTTTCTTTCCCTTTTTTCTTTAATTTCTAAAGTTATTTATTACGAACTTTCAAATAAAAATTGAGATAAATGAAACACTTTTTTTTAATTTTTGGAAAGAATAATTTACTTCTTGTGTGTGAGCAGCCCAGAAAATTGGCAGGCAACCAATGAAATAAGTTTGCGCTGCGTCTCGAACTTTTCGCTACTTGATAATAAGCAACTTTCGTGTAAGGAGCTGAGAAACAAAAGACGACTGCGCTTTAAAAAAAAACTTTAACCTTTAACCATCAAAATAGCTGATGGTTAAAATCAGATCAATCAATCAAATAGATGGTAGCCGACGAAGTTGCGGATGGCGCGCTACCGCCACCGCTACCTACCGCCGCCCGCCGCTAGCCGCCCAGTACTCACGTGCTTGTAGTGGTCGTCGAGCTGCGCGTGTGTGAGCAGCCAGGCGGGGAAGCCGACGAAGTTGCGGATGGCGCGCAGCTTGCGGAGCGTGCGGAGGCGGGTGGCGGCGTCCATCCAGTCCAGCTGCTGCACGGCCGCCGCGAACGCCTCGCGCACGTCTTCGATCATCTCGATCGCCTGCACGACCATAGGTGCTTTAGAAATTAAAGAAAAAACGGAAAGAAAAATTGGATTTTTTTTTTCAGGATAACCAGTCGGTTCAAATCGTCGTCGCACACCACTGAACCGACCGCCTGGTCAAATATAGCTTTAATCAAAGACATACCTTCTGGCGCGAGGTCTGGTCGAAGTGTCGGCGCACGTAGAGGTAGCTGAGCGCGACGCCGAAGTTGGCGTTGACGTTGGCGGTGCAGCTCTTCCAGCGCGGCGTGCGCTGCTGCAGGCCGAACACGGCGCGCGAGAACTCGAACCCCAGCTCGCGGAACGCGCCCAGCGTCATGGGCGCCACCGTCGAGAACACCGACCACCACATAAATTTCTCTGCGAAGAACGAATCGGCGTTTTAAACGTGACTTCATGCCCGTGGTTCCGAACATGGGCGTTGCCCCGGTGGAGCAGAGTGGGGCGCTTGCCCCGCCCCGGCTCTGATCTGTGAGGTGTCTAATCTAACCGATGTCTCTACAATACTTAATATCCGTAAGAAAGTTCACACTCGACAGTCGTCAATCGAATTATACATACAGATACCGGGCGCTATAGGGTGTAGGAGTAACATTTATGAATAAAAAATTAACTGGGGTAAGACCGCGGGTATAGTTTGCTAGTTACGTATTATTTTAGATCGTAGACTGCTGCCTCACCCTGTGCTCACGGCTGGCTACGCCCGTGGTCTCGAACCTTCCTGCAGTAAATGCTGTCACCATATTTATTGAAGTGAAAACTTTTTTAACATTGTTTTGATTTGAAAGTCGATGAAATGAAAAACAGGTAAATAATTTAAGTAAACACATAAATTCAAGAGATTTAACGTAAGCGGAAATGAGATGGGAAGCATAATTATTAGGGACAATGTTCTTGATATTCGTCTTTTATCTTGAAGCCAAATTCCGATTGACTGTCAATTGAGATATTTTTTTAAAACTTTGGAAAGATATGTCAGAATATTGAAATCGTTTATAAAAACGCATCGAAAGGTTTTGAACTCACAGCACTGACATCAACGGGGTAGTGAAGGTCACCTTCTTTGCAGTCGGAGTGGTAATCACGGTAGCTAACAAATTTAATTAAAATTATTTTGCATTACGATGACACGGTCCTTCAGCAGTCACGAAAAAGGTATTACCACCTACATGTACTCTTTGACGATGAAAGATTTGGTATGAGACAGCAACAGTTTCTGTAAGGAGAGCGGCCATGAGCGTCTTGCAGCGGCCGTGGTACCACGCTCTTGTTAAACGCAACGAAGGGGAGGGAGAGGGAGCCACCAGAGGTTCCGCGCTCAAGGCTCGCGATAGAAGCTATGCAATAGCTTAAAAAAAATGATGTAATTACCTATGATGACAGGCTTGGTGTCGGACAGCAGCACCGCCAGCTTCTGCAGGTAGGGCAGGTCCATCACGATGACGCGGTCTTCCAGAGGGCGAAGTACCACGCTCGTGTTGGCGAACACCAGAGACATGTATTTATCCCAGTCGTGCTGCAACAATGTAAGTGTCTGTCATATTTTTATTTTAAAGAATAATACATGCAAGTGACTGGTTTCCTGAGGTTGCAGGTTCGATTCCTACTAACTATCAATTTTCAAACATTTTCACAAAGATAAAGAAAGACGTGGTCCTGGGCTAATGGGTCGTAAACACAAACAGACAGAGGAGAGAGGTCATCATCAGTGGGGATCATAACTTCCATGTGAGTAATTATGATTCTATATTGTATGAATCTTCTTCCACATGGACTCCCGCTGCATCGATGACACAACCTCCGGAAAGTTCTGAAAGTAACTTCTGAATGCTGTGTGAGCCGATGAGATGCTTAAGACGGGGTACTTACCTTTACCCTGGCTACCCTAAGTAGGTAGGTACATAACGAACAGTCCGTAACGAAGTCGTCTGTAGGTATATTTTAACAGGAAGGATCCTGTTACACAAAATATAACTAGGTAGCTAGGTTACTAAGGTAACTTGTAAGAAGATCCAGAAATGTGTCGAAGCAGCCAAAAAGAAGAGCAGGTCTTTACGTCCTTACATGGGAGGTGATGGTTGCCTTTATGCTTTCTCATTATTTATTGGATTCGATTAATATGTAAGCAGGTCAATAAAGTTATTTCATTCAGGTATATTTTAAATAGTTACTATTAATTTTGTCGAGTAGGGACGGTTCGAAATAACATTTTTACTGGTGGTAGAGCTCCAGTGACGGAGCTCGCGGGCGTAAGCACCACCGCCTTACCTAATATACTTTCCGCTAAATGGTAGTGTTCAGCAGTATCGTGTTCCGGTGAGGTGGTAATGTACGGCCCTGTAATTTCCGGCACAGAGGCATAACACCTTAGGCCTCTGGAGTGGTAACGGATCTGCATTTTGACCTTGGTCTTTGTGTGGGTGTGTATAGGTTGCAGTTATCACTTAACATCAATGTGAACTGCATGCATGTTTACCACTTCAATTACACTAAAAAAAAATAGAACTACGTACTCGTATATTAAAGTTAAATACCTCTTTCCACTGCGCCGGTCCGCCGCCGGAGCCCTGCAGCAGCTGCGACACGCTCACCTCGTGGAACAGGTGCGTGCCGCTCCGCCTCACCTCCACTGGCGTCATGATCTGCGTCATGAGGAAACAAGGGTTTTCCTTTAACTTCAAAATCTAAAGTTTTATTTCAAATTGTCAACTGCCTCAGTAGCCTAGTGGTAGACTTTTCCATTTTCTGGAAGTTTCCCAATACCTCGGATTTTGGTAATGTGTCCGGAGATGGCAACAGGCTCGCCACCTGTTACATGGGCCAAAAACGTAACTGGCGTAGGTGTTTGCATGTATGCATTTACCTCTGCCTACCCCTTCGGGGATTACAGGTGTTAAATTACGTTTGTTTCAAATTGGTCTACAAGGACACTTTTGTATTGTAAGCCGTGCCAATAAGTACTAAATTGACACGGTGAATTTACTATTCACCGTGTCAATTTAGTATAGCAAAAACTAACTAATTTTAGCCAAAGTCTTGCTGAAGCTTATGATATCAACGGCAAAGGGCGCGGCGTCGGCGGTGGGTTCGACGAATGGATGACTGTTTCGCATATATTCCAATCCAAATGACGACCTGAACTGTCCTGAACTCAGATCACATGCGATAGTACTTTACCGTAGCCAACGAAACAATTATCGGATAAGAATGTTAAAACCGACCTTAGCCAGACTCTTGCTGAAGCTGATGATGTCGTCGGCGAAGAGCGCGGCGTCGGCGGCGGGGTCGGCGACGGCGACGACGGCCTCGATGTAGCGCCGGTACTGCTCCAGCTCGTGCGCGAACTGCTCCGGCTGCAGCAGGTAGCGGTCGCTGAAGCCGGGCGTCACTTGCTCGATCTGCACAAATTGATCAACAAAGTTCTGACGATTTCATTGACAAATACGCGGAGAATAGCCTTAAAGATAGTCGACTCACAGGATTCGACTCTTTCCAGTGTACCTGCCAAACTTTTGCAGATGTTCCTCAGTTCCGACTTCTAGCGCGAAGGTGTGCTATTCCGAAGATTTTGGGAGGGTTAACATACGCCCCGTTAAAAAGTGATAGTGAACGGTGATAAGTTTATAAGAGGACTATAAAATATTATACCTACCTTTAATTTTATTACTTACCTATTGCTGCTGGTATTGCGAATGTCCTCGCAGTGACCTGCTCGCTGAGCAGTAGGTACATTGAACTAGCTTAGCAGCCGGTAGTCGCGCCCGGGCACCGTCTCTCAGCTGAAGTTGGCACTCCCCACCAACAGCGAGCGAAATAGCAGATCCAACTGCTGTAGGAGCATCTCGATTAACTTGATGCCTTTCGTTGCAATTATGTCCATACTTACAACAATCCTATTCCTGCTGGTATTGCGGACGTCCTCGGCGACCTGCACGCTGAGCAGCACGTTGAGACCCAGCATCCGGCGGCCGCGCCCTGCCGCTTCTTCCCAGCTGAAGTTGGCGCTCCCCACCACTGGCGGACGTGTTGGCAGACCGAGCTTCTCGAGCAGCTCCTCGATTGGCTTGATACCTTTCTCTTCTAGTTTATCTGCGCGACGAGATCAAGTAAGGTATATCAACATTTTGATAGGCAACCTAGTGGATTCACTAGATTATAAATATGCGACGAGTACCTATACGATGACGTTTTACTGGTGGTAGAGCTCCAGTGACGGAGCTCGCGGGCGTAGGCACCACCGCATTACCTAATATACTTGCCGCTAAATGGTAGTGTTCAGCACTATCGTGTTCCGGTCAGGTGGTAATATATGGCCCTGTTATTTCCGACGCAGAGGCATAACACCTTAGGCCCCAGGAGTGGTAACGCATCTGCATTTTAACCTTGGTCTTTTTGTGGGTGTCTATGGGCTGCAGTCATCACTTAACATCAATGTGAACTGCACTCTTGTTTGCCAAATCCATAACATTAAAAAAAAATAGGCTTAAAATTAGGTTTCCAGCATATCTGGATAAACGAAGTAATTCTGCAGAGGTATCCTAACCTTTACTTAAGCTTCCTTAGGCTTAGGCTGCAGCTCCCGGTTAGTTTCGCTTCAGCGTTATGAAATTTGATATACTTTACTATCTACTCTCATATAAAACTACTAAACATACGCTTTAAAAAAATATAAAAACCGATCGCGTGATATCGGAGAAGTGGGATGATAAGCATGAACACCGTTACACCAGATTTTTATTTATCATGATGTTAAGGAAGGCTTTGAATGGAACATCTCTCAGCATACTTTTTTGATGATACTATAATAATTATCTAATAACACAAAAAATATCGAATTAAACTATTATCTTAATAAATTCCAACCCTGCTCAACATACCAGTATCAACGCAAGTCCGATACAGGGCCTTCGCTTTGAGCACGCTCTTCGGCGGGTCCTTCTCATCTTCAGCATCCAGCAGCTCGCTCAGGTCCACCACGAGCCGCTCCCGCAGCTGCGCCAGCTGGTCCCAGGAGGTGGCCCACTCCGGCACCGGGTTCTTCTTGATCCAGCCCCCGCAAGCAAACTCGTAGAAGTCCTGGCATGGGTCCACTTCTTTGTTCAGCGCCGAGAGGATCCTGGATGCTGTTGGGTAAAATTAAGCAAAATTAAAAGGAGATCTAGAGCTCTAGTAACGGAGCTCGCGGGTGTAGGCAGAGTAGGCACCACTGCATTACCTCTATCTGCCGCCAAATGATAGTGTTCAGCACTATCGTGTTCCGGTTAGATGGTAATGTACGGCCCCGTAATAACAATAAAAGAAACATAACAACTTAGGTGTCAGGGGTGGCAGCGCATCTGCATTTTGACTTCCGGTGTTTGTGTAGACGTAAAATCATGAAAAATATTTTTTTTAGGGTACCTCCCCTAAACTGGGGACAAATTTGTTTTCACAATAATCCCTTAGTGTGGCATGTCATTGAATAGATCTTCATGAAAAAATACTATTATTCCGCTTATTAGAATCCCGTCTCCGGAAGTGTCTCCCCTTCCCTCTGCAAGCTGAACGGTGGTATTTGAACGCATGAAAAAATCACGATGATAGTACCTACTTAGGTACATATAATCAAATTAAAAAGGAAAACTATCACGGCTAAATACACTCTACCACTTCACGGAGTAGGTAATAGTCGATCAACTTATAGGTAAAATGTAAGTACCTTACCTAGGTAACTACTTTAAAAAAACCATTACTCTTGTCCTGACATGCACTTGGACGGTTTCATTATTAACGAAACAAAAAAGAACTTCATGAACGTTAAAAATGAATATGCTTAATTTTTATTAATAAAAAAAACACGTGACATCCTTAACAGCAAGTGTTATTTCGACTTCGATTTACACTTTTTACTGGTGGTAGAGCTCCAGTGACGGAGCTCGAGGGCGTAGGCACCACCGCATTACCTAATATACTTGCCGCTAAATGGTAGTGTTCAGCACTATCGTGTTCCGGTCAGGTGGTAATGTACGGCTCTGTAATTTCCGGCACAGAGGCATAACACCTAATGCCTCAGGAGTGGCAGCGCATCTGCATTTTGACGTCTGGTCATTGTGTGGGTGTCTATAGGCTGCAGTCATCACTTAACATCAATGTGAACTGTACGCTTGTTTGCCACTTTTATTACATAAAAAAAAAAAAAAAACTTTATTTTGACTTTGTAGATTCTGAATGAAGAAATTATCCCGAAGACAATCTCCGAGCATCCTTCCTCAATCTGTTCTAACCGGAAGAGCTATCTCACGAGTACATTAGGTAAACATAGCTACACGTGCCGTAAATATGACAGGTTTTGTGTGATAAACCCAAAACAAGTTGTCCTAATTTTAGTACAGTATAATTTACTTGTAATCCCGTTATGTAAAATTCTATTTCAAAACAAAGGATTATTAGGTAAGTGTGCCAAACGAACTCCGTGTGAGCTTTAAGTTCTCATCACATCTAAGGCGTAGATGTTTAGTGATAATATGAATTTGGTTTAGTTTAAAGAACAGATTTAATTGAAATTAAATTATTAAAAATCTCCAAATTGTTTGATTAAATATGACTGAGTTTGAAACACGCACCAACTTCATCCAAATCTACATCCGGAGCACAATCTATGGATCTCAATGAGATGAAAACAAAAAATAAAACCACTGATAACATTTTCACAAAACCGCCCTAGCTCATGTATTTCTATACTAGCCACCATCACACTAATTCAAGTAGATATACCAATCGTGTATCAATCATAAAGGCTGGCGCACACAGAGGTGCGGGCCGAATGCGTCGATGCAGCGGTTAAACTACGTTAAATTTCACACAAGTTGTCATTACTTGCAGCGTTATCAATCAGTGTTCTACCTCGTGAACAGTTTCATACGAACATTGCGTTACACATGTGATACAATACCCCATATCGTATAGCGTGTAGCTAATCCTTAAAATATATTCTATCCTTATAACACGTGTCATAATATATGTCATTGTTCAAATTGCGTAGTCACTACTACGCATCTTGATAATAACAGAGTACAGTAAAAATGGCGCAGTTTGTCCCTAATTGAATCACCATGTGGAATTAATTAGCGGATAAATTAAATAAAATAGTATTATCCGTGTGACGGCGACATCTCTATGTTAATCTAATTCGTAGAAGTATTATAATTATTAATTGTAGATATAAAAGCAAAACAGATTGTAAGAGCGTTTACCCGCGCCTTAAACTCGCGAGACTTTTATGTTTTAAAATGTTCAGACTAGAGGAATAGTGTAGATTCATTCTCATTCTTACCAATTAGGAGAATCTACCGAAAAAAAATCGCTATTTTCAAATATTTTTGAGAATTTACCGTATATAACTCGTAGTAGATTAAATTTAATTCACAAACTTTCTGATAGATGTTGCAATTAATTGAAAATTTTGAAAAGAACTGCTACAGCTTCCATTTTTGTCACCTCATGCTTTTGTTTTTACCAAAAAAAATAATTTTGTTGTAACAATAAAGTTATGTTCGATAATCTTAGGTTCGGTTTTTACTGGTGGTAGAGCTCCAGTGACGGAGCTCGCGGGCGTAGGCACCACCGCATTACCTAATATACTTGCCGCTAAATGGTAGTGTTTAGCACTATCGTGTTCCGGTCAGGTGGTAATGTATGGCCCTGTAATTTCTGGCACAGAACCATAACACCTTAGGCCTCAGGAGTGGTAACGCATCTGCATTGTCACTTCGGCCTTTGCGTGGGTGTCTATAGGCTGCAGTCTCCACTTAACATCAATGTGAACTGCATGGTTATTTGCCATTTACATTACATTAAAAAAAAAACACAAATATTTTGGTGGAACCGAACCTAAATAAAGTGAAATAAAAGTTATTTTTCCAGAATACTAAATCTTGGAAAGTATAGATATGAAACAGCAATTCCGAAGAATCCATGGTGGACACATAGTATAGCTTAGTTTAATGGTAATTAAGTGGCGACAGTAATAATATGAAGTAATAGCGGACATAACACGTGGTAAATGATTAGGATGATGCAAGATTGTTTGTCAATTTCATGTTCCTTTAAAAAATTGCCAATCGCGAAGTTATTTTCTCAAATCAATTTTATTATTACAAACCACAAACGTCAATTAAAAGGCATACCTTGCATTTATGGCGAAATATAGGTGAATTTAACACTTGGTTCTACTTGAATTAAACATTTGTTAATAATAATAATAATAGCAACCCGTTATACGTCCCACAGCTGGGCACGAGTCTCTCCCCTTTTCGGGGGGAGGCCTGGACCTTACTCCACCATCATCACACACCCGACCGCGCCCGTATCGCTTGACCGAGTAGATCGCCTACTATCTACACCAGCCGCTGGGCACATGGCCCCGCTGCTGATGCACTTTTGAACATTAGTTGCAGATAAATATAAATCATTTTACTGTCCACTACTCATCCTTTTTCATTATTATCCTTCCAGCCGAAAGACGTCCAAAGCCTTCCCCAAAGATGTCCACCACAGTGTTGTGCGTCATTGGGGGAGAATATGCCATAATATAAATAATTAATATAATTTAAATATGTAAATCTGTAAATAGTAACGTAAATTTCTACTTACACTTAGTTAAGTTTTTTTTTTGTTAATTTCTCAAATATTTATTTTGTCTCGTATGTGTGTCGCTCGACTGTATCAATAAAGAGTTTTTCTTCTTCTTCTTCTATAATCGCCACGCTTTTTTTATGGCCCGTAATTTCCGGCAAAGAGGCGTAAGAGTTTAAATCTTAAAAGTGGCAACACATTTTTTAAATCTTTGTTTTATGTAGACGTTTATGGGCTACAGCGCTACTTATGCCATCGAAGTGAACTGTATGCTCATTTGTTTTATGGTTGTTAGTTTTTAAGAATCTTTTTACATAGATATGTCAACTGTTTGTTTTCTTTAAAAAAATATAATTAAATATTTTGTGAGTATTTTAAGCGTCTACCTGGGGGCCGACCGCCTAGCTCAAATGCTTTCGATTATGACAACTTATTATCAGTTTCTTACCACCTAACTTTTTCCTGGAAGTGTTTACGTCCGCAGGTATACATTAAAGAACAAAATATTTTAAAAGGCGGTACGAAACGGACAAGATAAATTCCTAAACGAAAGTATTTCAGTTAGGAGGTCGGCCCCCTGTTACCGTTATTAATATCGGGCAAAATTATTAATATCACGTTTGCTGTATGGGTGATGTGCGTCTTCCTTAAATATTTCTGTTTTTTGTAATTAAAATAATACGACATCTGTTACCGCAAGAATCACTGGTGTTCAGGCACTGAAGCCTGGAGCTATGATAAGAAAGATAAATTACAGACAATAATAAAATATGTTATACGAATATAAACAATTACACATAAATTATACGCAAGTGGACGATAAATGAAATGTGGATCACAATTAATAATGTAAATAGACAATTAAAATAATAAGAAACGAATGCAAATGATGGTGTTATTGGATAATGACACTGTAAATGGTCGTGGTTAGCATAGCTTTGCTCGTCCTTATTATTGTGTATGCAAATCAATTCATTCCTTTAGGGCTAGCGCACATCGTGACTGGTGCGATGCTCGTGGATAATAATTAGATAAAATATGGGGGGGAAGTGTTGTGATTTTCTGACGAATTTTGTATCACGTCGGGTAAGTTTAAACTCTGCATTCATGGTTTCAATGCGGATAAGAGAATCATGTTTGCTATTATGAAAATTTCAGGCGCTCTCTTTTTATCACGAAACTTAATACAAACAGATTCTTAGAGCTAAAATATTTTTTTTCATATGAGGCAAAGTAACTTATGAAATACATATTAATATTAAACAAACTAACGAATAATACATTTTGCGTCTGTATTTCTTTGAAGGAAAAGGTAGAGTATTTCTAAGTTTACGTTCTAAGTAGCCAACATGCGTGTAGTTAACATTGGTGGTAAGCGATAACTGCAGTCTGAAAGACAAATTCCAAGTTTCAATGTGGTTGCGTTGACATTAATGAGATTTAAGATCATATTCTCTAACAGAAAATAGATAATTCCTAACTGGGAATCTTGTTAGAGATAAGACCAGTTTCTTTGATGATAATATCGCACCCTTAGAATTATAGTGACCTATTCCAAAAATGTAAATTTTTGGGAAACGTTAAGTAAAGTTTTAAACACGTAAGTTTTTTTTTGTAAATGAAGGTTTTTACAATAAAATTCCATACAACTCATACAAATAATAGTTTAATTTGTTTCTTTACTTAGTTGTCTACATGTATTATGAGAAAATAAATTAATAGATATTGATAAAGCATTTTATTTTAATTTTTAAAAAAATGGTATCATTATTAGGTCTTTATAATATTGAAGCCCGAGTTTTTTAAAAAGACTCTTTGTTATATAGGTCTCTCTATTTCTTAATTTTCAGCCAAAATCTTGAATTATTCGTAAGTGTGTCTCTGTATTAGTAAATTTTAGATATTTTTTAAGGGTTGCGTTAAACAAAAACAATTAGAATAATAAAAGAGGTTTATTAGAAACTGAACTTATTAAATAATCAGTACAGGTTTGCAGTTTACGATAATCATAGAAGTTTATAATCAAACATACAGGATAGACTCTAAAAGAAAACAAAATTATAACTTCTAAACATAACATTTCTTAGAAATAATTCTAGTCCTTATAATTAAATCACATTGCTTGTTTTACCTTAAGTATTGGGTATTAAAATATTATTATTAACAATCTTAACTATAACAGTCTTGGAATAATTAGAATCACACACTTTAGTATTAGGTACCTACATTCTAAGTACAATCTTAAGCATAACAGTCTCAGTAGTTATAATTATTAACTTTGGACAATATTTCAACTGACTCTAAGTAAAATGTTATGAAACATTGTATACAAAACATACTAGCTTATAAATCTCTGCTAAAACATAATCAACAGTAAGTAAATAATTAAAAAATAGAATTATAAAAGTCTGCGTAATAACTAGGAATTAAGTTTTTATTAATGAGATCACGTAAATCAGATTTCTTACGGTCACTTAATTCTAATCTTTGTGAGTATGCTTTGGTTACCATTATGGCATCAACACCTTCCATTTTCTTCCGTTTGTTTCTCATATTAACCGAAATAAATTCGTTTTGAGTGTATGAAGTTTTATACAAAAACACAAATGGATCCGTTTTACAACATTTAAGAACTCTTACATTGTTCCATGAGATCTTTTGTTTGTCTACGTCTTCATTGAAATTGTAGCCCCATTTTTCTTGCAAAATCTTTAAATCTTTAAAAAAATCATAATTTAGCTCTTTTACGTTGAAAGGTTTACCAGTCTTGCGGGAATTTTTAATTAACGTGATGTATTGGTAGGGGGTGTATAATGGTCCCCATTTCTTATTTCTTTTAATCTCTTTTTCAATGAGGCTGTGAACATTATCCCCTTCATTTTGGGTATGGCCCTTTACTAAGTATTTGTGAGTAATACTGTGAATATTTTCGAATTTAGAAACAGCATGGGAATATAATGTTGTGATATACTTGTTTTTATTTTGGCCACAACAATTGTCGGAAAAAAAAGTTATGTGAAGAGTTTTGTTGGGATTTTGCTCATTTAAAAGGTGCAAATAATCAAGAATACTTGAGCCAATTTCATTAGCACCTCTTTTGCCTTGAACCTCATCCCAGAAATAGCAGTAAACATTATCATAAGCCCTTATCTTATCCACATTTTCTTTGTCCGTCTTCTTACCCTTTTTTACTTCTTCTGATTTCTTTGTCATTTCCACTATAGTAAAATTAAAGCAATTAAGTTTGGATTTATAAAAAAAAGATGAAGATTCTCCAATGGGACACTGCATAACAGCCTGCAAATCATAGACCGCGCAAATATTTGTCTCGTCAATATTTTGACGATCTAAACGTTTTTCTTGACGACACAAGTCTTTTTCTTTTAGATGATCATCATATTTTGCTTGAATATCTATTTTTCGAGCAGGGTTTGCCATTTCGTAATCTACGCATAAATCACATCTATCTTTTTTAGGTTGAAAGAAACCTATATTAAATTCTTTATTAAAGATATTGTAATACAACCAGTAGTCACATGAAGGTTTCCCTTCTTCTTTCTGTAGCTTGTCAAAATCTTTCCAGAGATCCATAATAGTCTTCTCGCCACTTATATACTCTCTACTCGTAGACGCTCTTAAATAATGAGATTCAATCCTTGGAATCGAATTTATATGTCCCTTAATACTCTCGATGAGATTCACGTCTATTGGTTTCCTTGACACGTGCTTACCCCTATTGTCTTCACTGACGAAATTTTGAGGATCAGTTTTCTTTTTTATAGTTCTGATTTGGCGGTCACATATGCCTAACGTGTTTATGAAAAATGTCTTACAAACACGAATTTTATTACTATTGACTGTAAAATAAAATGCATTATTTGGTAATCTAGGTTTGGCTGCATTGGTGTACTTGTATTTAGGGCGAATTTCCATCATACATGATCTAATATAAGATCTTTGCAAATTAATGTTACTAATAGCCCAATATCTCTCAAACAGTGTTTGTCTGTCTGTGTCGTTTATATTTTCAGAACATTTAAGCCTGCATTTACATGGTTCTTTAATACTACGGGCAGGTACGTTTTTCTTTGTAGTACATGACAAGTAAGCTTTACCAGAATTTCTTAGATTTTTTGCTACATTTTGCTCCCACTTTGTTGGATCTCGGGTACGTTTTCTTGATTTTCTAGCAGATTCCGGAAGAGTATTATTATCAACAGAGCTAGTATTTAATTCATCATTATCCGAAGATAGTGAAGAATTAGAGGCTGTTAAAGTAGGTGCCTTTGTAAGATGTGTTATAGATTTGTCGACTGCATAAGTTGGGTCGTTGTCACTTAAATCTACGTCACTTTCGTCCGAGTTTATTGGTGACTGATAGTAATTACTTTTTACATTAGAAGTACTTGGCCTTCTTACGGGAGAAGTGCTGCTAGAGGAAGACGATGACGATGAAGTTGACGATGATCGACTCGACGAAGAACTGCTAGTGCTGGACTCATTTATTAATACAGTAGCTTGCTTAGAAGTTCCAGGTTCTTGGATTGATTTGTCACTGTTATTTATAGTATGTACCTGAAATATAAAAATTAGTAAAATTGAGTATGCAATAAAATAGGGAATGTTTAAATAATTATGTAATCCAACTGCACTGAATAAATAAAACTTATAAACACCTCGGTCACTTTTGTACTGAAAAGAGGAAGCATCTTCGGGTCATAGTCTGGAATGGATACATTAGGCGAATTCTCTATAACTGAAGAACTTGTTGACAAAATATTACATTGTTTTTCAGGCGAATTGTCAATTATCATAATATTTTCATGCATTGGAGTCCCAAGGATGTCTTCGGCATTGTTTGCAAGCGATGAATTACATGGCACATTCATATTATTTTCTTTACATTTTTTTGTATCAATTTTTATTTTTTCTAAAATGTAGTCGGCGCGTCTTTTCATTTTTCTAGTTATAAGTACTGGTAACTGAGAATCTGAAATTTAATATAAAATACCTTAAAGTTGGTCAAACTTATTTATAAACACTTCAGAATAGTTTAGTATTTAGACAGACCCATGTCTAACACGGCCAGTAAATAATAATGATAAATATTATTAGAGGGACTTAATAAGAGATGATTTTTTATCATAGCCAATATTTTCAGAACTTAAGAGACCGAATTAAAAATAAGTCTATAATTATTACCGTTCTTCAATAAAAGAGGGTCTCAATGACAAATAAGTCACAAGTTACTCAGGAAATTATAGTATTATATAGACTCAATTATAAACAAGGTCTTTATAATGTTGAAAAGTTTTACTTGTACATACCTTTACATTGAATCCTGTACCGGCCTATTTCGGATTAGGTCTCTGTAAATCTAAACACGCAACGACCTGCTCTGGACACTCGTGGCATGTTACTGCTTACGTCCGTCTAAAACCGAACAAACGCGGCGAGGGGAGGGGAGTGAGAGAGACACAAGTATACCGTTATGAGCTTTCAACGCCAAAATCGGTATATGTTTTAATGAAAGTCGATAGTGACAGTCCTTTTAGGTCGTTATTTGAAATAAAGTCAAAATCATGATTTTTTTAATTAGGTCCCTATAATTCTAAAGGTGCGATATGTCTGTCCTGATACAAAGAATCCTACGCACGCATGCCTTATTGCGATGCCGCTGCACAGCGCCTATATCTAATCCTTGTTGAGTTGTGCATTATGCTGTACCATAAAAAATATTTTAAGTTTAAATAATTAAATCAAATCGTTGATTTCCTCCCTCTCCTGATTTTAAAGCTTCTTTTGGAAGTTTTGAATTAAAATTACCATGAAACTGTAAGCTCATACAAAGATCATCGCGTCAACAGTGTGATCTAACCTTTACCCATGAAGCGAGGTTTGCTATACGCACATACGTGAGCATAGGAAACGCATGGTGGGAGAAGAATTGTTGGTACGCATTTAAATTCCTTCGTTGATTTAAATTAAATATGTATGTATTTACAAGGAAAAAATCTGAATGGAAAGCTATGCGCTATTTTAATTAATGTGGGATCGCACTGGCCGATCTTCAACTGTGAACTTATGCTGAATCGCAATAAGACATCAGGAAACGATTTTATTTCGGTCCACAAAAGAAAGCACAGTGCCTCCTCAGTTGTTTAGTGGTAGCAGGTCACAGGCTACTATTACTACCTGCTACGCTGGTCCTGGGTTTTATCAACGGGGACTATCAGAGATAAAGCTATATTATCCTTATCTCTGGTGCTATTGGGTGTTTTCCATATTCCGGATGTTTCCCAGTGCCAACCTTGGAGTTTGGTAATGTGCCCGGAGATGTCAATAGGCTCGCCGCCATGGGACATGACGTGGCCGCTAAATCTTATGAGTTTGTATGTAGGTATGTTTGAATGTATATGTAATTTTTGTATTCTTTTATTATTAGGTAGTTATTCTCGTAACATAACTGGAACCTGCCTGTGTCAGTTCGGAGGAGGGCGTTGATTCTCGTGACACAGTATATTTCTTACTTTTGCGAGTGTCATCGTTTCCAGTTTCTTTCTGTGATTTTGTCTTATGTTTCAAATAAATAAAGCTACTATACGAGTAGCTGTCTTATTCACCTGCTAGAGATAAGAATCACATTATACCGCATAAGATTCTGATTACTCAGTCCGCGATGAGAAAGGGCTTCGGTCTGATGTAGCAGCGAGCACCAGCATGGTGGTGTATAATACACCTAGCGTTATCAGCGACAGTACTAACGCACCGATCAGAACTGACCAGCACCGAACCTTGCGCACCTATAAATCACATAGTAACACGTACCAGTGCCGACGCAGTCCTCGCTGAGACAGGGCCTTGGGCTGGTGTACTCAGTGAGCACCAGCACAGCGGTGTACACGCCCAGCGCTATGAGCGACAGTGCTAACGCGCCGATCAGCACTGACGAGCACCGGACCGTGCGTTCCCTGTAAAAATAAATTGAATATAACCTCAATATAAACAAAAGTGTCAACAATTAAGCCATTGGTTCGGCCAACAGCTTTTAAATTTGCATCTTTTCACCCCGGCCGAGATTGGAACCTGGAAGTAGGCCAGTGCCTATGCCTCTTTTAAGATACCTATTGCAAGAGGCAACTGGTCCATGGGGCCCAAAAACTAATCAGTGTGAGGGTCATGGTCGTCAGTTGCATTAGCTATAATGCAATGGATGAATCAAGCAGTTTGAAAACTGTTTATAAGAATTTAAACTACAAAAACACCAGGCACCTACCTACTGAATGAACCTGCTAATCAGATTTTTGTCTAATCTATAGACATACTCATGAATAAATATTTCTCACCTAAAAATTTAAACGATTCCATGCCGGTGTTCGTAATTGAAAGATAATTTTCATCGCAAAAAAGGGCCACTAAGTACTATCTAATCATTCAAGTACACCTATCCTTTGTTTTCTCTTATTAAAAAAATGAAGAATTCACTAGTCACCTTGATAAAAGATCATCTTAATTTGAAGCATTATAATCGATAATGCATGGATTAGTGTAACCAATTATCAATTGGTGACACCCCCTACGGCAGTTCCGCGGGCGGTAACGAGCGGCGGAACCGACCGACAATTGTCTACAATTACACTTTCTTACAACTCGTGACTTGTCAACGATGATTTCCGATATGTAACTGTTGGGTAACAGTTGTTAAGTTTCTTTGGAATGACACGTTATTGTATTGAATTGTGGACATGGTAATGAAGAATATAGCTTTTGAGCGATTTCTGCCGCTAATTCAACCCTTAGCTTATGACCTATTGATTATTATTTGACAAGTTGATTAATTAGCCAGTGGCGTGCATTGCAGGCAGAAAGGGCGAGCCTACTTCACTGTGTTGAGGTAGGATTGGGTTCCTGTTTACTTTAGAAATACATCAATTAGAATAAATTAAACCTATATTCAGCTAGGCTATTTGTCTCAGCCTACTCTGAGAATGTGGAGCGCCAGACAGCCCGGTCCTGACATATCTCCCGTACTTCTTCTATATTCCTAATTCTCTTTATGTATGCGCGCCGACTCCTAAGACTCTTGACCCACCCTCAGTATTCGACCTAATTGGTCAAGGTAGGTCAGTCTTGGTCTGTTAAAAATAACGTATCCCGAATTATTATATTAAAGCGTTTCTAGAAGAGGTTTTATTAAAAAAATGGCGTCATAAGGTAATGCAATAAAATGTGAAGGAAAAAATTGATAGATCAGACATGGACTTCGGTAGCTTAGTTGGAAGAGCTGGACTAGATCCCCAGTGGTCGCGAGTTCGAGTCTCGCCTGAAGTCATTTTTTCCTTCCATTTTTATTTAAACAATATATTTCACTAACATGTGTTATTGCAAAAAAAAAAAATATCTGCTACTAGCTGACCCGGCAAACTTCGTATTGCCTCAGAATGAAATAATGTGTCAAAGGTTTGATAGATATGGACTATTTGTATGGGAAAATGAAATTGTGGAATCTACTATTTCTCTTCAATTCCTTCATATTTTCTAACCTTTTAAACCTTCCCTGGACTTCCAAAAATCATTCGAAACCAAAATTAGCCAAATCGGTCCAGCCGTTCTCGAGTTTTAGTGAGACTAACGAACATCATTTGATTTATATATATATATGTTTATAGATTAAGACGTAACATAACTTTATTCAATGCGGTGAGTGTGACACAAGCGTGTGAACAAATGTGTTGTTTTAATTTTTTTATGTTTTAACGGAAAACGAACGCAGTTCGCACTGATTGTTATTGAAGCTACGCAACAGATTAAACTTATTGCGTATAGATTTGTCGATGTGTGCTGATCTCGACTAAGTTTTTTTGTCATAAAAGTGACAAAGAAGCGTGCAGTTCTCATTGATTGATTAGGTAATGCGGTGGTGCCTACGACCGCGGGCTCCGTCACTGGAGCTCTACTACCAGTAAAAGTACTGGTGATATAGTTCCAGTGTAGTAGTTCGAGGGCGTAGGCACCACCGACTTACCTTAACTATCTAAAGCTAAACCGTAGCATTGTTACATCGTAGCAAAATATTCAGCACTACTGTGTTCCGGTTAGATAGTATTTTAACAAGCATGTGTTAATGCGAAATAATATAATATAAAACAATTATTAAGGGTAAGAGCGACTTCTTTACGATATTCAATAAACTGCAAAGTCTATTATATCGGTTGCCTAACTAGCATAGTTGGCAATAGATGGCGCTGCTGCTACCATAAAGCAATGCAATAAATGTGAAGGAAAGATTTGACAAATCGGGCAGGACTTCAGTAGCTCAATTAGAAGAGCGGCTGGACTAGATTCCCAGTAGGCCGCGAGTTCGAGTCTCGCCTGAAGTCAAATTTTTCTTTCCATTTTTCTTTAAATAAAATAGATAGTAATGTATGGCCCCCGAAACAACTATCACACAGGCTGTCAGAGATATAACAACTAAGGTCTCAGGGGTGGCAACTCATCTGCATTTTGACCTCTGGTTTTTATGTAGATGTCTTTAGGCTGCAGACATCACTTAACATCCACGATGAAAGTATTTGATGTTTAGTAAGTAACATTACATGCCTTACCCATTAGCAGCGAATATGTAGATGATAATACTCCTATAGGTTTTGCGAGATATGCTAATGACAATGAACATGATAGTATTTATAAAGATACTCGTATAATATTTCGAGACGACCCAGTTAGTCCAGCGGTGTTTGACGACCGTTTGATCCGTCGCGGGTTTAATCCGCAAAAGGCTCGATTTTTGCCTGAATTCGATTTTATCTTCCCATTTTTCTTTAATTTTTTACGAGTAAAGCTACGCGTAACAGTTAAGAATTAATTACACACAAAATAACAACGCACAATCAATTTCATCGGACAATGCCTCTTCCTCTCCTCGGAACTTGGCGAGACAATGGAAAATTTCAACAAAAGTGATAAGTCATGTGTTTCACTAATGATATTCGTCGCACGCGCATCCTACGCGGACAGCATGTCTACAGCACCGTTACTCCGATAGTACATCTGTGATAAGGTATTCCCTGTGTTCAGTGATTAATATCTTAGAAAAAAGTATTTCTGAGAAATAGTCTTGTCACTTTGTCAAAGCATAATACTTCTTGGAATTGGGATGGTAAGCACACTGAGCAGCAAAGTTATAGTATATTTGACTTACTTAATACGATAAGGCAGACAGGTAAACATTTTAGGTCTCAGAGCTAGCATCGCCATTGCAATTGCATTAAAACTTCTAAAAGTGTGTAGCACAAACTATTAAAGAAGCGCTAGAAGAAGAAGAAGCACGGGAGATGTGTCAGGACCGGTGTATGCACAGTGCACACTCCATCTATATACATAGTATGTATTACTATGTGGAGAGAGTGACACATACAAACTATTAATTTATCAGGGAGGTGAATCACATTGCCTTGTACCTACTACTTTTTTTACTGGTGGTAGAGTTCCAGTGACGGAGCTCGCGGGCGTAGGCACCACCGCATTACCTAATATACTTGCCGCTAAACGGTAGTGTTCAGCACTATCGTGTTCCGGTCAGGTGGTAATGTACGGCCCTGTAATTTCAGGCACAGAGGCATATCACCTAATGCCTCAGGAGTGGCAGCGCATCTGCATTTTGACCTCTGGTCATTGTGTGGGTGTCTATAGGCTGCAGTCATCACTTAACATCAATGTGAACTGCATGCTTGTTTGCCACTTTTATTACATAAAAAAAAAAAAAAAAAAAACTTGTAGTAGCTTAAAGCTCGCCATATGTAGGTACCTTAAAAGTGCATAGAAGGTAAACAAATACATAATTTAGTTTATCCTTTTCAAATATAAACATTATCAATTAGGTTTTGTTGTAATAGTATAGCGTTTGCCCTGCGGTTCCGTTTTCTATCCTCTGATATACTATTATATCAGGAAAGAGAATCCAAGGGCTTTCGTTGATTAAATCAACAATCTTCTTCCCATTGACACTTGCAATGGGGTAAAAAAAGAAAACTGCAGCTTGCAGACATCTACATAAAATTTGAGGTCTGCATCCTGAGGTGTGAGCTATTTCATCCGTGTCTAAATAATTAGATATTACGAGACTATATGTACATTACCCGTGACTAAATGGCAAGTCATGTTTGCGTGTATGAATGTATGTTTAGCTCTGTCAACGCTTTCGAGAAATAATTAGGAGCGAGTTACGTTTTATTTAATGAAATGACGAACCTTAATGAATAAAGGAACTTGACGCTCTATGGGGTAGGCAGAGGCATCGCAAGCAGAGCATCAAGCATACATGCAAATACCCACTATTCGCCGGTTACATATTGGCCCATGTAACAGGTGGTGAGGTTTACTCCGAGGGTAGCTAAGCAACTTCCAGAAAATGGAAAAATCCAATAGCACGAGAGAGAAAGGATAATACACTTACTCATCTCTGTTTTTTTTGTATGTAATGAAGGTGGTAAACAAGTATGCAGTTCACATGGATGTTAAGTGATGACTGCAACCTATAGAGTAGACATGTACACAAAAACCGGAGGTCAAAATGCAAAAGCGTTGCCAACTCTGAGATCTTAGATTGCGGGGCTATACATAATGATCTAACCGGAACATGATAGTGCTGAACACTACCATTTGTTGGCAGACAGATTAGGTAATATGTTGGTGCCTATGCGCTCGAATCCGTACACTGGAACTCTACCACCAGTTGATTATCTCATTCAGTAATGCTGTCGAAACATATTTCGAGTTAGTTGAAGTTCGGTCATCAGTTCCTGCTTCTTTTTGGTCGTTACACTTTTGACACAGTCGTCATAGTTGTCCCTTGAGGGTTGGTGGCTTACTTCACAAGCCGCCGCCACTACTCGCGTACAGATGCGTTTCTGGTGCACTCATAGAGCAACACAGGCCACCGGCCGACCGGAAGGGAGTAGCCATAGCTTTTATTAACTGTGCAAAACAGTCTGTTATTTTTTGCGGGGGGAAATCGTCTTTTACTACGAAACTCAAGCTTTAACTTTAACAAAATTTATAAACAATTTCACGAACACATTTAAACATCTCGGCGACAGGCATAGGGTCAATTGTGCTGGTACTTTGAGAGAGGGGCAAGCCTGCATATGGCTACTCCCCTCCGGTCTGCCGCGGTCGGTCGCTCGTGTTGCTCTATGGGGTGCACTCGTAATGACTTCTTAGTAGCCGCTTTAATTTGATCTACCGTTGAAAAGTCAAGCGTTCTATGGCGAGTTGTAGCATGTTCGAGACGGCGTGCCGTCTCGAAACGTGTCCAAAAACGTTAGAATTCGAGACTGAACTACAGAGCTCCACATTGAGACAAGACATTCTCAAGGTTCAGTTAAATGTACTCAAAACAGACAATGCGTGTAGAAAGTGGTATCGATCAATATTCGTTGTCTGAGCTCTCGTTCTTGTCTCGGCACAGTTATGCAAAGTATTGTGTGCGGAAACGGGACATTGTACGACTGGACTTGATCGACTTAAGTTGGGTGATTTATTGCGTGTCAGGTTACGTAGGCGGAATTTAGATATAATGGAATTTAAACTTTTTTAGAACCATGCAATTCAATTGGATGTTAAGTGATGACTGCAGCCTATTGACATTTACACAAAAACAAGAGGTCAAGATGCAGATGCCTTATACCATTTAGTGGCTCTCTAGTCCCATACTAGAGGGCCACCAATTGCACTGTATAACACTGGGACTCTACCATCAGTATTATCTCTGATTACAAAGGGAGATAGATACCTTTTACCACAAAGGGAGCAAAGTAGTTTTATTGAAATGTGTAAATAAAAATTGACTGCCTCAGACTACTCATTCTAGTGGAAGCAGGCCATTGCTGCTACGTTGGGATCATGGATTTGGTCCTCGGGGGTGGGTGGCTCGAGAAAAAATGTTATTGAATTTTTTTATTTTTTCGGAATTTCGCACAGTGCCAACATTGAAGTTTGGTATTTAATGCGCTCAGAGATATCACATGCATGAAATTCGGGTAACCTTAGGTACTATTTGTAATCTGGATAATTAGAACAGTCGCTTTACCATTAAACTATAGAAGATCCCTTATTCTTTTGGACCGGAATGTTAAGTTATGCAAACTGTAGCGTGAGTACGTACATTATATTGGGTTTGATTGACTTACGCTGGGTGATTTATAGTGTGTTACGTAAAGCATTGTCCATACTCCGATGGGACGTTCAGTGATAAAGTACTTAGATAATAGCCCTGAGTTGATATCTAAATCCGACACGTAACGGTTAAGGTACTATGCTCTCAGGAAATGTTTTTTGTGCCACGAGAGTAGGAAACCATTTACAGTTTACATTGTTGGTTACTAAGTTTAATTGGTGGTAGAGCTCCAAGTGTAGGAGCTCGAGTGCGTGGGCTTCACCGCATTACCTAATCTCTCTGCTGCTAAATGGTAGTGTTCGGAAATATCGTGTTCCGGTTAGATGATAATGTATGGCCCCGTACCATTCTAACGTGGGCACCAGACCATTCTGGGGTGGTCACGGCCCGCTCGGCCCATCTTTTCTATGCCCAAGAGAACGGGAGTAAGTCTATTTACTACATTTTTCGGGTATCATTCCAATTATAAATATAATCGAATGCCAAATCATCTAATACATCATAAATCAGAATTATTGACCATTTATTTAAACAAGTTCATTAGCCTTTTTACATAGATATGTTTGAAATTAATTTGACTAAAACTAAATTTAATATAAATCACGATACCAAATTCGGATGCATCCAAAAACATGGTGAATTCCTTTCATAACAGTTTTTAAACAGGTTTAGGTGACGTTGACCCCGAAAAGAATTTGAGGACATGCAAAACAACATAATCATGCGCATGAGTTGATACCCCTTCCTCCTCCCTCTCGAAGGGGTAGGGTTGTCACTTAACAACTTTCATGTTATGTTTAATTTGTTGTACTACAAAAAAATTTAACATAAATTCTTGGCACAAAAATACATCATTCGCCGATTTCGTTTTTGAGTTCCGTGTAAAAAGTGAGCATTCACCCAACCTTTCATGACCAAACACTCAGTGTCTTTGATTCGATAATTTCATAAATGCAGTGGTAGCCTTAAGAACTAAGTGCTTGGTTTTATTTTAAAACACAAATTAAGCGCATATCATAACTCATAGTATTTTTGGTTTCTTTAATTATTTCTGTTCAACAGCAAATGATAATAAAGATGATAATAAAATCATAGTTATTGACATTTTCTTTGGCATTTACCCACCCCTACCGTGTCACCAACACGATCAACAAACCCTCGCCTACTGATTACGAACAATGTGACAGTGATGAAGGTTCGATTAAAAAGACAAATGACTAAAGAAATTCTTTGTAAACAACATGAGTAACTGCTAAATAATAAATGTCTGCAATAAATGAAATATTAGGTACTACGATCGTTATTGACTTTTTTGCAAACAGGCATGAAGTTCAGGTTGAGGGTAACACCACCTGCGGTAGCATATACCTATTCTAGTATACCCTAGAGTAAGTAAAGATCCCAGTAGGTAATAGCATAGATTATACAGGAGGCCATAGGATCTTTTCGCTAAATAATTACATAATATCCCCAGTGGCTCTTTTGGTATTTAAAATGTGCTCAGGCGCCGCCAATGACTGCCCTGTATGATGGGCGAGCGCACAACCAGAAAAGACCAGATGCGACGTAAGGCCTGGAGACGGCAGCTTACAGCTTCTGAATAAAATGATTACGAAGATCAGGTATTTTTTTGCGTGAGATGAAGAATATCAATAATTCAATACGCTCACCATCTACCCACATATAACCAAAAAGACATAACTGACGAATTGCAAAACTATATTATTTGTCGCAGGCTCGCTTATTACTTATAGTATAATAAAGGAGTGAAGAATATTTAACTTAAACTAAGCAGAATAGGTACAGTATTTTTTTAAATGAATGTGGCAATCTAGAATGCAGACATTGATGTTAAGTGATGACTGCAGCCTTTAGACACTTACAAAAAAGACCAAGGTCAAAATGCAGATGCGTTACCACTCCTCAGGCCTAAGGTGTTATGCCTCTTTGCCGGTAATTACAGGGCCGTACATTACCACCTGACCGGGACACGGTAGTGCCGAACACTACCATTTAGCGGTAAGTATATTAGGTAATGCGGTGGTGCCTAAGCTCGTGAGCTCTGTCACTGCTGCTCTACCACCAGTAAAACCATTAGTTTTCAAAATAATAACGTGCCGTACAAAGTGTTTCCTAAATGGAAACCTTAACGTTTTCTTAACGGAATAGAGAACAGTTATCTAGTGTCAAAGTACCAAAACTGCATGATTAAGTTGCGATAATGGAGCGTACACACTAACCACTTCCTGATGCGTAAGGATTAAGGTTCATTGCCACGGATCCGCCCGCTAGCGTAATCGATGCGACGCACGTCCGCGGCTTTCCACTTAGGACTATGAGTCATGAGCTGAAGCGATTAAGAAGCGATTAAATTGCGTATAATGTTTTATGCCATATATGGGATGCTATATTGATGAAGTGAAAACCGTAGCTTATAATTGTCTACAAAAGCTGAATCTGTAATTGCCTACCGAAAGGTGCATTCACTTTCCATATAGACATAGTCACTACGTACGGCATTACTAATAAATTATATAAAATCAGTTACTAAAAAAATCTACAGTTAAATGAAATACTAAAATTTTTACAATAAATTATTAACTAAGTCAAACTAAAATAAATATATTCATTAGATTAAATAAACATGCCATTTATGACTTTGAAAAGAATCATGTTTTTTTCCCGAATTATCTATAAAAATGCATTAAATCGCTACATCTCATATCTTGCGTCGTTGTCACGGGGGTCTACCACGGCGCGCTCGGTGGATGGTGTAATAGCGCCCTATTCGTCTTCACTTTCCCTGTTAATTGCTCGTTACCGAACTTTCATATGATCGCGATCGCCACCTCGTTCCTGTATCCAGCCAATCGTGCAATACTCGATTATATAACTTGCTGGCCCTGTCAAAATACACATGGAGTCTTAATCAAAATGCTGAAAAAAGTTAATGCTTAACTTTTTTAAATAATGGTTGTTTAAAAGCTCAAGTCTTGATACTTTTTTATTCAAATAGCCTTGTTTGATCAGTCATCATGTCGTGAGAAAGAAATATTCAGAGCAAAACATTTGAGTAGGTCGCGGTCAGTTTCTGGGTTTCGTTTCTGAGAAATAGGATCGCGATAGACTGACAGATAGACGTACAGATGGAAAATGGAGTGATCCAGCAACGGTTCATTATTTTCATTACAGATATAAACTAACATGAGCACGGTTAAATAGGATTTCAATAAAATTTCAACCATCTGAAATTTACAAAATGTGGTATTGTGTTATGAATCTAAGGTTCATAGCAAAGAAACTGAAGCGACCAACAATTTAACCTGAATTATATTTTCAAAGGATAACAGTAAGATTTGTACTGAAGAAAAAGAAAAACTTGATATTTTTAACTCTGCGAAAAAATGAAGTTTAGTATGGAGTGCTTCTGCTCTTGTTAGGAAAGGCAATTTTTAATCCGGTGATTTAATAATGTATTAAATACCAGGAATTTTTCTTCTATCTTTCTTTCTTCTTATTTCTTAGTTGTTTTAACTTATACCATTTTTGTTTTTTCTTTACAAATCAAAAACTTGTTCTTGATTCAAAAATTATTTATATCACTTGCAACAAAACTTATTTTTTAGGAATGTCCTCATATTTAAATTCATCCTTCATGTCCTGGAGACGGCTTTACTTACCTACTGCAGTATTGCGGTGCCTGGAATACCAGAGTAGGTTAACAAATTCTTTTTTACATTCGAGTAAAACATGAATTGATCATGTAACGTGTGCGTTTACAATTAAACAGATAGCTATCACGACACCGTGTAACAAACACATGGCTGGTGTTGCCTTCCGCGTGACGTTGGCTGGTTGCTTTTATTTTGTTACCAATCTCTAACGAGAGCTTCCGATATTGTAGAAAGAAACACATTGTTGATGATGTAGTAAGAGTTCGATGGATCTTACAATCTATTTGAGATAATGTTTTAACGCTGATGTCGTCGTGAAATTACCAAATAAAGTAAAGAGTTGGTAATTTTTTTATTATTATGTAATCGATGTGGCAAACAAGCATGCAGTTCACATTGATGTTAAGTGATGACTGCAGCCTATAGAAACCCACACAAAGACCACGATCAAAATGCAGATGCGTTACCACTCCTGAGGCCTAAGGTGTTATGCCTCTGTGCCGGAAATTACGAAAAATGATCGAGTGGACGCATAATACGCTTATTTTTGGTGATAAGGGCGTTTTTTGTTTGTCGAAGAATATTAACAAATCTTGATAGTGACAGAAAAGTATTAGGTACGTCTTTATCTACTCTCTTATGTGTATTTCCACAAATTACAAACTGTTGAAACGAGACTTACGAAGTTTCGTATTGCAAAGACGGCAAATTGTGTAATTTTAATATTTTTATAATTTAGGTATACTTTAAAAATCTTTCAATTGGAATTAGTAATATCTATTAACTGATAAACGAAATGTAGAACCAAGTAAATTTTTAATTTTGGTATTGTTCAAATACGCACTTATGCAGGCGAGATAGCATCTTTATAGTAGGAAGGTACAATTAACTCCAGAAAAAGACGTTTTAAATATTCAATGGCACGAAAAGAATTTTAAATGATTTTGCGAAGTTGGCATTATGAGATGAGAGGAAAGATATAAAAAAAATAACTTTTCTCGCATTAATACCTACAAATCGGATGCGGCGTCGTATGTAACATACTAAACATTTACTTCTAAGTAAGTAACTGAATAAAACTATCAACAGTGTTGGATAGCCACTATAGCCGCACAATAAAGTAGATAAACACGCATACACACAAAAGAAATTACTTCTTTATTGTTGTCATAAAGCAAAAGAGAGTCCATTAAGCGATCTTGTAGACGTGACTGGTGTTAAAATATTCGTTGGCTAGATCTGTGTGAAAATTGTATTAAAACATTTTTTTTTATGTGATGGAAGTGGCAAACAAGCATGCAGTTCACATTGATGTTAAGTGATGACTGCAGCCTATAGACAAAGACCACTCCTGAGGCCTGAGGTGTTATGCCTCTATGCCGGAAATTACAGGGCCGTATATTACCACCTACCATTTAGCGGCAAGTATATTAGGTATTGCGGTGGTGCCTACGGCCGCGAGCTCTGTCACTGGAGCTCTACCACCAGAAAAATTTAACATTACTGCACGCCTGTAATCGTTGAAGAGATAAACAGTGGAATATTTTCATTAAGTAAGTAACTCTTTATTGTACACCAAAAACATAAATTGCAGAAATAACTGAACACAGATCAAAACAAAATTGTACTGCAATTAAGCGGTCTTCTTGCTTACTTGCTTAGAGCAATATCTTCCAGACAACCTAGTCTTGAAAGAAATTGTTCGAAGATAATAACGATGGGTAGGGTGTACTCATATTTAAAACTAAAAAAAAACATGTATATATATGTAGGTACACTGAGAGAAACAAAAGACATGGAGCAATGGAATTTTCTGTAATGGAGGTATCACGCGGTAGACAGAGTGTGGAGTGAGTGCCAGGGATAACTAATTTTTGGGCAAAAAACGTACCCCAAAGTATCACATGCCAAAGTATATTTCCCATGTTTTCATTTCGCATAAAACCATTTGGCATAACAACTTTTCGCAACTTTACAGTTAGCAATATTATTTTCGGCAATTTATTGTGTGTCATTCGACCTAACCGACGGCGGCGCCCACGGCCCCCGTCTTCATATACCTACCGTTCATATTTTCACAATTTACCACCCATATTAAAATTAAAATTTAAACAACCTTATTTTTGGAATATATTTTTTTTTAATGCTTTTTTTAATGTATATTATATTTGACTTACTAAAACTTGAGCAAGTGAAAAGTTGGATAATTAATATTTGACCAAATGATTAGAAGCGAAATATACATTTGATAGATCCTTTTGGGAATTAAACTTTAACGATATTTTTTTTGGGGAAAAAAAATTGACGAAAAATATTTTCTATTATTAATTTTTTGCAATAACTCATGCGAGTGAACTAAACGGAAAGGAAAATTTGACTTCGGACAGGAATCGAGCCTGCGACCTCAGGATAACCAGTCCAGCCGTTTTACCACTAAGCTACCGAAGTCAAATATTTTGGCAAACGGAAGGATCCTGAGTGCCAGATACCCCGGTTCTGACACACCTCACGTGCTTCTTCTACATTCCTTAATACAACTATTATATACAACCATTATCTTTTTAAAATAATGATACTATCATTATAAAATGTAATAAAAAGATAATAACATAATAATATACCTAGATAATAGTCTTTAAATAAATCTTTAATCAATAATTTAATCATCATCATTTCTTGTCGCATGTCTTTATGATGAACAACAATTTACTATAATTGAGTTTGGGCACCTATATATATATATTTCTGACTATTTTTTAATGACTACTTAAATAAAACAATTTAAATAATTATCTGTAGGCATAACTGTTTAAGCTCCAAGCCTCTCCCTCCAAAAAGGGAAGAGACTCGTGCCCAGCAGTGGGACGTATAATGGGTTGCCATTATTAAAACTGTTTAAACGTCGATCGTAAAATTAAATCGTGTCTCTGAAAATCATGTTTCTATACGTTAATATGGTTTAAAATGCCGTTGTAAAAAATATCAATCAATTTGAAGTTATTTCCCTTTTCATATAATGAAAATGAGATGTTTGTTCATGCATTTCACGATTATGAACTATAAATATTAATAAGATATGTTTATAGGCTACAGCCTACAAACATTTTCAGAGCCTGCCACTCCACAACATTCAAAAGCATTCCATATCGATACCAATCACATCGACGGTTGTGCGTCATTTTATAGGCGAAGATGTCATAATCGCCACGCTTGGCATTCGGATTGGGGCAGTCATAGTATTATAGCGGGACGCTGCTGCCCATCCCGCGATATTACATTTACTACCACCCAATGGGGTGGTTGAACCGACATTGTTCGGTTGACTGACTACACGAGCACAAGAGTTCTCTTTCACAAGTGGGTAGTGGGCAGTGGGCAGTGGGCTCGCCACGTTTAAACGTTTTAATTTTTTTTATGTAATGGATGTGGCAAACAAGCATGCAGTTCACATTGATGTTAAGTGATGACTGCAGCCTATAGACACCCACACAAGGTCAAAGTGCAGATGCGTTACCACTTCTGAGGCCTAAGGTGTTATGCCTCTGTGCCGGAAATTACAGTGTCGTACATTATGTAGCGGTATATATTAGGTAATGCGGTGGTGCCTACTGCCTACACCCGCGAGCTCCGTCACTGGAGCTCTACCACTCGTAAGATTAATGAAAGGCCCCGTTATTTCTATTAAAGAGGCAAGACAACTTAGGCTTTAGAAGCGGTGAATGAAATCAGCGCCAGTTTTAATCTGGCAAATGCTGAACCGGATGGGTATCCGGTTCAGCATTTAGTGCTACCGTGAGACACCCCTAAAAAAGGAATTATATATATATATATATATATATATTATATATATATATATATATATGTGTTTGTTTTTTCTTTTTCTTTGTATTAAGTGAGTTCCTAAGGAAATTCCTTTTTGTAATGTTACGTACTGTGTTTTTTTTTTGTTTTACTTTTTATGTGTCTCAGGCGCATTAAATAAACGTGTTTTCTTTCTTTCTTTCTTCTTTCATCTCCGGGTCTTATGTCAATGCTTAGGTACCTTTCACGTTAAATGTAAGCTTGTTTATTCATTCAATGGCAGGCACTGAAAATGTTTTTTTATTTGTAACCCATAAAAAGGTTTACAAGGTGTTATCACGCTTGTGGCTTCAGCAGAGGACGCTTCATCAATTGTACCGTGAAAATTAAAAAGAAAAAAAAACATTCAATAATGAGACTGAATGGTCAAATACGTGCTGGGTTCAAACCGTTCAAGTGGCTTATGACCGAATACCCAAACGTCACTCAATTTTAAACAGCCTTCAAATAATATAAGCTATCTCTGTCGTTTGTACGTGTTTTATAGAGACAAAACAGTTTTAAGTCCCACAAAGATTTAAATGACGTTTCAGTATGTGGCCGTTAACTATCTAATACTCTGTCACTTCAGCCGAAAGATGCCCACAGCAGCATACCCATTTTTTACACGACTGCACGAAAAGGAAGGTTATGTTTTTCAGGTGAATGTATGTATGTAGATTTCTATATTCCCTGCTATCTACGTTGAAAGGATTTCAACGTATGGGGTATCGTTAGATTCGTCTCAATGACGCAAGTGACATTAAGTACGTTAAGAAAATGAGAAAACAAAATGGCGGATTTTGGACGCCATATTGTGAGGTTCAAAATATTTTTTTAATATACATTATAGACACACGTGTGTACCACAATAAAGGGGAATAAAGGCGTGAAGATACTATTTCTATTCAACGCATTGTATTGCGGTGGATTGATAAATAGCATAATAGTGATGGTAGAGAGAAAACTTGAAGTAAGAATATATATATATTAATAATATATATATATTATTAATATATATATATTCTTACTTCAAGTTGTCTATATTATTAATATATATATATTTCTTTTGGTGGTAGAGCTCCAGTGACGGAGCTCGCGGGCGTAGGCACCACCGCATTACCTAATATACTTGCCGCTAAATGGTAGTGTTCAGCACTATCGTGTTCCGGTCAGGTGGTAATGTACGGCCCTGTAATTTCCGGCACAGAGGCATAACACCTTAGGCCTCAGGAGTGGTAACGCATCTGCATTTTTACCTCTGGTCATTGTGTGGGTGTCTATAGGTTGCAGTCATCACTTAACATCAATGTGAACTGTATGCTTGTTTGCCACATCTAAAACATTAAAAAAAAAAAAAAAAAAAAATTGTGGAAGCGCGAATGCGTTGAAGTCTTTTGTAACAAAAATCACGACGTTTGGTCGGAACTTGTGGGGAAGTATTGAATAAACTATTATATATTGGAGCTACGGTTTATATAACAGTGTTTCTGTTTAACACTCACTATCTGTCGCAAAATGTTTACTTGTTCAGCTTCAGTAGAGAACAGGCAGCCTCCATTTTTTATATATCAATGGCAAATAATCTTGCAGTTTACATTGGCGGTCATGTTTTCCTTTCTGAGGACGGAGATATAGGCGTCTGTGCCGGATATTACGGGCCCGTACATACCGAATAAATGGGAGCATCGCGCTGAATATTTACATTTGGGAAGGTAAATAAGGTTCTGTTGTGGTGCGTACGGTCTGGAGCTCTACTATACTAAAACACAAACCAAAATGAATTATAATATTATTATCTTCACGCCAGGTCCTTTAAGAGGTAGGTAGAGAGTGAGGAACATCAGATATCCCGATCCTGACAAAAACCTAAACATTTTAAATTAAAACCTTCCTAATTTATGTCCCAAAAAATTAAATTAACTTATTTTAGTAACAAGTGTAGATGCAGTGCCACCTTTGACGTCTAAATTGTTAGTAATACCCATGTCCCCAAATTTTTTACTGGTGATAGAGCCCCAGTGACGGAGCTCGCGGGCGTAGGCACCACCGCATTACCTAATATACTTGCCTCTAAATGGTAGTGTTCAACACTATCGTGTTCCGGTCAGGTGGTAATGTACGGCCCTGTAATTTCCGGCACAGAGGCATAAGACCTTAGGCCTCAGGAGTGGTAACGCATCTGCATTTTGACCTTGGTCTTTGTGTGGGTGTCTATAGGCTGCAGTCATCACTTAACATCAATGTGAACTGCATGCTTGTTTACCACTTCCATTACATAAAAAAAAAAAAAAAAAATTACAGGAACGTACATTACCACCTGATAGGAACACGATAGCGCTGAACACTACCTTTATTTAATAGACTAACGTAGGCGGCTCGTCTCGAGACGATACTAGTCTACAGACTGAACAATACCATTTAACGGCATGAAAATTGGGTAAAGCGAGGGTGACAATGCCCGCGAGTTCCGTCACTGCAGCTTTACCACCGGCAAGTTGTCAAAGAGACCACCTATTTGTCAATCTGCTCTGAAATATGTACCTAATCTAAAAATTGTACTACAAATGTTATAAAATATTATAAAACAAATTAAACATTTCTTCTCAATTATTACAATATGTTTGCAGAGGTAGATGTATAACTCAGTATGAAAATCAATTACAATCCGTCACGCAGATTTAATGCAACGCGATATTTATTTCATCTTCGCGGAAGCCGCAAAGCACTCAAAACGTCGAGATGAGTAAAATGTGGGAAGGTAGTGGATAATATTTACGAATGGGTGATTTTAATTTGGCGACCACCATGCCGGCAGCTTATAATAATATTTCGTGTGCGTTTAAAAAAGATTTTATATTCTTATAATAATAATGGCAACACATTATGTGTCACACTGTTGGGCACGAGTCTCTGCCCTTTTTGGGGGGAGGCCTGGAGCTTACTCCACCACGCAGCTCCAATGCGGATTGGTGGAGATACGGGTTAGTGGCCAACCCGCTGTCGGATGTTTTCAAACCGCCCATAAGGCCTCCGACAAAATTTAACGACTGCTATCTGTCGATAGCAACCGGGACCGACGGCTTAACGTGCCCTCCAAAGCACGGAAACGCGCATTTTAATTTGCCACTAGCGGTCACCTATCACACCCCCGACCTCGCCCGTAATGCTTAACCGAGTAGATCGCTTACGATCTACACCAGCCGCGGAGCCATGTGCGCTTCGAAAACATATACTCTTGGTTCACACTAAACACCAGAAAAACATAATCTAATCTATCTGCCGCCAAATTGTAGTGTTCAGCGCTATCGTGTTCCGGTTAGATGGTAATGTGCGGCCGCGTAATAACTTATCACAGAGACAAAAAGTAAGGTCTCAACGTAGAGCAACACGGGCCACCGGCCGCGGCGGACTGGAGTGGAGAAGCCATAGTATTTATTACCGTTGCAAAACAGTCTGTCATGTTTTGGGGGGTAAAATGCGTGCGACACACACGCACACTATAAAAATCTACTACGAAACTCACACCTTGACTTTAACAAAATACAGAAATAATTTCACGCACACATTTAAACATCTAAGCGACAGCTATAGCCTATTTGGGCTTATACTTTGACAGAGGGGAAGCCCTGCATATTGCTCTATGGGTCTCAAGGTCTATAAGACACCCGGTGCCCCCCCCCCCCTTTTCCTCCCTCTATCTACACCACTGGTGTGTAGTGAGCTAAAGTGGTGATTGCGATCGTATTTTTTACAACCGTCTATCAATTGGATGATGTGATTTTGTTTTCTATGTTTGTATCATTATGTTCAGTTGTTCACTGTATAAAGTAAGTAGAATGTTAGCGTGTTATTTTTATTTTGAAAAACATTTTAAGTTGAAATTTAAGGTTACTTCATATTTGATAAAGGCGTGAGATACATATTTTTATTTTAGCGTCTGTATTTTCGCCGACACAGGATGACTCAGGGAGCCAATTTGCTGGCTATATTTGGCATGGGAGTTCAAGAACCTCATAAAAATATGTATCGCTTGTAACGGGATAGCACTCCAATGGCCCTGATTATTTCGGTTAAGCACTTAGCCATGGTGGTTAGTATTTTGATGTTATCGTTTTATAAGGCTCGATCGTTCACGTAATCTTTGCATTGTCAAAAAAAACGTAACTTCACGCCTGTAATCCCCAAAGGGGTAGGCAGAGGTAAACGGATGCATTCAAGCATACATGCAAACACCCACGATTCGCCGGTTACGTTTTGGCCCATGTAACAGGTGGCGAGCCTGTTGACATCTCCGGGCACATAACCAAACTTCGAGGTACTGGGAAATATTCAGAAAATGGAAAAATCCCAATAGAACCAGACTTTACACCATTATCTCTGATAACCCCCCTACCCGGGAATCGAACCCTGGACCTCAGCGTAGTAGTAGTGGGAGTAGTAGCCTGCTACCACTAGGCTACCGAGGCAGTAAGTGGGTTTGTATTGTCCAAATCGCCAAAAACCGCTGTATGTATGTCGAGTCGCTGTTTTGAAAGGATTAGTCACACCGGTCCAATCCCCTCTTTGAGGGAATCTTGGATTGATCCTGGGTGCGTCGGGCGCCCATGAATATTATTAGTAGTCAAATTACCCACTCCAGAAGGCTTCTAATCTCTACACCTACACTATGCAAATTGCCCTGCCCTAATAATCTAAAAGAACTTTAGGATACTACTGGAAGGCTGGGGTCTTCTCCTAAGTCATCACTGAGGATGACTAAAAAATAATTTTCAACTTCCCGAAAAGTGGACGCTCTTAAGTTGTAATTACTTTTCCTTAATTCCCAGGATCCCGTCCGGCCACGTGACCCAAAAAGAATAGGGATCTCCGGAGTTAGATAGCAGAGATCCTGTTCCTCTTCAGTTTGAAGTTCATCAAGGGGGTGAAGAAATGCTTTGGCATTTCTGCAGCGAGCAGTCCATAGGATGTGTACGATTTTGCGCTAGCATTACTTACATTTCAAACCCGTTTATCCTTACCCTTAGCTTATTCTCCAGTTTTTTATTTACTTTCCACTAAATAAGTATTAATAAGTAACGTTTAGGGCTGTCGGTTTCCAGTTCGGCCCCGTAATTTCCGACACAATGGCATAAGGCCTCTCACTTACTCTCACAACTTAGCAGTGAATAAATTATATTTATAAAACAGTGCTGCCTATTATGTCTAGCACTAGACTTCTCTTGAGAGAAATCGATTAAGTTTTAATGACGTACTTATCATTATTTTTAAAATCGACTACAATACACTTTTGTGACGAAAAAATAAATAGGTACATAGTTATTTCAAACCTATAATCGAAAGCATAGGTTAGGCTCTTGGTTAATATTCATTTTCTCAACTGTTTAGGTCTTATGCAAAAGACATTGAGGCGTGATTATTGAAATGTCTTAAAATGTTATTTTTAGCTGAATTTATTTTTAGTAAAATTGGTACAAAAATTTTGTGAAATTAGAAATCAAGTCCAAATAGGCAATTCAAATTAACTACAATTAGCGTGACATGAAATTATTTCGTTGTAGGTAAACTTGAAAAATGCTCGATTTTTAATATTCCAATTGTCATTTTCATCATCATCATACGAGTATCACCCAAAAGATGTCCACTGCTGGACCAAAGCCTCCCCATAAGGGGGAACATGCCTTAAATCGCCACGCTTGGAATGCGGATTGGCGATCGCTGTGGCGGTAGGTTTATCGCAGGACGGTCGCCGTATTCGAAGTGTACGGTAATACCTTTTGGTAATTTCGAAATCTTTTCCCATTATTTAGATCCAACTTCAATCCTGTTTTTAGCTTTTAGCGATAAAGTTATCAAAATGTGGCGATGCCGGATTTCTTCGTTATGTCGAAAATAAATGGAGTCACTTTCTTAAACTCTAAAGCCGTAAAAGGGTCACTGTATCCTGATAAAGTAAAAGAACGGTTTATAATCCGAGAGTAGGTACCGGCAGAAGTGAAAACTTAAATATTAAACATTGTGCATTTTTGATATTTTGGAATGGTTATGGAATATATTTGCACGAAGTTCTTATCTCCCACCCTCTTACGAATTTCCAATCAGGTCATGTGTCCTGACGCGAGTTTAACACTTTTACCATCACAAAAAGTGCACAACGCTGCTGAATAAGTTTTCACTTCAAAATATATTTGGTGAGGCGCTCGGTGAAGCATCACGCACTGACCTTCTTAAAAGGCTATTCCACGATACGGTATTCAGGGTCCAGCAGAAAGGGTGGGCGTGACCTCGCGCCGGGTTGCCGCTTATTTACACTAGCCGGCCGACAGCGCCCTAACTCGATCACAGTACAAATACACGAGCCGCTCCGGCCGCCCTAATTAGGGCCCTAACTCCCAAAATGTTATTACACTACCCTGACCCTTGCTATAGAACCTAACCTGAATACCGTTTCGTGTAATAAGACCTTTATAAGGAAATTACTTAGACAAAGTTATTAGCGTACTTATTATTGCCTACCTACTGCTTATAAATGGTAATTGGAAAATGAGGTATCTTCAAAAGTTATACTATACTTATGTGTTAGATTACGATGAATATATATCACCAACAAAGGTGCTCCAGAATAGTTTCTGTGATCATAAGTTATGAAGTTCCACCCTCACCGACTGGACACCTGACACACTGGACCTTGACACCTGGCGATGTTCAACGGTGTGGTTCTCACGTTCGTTTTTGCCCAGAACGTGTAAATTGTGGAATGAACTTCCCTCTGAGGTGTTCCCTCGGTGCTACAATACGGGGTTCTTCAAAAATGGCGTCAAAAGAGTCCTTCAGGGCGACTCCCCTGGTGTTGCAAGTGTTCATAAGCGACGGTGACTACTTTCCATCAGGCTGCTTGTCTGTCAAACCGTTGACATAAAAAAAAATTAATAATAATACCTACTCGTAGATATCAACATCTCCACCGACAGTACAACCAAATGATGACTAGAGGGAAAGTTGCACCACCACCCCTAGTCGTATAAATATATTTCCCCGTAACACTCTTAGCAGGCAGTTGGTTAAATTTATTTAGGCTGAGAGCCCTTTGCACTTGCCAATTGCCCAGTGACGTAGAACAGAGCCGTCTACAGACGAGTCACCTGGGCATATGAGCCCATACAAAAAACCAACAGTGCGTGCACAACTAATTAGAGAATCAATACAGGTAGGTAAATAGATTCTCTGTTTACTCAAGTTAATGCAAAATGCATTCGTAGGTCAATGAATCACAAATGGATTGTAATGCCCGCCGCACGGTTCGTGATGTCAATTACTAACGCTAATAAACAGTAGTTAACAGTCTGCGCGGAGTTCAGATCTACCACTTCATAAATACTAGTAGTCACTCGAGACGTAGTAAAAATAGTATCAAGCTTATTAGTTTTTCCTCGTATCATTACTTAGTTCTCTTTTAGGAACGGAAACTAAGTACATGCGTGCAAGTTCCAGACAGTACCTCTGTATTACCTAATTTGATTTTTTATAGCTATAAGAAAATAAGAACCCAATAATAGCTTACCGAATAGCAAAACTCAAATGGTAGTTAGCAGTACAGAGAGCGGTCCGAGAACCGACGGGCTTTGAACCAAAGGGCTGGTGGGAGTGGCGACCGCGTATTGAAAAACGGAGCGGGAGCTGTCGCGCCACGAGATGGACCGACGACCTGGGGATCGCGAGCCATCGCTGGATGAAGGCTGCATTTGTGGGCATCGATGAGGCAAGCTTTTGTCAAACAGTGAACGTCTTTCTGTAAAATGATGATGTTTTACTTTCGGCTACAGCCTCTTGCTAGAATCAAACTGAATAAAATAATTAACGATCTTTCGAGATGCAGTATTATCGTTTTGTGAAAAGTTAAATTCGTTTTTTACATAGACTTTATACACTTGTAGACTATTATACTATCAGGATTTGTGAACAAAAAGAAAAATGTTGCAATAGTCGCATATTAATCTGCACAAGGAACTCGGCAAATATCTGTCACCCGGGAGTCAGAGAAACGAAAGCATTAGAGTTAGACGGTCGGTCCCCTGGTAAGGTTGTATGCAGTTTACAATATTCCCTTATCGTGAAGTGCATGCTTGTGCCGATTTCATTAAGATATGACTTGCTTATTTGCCTCAAACTTGTCTCTGCTCATGTAAAAACGGTAAAAACAAACAAAGATCCTCTGCCTTCGTATCGAAGTTCAAGATGAGACTCACTTTCATACAATGAACGCACACGACGCGTTTAGCATATAATCGATCAGGAACAACTCTCAACATGTCATTTGCATTTGTGCGTGATCTTATGTGTCCATAAATTAATGCTTTCCCGTCGATGGCATCACTCGGGCCCTTTGTTTTTACAAGGTATGCGGTTTTGTGGATATTGTTCTTTGTGTTGGTTTCTTTTTATGTTAGAAAGGTGGCAAATGAGCATGGTCACATTGATGTTAAGTGATGACTGCAGCCTGTAGCTACTCCTGAGGCCTGAGGTGTTATGCTTCTGCGCCGGAAATTATAAGACCGTGCATTACCACCTAATCGGAACACAATATTGCTGAACACTACCATTTAGAGGCAAGTAGATTAGGTAATGCAGTTGTGCCTACGCCCACGAGCTCCGTTACTGGAGCTCTACCACCAGAAATCCTTCTTTCTAATAATAATTGCAACCCTTGGCACGTCCCACTGCTGGGCACGAGTCTTTGCCCTTTTTGGGGGGTGGGGAGCCCCTCCAAAAAGAGGCCATAATATCCATTTTGAACTCGATTAGAAAAGTGAAAATGTCACCAGAAAATCTATTGTTGGTAGGTATCGACAATTGAATGATGGACTCCAATTATAATTATCCTTTTAACTTAACAACGCTTATTAGGTTAGTCCCTGGAATACGCTATGAAGTTATTATCGGTACACGCATAGCAAATTTGACCCAGTTTTTTAAATTTAAGCTATTATCATTCTGACCTTTATTCCATGGTAATAAGGAGAACCTGTAATAGCATACATAGTTTCATTATCATGGAAGCAGATGTTCGTTTTTAATGGTTTCAAATTAGTGTTATCTTCATTGGATGCAGTTTGTCAGCTTGTCACGTACTGTACAGTTTCCTCCTTCGGAAAAACTTATCTAACCACGGAAAATTGTGAATTCAAGAAATTCCGAAAAATACTAATAAGATTATAACGAAGACTGCAACGAAATCAGTTTTAAAGTTAGAATAGACCAGAAAAGTTAATTCAAACCGCCTCGGTACCCTAGTGGTAGCAGGCTATTACCACTTCCTGGGTTCGATTTCCGTGTCGGGGATATTAGAGATAAGTGTGTAAAATCCTTTATCTCTGGTTGTATTGGATTTTTTCCATTTTCTGGAAGTTTCCCAGTACCTCGAAGTTTGGTAATGAGCCCGGAGATGTCAATAGGCTCGCCACCTCTTAATTAAACGGTCAATCGTGGGTGTTTGCATGTATGATTGAATGCATGCACTTACCTCTGCCTACCCCTTCGGGGATGAAGTAACGTGTGTTAATTCAATTTGTTGAATCGTTACTAGTTAAACACGACAATTTAATATAAATTGGAGTAAGCACAGCAGAATTTATTTAGCCGTCGGATCGTTAGTGCTTAACGCGAGGACACACAACACTCTTTAATTCGCTACAATATTCTTACCAAACGACGGGAGAGAAGTCGCGGTTCAAAGTTAGTTTGTAGGTAAATAATCCACTTACACGGATCGCTAACCAAGTTTGCAGAACATGCTCTATTCTACCGTATTGTAACAGTTTTTTGCACCATTGTTTACATTTTCTTACATACATTATATTTCCTACGCCACCAAGCACGACTTGTATGCTACGTATATACAATACAATGATAAATGATACTCGAGAAGGTGTTTGTGCACGTTTAGCTATAGCTAATTGACTATAAATTTATCACTTACGTTCTAAAAAAACATTACTTCATGCTTGTTATACGAAGGGGACATTCATGCATTCAAACATACATGGTAACACTCTCGATTGTTGATAAGTTACGTTTTGTCCCATGAATAGATGAAGACAAGCCTATTGACAGCTCCGTGTATATTACCGAAGTAAAGTAAGATCAAATAGATAAATTATGTACTCTGTGGTGGCATTGGCAAACTTTCGAGAATTAGAAAAATACCAAAACATAAAAGGCTAAATGAGGGTAGATTAAAAGGCCTAGTAAATAATGTCGAAAGATTTTCAATTATTCATGTAAATAAATTTTATTTATTCATTCATAAACCTATCCCCTCGAATCCGTGGATCGAGACCAAGAAGACGCCAGCAAGGCAGCATATTACTGATGCAGTACATTCATCCAACTGTTCCTCAAAAACAAGACCTGCAGGCGTATTCCATAACTCTATGGCCATCAATTTCTTAGATAGTTTGCAGTAGATTGCTGTTTTCTTAAAATGTTCGTAATCATCACGTTCCGTCTTAACAGCAATGCACTGCAAAACGGCTATTGAAATGATAATACCGGCTGATAGGAAAGCGAAGTGATGAATAAACCTTAAGTGATCAAATGTAAACATTCCCGCGGATGATTGCGCAAAGATGCGACGACGGTCTCTTCTCGACGCTTCCTCGATGTCGAAAACTGCCTTTAGATGAAGTAAGACCTTTTAACGGTATAGATGTAGTTTAGTTCAACTGAAAATCTGCGCAATAGTATTCCGTTCGAGTGTTTTAGGTGTGTAATAACAAATTAATGCACGGAGTAGTAACTGAGTGAATGGGATGTGGTTGTTTTTTAAGGCTCTCACTTGTATCTTGTATCACAGTCTATATAAGAACGCATTTAAGAGTATTATGTTATACTGCGGTTTTTGCAAATGAATGTATGTATGAGAATAAGATTTGTTCATCCATTATTTAATTTTTAAATTTATAGCCCGCGCTGCTGTTTCGGTGGTGCCTACGCCCTCGAGCTCCTTCACTGGAACTCTACCACCAGTGAATGTCACTGTGATGTACTCTGTGGCAGTATTCTGCTTGTGTATCAACCACGTGAGACTTATAAGTGGTGCAGACTTTAAGGGTTGTACACCTTATAAAGTCTTGTTACTAACGTAGGTAAATATCAATATTGGTGGAACTTCATTCTAGACCTGGAGATCGAAGCCAGATCATAAGATGTGGTTTAAGTAAACGTAAGATAAGGAATTAAAGCCAAATAGCTGTGGCTCACAAATGGACACCGATATTGTCAACATCACGTCATTTAAGACTCGGAGATTGAAGTCCGATCCCAAAGCTAAATATGGTCATCATAATAGTCAGTCAAAAGTAATTTAGAATAAGTAATATGGTCAGTATAATCAATTCGTTAAAGTTTTTAAAAATTACTTGAAAAAAATCGATGTCATCGCATACATTTTCATAGACAATTCATAAATTATAATCCAAGGAGCGATGTTAATTAAAAGGCAGGCTATTAATTAATATACAATAGAGGAGACGCGACAAAAAGCGGCGAACATCCGCGGACACGCACTCGGGTGAAACGACGGACCTGTCACTTAGGGCTACCTACCTACCACCAAGAGCGCTGTCACTCGACGATCTGGGTCGCCATCGAACGATATAGGATAGGGTAAAGAAAGAAAGTAACGGTACAGGAGAGAGCAGGAACAGCACCTAATGTTCAAATGTTCAACGGTGTGGTTCTCACGTTCGTTTTTGCCCAAAACGTGTAAATTGTGGAATGAACTTCCCTCTGAGGTGTTCCCTCGGTGCTACAATATGGGGTTCTTCAAAAATGGCGTCAAAAGAGTCCTTCAGGGCTGGCAGCGCGTTGGCGACTCCTCTGGTGTTGCAAATGTTCATAGGCGACGGTGACTAATTTCCATCAGGTGGCCCGTCTGCTTGCCTGTCAATCCTTTGACATAAAAAAAAATACAGGATATTTTTATATGGTGCGAATATTGTTCCTGATTACTCGGTAGCCTCGTTAGTAGAAAATATTAGTACTAAGTACTCAAAGAGAGGTGCGTTCCTGTTGATCAATGCACTGAAACTAATATTTGCATGGCCTACAGGTATTTATGTGAGTAATGTGCAAGGGAGTCGACTTCCGTCGATCACGGAGAAGGTCCCACCCTTCTTCTGGGAGTAAATTGGTATGGCGGATGTCAGTCGAATTTGCTATAAATTGGGCATTGTTTAATTTCGGTGGCTTAGTGGCAAAGCGGCTGGACTGGTAATCCTGTGGTCGCAGGTTCGATTCCTGCTCGATTCCTGCTTGAAGCCTTTATTTTCTTTCCATTTTTCTTTCATTTTTTTCGGAAGTATACGAAGTCGACAACCCTACCGCCCCGCCGCTCATCACACGATACACCAAGAGAATTATAAATTAATCGACGTTCATTTGTTAATCTAAGATTTCTACATTCGAAGATATATTGAGCCATTGCTATCATATCCCAGTAATATTAACATTTCACTCTTAGGAGTCTCATCTGGAGACACAAGAGTAGGTAAATAAATATATACCAACTGACGACAATATAGTTACCTATCTATTGTTATTGGACCTAACTATTTACCAAATTATTTATCTTTTGTGTCTAAATTTTATTTTATGTTCAACATTAACTATTATTCGTGATATGTTTAAAAAAAGAAAGCTATTTAATTGAAGCCAAATAGTGTCAATGTAAAAGTTCGCGCAAAGGTAAGAAACCATTAAAATAACAAGTCATGAATGTCACGGCGCATAAAGCGCAAGCCCACTGAGACACACGCACTTTCGGCATAACTCTTACGGATTACATAACTTTACTGTATGCTGTAACTTGTATACAGAGAAGTTATGATATATACGATACTTTGGCTTATACCTATACAGCTCTACTTTTGCCGTCTGGATGGGACGACCCAAATGGGCGGTGGGGTCACCTCGTCATTAAGACACTAAAGACTACGGCCCACTCGAACACGGTCCTGGGACGCCTCCATCCAGCAACCTTCACCCTGGTCGTCGGTCCAACTCGTGAGGAGCTTGCCTACGCTTCATCTTCTAGTACGTGTTAGCCATTCAAAAACTCTTCTGCCCCAACGGCCATCGGTTAATCGATGTGTCCTGCCCAATCAATCAACCGAACGATGTCGTTCAAATCACTCTAATTGGGCGGTAGTATTTACTACCACCGCGCGATTTTTACTACAATAACGTGACGGTCAAACGTCTTTGGGGGAAGCTTTAGTTTAGCAGTGGACATCGTTTGGCTGAAGTAATAGTGATGAGATACAGCTCTAATTAGTGTAAAATGAGTATAAAACTTACAGTTTTTCTTCTAATCCGGCGTCGGGCATCTTGACGGAGCGGTGGCTCTCGCTGTCCATATCCTTGACCTGCAACAAGCGAACACTCGTCAGTGATCAGTTAATTACTCATCGATCACTAGAATGTGCTAAACCTGTTTCATGTAAAAGCTACGGCGATTGATCATCGCACGGATTGTAACTCTGGAATCAAATGTCACTTACTTTGAATCCGATCATTTGTTTGATTCTAAAACATAATTTTTAAGTGTTACATTTAGTTTCCGATAGTATGTTTGTATTCTCACACCAAATCCCTCATGGGGTAAGCAGAGAATGTTTAGCGCCAGATAGCTAAGACTCACAATCGCTGGGATTATGTGTTCTAAGGTTTTCACGAACTACGCTCATTAAAATAAAACCGTTTTAGGGATTTATCTCGTAACTTCACGCCTGTAATCCCCAAAGGGTTAGGCAGAGGTAAATGCATGCATTCATACATACATGCAAACACCCACAATTTGCCGGTCATGTTTTTAGCCCATGTAACAGGTGGCGAGCCTGTTGACGTCTCCGGGCACATTACCAAACTCCGGGCTACTGGGCAATTTCCAGAAAATGGAAAACTCTCAATAGAAGCAGAGATAAACTGTACACCGTTATCTCTGCATGATAGCCTCCTATCCGGGAATCGAACCCAGGATCCCAGCGTAATACAGGACCATACATTGCCGTCTAACCGGGTCACGATAGTGCTGAACACTACCATTTGGCGGCAGATATATTAGGTAATGCGGTAGTGCCTACGCCCTCGAACTCCTGCACTGAAACTCTACCACCAGTAAAGTAGTAGTACGTAGTAAGTTACTGGTGGTAGAGCTCCAGTGACGGAGCTCACGGACGTAGGCACCACCGCATTACCTAATATACTTGCCGCTAAATGGTAGTGTTCAGCACTATCGTGTTCCGGTCAAGTGGTAATGTACGGCCCTGTAATTTCCGGCACAGAGGCATAACACCTAATGCCTCAGGAGTGGCAGTGCATCAGCATTTTGACCTCTGGTCATTGTGTGGGTGTCTATAGGCTGCAGTCATCACTTGACATCGATGTGAACTGCATGCTTGTTTGCCACTTCCATTACATAAAAAAAAAATAGTAAGTATAAATAGGTCGTTAGATTAAAGTTCTCCAAAAACACAGCTACAGTGCTCATCAAGAAATAATGCACATCGAGGCTATGAAAGTGACGATCGGCTTGTTTCGGCTTCATAGAGCGTTATCTCTGCTGCACACTGCCTACATAAGCATCCGCAGTCCAGTATTGGTCAAAACATGATCAAAATGCTCGACAAACATCAAATAGGTAAGGTGGGAAAGAGATAACGTTCTACAGATCCGAAATAAGCCGACGTCTCTTCCTGAGGTCGATGTGCATTATATCTTGTTGGATACTGTAAATGGTGTCGCAACCAGGCCAGTCGTCAGTAATATGTGATTGGATTGCATTCAATTTGGTATTTCTGCACTAAACGAGACGACAGCAGATTAGATTACGAAGTACTACGGCATCGTTTTAATGCAAACATGTATTTCAGTATCTCGAAATTCAATTACAGTTATATTACATTTTTTGTGTGTAAAATTACCAAGAAATTGATTAAATTTGCACACTCTACTGTCTACTAATGATAAAATTCTTTATAATGTATGTCTATCTCTGTAATCGTCTTAAAATATCTAGTTTATCGTATTATACTAATTTTTTTCTGTTTTATTTCTTATTCACAATTTATTTATTTAAAAAATAATGAAGGTAAAACATAACGGTATTTTTATAATCTAAGATCATTAATTTATTATTTAACTAGCGGCCCGCCCCGGCTTCGCGCGGTGCAATGTTGGTGCAAATGTTGCCTACCCTCTCCTATTCGTCTTAGCGTGATGATTATACATAGATATAGCCTAAAGTCTTCCTCGATATCTTTTATAGTTTATTTTCTAAAATAAGTAACTTTTCTGGTTGATTTTTTACACCTTGTGTCTGAAAAACCCAAATATCTTACGGAACCCTATTTTTTCCAAAATAAAATATAGCCTATGTTACACGTGGATAATGTAACTTTCGAATAGTGAGAGAATTTTTAAAATCGGTCCAGTAGTTATTGAGCCTATTCATTACAAACAAACAAACAAAAAAATATTACCTCTTTATAATATTACTCGTAGTTTAGATAGGAACATCCGGAGATTTCGGTGATTGGGCCAATTGAGTTGAAATTTGATACACGTATATAAATCAGCGACCCAAATAAATGAAATGAATGAATAACAAATATAAATTAAATCGAAAAATGGGGTATAGAAAGAAATATTGACAGAATATTAAATTAAACTATTTAATTAACTGCCTCAGTAGCGTAGTGGTAGCAGGCCACCACTATTACGCTGGAGGTCCTGGGTTCGATTCCCGGGTCGGGGACTATCAGAGATAACGGTTTAAAATCCTTTATCTCTGCTTTTATTGGGATTTTTCCATTTTCTGGAAGTTGCCCAGTACCCCGGAGTTTGGTAATGTGCCCGGAGATGGCAACAGGTTCGCCACCTGTTACATGGGCCAAAACGTAACCGGCAAGTCGTGGGTGTTTGCATGTATGATTGAATGCATGCATTTACCTCTGCCTACCCCTTCGGGGATTACAGGCGTGAAGTTACGTTTTAAATTAAAAAATGTAGGTACATGAAAGCCATAAAACTTTGAGCTCTTTGAACTCTTGAATCATAATTTTTAAATAAATATTTATGCCCCCTTCCCTTATAAAAAAAACAACAAGCGTTCGTTTTTTTCACGTTTTAATATATATATATTTGTTTGTTTGTATATATTTTTTTATGTCTTAATATATATTTTTTTAACATATCTTCGTGCGTTAGCTCAACTCTTACTTGACCGGTTTTTTAAGCACATACTCGGATGTGAATACATTTTTTGTAGAAGCCCACACTTCATTTGTAACTAGAAGTATTGACGAAGCAGACACGGCGTCGCCATTGTCAGTGTTCATTGATATTATTTTTATTAGAAGCCGTTGACCTCAAGTTATTTGGCTAGCTAACCGGGCGATCGTTCCATAAAGCGCTTTGGCTTTTAATCATACCGTATGAGTTTAGAACGGTGGATAAGGTGCAGATACTGGTGGTAGAGTTCCAAACGAACGAATAATCATCATCCCTCCCTCCGCACGTGAAGCGCAACAGAGGAAGTCCTCATTCCCCGGGCCTATATGCTTTCGAAGCGTCGGGGGCGTGATCTATAGAAGGGGATACTTGTACGCAGGGAAACTCACTGAGAGAGGCCATACTCTTTTTTTTATTTATTTTTTTATTGTTAGAGTTCCAGTGCTCAACGGCTTAGGCACCACCGCATTACTTAATCTATCTGCCGCCAAATGGTAGTGTTCAGCACTATCGTGTTCCGGTTATATGGCAATGTATGGACCCGTTATAACTATCAAAGAAACACTAGGTACTTGCTTGTTTGCCGCTTTCCTTACATGAAAAAGTTTATCACCCTTTTAGACATTATTCACCATCTTTCAATATAGCCTGCACGCCAACCAACTCCGGATCTATTGCCATCCGGGGAACGGACATCAAAAAAACATCACGAATGTAGGTTAACGGGAAGAACCTCTTAAACGTGTTTGATTTCCCTACAAATGTATGAAAATACGCCAATTTAACGGTCCTATATTTTTATTGAGTTGACGTCTGACTTTCCCAGAGCTCCTAGGGAATTCACACTATGAATTTCAATTACATACCCCAACACACTCCCATGAAAATATTGGTCGTACGTTAGTATTTTAGGTAACACTGAGTACTGTTTTTACGGATTGTATAATACAAGGATCAAATTAAATGCAAATAATGATATCATGGCATTGTATTGAAACAATGAGATGAGATAGTGCACGTAATTATGAATGACGAGCGATGCCCTTCAGGGCAATTTCGGTTTCGTCACTTTATTAATTTAGATTGTGCGTTATTTTTAGGATTTCGTAGCTTATAAAAGAGGGTGAGTTTATTTTTCTCATACATTTTTTTTTTATGTAATCGAAGTGGCAAACCAGCATGCAGTTCACATTGATATTATGTGAAGACTGCAGCCTACAGACATCCACACAAAGACCAAGGTCAAAATGTAGATGCGTTGCCGCTCCTGAGGCCTAAGGTATTATGCCTCTGTGCCGGAAATTACAGGGCCGAACATTACCACCTGATCGGAACACGACAGTGCTGAACACTACCACTTAGCGGCAAGTATATTAGGTAATGCGGTGATGCCTACGTCCGCGAGCTCCGTCACTGGAGCTCTACCACCAGTAAAATTCACATGTTCAGCCAAAATCCATTTGTGTTGCCACTCTTGAGACCTTAGTTGTTATGCCTCTGTGATAGTTATTATAAGGCCATACATTACCATATAACCGGAACATGATAGTGCTGCACACTACCATTTGGCTGCGGATACATATGTTAAAATTAATGTGGTAGTGCCTACGCTATCCAGCTTCTACACTGAAAATTTACCACCAGTAAAACCAGCCAGCATACGTGCTAGAAAAACGTACCTAAATGAATTCTAAGATTCAAAGTCATAGGCGAAATCTGTGTAGGTACCTAAAATATCTTAGCATAAAAAAGTAAACAATGACAAAATCAATCTGAATAGCACAGTATCCGCTCTAATCTAACAAACAATGAGCAAATAGTTGCAAAACGAACCACGAGAGCAGCAGCTATCTGCCCCAGAAATACTTGCCTAACCTTAATTAGAAAAAACAAATGTTTGTAAACTGTATCTATTGATTAAATAATGTTTAAATTGTGAAAATGTTTTTCTTTATTTTTTAAAGTAATTGTAATCAATAATTGTCTAACGGCGCGAATAATCTCATTATCACTTTACTAAAGATCGTAGCAGAGGTTTCAAATAAAAAGTGTTCAAAATTGTGTTGTGTTTGAGTAGGCTCTTAGCTTGGCTCACACCAGCGTGTGGGTTTTTTGATATTCTCAACCAATGAACCATGCTTTTGAAACTAGTTCATCTTTGTCAAAATGGTTAAGTAGTTCACTGTTCTACCATCAATGACTTGAAATACTGAAAGTTTCTGGATACTGATAAATAAGACTTACGAAATGTTTATTGTTTTATTGGTTGGTACAGTGACGGAGCTCGCGGGCGTAGGCACCACCGCATTACCTAATATATAATAAAGGCAACCTGGGGAGAGGCCTGGAGCTTATTCCACCACGCTGCTCCAATGCGGATTGGTGGAGGTGGGTGGGTTAGTGGCCAACCCGCTGTCGGATGTTTTCAAACCGCCCATAAGGCCTCCGACAAGGTTTAACGACTGCTATCTATCGATAGCAACCGGGACCGACGGCTTAACGTGCCCTAAATGGTAGTGTTCAGCACTATCGTGTTCCGGTCAGGTGGTAATGTACGGCCCTATAATTTCCGGCACAGAGGCATAACACCTTAGGCCTCAGAAGTGGTAACGCATTTGCATTTTGACCTTGGTCTTTGTGTAAGTGTATATAGGCTGCAGTCATCACTTAACATCAATGTGAACTGCACCTTGGTTACCACTTCCATTACATAAAAAATAATAAAAAATAAAGGTATATCCCTCGCAATGAATGCATTTTTGCATTCAGCTTTCTAAACTACTAATACACATAGCTGCGACATGGTACTTCGTCACCAAATGCCAATTGTAGTCTCTGGCAATCCATTAATGTACGGAACCCTGTCAACACGAGTCTGATTCGCACTCGGTCCCTTTTTCATGTTATGCGGGTGGCAAACAAGCATACATTTCACATTGGGGTAAGTGATGTATGCAGCCTATTATATAGACATCTACACAAAAACTAGAGGTCAATATGCAGCTGCGTTGCTGATGTTTAAGATGTGTTACCTATGTGTTATAACGGGATCGAACTATCTAATCATTTCAGCTAATCGGTACAGAACAACAGATTCAAAGCCAATGCATCGCCGCCGGTGTTCGAATGCACATTTTCTAGCACGAGGCGGTTATATCATAACGTTCCACTTTTAGTGTGTTGTCCCACTTGCCTCACTTACACTTTTTATACCTTTTTTGAGACGTGTTTCGTTCTAAATTCGAAAGGCTTAACGATGCTCTCACTAACAACGTATTTTTCTGACGTTTTATATCCCGTAGTTTTTCATTAAGAGTTGAGGTGGTCTGCCGTTCGTATTGTGTATTTCGGGCACTATGCAGCATATTGATGGCTTAGTATAAAAGCATCACAAGTTCACATTTCAGTTATCTTACACCACCGGAAGATAACGTAACAGACGAGGATGTTTATTTTATATCTTCGATTATACCAATCATTCATAATCGCCCACAAATCAATCGATAGGTTCGCCGCCCATTATCATAGTCAAAATGCGTACCTAACTAAGGAGTCTGCGGCATCTGCCAATCGGGGGACATAGGCGTGAAGTTATGTACGTAAATTTTAAGAAAAATCAATAGACGCCATTCCTCTAATTAAGTTCTTGAGGATCGAGCGGGCCTTATGGTCTGTATGACAATTAAATAGAGAATCAATTAAGTATCATATTTTTCTCGCGAGCTGACGGGTTAACGCGCAAATTCCACGAGAGGGTAGGTTTCCGTCTGAAAGCGCTTTGCTATTTTGCTATTACGCATTTGTTGTTAAGTTCCGGTATCATTTGTGGCTAAGTTCACTCATATACAATAACTTCCTGTATTGACAATCGCGTCCACGACAACCAAAGACAATATGCTCGTCACAATAAAAGGGAAAGTGACAGATAAGAAACAGGTTCACACGGGTGTGGTGAAATCTGCAATCTGTCACTGCAATAAATAGATATACATACAATGAAGTGGTGCACATCATTATGTTGATTATTTCCAAAGAATTCGAGTATTAGTGGGCACTGCCCTCAAGATGAATCTCGGAGCTACCTGCAGGTATAGACAATAGCGGAGTGGATCTGCAAAGACCGGCTAACTATGAACTGTCTAAAATATGATATGTTCTTAGGTTTTCGCGAGATACACTCATTGAAATAAAACAATTTTTACGGATTTATCTCGCGTATATTAAACTAAAATGATTTTTAAAATCAACCCGACGTTTCGGTCGCTTTTCAGCTACCGTGGTCCCGGGCAGACTGAGGTGGCGTTTACGAAATCGATGGAGGTAGCTACATATAATTTTTCAAACTTCTGTCAGACAAATGTCACCTCAGTCTGCCCGGGGCTGTCTAAAATAGTTTAAATGGTCCAACTTAATTATACACGCAATAAAGTGGTGCACGTCATTATGTTGCTCATTTCTAAGGAACTTGAGTATTTGTGGGCACTGCCCTCGATCAAGACTGACCTACCTTGACCAAATAAATCGAGTTTTTTTTATGTTATGAAAGTGGCAAACAAGCATGCAGTTCACATTGATGTTAAGTGATGACTGCAGCCAATAGACACCCACACAAAGACCAAGGTCAAAATGCCGATGCGCTACCACTCCTGAGGCCAAACGTGATATACCTCTGTGCCGGTAATTACAGGGCCGTACATTACCACCTGACCGGAACACGATAGTGCTGAACACTACCATTTAGCGGCAAGGCGGCAAGTATATAAGGTAGGTGGTGCCTACTCCCACGAGCTCCGTCACTGGAGCTCTACCACCATGGTGGGATGAGTGTCAGGAATCGATGTGCATGAATGAAAAAAAGGATGAATGTAGAAGAAGTACGGCAGGTGTATAAGGATCGGGATATCTGGCGCTCCACCCTCTCTGCCTTCCCCGTATGGGCGTACTTGGCGTGAAGATACATACTGCCCTGGATATATTTTATTTAGGGAGACCTCTGTGGATCCGAACCTCGTTCTAGGACGTTGGTAGAGGAGTCCCTTATGGATAGTTGGTATGACAAACGATAAGGGGAAAGCAACTGTCCCAAAACCCATTTACACAGTGATGCAATAAAAAAGAAACAGACATGATAAAAAAGTGGATAGAAAATTATCAACTCGGGGCAGAACTTGAACTTGCGACCTTGATTCACAACCATGTCCGTTCATATTCGGTTCGGTAATTGCAGTCATTAGTGTTAAACGAAAAAAAGCATTTGAAATCATATTTATTTATTAATTCTTTAATCAGCGTGACCTCCGAACTTGCAGCATTAACACCATGACACAACCTACCATGTTGCCGATTTTCGCGCCAACAGAGTTTACGACAGAGATCAGTGAACAGTGAAAACCGCGGTTGCGTAAAATGAGACCCATAGAAATCTCAAGTTCAAGTACTGATGCGTAATCGATGGGGCATGGCGGACAATTGGAAAGATTCACGGGTTTACCGCAAGGGCAATTTAAGTTTCGGTTATTGTATTTTCTCTGGTTTCGATGTCGCTTTCATTGGACATTACGGCGTCATCAGAATCACAACGCAATTTTATTCAGAGGTTTGCAAGAGTAAGACAAGACTACAATACAAAAAAATGACGTAGGGCTCTATGGCCTATGCAGTAAAAAATAAACTTTGTGTTAAATATTGCCATCTTATAGGTCTTCCAGTAATCTATATATAGGTAAAGAAGAAAGAAGCATTTACTATTCTTTTTAAATGTTTCGGATGTAAAGGGGGTAAACAAACAAACGTAGAGTTTGCTCTATTTATTAAGACAGTTGTAGGTTAGCAACCCGCTGCAGAATTATTTCATTAATTGAGATATGCTGCAAACCAATTTTTTTAGCGTATTTATGGTCTAGAGAATATAATAATACATCTACTATATCTAGATAGGCAACCTATCAAAACATGGCCGTATCATCATTTCAGCCAAAAGACGTCCATTGCTGAACAAAGGCCTTCCCCAAAGAATTCTACAACGAACGTTCCTGGGCCGCCCTCATCCAGCGATTTCATCAGGTCGTCGTCATCAGCGATAAGACCGCCAATTGTACTGTACCTATTTGATTATTTTTAATTATGTACTTACAATAAAAAGTATTGTTGTTGTTGTTGTTGTCGTCGGTCCACCTCGTGGTGGGCCTTCCGGTACGCGGTCGCCAGAACCAGGACCACAGTAGATTGTTCTATCTACTGTGCCAGAACTCTTCTGCCCCAACGGCCGTCTGTTCTGCAAGCTATGTGCCCTGCCCACTGCCACTTGAGTTTCGCTATTCGGTGGGCTATGTCGGTTACTTTGGTTCTCATGCGGATCTCCTCATTTCTAATTCGATCTCGCAGAGAAACTCCGAGCATAGCCCTCTCCATTGCTCTTTGAGTCACCTACCTAGAGCCTTCTTATGAGGCCCATAGTGAGCGATAAATAGTGGATATTATATATTCTCTAGATCATAAATACTCGTAAAGAATAGGTTTGCAGCGATATCTCGATGAACGAAATAATTCTGCAGCGGGATCATAGAATATTGAATATTGTTTACGACGTTATACGTCTCTGATTTCTTAAAATGCATAACCCATTGTTAGTTATCTAATTAAATATTCATATCTACTTCATTCACACTGTTAGGCTGTATGAGCGCTTGGCATTATACCTATTACCTTGATTTTTTTATCATCAAGTCATGCAATATCACGTCCAGTTGGGCACAAACAGTGGGTGTAACTAAAGAGATTGGATAATAGTAGTATATTATACAAAAAGACTTTCTCCCTGAGCCATTATGTGCAGTCAATTTTTTCCGGTTAAAAGTAGTTATGACTGAGAAATAGATAGTTTTCTGTACGCGAGCTCGGATTCTATAAAATTGTGATGTTTTTGTATAATAAATATATGAAGGACTAGCTGTGCCCGCGACTTCGTCCGCGTCGTTGTTTTGAAGACTGGAGAAAAGCTCGTAAGCACAACAAAAAATCCGCCCATACTTTATAATCAAACATTTATCATATAATTTTATCATTTAAGCTCAGTAACCAATATACCTACAGAATTAACAATGTATCAAGTCTTTCAATTACTATTATGAGCAAAAAGACTGTAGGGTCAGAACAAGGCACCCCTACATTCTTTATGGTCCTTCGAGCCAGAACTTAAGTAAAGTTCTAATCTAATTCCACCTATCATATCAAGAAAACAAAAGGCATTGTGTAGCTAAACTAGTATCGAAAACCATGTAAACTTTCTCATTTTAGAAAATAGTATTTGTACGCGACCTCGACTCAAAGTTTCCAATTTTGAAATTAACGGTTACTGATATCCGTTCAGATCAAGATCAATGAATTGTTGTTTCCTTGGCTTATCGAAATCAATTCACAGGTTTAGTCATGAAAAGGTAACACATGAAATAGTAATACCACAGTTTATGAACTAATACATTCTTTAGATTGCTCTAATACTATAAATCTATGCATATCTAACATTCATTGAAATAAAACTATTTTTACGATTTACGACATTAAAATGATTTTTAAAATCAACCCGACGTTTCGGTCGCTTTTCAGCTTCCGTGGTCCCGGGCAGACTGAAGCTGAAAAGCGACCGAAACGTCGGGTTGATTTTAAAAATCATTTTAGTTTAATATACGCGAGATAAATCCGTAAAAATAGTTTTATTTCAATGAGTGTAGCTCGCGAAAACCTAAGAACATATAATATCTAACATTATTAACGTAATTTAACTTCAGGCCGGTCAATCTTCTGAGACTACACTCCGAAGGGGTTGGCAGACACTCACGATTTGGTTATGTTTTGGCGCTTGTAACAGGTAGCGAGTCTGCCATTACCATTTCCGGGCATATTACCAAGAGAGTGGCACTGTGAAACTGCCAGAAAATACAAATACTAATAGCACCAGCACCATACCCTTCATCTTAGATAGCCTCCTACCGATAGAACCCAGCATAGCAGTAGTGATCTGCTACAGCTGGACTACCGAGGCAGTTGAGCTTCACACAGTTATGTCCCATATTCTATCTAATAAAAATATCTATCCATATTGTTCCACTAATATTATTTTTTTCAAATAAAGCATGCATCGGAATGTGACGACTGACGACCCTACCGTACCGCCTACTCGTGGAGGAGATTGCCTCCGCTGGTGCAGTCATCAATCCGATCAATGGCAGTCAAACCATTCCAATAGTCCTATTCCGATACCAAGCGTTACTGCTTTTACTACCGGGCGGTAGCAAAAGCAGTAACATTTGGTGGGTAGCAGCGGCTAAAACATATCACGTGAATAATGAATAACTCCACATCTAATTTCTACTCGTTATAAAATTTGACCTATCACAAGAGTTAGTATAAGAATAAGAGAGTTTCAGTTCTACTTACTTATGTCATGGACGAATGCCTATGTAAATAAATCACTAGATATTTAAAATTTTAAAACTACCAGAATATGAATCATTCTAGTGGAGCTCAACAACACTTACCTACATACAACTCTTATTTAATTTTTGGAAGTCAACGTGGATCCTAGTCGAGTCGACTCCGTGGGGTGCACCTGGATTACTTTGTAAAACACTGGGCTGAATTAAATAATAGTATTGCTTAGTTCAATGATGGTTCAATAGCAGTGGATTACAGTTTTGTATGCCATTTATTTCGGCTAATACTCGAGCACGTTATATAACAAATAACACAATTGACGCATGTTAACACGATTTCTCTACGATATTGCTCAGACACAACAACGAATAGGCGTATAGTTATAAAGTACAATCGACATAACATCTTTCTCTGCAATTAATCACATCTTTGTGTGTAATCTCTGTAATTAAATGAGCTACAAGGTGCATGAATTAAACATGGCACCACGCCATGCATAATTCAACATGGATCCTTCCTTACATAGTTTGTCACGACCAAACATAATGCGTAAAGTGAGATAAACATTGATTTGTGTCACTAACCTGCACCAAGAACCTTTCATAGGGCTGATTACTGAAAACTCGCAAATTTTTAAGTGACGCTTTAAAATGTCGTGGTCGCAGTCAAAGGTTTCGAAAATAAAGCGCGAAGGGGAAAAATCGACTATGGGGAGAAGGGGATGCTTTGTATAAGAGTAATTTTGATACTTTTTGTGAATTTCAACCTTCGTGTCAGCTTTTGTATGGTCCTTCCCTCCTATCTTCGCCACTAGGACTACCATTGCCAGTAATCTATTGCTTTTCATACGGTTTATTACCACAACCTTATTTGTTATAGAAGGACGCTTAGAAGTATTATTGTCCTTACGTCCAAGTTTTTTTCGGTTCGGATGGTGGCAAACAAGCATGCAATTCACAATGAGGGTAAGTGTAAACTGCAGCGTATCGACATCTAGGTACACGAAATCCGGAGGTAAACATGCAGATGCAGTGCCGGATTTAAGCATAGGCACACCGCGGACATTCCGCCAAAATTCTATACAAACGCTTAATTTGGTCTCTATTACACAGACATCAAACATGCATCTGTGTGCGTAGCACGTAGAAAATACCAACCGTCGCCCATAAGAGGGGGGGAGGTTGGGTGAGGCTGAGAAATCGGGCGGGACGTTGAAGTGTCCATTCTATACGTAGTATTATTACATATTATCTGGCATATTATTATGCAATATGGTCAGTTGCCTATGGGCCGCCACCAAAAGGGGGCCCCCACCACACCACAAAAAAAATCAAATTAAATCGTTAAAGGCTCAGTAGAAACAAAAACTACTGATATTTGTTACAAATTGTTAGACGAAAAACTTTTTTTTGTTTCTTGGGAAATAGACTTTGACAATATTATCGATACGCTTATTAGTGTCGAAAAATTATTTAGCTTGTAGATGCTTGTTTTTACTTCTAGTTTAATTTTGAATAAATGTTATATTCAGTTGCCTTCTTCTTTAACTTGATATTAATAGAAAATCCGGCACTGTGCAGAGGCGTTACTATCCCTGTGACCTCAGCTGTTATGCCTCTGTGATAGTAATCCGACTCCGGCAGTCATGACAATTATAAAAATATTAAAATAGATTTTATTCTACACCGGAAACAAGTTAAATTTCAGCAGCATCTGACCGGAACACGACAGTGCTGAATTACCAATTGGCGGCAGCTACAGATAATGTTCCAGTAAAAGATAGGATAAAACAATAAAATAGGATAACACAGCCTCAGCCGTACCTAAGTGTATGCATATTCCAAAAGTCTTTATTGGTGGTTCCAGTGACTTAACTCGAAGGCGTAGAAACTACCGCACTACGTTATACATACCTATATCTGCACCAAACGGTAGGCTCACTAGGTGTTCAGCACTATCGTATACAGGTTAAGGTTACTGAACAGGGGCATTTAAATCTTTTAGCATATGTGCTGTATCGTGTTTAGTAGTACTAAACACGATACAGCACATATGCTAAAAGTCTTCAGGGTGTAATATTCACTTAACACCAAAGTAAACGTACTTGCCACTTTCATAACGTAATAAAAATAAGTTTCTTAGTGTAATGCAAAGGTTGTATCAAACTGGTCGAGTTAGGTAGTTATTTCACATTCAGTTTCCGCAAGTATACGTATAACCTTCAAAATAAGACGTGATGCTTCAAAGATGAGACGTTTAGCATTAAGTAGGTATTGAATGCCTGCACCCAGTCGTGCTGGCCTGTTAGTCGTGCAATGATAAATTGGATGCGCTAATCTGGTGCTGACATCTAGTTCCCCGTATAGGAAATAATCTATTTTAATATTTCTAAGCTAAAATGACTGTCGGTTTATTTTTTTTGGTTCCGTATGTCTCAAAAGAAGTTCAATATATTTATGGTTACTCTTGTGTTCGTCTTTTTGTCCCAGTATTTATATATTATTCTTTCAAAATGACTTAAGTGACTGTGCACGTCTATTAATGAAAGAAAAATAAATTTATACATTGTAGCCAATTTAGAGGGACAATAATAGAAAATAAAAAATGTCTACTGTACTCACCTGTACCTACTTATTGTCTGTTATAAATATTTTAAAATAATTTTAAAATTAACAGTGTTAAGTTAGTTAATCCTTCAAGGAACGTATAGCCGCCGGTGGCTAGACAAAATCGAAAATCAATATCTTAAAAGAAAATAGGCCATTTCCTTCCCTTTATGTTTGAAACTAGTGAGCCGTACTTTAAAAACCAGCTAATGGGTAAGTACCTAGATTTTTATTACAGGGCTTTCCAATTCTTTTTTGAAATCTAAAAGATTAGTTTAAAATAAGATAAAAAATTCTCAATGTACCTACTTAATACATCGATACCAACCTAAAGGCAATACGGGTAATACAAACTCAAAATTCGAAAAATCTGACTTGATCTTTTACCAGTCATTTTCGGTTTGGTTCAAATAACCCTCTGATAACTTACAAAAAACGGAACCTTTAAAAATGACTGGTAAAAGGTTATTACCCGTATTACCTATAGGTTGGTATAATATGTTCCACTTATAAATTATAGTGAGAGGAAGACAGGTCATACAGGACTCAATGCGAGTTAGTGCGAGGTTAACGGTCAACATATTAACAAACATTTTGTAAGCTATGTTAGAATTACTTACTAAAATGTAGTTACTATACCTACTTTGTATTGCAGCCAAATTACCTACAGCTTTCTTACACAAACAGTTTCTGAGCTAAACTGCGGATAGACAGTCGTAATGACGGACGAATGGACATGGGGAATCTATAAGGGTTTTTTTAATGAAAGGAAGGTGGCAAACAATTATATAAGCTCACATTGATGTTAAGTGATGACTGCAGAATATAGACATCTACACAAAGACAAGAGGTCAAAATGCAGATGCGTTGCCATCCCTGAGACCTTAGTTGTTACTTATCTGTGATAGTTATTACGGGTCCATACATTACCATCTAACCGGAAGACGATATCGCTGAACACTACCATTTGGCTGCAAAGAGGTTAGGTTATGCGGTGGTGCCTACGCTCGCGAGCTACGTCACTAGAGCTCTACCACCAGTGTGAGGATGAGGGTAAAGGTTCTTTGTCCCTAAAAAAGCACCATCGTCAAAATGCAAGTTTACAACTGTTATGACTGATTGTCCGTTTGCTAGTTTATTTATTTTAAAAGTAATGTAGAGCCATACGATCTTATAACAAACATGTTTTGTTGAAAATTTACGTAACTCAAAGAACTAAATGTCAGACTTTCTTTCTTTTAGTGATAACGGGATGATAACAGAAAGTTGAATGCCAAGTTGGGAATGTGACTGAAATAAAATAGTATACTTACTTAGTCACATCTAGAATGATTTAGGTATGATATCTATTGGCATTCATGGCATGATGGCTTAAGATAACTTTTGAAAATTAAAAAAATATTATTCTTTGTGATAGTAAAAAATTCAACATATTTTCCAAGACTTATTATCTAGTTTTAATGTTTATCATAAGTAAGTATATAAGGGTAAGTGGTCATCAATGCAAAACGTACCTTAACAAACCTTACCTACCAGATTGCCCACGCCAGGCAATAACCTAAACTCTAAAAATTTTCAACGTCCTTTTTACCGACCATTTTTAAACTCCCGAACGGGTGAGATTCACAGACCGCACTACGACTTTACTTTGAGCAAAGTACCTATGCTTAGAACTGTCAGTACAGTATGAGTTTTGACAGTTCTAAGCGTACTTTGCTCAAAGTAAAGTACGCTAAGTGGTAAGAAGCGCGGTCTGTGAATATCACCCTAAAAGAGAAATCTAAAGAATCCCGAATTACCTCCTAGTACCCATAGATTTTTTTTTATATAATGGCAGTGGCAAACAAGCATGCAGTTCACATTGATGTTAAGTGATGACTGCAGCCTATAAACACCCACACAAAGACCACGCTCAAAATGCAGATGCGTTACCACTCCTGAGGCCTAAGGTGCCGGCAAGTACAGGGTCGTACATTACCACCTGGCCGGAACACGAAAGTGCTGAACACTACCATTTAGCGGCAAGTATTATAAGTAATGCGGTGGTGCCTACACCCGCGAGCTCCGTCACTGAAGCTCTATATATACATATATTAACAAAACAATATCTACATTAAACCATTCAATCTATAATATAAAAATAAGTCGGGTTTTCCTTCCTGACGCTATAACTCCAGAACGCACGAACCGATTTCCAGGGTTTTGCATTCGTTGGAAAGGTCTCGGGCTCCGTGAGGTTTATAGCAAAGAAAATTTAGGATTATAAAACGACATCCACGCGGGCGAAGCCACAGGCAACAGCTAGTTGGTAATAAAAATACTACGAGTATTTTATCCGCATTGCACAAAAAAGGCTGATGTTATCGTCTCATAGAATTTAAAATGTCAACGCTCTTATTTCAACTAGCAGAACCGCGAATCTTTAACCGGAGCAAAAAACAATCAATGTTACAATAAGATACAGATAACATAACAGTAACAATGTTGAATTAATCTACATGACATGATTACGCATTGTGACTAACAAGTTATAATAAGGTACAGTTAAACGAAAAAAAAACGAGAAAAATACTTTTCGGACCACACATTTAAGGAACAAAACAGCGGGAATGCAAAGACTGACATACTATTGTAGATAACGTCTCTTAAGCGTCATCGTCTCTTTGGTAAACAAGCATACAGTTCACATTATGGTCCAAGAACCCTTCGACTATCGGAACACCTTACCTATCGGTAAGCCTAGAATTTTTTGTAGGGATGAGTGAGATGAGTCATAATATGCTAAGTACGATAGCCATCGCCTGGCAAGGATCAGCCCGTCACGTCATCTGGATTTCTGATGAGAAAAGTTACTTCCATATTTTATATCTGGCAGCTATTTTTTTTTTTTTTTTTTATTTATAATAAAAACAAGTGTTCATATAATTGGGTGTGGGAACTCTTCTTTTAAGTTGTAGTAACTTGTGTTAGAAGAATCCCCTCTCAGCTGCGGTGTTTCACAGGATTAAACAGGTAATAAACTTATAAAACTAAATTAAAAAGCTATAGTTTTGCAACCATAATTGTTGCGTTTTATTTATATTTGTAGTGCTGTTTCCATGACAAGGACGAATTCAATAAATTATGTATCGAACGTATCATGTAATGTACAGTGCTCATCAAGAAATAATGCACATCGAGGCTATGAAAGTGACAATCGACTAGTTTCGGCTTTATAGAGCGTTATGTCTGCTGCACACTGCCTACGTACCTAAGCATCCGTAGTGCGGTATTGGTCAAAACTTGATCAAAATGGTCGACAAACGTCAAATAGGTAAGGTACGAAAGAGATAACGCTCTACAGATCCGAAATAAGCCGATGTCTCTTCCTGAGGTCGATGTGCATTATTTCTTGTTGGATACTGTAAATTGTACATCAATTAGCTTGCTACCATTGATATACGATTGAGTCGCTCATTTGCAGTAAACAAATCGTGATTTTCTTTAGGTTAATATCCGAACACACACAAATTTAACTTTTAGACACAACATAAATGGTCGCAATCGAGCCTATCTGAAATATGGAAGTAACTTTCAACAACATCCAGATGACGAGGGGTTGATCATTGCCAGGCGATGGTTTTTGTACTTAGCTTGTTATGATTCATCCCTTCAGCCTTACAGGGCCAACGTTACTTGGAGGGTTGAGTATCTCGCCTACTATTGATGGTAATTGAATACTGTAGCCCAAGAGGGTATTTTTATGTCAGAGTGCGTCAGAGTATGGATATGGGGGGGGATAGTTTGCACCCTGTTGAGTATGTCTAACAAGTCTGAGTGATCCATGTAGGGGTCCGCCCTTAGGGCAGCTGTTCACGCCATAATAAAGTTATTAAGTAACTTTATCGTAAGTACAAAGATCAATTGCGTGTCACAGAATGCCAACGTAGGAGGTACATTTGCTACAAAGATATCGCTTCTCGATAATCTAGTCTCCCCTGGGCATTTTGGCTCTAGAGTAGTATTATTACATATTCTCCGCCTAGAGTCTCCCTAAGACAAGAGGCAGATAGCCTCTAAAATGAAAAAATCTGCTAATTGAGCTACTTTTTGGATCTTCTGCCGTCCCTTGGAAACGTCTACGAGTTGCGCTAAATTATAATGACAAGACAAGTGTAGTGTTAAAATTTTTTATATCACCGAAATGGCACTGTCTTTTGGAGTCCTCTTTACCTGTACTCACAAATATAAGTCACACAACTCATACAACAGCAACTGTTACGTTAGCGTCACCGTTATCCAAAGAAACATCTTAACGGTTTTATAAAAGCGGGTCATGAACTGACTGATTAAAAAGACAAAGCAGTCTATTTGTTTGCATCTTTAGTTAACACATAGCATAATGAAAAATTATATAGATGTCGATCAAAGTATACGGGACTTATTAAAGGCCGTTGTTTTTTTTATATTTGACACTAGGTACATAATAAGCGTATCATCATCACTACAGCCAAGTCCACAGCTGGACAAAAGCCTTCATAAAGATACTCACAACATTGTTGTGCGTCATTTTGTAAATATAGTGTAGGTAATCTAATTCTATTGATATAGGTTATAGGTAACGCATACGTCCCACTGCTGGGACCAAATGTCACGCTCCACAAAACCGTATTATTTGCAGACGACACTACACTCAAAGTGAAATGTGACGACTTAAATACATACCAAAAAAATATTAACGAAGCTCTTGATAGTATAATTACGTGGTTAAAAACTAATAATCTTAAAATTTATATCAATAAAACTAATTTAATTCAATTTCAGACATATAGAAAAAAACACATTGACCTCAATATAATTCATGATAAAAATAAAATTAATGAAGTTGACTCCACAAAGTTTTTAGGGCTAGTGGTGGATAAAAATTGTGACTGGAAAGCTCACATTGACTTTGTTTGCGACAAACTGAATAAATTTGTATTTGCTATAAAGCGATTGCGTCAAACTGTTTCGACAGAAGCAGCCCTGATTGCATACCATGGCTATGTCTCCTCTGTGCTTTCTTATGGCCTCTTGTTATGGGGAAACTCGGTGGTAATTGATAAAGCTTTTCGTGTACAAAAAAAATGTGTAAGAGCCATTTGTGGAGCTTGGTGCTTGGACAGTTGTAGGCCATTATTACAGAAATATCGTATATTACCGTTGGCTTGCATATACATTAGGGATCTCTGTGTATTTGTAAAGCAGCATCCATACTACTTTAAGCTCAATTCTGAATGTACGAATAGGAACGTTAGCGTAAGGAATCAATTTAAACTGTTCATACCTAAATGTAGAATTGAATTACATAAAAGGAATGCTTTAGTAAACGCCATACGGGTTTTTAATAAATTACCCATTACGCTCAAGGAAATACGTTTACCACTATTGTAAAACAAACTGAATCAATAGCTACAACAAATTGTGGAACGAACTTCCCTCTGAGGTGCTACAATATGGGGTTCTTCAAAAATGGCGTCAAAAGAGTCCTTCAGGGCTGGCAGCGCGTTGGCAACTCCCCTGGTGTTGCAAATGTTCATAGGCGACGGTGACCACTTTCCATCAGGCCCGTTTGCTTGTCTGTCAATCTTCAGACATAAAAAACAAAAATAATAATAATAAACGTTTTTATGACATAAATGAATACATGACATATAAAGCATTATCCTAATTAATTGATTAATGTTTGATCTAACCATCTGACCTGAATTTTATTTTTGACATATCTAAATTATTGTAATTACCCAATTCCGTTTACCTAATTAATTAATAAATTTTAGATTTAAAAATGTAATTAATTAATAAATATTTTTTTTGACTAAGTAAACAATATTTATAAATGTGTAAAAGAATGATACTAAGATAATAATAATAATAGTGACATAGGTATGAAATGATGATGATATGACAATTTAATTCGATATTATAATTAACATTAACTCTTAAATAAAATATTTATAACTTCATAATTTAATCTTTGACATACTTATGAAAAGGAATGCAATTTTAGTGATGACAATTTGCTGTTGTTCATGATTTGATAATACATGTATTAGAGATTGTTAATTTAATTTTAATGTAACTGAAAATTTTTATAAAATGTGTGAATTTCAATAGTTTAAGGATATGCATAATATTTTACACACCATTGTGACGGTAGAATGTTATAGTTTCCATTATTTTGTTACCATACCACCTGTAGCCACTACATTCTAGTAAATAAATTATTTATGATTATGATTATGGGCACGAGTCTCTCCCCTTATTGGGGGGAGGCCTGGAACTTACTCCACCACGCTGCTCCAATGCGGGTGAGTGGAGATAAGGTTAGTGACCACCCCGCTGTCGAATGTTTTCAAACCGCCCATAAGGCCTCCGACAAGATTTAACGACTGCTATCTAACGATAGCAACCGGGACCGACTGCTTAACTGCCCTTCGAAGCACGGAAACGCGCACCCGACCGCGCCCGTATCGCTTAACCGAGTAGATCGCTTCCGATCTACACCAGCCGCGGGGCCATGCGCGCTTCTCTTTAATTTAGTTTTATTGTAATTTTTTTTTGGGTGATTTTGGTAATGTGCCCGGAGATGTCAACAGGTTCGCCATCTGTTACATGAGCTAAAACGTAACCGGCGAGTCGTGGGTGTTGGGTTTGCATGAATGCTTGAATGCATGCATTTATCTCTACCTACCCCTACGGGGATTACAGGCGTGTAGTTACGTACGTTTTATCCGCGATGAAGATAAATTATTAATTATCATCAAAGCCATTGTGGTCGGTACAATTACAGTCATCCACAGTATCGAAATTATGATATTGATCATTTATAACAATCGATGGAAGTAACTCGTTGACAATGGCGATCGAACGTAAATACTATAAACATTTTCGTGTATTGTTCCACCAGTGTGAGATTTTTTTTTGGCAGCTGCAACTTTGGAATGATCATCATAATTTCAACCGAGACCAATGCCTCCTACCAGCCACAACGATTTTGAGCCGCCCTCATCCAGCAATTACCGGCAACCTTGTTATCTTCACAAAACTACCCCAGAGACGCTCACTTTGCCCACAACAATATTGCATGTCATTAGGGGAAAAAATTGCCACAATCGCCACGCTTGGTAGACTGAATCAGAAATTCATTTATTAATTTAGGGTGACACGTAAAAAACAACCAAAACAAATTAAAGTGAATAACAATTGATACACATTGTCATGTCCAACAAGCTAAAATATATACGTACGAGTTTATATAATCAAGAATATCACTAAGATAAAACTAAATATATATATAACTAATGTAAATAAGCATATCTATAGAATGTCTCATTTCCCCTTTTACGTGTACAAACGGATAACAAAGAGTAAAGAGAAAAGAAAAAGAGTCAGTCTTTGTCATTCACCGGCAGCGTTCCAAAGGCCAATATTGATCTGCGAAAAACCTCCCGAAAAAGTCAAGGTCGGCTCTTTGAAAAATATCTCTTAACGGATTGGCGATCGCACTTACGAATTATAGCTAGACAATTCATAATTTCTTGTGTGAATTTAATACTGCTGGATAATGAAACGCTATTATCAGCAAAACATCGCAACGTGTGTTGTAGGTATCCATCGAAAGGCTGATTGCTCTGTGGTTGTATCTAACGTAGTAAATGGGAAAATTATTACGACTATCAATTGTTCTACGGTAAAAGGAAAACCAATAAACAAATGTAAGGCTTCCTTCTCATAAAAGTAATTATAATCCGTAGTTATACCTATACACTGGCAGGCAATTCAGTAGATGATTATAAAAAAAAACTAGCTTACAGATATTTAAAAATTGAGGTAAGTTCCTACTTCTGTAATAAAAGACGTTCTCTGCGTATCATTTCGCATCTAGTGGAACATTAATCATATTTTATCAATTTTTATCTTCGCATTATTGCATGGGAATGAATATAGAATAAAAAAAAAAAAGTTTTTTTTTTTAATTTCAAGTGGAACAATATTGTATCACCTACTTACTTACACATTATTACATCATACAATTTAAATCGATGGTAAGTGAATATTTTAGCCTATAAACATCTAAAAAAAACTAGAGATTTCAATGTAGATGCGATAGGTACCACTCCTGAAGTCGAAATTGTTATGCCTCTATGCCGGAAATTACACGGCCGCACAACCACTTGACCAGAACACGATAGCGCTGAACACTAGGTACCATTTGGCAGCAAGAAGATTTGGTATTGCACTGGTGTCTACGCCTCCAAGCAACGTCACAAGAGCTCTACCACCAGTGAACCAGTCCACCTGGAGTTTTAACTACAACAGCGTTAGGTTCCTATACCTAGCACAAATGCAGCAACTACATGAACACCTCAGTTTTTAGCAGAAGGCTAAATCGTACAAAAAAAATAATGGCCTAAGTTTGATAATTTGATGCTTCTTTATAATCTTGCTTACAAAATCGTCGTCAAGGTTTGTGGTTACATTTATTAGCCTTACATTTTTTGTTTTCATAGTTTCCAAACTACCTGCATCCTGCATGTAATATCTACCTTACAAAAGCGCCTGAGTGCTTTAATATAATCAGTAAAACATAGGAGGGTTCATCAACTAGATGATAAATACACACTATAATACACTTTTCTCTAATAACGTTAGTAATACATAAAAGATATTTTAATTAACAATATATCCAAAAAGTTTTCATAGCGGCTTAACATGAAAATTCTAAAGCCTCTGAAAAAATAAAAACGAACATACCTTATATTTCATTTTCACTGTCTCGTTGCAATTAAAACACTAACACTAAATTAATAAAAATATACTTATATTTTTTAACAATATATTTCTAAATCACAGGGTTTAATAACTTAAAAAAATATTGTTTTAATTTTAAAAGATAGACACTTGAGTTTTCGCGACGGACGTAGCAAGTCGGCCGCGCATGCGTGCATCGGGGCCGCGCGGTTATGGCTGCGCTTCAGCTATCGCGGCAGTTTTGCTTCCCCGCCATCACAGTCCAACGACCCAAGCTCCGCGAACTTCCTTCAGTAATGTACGCGAAGTTGAAGGTAAGCCAAAGGTGAAGTCTGAAATAAGATGCCGAAATCGGCGGCTCCGTTTCAATGCGTTGTTAATGCGCGTTTCACTATTTCGAAGTTTGCAAATTCGATCTCGTTGCGAATCGTACTTACTGATAATTTTATGTTTATGTTGCGAACTAGTTGAGCTCAATGTCGGTTGGAATTTTGAATTCAGACTCATAAAATATGCCATGGAATAAAATGTGCCATCTATTTCATGGCATGCAACCACACAACACTTCTTGGTATCTAGGTAACTCCATTTAAGCAAGTATTGGGGAAGTGAAGTGAACGATATCGGGGTCGGAGATTATGTCCGACTTAGTAACCGCTTATGAAAGAATAAAGATGAGATCGCGATTAGGTTAAAGTTTTACGTCAATACCTCTTTCTTTATGTGTATGTGCTTTAGTCAATTACCAAACAAAAACATCACAGTTTCGGGATAAGGGTCAATAGCTCACTACAGCCACGCGGCACCCGACCAGCGTCGCCTCGTTTTACGGCATCCACTCGTCGACGGGTGGTCGAGGGTGGTCGACGGGTGGTCCAAGGGTGAACGACGCGATCTTGTGAATCACTCGCGGACGGTCCACTTGGGAACAGCGAGTTGGCAATGCAAAGTCAACGCAAGATAAGCTAGTGGTCACTGAGTAGTCCACTCGCCGTCCGCGCGTGGATCGCGCGTCGCCCGCGCGTTGATGGCTTGCGGTCGAGGCGATATTAACAAAGCAGACCGCTCGAGGCGATCGGGTGCTGGTCGGGTACCGGGTGGCTCTAGTGAGCTATGACCCTAAGATGACTTTTGTTAATAAAAGTAATCCATTAATAATGTGCATACCTTCATATTTAACACTTATATCTATTGAAGCATTAATTGCCTTTTACGATAGACAAGCAGCAACATAATAAACATGTCGAACCTGGATTGGAATGAAGTTGACCTCCCTTGCTTCATCACACTCGGCTTGCCAAGTTCGGAGAAATTCAACGCATCTTTAAATAATATTAAACTGAAGTGGGGGCAATGACTTCCCAGATGCTTCCCAGTCACCGCCGGTGGCTACTGGGCATGTTTCTTCCCATTTGCCTCCGGTGGCAATCTGCGCGGGGGCGACTGGGAATATATCCTATTTCAATGGAGTATAAACATCGCTTGCTTTTTAATGTCATGAAGTGGCAGACAAGCATACAGTTGTTAATAATTCTGTAGCCTATAAATAGGTTAGGATCCCACTGCAGAATCATTTCGTTCGTCCAGATATGCTCCAAACCTATTTTTTACGCATATTTATATTTGCGCCCAAATTTTGATAGGCAACCTAGTAGATATATATTCTCTAGATTATAAAGTTCAGTAAAAATTAGGTTTGCAGCATATCTGGATGAACGAAATGATTCTGCAGTGGGATCTCAACCTAAAACATCAACATGAAACCAGAGATTTCAATTAAGATGCTCCTTCAATGTAGACTCCTAAGGCCTAATGTATTATGCCTCCGGGCCAGAAATTACACGGCCGTACAATGCTTCGTTTAGATAGGTACCTACATCACTCTATTTAATCCGCGTTTTCGAAGAATTTGATCGCACTCCTAATAATATCAGTTAAATTTATTTTGTACTGTGAATTTGCTTCATCATAATTGTATGTCCTTTATTGCAACCCGGGGTGTATCTGTGAACTCTTGGTTCAACTACTGACGCACGCGGAGATGCATGCACGGTTGCTTTTTAACCGAGTTCAAAAAACGAGAAGGTTCTCAATTCGGTCGGTATATTTTTTTTTTTTATGTATGTACGCGAATTTCGCCGAGATTTCTGGACCGATTTACGTAATTCTTCTTTTGTTTGATGCGGAATAGTTTCGAATTGGTCCCATAAAAATTTGATTCAGATAGGCCCCTTAGTTTTTATTTTATGAGCATTTTTTTACTTACTTTCACCTCAGACTAAAGGAATAAGAATAGACGGCGAGTTGTCATACAGTGCGTTGAATCCACTGACGTCCTAGATAGTCCTAATGCGCATGACAACAACAAGTGACAATGACACATTTACTCATCGACGACACAACACAGCATATTTACTCCTTAGTGGATAATTTTTTTTCATTGATTTCGTATGTCGTGTAATAATTTTGCATCGACACACCTAAACAATTTAAATTAGGTATCTAATTGTCACGAAGCTAAAAGATTCAGATTTTACAAATTTAACAGATGTGAACATTAATTGCATTGACAATGTAGCAATAAACTAAAAAGTATTAAATAAATATAACTACGTTAAGAAAAACCGACTTCAAAACTGAAAAGTAAAAAATATTAAAATAATAAATTATATACTACCTATTATTTACATGCGCTATTTACTAATAGGCTTAAAGCCGGTGCCAAACTTCACGCCTGTAATCGCCGAAGGGGTAGGCAGAGGTAAATGCATGAATTCAAGCATACATGCAAACACCCACGGTTCGACGGTTACATTTTGTTCAGTGTATTAATTTGCTCGTATTCTTAAATTAAGTGATTTAAATATAATTATTTGTCACTTGTCACAAAACTGAAAAGTAAAAAATAATGATTTAATTGTAATTATATACTACCTATTATTTACATGCGCTATTTACTAATAGGTTTGAAGTCGGTTTTTCTTAACGTAGTTATATTTATCAGGCTATGTGGTACGCGTGAAAACGCACAATCATGACATGCCATACGATATGCATAGGTGGTTTCAAATTAAAAAAAATCTTTCAAATTGGATGTTTGGTGTTGGACTGCATAGATTTTTTTTGTGGCAATGGAGCCATTGGTGGCTTTGAGGACGTTGGTGGCATTGATAGTGGTGGTGGTGGTGGTTTTGGAGGCGTTGGTGTCATTGAAGGTGTGGTGGAATTGGTGGCGTAGGTGTTTGGTGATGTCGGTGTTGGTGGTGGCGTTGATGGCGTTTGTGGTGGTGGTGGTGGAGGTGGTAGTGGTGACAGTGGTGGTGGTGATGGTGGTGGTGATGGTGGTGGTGGTGGTGTTGGTGGCATTAGTGGTTAAAAATGCACAACGTTAATATTCAATTTTTCACTTGTGTCAGCTCTTACGGAGTGCATAATTATATAGTTTGACACGTTCGTTTTCTTTAGACTGTGATCTATCTTTTATCTTTAATTCTCTGTTGGTAGCACTAATTGACTGAAACTTTACAAAACTTTGTAATAATTTTCTATAAAAAAAAATATATATGTATAGAAGTTTAAAATGGCCTTTTCGAAAATTCGGTTAAGCATAGGATGGACGTTTGTAGGTTGTAGGTACTCACACGACTGCGCGTTTAAACACATAATTAGCATATTTCGCAATCCTAGCAGCCTGTCTGCTTTTATTCCCGATGGCCATACGTCTAATTTCGGGTACAGAGAAGCATTACTGTAAAGTAGATTTTTTTAGCTACCCAAAAGTGTTTATGTCACATAATTAACCAAAAGTTACATTCAAAAGGGCTGCCCAAAGTTCAAAAGTCACTATTCCACGCGAACAAAGTCGCAGGCACACACTAGTTTATTCATATTTCTGTATTCTGGAGCGATGCAGGCAAAATTTTAAAGAGCCTGATCCCACCTAGACCAGAGTTGGATTTCACGGGTGGTAGAGTTCCAGTGTATGAGCTTGATAGGTTAGGATCCCACTGCAGAATCATTTCGTTCACCCAGATATGCTGCAAACCTAATTTTTATGCATATTTATAATCTAGAGAATTTATATCCACTAAGTTGCGAATCAAAATTTGGCCACTGGATAGGTCTTTCAAAAATGTTAGGGGTGTGCTAAAACCATTTTTCGATTTAGTTAACAGTTTGCGACTTATTAAGCTTTAAGGTGTCAATTTTCGTTAGATTCAAGTGTCCCCCCTCTACCAACTAAACGGTTGTAGTTAGAAATTAAAAGGAAAACTACATAAAACAAAATTAAAAGGAAAACTATCACACCTAAGTTGGCTTTACAAGTTTGCGAGTAATAGTCGAGCTAATGTTATACTCGAATTTTTTGAACAACTCCGAAGATTTATTTTTTCATTACATTATGATTAATCAAACCTAAAAACTACGGAACTCTACACTGCGCGTGGCTCGACACGCACTTGAACGGGTTTTTTTTCTTTTCATATTAATTTTTAGACTGGAATGGCTTGGTTGTCCGAATAATCATTTTTTCTTTCGTCTTTCTATGGTCTGGGTGTCCGACCAGGGTGGTAGAAATCTTACTTAACCGAAAAACAAAACAATTTCGTACATATTTTCCTTCCATTGTAAATAATTTTAAAGCGGAAAAAGTGTTTTGTAATAATTCCTAAAACTATCCTCTGATTGTATCTATCAAATGTCTTGTGGTTGAAATACAATTTTACGCGCTGCGCGGTTTTGTTTCCACTAAATTGTGACTCAAACAACTAGGTATGATGTTGCAGTATTACCTACGCTCTTCGTGTAGACTTAGGTTGATGCCGACAGTCATACTTATTATAAAAAACATAACTTCACGCCTGTATTCCCCGAAGGGATAGGCAGAGGTAAATGCATGCATTCAAGCATACATGCAAACACCTACGATTCGCCGGTTACGTTTCGGCCCTAGTAACAGGTGGCGAGCCTATTGACATCTCCGGGCACATTATCAAATTCCGAGGTACTGGGAAATTTCCAGAAAATGGAAAAATCCCATAGATAAAAATCGGAAATATCCAATAATAGAACCAGAGATAAAGGATTTTACACCCTTATCCCTTTTACCTCTAATAGACCCCGACCTGGGAATCGAACCCAGGACCCCAGCGAATTAGTAGTGGCCTTCTATCACTAGGCTACTGAGACAGTTCAAAAAAATATTTTTAGAATTCCATTGTCCTCTGTTACTAACGCCATTTTATTTACTGTATTTCTTAAAGTGTAAAATATAACAGACAATAATAATAAATGAAAATTAGAATAAAATATACACAGTAATGTTGACATCAAATTTTTCAATATTATCTTTCCATAAACTTAGTAAAAGAAATTTTAAATCTCGCACCCCTTATCGCTAAGTCCCAAGTAGATGACAGTTTTTGTATGGGCTACTTGGTACCGCCCCCTCCGTCCCTCGCGTCGCACGCCCCGCACGTTTGCTCTGACATTACACGTTCGTTGGATGACTGTAGGTAATTAGCACGTTCGTTTTTTTTAGACTGTGATATTACAATATACCACATACTAATTTATGTTTGGTTAGGTTTAGAAGAAAAAATACGTATCCCTACCAGAATACTAATACTTTAGATGCGAAAGTAACTCTGTCTGTCTGTCTGTTACCTTTTCACGTCCAAAGCACTGATTAAATTTGGTACAGAGATAGAGTTGACTTTGAGACAGAACATAGGCTACTCTTTAAACGACATCCACGCCACAAATAAACCTTATGATCGGATGGACAAATGTCAGGGTAGGTGCAAGTAATTACGGTACCTAGTGATCCATGTAAAATTAAACTAGAGGTACCTACAAGCTAAATAATTTTTCGTCTGAGTTTGACATTATTAAGCGTAGGTATCGATAATGTTGTCCAAGTCTATTACCCAAAAAAAAAAGTTTTTAAATAACAAAACTCAGTATTTGTTGGTTCTACATCTACATACTGAGCCTACGAAGTAGATAATAAATCTATGGTCTCTATCGATTTAATTTGATTTTTTTGTAGTGTGGTGGCGGCATATAGGCGACTGCCTATGTTACATGTGCTTAAATCCAGCACTGATTGGTATTATAAAATTCTTTGCAATAAACTTCCATGATACGAGTACAAATTCTATCCTATTTGAATGACAACATTCAGTAATTTATTTATTCCTCTAAATATTTTACGAGCAATTACGTTTTCTTACTGATTGCTATATTCAAAGTAACGTACTGGTGGTAGAGCTCCCGTGACGGATCTCGCGTTCGTAGGCACCACCGCATTACCTAACATACTTGCCGCTAAATGGTAGTGTTCAGCACTATGGTAATGTACGGCCCTGTAATTTCCGGCACAGAGGCATAACACCTTAGGCCTCAAGGAGTGGTAACGCATCTGAATCTTGACCTTGGTCTTCGTGTAGGTGTCTATAGGCTGCTGTCATCACTTAACATCAATGTGAACTGCATGCTTGCTTGCCACTTCCATTAAATAAAAAAAAAAAAATTAAAAACGTGACTTGAATAAATACTTAATATTAAATTATAACGGTCAATAGATTAATTAATTTGTAAGAATCAAATATGAATTACCTATATTATAATACACCGCACTTCCCGCCGCAGAGAGAAATTGTGCCCTCGTCGACTAGACACGTGGCTCAACGACTCGACGGTAAGGTTTTCGCGTTCATTTCTTCTTCGTTTCGCAATTAACACAGAGTGGCACGAAGTTCTTTTTGAGGCGTTCCCTCGCCTCGGTGCTACATTATGGGGTTTTTCAAAAGCAGAGTCAAAACCTAGCTATCACGGTTCATGAAATACACCCTGGTGACAAACAGATAGACAGACGTGCAACGGAGTCTTAGTAATAGTGCCCTATTCTTACATTTCTTACCCGTTGGGACGGAACCCTAAAAATCTTTTCGTAGACTAAACTAGTGCCCATCGCGTCGCACTAGTGACAACCGTCTCGTTCTCGCTGTGCAGCAATCCTTCAGGCGCGGGCCCGTCCCCCTGATTGATAGCGCGCTGCGTCGTTGCCGCCTCCTCCGCTTACCGCGTCGAGCCCCTTCAGTGCCGGTTCTGCAACGGTCCCGGTACCGAGCAGGAGTGTTCCGCGGTCTGTGCAGTGTACTCGGCAGTGTGCGATAAGGACGCAGAAAGTGTGTCAGCGAAGTGTTGCTGTGCCACCTTTGTTAGTGCAAAATAATTTTGCACGGGAAAGGTGGTTACAGTACACGGGACTTTATTTAAAAACTTTATTTATTTCACCCTTAGACATTATAATGCCTGGTAAACAACCTGTGAACTGACAATGGACAGTAACAACGATGCGTCGCGGCCCCGCCCGTGCCGGGAATCTAGAATTCCCGCGCGGCAGGTGGTCGCACGCAATATCCTGACCCAGGAGTGGACGCCTGTGGGACCCGATCTGGCCCCCCTCGCGACCCCCACATCTCCACCTACCGCCGCATCAAACGCCGCCCAAAGAGCGCCGGTGGTGTCACCAATCGCCCGCCCCCGCTCAAGGGAACGAAACTACCCGCCGAGCGAGACAGCAGATGCAACGGCACTCTTTGTGCCCAGCCTGGCAACTGAGTTTGCTACGGTTGAAAATGCAAAGAGGCGCCGCAGCGCGGCCGAATCCTCGGCGTCCTCAGCATCCGCGCAGAGCGACAAACGCCCGCGCCACTTCACACCCACGTCATCAGAGGACGAGTTCGAGGAGGTAGAGGACGAGCAAAGCCGCACCCCGTCTAGGTCGCAGGCCTCCCCCCCCGCCTCCCCCAGCCCATCAACAAGTTACGCAGCGATTGAGTCACCACACAGATCAACCGAGATGGAGGTGGAGTCGCAGGCAACGGCCTCCTCCACCCCCCTTCCCGTCGTGACAAAACCAGGACCCAGCAGCAGGACCTCCCCACCATCCAATTACGCGGCAGCAGCGGCCGCCCCACCATCCCCCAGACCCGAAGTAACCCAACCGCCACCAGAACCCAAATCGGCCTACCCACCAATTGTGGTCGAAAGGCTGCCAAATTGGCCACGCCACCTTGCACTTATCAGTGGCAAACTCGGATTCCCGCTCAGCGCCCGCACCTTCAAGACAGGCGTGCGCTTCATACCAGCTACTGCGGAGGAGTACAGGGCCGTACAGGCGTACCTTGTAGCAGCATCCGCCAAAGATAAAACTATCGAATGGTTCTCCTACGCCCCCGAAACAGAGCGACCCACCAAGGTGTGCCTGAGGGGCCTGCCGCGGGACACGCCCATTGAGGACGTCCTCGAGGCCCTCCAGAAGAAGGGCTTCGACGCGCAGGCAGGCAAGCACATTGAGGCAAAGAAGGAGCGCACAGGACGATCTATATTCATACAGCTGGGTCACATGACTCACACTGAATTAAATAGATTATTTGCCATCGACTGCCTCCTCTTCATGCGGGGCGTATCCATCCAGGCCTGGAGGGGACGAGTGGGACCGGCACAGTGTCACAGGTGCCAGGACTTCGGCCACTCGTCCCACGATTGTCACCGACCCATGCGGTGCGTACGATGCGCGGGCGAGTACCTAGTCGCAGATTGCGTTGTGCCGCGGGACCAGCCGCTCTGCGCGAACTGTGCCGGACCACACGCATCCTGTTACAGGCAGTGTCCGGCATTCTTGCGGGAAATTCGCCGCAAGAACGAAAGAAACCCCCCTCCCCTGCCAGGGCGCCCACCAAATGGCCCCCCTAGCCCCCCCCGCCTGGCCATACGCCGATACAGCGGCCATGAGGCCGCCCCCCATTCCCGCGCCAGAACGAGAGCAAGCTATCTCACTCGACTGGCCGCCGGCACCGCACGCCGCGACATCGTGTCGCAGGCGAGATCCGCGCTTGCTACATAATAGCGAGCGCGGCACGCCCGGCTGGCCAGTCGCGCCACGGACACCGGCCGAGGAGGACGTCGTACGTACGTACGGTACGAGTGACAGTGCTAACCCAGTGCCCCCCGCCCCCGCCCCATTCCCCGCAGTCGCCTCTTCAATAAACGCTGGCGGGTCAAACGCTGGCGTGTCAAACGCTGGCGTCCAAACCGCTGACGTCCCAACCGCTGGCGTCCCAACTGCCGGCGTCGCCGTCACCGCTCCTACCGCCCCCGCCGCCCCCGCCGCCCCCGCCGCCACCGCCGCCGCAGCCGCCGCAGCCCCAGCGCTCGCCATGCGCCCGGCCGCTGCACCAATCAAGAAGCACGCCCCATAGCCACCGCCCTGCATGGAGGGGTGACAATGGTGGGTGGTCCTCCGCCGCGACGTCCAGGCCCGCGCACTCACACCCGCAAGTAGGGTACGCGGCCGCGTCCGGCAGTGTTTCTGAAACTCACGTCAATTATAATATTAGAGGTGATCCGTCGGTATCCCTGTTAGTAGACATTTTTATTTCCACGCTGACAGAGGTACTGACGGAGTATACAGCCGAGCGGGACATAATCCCCGCCCTGATCCGAGGGTTGTCAGAATTGAACTGGCCTACCAGCCGACATAATTTTTTTTATGGCCTATAGACATAATCAACTCAGGATCCTCTATTGGAACCCGGGTGGCACAACCGGACACATTCGCGAGCTCAGGACTCTCGTCCAGGAACAGGACATTCATATTGTACTCCTGGACGAGACGAAGCTTCGTCCGGGCCGGGAACTCAAGGTGGCCAACTACTACGTCTATAGACATGACGAAGTGGCGCCTAGCGGTCAGCCCTACCGGGGTACGGCGGCACTAGTGCGCCGCGACGTCGTCCACGACGAGCTGGCCACCGTCCCGTTCGCGTCCATGCGCACTAAGGGGGTGCGAGTGAGCGCGGAGGGGACCGAGATCCTGGTCCATGCCGCTTACCGACCACCGGGGAAGGTTTTCGACCCCAATGACGTCCGGTCTGTCCTCGGAGAGGGGCCTGCCATAATATCTGGCGACTTAAACGCTAAACACCCCAGTTGGAGGTCCCGGGTCATCACTCCGCCGGGCAGGCGCCTCTACGAGGACAGTCAAAGGGAGGTAATAGGGCCGGACTCTCCGACCCATGTGCCCACAAACCCCAACCTTGCATCGGACGTATTGGACATTGTAGTCACCAAGTGCGTGCCTTGGCCTGTACATGTGGAGGTGCTGTACGACTTAGACACGCAGCACTGTGGGCGCAGACCCGGTGCCCATCAGTCAAGCGCGATCTAAACAAACTAACTGAGGAGGTGCACGAAGCCGTGGGTGCGCATCGCGGGGCCGCCCGGGATGATACCATCGACCGGGCGGCCGAAGATGACACAACACTATACGCACTCACCAAAGCCCTCACTCACGACTCAGCCCCTATATACCCGCTCCTAGATGAAGCGGGAAATAGGCAGTACAGGCCGCAAGACAGGGCCGAGATCCTGGCCACGCACTTGGAAGGAGTTTTTACTCCCAATCCACCCTCCCCCGACGCCGCTGTCGCCGAGCATTACGATGCATGCGAGGGCCGCGTAAGGGAATTATTGTCGGCCCCTACTCCGCCCTTACCTGGGGATGACTTTATCTCCCCTTTAGAGGTGCGTAGAGTCGTCAACCGCCTTTCCACACGGAAGGCGGTGGGGCCGGACGGTATCCCATGCGCGGCCCTCCGTCTTCTGCCGTGGAGGAGCCTGGTGACCCTTGCCAGACTCTTCAACGGCATACTCCGGACCGGACATTTCCCCCAAGAGTGGAAATTGAGGAAAATCATTGTCCTCCCCAAACCGGGCAAGGACCGCCGACATCCCTCAAGCCCAATAACACTACTCTCACACATAGCCAATTTGTTCGAGCGTCTATGGCTGCGGAGAGGAACAATTTGGCTTTCGCGCCGGACACTCGACAACACAGCAGCTAACGAGAGTAGTGTGCACCACCTGACTAGCGAGGCCAACAGGGGGCGGTACTCGGTCGGAGTCTTTCTCGACATAGAGAAGGCATTCGACCGAGTATGGCACACGGGCCTGTTGGCCAAGCTAGCGACCCATCTTCCACCCGGGCATTACAGGGTGGTAGCCGACTTTTTGAGGGACAGGCGGTTCTACGTCTCGGTGGAGGGCACTGATTCAAGTCAGCATCCCATCCGGGCCGGAGTACCCCAGGGCAGCTGTGTATCGCCAGCACTTTACGCGGCATACACAGATGACATCCCCACTCTCCGCGATCATCTGCGTGAGGGTGACAGGGATGTCATGCTAGCCCTGTTTGCCGACGACAGCGCGTACATATCATCGTTGTCCCGCCAAGACCAAGCCAAAAAAAAATGCAGCGTCTGCTGGACCTGCTGCCGGAGTGGTTGGTCTTTTCGACGTTCACGGCCATCCGCCTGCTGACGCATGGCGGATGGCCGTGAACGTCGAAAAGACGGTCGCGATCGCCATGCGGGTCCGCCGAACGTTGCCACCGCTTCGGCTGCGAGGACAGGATATAGAGTGGCAACCTACGATCAAGTATCTCGGGTGCAACATCGACCGTGCATTGTACATGGTGCCGACCGTGAACCATATGGTTACACGAGCGGCAGCCGCTCGATCGATGTTGCGCCCAGTGCTGCGGTCGGGGTTGCCTTTGCGGGTCAAAACCCCAAGACCTATATCCGCTCGAGGTTGACGTACGCGGCTCCGTCGTGGTACGCATTGTGTTCCGCCGAGCAGCGACGCCGACTTCAGGTCTAGCAGAACCAGGCCCTGAGACTCATAACGGGCGCGGGGAGGTATATCAAAAACGAGGTCATCGCCCGCGATCTGAGGGTCGAATCAGTGGAGGAGTTCGTGGTCCGGCTGGCGCGAAACATGTACGATCGCGCCGACAACGGACCGCACGAGCACCTCCGCGGATTCGCCCCCCTACATTGTCGTCCACCAGATAGTTACGCATTGCCTCGTGAGATACTTCCCCCCCCCCATCGCCCGGGTCAAGGCGGGCCAACACGACCAAAAGCGGCACCGACGCGGCTCCAGTACCTACGCCGCGTGTGCGAATTTTGCCACCCGTTGATCATCGTCTTTCTGACAACCCAACCACACAAATGGGCCCCGCGATGTCGGGGTTGTCGACCTCACCTCTATAAGGGCGGGTTCGAACCCCACCCTTACAGCCGAAAATCTACGATTATTGGTTCAAGCCCTGCCCTTTGAGTTCAGTAGCACTGCGGGGCGTGCCGCAATGCCTGGCTAAGGCCGGGACGTTGCGAGGAGCAGCCCGCCTATGTCAATCCTCCAACCTTCTGCAACTACGCCACCTCACAAACCTACTTGCTACAAACGTCAAGCCGTGCACGCGAGGATAGCCGGGGTGAGAAAAAATTATGCCTTATAAGGCTAAAAAGCTCTCACAAAAAAAAAATACACAAAATACATTTTAAAAAATTATAATAAATGTAAGCTTTTGTTAATGATTTTATCAATTTAAAGGTCTAATAATGTAATTTAATAAATTATATAGTATTTCTTCCATAAACTTACCAATTATTTAAACATTTAGTTCGCAACTTGACTTCGGTACTACTATAAAATAAACCTCGGTCGGCCATCATGACTCATTCCAATTTTGACAGTCGTGACAAGAATTAGAAAAAGTGATACGAAAAATATAATTGTGGTGTGAACGTCTGGTTGTTTTACTTGCTACACTTCTGACTATAAAAGTTTTATAGTTCAGAAGTGGGATGGCAGCAAGAATATTTCTAAATATTCTAATCACGTCCACGCAGGCCATTTTACAAGGATAAGTCAGGTATAATAAGAGGCATAAACCAGGTGAGTTGTATTTTTATCTAATTACGTCGTTATCAAACAAATTTAGCAAGCCAATTGAACCGTTAATTCGAAGTTAATGATAGCCGATATTTCAAATGCAAATTCTTTGCTTGAACATTTTGAACAACTGATTTTCTTTAAAAAAAAAAAAACCGTACGCAACTTCACGCCTGTAATCCCCGAAGGGGTAGGGCAGAGGAAAAGGTAAATACATGCATTCAAGCATAAATGGAAACATCCACGATTCGCCGGTTACGTTGTATGAACGTTTTTTTTTTATTTAGAACCAGACGTTATTATATTCTGGTTAAAAACCCAATGGGTACATTGTGATTAATCCATATCTAAGCACACTTTCTATCGCTGCTACTTATTGTTGACGTGTGAGTTTAAATAATTATTAAAAGGAAGTAATGTCATCATTTAAGAAACGTTAGTGTTAATTATTATTAAATTTAATGACTGCTATTTAGCAGCATTTCAAACTCAGGCAGAAAATTTAATAGCGATAGGGAAGTATAGTCTAGGCATTTTCAAGTATCGGATTTTAATTCTGATCATCAAAGAGGTAGTTAACTAAGTTAAAAAAAAACATGTACTTAGAGATATAGTGTATAGCAGCAGTGTCAGAGAATCACAGCTACACTGGTTAGGTCTTATGCATATTTTTGTTATTATTTCTCCTTCAACGAATGTGGATCATGGGCTCCAACTGTCTTGAACTAATCATTCGTCTCCAATAAAAAACATTTTCAATATATGATTACAGAACCAAGTGACATGCCAAGGTCTAAGGAGGAAGTGAGAGCACGTGAAGCTCCTGATCGAGATGGGATTACACCACCACGCGGGCGAAGCCGTAGCCGCGTGCAGCGACAGCGCAGGCATTACGAGAGGAGCCGTTCCCGTACGCAGCGCTCGCGTCGTGTACGAAGCAGCTCAGGTTCCTCGCGCCACGCTGGTTCAGCAGGCCGTATGCTAGGAAGGCATACGGGCTCTCACATGAGCTTTGAACATGGTAAGCAGCGTCGCAGCGGAACGCGACATTCGAAGTCATCACGGTCGCGCTCGCGTTCTCGGTCTGCACACTCACGAAGGATAAAACGGCGACGTCATCGCAGACGCAGTGCTGTGGCACTGAGGTCTCCTAACAGCACGACTACTCGCAGGTGTCGTGAAACCGAGAGAGATATATCGTATACTAGCAGTTCAGACAATGATCGTAATGCTAACACCAATAATGTAACTAACGTACCTAAAAGTAAAACTGTAGATAGTCAAAATCTTAGTATCCATGATATCTTAGAATTAATTAAATCACTACCCTCGTCGTCGTCACAGACTCAAAATCATTTCAATATGTCGACTAATGCGGTACCGGAATTTGATCCCTCCAATAAGGAACAAACGATTGATTTGTGGATCACGAAAGTTGAAGAGTGTGCAGCTTTATATAAATGGTCTGAAACCCAACTTCTTCACTACGCATTACCTAAATTGTCAGGAATAGCTAAAGTATGGTACCAAGGATTACCGTCACTGAGTCATAATTGGTTAGAATGGAAAGACAAACTGACAAAGACATTTCCCACAGTTCAAAATTACGCTCAACTTCTACATGAAATGCTAGATCGAAAGGTTAGACATAACGAATCTTTAGAAACATACTTTTATCACAAAATTAATCTGCTCAATCGTTGTGGTATAGACGGAAGGCGGGCCGTAGATTGTGTTATATATGGGTTAGAGGATAAAGGTATGCGATTAGGAGCTCAGGCCGCGAACTACTCCGAACCTGAGGAGTTGTTAACTTATTTTAAATCTATTAAGTTAGAGGATGTGAGAGATAGAGTGTCACGTCAGCCGTTTTTGAGAAGACGCCCTGATAGTATTAGTGAAAATTTTAAAGGTAGTAGTACAAGTATCAAGTGTTTCAATTGCAATGGAATAGGTCACCCCTCCTTTAAATGCAAGAAACCTTTGCTGACCTGTAGTATTTGTAAGAAACTTGGGCATCAGAGTATTAATTGTAGGCGGCTTCTTAGAAACGGTAATGAAGGCGGTGAACGTAGTGAGAACAATAAGGCAGTGTCTGAAGTTAAGTTAACTGGAGAGCTAGATGATAAATATGTCCTTCTCGTTCAAGTTAATGGGACCAAAATGTCATGTTATGTGGATCTCGGTAGCCAAAGTACCTTGATTCGCATTAGTGACTTGAAAATTTTGAATGTTCCTTACAATAACGATAATCTACCTACACTTAAAGGTTTTGGTAATTCAATTATAAAACCTATAGGTAAAGCGAAGGTACAGATTCAAGTTCAATCTGTCTCAACATTTGTTGAAGTACTAGTAGTACCAGATGAATTGCTCAAACATGCGATTCTGCTGGGACATACTTTCACCGAGCAAGCCGGTATAACTATAATAAAAACGGATGAACATTTAGTATTCCAAAAGAAGCCTGATTTTTTGAGTAGTTTTAAATTAGATAATTGTAAAAAAGTTAACTTATTCATTGATTCAGACGTTAGTATTAACTCCATTAATATGATACCGGTTAATGTAGATACAAATGCTACTATAAAAATTTATATAAGGGAATCATTGAGGAGAATAGGTAACGATTGTTATTTAATTATGCCTGGATTATATACAATAGCAGAAAAAAGGGGTCATATTTTAGTAATAAATTTAAACAGTACAGAAATCAAACTTAAAAAGGGACAATTATTAACTAGAGCTTACTCACTAAACGAAGGTGATTTTCTCAACGTGAGAATGTTGGAAACCTCAAGTTGTGATTCCATAACAAATGATCTTAAAACGGGTAATGAACTTAGCCTCGAAGTTAGAAAACGTCTAGAAAATTTGCTTCAAAAATATAGAGACTGTTTTTCGTTTAGTTTATCTGATTTAGGTTTGACTAGTGTGACCGAAATGTCTATCACATTAAAAGATACGATCCCTGTCGTGTACAGGCCGTACAGATTAGCATTTTCGGAGAGAAATAAAGTCAAGGATATGGTTCAAGATATGTTGAATGCAGGTATAATTACCGAGTCAACATCATCTTATGCCAGTCCTATTATTTTAGTACAAAAAAAGACGGGTGATCAACGGCTCTGCGTCGATTATCGAGCCTTAAATTCTAAGACTGTCCGAGAACATTATCCTTTGCCTCGAATAGAGGATCAAATAGATCAGTTAGGTGGATACGAGTTCTTTATAACGCTCGATTTAGCTTCAGGCTATTATCAAATACCAATAGCCTCCGCTTCGCAAGACAAAACTGCGTTCGTAACACCGGACGGTCAGTATCAGTTCACCCGCATGCCTTTTGGTTTGGCCAATGCACCATCCGTGTTTCAAAAAACAATAAATACCATTTTGAAAGATGCCAGAGGCGAAGCTCTAGCATTTATGGATGACATAATTATTCCTGCCAGTAGTATTTCTCAAGGAATGGAGAGGTTAGAGACTGTACTCAAACTCATTAAAAAAGCGGGGCTAACGTTAAAATTATCCAAATGCGTATTTTTCTCTAAAGAAATTGATTATTTAGGGTTTGAAATAAGCAAACAGGGGGTTAGACCAGGTTCAAAAAAAACTATAGCTGTGGAAAATTTTAAGCGCCCCACTAACCAACACGAAGTACGTCAGTTTGTTGGCTTGGCTAGTTTTTTTAGACGTTTTGTAAAGGATTTCGCTATTATTGCTAACCCACTAACTAAATTATTAAAGAAGGACAGCAAATGGATATGGGGCCCTGAACAAGAAAAGTCATTTTGTTACCTAAAGGCAGAACTAGTAAAAAGACCAATTCTAGCGTTATACAACGTAAAGGCTAAAACTCAAATTCATACAGATGCCTGCAAATCGGGGGTAGCTGGTATGTTACTGCAAGAAGATGAATTAGGTAGATGGCGAGCGGTAGCATATTACAGTAGGCAAACTACCCTGGAAGAACAAAAATACCACTCGTTTGAGTTAGAAACCCTAGCGGTGATAACTTCTTTGCAACGATTTCGAGTATACGTATTAGGTATTAAATTTACAATTTTAACGGATTGTAGCGCCTTACGCACTACTTTGTCGAAAAAGGACATTATACCTCGTATTAGCAGATGGTGGCTACAACTTCAGGAGTACGATTGCAGCATCGAATACAGACCGGGTAGCCGTATGACTCATGTTGATGCGCTCAGCAGAAACGCCATCCCTGCGTTGGATGAACCCGAACCTGTATTCGATACTTTGGTTGTGCACACCGAAGACTGGTTAACGACTATTCAGGGAGCCGACGAGGAGGTTCAGAGAATCAAAAGTATTTTAGAAGACCCTGAGACGCCTAAAATTTGTGATACCTTTCAGAATTATAGTCTAAAAGCAGGGAAAGTCTACAGGATAGTAGATAGTCAATTAAAGTGGTTGGTCCCTAAAGGATTTAGGTGGGAGTTGCTAAAGAAGTGCCATGACGAACTTGGTCATTTTGGGTTAGATAAGACTTTAGATAAATTAAAATCACTGTACTGGTTCCCAAAGATGAGTAAGTTTGCCAAAAAGTATGTCCAATCGTGTCTAGAATGTAATTATCACAAAGTACCACCAGGAAAAAGGCAGGGTATGCTTCACCCTATTCCAAAAATCGATAAACCATTCCACACCATACACATGGACCACTTAGGTCCATTCGTTCGCAGTAAAGCTAAGAATACTTACTTGTTGGTAATTATTGAAGCATACACAAAATATGTCACTTTATTTGCTGTCAAAAATACAAAGACTAAGTCGACCGTAAAAGTATTAAATTATTATTTTAGTTTGTTCGGTATACCGAGCAGAGTAATCAGTGATCGGGGAACTTCTTTTACGAGTAAGGCCTTTAAAGACTTTATTAACAGACTAGGAATCAAACACGTTTTAAACGCAGTTGCTACGCCGCGAGCAAATGGTCAAGTGGAACGCTATAACCGTACTATATTGGCGTCGGTCGCAGTCAAAAATCATAACTGTCGGGAAAATGAGTGGGATACTCATTTAGAAGAAATTCAGCTAGGTCTCAATACAACGCTCAATAAAAGTACTGGTAAAACACCCGCTGAGGTATTGTTTGGTATTAGATTGAGGGCCAAGAGTGACGGAATAGTTACGTCATTGTTAGATCAAGAAGTATCGACATATTCACAAGAAAGTTTAGAGAACATTAGGGAAGAAGTAAATGCTAATATTACTGATAATCAGATAAGGCAAAAGGAAAGATTTGACAAGAATAGGAAGGTTGGTAGGAAATATCGGGTAGGCGACTTGGTAAGAATTGAAAGAGAGATAAGTAGTAATAACGGACAGTCTAAAAAGTTGCTGGCCAAATTACAAGGTCCCTATAGGATTGTTAAGGTTCTAGATAAAGATAGATATGTAGTCCAAGATACACCCTTAACTCGAAAACACAATAGAAAATACGAGGCAGTAATTGCACTAGATAAAATACATCCTTGGTTGACCTACACCCGAGAGAGCCTGACTGACTCAAATGGGGAAAGTTCAACAGAGGATGCAGACATACACGAATCAGTTGACGGTAATATTAATAATATGGAAATAGAATCGACAACTATGTTAAGAGATATAGATGAGGAGAGTACTGTGATAACGAGTGAGAGTTGAATAAAGAAAAATGCACTTAGGAATATAATGATGACGATGATTGTAACTTTTGTCCGCAATGAAAAGGTGCTTAATTAATTTGTAACTTAAAATGGATTTGAATTAGAATCAATGTTGAAAGTTCTTCTTTGTGATTTTGACAATGTCTTAGATCAATGTGTTAGTATTGTATCAAAATAATAATCTTTTACTGATTGATAATTATGATTTGGAAAAGGATATGGAAAATCTACACACAATGGAGTCTTTTGACAATTATGAGTGTGTTTGATTTTATGAAATAATTACATATGAAATGATTTCATTATTTTGATGTATTGGAAATGGATATTGTTGATCTACAGACAAGAGTCTTTTGACAATTATGAGTGAGTTAGATTTTATGAAATAATTACATATGAAATGATTTCGTTAATTTGATGTATTGGAAATGGATATTGATGATCTACACACAAGGGAGTCTTTTGACAATTATGAGTGTGTCAGATTTTGTGGAATATGATAATAAGTCTTGCGCATGGAGGCTAAGCCAAGGATTGGAGCGCTTTCCTAGTTATTAAGTATTTTTGAATTAGTTTTTTTTTTAATGTTTAATATGTGGTCACACTATTTCTTTTACATACAGTAATTTGCAAATGTATAAATTTAATAAGAAATGTATGTAATGCTTTTATGTATAGTTATAAAGTTATTTATCTATAGCCAAATGATCATGTACTTACAATTGATGGAACAATTATTAGTTCCGATGGCCGAACAATATGAGCTAGTTCTGAATTGAATTGGTATGTTTAAATCATTAAATGAAGGATATTAATTATTATTAGGTATTACTCATGATCGAAAATAAATTCTGTATAATTCTATTATTTTACAAAAGTAAATAAGCGGAAATAATGAGAGGACTCTGTTATTTCAGAATGGCCGACTGTAAGCTTTTGTTAATGATTTTATCAATTTAAAGGTCTAATAATGTAATTTAATAAATTATATAGTATTTCTTCCATAAACTTACCAATTATTTAAACATTTAGTTCGCAACTTGACTTCGGTACTACTATAAAATAAACCTCGGTCGGCCATCATGACTCATTCCAATTTTGACAGTCGTGACAAGAATTAGAAAAAGTGATACGAAAAATATAATTGTGGTGTGAACGTCTGGTTGTTTTACTTGCTACACTTCTGACTATAAAAGTTTTATATAAACAAAAATAAAAAAATAAAAAATATATATATATAAAAAAAAACCCGGTGAGTCTTAGCGTGCACGGCACCCCTATCCAAAAAAATGGATTCACGCCCTCGCTGAGTCGAGGGCGTGAATCGTCGTCGCTGACAGTTCTATCTATCTATCTATAACCCTAAAAATCCAAATTGTCCAATATTTTGTGATAAAGGTAATGTGGAACAAGTAATATAATAAATTTATGGTGGGAACAAACATAAAAAATAAGTACATCATGAAAACCCTCTTTTTTTAAATTGGGCAAAAATATGGGTAGGTATTTTGAATGCTACAGACGAATATTATTTATTACGTAAACCATTTTAAGGTTCAGTCGCATTAAGTATTTTATTTTAAATTCATAATAAGATTCATAAGATAGTACTCGTGTGACTCGTGTTCACAGAACATACTACTCTCTTACTCGTGTTACACAATTTACGTTAATTTATAAATGTTAAACCTGTTAAACCTTGACGACCCGGTTAGTCCAGCGGTGTGAGATGACCGTTTGATTCGAAGGGTCGCGGGTTCGATTCCCGCACCGGGACAAATATTTGTATGGCCTACAGATATTTGTTTCGGGTCTGGGTGTTTGTGTATGTGTTGTATGTGTACAACGGCACCCACGACACAGGTTTATACCTACTGTGGGGCTGTGAGTGTAAGCGTATTTTATTTTATTTATTTATTATTTATTTTAAACACGATTTTGTTATGTTTAATTAATCCAACTAATTCGAAATTAAATAACTTTAATTTGATATAAAAAAACATCAGCCTCGCGCATTCTTGCTCGTCTTTAAAACAAAGTCTTTACAATCTAAAATATTAATCGAATATATCGTAAATCGATATTACTCCCATTATTGCATTGAGCTCATAATTACAAAGGTCAATGCATTATTGTGATGTAGGTGATGACATGTAATGTTACCTTATTAAAATGTTAGCCTGTGGCTAACTGAAGTAATCTGTGGTCTGTCAAACTCAAATGTTTTTCCATTGTTTTTCAAACTTCGTTAAAAAAAAAACTAAACGTCAAAAATAATGGCGTGTGTTTTGCCTTGTGCCGATAACGTAATTAACGCATAAATTGTGTAAATTAATCAATTTAACCATAGTTAAGTATTGCGTTCATACTTTATTGTTAGTTCATATACACAATCATCTGTAGTTTTGTATAAAAAATGTCGCGGGATCCGCGAAAAGGTTACTACCAACGCGATCGGCGAGACTGGGAACGTGAGCGCGATTTTAGGGAGCGTCGCTACGAGAAGCCGCGTTTAATGGCGAAGCGGAGTCGCAGCCCACCGGCCGACAAGCGCCGCAGCCGCTCGCCGCGAAAAGACAAGGATATCCTTGACGAGAACATACTGAGCGAGATTTCGAAGCTGCCTGAACCGAGCGAACTGTGGGACAGCAATCAGTTCCCGCCAGATCCCGGCAGTTTCAATACGCATCCTCAAGCTCCGGGCGCGTTTCCACCTGATGTACGGTATCGTGATTCATGTTCTTTATACTCCTCGTCATTAGTCATCTAATAAAAGGTTACAGCGGGGATGGGAACAAATTACGAATGTGATAGTCTTCTTCTTTCTTTCTATGTAATTAATACATTTTCATCATTTTCTCTTCTTTGAGCGATAAGATCCTAAAGAGGTGTCTCTTGAATCGCTGGATGATTCATGACTGCATATTTGTCAGTAATGCTCGTTGAACTGGCTTACAGTACATTGTTTCCAGCTTTTTCCACTTAATAATACCAAAAACAACAATAAACTAAGTATTGTATCATAGAGTTGTTAGGATGAATTTGAAGCTATGAATTGACTCACGGAGGATGGACATGGTGAAACTAAAGGGTTTTTGTTGGCTCTGCAACCTTAAAAATGACATGATGAAATTTAGTCAAGATGGAAAGTTAAACATTGGAAATATTCAGAAAAATGTTAAATAAAATTAATTTCTACCCACAGGTGGGCTACGCGGCGAACTACCAGCCTGCAGGTTATACGGCAGGCATCTATGACGACTTCCCGTCTCTCACGGCGCTGCCACCAGGGCACGCGCCGGACATGGCACCATGGAACCAGATGTCCCTGCCGCCGCCGCCCGCGCCCGCCCTCGCTCCACCCGCCATCTTCGTCAACAATGTTGAAGATCAGATCAAGAAGGAAGGTATGTTGGAAATTATTTGTTTCAGGTATACAATTATTTTAATGTATTGGAAAGGTTGTCTAATTGTTCAATAAAAGCATCATGATTATTCTGTGTGGCTATCAGTGTTCTATCTAAATGCTTTTAGAAATCGGTGCTTAAGTTTTGTGTAGGGATTAAAGGCAGATCAAGTGAGCATCAATGAGCTGGTGAGAATTTTCCATTGAAAAAAATGATTTTCTAAAAGTATATTTACTAACATAAATGTTAATACAATCTGTATTAAATAAAATCATTAAAATATTTCGATTACTTCATTGTCCTTAATACTTACACATTAAATATATAATATGTAATGTGTTAGTATGTGGGTAATGATGCATATTACCTCTTGAGCGATGAAGTGAACCAACTGAATCATGGTGCCACTGGCGGTTCACAGTCAGTTCAACTTCTATGTATATATGTATTAGCTACTATAACTTTTATATACCATACCTATGTTGTTACAAGAGTTGACTTGAGTTAAGAGCAACTCATACAAATTAAAGTTTTTAAGGAAAAAGCCATATTTGAGTGATCTACCAATTTTATTTGATTTGTCAACAACATTTTTAATATGGATTGCTTATTATTTTATATATTTTTCAAAATGTTATAGGTACACTGCTATTTACTTATTTTTTAACCAACTTCATTTAGCAATGCTGTTCATCAAAAACTTGAAGAGTTTTGTACAAGCATTAATGATTAAGTACACCATCATTGAAATACTATCAACAATGAATCAAAACGTCCAAAAAACCATTAAAATTTAGTTTGCTATAGCTTACATTAATTCTACCCATTAGAATGGCTTGGTGAATACGAAAAATGCAAAACGTCAGTTCTATAGAATGACTTATACATATAAATATTTCTTACAATAGTGAGGAAAATCTCAGTTTAGCATGATAGACATTGTAGAGGGTCATGTAAATGTTTGATTTGATGGTGGTGGTCATTTTTTTTGTAATATGAAATCTGTGATTTGTCCATTTTGCGTGGACTTTTCTGAACAATATAGATTTTCCTCTCATAATAAATAGAAACAGTATAATGTAATAATAGATTTGAACACATCTGTATTTTATTTTATATTTGTCAAATTTTGCTAACTCAAATTTATTATTTGTTTTAATCCACATCATTTTGTAGCAGGAACATTTTGAATGATAACAACAATTAAATAGTATTGGACTTAACTATTTTACATAACATTTCATTTTGCTCCCAAGTGCATGGGGCTTGTTCTTAACTCGCACGTGAAAGTAAAACTCCCTCTAGGCTTGCTCCTCCTGTCCCTGAATGTGGATAGGAAAAAAAGCCAGTTAAAAATTATCATCTGTATACTATAAAATTGTTTGTTCTCCTGACTGACACATTCATTTGACGACTCCAGACTGCTGAGCGACATACATTTAATATGGTATGTGTGTTTCTTATATCATATAAGCCTTCTATGAGAGAGTATCTCATCTCTAAAAGGGTAAACTACAGTTTGAATTATTGTAAATACAAATAATTTTAATCTGAATAACTTGCTTTTCATTCAACCCAAATTTCGGTCTAAATTGTACCCCGAAAAACTAGAACTAAGAAGGAATTAATTTTGAGGAAAGTGGTAGTGCCAAAACTGACAAATAAACACTAAAAAATATTAATAGGTATCGTCCTCTCTAACCTTGGAGGGACTTTGTGTGAAGATACATATAATATAAGTGATCTTTCTTGAAGCATAAAACAACAATGTGATTCGTCTAAAAAGAAAAGAGATTTATTCATTAAAATAAAATTACATAGTTATTATAACAAAATATCAACCGCATGAAATAACTTATTAACCTAAAAAGAAAAGAGAATCAACAATTAAATGTCCATGCTTTCTTTACAAAAATAGTCAATTATTAAATTGAACAAAATCAATAAAACATTTCTAGTTTTATTATAGGTTTTAACAATTAGAATAATATTTTTCACTGAACTGATAGACAATGTCAAACGTCAAATTTATATTGTCTAAAGGTTGCCAATGTCTATAAAGGTTTCATCACCCCCCTTCGAAATGCAAATTTTTCCAAAAGTTGAGTAAAATTTCGCTGCAAAACCTAATCAATAAACATAGGAATGAGCTTTGTGACATGATATAGTCCAATAGATCTTGATCCACGACCAGTATTTATTTTGAAAACCGAATCAGGTATTTTTTCTTCAATTTCAAATGGACCAATTCTAATTTCATCCATTTTCTTTTTATTCAATTTATTTCCATAATCAACATATACTTTATCACCTTTTTTAAAATCATATTGTAATCTGTTTTTGGCAAATAAAGTTTTATTATATTTGTGTGATTTTATTGACCTTTGTAGTGCTATTTTTCTGTCTTCTTCCAAACTTCTTCTTGATAACTGTTTCTGTTTTATTTCATCTGGTAACAAGTCTGTTGACTCTCCGGTTAGCAAATATTAAGGAGAAAATCCTGTTACAGAATGGTTTGTTTCATTGTATCTATTTCTACATTCTTCAGCAATTTTTGACCAATTTGTTTTACATTTTGATTCATTCATTTTGCATCTTATTTTATTTACAATTGTCTGGTTCAGCCTTTCATTTAAACCGTTAGAGAATGGTGCGTCTACCGCTGTTAGTATTATTTGAATATTTCCGTTCTTAAGGTAATCTTTGAATTCAGCTGAACTAAAAGCTGGATATTGATCAGACAATACGATTTCTATTGCTTCTTTCTTAGGATTTTTTTCTAAAAGTTTGATAAAGTCTCGAGCATGTTGATTCTTAGAACATAGGATATACGCATACCTAGTGAAGTGGTCCACTAGTAGGTTGTAAAGGTTGCCAATGTCTATAAAGGTTTCATACATACATTTTAACAAATAAAATTTGTTGTGTCATTATCTAGTGTACTAAAACACCTATGCAGAATTCTACATCTATTTGAAGTCGCACAAATGTAACAATGTGTCCATTATTTGATTGGCGGTGGTTTTTAGTATGAGTGTTATCATTCTAAGTATAACTATTTGTGAATTTTGAAAAATAATGCTTTAATATTTAAGTATTTAGTAAAAAAATATATATTACTAACTCTGTAATCAGTAATCATGAAATGACCTGCATGTAATTTCGGAATTGGTGGAAGTGTATTTCTAACCCTTGGTTTCATGTTTGGGATTTGACATTGAAGCATGAAAAACACTAAGTTATTTTTAATACATTTTATCTACAAATTTTCTACTTGTTGTATTCAATTATTTAATTATTTTATTTCAGGTTTATCTTACAAAAAGTATTACAACAACTGAGGATTGAGTTCACCTGACTCTAATTTTAAAACATAGTGCCACGATTTCCAAACCTGAAATAACAGGTTCGCTCTGCGCGAATAACTTAACACCTCTTTGCTGTTCCTTATGTGTAACATCACACAACATTATGATGTTTGTCTTCCTATGAAATATTCTGTTAAGTATAAGTAGGATTATGTGAGGTATAGATAGAATATATAGTTTTGTAATGTTACACATTGTGTTCTCTAAGTTACAAATCGTAACTGCCTTCTTTATCCTACAGCTGCCATTGAAACAGAAATGCGTCATCAGAAGGCCGCTCTTTCCAAGCAACGTGAAGATTATATAAAGAAGGCTGGTATTCTGAAAAAAGAGCTCGACACATTGAAAGACCAACGCAACGAGCTCCGCGGTGACGCTAAACGCTCGCCGAGCCCCGACACCAAAAGATTCCTAAAGGAAAACACAAAGCTTCAGGTTTGGTTTTGTTATGCTGATGTGTCTGAAATTACGTATACTCATACTATTTTAATATATGGTTTATGGTAGCTCTGTATAAATTCTGAGTTGTGAAAGCGTTTGCTTGATATACTTAGTGCTTGTATACAACTAAGAGTTTAGGCCGTAATATTGTACCTTGCATCACTCCTTGCGTTTGTATAGTTGGAGATCCAGAATAAGTTGAAGACGATCAACAACGTGGTGGATATGTTGAACGGGATCATCGGCGAGGACGCGCAGGAGATACCCGATTCGGAAGACTCGCCCGAACGCTCATCGAAGCGCAAATCCAGGTGCGTGGTGCATAATTTTTCATGCTTACTTTTATCAAATGTTCTTCTCAAAACCAATATTTCCTTATTTCTATTAGACTTCTATAAGTTTAACAATAATTTTGTTTTGGTAAGTATATGATGTAATTATAGAATTTAAGTGATTTTTTATAAGTTTCTTCCCAAAAAGCAGGGATGCCCACGCTTTCGCGAAATAGCACAAGGGCTTTTGCTTTCGCAGCAGATTGAAGTGCAGTAATATACCGGTTCAAGAGTGAAACGCGATGCAGTGAAGATATTTTGGCTTTATTTCTTTACATATGCTAAGATTATTTTTGTATGCTTTTAATTCAAAATACATTTCAATGATAGCTTTGTATTTGTTCCCTATTGTTTTATTATATCTTCTTATACATTTCTAATGTAACTTGTCGTTCTAATTTCGTTTTTGAATGTATCTTTGTATAATAAAATAATGTTGTCTTATAGTTGTTATGTAACAAAGTATATTTTAAGTGGTGATATTTTTACCCTTTCTCGAAGTTTATTTAAATCTAGTCACAAAACCCGGCAATGTTTAGCTGTTGCCTAGTCTGATAATAATTTATTATTATGGAAGTTATCTATTTCCTTTAGAAAATAAATAAGGAATACAACGCCAATGCAACGAAAATCAAGGCAGTATATAGAGATTTTTCAAGTGGTGTGATATTGTACAAAAAAATATATATTTTAAATTTAAGGTAATTTAAATATATTAAGCATGTGAGAAATATAATTGTGGACTACATATATGATGTTTCGAAATAAAAATTTACAACAAAAAACGTGATTTTTTCTGAATACACTGGAAAGTTGAATGAACAAATGTGTTACACGTATTAACATATTTCGTTTACTTGAGATGCCTTCCTAAACACTAAAACTTGCAAAAGCTTAGGAAAACCGTTAATCCATTCAGTGCCTTGCCCGCCTATCGATGGGCGAAACCTTATAATTTACAAGTCGAGCTCGGCAATCGGCGGTTGGACTTCAACTCTCCTTTCATCGTGATATTGACACAAATCGCCCGTAAACCGTCTTCCACCAGGACTTCTGTCAAGTCACAACCATACTTTCACAGCCATACTTACTGCTCTTGTATAAATATACAAAGGAGGGGAAAAACCGAAATATGCTGTTTAAATATCATGGAAATCAAACAATTTTTGTCGCGTTTCTTTATGTTAAATTGATTCATAGCTCAAACTGCCTGGAAGTCCATTAATGTATCGAGAAAAGCGAATGCTGTTCTTACTCGCCAAACCCGCCCTCGAGCGGATATGACGCGTTTTCAGGAACTTGAGCTTTAAGGACCAGGCAGGAGCCTACTTGAGCCGTTTAGTGTTGAAAAAATTAAATCGAATTTTCAATCAATCAAAATTTCTATTCGAGTAGGTGTATCCAAGCGGATACAGAACGCACTATTAGGTAAATTTAACAGTTTTTTATTATTTAGATCATTACGAAAAATATTGTCACACTTTACCACCAAAAGGAGGGAAATACTCTCACACGTTTTAAATTAAGCTCAATTAAACTTTTTTAAAAATATTTTTAAAAAAAAATTAATGATTTTTTTTTTTGCTTCAGGCGGTAATTGAACTAGGAACCACTGGGGGAACCGAAATCTACGCCTGATTGTCGAATTCTTCCTTCACATTAATTGCATTGCCTTGGGGTGGCAGTAGCGACATCTATTGCCAACCATGCTAGAGTAAACATTACAAGAAAAAAAGCCATGCCATGTTGAAAGCGCACCGAGGAAGCCGACGGGCGGTCGAGTATATTTATTGAGATGTTCGAGGGACTCGTTACCAAAGTATAGCGGCAAGGAAGTAATGTTGTTAAATTTTAAAGAGGCAGTGAATGGGTTAATAATTTTTATGAAATCATTATAACGTTAATTTCTTCAATATAAAAATACTAAAATACTTTTGTAAATATGTCGTAAACATGAATGAAAAAAGAAATAAGTTTTCTTACTATGAAATTTGTAATACTTTTATATTAAAATTTAAAAATCTTTATGATACCTACAACACTTCTTAGTAGTGGCCCATCTGCCCTCACTAAATGGGCAACCTCCTTTCTTTACTATAATGGTCTTAGTTGGAAAATAATTACTTAACAATAAGTGTAATTATTTCTTATAAAAAAAATAATACTGATATTTACTGAATAGGTAATTAAAACGAATTTAATATTACGGAGAAAATAGTCGTATTCCATGAGATTTGGCAACCTACGAACGATATTATTTCAAAAAGACATCGTATAACTTCAATAAGAACCCACTTGGTACCTCGTTCGTTATGCACATAAGTGAAGATGGCTAAAAGGACGTTTGAGAGTCGCGATTTATCTACATTTTTTGTTTGACTACCTACATATTGTCGAAACGAAACAAGTCATCAATTAAAGTAAATTCTTTGTCCATTATATTATCATTATTTTTCCAACCATTCATATAAAGTGTGATATTTCAGGTCACCATCGACAACGAAGAAGTTCAACTATGTGTATTACGACCCAGAAATGCACTGGTGTCGAGTTTGCAATGAGTTCCCGCCAACCGCCAAAGATTACCTGAATCACTTGCATTCTCCCGCTCATCACAAGTAAGTTTTCACCAACCGATGATTACCACCGATTACCGATGAACCAAAGTTGGAACTACCAATGCGTCGTTCGCGACTGAACGAATCATAAAAACCGGGTCTTCAAATCTGCGCTCTATTGGTTATAATAATGGCAACCGATTGATACGTCCCACTGCTGGGCACGAGTCTCTCCCCTTCTTGGGAGGAGGCCTATTGGTAACTTTCGTTAAAAATGACTCGTTCGGTCTCGACCGAACGACACGAACTCAACTCGACTCGACTCGACCGAACGACGATGGACCTCGGCCCATCATAGCATCGCAGATCGCCGAGTGATTGAAAGGAACGGAGCGCGAGCCGATGACATTTATCGAATGACTGATCTGTATCGATCGATCTGACTCGCTGTTTCAAATAACGGTTTATTTGCGAGCAATTTTACGAGGAACCAGTCCATTTCATAGAACCAGACTTAGTGATCGATTTTTTTCCAATCCTTGAATCAATGAACCGATTAATCAACTGAACGGGCAAACGAACTGGAACTTTTTGTCAATGGATCAGTATTGAGACGATTCTTTGTAATCGAACGAACGTCACATACTTAGTTGGAACCCCCTTATCGCATGTCTTACTCTCACCAGCAACACTAAGCCAAAGTTTGGACCCCTTCTTTTAGATAATTGTTTAAATATTTAGGTTCAAAGAATTTATTCTCAAAAAGACAATACTAATAGTATCAAAGGCTTTTTTTAAATCAATAAAAACACCCAAAACTATCCTGCCCTTGTCTATATTATCTTTCATTTTTGTTATCAGATCAATTGCTGCTGCAGTAGTGTTACTTTGGGCTCGAAATCCATATTGTCGCTCTGATATAAAATTAACGGAATCTAGGTATTTTATTAGGCGGTCGTATATGATTCTTTCTAATACTTTGGACAAAACCGGCAGTACCGAGATCGGGCGAAAGTTCCCAGGGTTTGTTTTAAGTCCTGATTTGTGAATGGGCGTTACTTTTGCGACTTTAAGCGTATCCGGGAATTCCCCCTCTATTAAAAGCATGTTGATGGATTCAACCAAATGATCCACTAATCGTTTTTGAAGACATTTTATTGCCTTGGTACTAATTTTGTCTATACCACAACTGGTGTTGGGATCAAGATTATGTATAATTTTGTTAACTTCGGCAGCTGTGCATGGATCTAGGTTAGACAGTTCGTAATCACGTACAGATTGTGTTTTGGTTAGACGGTGAGAAGAGCTAGTGTGATAGTTTATAGGAATTTTGTTTGCAAGTTCAGTGCCAATTGTAGCAAAATATTTATTGAAAGCTTCACATATCTCGGTTTTATTAGTGATCAGTTTTGAGTCGACAAGTAATTTTGAAGGAGCACAGCTTTGTATTAATTTGTTGTTAGTCAAGTAATTTATTAGAGACCACATTTTCTTCGGGTTATTCATACAGTTTATAAATAGTTTGTAATAATAAGTATTCTTCGTGTCCTGAATTAGTTTCGCGATTGTATCCCTCTTTTCTTCATAATCTTTTTCTAAATTTTGACAGGCTTGATTATTTTTGTGCTGCATCCATAGATTTGAGTATGAAATGTTGTATATAATATTATCTACTGTTTTACTATATATTTTAATTAATTGCAAACATAAGTAATTTCTATAAAATGCATCTTAAGCGCGCTTATGAAAATATTTACGTTTAAACGTGTTAACAAAAATAATCTGTTTATCACATCACTACAATAAATATACGTTATTGTAATTAGGATGGCGGCGCAGCATATGGAGGCTCCGTGGCACTCGGTGACGGGAATGAATGAAGGCTTCCCCAGCTTTCCCTCCGCCCCCACCAAGCGGACACCTATCAGAGGTACATGTGAACAAATTATAAAGAAAGAGATAAGGGAACTTGTCATCTTATGTAACTTAATTTTAGCAAGTGTAGGTTTTATGTGTGGCAAAAAACAGTATTTTTATAATTACTTAATTGATTTTTTTTGCGTCAGAAGACACCTTCGGAGTTTGGTAATTTATTCAATAAATACTTGAGAACTCAAAAAATGTATATAACGAAGTATAGATGTTAGATGTTAATGTATAGAGGATGGATATGTCCTGGCATTATCGTAAAATTGCTCTCACATCATGATATATTCGATCATTTTATGATGTGGTAAACAAAAGATTACCATATTGTTCAATAGTATACGTTTAATGATGTAGACAACCGTGATTCGCCACATCATTGAAATAGGTTGCCCATATATTTATTTTAAATAAACATGTCTATTGTTCTTCAAGTTTCACGTACATTGATTAAATATTTTTGGAATCGAAACAGGTGGGTTAGATTAAAATCACACAACGGACAAGCCGAGCGATCGTAGCAAGCGTGTCGGGGCATCAGGCGGCGAGTGCAAGATCACTTTGAATAAAATGCGATCATTTCATGATATTCTCGTTCCATTTATGATGTGGGCCATTTTACGATATCGCTGCAATATATACATGTATTTAATCCTTCGGGAATGTTCGGATTTTATGAGTTATTCGATTAGGACTCAAACCTGCAACTCTCAAATCAATATTCTAGGTGTTTAACGAACTAAAACAGCCTATACAGTCAAATAATTTCGTGTATTTCTACTTAATCGCCATCTTATATACATGCAGGTTTGCAGTTCTTCGTGCCGTCCACGGCGTGGTACTGCAAGCTGTGTGACCAGTTCATTGGCGACCTGCATTGTGCCTCGGCTCACCTCAAGTCTATCACGCACTCGAAAAACTATACTGTGAGTATTACATGCACACATGTTCATACACACAAAGATTCATATAAGAACTCTGCCGATCCAGGTCGATTGACTCTTTCATATTGTGATTGAATCAAAAGATTCGATCATTTGGGTCGTTTAGGTCGCAGCTTGGCTGATGGTCATGCAATATATTTTTATATTTGAGGAGTCACACTTCGTGTCTTAAGCTAAACGGGTTTAACTCGTTACTCGAGTAGAAGAATGATCTGAAAGCATTTCAATCGCAAAATGTTCGCCATATATATGTTGTCATTACAATTACAGGCTTTGTTATTTATACAGATGCAAGCAGCTTCTTTCCGTGCCTTTTAAATTTTACAATAAACAAAGAAGAAACAAATTAGATCGACATAAATATTATATTGGACCTGTATTCATAGTTGTTTATATTGATTCATTAGTAAAATTATTCCTTAAAATATGCCTAGTGTCTTTAAAATCATCGGATATACATTTCGTCCTATTTACACATCGACTATAGGAAGGCTGATTGGTCTGTGTATTTACATTTTCCATTCAAATATTATCTAAAAAGAGTAGAGTTGAAGAGCTCTCTTTAAACATGTATGTAAAATTGTATTTATATTTTGTAACAGAACTTCGTGGAGCAGAACCCGCACTGGGAGACGGACTGGATGTCGGACCGGCAGAAGGCGTTCGAGAAGGCGCGCGCCGCCAAGCCCAAACCCGACACCAAGCCCCACGCCCACTACACCGCACACACCATCACCTTCTGCAAGGTACGGCTGCCCGCAGTGCACCATGCCCGAGCCCCACACCGAGCCCCACGCCCACTACACCGCACACACCATCACCTTCTGCAAGGTACGGCTGCCCGCAGTGCACCATGCCCGAGCCCCACACCGAGCCCCACGCCCACTACACCGCACACACCATCACCTTCTGCAAGGTACGGCTGCCCGCAGTGCACCATGCCCGAGCCCCACACCGAGCCCCACGCCCACTACACCGCACACACCATCACCTTCTGCAAGGTACGGCTGCCCGCAGTGCACCATGCCCGAGCCCCACACCGAGCCCCACGTCCACTACACCGCACACACCATCACCTTCTGCAAGGTACGGCTGCCCGCAGTGCACCATGCCCGAGCCCCACACCGAGCCCCACGCCCACTACACCGCACACACCATCACCTTCTGCAAGGTACGGCTGTCCGCAGTGCACCATGCCCGAGCCCCACACCGAGCCCCACGTCCACTACACCGCACACACCATCACCTTCTGCAAGGTACGGCTGCCCGCAGTGCACCATGCCCGAGCCCCACACCGAGTCCCACGCCCACTACACCGCACACACCATCTGCAAGGTACGGCGCGTTATGCCCGAGCCCCACACCGAGCCTCACGCCCACTTTTGACTAAGTACATACTCCCGTAATACGTAGAATAGGTAACTGCATATTGGGCCGGCATACCCCACGTCCGAGCCCGAATACGAAACCCCACACACACTGCACCGTTCACACCATTACCTTACGAGATACGACCTCCGTGCGGTGCCTAGTGTGCCTGCATGCCGGCAGAGAATATGTAATAATACTACGTACAGAATGGACACTTTGACGTCCCGCACGATTTCCCCGTCTCACCCATCCCTCCCAGTGAGGTTGAGAGCGAGCGAGCGAGCAGTTTATTTTTAGTTAATTTCGTCACGTAACCAGTGCGACGACTTATTTCACGATTGTTTTTTTTTTTAATGTATCGAATGAGACAAACAAATGTAAATGTTAAGTGATGTCTGCAGCCTATAAACATCTACACAAAAACAAGAGGTCAAAATGTAGATATGTTGCCACTCTCGAGACCTAAGTGGTTTTCTCTGTGAGGAACCTACTAAAAGGCCATACACGATAGTGCTAAACACTACCATTTGGCGGCCGATAGATTAGGTAAAACAGTGGCGCCTTCACCCTCAGGCTCCTACACTGGAACTGTACCAACAGTAAATCAAAACATACCTATTCAAAATTTGTCCAATTGTGAAATTCCAGCTGTGGAGTTCGTTAGCTCAGTTGGAAGAGCGGCTGGACTAGATTCCCAGTAATCGCGAGTTCAAGTCCCGCCTGAAGTCTATTTTTTTCTTACCGTTATTGCGAAAAATAATATTAAAACAATGATATCCCTTTCAAAAGGACGGCTTCCACACGAAACGCAAGGACAGCCCACCGCCCGCAGCGGAGGTCACGAAAAAGAAAAAGGAGAAGAAAAAGAAGAGCAAACGCAAGAACAGCTCCAGCTCCTCCTCCTCCAGCTCCAGCGCAGACAGTGAGCCGGTTGAGAAGAAGAAGAAGAAATGTACGTCATTGGTAGAAGGACCCGCCTCCGTCTAGAGATCTCATTCTCCACTAGAAGCTCAATTTGAATTAATTAGCTCGTTAGATGACAAATTAGCCGACGGTCTTAAGGTTGTCAGATAACAAATTGGCCCCTCTCCTAGGTCGTCAGATGACGAATCTGCCTCGATCCCAGATTGTCATATGACAAATGAGGCTCTTTTCTAAATCGTCGGATGACAAATGTGCCCCACTCCTAGGTCGTCGCATGACATGTATACTAAACTTTGGGATGACAAATCAGCCTCACTCCTAGATTGGCCGATAACAAATTGATAGAATACACTTTAAAATCTCATCATCATTATATCGACATCTTTCAATGTCCACTGCTGGACCAAAGTCTCCCCATGAGGATATGCCATTATCGCCACGCTTGCGGATTGGCGATCGCTCTGGCGGTAGTTTTATCACAGGACGCTGCTACGTCTTGCGTTATTGCACTTACTACCGCCCCATGGGAATGGTTTGGCAGCCATTTTTCCGTTGACTGTCTGCACTAGCGGCGGATGAATTCTCTTCCAGTAGAAGATTTGTGACCACTAGTGGGCGGTGGATGCCAGCCTGTCTATTTCTTTTATAATTTTATCTTTTACAGCTAAAAAAGAGAAGAAAGATCCGGATGATACAGTACTGAAAGAGTGGATGTCGTCCATACAATTGGATCGCCTCTCAGACAACGATAAAAAACTATGGGACAACCTTCGAAGTCGGTGAGTCAGCCTTTTTGTACGAAGTATAAAGAACAATGGCGAAGATTTATGTGTAAAAAGTTGGGGTGTATTTGAAAACCATTTTCGCAGATCGTAATTAAATATATTTCTTACGTTTTTTGAACACATTATGTTATTTAATAAAAGCCAGGTTAAAAAACAAAAAAGAACTTAATTGAAGATTATTAATTTATGCGCTGCTATATCGATTTCAAAATCGATGTTGTATTAACATTTTGCTCTATATTGTATATACTGTAGCAGATACCAAGAAAGAAATTTTATTTCTTTACTATTATCGTCCGATATACTTAACTAGATTAAATCAAACATAATGATTCCTCAATATGAGGTCTTCAGTTTGACATTCAAATCAATTGAATCAATGAGATCGATATCGATACATGGTGGTCCGACTTCCTAATATTCCAAAAGGGTAACGTCAATTTTTCTTTCGTTGTAAATATGTTTTTTATCATTTTTAGGGTTCCGTACCTTAAAAGGAAAAAAGGAACCCTTATAGGATCACTCGTGCGTCTGTCTGTCTGTCTGTCACAGCTAATTTGCTCCGAAACTACTCGACCGATTGAGTTGAAAGATGAGATGAGATGTTGCGAGCTCGGCTCTGGTACGTACAGTACCTGAAAAAATGGGTAATTAAAGAAGAATCCGAAAAAAATACAATTAATTTATTCAAGAATATATTTTAGAGTTACAACCACATTTAAAACAAACGATTTTATCATTTTCAATATGGTTATTAGTGGCATTTTTTTAAAATGACATCGCCCGCCCTATTCGCCATGTTGGTTTTGAGTTGCAATTCTAACTGCAAATAATGTTTTGTAACTGCAAACATAGCTAAATATTAGGTTGGGGAAAAAGTTTCTTCGCATTTTTTAAGATAATTCAAAACATTTTTTAATATAGTTTATTTAAATTTAACTAAAGTATGTGTATATAAGTATGTATATATAGGCGCAGGAGCCGACATTGTCCAAAATAACAACACTTGATTTAGTTGAACTAATTTTATTCTTCACACAATAACGATTTACTTATGATATTTAAATTAAACAATGATTACTAGTATGACCAGTACAACATGTGCGCCGGGCAACCGTCGTCGAGCAAAAAGGTCCCTATCAGGACATGATTTGCCTTTACATAGTATTTCGGTGGTGGGAGGTGTTTACGAGGTTGCTTGCTGCACCTGGTGTTTACGATGTAATTCGATGCACCTGTTGTTTATGAGTTTGCTTGTCACACTGCACCTGGTGTTTACGATGTAATTCGATGCACCTGTTGTTTATGAGTTTGCTTGTCGCACGTGTTGTTGACGAGGTTACCCAGCACCTATTGTTTACAGATAACGGGCGCGGCGCCGTCACGGCCATACTGACAGGCGCACGTCCTCGTGCGCGCATCTCTGCTACATATCTGAGGACAGGAGAACAGTAGTTCGATCATCCTGACATAATCATTATTTTAAAGTATCAAAACCATTTTTTTTTTAAATTGAATAATTGGCATATAGACAAAAAAAGCATAAGGCAAAAATTATAAGAATCTCTCTTACCCATAACAACTCTTCAGAAATGGAAGATTAGTGAAACTGATCTCTATAGTTTAAACTGGTCTGGAATAGTATCCCTACAGTTCAAACTAGACTGGATCGTGCTAGACTGGGCATTAGCCCCTTTAGCTGTTGGCTAGACTGGACAAGAGTCCCTGTAGCATATTTTGCTAGACTAGACGAGTCCCTGTAGCATGTTTTGCTAGACTAGACGAGTCCCTGTAGCATATTTTGCTAGACTAGACGAGTCCCTGTAGCATGTTTTGCTAGACTAGACAAGTCCCTGTAGCTGAGTCACGTTCTGGATTATATTTTTCAATTACTCTTTTTTTTTTACATCTTCTGAATCTCATGTATAGTAGCTCTTGTTAGAGCAGTAACTGCATGTGGTGAATCTGATTCTGAACTTTCCTCAGAGTTGTTATGAAACCTTCGACTTAATGTACGAGAGTTAACAGCTACTGTATTGCTTTGGGAAGATACAGTGCTAGTCGTACTAGCTTGACAAGGAATCACGTCGTCATTAGTTTTGCGACTGGTTTCATGATCGAGATCATTCGCCGTCACGTCATCCTCGCTATAATTTATTGATACGTCAAGAAAGCCTGCTGGAGCACGAGGAACCTCGCGAAGATATTCATGGGCATATTTATAGGTCCTATTGGAACCATTAATGTGTTTCAATTCATACCCATCATTTTCTAACACTGAAATGATTTTATAGGGTCCCTTATATTTTGGATCTAGCTTTGTTTGGTGTCTTTCCTCACTCTTAAGAAAGACAAAATCACCTACTTTGAAATGTTTTACTGTTGCCTTACCTCTATTGAACCGCAAAATACCCGACTGTGCTAATCTATCAATATTTTTAGACGCGTTAGACCGTGCAATATTTAAGTCTAACCTACTGGGTTCATCAACGTCTGTTGAAACTCTCGCGATTTCTAGTGAATTGCCTTGGATGCCAAACATTAATTCGATTGGGGTATGTCCAGTTACTCTACACCTAGTGCTGTTGAGCGCGAGCTGTATATCGCCTAACTGGTGTTGCCACGTCTTATCGGAGTTGTTTTCTGCTATGGTTAGCAACCCTTTCAAAGTCCGCATCACACGTTCGACCTGACCGTTAGCCCTACTTGCACCTGTAGCAATTAGATGCAAGTCTATGTTGTTGCCTTTACAAAAGTTCCTAAACTCAGAATTATCATACGAACGACCGCGGTCAGCGATAATCCTTTTTGGGGCGCCAAACAAATACACAGAATCTTTAACCGCGTTGATAGCGTCAATAGAATTTAACCTCACCGTGTGTTTAAGCAGGACAAATTTTGTGAAGGCATCAACTAAAACGGAACAGTATTCCTTACGGTCACTCTTGCCACTGAGTTTACCCGTAAGGTCTATATGTAACGTATGCCAAGGAACGGACACTTTTGGAATTGGATGTAGGCGTATCTGCTGAGCACCGATGGACCCTTCGAAGATTTGCAAATTACACAAGTCTACAAACTTCTTAACGTATTTGGACATGTTTTGAAACCAATAAAGTTCATAAAGCTTGTCTAGTGTCTTTTCGTATCCTAGATGCTTTAATTCATAGTGCACGTGATTGATAAGTGACCATAACAGAGAATGAGGTAAGATAGGTAGCCATTTAGTGACTCTACCGCGCTTTATCTTTCGGTATAGTATACCCTGCCTGATATCGTATGTCTGTGAGATTTCAGGGACCAACTGGTTTGAATTAATTTTAGAAATCAGATCTGAAATTTCGGTATCGCGGTGTTGCTCTACGAATAGCCACCCCTTTTCGAGCTCTGAAAAGTTGACAATTTTTGTTTTAGATTCTTGGTTCAATTTTTGTGCTTTATCACTCTTGACCTCCAGAAGGGAGTTACGGGAAAGAAAATCCGCATGAGCCATATTTTTGCCTTCCTTGTAAACAATATCAAAGTCATAGGACTGTAAAATAGCCCACCATCTATGTACCCTGCAACTGGCATTGAGCATAAATTTGAAATTTTAACTTTACTAAACGTTAACTTATCGTTGGTTAGCTTGGCAATTATGCCCTGCTCTAAAATGTCGCGACCTAACAAGACGTTTTCAGTAAGATTTTCGTCGGGTAATATGTAGTAAACAACATCTAACTGTACTCCTTGGACGGTCGTTAAGCATTTAATTTGCTGGCTAGACACTACAGTACTACAACCTACACCTTTCAACACAACTTGTTCATGAAACCGTTCGCCTACTAGGGACTCGGTACAATTTTGTCTGATTAAGCTACATTCTGAACCAGAGTCGAATATAAAGGGTAAATGTGTTCCACTTATCTGTAACACGCCATGCGATGTCTTGGAATAGGCGTTGACAAGTCTGCTGGCTCCGCAACCCAGAGCGGTGACTTCTTTCCTCTTGTAGCGCTTTGGGCAGGCGGAGACTACGTGCGTAGGATCGCCACACACGTAACAGACGACAGGTGGGCGCCCGTTTGACACGCTACCCTGGGATGGCAGGCTTCGTTGAAGGTCTTGGTTAAGTGAAGCCGCAAAATTCTTGAAATTAATTTTATTTTTGTTGCGGCACTCGCTGCCACGATGTCCAGATCGTCCACAAACATTACAATTTCCCCTAAATGTTTGAGTAGCCCGAAAATGTTTTGCATCTGATTCCGATGAGATTGGTTCTTCATTTCGGCGCTTTAGAGTAAAACCTCGCAGAATTCGAAACAGCTGGTTTTTGTCGTTGATAATAATGGAATTCAGTTCTCGACGAATTCTGACGTCACATTGAGACAGTATTGACACAGCGAAACCAGTTATTGCTCTTTCCGACATATTGACTTCAGGGATTTTCTGTATCAGCATCCACAGTCGTATTCCAGCTTCGGCAGGACTTTCTTTGTCATTTACTTGGAACTTGATGACCTCGTCGAAGTAATCTTGCATCGTCATTGGTTTATCAAAAGTTGATAAAACAGATTCTTTTATAGCGGACCAAGATTTATTATCGGGATCTATCTTAGTGAGGCACATGGCAGCGCGGCCTTTGAGTGAGTGTGTTAGAGCCAAGATCAACTCGATACCCTCCAGTCTCTTCTCCTTTACAATCAGCTCGCTCAGCGTACACCAACTCACAATATCTGCGTCTTTTTCGTCCGGGTCGAAGCATACCATACGCAGTGGCGTCGTCTGCGAAGGCTGGCGATCTGTCATATTATTAGCAATTCGTTGGAATATTGCTTCTAAGCCCGATGATAGTTGCACCATGTGATCCATTGTGCTGCTGGTTGTATTCGAAGTTTCCAGTGGGGGCGGATCCGACACTTCTGATATAGGCGCAGGAGCCGACATTGTCCAAAATAACAACACTTGATTTAGTTGAACTAATTTTATTCTTCACACAATAACGATTTACTTATGATATTTAAATTAAACAATGATTACTAGTATGACCAGTACAACATGTGCGCCGGGCAACCGTCGTCGAGCAAAAAGGTCCCTATCAGGACATGATTTGCCTTTACATAGTATTTCGGTGGTGGGAGGTGTTTACGAGGTTGCTTGCTGCACCTGGTGTTTACGATGTAATTCGATGCACCTGTTGTTTATGAGTTTGCTTGTCACACTGCACCTGGTGTTTACGATGTAATTCGATGCACCTGTTGTTTATGAGTTTGCTTGTCGCACGTGTTGTTGACGAGGTTACCCAGCACCTATTGTTTACAGATAACGGGCGCGGCGCCGTCATATATATAAGTAGTGTATGTACCATTTTGTTCGATAACCTTTTGCCATCTTGTAGGTAGGGACATGATCCCATTGCTATAAAAATTTTGGGACTTCTCATCAAAATACCGCGACAAGTGGATTTGGCAGTCCTCTCGTGATGTTAACCTAACATTGCATAAAGAATTCTGAAGAGACCAAAACAGGTGGAAATCTGAAGGTGCAAGGTCAGGACTATACGGCGGATGCATTAACACCTCCCAGCCGACGTATAATGGATAGTCATTGTTTTAATCTATCTGCCGCCAATGTTATCGGCAGTGCACGGCGGCGACCGTGCAGTAGTTGAGTAGTATATACTATAACATAATATATTTATATAATAAATATTTTATGTTTCGAGACGATGATCATTTAAAAATAATTTTCCAACATTTGTCTGTTTTTATTTCTACATTCTGCCGCGGAAAAATAATCACAAAAGATTTTATTATAATGATATTGTTGCAGAATAAAGAAAGAAAAAGAAATCCAAGAGTCCAAGGAACGTTCAGAGCAGCGGGAACGCGAGCGGTCCGTCAGTGATAGGAAACAAAGGTAAGAATATCTCACTACATTGCCAGAACAAAATGTAACGAAGGCGACGAACAAGCATGCAGCTCACACGGATGTCAATGTATTTGTTGTAAATATCAGAAAATAGAGTAAAACTTAAATGGTACCTCATTGCTTAAACACGTATGTCGCAGGGAGACGGAGCGTCGAGAAAATCGAAGGGACGAGAGGCGGGATGACCGTCGGGACGAGCGGCGGGACGAACGCCGAGACGAGCGGCGGGACGAACGACGGGACGAGCGGCGGGACGACCGACGGGACGAGCGGCGGGACGAGCGTCGCGAAGAGCGGAGGGAGGAGCGACGAGAGGACCCGCGCGGCAGCCCGCCGCCCGTCGACACCAAGAAACTGGAAATTAAGAAGATGCCCTTTATCGGTAAACGTTATAATCGTCAGTTTTACCTACAAGACCTCCCCTGCTGGACAAAAGACCCCAATATTGCCACAACGAACGGTCCAGGGCCTTTCCGAGTAGACTGCGAGCAGGCTTCGTCTTCCGGTTCGCGATCGCACTCGAGAACTCTTCTGTCCCGATGGCCGTCGGTTCTTCAAGCTGTGTACTGCCCACTGCCACCAACCAAAGTTGCCGTACTTTTACACTCTTCTCTCACGCGAAATTCTTCATTTTTGATTCGACCTCGCAGGGAAACGCCGAGCATAGCTCTCTCCGTTGCTCTCTGCGAGACCATGGACTTTCTTATGAGGGTCACGGTGAGCGACCACTTTTCATTTCCGTTCGTCATCACTGACAATACACACTGGTCAAAGACCTTCGTCAACAATTTGATGATTAACATATCAGTTAAATTTTATTATTAATTTGGTATTCATTCACATATTCATTCATTTCACTATAGGTAGCTTATAGCCTGACAAAGCAAAAGTGTCCTTGTAGACCAATTTGAAATAAATGATTTGAATTTTGAATCGTTGAAATTGGCCGTTTTAATCTTCAAATCCTATGTAAACATACTTGTATTATAATTCAGTTGAACATAAGCCCATTAAAAAAAAGAACATTTATATTCTGCAAATTCAATTTGAACAAAAGAAATAACTCAATATGTATTTTATTTGACAGGCAAAATGCCGGTGTATAAGAATTTAACCAAAAACTCTAAAACAGAAGAACAAAAGAAGGACGAGCAAAAAAAGAAAGAGGAAGAAGAGGAGGCTAACAAAAAGAGACGTGAAGAGATGGATGCAGAAATACAGAAAAAGGTATACTTTAATTTTGTAATAATAATAATAATGGCAACCCATTATACGTCCCACTGCTGGGCACGAGTCTCTCCCCTTTTTGGGGGAAGGCCTGGAGCTTACTCCACCACGCTGCTCCAATGCGGATTGGTGGAGGTGGGTGGGTTAGTGGCCAACCCGCTGTCGGATGTTTTCAAACCACCCATAAGGCCTCCGACAAGGTTTTATTGACTGCTATCCATCGATAGCAACCGGGACCGACGGCTTAACGTGCCCTCCGAAGCACGGAAAGCTTTGATTTTTTAATTGGACATAAAATCTTTTGATTTGGTCTAATGTATTTTTTTCTAAACAGTTGACAGACAAGGAGACGGCCTCCTGATGGGAAGTTATCACTGTCGCCTATGAACATTTGTAACACCGGGGTCCAGTGTCCTGTCAGCCCTGGAGAACTCCTGATGCCAGTTTTGAAGAACCCCATATAGCTGAGGATAAAGTAAAAACCGCACCGTTGAGCCACACAGCCACAGGTTCAGTCGGTGTGGGTAAAATTCTTGTAACAACAACGAATCCTCTTGTGATTACATTTTGAAAAAAACTGATGGAATATAGCCTGTGTTAATCGATCAACGTCGACCGATGCGACCGGCAATCGATCGATTGGTATATAACCGGGGTCCGTTGATCAATTTAAAAAAAAAAAAAAAATATTTTTTGTTGATCAAATAAAGACTGGTGTGATAATGTTAGAAATTATTGTTGTTTGACTCGTTATAACGAGATGGTCTGTTAGGTTTTTTTAAAAAATGTACTTTAGAAATAATTTGTTCGGTTTATGATGTTTCTGCTCACCAGTGTGACCAGTTATTTTATTTAGTATTTTCTCATCGCCTATATATTTTATTCGTACGTGTTTTATTGCAAAAAAAACTGAAAATATATGCCAGTAAACCTCGTACGATAATTATTATTATGGCGTAACACATTCGACCGTTCGTCCAGGTGGCCGAATTCAAGGAGAAGATAGCGAAGGCGCAGCTGGAGCGGGCGCAGGCCGCGCTGCCCCCGCAGCACCCGCAGCACCCGCAGCACCCGCCGCCTCTACAGCACCCGCAGCACCCGCCCCTGCAGGCCTTCCTGCCGCACCCTGCGCCCACGTACGTTTCTTTTTTCATTTATTTAAACATAATTGTTGCCTAAATACAAAAAATTACATGATAACGAACCGATAACCGAGTATTATACTCGTTGGCTTTACTTAGCCGCCGATTCGCTCTCGTATCATTTTTGTCAGTCGAACTATTCCGATAGACGCCGGTGAACGGTGCGATCGGAACACGATAGCGATAAACGCTCCCATTTAGTTCTGAGTAGAATAGATAACGCCGCGGTACTACGCTACGTCGTCGGAGCGCTCCCCCCGGTACCGATGATACGATACGGCAATGATCATGTTAATCTTCGTCCCCCCGCAGGCCCCCCGCGCCGCAGCCGCCCCCGACGCTGCCCAAGGACTTCCAGGACGCGCTCGACATCATCTTCCCGTCCGAGGTGAAGGCCGAGCTGGTGCAGCCGGACCTGTTCTCGGCCATGGCCCCGGGCCTGGCCGGCTTCTCGCCGCTGCCCGGCGTCATGAACCCCGTCAACACCTTCCCGCAGAACAGCATCCTCGGCCAGCCGCCCATGTCGCTCATGATGATGGGCTTCGACATGAACGCGCCGCTCTTCCCGCCGCGCCACCAGCTCTACGACTCGCACGTGCCGCTCGTGCCCCAGGGCCAGAAGCAGAGGCAGAAGCGCCAGAACCACAACCAGAACCAGAACAAGAACAACCAGCAGAACCAGAACAAGACCAACCAGCAGAACCAGAGTACGAAGAATCCGAACGAAGCCGCCGATACGATGGTGAAGACCGAAGTGAAAACCGAGCCGACGTCGGCTCAGAAAAAAGAGGAAATGGATGACTTGGCCATGCTGGGTATAGACGCCTCCGATGTCGGGGCTTGTATTTAGCCTTAGATTATAGATTCGCCTCCACTTGCGATACGAGCGAGCGTTGTTGCGAGTTGAACGTATGAGTGTTCCGAATGAGAGGAAACGACACAGTATCCTCATTTTATTATAAAAGTTTATTGCAATTCATAAACTACCGATGCTCGTTTGTGGTAAAGACGTACCTTTATCATATGTATAAATGAACTGGTGCACGACTGGTCACCAAGTAAGACACGCACAGCGACGTACCGTTCATATACACACTATGCCGTCTAACTACAACCAAGGTTCGACCGCACTCGTGAATCATCAGATCTATAGGACATTCATGAAACTTTCTCTTATTACGGACAGTGATATCTAGAAGCAATAAATGCTAGACCAATTAAAGTGTTTAGGTTTGTAATATATTGAAGATTAAAGTTCCAATTTTGTATTTTTCTCAAAGTGACAAACGTTATAAACCGTATTATCATAAATTATTAATGATATATGTTGATGGTTACGAGGCCAATATCAATTGTTATATTATTAGTAATTGACTGTTATTCATTGCAAATAACGTTAATTTAGAGATGCTAGGAAGTAATTTAGAACTTTATTACTAACTAACTTACATTACATACATATAAATTGAACTCAAATGACTCCAAGATCCAAAATGTATTATTATTACCCATTACATTTTAGTGTCTATTTTGTGCCTAGAGTGGATATTTTGAAACTGTCCAATCGTTCTTGACTTTTAACCCATTCCCTGGTCCATGTACCACATTTGGCCATTTGCATTGTTTAAATAAACTATTGTATTTGTTATGGGACAGTAATCATGTAAATAAAAAACATTTCAATTTTCCATGTTGAACTTTATTATATTATTGTGCTAATTAAAATTAACCGATGTCTAACAGTGAAATACTAGAAAAGTTTAGATGCGCAATCAAATCCCTATTAAGAATGTATATGACTGTTGATTATTTTAGCATAAGTAATTTTGTTATTGGGTAATTTAGAAAATATACTGACAAAAATTAACTGTTTAAAACAACACTGTAACACTGTGCATTTTCCTCTTTCGTGTACTTTTGTACTTCTGTTGATATTAAATGTGTTTACGTTCCATTCATATTTGTATGGAACAATAATTGTAAACAAGGTGTGTCGTTAATTTCAGCAGAGAAAAAACTTGATATTAAGATGCTCAGATTTATTAAAATACCTTTATTGCATTATTTTAGTGACAAATACAATAGTCATGTACTAACGATGTATATGTACCTATTGATAAATCATTCATTGTGATAAGTTAGTAATTTTTTTGAAAGACCTAATAATCCATAAAACAAAGTTTTTTATAAGATATAAATAATAAATAAACCTAATAAACTTAGCATATAAAAGGAGGGTAGAAAAATTAAGTTACGCCATGTAAGATTGGAAATCTCATGGAATGGATTTGTTGCATATTTTCCAATGATAATATTAAATATCATGAATCATGAATGTAACGCTGTTTTATTTTATTGCTGGTAAACTTGAAGTGAATTTGTTCAGAAATATTCTTCACTTAATTTTTTTTGTACCTTTCTTCAATCAAATCATAAAAATATGTATTTGTTCTAACAGCTACTCGTAAATACCAGGTTGTAAGTGTTTCTGCTCTACGAAGGCGAAACTAGGCGATTGATTCTCCAAGCTCGATGTGCAATATTACCTGATCAGTACAAAAGAGGTGCATTTTGATATATTTGGAATACCTATTATACGAGGGTCACTCTAAAAGTTCTTAGAAAATCAAAAACTGAGCAAACTAGCAAGTTTTATTATATCTTTCAAAATTGTGTCCATTCACATCAATACATCACTGCATTCGGTGGAACCACCGAGAAAAGCACTTTGCCCACTCGTCCTGAGGGCATTTTGAAACGCAGTCACTACTTCCTCGGCGCCCTTAAAACATTTGCAGTGTAGTACAACAATGTGTGTGTGCAACAATGCAGTTGCGTTGCCACTCCTGAGGCCTAAGGTGTTATGCCTCTGTGCCGGAAATTACTGGACCGTACATTCCACCTGACCGGAACACGATAGTGCTGAACACTACCATTTAGCGGCAAGTACATTAGGTAATGCGGTGATGCCTACGCCCGCGAGCTCCGTCACGAGCTCTACCACCAGTTTAATATCGCGCACTGTCATAGGAATAGACAAATATGCATTTTAGGTAATGAAAAAAAAAACAATTGTGGGGTAAAAAATGTTTCCCTTACTGGCATCATTTTAATCATCTGAGTACTTCGATTCTTACGATTTGTTTTTTTGGTTTTTAAACAAAAATAAACGATACCTCCATAATATGCTTTTGTGAAGCATTGTGACAGCATTTCACCACACAATAACTCGTATTTTTCATTATTGCGGGAGCTCCACTCCGTGTCGTGGGTGTTGCGGGAATGAACGGCCGGCGAGCGGAGTTAGCCTTAAAAGGCTAACCTGAAATGGCCTAATTCTGCGCGCGTTGACTTGGGTTCTAAGCGTTATTATTCTATGACCGGGACTTTGAACGTGACCCACTGTTTTGAACATGTTGATAAAATACCGTGTACGATTACATAATTGCGCAACAAATACGCAAGTTACGTCATAGTACCATAAATAGGGTTCCCACCTCTCCCGGAATTTCGGGTGTCTCCCGGATTTGATCTCTGAAAATTAAAATCTGCCGTCTTCCGGAAGGAATTTGAAATATACAAAATTCTTCCGGAATAACAAGTCGTTCACTATGGGCCTCATAAGAAGGCTCAAGGTCGCTCAGAGAGCAATGGAGCGGGCTATGCTCGGAGTTTCTCTGCGAGATCGAATCAGAAACGAGGAGATGCATGAGAACCAAAGTCACCGACATAGCCCACCGAATAGCGAAACTCAAGTGGCAGTGGGCAGGGCACATAGCTCGCGGAACTGACGGTCGTTGGGGCAGAAGAGTTCTGGAGTGGCGACCGCGTACCGGAAGACGAAGCGTAGGCAGGCTCCCCACGAGGTGGACCGACGACCTGGTGAAGGTCGCGGGCAATCGTTGGATGAGGGCGGCCCAGGACCGTTCGTTGTGGCATTCTTTGGTCTTTGTTCAGCAGTGGACGTCTTTCGGCTGAAATGATGACGAACAAGTCGTTCAAAAGTCGAAATGGCTAAGAGGGAATTACACAAGGGAGTGAAACATTTTAAAGATAAATAATGACTTCAGGCATGACTTAAACCCGCGACCACTGGGATTACAAGTCTAGCAGTCGCTCTCGCAACTGAGCTGAGGAAGTCTAATGACCTGGACTTCCTTCACATTTTGTGGCAGGTTAAGTCAAAATCTCTGGTCCATACATTTCGTAATATGGGTAATTTTGCAATAGGGCTACGACATAATATATCGCGTGGTATAGGCACCTATTATTGAATGATGTTGGCATTATGTATAACTACCTACATTCTGCATGGCACGAGGAAGGAAATAATTCTGTTACTAGGAAAACTGCCTAATCATCAATCAATATACTTGTGAAACCCATCAATTACAACTCTACATTATATTTTTTTAATTTAGTGGCAGAACTAATTAAACTAGTAGGTACCTACCTAATTATATTTGGTGATTGAGTTCGCCTCATTTTATAGACCTTTAGTCTGAGGAGTTTGCGATGAAATACCTAGGCTCCTTTTCTTTGTCTCAAGGGAACAGAATTGGTATCGAGGAAAAGGGACTAAATGGGTGGTAACTTGGTGTGACGCACATATAATTAACAGTTCCTGTAAGTATGCCCATTTGTTACCTAAATCCATAAAGTAACACGGGCCACCGGCCGCGGCAGACTGGAGGGGAGTAGCCATAACGTGTATTACCGATGCAAAACAGTCTGTCATATTTGGGGGGGGGGGGGGGGGGGGGAATGCGTGCGACACACACGCACAATACAAAAATTGTCTATTACTACGAAACTCACACCTTGACTTTAACAAAACACAGGTTTGTACTTTGACAGAGGGGAAAGCCTGCATATGGCTACTCCCCTCCGGTGTTGCTCTATGCCTAAATCACGTTATCGGTAAATATGTACTCGTACTTAGTATGCTTACAAGGCAGAAAGGTTTTGTGCTTTGAGGTCAACATATGACCTGTTTGAACTCAAAGCATAAAGTAAATAAACTGGCTGATTATATCCGAGAGTAGATGGCATAGTATATGCCTATCTCCAAGGTTACCGCCAACTCTAACTGGAGTTGCGAATCTTGAATGACTCGCATAATAAATCATCTCAGTAACTCAGTAGCGGTGTGTACTCCGCCCCGGTACCACGCGATTACATCACTATAGTAAGTGAAAATTGAATTCACATGTTTCAAAAACATTACGTACGATTTTCTAAAGGCAAATTGTTTCTTCTATATTTCATCTATCGTGATAAAAGAAGCACACAGAAGTTAGTGATAGAGTTTATTTTGCATCGTAACTTTCGAGGTGTTTTTGCTGGTATTTATTATTATTAGGTACCTATTGCATCATTTCCCGGTAGGTACCGGGTATCATGTAGCGGTATTCTGAAAATGTATTTATAAATATTAAAGGTAGGTAGGTATTTGTGGCATGTTGAATTAAATGTACTAGCTAAATAGTATTATTATTTTAAAGTAAGTAAACATGAGGTACCTAAATGCCTTTTATGTAGGCACTTACTTACCTATAGACCGCTCGCTATCTTTTGTTAATTTGTTTTATAAATTATTCAAATATTTTTATGTTTGTAAATTGAATTGCGTTTAAAAAAAACGGTGATACAAGCTCTACGTCGTCGATTGTTCATGATAAGTAGGTGCTTGCGGTGCGTGCATATCGTCTCACTCAGTCTACAAGCTCAGGAACCTAATTACCTATCACATTTACCACCATAACAAAACCATACTATCTATGTAGGCGTCTTTGGTTGGGAAAGGCTTTGTCTATGGACGTCTTTCGGCTGGAGTGATGACGAAGTCCCGTGAACGCAAATCCGACTCGATCGTAACCGAACAAGCATACCTATCTACTACCAGATCACGTAACTCTGAATACTACAAGCCTACCTACATTGGCCTGGCCTACAAAGAAAGAGGCCTCAATGTAGCTGTAGCTGCATTGCCACCTAAAACGCTGTCTTTGCCTCTGTATCGGAAATAAAATTATATAAAATGCACGGAAATAACAAGTACATTACCAATAGTCGATGACATTACCTTAGTAGCGCATGACCAGAACACCGTATACATAATGGTACAATACATAATGGTTTAAAATCCATTATCTCTGGTTCTATTGGGATTTTTACATTTTCTGGAAGTTTCCCAGTACCTCGGAGTTTGGTAATGTGCCCGGAGATGGCAACAGGTTCGCCACCTGTTACATGGGCCAACAACGTAACCGGCGAGTCGTGGGTGTTTGCATGTATGCTTGAATGCATGCATTTACCTCTGCCTACCCCTTCGGGGATTACAGGCGTGAAGTTAGTTACGTTTATGTTTAAACTTCATGTTCAGTTCGATATTAAGTTGCAAACTAATCTGTGATTTAAATGGTGTGATGTGGGTTTTGTACGCTTAGCAAAATCGAGCCATTCAGTTTAAATTTTACATTCGCATTATTCGCACTAAGCGGTAAGATGTGGGAACGCGTAAAATAGACACATGTTTAAAAATCTAGGTAACTCACCTAGATTTTTGCACCACTTTCTCTTGATATTTCCGGCTCAATCCTATGTCGAATGGTCATGGTTATTCCAAACAAGATCACTGCAGGAAAAATGCGTAGCATTAATGTAATTGATACCTTTCCACGGGTAGGGAATAACACGGACGACGTGAGACAAAATATTCAATACAGCTGTGCGTCACATGTCTGGCATTTAATCGAAAAAGCTTTGCTAATATGACCTTACACGATTTTATGTTTAGGGAAGACTTGTCACAGTGGAGGGATGTCCGCAATTCCCCTTGCTTAGAAATTTGATTGGTTCGTAGGCTCCATTGAACATTAAGGTTTCTGTTTCTATAATTAAGTAACTTAATCATGGATTCATTACACAGAGCCCAACAGCTGAGGAAATATGTCAGCTGATAAAGTATTCCACTCGAGGTCCCAGGGCATTCCCAGCGAGGGTGTGAAGGACCAGTACGCGGACGGCAAGGCCGCCAGGGTGTGGAAGAAGTACATTGGTGATAGCAGTCAGCGGACGAAAAACTACAAAGATTTCCTCACCGGCCTGCTCAGAAAACATGGCTGTGTGAATGTACTCGACATAGCTTGCGGGACCGGGTAAGCAATCCTTCTTAGTTTGAATACTCTCTCCCTTCTTCGAAGGTGACATTCTTAAGACATCTTCATGATCGACTTGCTCAGGTAAGAAGCACGGCTGTAATCCAGGCTTGCGGGACTTTTTAAGCAGTCGCAAATACTAATTTTCAGAGCAGTGTCTACCTTCTGCCATGGAGAAATTCTAACTTCTTCCACTGTGTGCCTCATGTAGAGTAGTAACACAAACACAGACACAGACACAACACAGACAGTCTACAGACTCTCTCAGTCTGTGTAAATCTAGACTTCGACTTAGACTGAAACGTATAGCGAACTCCGTGGATCTCGTCAAATCGCATACCTACTAATTTTATTATCACTTGTATGCTTTATATTTTTTGCATGCCTTCATTGTGATGCGCACTGTACCTGTCTAAGAAAATACATGTGATTTATTTACAGATAAAATCAAAATACAAACATGATATTATGCAGTGTAGTTATAACGCAAATTACATTGTTTTGTTAAGAGATTGCTGTTTCATTACCGCAGATAGAACCTCCCTGATCTTACAATAAATATTTCAGTAGGGGAATATAATAGGTACTCTAAGCTCCCGACGCTAGATTAACGCAGTTCTTATTTTTGATAATCCTCGCGAGAAAGCTGCTTATAAAGTCGGTCATCTGCCGTAAACTAGACAATAGATCAAAATATTAAGAACAATAAAGCTGTTCTGGTGTTAAAACTGTTCTTCCATTCTTACTTGTTTAATTAAATCACCGAAATTCATCTGAGGCTGAATACAGAGAAGTCTCTGCCACCTTATCGGGAAATAAACGACCTCCACCTAGGGATCGCGAGTTCCTCTCCTGGATGAGGTCGGGAACTTTCGATCAGTTATGTGAATGAATACCACGACCACTCAATTGATATTATTTTCCTACTAGTGTCACTAGTGCAATGGACGGCTATGTTTCCCAATCTGGATGAATCCATAACTCCAAAAGTCTGAACATACCAAACTGTGCACATAAAATCGGGACAACCGTTCAGTGCGCCAAATTTCAGGGGACGATCGGTGCGGATGGGATTGTAGGAAATATAAAATTATCATTCCACGTTTATACGTTGATTCAGCAAAAATTTTTACTCAATTTTGGTGTTACAATATTCTTGCCCGAGGTATTACAGTGTAACAATTCTCTGCCGGGATGTCAATGGTCGTAGCGTAGGCACTGCACATAATGCTTGAGTAAATGGCAACCCTTGATACGTCCCGCTGCTGGGCACGACTCTCTCCCCTTCTTGGGAGTAGGCTTGGAGTTTACGCCACCACGCTGCTCCAATGCGGGTTGGTGGAGATAAGGGTTAGTGGCCAACCCGCTAGCGGATGTGTAGGCCTCCGAAAAGGTTTAACGACTGCTATCTATCGATAGCAACCGGGACCGACGGCTTAACGTGCCCTCCGAAGCACGGAAATACTTGAGTATAGTTGTGTGGAAATTATGGAATCAATAAAATCCTTTCCAAGTGCGGCTTCTCCTCGCACTTGACCGTGTTATCACGCGAGGTGTTTTGAATAAGCACTGATATTACACTGTATCTCCAATATTATTATCAGCCGTTGATAGAGATGCGACCTCACGCTACAATATCATGACGAAATCATATTAATGTTTTATTTTTGCCAAACGTAGGTATCGCGATAGGAGTTCATAGGAGACTTATTTATGAATAGAACAATTATTATTAATATTATGTTAGAAATAGAAAACATTACTTTACCGTACGAAGATTTCTACTTCATGCAAAATGTACTTACCTAGTGCAAATTGCAAAGTTCATCAGAGCCCTACCTACACACTAAATTAAATTTGCTCAGCGGCTACCATCTCCCGTTTGGGTTGTTACTTACCGCCCTTTTTTTTTTACGCGGGGAAACCCTCATGTGCTCTTGCTGTCTAAGGGGAACAGACGGCGGGTAGTGTGAGACTCGTACTAACTAAAATCCCGCGGTGTTCCGACTCGTCCGCTATTAGTGGCGGGTCACGGGAACGCTTACGCACACATCCGCGACCCCGCCGGCGGCTGCTCGTTTCCGAGCCCTCCGAGGTTTGAGCCCATTGGCTCCAACCGACAATAGTGACGTGCGGAACACGTGCACGCCACTCACCTAGGGACCTCTCTCCATTCGGTCGACGGACATCCCCTAGTCCGACGCCTGGAGGTCCCTGCCCAAACCACTCACAATACCAGGCGTCCCAAGACGCCCGGGTGGAGGGGTTTAGGCACACAGTTCGGCCTCAAAGGAGCGGCAGCGTCGAAAGAGTTCAACCCTCAACCACTCCCCCGCGGCCCCACCACGTCCCTATCCGACGGCGGGACCACCGTTAGGCGGCTGGGGATAGGGTGCAGGGCCAATGAAATACCCGTACACCTCTTCCCCAGCCGTCTTCCCACCACGTCCCCATCTGTCGGCGGGACCACCGTTAGGCGGCTGAGGATAGGGTGCAGGGCCAACGAAATACCCGTACACCTCCTCCCCAGCCGTCTCCTCTCCGCAGCAGCGAGTGGCGGGCAGAGCCACGCCAAACGCCGCCCCCTCTCTGGGTTCCTCTTGGCTTCGCCGGTGTGGGGACAACCACCGGGTACTGAACTCCCCCGCCACGACAAGGCGGAAACCCTCGGGGGGTAACTTACCGCCCTGTAATAACTTCTAATAGGGTTCTTACACAGACTAATCAGCCTTTGTCGACGAAGGGTTCTCTAAGCAAGAACTCTAATTTTTATGTACCTAAGTACCTACCTACAAAGGTAGATATCCGAAGGCTACACTCCAATAACTTAAAAGCACTGGTTTCAAGACGCAAATTATGGCATTTATCTAAACGAAGTTTCACTTTTCAGGATAGATTCAATGATGTTAGTGGACGAAGGCTTCAAGGTGGTGTCCGTAGATGCGTCTGACAAAATGTTGAAGCACGCGCTCAAAGCCCGCTGGGAGAAGCGGAAAGACCCCAAATACGACCAATGGGGTAGGTGGTACCTATCGTTCTCTTCTCTATAACCTGTCACCTATAAGCACAGAAAAGATAATTGCTATAAGCTATAAACTCAAAAATCTTTCAATAACAATTTTATATCATGAAAGTGGAAAACAACCATAGAGTTCACATTGATCGTAAGTTAATACTGTACACTTTATACACCTGCATAAAAAGAGTGTTTCTTTTATTTAGTACTAGCGGCTCGCCCCGGCTTCGCGCGGTTGCAATGTTATCTACCCTCTCCTATTCATCTTAGCGTATCATCCGACCAGTACGTCCTGAGATTAGCGCCTTCAAGCTAACAAACAAACTCTTCAGCTTCATAATATTAGTAAAGATGGAAGGCGGCAAACAAGCATGCAGCTCGCAGCTCACTTTGATGTTAAGTGATGACTGCAGCCTTTAGACATTTACACAAAAACCAGAGGTCAAAATGCAGATGCATTGACACCCCTGAGACCTAAGTTATTACGTCTCTGTGATAGTTATTACGGGGCCATATATTACCATCTAACCGGATCACGATACTGCTGAACATTGACGTTGCGGATATAGATTAGGTAATGCGCCCGCGCCGGTGGTGCGTACGCCCGCTAGCTCCGTCATCAGAGCTCTAACACCAGTAAAAAATAACCCTATTTTCTGAAAATTTAGATGCTCTTTGTTCAAACCAAGAACCAAATTGATAAATTCGCACACTCTACTAAAACTTTCGTCAATCTCAAACTTCATAAAAACCTTTACAGTAATTGAGGAGGCTAGCTGGGAGACGTTACCTCGCGACATCGACTCCTTCATGCCGGGCCGTCTCTTCGACGCCGTCATCTGTCTCGGCAACTCCTTCGCCCATCTCCTCGACGAGTATGAAGACCAGCGCACGCAGAGGATGTGCCTGCAGAACTTCGCCAAGTGCCTGAAGCCAGGCGGACTTCTGCTCATTGACCATAGGAACTACGATGCTATGATCGAAAGAGGAGCCACGCCTGGACACTCTATTTATTATAATGTAAGATTATTTTGAGACGTACTGATGGCTTCAGTGACGTAGCTCGCGGGCGTAGGCACCACCGCATTACCTAATATACTTGCCGATAAATGGTAGTGTTCAGCACTATCGTGTTCCGGTCAGGTGGTAATGTAGTTACGGCTCTGTAATTTTCGGCACAGAGGCATAACACCTTAGGCCTCAGGAGTGGTAACGCATCTGCATTTTGACCTCTGGTCTTTGTGTGGGTCTCTATAGGCTGCAGTCATCACTTGACATCAATGTGAACTGCATGCTTTTATGCCACTTTCATTAGGTACCTACATTAAAAAAAACAGTTATTCGAGGGCATTCCCTCGAATAACTGTCTTTTTTAATATAAACGCTTTCTTTTTTTCATTCAATTGGTACCAACTTGGCAGATGTCCACCAAAATATAATAGAAAAGATGAATTCGTTTATTTCGTAAGTAAAGTATGTTTTCATTATTCCGATAGTTTATATCGGTTATTATACATTCAATGGCTGTTCAATTAACTTAATAACTTGTTATCGTTTGATAATTCAGGCATATTTTGTAAACACTTAACATTTTATCTTGGTATGCTTCACATGTTGTTAACGGGAAGGTCTGGCTGTTTTTAGGGTTCCGTACCTTAAAAGGAAAAAATCTGTCTGTCTGTCCGTCTGTCACAGCCAATTTGCTCCGAAACTACTCCATCGATTGAGTTGAAATTTGATGAATATATGTAAATTGGTGACCCAAAGGTAAACACGTCAAGTAAAATAATAAATTTTAAACAGGAGGGCCACTTTCGGGGGGTAAATCAGAAAATTAAAAAAAAAACGTTAACTGTGTCGTGTGACATATCAAATTAAAGAGGTTGTTGTCAGCATCTCAGATATATTTTTTTTATAATTGTTGCTTAAACAAATTTGAAGTTATTTAAGAAAATTGACCATTCCCCTCCCTATCTCCGAAACTACTGAACTTAAAATTTTGAAAAAAATGTGGAAAATAGTTCTTTGACTATAGATTACTGGAAAACCTATAAGAAGTTTGAGTATTCAAATTAAATCGAAAATTCTTAATAATACAACCCCCCCTGCTGGTACCACCGTAACCGCTATGTCCCTGCGTTATAAATCTGTAATATTTTCGAAAATATTTATTTAAATTACGGAACCCTCACCACGCGAGTCGAACTCGCACTTGGCCGGTTTTTAACTTGAATATCGTGAGTGTTTTTAAAACTCACGGGACGCTGCTGCCCATCTCGCGTTATTATATTTACTAGGTACCACCCTAATTCTACGGTCATTGTTGGGTTGACTGACTGCACTATCGGCAAAATTGTTCTTTACTGCGGCGGCGGTGGGATAGTCCTTCCAGTCGGTCCTTCTTTTTAGTCGGTTCCACTGCCGGACAAAAGCCTCCTAAAAGATTGCCACAGCGATAGCGATATATACAATCTTCCGGTACCCGGCCGCTATTCGAGAAATCTTCTGCCCTAACGGCCGATGCTTCGAGCTATGTGTCTTGCCCACTGTCACTTGAGGTTCGCTATTCGGTGGACTATGTCGGTTACTTTGGTTCTCATGCAGATCTCTTTATTTCTGGTTCTTTCTCGCAGGGAAACTCCGAGTATAGCTGTCTCCATTACTCTCTGCGCTTTGACTTCGAGCCTTCTTATAAGGCCCATAGTGAGCGTAATGAGCGATTATTACCTACTTATTGGTTCGTGAGTTTGCAAATAATTCTAGTGGTACCTACATACCGGAGACAGAGAATATGTTTAATACTACGTATAGAATGGACACTTCGACGTCCCGCCCGTTTTCCCCGCCTCACCCAACCTCCTCCCCTCTTATGGTAGACGTTCAGTGCCGGATAAGGCCGGTGCGGGACCCGTAGCAAATGTGACGATGGGGCCCTAGAGTTACATTGCCTACTGAAATTCAGGATGTAAATAAAACAACATTTACGAAAAGGAATCGAAAACAAATTTAGGGGATTCCCCCTGTAAGTATTGTGGTATTGCCAACTCGCAACATAATAATATAGGTACCTATATAATTAGTGGTCAACGCTCCCTTTGAGAATAGCTAAGGTGTATTACATATTTGTGTTTTTTTTTGGGCACAGGCACGGGGCCCGTAGCATTTGCTACTCCTGCTATATGGCTAATCCGGCACTGTAGACGTTTGGCATTCTCTACGTGCTACACACACAGGTGCACGTGTAAATACACGTCACTGATTTATGTTTTATAGGCACCGCGCAATAAAAAATCCTAGATTCCAAGTTGCGCATATGTAGTAAGTAGTTAGTTGTTATGTATCACATAGTAATACAGCATGTGTTGTGCAGTGCAAATACCCTGTGGACATAAAGACGTCGGTGTTGGTGGTGCGCGGCAAGCCGGAGCTCGTCACCCTCGACTACTGCATCGCGACCACCGAGAACGGAGATATCAGTGAGCAGAGGTTAGTCTCAATTAACATTTTACTGGTGTTAGAGCACCAGTGACGGAGCTCGCGGGCGTAGGCACCACCGCATTACCAAATATACTTGCCGCTAAATGGTAGTGTTCAGCACTATCGTGTTCCGGTCAGGTGGTAATGTACGGCCCTGTAATTTCCGGCACAGAGGCATAACACCTTAGGCCTCAGGAGTGGTGACGCATCTGCATTTTGACCTCGGTCTTTGTGTGGGTGTCTATAGGCTGCAGTCATCACTTAACATCAATGTGAACTGCATGCTTGTTTGCCACTTTCATAACATAAAAAAAAAAAAATTGTAAAAGAAACAGCTATAACGAAATTGCTACGCCCGAAGGGTAATATGTTACAGTATGCAACAAGAAATATTGCACACCTACCTAGGCGCGATTTACCTATACAGAAAAGCAGTGCCGGATAAAGCCGGTGCGGGGCCCGTAGCAAATATGACCATGCCCTAGAGTTACATTGCCTACTGAAATTTAGGATGTAAATGAAACAACATTTACGAAAAGGAATCGAAAACAAATTTAGGGGATTCCCCCTTGTAAGTATTGTGGTATTGCCAACTTGCAACATAATAATATAGGTACCTATATGATTAGTAGGTAGGTATATGATTAGTGGTCAACGCTCCCTTTGAGAATAGCTAAGGTGTATTACATATTTGTGTTTTTTTTTTGGGCACAGGCGCGGGGCCCGTAGCATTTGCTACTCCTGCTATATGGCTAGTCCGGCACTGCAGAAACGGCGTTAGGTGGAGGAGCTGTGCAGGCGGAGAGCTGGCTTGTACCGCTTCAAAACGTTTTCATAGAAATTGTACGCAGGGACATTCGTGAATTACACTCAAACGGCGTGCCTAATGCTCCGCGCCGGAGTAAATTACGCAATCTTCCTAGAGTACAAATAGTAGCAAACACCTTCCTGCTGACTTCACTTATGCTTATGTGTCGCGGCAGCGGCCGGCGAGTGCTGAAACCATTATTTTGAATGGTTAATAATTTTTAATGGTTTTTTAAGCCCGAAAGGAATTAAAGTTGGACGGATTTTTATGTGTCAACTAGTCTTTTATTCACAATTGAAAATTGTTAGGTGGACCATGGGCAATATATTCCGCTGAACTATCTAGCAGGTGGACCACCGAAAGTAAAAATAACCTCTGGTACACCTAACTCACAAAACGTGTACCATGGGCAGAAAATTTTACCCTTGGTTCACCCAAGTGTACCACGGGCAATGACCGAAAAAATTATACCCAAGTTCTTCACCCAGCACCCTGTCACTATAAGTTAGACTAACACCATCGTAAATTACTCGAGGATAAACATCACAGTCAATTGTATGTACCATTATAGAACTTCCTATACTTAATCATAACTTGAGTCTTTTCAAGATTTCTTACTTACTTAACATATACATTTACTGCCTTTTTTTTTATACTCGGCAACCAAAGAGCTAAATACGATATCTTATAATTCCCAGTGAGTTCCGACTGTGCTACTACCCGCATAAGCTGGACAAGTTCACGAGCATGCTCGACGAGGCGTTCGGCGGCTCCGCCAAGCACAGCATCTACGCAGACTTCAAGCCACTCGACCAAGTCGTAGAGCCAGCATACTATATACACGTTATGGAGAAATCCAAATAGTTTTATGTCGTATAATAATATTATTTATCACTACCAACCTAAAATACAATCGGTTTGCAGTTCGATTACACTCGAGCGTGATACCGCACTGTATTTACCACGTATTTACGCTGTATCGAATGCAGTTGTGAAACAGTTCAGTTAAATCTCGCGCGACTGTTTTTATCAATTTTTGTTGACTTTTTTAAACGATTGATAACGTCACTATGGAAGCTTTAATTTGTTGTTTGTTTTCGTAAGTTTCCGCTAGAGGCGCTAATATCAACACTCGTAATCAATTATTTTTATTGCATTCTAGAATCTGATGGTAAAATGTAACCAATAATTATATATTGATATTGAGTTTAGACTGTCATAACTTTATAGTGAGTGGTTACATTTTGTAATCAATTAGTAATACGAATTACCTACTACGTTATTCGTAACTATTGTAAGTTTGTCTAGGTTTTAATTGCTCAATTTTTTATAATACAATGCTAAAATACCCATGAGAATATCACATTTTTGCTAATTCTAGTCTAAATAAACCATAGATTTATTATCTACTTCGAAATAAACGATGTTCCAGTTATGTTATATTATTGTAAATTACGTGAAAAAAGTAAATTATGTACATAATGTATATTAAATATACAATAAAATATTTTTCTACACAAAAAGCAGTTTGAAGATTAATTTCCTACAATATCACACACCATTTGCATTGCGCCTTACGGCCAATCTATGCATACCTACCTATGTATAAACTCTACTGAGTTTTATTTGTACAGATATCAGAATGTTTGAAATGTTTGTCTAGTACTACAAACTCCAACTCCAAACCAAAGTAACAAAATTGAACGAAGTACTTCAAACATATTAAAAGTTTTAATGTTTCTTTAATATTGTAATAAACAAACATGTAGTTCACATGGATGTTAAGTGATGACTGCAGCTTATAAACATGTACACAAAGACCAGAGGTCAAAATGTAGTAGACACGTTGCTATCATTATATAAAAAAACCTTAAATTTCGCAAACTTCTCGGGGAGTGTACAGTAATCAATAAGGGAGGATTGCCTGAAATCCCAAAGGGAACAGAAATTACAGAAAAAGCTATGTTAATTAAAACAAGAACATAAGAAAATGGAATAATTTATTCTATTAAAACAAATATAATGAAAAAAGGAAATATATTATGAAGTGAGAATTAACTTAGACATGTCTGAGGGCTTAACAGTAAATAATTACATCTAAACTAGTTGCCTATACATTCTACGATCCCACAATGATGTTATTGATGGGGATGTGTATCAGCTTGACGAAGAAACCAATGAAACCCATGATGCAGAAACCAATGGCGGTGGCAATCGCAATCTTCTGGAATTCTGAAATTTAGCAAAAGAAAAACTTCAATAAAAGTTGCAAATAAAGACTTAATTTGGACTTTTAAGTTTTTAACAAAACATAAAAAAATTGTGAAACTATTTTTAGTTTTGCTAAAGAAATATCAAAATATTATTTTTGATATAATTACAGTCTTGCTGCTGCAGTCTATGGACATGTAATGATCAATGTTTTGTCTACTGTTTATTCAATATGCTTTCCCAAACCAATAGAGCAAACCTTTTTAATTTTTACACAGATAATAATGGAACTGCAGTTTATAATGTAACTTGAATTGCTGCATAAGTTAATTCCATTTAAGATCTGAATTTTAGATGCAAATTGGGATTTAGATAGCCTATGCATGTGAATTACAGGATTGAAAGCAGTGTGGGATTTTTCTCCAGATCTTGTAAGATGAAATCTTTTGCTAATGCCTTTAAATTTTAATTTATTTCATGCAGCAAGTTGTGAATACATAGCGTACATTGTTAGTAACACTAATGTCATATTTAGGCTGGATACTTAACATACTTTTTGTTAGTGTGTTAAGTACCCAGCTCAATTTTAACATATATCAAGAAGCTAGTAAGTAAATGGACAATTCTGTTCTACCATTATTCAGTCCTTGGATAGGCAGAGTAATAAAATGACATACAAATTGATAGTAAAGCATAATAAAAGTTGACTATAGAAATATTTTTGGGAAAAGTTATTTTATCAGTCTCGGGTAATATTTCAATATTGTCTTTAAAACTTTAAAAGTTGTCATTAGTGCACATTATAATAAACAAACATTTATTTATAAAACCATTTCCATTTAGTTTATTTTTTCATTCAAAACTATACAAATAAATCAGGTATGCAATCAGAGAGAGGTCACACAACAAGTCTTTGCACACAAGGGCACAAGTGACCGTAGTTAAAGTAATTGTTTTTGTACAGGTTTATTTTCTTTGTATTTTGTTACCAAGAATATAGAATCTATAAGAAGTAAAGATGGATCATACATGACTAGAAAACTTAAACAATGTTTTGAAATAGTTGCAAAGTAGATTATAGTGCTATAGTGCGGAAGTTGGCCTTATGTTGATGTGTGTACATAACAAGAACCTATATAAATAGCCAACTGTCTTCCACATAAATCAGAAATACATGTCAGGTGGACAATTGCCAACACTGTAATTATTTTATTAGTCTAATAAGATATAAATTTGCAATGTTTTTAGAACAGAGAAGCTTATTTCTAAATACATTCTTTAGTTTTGAACAAACGTAGGTATTAAATATTATGTTGTAGAAGTCTTCATAAAATTACATACGACGAGAGCTGATGAATATCATGCAGATAGTTTTTTTTTGGTTACAATAATTTACATACCTTTTCTGTCTGGTTTAGTACATCTTCTTACTAATCTGATGGAATCCTTAGCGAACTGCTTGCCAGGCTCAACGAATTTCGCGATCTGATCCATTTTCTGAAACGGAATGCGAATTTTTATTGCAACGTAATACAACCAGAATACCAAATTAATTTGTGATATATGAATAAAAATTAAACTCACTAATTATTTTAAATTGTACGTGTATTAAATTGTACAGTATATTATGCGTGGAATCGTAATTATCTCACAATAAATAACGCTTTATTCGAACGCAAAGTAAAAGGCGATGACAAAATTGTGACAAAATTGATGCAAATGTCAAACGTCAGCCACGTCTCGTAGCAGATGTCGCGTCACCATGATTCGATCGGATACTATGACTTACCTTACCATGTTATTAATAATTGCAAAATAAAACAGAACATTTTTAAGCACCCCATTGACCAATAATTGCATAAGTGTTTAGAAATTATTACGTGAAATAAAAGGCTCGGCTGTAGGGTAATATTACTTAAAAAAACGAATCAAATAAATTATTCAGTGCTGGATGTGCTGGTACATAAGAGACGGGCAAAAATGGTACCTATATTCGGTTATGGTATAATTCCGGGACTCAGTTGAAACTAGAAACACACAATAATCAAAATCTGACTCTAGATCCTTTTCAGGATATTTCTAAACATCTCAAAAGGGTTTTAAAGTGAATAGACATGCAGGACAAAATAAAATAATATTTTTATATAAAAATGTATATTTATTTATGTACGCGGCCGAAAGTCTTTGTTTCTATGTCATAAAAAAGTATAATTAAAAACAAACAGTAACGTTTGACAATTCTGACATTGACAAGTTTTTGGTCTGTGTCAGTCTGTGATTGGCAATTGACAATCAACCACAACAAACAGGAACCAGGAACACAAAAAAGTCACAAATTTAACTAAAAATAACTGTTTAAATTAGTGAATATTAAACAATTGAGATGTATGCGGTGGAAAAGAAATTCGAAATCGAGATGAAATTGAAAAAGGTTTGTTACTGTTTCGTCATTCTAAAATTGTACGTTTTCCATACAATTACTGTACTTACTGTTCTATTTACCAATGATTTTGTCTATACCTACGCCCATTTAACTTGTTATGACTACTTATTTATAAATCTTAAATTAATAGAAATATTATATTAATAGAATTATTACTCCCAGTAAAGTAAAAGTGCTGTAAAAAGTTTTTTTACATTGATATGAGAAAAGAGAAATCAGAATCAGAATCAGAATCAGAAACTCATTTATTCATTTAGGGTGACAGGCACCTCTTATGACACGTCAAAAACAAACAAAATAAATTAAAGCGAATAACAATTGATATACATGTCAAACAAGATAAAAAATATATGTAAAGTCAAGAATATCACTAAGATAAAACTAAATGTCATAAACTAATGTAAAAAGTATATCAGTAGAATGTCTCTTTTCCCCTTTACAAACTTATAACAAAGAGTAAAAAGAAAAGAAAAAGAGTCATTCTTTGTCATTCACCGGCAAAGTTCCAAAGGCCAATATGATCTGAGAAAAACTTGCCGGAAAAAACTCAGTCGGCTCTTTTAAAAATATCTCTTAGGCATATTTTTACAATTCTATTTTTAAAATTCAGCCACTCCTCTACACGTCGTATTATTACATATTCTGACACTGGAGCGAGGGTCTAGTATATTCATAAACTAGACTGTCATCTGATATCCAAAAATATTTTACTAAATATCTTTCAGAGTCTGAAGCATTAAAGATTGATATAGATATCTATAATACTTAGTTTGGTTACTGAGTTAATTACTTTTATTTGCTGATTTGTACAGTACATTAAATAGAAAGATACTTATACATCTCTGAATCTTGATATTAGCCGTCTGTGATAGGGTAGGGAGCCCTACCCTGGCCTCCCTACCCTGTCACAGATGGCTAATATGTAACATATCTGTGTCCATGAATTCCATGATTCACAAGTTATGCTTTTCAATCTCATGAAATAGGGGCCTTATTGATATTCATACTATTCATTTGTTTCTGTTCTTTCTTATTCATTTTGTTCAGACATTCTGTTGATATCGATTTTAATAATTAAATATTTTATTTAAGGTTATTTTTACTTTTAAATAATGCTGTTAAGTTGCTAACTTAAATATTTTAGGTTACTTGCTATTATATCCTTACTTTCTTCTTCTTTATAAAAGTGTTTCTACCATTGGTAATAAATAAATAAATAAATAAATAAGCCTTTTATTCTGTATCTCTAGTGTTATTATTGAGTTTCTATTAATCTCTCCAGACGCGAGAAAAATATGACAATTGAAATTCAATTGTGTCTTGCCGCCGGTGGCCGTACGATCCTTGAAGGATTAACAAGTTTATGAATAGTGTTATTTGTTAGTTCCTAATCTTATACTATGTTAGTAAGATACAGTCCCATTTTGGGTGTAGGCCTCCTCCATCCTTTTCCACATCTCCCGGTTTTTGGCCAAGTTGAACCATCCACTGCTAGCTGTCTGGGCTATATCGTCAACCCAACGTTTATTAGGTCTGCCAACCTTCCTGTTTCCTAGTGGACCTTTTTTTTTAATTTATTTATTTTTTTTTTTTTTTATTTGTAATGGATGTGGTAAACAAGCATGCAGTTCACATTGATGTTAAGTGATGACTGCAGCCTATAGACACCCACACAAAGACCAAGGTCAAAATGCAGATGCGTTACCACTCCTGAGGCCTAAGGTCTTATGCCTCTGTGCCGGAAATTACAGGGCCGTACATTACCACCTGACCGGAACACGATAGTGTTGAACACTACCATTTAGCGGCAAGTATATTAGGTAGAGCTCCGTCACTGGAGCTCTACCACCAGTAAACCTTTCCAGATTGTTGTTCTCCTTGTCCACCGGTCATCAGGAAGTCGTGAAACGTGACCTGCCCATCGCCATTTGAGTTGAAGTGCATGTTTTAATGCATCTGTTAATTTGGTGTTGCTTCGGTGGGTTATGCTTTTTACTTTCTGTATTTTCCTCACTCCTGTGATGATTCTTTCCATGGATCTCTGGGTGGTTGTAAATTTCTGTTGGATTTTCTTAGTATGGACCCAGGTTTGACATCCATATAGCAGACTAGGTAATATGCAAGTGTCCATTACAATTTTCTTTAGTTCCAAGGTGTGATTTCCTTTTATCTCCATATATCATATATCTCCCAATATATCATTGAAGAGCTTGGTGAAATGGTGAAGTAAAACAGGTGTACCTAATTTGAGGGCTTCGTTGGTTATACCATCTACCATTGGTATTATTGCCAAATTCTACAATATGGGACATGATCAAGATGATGTAGAATGTCTCATTTCCTCTTTTACAAACTGATAACAAAGAGTTATGTGTATAGTCAACTTATACGTATTATTTTTTATTACTAAGGAGATGACCAATATACAAGAACTGAAAGCAGCGGCCAAACGGAGTTCCTCCCTGGCCAATGACGTGTGTAATGTTTTGGGCGCGTGCGAACAGCGCCTGCAACAGCTCGAGACGGCCGTGCTGCCGCTGTATGGCGACACTGCCAGGCTGCAAACAATACATCATAGTAAGTTGAACTTAAATTGTTTTGTAAACAGCTTCATGGTATTGAAGTATCACAAGTAAATTCAATTTTAACTTTTAATTGATATGCATATTTAATATAATAATATAATGTACTAGCAGACATTGCCCTATAGTGCACTATACACACATTTTACACAGAAATATCATTATTATTAGAAAAAAAAAATAATCTGGACCATTATGTTATGATGAACATTTAAAAAAATATAATTAGTGTAGCTTCCCAATTAAGAATCTAAATAATTTTCGAACCTACATGGACACGTTGACGGTTCTAGAGGGTAGGAGGAGGGGTCGTCATGGTCATGGACCATCAAAATCTGATATGCTGTTAATGTTGTTGTGATAAGTCGAAATTCAGCATCAAAATCACACTTGTACAAGTTATGGCCACCAGAACTATTTCTAGAATCACGCTTACAGGCTTAGAAACAATCCTTCTATTAATATAGTTCCTTTATTGGATAGATATGGAGAAAACAGTGAAGGCTCTCGACCATGTAATCAACTACTACATGGTGTCGCGGGAGCTGGCAGACCTCATCCAGGCGGGGCCGCACACCGCCTCAGTAGAGGCACTCAACATTTATCTTGAGGTATTTGGCGAATCGGTTATGATAACCAATATTAACATTCTCTGTAATGTAGGCGACCCAATAGTGCTGAATAAATAATGCTGCTGGTACAGCGCCTGTGACGGAGCTCGCGGGCGTAGGCACCACCGCATTACCTAATATACTTGCCGCTAAATGGAAGTGTTCAGCACTATCGTGTTCCGGTCAGATGGTAGTGTACGGCCCGGTAATTGCCGCCACAGAGGCATAACACCTTAGGCCTCAGGAGTGGTTACGCAACTGCATTTTGACCTTGGTCTTTGTGTGGGTGTCTATAGTCTGCAGTCATCACTTAACATCAATGTGAACTGCATGCTTGTTTGCCACTTCCAATACATAAAAAAAGCAAAGGGCAATACATGCGGCACGGTACATGGGTCGATTAGTTTCTTTATTTTATTACTAACTGTTACTGCTTGTGTATGTTTGTTCAGTTGTCTGTACAATTTGTGGTATGATTTTTAATCAACGCCGTTATTTTTGCTTTTGCAGGCTCTGAATAAACTGGCTGAAGCACAAGATTACTTCAATAAGAACAATCCACAGAGTGTGGAGTTGGAAAATATTGTAAGTGTGAATATTTGATTGGTTAAAAAAATATACATAAAACATATGGACGAAGGCTCACCACACAGCTATACAAATAAATAATATTGGAGTCTGTTTGTAATACAAAATAATCACTTTTTACTAAATGCACATGTATGTATACACGGTACATATACTGTCTGTCTGCCTGTCTGTCTGTTTGTTCTGGCTAATTTCTGGAACGGCTCGAACAATTCTGAATTCTGACGGGATTTTCACTGGCAGATAGCTTATGTAATAAAGCGTAACAAAGGGGCTCTGTGAACTTGGCATCCGACCTTGAATTTTTTTTTCTTTTTTTGGCTTAAATGATAGACTAGGGTATGTAGTAGATAGTAGTGAACGTAATTTCGTTTGTAGTAGTACCAAAAAAAAAATAAAAAAATTTAAAAAAATGTCATCCCCCGACATGAAAAAAATATTTTTTTTTTGGCTGTTTCTAATAGGTATACGTAAGTAGTTGTTTGTAGTAAAAGAAATTTCGTTTGTAGTTCAACAGTTTTTTTTTTACAAAAATTTTTTTTTTTGAGTTCTTAAAATGCCTTTTCTTATAACTACAATCGCTAAATACGACAGAGGGCAGTCCGTAGAGGTTTGTAGTGAAAGAGTTTTCGTTTGTAGTAAGCTCGAAGTTGTAAAAAAGTGACCTGATTATGTAAATCTGGTATGGGAGGTATGTTGACTGAACTACTTATGTATGACGGACTTGTCGATTACTACAAACGTCTAAAATGATAGAGGGCGGTCCCTAGAGGTTTGTAGTGAAAGAATTTTCGTTTGTAGTAAGCTCGAAGTTGTAAAAAAAGTGACCTGATTATGAAAATGCGGTATGGGAGGTATGTCGACGGTATAACTTACGGTTGATGTACTTGACGACTACAACAAACGTCTGAAATTATAGAGGAAGGTCCGTAGAGGTTTGTAGTGAAAGAATTTTCGTTTGTAGTAAGCTCGAAGTTGTAAAAAAAGTGACCTGATTATGTAAATCTGGTATGGGAGGTATGTTGACTGAACTGCTTATGTTTGATGGACTTGGCGATTACTACAAACGTCGAAAATGATAGAGGGATGTCCCTAGAGGTTTGTAGTGAAAGAATTTTCGTTTGTAGTAAGCTCGAAGTTGTAAAAAAAGTGACCTGATTATGAAAATCCGGTATGGGAGGTATGTCGACGGTATAACTTACGGTTGATGTACTTGACGACTACTACAAACGTCTGGAATGAAAGAGGGAGGTGCGTAGAGGTTTGTAGTGAACGAATTTTCGTTTGTAGTAAGCTCGAAGTTGTAAAAAAAGTGACCTGATTATGAAAATCCGGTATGGGAGGTATGTCGACGGTATAACTTACGGTTGATGTACTTGATGACTACTACAAACGTCTGGAATGATAGAGGGAGGTGCGTAGAGGTTTGTAGTGAAAGAAGTTTTGTTTGTAGTAAGCTCGAAGTTGTAAAAAAAGTGACCTGATTATGTAAATCTGGTATGGGAGGTATGTTGACTGAACTACTTATGTTTGACGGACTTGTCGATTACTACAAACGTCTAAAATGATATAGGGAGGTCCGTAGAGATTTGTAGTGAAAGAATTTTCGTTTGTAGTAAGCTCGAAGTTGTAAAAAAAGTGACGTGATTATGTAAATCTGGTATGGGAGGTATGTTGACTGAACTGCTCATGTTTGATGGACTTGGCGATTACTACAAACGTCTGAAATGATAGAGGGAGGTTCATAGAGGTTTGTAGTGAAAGAATTTTCGTTTGTAGTAAGCTCGAAGTTGTAAAAAAAGTGACGTGATTATGTAAATTTGGTATGGGAGGTATGTTGACTGAACTGCTCATGTTTGATGGACTTGTCGATTACTACAAACGTATAAAATGATAGAGGGAGGTCCCTAGAGGTTTGTAGTGAAAGAATTTTCGTTTGTAGTAAGCTCGAAATTGTAAAAAAAGTGACCTGATTATGAAAATCCGGTATGGGAGGAATGTCGACGGTATAACTTACGGTTGATGTACTTGTCGACTACTACAAACGTCTAGAATGATAGAGGGAGGTGCGTAGAGGTTTGTAGTGAAAGAATTTTCGTTTGTAGTAAGCTCGAAGTTGTAAAAAAAGTGACCTGATTATGAAAATCCGGTATGGGAGGTATGTCGACGGTATAACTTACGGTTGATGTACTTGTCGACTACTACAAACGTCTAGAATGATAGAGGGAGGTGCGTAGAGGTTTGTAGTGAAAGAATTTTCGTTTGTAGTAAGCTCGAAGTTGTAAAAAAAGTGACCTGATTATGAAAATCAAGTATGGGAGGTACGTCGACGGTATAACTTACGGTTGATGTACTTGACGACTACAACAAACATCTGAAATGATAGAGGAAGGTCCGTAGAGGTTTGTAGTGAAAGAATTTTCGTTTGTAGTAAGCTCGAAGTTGTAAAAAAAGTGACCTGATTATGAAAATCAAGTATGGGAGGTACGTCGACGGTATAACTTACGGTTGATGTACTTGACGACTACAACAAACGTCTGAAATGATAGAGGAAGGTCCGTAGAGGTTTGTAGTGAAAGAATTTTCGTTTGTAGTAAGCTCGAAGTTGTAAAAAAAGTGACGTGATTATGTAAATCTTGTATGGGAGGTATGTTGACTGAACTGCTTATGTTTGATGGACTTGGCGATTACTACAAACGTCTAAAATGATAGAGGGCGGTCCCTAGAGGTTTGTAGTGAAAGAATTTTCGTTTGTAGTAAGCTCGAAGTTGTAAAAAAAGTGACCTGATTATGTAAATCTGGTATGGGAGGTATGTTGACTGAACTACTTATGTTTGACGGACTTGTCGATTACTACAAACGTATAAAATGATAGAGGGAGGTCCCTAGAGGTTTGTAGTGAAAGAATTTTCGTTTGTAGTAAGCTCGAAGTTGTAAAAAAAGTGACCTGATTATGAAAATCCGGTATGGGAGGTATGTCGACGGTATAACTTACGGTTGATGTACTTGACGACTACTACAAACGTCTGAAATGATAGAGGGAGGTGCGTAGAGGTTTGTAGTGAAAGAATTTTCGTTTGTAGTAAGCTCGAAGTTGTAAAAAAAGTGACCTGATTATGAAAATCAAGTATGGGAGGTACGTCGACGGTATAACTTACGGTTGATGTACTTGACGACTACAACAAACGTCTGAAATGATAGAGGAAGGTCCGTAGAGGTTTGTAGTGAAAGAATTTTCGTTTGTAGTAAGCTCGAAGTTGTAAAAAAAGTGACGTGATTATGTAAATCTTGTATGGGAGGTATGTTGACTGAACTGCTTATGTTTGATGGACTTGGCGATTACTACAAACGTCTAAAATGATAGAGGGCGGTCCCTAGAGGTTTGTAGTGAAAGAATTTTCGTTTGTAGTAAGCTCGAAGTTGTAAAAAAAGTGACCTGATTATGTAAATCTGGTATGGGAGGTATGTTGACTGAACTACTTATGTTTGACGGACTTGTCGATTACTACAAACGTATAAAATGATAGAGGGAGGTCCCTAGAGGTTTGTAGTGAAAGAATTTTCGTTTGTAGTAAGCTCGAAGTTGTAAAAAAAGTGACCTGATTATGAAAATCCGGTATGGGAGGAATGTCGACGGTATAACTTACGGTTGATGTACTTGACGACTACTACAAACGTCTGAAATGATAGAGGGAGGTGCGTAGAGGTTTGTAGTGAAAGAATTTTCGTTTGTAGTAAGCTCGATGTTGTAAAAAAAGTGACCTGATTATGAAAATCCGGTATGGGAGGTATGTCGACGGTATAACTTACGGTTGCTGTACTTGACGACTACAACAAACGTCTGAAATGATAGAGGAAGGTCCGTAGAGGTTTGTAGTGAAAGAATTTTCGTTTGTAGTAAGCTCGAAGTTGTAAAAAAGTGACCTGATTATGTAAATCTGGTATGGGAGGTATGTTGACTGAACTACTTATGTATGACGGACTTGCCGATTACTACAAACGTCTAAAATGATAGAGGGAGGTCCCTAGAGGTTTGTAGTGAAAGAATTTTCGTTTGTAGTAAGCTCGAAGTTGTAAAAAAAGTGACCTGATTATGAAAATGCGGTATGGGAGGTATGTCGACGGTATAACTTACGGTTGATGTACTTGACGACTACAACAAACGTCTGAAATTATAGAGGAAGGTCCGAAGAGGTTTGTAGTGAAAGAATTTTCGTTTGTAGTAAGCTCGAAGTTGTAAAAAAAGTGACCTGATTATGAAAATCCGGTATGGGAGGTATGTCGACGGTATAACTTACGGTTGATGTACTTGATGACTACTACAAACGTCTGGAATGATAGAGGGAGGTGCGTAGAGGTTTGTAGTGAAAGAATTTTCGTTTGTAGTAAGCTCGAAGTTGTAAAAAAAGTGACCTGATTATGTAAATCTGGTATGGGAGGTATGTTGACTGAACTACTTATGTTTGACGGACTTGTCGATTACTACAAACGTATAAAATAATAGAGGGAGGTCCCTAGAGGTTTGTAGTGAAAGAATTTTCGTTTGTAGTAAGCTCGAAGTTGTAAAAAAAGTGACCTGATTATGAAAATCCGGTATGGGAGGAATGTCGACGGTATAACTTACGGTTGATGTACTTGACGACTACTACAAACGTCTGAAATGATAGAGGGAGGTGCGTAGAGGTTTGTAGTGAAAGAATTTTCGTTTGTAGTAAGCTCGATGTTGTAAAAAAAGTGACCTGATTATGAAAATGCGGTATGGGAGGTATGTCGACGGTATAACTTACGGTTGATGTACTTGACGACTACAACAAACGTCTGAAATTATAGAGGAAGGTCCGTAGAGGTTTGTAGTGAAAGAATTTTCGTTTGTAGTAAGCTCGAAGTTGTAAAAAAAGTGACCTGATTATGAAAATCCGGTATGGGAGGTATGTCGACGGTATAACTTACGGTTGATGTACTTGATGACTACTACAAACGTCTGGAATGATAGAGGGAGGTGCGTAGAGGTTTGTAGTGAAAGAATTTTCGTTTGTAGTAAGCTCGAAGTTGTAAAAAAAGTGACCTGATTATGTAAATCTGGTATGGGAGGTATGTTGACTGAACTACTTATGTTTGACGGACTTGTCGATTACTACAAACGTATAAAATGATAGAGGGAGGTCCCTAGAGGTTTGTAGTGAAAGAATTTTCGTTTGTAGTAAGCTCGAAGTTGTAAAAAAAGTGACCTGATTATGAAAATCCGGTATGGGAGGAATGTCGACGGTATAACTTACGGTTGATGTACTTGACGACTACTACAAACGTCTGAAATGATAGAGGGAGGTGCGTAGAGGTTTGTAGTGAAAGAATTTTCGTTTGTAGTAAGCTCGATGTTGTAAAAAAAGTGACCTGATTATGAAAATCCGGTATGGGAGGTATGTCGACGGTATAACTTACGGTTGCTGTACTTGACGACTACAACAAACGTCTGAAATGATAGAGGAAGGTCCGTAGAGGTTTGTAGTGAAAGAATTTTCGTTTGTAGTAAGCTCGAAGTTGTAAAAAAGTGACCTGATTATGTAAATCTTGTATGGGAGGTATGTTGACTGAACTGCTTATGTTTGATGGACTTGGCGATAACTACAAACGTCTTAAATGATATAGGGCGGTCCCTAGAGGTTTGTAGTGAAAGAATTTTTGTTTGTAGTAAGCTCGAAGTTGTAAAAAAGTGACCTGATTATGTAAATCTGGTATGGGAGGTATGTTGACTGAACTACTTATGTATGACGGACTTGCCGATTACTACAAACGTCTAAAATGATAGAGGGAGGTCCCTAGAGGTTAGTAGTGAAAGAATTTTCGTTTGTAGTAAGCTCGAAGTTGTAAAAAAAGTGACCTGATTATGAAAATGCGGTATGGGAGGTATGTCGACGGTATAACTTACGGTTGATGTACTTGACGACTACAACAAACGTCTGAAATTATAGAGGAAGGTCCGTAGAGGTTTGTAGTGAAAGAATTTTCGTTTGTAGTAAGCTCGAAGTTGTAAAAAAAGTGACCTGATTATGAAAATCCGGTATGGGAGGTATGTCGACGGTATAACTTACGGTTGATGTACTTGATGACTACTACAAACGTCTGGAATGATAGAGGGAGGTGCGTAGAGGTTTGTAGTGAAAGAATTTTCGTTTGTAGTAAGCTCGAAGTTGTAAAAAAAGTGACCTGATTATGAAAATCCGGTATGGGAGGTATGTCGACGGTATAACTTACGGTTGATGTACTTGACGACTACAACAAACGTCTGAAATGATAGAGGAAGGTCCGTAGAGGTTTGTAGTGAAAGAATTTTCGTTTGTAGTAAGCTCGAAGTTGTAAAAAAAGTGACCTGATTATGAAAATCCGGTATGGGAGGTATGTCGACGGTATAACTTACGGTTGATGTACTTGACGACTACAACAAACGTCTGAAATTATAGAGGAAGGTCCGTAGAGGTTTGTAGTGAAAGAATTTTCGTTTGTAGTAAGCTCGAAGTTGTAAAAAAAGTGACGTGATTATGTAAATCTTGTATGGGAGGTATGTTGACTGAACTGCTTATGTTTGATGGACTTGGCGATTACTACAAACGTCTAAAATGATAGAGGGAGGTCCCTAGAGGTTTGTAGTGAAAGAATTTTCGTTTGTAGTAAGCTCGAAGTTGTAAAAAAAGTGACCTGATTATGAAAATCCGGTATGGGAGGTATGTCGACGGTATAACTTACGGTTGATGTACTTGACGACTACTACAAACGTCTGGAATGAAAGAGGGAGGTGCGTAGAGGTTTGTAGTGAACGAATTTTCGTTTGTAGTAAGCTCGAAGTTGTAAAAAAAGTGACCTGATTATGAAAATCCGGTATGGGAGGTATGTCGACGGTAAAACTTACGGTTGATGTACTTGACGACTGCTACAAACGTCTGGAATGATAGGGGGAGGTGCGTAGAGGTTTGTAGTGAAAGAATTTTTGTTTGTAGTAAGCTCGAAGTTGTAAAAAAGTGACCTGATTATGTAAATCTGGTATGGGAGGTATGTTGACTGAACTACTTATGTTTGACGGACTTGTCGATTACTACAAACGTCTAAAATGATAGAGGGAGGTCCGTAGAGGTTTGTAGTGAAAGAATTTTCGTTTGTAGTAAGCTCGAAGTTGTAAAAAAAGTGACGTGATTATGTAAATCTGGTATGGGAGGTATGTTGACTGATCTACTTATGTTTGACGGACTTGTTGATTACTACAAACGTCTTAACTGATAGAGGGAGGTCTGTAGAGGTTTGTAGTGAAAGAATTTTCGTTTGTAGTAAGCTCGAAGTTGTAAAAAAAGTGACCTGATTATGAAAATCCGGTATGGGAGGTATGTCGACGGTATAACTTACGGTTGATGTACTTGACGACTACAACAAACGTCTGAAATGATAGAGGAAGGTCCGTAGAGGTTTGTAGTGAAAGAATTTTCGTTTGTAGTAAGCTCGAAGTTGTAAAAAAAGTAACCTGATTATGTAAATCTGGTATGGGAGTTATGTTGACTGAATTGCTCATGTTTGATGGACTTGGCGATTACTACAAACGTCTGAAATGATAGAGGGAGGTTCATAGAGGTTTGTAGTGAAAGAATTTTTGTTTGTAGTAAGCTCGAAGTTGTAAAAAAAGTGACCTGATTATGTAAATCTGGTATGGGAGGTATGTTGACTGAACTACTTATGTTTGACGGACTTGTTGATTACTACAAACGGCTTAACTGATAGAGGGAGGTCTGTAGAGGTTTGTAGTGAAAGAATTTTCGTTTGTAGTAAGCTCGAAGTTGTAAAAAAAGTGACCTGATTATGTAAATCTGGTATGAGAGGTATGTTGACGGTACTACTTATAATATGTTTGACGGACTTGTCGATTACTACAAACGTCTAAACTGATAGAGGGAGGTCTGTAGTGGTTTGTAGTGAAAGAATTTTCGTTTGTAGTAATTGGAATTTAACAAATAGAAGAAAGTTGCTAAAACATTTTTTTTTTTTTAATAATTGTACCTATGAACATAATTCTATAGGCAATACATGCAAGACGTGTCCGTTCATGTATGAAATTTGTTAAAAAAAAATGGTTAATTCGGTAAACAGATAGGTGAAGGTCGACCTTGGTTCGGCTCTTAGACTATTCCGATCGTCGGCGAGTCGGTGAGTAGTGTGCGTTGACGCATACATTTCCGAACGTTCCATTTTTCACCGATTATCGGTCGGGATATACCGATTTTATTTTTCACCGACTTTTTGTAGGACGTGGGCGTTGCACTATGGCTATCAGTACATTCTATTTTCCTCCTAATACCTGTGTAGTTTGTACTTTAAAAGTATACTTAAATGGCGCACGTGATATCTCGTACTGAACTTGTCTTGTTGTGTAAAATATGCGAAATTTCGTAAATGTGGAAATTAGTGGTAGAGCTCGCTCAGCACCACCGCATTACATTAACCTGTAGTTCAGAGATAGTGGTAATGTACGGTGGTAGAGCTTTAATGATAGAGCTCGAAGGCATGCAAATAATAATATCAAAATAAATTTGGGTCGGTTTGTAAGGTGATGGATAGCCTTAAATGAAGGTTATAAATTTTGTGGTTTCTTGGGAAACCGATTAAGAAAATAACAGCCATTTTCAGATCCAATATTGAAGACAGATTTTTTTTCAAATTATGATATGGGTGTCTATATTCGAGGTTTTTTGAGGCGTTGATTACGAAAATAATATCTTTTATCAGATACAAGATGGCGGACATAATTACTTTTCCAAATTGAGATATGACTGTCAATTTCGAGGTTTCTTGGTGTGCTGATTACGAAAATAGCATCTGTTTTCAGAACCAAAATAGCGGACTGATTGTTTTTTTTTTTCAAAATATTATATAGGTGTCAAATTTGAGATTTCTTGGGGAGCTGATTACGAAAATGACATCTTTTTGAGATCCGAGTTGGCAGACATAATTATTTTCCACAAACAACAAATCGGGCAGGACTTCAGTAGCTCAGTTGGAAGAGCGGCTGGACTTGATTCCCTGAAGGCCGCGAGTTCGAGTCTCGCCTGAAGTCAAATTTTTCTTTCCATTTTTTTTTTAATAAAACAGATTTACATAATCAGGTCACTTTTTTTACAACTTCGAGCTTACTACAAACGAAAATTCTTTCACTACAAACCTCTAGGGACCTCCCTCTATCATTCCAGACGTTTGTAGTAATCGCCAAGTCCATCAAACATGAGCAGTTCAGTCAACATACCTCCCATACCAGATTTACATAATCAGGTCACTTTTTTTACAACTTCGAGCTTACTACAAACGAAAATTCTTTCACTACAAACCTCTAGGGACCTCCCTCTATCATTTTAGACGTTTGTAGTAATCGCCAAGTCCATCAAACATAAGCAGTTCAATCAACATACCTCCCATACAAGATTTACATAATCACGTCACTTTTTTTACAACTTCGAGCTTACTACAAACGAAAATTCTTTCACTACAAACCTCTACGGACCTTCCTCTATCATTTCAGACGTTTGTTGTAGTCGTCAAGTACATCAACCGTAAGTTATACCGTCGACATACCTCCCATACCGGATTTTCATAATCAGGTCACTTTTTTTACAACTTCGAGCTTACTACAAACGAAAATTCTTTCACTACAAACCTCTACGGACCTTCCTCTATCATTTCAGACGTTTGTTGTAGTCGTCAAGTACATCAACCGTAAGTTATACCGTCGACATACCTCCCATACCGGATTTTCATAATCAGGTCACTTTTTTTACAACTTCGAGCTTACTACAAACGAAAATTCTTTCACTACAAACCTCTACGCACCTCCCTCTATCATTCTAGACGTTTGTAGTAGTAGACAAGTACATCAACCGTAAGTTATACCGTCGACATACCTCCCATACCGGATTTTCATAATCAGGTCACTTTTTTTACAACTTCGAGCTTACTACAAACGAAAATTCTTTCACTACAAACCTCTAGGGACCTCCCTCTATCATTTAAGACGTTTGTAGTAATCGCCAAGTCCATCAGACATAAGCAGTTCAGTCAACATACCTCCCATACCAGATTTACATAATCAGGTCACTTTTTTTACTACTTCGAGCTTACTACAAACGAAAATTCTTTCACTACAAACCTCTAGGGACCGCCCTCTATCATTTTAGACAATTGTAGTAATCGCCAAGTCCATCAAACATAAGCAGTTCAGTCAACATACCTCCCATACCAGATTTACATAATCAGGTCACTTTTTTTACAACTTCGAGCTTACTACAAACGAAAATTCTTTCACTACAAACCTCTACGCACCTCCCTCTATCATTCCAGACGTTTGTAGTAGTCGTCAAGTACATCAACCGTAAGTTATACCGTCGACATACCTCCCATACCGGATTTTCATAATCAGGTCACTTTTTTACAACTTCGAGCTTACTACAAACGAAAATTCTTTCACTACAAACCTTTCGAGACCTCCCTCTATCATTTTCGACGTTTGTAGTAATCGCCAAGTCCATCAAACATGAGCAGTTCAGTCAACATACCTCCCATACCAGATTTACATAATCAGGTCACTTTTTTTACAACTTCGAGCTTACTACAAACGAAAATTCTTTCACTACAAACCTCTAGGGACCTCCCTCTATCATTTTAGACGTTTGTAATAATCGCCAAGTCCATCGAACATAAGCAGTTCAGTCAACATACCTCCCTTACCAGATTAACATAATCAGGTCACTTTTTTACAACTTCGAGCTTACTACAAACGAAAATTCTTTCACTACAAACCTCTACGGAACTTCCTCTATCATTTCAGACGATTTTTGTAGTCGTCAAGTACATCAACCGTAAGTTATACCGTCGACATACCTCCCATACCGGATTTTCATAATCAGGTCACTTTTTTTACAACTTCGAGCGTACTACAAACGAAAATTCTTTCACTACAAACCTCTACGCACCTCCCTCTATCATTCCAGACGTTTGTAGTAGTCGTCAAGTACATCAATCGTAAGTTATACCGTCGACATACCTCCCATACCAGATTTTCATAATCAGGTCACTTTTTTTACAACGTCGAGCTTACTACAAACGAAAATTCTTTCACTACAAACCTCTATGAACCTCCCTCTATCATTTCAGACGTTTGTAGTAATCGCCAAGTCCATCAAACATGAGCAGTTCAGTCAACATACCTCCCACACCAGATTTACATAATCACGTCACTTTTTTTACAACTTCGAGCTTACTACAAACGAAAATTCTTTCACTACAAACCTCTACGGACCTCCCTATATCATTTTAGACGTTTGTAGTAATCGACAAGTCCGTCAAACATAAGTAGTTCAGTCAACATACCTCCCATACCAGATTTACATAATCAGGTCACTTTTTTTACAACTTCGAGCTTACTACAAACAAAACTTCTTTCACTACAAACCTCTACGCACCTCCCTCTATCATTCCAGACGTTTGTAGTAGTCGTCAAGTACATCAACCGTATGTTTTACCGTCGACATACCTCCCATACCGGATTTTCATAATCAGGTCACTTTTTTTACAACTTCGAGCTTACTACAAACGAAAATTATTTCACTACAAACCTCTACGCACCTCCCTCTATCATTCTAGACGTTTGTAGTAGTCGTCAAGTACATCAACCGTAAGTTATACCGTCGACATACCTCCCATACCGGATTTTCATAATCAGGTCACTTTTTTACAACTTCGAGCTTACTACAAACGAAAATTCTTTCACTACAAACCTTTCGAGACCTCCCTCTATCATTTTCGACGTTTGTAGTAATCGCCAAGTCCATCAAACATGAGCAGTTCAGTCAACATACCTCCCATACCAGATTTACATAATCAGGTCACTTTTTTTACAACTTCGAGCTTACTACAAACGAAAATTCTTTCACTACAAACCTCTAGGGACCTCCCTCTATCATTTTCGACGTTTGTAGTAATCGCCAAGTCCATCAAACATAAGCAGTTCAGTCAACATACCTCCCATACCAGATTAACATAATCAGGTCACTTTTTTACAACTTCGAGCTTACTACAAACGAAAATTCTTTCACTACAAACCTCTACGGACCTTCCTCTATCATTCCAGACGTTTGTTGTAGTCGTCAAGTACATCAACCGTAAGTTATACCGTCGACATACCTCCCATACCGGATTTTCATAATCAGGTCACTTTTTTTACAACTTCGAGCTTACTACAAACGAAAATTCTTTCACTACAAACCTCTACGCACCTCCCTCTATCATTCCAGACGTTTATAGTAGTCGTCAAGTACATCAACCGTAAGTTATACCGTCGACATACCTCCCATACCGGATTTTCATAATCAGGTCACTTTTTTTACAACTTCGAGCTTACTACAAACGAAAACTCTTTCACTACAAACCTCTAGGGACCTCCCTCTATTATTTTATACGTTTGTAGTAATCGACAAGTCCGTCAAACATAAGTAGTTCAGTCAACATACCTGCCATACCAGATTTACATAATCACGTCACTTTTTTTACAACTTCGAGCTTACTACAAACGAAAATTCTTTCACTACAAACCTCTACGGACCTTCCTCTATCATTTCAGACGTTTGTTGTAGTCGTCAAGTACATCAACCGTAAGTTATACCGTCGACATACCTCCCATACCGGATTTTCATAATCAGGTCACTTTTTTTACAACTTCGAGCTTACTACAAACGAAAATTATTTCACTACAAACCTCTACGCACCTCCCTCTATCATTCTAGACGTTTGTAGTAGTCGTCAAGTACATCAACCGTAAGTTATACCGTCGACATACCTCCCATACCGGATTTTCATAATCAGGTCACTTTTTTACAACTTCGAGCTTACTACAAACGAAAATTCTTTCACTACAAACCTTTCGAGACCTCCCTCTATCATTTTCGACGTTTGTAGTAATCGCCAAGTCCATCAAACATGAGCAGTTCAGTCAACATACCTCCCATACCAGATTTACATAATCAGGTCACTTTTTTTACAACTTCGAGCTTACTACAAACGAAAATTCTTTCACTACAAACCTCTAGGGACCTCCCTCTATCATTTTCGACGTTTGTAGTAATCGCCAAGTCCATCAAACATAAGCAGTTCAGTCAACATACCTCCCATACCAGATTAACATAATCAGGTCACTTTTTTACAACTTCGAGCTTACTACAAACGAAAATTCTTTCACTACAAACCTCTACGGACCTTCCTCTATCATTACAGACGTTTGTTGTAGTCAGTACAGCAACCGTAAGTTATACCGTCGACATACCTCCCATACCGGATTTTCATAATCAGGTCACTTTTTTACAACTTCGAGCTTACTACAAACGAAAACTCTTTCACTACAAACCTCTACGGACTGCCCTCTGTCGTATTTAGCGATTGTAGTTATAAGAAAACGCTTTTTAAAAAGTCAAAAAAAAAATTTTTGTAAAAAAAAAACTGTTGAACTACAAACGAAAATTCTTTTACTACAAACAACTACTTACGCATACCTATTAGAAACAGCCATAAAAAAAATATTTTTTTCATGTCGGGGGATGACATTTTTTTTTATTTTTTTATTTTTTTTTTGGTACTACTACAAACGAAATTACGTTCACTACTATCTACTACATACCCTAATCTATCATTTAAGCCAAAAAAAGAAAAAAAAAATCAAGGTCGGATGCCAAGTTCACAGAGCCTAACAAAGGCTACATTTATTTTAGAAGTAAATTCTACGCGGACGAAGTCGTGGGCACAGCTAGTTTTAAATAACGTTGGAAAAAAATTACAGCCACATACAGTGAAACGTCATTTAAATCTAAGTAAGACGTAAAGGTTTTTTTGTGTAAAATACGTGTAAAAGACAATGATTATTCCAGATCGCCTAAAAATATCACTAATAAAACCATTACATAAGAAGGGCGATATACATAGTCATACAAATTACAGGCCAATAGCTATACTTCCCACATTCTCCAAAGTATTAGAGAGAACCATGTGTAATCAACTCTATAGTTTTTGAAAAGGTATGACATATTTTATTTTAAAGAAAGTAAAAATTGACTTCAGGCGAGACTCGAACTCGCGGCCTACTGGGAATCTAGTCCAGCCGCTCTTCCAATTGAGCTACTGAAGTCCTGCCCGATTTGTCAAATCTTTCCTTCACATCTATTGCCTTGCTTTATGGTAGCAGTAGCGCCATCTATTGCCAACTATGCTAGTTAGGCAAGCATGTGTTAATGCGAAATAATATAAAACAATTATTAAAGGTATGACATACTCGACGATAGTCAAAACGGGTTTAGAAAAGCAAAGTCTACTACATTATCTGTATATAAATATGTTCAAACAGCACTTCAACACATAAATGAGAAAAAACATGTATTTGGATTATTACTTGATATGACGAAAGCGTATGATAAGGTTCTTTACAATATATTACTCGACAAATTATACGGCTCAAGTATACGAGGTACTGCATATCAGTGGTTTAAATCATATTTAGAAAACAGATCGCAGATCGTACAGATTGAAAACTTCGACGCAAACAATAATTAAATAACCATAGTAAGATCCAGGGAGTACAGTATGTGTTGCTCTATCCCACAAGGAAGCGTGCTAGGATGTATACTGTTTTTAATTTATATTAACGATTTGCCTAAATCTTTAAAAAATGAAATGACCCTGCCTGTCATGTTCGCGGATGATTTATCCATACTCTTGAAATTACAAGATCACAATAATATTAACTCCGTACTTCTGAATACTCTGGAAACAGTTACACATTGGCTCCATGATCATAACCTCGAGATAAATCATAAAAAAACAAAATTAACACAATTCAGATCCTATAAAGCTCCTACTCTTGCGGTGAATACGTCTTTTCAAAATACACCACTAGAAACAGTAGAGACTGTAAACTTATTAGGCATACATTTGGAATCACATATAAATTGTATAAACTTAGTTGGCAAATAAAGAATTGAATATTGAATATTAAATTGGAAAACTCATATTCACCACATAAAATCCAAATTGTCTAAATTTATATATGCTCTTTTTCAACTCAAATGTAGTACAAACACAAAAACTGCTCTATCTGCCTATTACGCATACGCATATTCACAACTGAGATACGGAGTGATGCTATGGGTAAATAGTGTAAATATTAACAAATTATTTATTTTGCAGAAGAAATGTGTAAGAATTCTATATCAATTAGATAATCGTACCAGCTGCAGACCCTACTTTCAAAAACATAAATGGTTAACCCTTCCATCGATATATATTAATGAAATCTGTATGTTTGCATTTAAAAATATGAACCATTTCACAAAAGTTGAACAGCTACATAATATTAATACGCGGAAAAAAGAAAGATTATACTTACCTCCTTCCAGAATAAAAATGCTCAGCCAAAGTCCATACCATAGGGTAGTAAAAATATTTAACAAATTACCTAAAGAAATCCAACAACAATCTAATTTGACGTCTTTTCAAAATACACTGAAGAGGTTTTTGATATCAAAGTGCTTCTATTCCGTTGAAGAATACTTGGATACTAATAAATTTTATTAATATTGAAATGTTAGACTTAATACATACAGGTACCTTGTATTTATAAAGAAAATTTCCGATTCAAATTTCACAATACATTATTAAAATAAGTATGTTCCATTAAGTTAATCATTATTCTAATTAATCAAAAAACGAATAAAACAAACATTTAAAAATCGCTAAATATAATCAAATAAGTTTTTATCAATAAGACGATCTGTACATTGTGTAAAAATTATATAGATTCCTGCCCGAAGTCAAATTTTTCTTTCCGTTTTTTTTTTTAATTTCTTATTATATAGAAATTGTAAATTAAAATAATTATGTTATGTATAAAATAAGACATTTAATAAATATTATATTAATTTGTAAATATTCTAAATATATTAAAAAACCTTAATTAATCTACATAATAAAAAAAACATTAAAATATATTTAAAAGCTAAATAATATTTACATAATATAAAGTTGTACCTAAACTAAAAACAACATGCGTCTAAAAATTCCGCAGCACTGCCTTCCTGTGTTATGGTACCCAGAAGGCTGGCAGCATTGCTTCGTTGGATGGCAATGCTTATTCTTTGACCTAAAAATTGGCCAGCCCTCTGGTCACGGGAAGTGTCGACCAGCCGTTTTTTTCGGAAGTTTCGCGATCTCTTTGAATAAGAGCCGAGCACTGGGGCCCCATGGACTAGGGGTTTCGACCCCGAAAGGCACAAATATATAGTCTCCTGGAAGGTTACTATATTTGCGCTGTTTCAGGGTAAATAAATTGTAAATTAAAATCATTATGTTATGTATAAAATAAGACATTTAAATATGACAATGTGTAAAAGTGTAATCTGTATGTATTATTTAAAATTTTTATGAAATTTTGCAGTGCCAGAAAACTAAGTATTACTACAACCTACTTTAAGACCTTTTTTTTACTACTTAGTTAGCAAATAAATGACTATGACTATGAGCTTATATTTGAGGGTTGCTTAAAATTCAGTGACATTCGAGTATTCCGTCATTAGTCATCAAAGTTACTATAGTGCAAAACATGACTCCACCAAACTCTTGGTAGGTATGTATGTATGTACGTATGTATCTTCACGCCAGGTCCCTAAAATAAGGCATGCTCCGATGGTTCGGGCATATAGAAAGAATGAACGAGCGAATGACTAAACAGATATACATTGCGAATGTGGATGGTTGCCGAGGCCCAGGAAGACCAAGACTGACCTACCATGACCAAATAGGTCGAGTTCTGATGGTGCGGTCAAAAGTCTTAGGAATCGGCGTGCATGTATGAAGAGAATGATGAAGGTAGATGAGGCACAGGAGGTGTGTCAGGACCGGGATATCTGGCGCTCCACACTCTCTGCCTACCCCGTTAGGGACCTAGTGTGAAGATACATACATACAAACTCTTGGTCTATGCAACATTCTGGTATGTATGATTCCAGAACCAGTTGTACAATGCGGGTGTGCTGAAATTGGAGGCTGCGTTCGAGGAGCTGCTCAGTCGCAACACGCGGCCGCTGTCGCCCACCGCTCTCATGGACATGATCGCTTTGGAGGAAGGTATGCACCTACACTAAATAAATAAAATCATTAATTAATCCATTCATTTATATTCATACACGCTAACCCCCTTATTTTCTCGGGGGAGCCTCACCCCTAGGGAACGCGTCCCCAAGGTGGCGGATAGGGAGTGCCCGTCCGAAACCCAAACAGGGCGTAGGAAGGGCTGGAGGGAAATAAAATACCTCCCGCGGACCAACAGGCCGGAAATGGACACTCCGTTATCAAACCCCTGCGGCGAGCTTCCTGGACATATTCTGGGGCAAGGTCAAGAGCAGTGCTGTGTGCTTGGACTGGAGTATACCGAAGAGATGGCGGCGGAAGAACCCTTAGAGGTCAACGGCGGCGCTCGCGTCTCGAAGCAGGCGACAGTCTTGGCGTCAGGTGGCAACCGGCCGTAAAATCAAAGCCAATTTTACATCCTCCTCTTTAAACATGAATAGTACAACCAAAAAATTAATAAGTTCAACTGTTAGGGCGTACCCCGAAAGCGACGCAACCATGCCTAATGCGACACATGCGAATCCAGAAGAAGAAAATACTAGGGCGTCCCCCACAAGCGACGTACACACCGACAAGAACAAAACATATTCGCTTACATGTAAAAAGATAAGACTTACAACCTGGAACATTGGTACTCTTACTGGCAGGAGCCAGGAACTATCCAAAGTACTGCAAAATAGAAATATCAATGCATGCTGCCTACAAGAAACGAAATGGAAAGGTTCCAAATCCAGAGATATAGGACAAGGCTACCAACTTATATACCATGGTACTAAAAATGGAGAGAATGGTGTGGCCGTAGTCCTTGATCATCAACTCAAGCAGCGGATAATCAATATTGAACGGAAAAGCGACCGACTTATCGCCGTGAAGCTAGCTATGGATTATCAACGGCCTGTAAACATCATCTCAGCATACGCCCCACAAATCGGATGCCAAGAATCTGAAAAATCTAGTTTCTGGGAAGATTTTGATGATCTTATGAATATGATACCGCCAGAAGAAACAAAGTACATAGGCGGTGATCTCAATGGACACGTAGGGGCCACAACCTCATCCTTCCAAAACACCCACGGAAGACATGGCTACGGCACATTAAACAAATCGGGGGAGGACATTTTAGACTTTGGTACTCGTCATAACCTCTACTCGTTTTCTAAATAACTAAGTAGACTCTGTTGTTTCTCAAAGTCAGCTCTATCCCTGTACCAAATTTCATTGAAATCGGTTCAGTCGTTGGGCCGTGAAAAGGTAACAGACAGACAGACAGAGTTACTTTCGCATTTATAATATTAGTGGGGATTTGAGTACGTTCACCCGTCGCAGACTCGAGCGTGGACAGCGTGAGCGTGAGCGGCAGCAACTCGACGTCCGGGCCGGCGGCGGACACGATGCGCGCGGCGGCCGAGTGGCTGAGCGCGGCCGGCCGCCCGCCCGCCGCGCCCCTCCTGGCCATCCGCGGCCCGGCCGCCAAGAGCTCGCTCGTCGCCTTCCGGGACTACCTGCGCTCCAGGTCCATGGCCGGCTCGCCGCTTATGGTGAGTTCCTCTCCTCTTCTCGACGCTTCTGACTATTTTGGCTCGGCCGTTTCCAAAAGAATTATCGAGTTTGGCGATCACCTTAAGATGCCCTATTGTGACGCCTCTTGTGAGTATTTAATGGTTCGGCCGTTTTGAAAATATTTCAGTCACAAAACCTACAGCTGCGGCTTTCTAATATTAGTACAATGCGCGCCTTCGCCTAATGGCTTAGAGCCGCCGGCCGCCAAGAACTCGCTCATTGCCTTCCGGGACTACCTCCACTCCAGGTCCATGGCCGGCTCGCCGCTTATGGTGAGTTTCTCTTGTCGAAGCTTCTGAGTATTTTGGGTCGGCAGTTTCGAAAAGTTTTCAGCACCGGAAACCTACATCATCGGCTTTCTTACGATCGGGGCTTACATCGAGTTAAGATGAACTATTGTGTCGCCTCTCGTGAGTATTTTATAGCTCAATGGAGTCGAGTTCTTCGCACGACAATTAATACACACTTTATTTTACTAATTTAGGCAATATACATATAGAACACGATAGTGTTGAACAACTATCATTTGTCGCCTGGTAGATTAGGCAGTGGAGTGCCTACGCCATGGAACTCTGACATTAGAACTCTATCATCAATAAAAAATCTATACAGGTCTTTCGCTAAAGACTCACTCGTCGCCATAATTGAGAGACTGTCCTAATTGACCTCAATCACGATCTACAACGACGAACCTCGTTAACAGTAAGGTAGCACGTGATAGATCCGCTTCAGAGCATGGATTATCTTCATATTTAGAAGTCTGGTCGCTTCTCCGATAGTTAACATATTTCACAGATTCTCAAATATTGCATATAAATAACCCTCCTTCTGTTGCAGTCGGGTAAATATACATAAAGATGAAAAATCCATATGTTACAGAGAGCGAAAAATATGCTACATCGAAGTGACAGCACCAATCAGAGAAGGACCAGTAAAATACAAAAAGTGTGAGTATTCAATTAACTATTTATCGAAGGTTTCTTATCCTATTTAAATAACATAGGTCTCATAAGTAGTAGTATGAGAAAAAGGAATAAAAGTAGTCCCTAAAGCCCTTGTCAAACACAATTGCGAACCGATACCGCGGAGAATGCGAAGCGAAGCGGAGATGTCAAACTAGTGCCAGTGAACCGATCTGGTGGCCAAGGACTCCTGTTAGTGAAAATGTGAACGGAAACAGATTCTGAAGACGACAAACATCTAACTTATGTATTTTTAAAAAGACAATAATTCCACACTCTGCCTACCCCGTTAGGGACCTAGCATGAAGATACATCCAAAAACTGTTTTGTAAATAAATGTAACCGTCCGTCACAATTCGCTCTCGATTCGCGTCCCCCTCCCTCGTTCTTGGTTTTATGTAGTGCATAGAAAGACAGCAAATACAACCATTTCGCTTTGTGTTTTTGGCGTGGCACGCTTTCAGTTCGCCTCGGTATCGGTTCGCTTTCGTTTCTCTATCTGACTAGTTTCAAACGATACCATACATAACAAAATAAAAACGCTTTGCCACGCTTTCGGCTCGCTATTTATCGGGGGCTTAAAACTTGTTTGTTTTGTTGGCAGGATAGAAAAGCGTGCGAACAAGATAATGTTGAAAGCGTCGCAGGCGGTGGAACATTCGACGGGTCTGGCCATCGGGCCGCGGCGGTCTATAAGCGATGCGTGTGAGTCTTACATACCTTTGTTTTCCCGATAGGAGCGGATGCGGATAATCATGGAACTACGGTTAAATTGACAACTTTAATATTTAGTGACTTTCATCCTTTCAGCCGAAAGACGTAAACTGCTGGACAAATGCCTTCTCCAAAAATACAACAAGATTACAATAGTGTCGTGCGTCTTTAGAGGAGAATATCCCATATGTTGCGAGCTTGGCTTGTTAAAGTAAACTGTTTTTATAAGCTAGTTAATTCCAAACAAAACAACTATGCGCAAAGTATATATTAGGTTGGGGAAAAAGTATCTTCGCATTTTTAAAGATAATTCAAAACTTTTTTAATATAGTTTACTTAAATTTAACTAAAGTATGTATGTACCATTTTGTTCGATAACCTTTTGCCATCTTGTAGGTAGGGACATGATCCCATTGCTATAAAAATTTTGGGACTTCTCATCAAAATACCGCGACAAGTGGATTTGGCAGTCCTCTCGTGATGTTAACCTAACATTGCATAAATAATTCTGAAGAGACCGAAACAGGTGGAAATCTGAAGGTGCAAGGTCAGGACTATACGGCGGATGCATTAACACCTCCCAGCCAAACTCTCTTAATTTTTGCTGAGTGGCTATAGATGTGTGAGGTCTAGCGTTATCATGACGAAACACCACACCCCTTCTGTTGATCAATTCCGGCCGCTTTCTCTCGACTTCTTGCTATAATCTCATCAGTTGTTCGCAGTAGAGTTCAGAATCGATAGTCCTGCCTGGTGGTAATAGCTCATAATGAATAATGCCCTTCCAATCCCACCACACACACAACGTCACCTTATTGCGAGTTAACCCGGGTTTCGCCACAGTCTGTGAAGCCTGACCGGCCTTTGACCACGACCTCAGGTCGTACGTGATCCACTTTTCATCACCAGTTATCAGCTTCTTCAAAAATGATTCGGTTTCATTACGTCGTAATAAAGAATCACAAATGAGTACCCGGTTCATTAGGTTTCTTTCAGTGAGCTCGTAAGGTACCCAAATATCGAGCTTTTTTTTGTACCCAGCTTTTTTCAAATGCGCCAAAACTGTTTTGTGATCAATTCTCAGTTCTTCAGCTACGTCGTAACTACCGATATGTCAATCTTGCTCCACTTTTTCAAAAATGGCATCCATTTTATCCGTAATAGGGCGACCAGAGCGAAGTGCATCTTTGACATCAAAATTTCCGGATTGAAAACGCTTAAACCAAATTTGTGCTACTCTCACAGCACTGCACTAGGTCCATAAACATCGCAAATTTTTTTCGCGGCTTACGTTGCATTTTTACCTTTTTTGTAGAAAAATTTTAAAATGTATCGAATTTCTTCATTAGATTCACTCATCTTGACAGTACGAAAAACAAATGAAAATCACACATTTGCTTATTTGAATTTGGAATTATGTTCTTTAAAATTTTAACTTTCAATGATACCAAAACCAGCCAGATACAAATACTACAGCCAAAGAGATTTTATTACAAGTTCATACATACTATAATGCGAAAAGACTTTTTCCCCGACCTATTATATAGTGGTTTATTTTCATACACTTAGCACTTACTACGGTTGATTTATACAATAAACACGTTAAAATATTTACTGAGTACTGTCTGTGTACTCACGTCGCTTGCAGATCCGAAAAAAAGCACAAAAAAACCTGTAATGTTGCCAACGTACAATAATTAAATAAATAAATAAATAATTACCAACTTAGTGTTGCTAGCAACACCATATGTAATAAAAAAAGTATGTATTATTCATCGGTCCCTGGTAGAATAGAATCACCCTTTGTTGTATGGCAGAACGACTTTTGCCGGTTTAGCTATTAGTATAATAATATTGACTGTATTCTATAATGCACTGCGGCCACTGCGACAGTGCTGTACTGTGGAAAATTTCGTTCCGATATAGCTGACAGTATACTGCCGCTGGTCTCATGTGGAAGTGTATGACGTCATAACTTCACGCCCGCAGATTATGCCCGGGCAAGAGGGCCACCTCGTAGGCCCGTACGCAGCTGCCAGAACTGACGACATTTCTACACTGTGGGCAGTGGAGCTTTCGAGGTTGAGTGCTCTCAGTGGTTTGATCACGTGACCAATCTGTCACTATTGTTTTATTTATCTACTGTTATTGAAAGATGCCATCGATTTAAAAAAATTGGGAAATTCGTAGAATTTGTTTTTATTGCAGTGTGAAATCAATATTTTATACAAAAGAAGGTAATTTAAGAAATGTATAATCGTGCATCTATCCAGTATAGTGGGCAGCGGTACGTTTTAAACATTAAACAGTGCCGTCGAAGTCAGAAGCCGTTCCATTTTATGGAACGGCTTCGCAGTACACTGTACTGACGTCAGGCAGTGGCCGCAGTGGATTAAGGAACGTAGCTAAAATAATATATTGGGTGCGAACACAGTTCGTGCAGACGTGGAGGAGTGCAGCGAGGCGCTGGACGAGCGCGAGGCGGAGGCGGCCGGCACGCTGGCGGCCGCCGTCTGCCGCCTGGCCCGCCGCGAGCAGCGCGCCGCCCTCGGCCTCGTGCGCCTGCCGCGCCTGCCCGCGCTCCTGGCCCAGCTGCTGCGGGACTGCTTCCTGCTGCTGGGTGAGTGTGTACCGCCTGCCGCCTGCCGCCTGCCGCCTGCCGCCTGCCGCCTGGCCCGCCGCGAGCAGCGCGCCGCCCTCGGCCTCGTGCGCCTGCCGCGCCTGCCCGCGCTCCTGGCCCAGCTGCTGCGGGACTGCTTCCTGCTGCTGGGTGAGTGTGTACCGCCTGCCGCCTGCCGCCTGCCGCCTGCCGCCTGGCCCGCCGCGAGCAGCGCGCCGCCCTCGGCCTCGTGCGCCTGCCGCGCCTGCCCGCGCTCCTGGCCCAGCTGCTGCGGGACTGCTTCCTGCTGCTGGGTGAGTGTGTACCGCCTGCCGCCTGCCGCCTGCCGCCTGCCGCCTGCCGCCTGGCCCGCCGCGAGCAGCGCGCCGCCCTCGGCCTCGTGCGCCTGCCGCGCCTGCCCGCGCTCCTGGCCCAGCTGCTGCGGGACTGCTTCCTGCTGCTGGGTGAGTGTGTACCGCCTGCCGCCTGCCGCCTGCCGCCTGCCGCCTGCCGCCTGGCCCGCCGCGAGCAGCGCGCCGCCCTCGGCCTCGTGCGCCTGCCGCGCCTGCCCGCGCTCCTGGCCCAGCTGCTGCGGGACTGCTTCCTGCTGCTGGGTGAGTGTGTACCGCCTGCCGCCTGCCGCCTGCCGCCTGGCCCGCCGCGAGCAGCGCGCCGCCCTCGGCCTCGTGCGCCTGCCGCGCCTGCCCGCGCTCCTGGCCCAGCTGCTGCGGGACTGCTTCCTGCTGCTGGGTGAGTGTGTACCGCCTGCCGCCTGCCGCCTGCCGCCTGCCGCCTGGCCCGCCGCGAGCAGCGCGCCGCCCTCGGCCTCGTGCGCCTGCCGCGCCTGCCCGCGCTCCTGGCCCAGCTGCTGCGGGACTGCTTCCTGCTGCTGGGTGAGTGTGTACCGCCTGCCGCCTGCCGCCTGGCCCGCCGCGAGCAGCGCGCCGCCCTCGGCCTCGTGCGCCTGCCGCGCCTGCCCGCGCTCCTGGCCCAGCTGCTGCGGGACTGCTTCCTGCTGCTGGGTGAGTGTGTACCGCCTGCCGCCTGCCGCCTGGCCCGCCGCGAGCAGCGCGCCGCCCTCGGCCTCGTGCGCCTGCCGCGCCTGCCCGCGCTCCTGGCCCAGCTGCTGCGGGACTGCTTCCTGCTGCTGGGTGAGTGTGTACCGCCTGCCGCCTGCCGCCTGCCGCCTGCCGCCTGGCCCGCCGCGAGCAGCGCGCCGCCCTCGGCCTCGTGCGCCTGCCGCGCCTGCCCGCGCTCCTGGCCCAGCTGCTGCGGGACTGCTTCCTGCTGCTGGGTGAGTGTGTACCGCCTGCCGCCTGCCGCCTGCCGCCTGGCCCGCCGCGAGCAGCGCGCCGCCCTCGGCCTCGTGCGCCTGCCGCGCCTGCCCGCGCTCCTGGCCCAGCTGCTGCGGGACTGCTTCCTGCTGCTGGGTGAGTGTGTACCGCCTGCCGCCTGCCGCCTGCCGCCTGCCGCCTGGCCCGCCGCGAGCAGCGCGCCGCCCTCGGCCTCGTGCGCCTGCCGCGCCTGCCCGCGCTCCTGGCCCAGCTGCTGCGGGACTGCTTCCTGCTGCTGGGTGAGTGTGTACCGCCTGCCGCCTGCCGCCTGCCGCCTGCCGCCTGGCCCGCCGCGAGCAGCGCGCCGCCCTCGGCCTCGTGCGCCTGCCGCGCCTGCCCGCGCTCCTGGCCCAGCTGCTGCGGGACTGCTTCCTGCTGCTGGGTGAGTGTGTACCGCCTGCCGCCTGCCGCCTGGCCCGCCGCGAGCAGCGCGCCGCCCTCGGCCTCGTGCGCCTGCCGCGCCTGCCCGCGCTCCTGGCCCAGCTGCTGCGGGACTGCTTCCTGCTGCTGGGTGAGTGTGTACCGCCTGCCGCCTGCCGCCTGCCGCCTGCCGCCTGGCCCGCCGCGAGCAGCGCGCCGCCCTCGGCCTCGTGCGCCTGCCGCGCCTGCCCGCGCTCCTGGCCCAGCTGCTGCGGGACTGCTTCCTGCTGCTGGGTGAGTGTGTACCGCCTGCCGCCTGCCGCCTGCCGCCTGGCCCGCCGCGAGCAGCGCGCCGCCCTCGGCCTCGTGCGCCTGCCGCGCCTGCCCGCGCTCCTGGCCCAGCTGCTGCGGGACTGCTTCCTGCTGCTGGGTGAGTGTGTACCGCCTGCCGCCTGCCGCCTGCCGCCTGGCCCGCCGCGAGCAGCGCGCCGCCCTCAGCCTCGTGCGCCTGCCGCGCCTGCCCGCGCTCCTGGCCCAGCTGCTGCGGGACTGCTTCCTGCTGCTGGGTGAGTGTGTACCGCCTGCCGCCTGCCGCCTGGCCCGCCGCGAGCAGCGCGCCGCCCTCGGCCTCGTGCGCCTGCCGCGCCTGCCCGCGCTCCTGGCCCAGCTGCTGCGGGACTGCTTCCTGCTGCTGGGTGAGTGTGTACCGCCTGCCGCCTGCCGCCTGCCGCCTGCCGCCTGGCCCGCCGCGAGCAGCGCGCCGCCCTCGGCCTCGTGCGCCTGCCGCGCCTGCCCGCGCTCCTGGCCCAGCTGCTGCGGGACTGCTTCCTGCTGCTGGGTGAGTGTGTACCGCCTGCCGCCTGCCGCCTGCCGCCTGCCGCCTGCCGCCTGCCGCCTGCCGCCTGGCCCGCCGCGAGCAGCGCGCCGCCCTCGGCCTCGTGCGCCTGCCGCGCCTGCCCGCGCTCCTGGCCCAGCTGCTGCGGGACTGCTTCCTGCTGCTGGGTGAGTGTGTACCGCCTGCCGCCTGCCGCCTGCCGCCTGGCCCGCCGCGAGCAGCGCGCCGCCCTCGGCCTCGTGCGCCTGCCGCGCCTGCCCGCGCTCCTGGCCCAGCTGCTGCGGGACTGCTTCCTGCTGCTGGGTGAGTGTGTACCGCCTGCCGCCGCGAGCAGTACGCTATCGACAACGTTTGCGACCTCGTGCGTCTGTTCTAGTAACTTCACATTTTAAACTAAACTTGCATATTTAAGATGCCTTTTTTATATCATGAATCCGGCTCGAAGGACCAATGTACCATGTATGAATGATGATTGATACCTTTATGTTTCTAGCGAACGACGTAGAAAAAGCGTGTACCCGCAGCCGCAAATCCGCCAGCCGCTGTTCGGCGGGCGCGGCGGCGTGCTGGGCGCTGCTGGCGCGGCTGCAGAAGTTGCAGCCCGACATGCAGCGGGCGCTGCACCCCGCCTCGCCCGCACCCTATACGGCTATATTGCAGACGTGTCAACATCACGTAAGTAGCGTATTAATCTTCAAGGAGTGTGTAAACTGAAGTTGTTAAGTATTTCCATTTTATACGAGTACATCTAATGTGAGGATATTTTTGTTTGCCTACCCTATATTATATTGTGCGGTTTCGTTTTAGATAGGTAATTTTTCGATTAAAAGATTTGTTAGTGAAATATTTAGATTAAGTGTCATTTTTTGTTAGATTCAAGTGTCCCGGACCGGGGAAAGAGGAAGGCTCTACGTGTTGTTGATAACGAGTTCTGTTTTGATTGTTAGTGCGTGAAGTCGCTGGAGGAGTGGGTGGAGGCGGTCCGTTCGGACACGGCGGCCGGCGCGGTCGACGGCACCGTGCACCAGCTGGCCGCCGCCGCCCTCGCGTACTGTTACGCGCTCGCGCCCCACCTGCCCGCCATAGGTACGTGAGGGGGGAGAGGCGCCCCACCGGCACCGTGCACCAGCTGGCCGCCGCCGCCCTCGCGTACTGCTACGCGCTCGCGCCCCACCTGCCCGCCATAGGTACGTGAGGGGGGAGAGGCGCCCCACCGGCACCGTGCACCAGCTGGCCGCCGCCGCCCTCGCGTACTGCTACGCGCTCGCGCCCCACCTGCCCGCCATAGGTACGTGAGGGGGGAGAGGCGCCCCACCGGCACCGTGCACCAGCTGGCCGCCGCCGCCCTCGCGTACTGCTACGCGCTCGCGCCCCACCTGCCCGCCATAGGTACGTGAGGGGGGAGAGGCGCCCCACCGGCACCGTGCACCAGCTGGCCGCCGCCGCCCTCGCGTACTGCTACGCGCTCGCGCCCCACCTGCCCGCCATAGGTACGTGAGGGGGGAGAGGCGCCCCACCGGCACCGTGCACCAGCTGGCCGCCGCCGCCCTCGCGTACTGCTACGCGCTCGCGCCCCACCTGCCCGCCATAGGTACGTGAGGGGGGAGAGGCGCCCCACCGGCACCGTGCACCAGCTGGCCGCCGCCGCCCTCGCGTACTGCTACGCGCTCGCGCCCCACCTGCCCGCCATAGGTACGTGAGGGGGGAGAGGCGCCCCATCGGCACCGTGCACCAGCTGGCCGCCGCCGCCCTCGCGTACTGCTACGCGCTCGCGCCCCACCTGCCCGCCATAGGTACGTGAGGGGGGAGAGGCGCCCCACCGGCACCGGGCACCAGCTGGCCGCCGCCGCCCTCGCGTACTGCTACGCGCTCGCGCCCCACCTGCCCGCCATAGGTACGTGAGGGGGGAGAGGCGCCCCACCGGCACCGGGCACCAGCTGGCCGCCGCCGCCCTCGCGTACTGTTACGCGCTCGCGCCCCACCTGCCCGCCATAGGTACGTGAAGGGGGGAGGCGCCCCACCGACACCGTGCACTAGCTGGCCGCCGCCGCCCTCGCGTACTGCTACGCGCTCGCGCCCCACCTGCCCGCCATAGGTACGTGAGGGGGGGAGGCGCCCCACCGGCACCGTGCACCAGCTGGCCGCCGCCGCCCTCGCGTACTGCTACGCGCTCGCGCCCCACCTGCCCGCCATAGGTACGTGAGGGGGGAGAGGCGCCCCACCGGTACCGTGCACTATTATACAGTATTATTACATATTCTCTGGTAGTGGTGACGACATAGAGCAACACGGGATTCTGGCCGCGGCAGACCGGAGTGGAGCAGCCATTTGCAGGCTTTCCCCTCGGTCAAAGTATAAGCACAACTGTTCCTATACCTGTCGCCTAGACCTGTGCGCAAAATTGTTTATGTATTTTGTTAAAGTCAAGGTGTGAGTTTCGTAGTGTTAGATGATTTTTGTTGTGTGTGTGTGTGCGTGTGTATGTGTGTCACACACGCATTCCCCCCCGCAAAATATGACAGACTGTTTAACATAAACGTTACGGCTACAACCTTCCGGTCGGCCGGTGGCCCGTGCTCTATATGCTCGTGGTTGCAGGCCCGGCGCTGGCGGCGGAGGCGGGCTACGCGCGCGCCGCGGGCCCCGCGCCCCCCGCGCAGGACCGGAACGCCCTCATGCTGGCCCTCTACATGCGTGAGTAGCGAACGGTCAATGGCAAAAGTAGATGATCAAAATCGGACATCGATACTAATTTGCGTCAAATAATGTATCAAATATTAGCTAATATTTGGAAAGAAAGAAAGAAAGACACTTTATTGGTCCAATCGTAACGCCTGTGACCCGAGCGACATAGATCAAAAACGAAGTGACATGACACAAAATTAAAAAGAAAAAACAAAAATTAAACAATTAAAAAAAAGATAATCAGTGTCTCACGGCTGCACCAAATAGATGCCGGTCCAGCATGTCAGGTCGGAGCCTGACGCTGGTTTTCAACTGGAATCTACCTGGTGACACACGGATATCAATTCCAGTCTGAACCCATTTACATCATCAGTAGTCGGCAATATAATAATCTGGTACACTTCACAAACACTTCATCGCCACACCACTTTGACGCAAATTATTTTAATTACAAGTATTGAATGTCCGATTTTAATCATCTACTTTTGCTGTTGACTGTATATGTCTGTGTATTTGGGAGCTCCTGCCCCAGTATTTCTGATAAGACCGCTTTTGGGCCTTATGAGGCTGTAGTAGATGAACCCGATGAGAGTAACTACCCCTATCTTTTAAAAAATAAAAATAAAGAAATTGTGTTTTATCTTCTATCGGAGTAAATATAAAATCCTTCATCTCTTCTTTTTTTTTAATGTAAGTAGGATGGCAAACAAGCTTGCAGCCCACATTGATGTTAAGTGATGACTGCAGCCTATAGACGTCTACACAAAAACCAGAAGTCAAAATGCAGATATGTTGCCACCCCTGCGACCTAAGTTGTTATGTCTCTGTGATAATTATTACGGGGCCATACATTACCAACTAACTGGAACACGATAGTACTGAACACTGCCATTTGGCGGCAGATAGAGGTAATGCGGTGGTGCCTACGCCCACGAGCTCCGTCACTAGACCTCTACCACCAGTAAAATTGTGATTTATCCATTTTCTGAAAGTTTACCAGTCCCTCGAAGTTTGGTGACGTGCCTCGAGATGTGAACAGGCTCGCCACCTGTTACATGGGCTAAAACGTAACCGGCAAATCGTGGGTGTTTGCATGAATGCTAGAAAATATGCACTTACCTCTGCCTACCCCTTTGCGGATTACAGGCGTGAAGTTGCGTTATGTCAATTGTGTTTGATGTGTTTTGAAACCAATTAAATATTTAGTGTCAGAAGAAAGTACTAACTTAAGAAATTACGATTGTGCATTCCGTGTACTGGACAGATATGTCATTATTACATTGTGAACAATCTTTAATTATCAGATTTTCTGTAATATCTAAATCTTCATGTATTTCATTGCAGGTAAAGTATTAGCGCAGCTCAACTTGTCTCTAAGGAACAAAAGCGAGCAGTACCCAGACGCGCTCAAAGCTATATTTCTCCTGAACAATACACTCTACTTGCTGCAGGTAATGTTTTATGTTTTAAACTAGCTGACCCGGCAAAAGTTGTTCTGTCATACAATTATGGTTTTAAGCCATTGCTTTATTTATTTACTCTTTTTATGCACGAAGATAGTGTACATAAAGGCGGACTTAATGCCACTAGGCATTATCTCCCAGTCAACCTTTGGGTTATGAAGAGAGCGACGATGTAGGTGCAAAACGGTGCTTTACTAAAAATAAAAATAAAAAAACAGATGGGTTTCCCATGTGGCTGTGAGCAATTGAGTTTGAATTAAATTATATTTTCATGCGCGCTTTTTCTCGTGAAAACTGCTAAGATTCATTTAATATTATGTAAAATAATGTGCATGAAATGTTTAGGTATGTAAACTAAAGTATTTAATTAGATAAAGATAAATACTTTATAAGTGTAAATAACTTTCTAAATATCACATTTTAAGAGATCCATTTTTCGGAAGTTATAAGTAAGTTATCCAAAGATATATATGTCATCGCGGACTTTTACACTCTTTTTTCTCACCAAAGAGAAAATATTCCGATTGAAAAAAAAAGAAAATATTCCACCATACATTGTTCTGTTACATGTTAGGATCCCACTGCAGAATAATTTCGTTTATCCGGATATGCTGCAAATGTATTTTTTATGCATATTTATAATCTAGAGAATATTATATATTCATTATTAGGTTGCCGATCAAAATTTGGCTGCAAGTATTTTTTTTCAATAAAATATAATTCACCGCACGGCAATATGTATAGACTGAAAAATCACGGCTGCCGTTGCACACTTGGCCGCCTCTACCTATTTTCGTTCCGCCCCGATAACTTTTTACGTCCATAACGTACATGTATTATTTATATATATCAAATTAAAGCATTTTTTTTCTCATTATTATGATATACGGGAGCCAAATTAAATCGGCCGAAAATAAGAGTTACTAGCTGTTAAAGATGAAAAAATTAAAAATACTTGCGGCCAAATTTTGGCAACCTTGTGGATATATTTACACAAAACTTTAATAAATAATATGCATAAGAAGAATTTCTCTATCTATTGGTGAAAACCACATGAAAGTGCAGTAGAGACAACCTTGATCCGAAGGGTCGCGGGTTTGATCCCCGCACCAGGACAAAAATTTGTATGGCCTACAGATATTTGTTTCGGGTTCGGGTTTGTGTATGTGTTTATACCTGTGGGGCTGTGAGTGTGAGCGTGTGTATTGGTAACGTGTGGCGCAGGGCCTGCAGCGCGGCGGGCTGCTGGACGTGTTGGCGCTGGCGGAGCCCGAGGGCGAAGCCTCCTACCGCAACATGATCAACGACTACAAGAACGCCTACATTCAGAGGTACATGGCGCTCTCTATAATTTCCAGATATGGTACGGCTAGGGTTGTCGGGTCGCCTGAACCTTATAGGCGGACAGACCGACGAGTTTAGCCGGACATTTGGGTAAAAAAAAAGGCCGGACACCCGCGATTGAGCCGTACGGCCGTGCTCGGCGCTCGCTCGTTTAAGAAGTGTAAAAAGTATGACACCGTATATATTGACCGGACACGTAATCAAAATGTCTTACTATTGTTTTATATTATTTCGCATTAACACATGCTTGTGAAATATATTTTATTTAAAGAAAAATGGAAAGAAAAATTTCACTTCAGGCGAGACTCGAACTCGCGGCCTACTGGGAATCTGGTCCAGCCGCTCTTCCAATTGAGCTACTGAAGTCCTGCCCGATTTGTCAAATCTTTCCTTCACATTTATTGCATTTCTGTTAGGCAACCGTTATAATAGACTTTCCAGTTTATTGAACCTTGCCTAACTAGCATAGTTGACAATAGATGGCGCTGCTGCTACCATAAAGCAATGCAATAAATGTGAAGGAAAGATTTGACAAATCGGGCAGGACTTCAGTAGCTCAATTGGAAGAGCGGCTGGACTAGATTCCCAGTAGGCCGCGAGTTCGAGTCTCGCCTGAAGTCAAATTTTTCTTTGAATAAAATGTCTTACTATGTCCGGACGTCTGGCAACCCTATGTACGGCGTACGGTACAACCGCACATTTGTTAATTGTCCTGTGAAGGAGACTAGTGTCGTATCGAGACGAGCCGCTTACGCAAGTCTATTAAAAAAAAACGTATGTATGTATGTAAATGCCAAATCCCTTACGGGGCAGGCAGAGTGTGGAGCGAGGAGATATTCCGATCCTGACGCACTTCTGCATTCTACTGCATCTAAAAATTATATGCACATTTGTTAACCAAGCAGTTTTAGTCGACTTATTCGACATAAGTAATCCGCGCCTGCTTAATTATGAAACATTTATGAAATCTATTTATCATCAAGTCACGAGATAAATATGACAGACAGACGGAACTCGCAGGCGTAGGCACCACCGCATCACCTAATAAACTTGCCGCTAAACGGTAGTGTTGAGCACTATCGTGTTCCGGTTAGATGGTAATGTATGGCCCCGTAATAATTATCACAGAGACAACACCTAAGGTCTCAATGGTGGCAACGCATCTGCATTTTGACCCCTGGTTTTTGTGTAGATGTCTATAGGCTGCAGTCATCACTTAACATCAATGTGAACTGCATGCTTGTTTGCCACCTTTGTAACATAAAAAAACCACTATGGCTTTGGTGTTGTCCAGTTGGAACAAGCTGTTGTCGCACGTGACGCTGGACGAGCCGCTGCCCGCCAAGCTGCGGGACAAGGACCGCCAGCTCTTGAAGGACAAGTTCGCCGTGAGTTGTCTCTCTACCACTTCTTGTGCACGCTTAAACCCCTTCCATACGGTCGGGCAGTTGAGTCAACTTGTCAGTTCTTTCAGGCATTCAAAGTGAAAGGCTGATTCACACATATCCGTGCCGTCACAGTATGGCTACTTCACTGATAGGTGTGAATCAGCCTTTACGTCTGTCGCGTCGGCCGACGGTGTTCCAGGCGGTCGGAGCCGACCAGGGACGCAGCAAGGCCGTTGACTTCAACCAAAATTTGTCGGGTCGACCGATTTCTACACTGTCCATTTTTCTGTCCAAAGTCGACCGGCCATGTTTAGCCATTATCGCCACACTTGACATGCGGATTGGCGATCGCACTGGCGGTAGTTTTATCGCAGGATGCCGTTGCCCATCCCGCGTTACTGCACTTAGGCATTATATTGGAATGGTTTGGCTGCCATTGTTCGACTGCACTAGTGGAAGAATTTTCTAAAAACAATTTACTATATTATTTTAAGGGTAAAAAAATTAAATAGGGTAACAACAACAACAACAACAATACACTTTATTGTACACCAGTAAAGAATACAAAGAAATACACAATAGAGTTACAAAGTATACAAGAGGCGGCCTTATCGCTAGATGAGCGATCTCTACCAGACAACCTTTGGGTAGAGGAAAAGATGTAAAAGAGTAGGTTAGGGGTGTACAGATCAAAATATAGAACAGTAAATACATAATAATAATAATAAAGATTTACACATAAATAGACACATAACAATATCAATACCATATATCATAAAATATCTACTATAATTAAATAAATACAGGTACTTAATAATATATAGAATAATATAATAATATATACAATAATACATAAAATAATAATAATTCCAAATAAATAAAGCATTATATATGAGTGCATATCTACACGACTTGACAACAACTTCTAATTTTTTGTGTAGTAAAAACTTTTTAGGCGATTTTTAAACGTCTCAAGAGTTTGAGCTTGTCGAATATTTAAGGGTAAGGAATTCCATAGACGTGTGGCTTCTACAGTAAAGGAGTTTGACACAAAAGATGAACTATGTAAAGGAATTTTAAGAATAAGATTTACGGAAGAGCGAAGGTAGAGAGGATGGGTTAGGCCGAGCCAATGAAAACGTTCTTTAAGATAAGGTGGGGTCTGTGGATGAAATAGTAGACAGTAAAGAAATGAAAGAATATGTGCATTCCTGCGGAGGCGGATTGGTAACCACTTGAGTTGTTCGCGAAATTCTGAAACATGGTCGTATTTTCGTAGACCAAATACGAACCGGATACAAAGATTTTGAAGGCGCTCAAGTTTATTTAGTTGCTCTTGTGTGAGGTCAAGATAGCATATGTCAGCGTAATCTAAAATGGGGAAAAGAATAGATCTAGCTAGCGCAACCTTAGTGGTAGAGGGTAAGAAATACTGCAGTCTTCTTAACGAACCAAAAGCCGCAAACATCTTCCTGCTTACCTCGCTAATTTGTGGAGCCCATGACATTGTGCGGTCAAGGATTATTCCCAAATTACGTACTTCATTTGCATAATGAATAGTAGCACCTTCAAACTGTATGGGTGGTAAATTAGCATAATCAATTTTGGAAATAAAACGAGAGCTGCCAATGATGATTGCCTGGCTTTTACCAGGATTGACCTGCAAGCCAAAAGCTTGACACCATTTGGAAATTGTTACGAGATCATCATTGACAGCCTTGATGGCCAAAGGTAAGTCATTAACGTTAGATTGATAATAAATCTGTAGATCGTCAGCATAAAGGTGGTAGAGAGAAGATAAATTATGCGTGATAGAATTGATAAAGATAGAAAAAAGGAAGGGAGACAACACGCCACCTTGTGGTACACCGGCAGTGACATTGCACCAGTTGGAGAAGGTATCGTCAGCTTTAACACGGTGCCGGCGACCAAACAAGTAACTATGAAACCATTCAATTACTGTCGGAGATATGTTAAGAGAAAGAAGGATCGCTAATAAGATGTCAAAATCTACAGTAGTAAACGCATTGCTAAAGTCCATTAGGGTGAGCACAGTCAGCTGTTGTTTCTCCATACCCCACCTAATGTCTTCAGTTATTTTAACAAGAACCGTAGTTGTGCTGTGACCCTGACGAAAACCAGATTGGTAAGGATTTAAGAGATGATACTTGGACAGAAAGGAATTCATTTGTTGATGGACAAGGCGTTCAAGTATTTTTGAGAGGAATGGTAAGATGGAAATAGGGCGGTAATCTGAAAAGGTTTTGGGATTAGATTTTTTAGGCAATGGTATAATATGTGCGTCCTTCCATGAGGCTGGAAATGATCTGCTAGAAATGGAATAATTGAGGATGGAAGCGATGATAGGGGTAAGGATGTCAATCAGTGGAAGGATCATCTTACGACTTATATTGTCGCTGCCTACAGCATCAGAGTCAATGGCAAGTATGTTTCTCTTAACATCACGAGCAGAGAATTGATCGAAGTAAAATATTGGAGTATCAGGAGTTGGAGAATTAGAAAGGAGATTTATAGTATTGGTTTTTATTGTATTACTAATACAAGGAGACGAAGAAAAATGCACATTGAGTAAATCTAGATCGACATTATTAGAAAGAAGAAAAGAAGAATTGTTACTCAATTTCCCAACTCCTAGCGACTTAAGAAATCTCCAGACCTTCGCTGGGTCCCCATTAGAGACAGATTTGTGAATGTGGCGTCGTTGCGCATCTCTACACACCTTATTGCAACGGTTCCTAACCAATACATATTTGTCGCGATTAATATTATTCGGATTTAATTTAAATTTTCTCTTTGCATTATTCTTTTGATGAATTAATGCTCTAATATCATCTGTTAGCCAAGGAGCAGGAAGATGTCGAACTCGCACCGGTCTTATAGGGGCATGTACGTCAAATAACTGCGTGATAAGAGAATTAAACAGGTTGACTTTTTCAGTGACATTGTTCACGCTATCCATTACCGACCAGTCAATTTTCGATGCATCCTCACGAAGTTTATCGACGTCCATACCACTAAAGTTACGTAACAGGAGAATTTTTGCCTTTGCTTTAGGTGGACGGATCTTATACGACATATATAACAGGTCATGATATGAAAAAGCATCGGCGGAACACTGACCATATTTACCAACATGGTCACTAGAAGAGACTATTAGCAGATCAAGAAGAGATGGTGTGCAATTCGGAAAAAAATGGGTAGCAGACAGAGGGAGAACATGCAAGTTAGAAGAATTGACAATAGTTTTAAAGCGAGTGGACCTGCTGTCGTTTTTTAACAAGCATGTATTAAAATCTCCCATAATAATAGTATGGTTGTACCGAGGCAAGAGCTCCTCAAGCACTAACTCAAAGGAAGAAAAATAATCAATGTTGATAGATGGACTGTAATAAACACCGAGCAGAACTTTAGTATGGGAAAGAATAACTTCAAGAAATAAATGTTCTGCTGCATCACTACATTGTGGAGACATGCTAAGAACAGTAAAGGGTATATGAGACCGAAGGTATATAGCAACACCACCCCCTCCCCGCCCAATGCGGTCATAACGGATTAAATGGAAACCAGGCAGGGAGTAGGAAGAAGAAGGGAGACATGGTTTTAGCCATGACTCGCTTACCAAAATGGCGTGGATATTTTTATTGTCAAATGAAGCTAACATATCAGGATAATGCGCAGGAATACTTTGGGCATTGATATGAACAACGTTAAACTGTTTGGGAACACCAGAAAAATGATAATTAAGGGTTTCATATAGGGACGGAATACTTTGAAAGCTGTCACTACTTGATCCACTGGAAGATGAGGGACAGGAACAGAACGATTCAACATTATTACTATTGTTATCACTGGCATCTACACTCATAATTTATAAATAGAAAAATATAAATATTATAATAAAATAAAATATTAATATACTAGAACAAATATTATTATATCTAAGCTATGTGAAACAACATAAAAGCTTATCTACAAATTAAGTCTTCCAGACATACCCACCAGCTATCTGCATGATTTGTTAACTTAAAGTTGGCAACATTATTCAAAACAGCACAGAGACACGACAAAGAGAAAAAAGAAAAAACAATTAAATTGACAAATGAGATGACATTTGATGACAGGTGAATGAATAGTGACATTGTTGACATGACAGTATTATCAATTAACAAAAACATTGTCGAATTTGGTCTGTGCTGTGGATACAATACGATAGAAAGTACTATTAATGGAAATACACTATTACAATAAGTGGGGGTAGGGTAACTCACTGAAGATCGAAACAACATTAAACAATAGTGTCTACCTACTTATTTTTGATGACACGCTTAGAGCGCGCACCTTGCGTCACATCTTCAGGCGGCTTTGGCTTCGTATTCCCGGGCTTCGGCTGCGTCTGCGTTTGCACAATTGGTGACCCAGATTCCGGCAATGACCCACTGGAAGAGATTCCATCTAATTCAGCAAGGGACTCAATGCTTTGCCGAGATCCATCACGAGTGACTACAATGATCGTGCCACCCTTCGTCCAGCATTTATTCAAACCAAAACGCCGCCGGGCTTCCAAAAACACTTCATGCCGTGTCTTGGTTAGAAATTCGGAGAGTGTAATACCCGTACCTTTTAGACTTGTTTTGTTATGCCACACTTTATTTCGTACCAACAAATCTCGGAACTTGACGAGTATGGGTCGCGGTTTTGTATCTGAGACACGGCCCATACGGTTGCAGCGACTCATACATGTAGTTGAGAAGTCAGGGGCATCAAGTTTATCACCAACAATACCTAGTATGGTAGTGAACACGTCCTCAGTCTTGCTCTCCGGAACACCATGAAAGAGGAGCATCTTACGACGACTCCTCAACTCCTGTCTATCCATCTGCAATGCAAGGTATTCAACCTGCTGCTGTAGCGTCTTCAGAGCTGTCATGATAAAGTCCTTGAAAGCTTTAAAGTCGGCCGCTATGGATGACACAGATGGCAAGGAGGGTGCAGATTTTTGAAGATCCTGCTGAAAGGTGTTCATCCTTGTGTTGAAGAGTTCAGCAAGTGCGGTCAGTGATCCCTTAATATCCTCCATGATAACAGTGACAAGTATGGTAAACTAGTGACAGTGCAAAGATTTGAGTTTATGTGGACAAACTTAGAGGAAAACAGCTGCTGGTGGGTAGAATTGGCTACAGATTAAGGTGAACCATTAATCTTGTTAATATCGGATCAAATAATATATTATTTTAATAATTAATTATTGATTACTTTTAGAAGAAGTTAGTTTTACTCCTACCCACATATAAAAAAAAAAAAAAAAAAAAAAAAAAAAAAAAAAAAAAAAAGTACAAGTAGGGTACTTTTTTTATTTAGCGCAAATAAGGCACCGAGAAAAAAACAGCGCAAATGTAATATACAACAAAATGCATGGGGCGTGATTTTTTTTTTGAAATTCTTAAATGTTGCCGAAGTCACGCACCACTTTTCAGTCCAAACAGGGCACTCAAAGAAGAAATAAATACACGTGATATCCCCATATCCCCTCTCTGTTATGTTTCATGTTTTTCCCGAACCTCCCACCCCATTTGTAGCCTCACGTGATTAATGGACAACCCTAAGCCTGGGTTGCACCACGATTTTGTTGATATTTGTTAAAGTGAAAGCTATTGTAACAATTCACATCCTTATCTAACTTTGACAAATTGATTTAAGTTAGAGAAGGATGTGAAATGTTACAATAACTTTAACAAATATCTTGAGTGCAACCCAGGTTAAGGTGCACTCAGTGGTTTGTTTGTCGTTTGCCGCATTTTGTTTCGGGACATAGCCCTATATAAGTTATACAAGCGTGCTGTCGGTCGCCGGGCAGGCGTTCAACCGCGAGTGGGAGGAGTGCAGCCGGGCGCAGCGCGGGTACAGCGTGCCCGACGTGGAGCTGCGCGAGGCCCTGAAGCGCGACAACAAGGCCGCGCTGCTGCCCGCCTACAGCGCCTTCTGGGACCGCCACGCGCACCTGCCCTTCTCCAAGAACCCCGACAAGTACCTCAAGTACACGCCGGTGCAGGTCGCTCCCAACTCTCTCTCTCTCTCACACACACACACACACATACACACACACACACACACACACACACACACACACACACACACACACACACACGCACACGCTGTGTTGTCTGCTGTGACCTCCAATTTAAAAATGTTTGCACGATGTTCTTCGAAGTAACGAAGCTACGATGTCGCCTCAAATAGCGCCTTTTGGGATAGGCCCTTCTCTGTCGGTGCAGGTAATTAAATATCCCTGAGGATATCCTAAATTACTAAGCACTTTCACGAGGATATGCGTGTGTCCACATATAAAAGATCCGAGTTTCAAATACTAGTAAAGATGCGTGAAGCTGTAAGCGCGGTAACAAGGCTGCGTTATTCAATTGTATTATACAGTACGCGCAAAAATGAAATGCGTCCTTGCAATTAGTTATGGACTTAATGGATTAAATTACCCAAGACGCCTGGTGTAGCGAGTGGTCGAGGCGGGGACATTCGGGCGTCGGTCAAGGGGATGTCCGTCGCCCGAACTGAGAGGTCCCAGACTGGCTGACGTGCAGCGTGTTCCGCACCCCACTAATGTTGGTTTAGGGCCTGGCAACAAGCAGCCGCAACACACATGGTTTTTTAGGGGGTAGACGGATATCCTTTCCCGGAGTCCCACATAACCCACCACTGCCCAAGGGTGAGTAAGCGTGACGCATTTCGCCTGGTGGAGGAAGACAAGAGATTTTTGAATTTATTTACTCGAGCACGTCATATTATTGTGCGGGCCATACCTTGCACCTGTTGAGTATTTCTGCCCAATCTGAGCTGTCTATAAAGTAGCGTTCTTAAGGCAGCTGTTCAAAATCATCATCTTTCTCACTTACACGCGTTGCCGTTTCTGAAGCCCAAAATAGTTTGCCCTGGGTGAAGTGTATTCTTTATTTTTATGTGTAATATATTTATAGTCAGTTAATTAACTTGTGTTCATCCGATTTCAGATTGCAACTCAATTAGACGGATACTTCGACGAAGCCGCGTAACCGAGTCACAACAATTGTAACATAATCAATGATATAAACTATAATAGACTTTATCATCATATAGACTTGTTATTTTAGTAAATAGAAATTAGAATATTATTTATATAACAAGAATGCACATTTTAAATAAAATAACACCATTATAATCTGTTGTTTTAATGAGTATTTCTATAACAAACATTACTACAGTGATGTCAAAGTATCATACAAAACACTAACATGTTCAAATGTACAAAACGAACTTAATATAGAGATCACAGTTGCTCAGTCCTTTTTCCGCTTCCTCAAGTTTCTCTTTGGCCACTGAAACAAAATGTATTAAGTTTACAGTAACATTTGATGACATGATACAAGCCGTGTATTCACTAGTATTTTTTTTTTGTATTCCGAATATAATTGCTTCCAATTCGTTATTCAACCTGTCGAGCAACATGTCGCGCCGCATTTGTCGACTTAAGATATTTGTTATTATAAAACAGAATTCCTAATATAACATTTTGTAAAATATGCATATCTTCAGGGCTATCTGGAGGTAGGTATATCTTACAAAGGGATAGTTATCGATCGAATAACATCTTGCATATCGATATGACATTTAATTGGCATCGCATTTACCCACTTAACAAATATAAATAAAATAATGTGTCTCAATATTTTGTTGTGTAAGTCCGAATGTTATGTTTATTTCTACTTACTTGCCTATGTACATAAGTCAAATAAAAATATCAATAATGGCGACATGTGATGCTCAGCGACTTTGTTGGTAAACCCGCACTATACGATTTGTGACATGGCAAACCCGAAAAATATATTGCTTGGGATACATCGTCGAGTGAGTCGTTGTGTTGTTGATTACACAAATGATGCTCTATCATGTGGTTGTGTGTGACCACCACAATGCATTCATATTTTAATTAAAAGTTTCACAGAAACTCCTATTTTTTAACCATTTAGTTAGTTTAGTTAGTATAGTATTGATATATTATTATATAGCACATAGATTTCTAACAGCGGACCACGCATATTACAACGGACTGTAGACCACTGGATTATGAATGACCCTAAGTTTATGGATATGAAATTGCTTGGAAGTTCATAACAAGTGATAACTGAAACAGTCGAAGTCGCATCATCGCATCGTCACTCAACATGTTGCAAGATGTTGTGAAATATAATTGCACAATTTTTGCTGTAGTTTATTTTTTTTTTTTTACTTTATTTTTCCTAGTGAATACGCGGCTAAAATATTGCGTGTAAACAATATTGATGATGTCTTCAGACAAATCAATTATACTTTTAACTTTAAACATTGGATCCTTGTAAATGATAAAAATAGAATATTTCTTTAAAGGAGATGTTGCGAGCTCGGCTCTAGATCGTACACATCCTCAAAAACTGGGTAAATTTAAGAAGAATCCGAAAAGAATGCAATTTATTTATTCAAGTATATATTTTAGAGTTACTACCACATTTAATTCAAACGATTTTATCATTTTCAACCATATTCAACATGGCGGCGAAGCTGCCGACGCTTCTTTAAATTGGAAATCGATTAGTTTAAGTTCTTAGTATTAACACATGAAATCGATTTCGATAGTATTCAGAAAATATTACTTTTTTCTCCAAGTTCTATCTAATCAAAAAACAATTTAAAAAATTAAAATGTCAAAATGACATCGCCCGCCATATTCGCCATGTTGGTTTGAGTTGCAATTCTAACTGCAAATAATATTTTGTAACTACAAACAAAGCCAAATAAGTGAAAATATGCAGTAAAAAACGTTTTTATATTGATTTTGCCAGTTAATGATATTGTGGACAATACATGGCCGGAGGTCCATAAATTTTTGCAACATCTCCTTTAACAGAATTTATTTCTTATTTTCAAGGATTCTTTCCTGTTGGAGGAAGGAGTTGTTTTATTCTGTACCCACTTATTGTACAGTATAACACAAAAGATAATATTTCAAGGTAGTGGAAATTTAATTATAACAAAGCTGTATTTGTTGGAAAATGGATTGGATGATTACTGATTCGGCCAGAATCTTGTGAAATTCATACCTTATTTTATTGCAAGTACCATTTTATACAAAATATTGTTGTATTAGAACAAAATACGACATTAAGATTGCTTGCTGAATATTGAGAATAATTTTAAACTATTATTGTACACACTGTACATAGAGTGGGTACAGGCTTCGTACATATCTTAAACATCTCCTTTAGATAATTAATTTTAATTTACTCGAACTAAATGAGTATGGATACTGCATCGAAGCAGTTTTTTCATTTTAAAAAGTTTCTCTGTTTTAAAAGAAGATCAAAACATTTGAAGTTATTTGTTTCTGAAGTAACAAAAAATTGTTTCTTAATCATTTTGATGTAAATTAATCAAGAGTTACGTAGTCTCGTAAATTATAGCCACAGATGGTATAACAAATAAATGGCACATTATCTCACTTTTGACGTATATGTTTGAACAATACAGCTGAAGAAGAAAGTCTGTAATAACAACAAGACCGTAAGAACAATATCGTACAAAAATCTTGTCTTTTTGTGAATGGAAAATTTTAAGCTTAAACAACGGAAGGTTATTTTATATTCGTGTGATGGGTAAACAAAACAACCATGACGCCACGGTACATAAACATATATTTAATAATAGGTATTTAGGTCAGGAATGTTTAGAACAAAATAATTAAATTTCAAAAATTAAAAAAAAAAAAATAAAGTGTAAATTGACTTCGGGCAGAGATCGAACTTGCGACCGACTCAGTTTCGAAGAAGCCATTTTTTTTTTCATTCTTTCTTTAATTTCTCAATTCACTCGCATGTGTTATTGCCAAAATTAATAAGACTTTCTTCCTCAGCTTTCCTCGATTCGATAGCAGCATCGCTTGAAATTTGTTAAAACCTCTAATCACTGTCATCCATAAATAGAACCTCTTCCTTTTTTGAAGTTGATTCTAAAGTAGAAAAGTCGACTCATTGTCTTATTGTATTTAACTTGTTAAAGTGTTTGAGGATAGACAACGTTCGAAATTTATCCGACGTTAAGTCCTATTGTTTCTAAAACAAAAATAAATTTAAAATGTATTTTTTTTAATTATAAATTTTAATTTTTTCTTTTATAAAGAAAACAAAAAAATAAAAACAGGAAATTACTAAAATAGTTACCAAGATATATAAAAAAGTCCGAAGTCTCCGTTTATGAGCGATGAAATAACATTTTATACCAAGAATTAATTACAAAAAACACGTCAATGGGACACGAAAACTTCTGTATTCTGATTCTCAAGGCAGTGAAAAAGTACCTTTGTTTTTAATTAATACGACAGTGATAGCAAATCCTTTCCATAAATGTTAAGCGATTTTACTATCGAATCGAGGCGTTACAAATCGAACTGCTTGGTAGTGTTCAATATGATTCGGCAGATTTATATTCACACAAATATAAATCAGCTGAATAATAAAAACATGAAATAAAGAATAGAGTTCCACCCGCGCCATACATACATACTGTAACCGACGGCATCCCTGATATTTGTGACAATGCTTGAGAGAGGGAACACTGCATGAGTCTTACATTTTCTATTGGTTCACCCCAAGCACTTGTTACATAGCTGATGTCGAGATATACAGTTGCAAGTTTTAAACTGGAATCACTATTTAAACAATTAAATTAAACAACATTATTATTATTTAAACAACGCCAGTTTATGTGATTCCAGTTTACAGGTCGCAAGTGTAGATAACATGAGGAGGAACTATTTATCACAAGTTATAATACTGATAGAAAAAATAATTGAACAAAATGTTGAATACAGCTTTTTCAAGGTAATAAAAGAGAATCAAGAAATAGGTATAATGTATTTCGTCTGTCTGTTGAATTGTCAATTGTGTAAGTTGGTAGCGGTACCGTCTGTGTTTATTAATATTATTGATAAATAAGTGATAAGTGATTTCTATGGTTACAATAAAAAAAATACACTTAATTATATTTTGTCTCTTAGTTAACGGCAAGCCGCGGGAACAGCGGGAACATGGATCCAACACGTAGAGATCTCTCCAAGAATTTTAATTTTTCTTTTTTTAATCTCCATTTAAAGAGCTTGGTCAAAGACCTTTAAATTCATTTATTCTAATAGGTTGCATTCGGTTGGACCTATCTCAGACTACATTAATATTTAAACAGGCACAGACAGGCTCCAGAGTATATGAGACTATTGGTTTATGCTAAATTGCTAAACTTTGGGCTTCGTGAATGCTATAGAGGACCAGACTAGATGGCTCGGTTATTCAACATTTTACATAATTATATGATTATTTTAAAACTCATCAAAAAATCAAAGCAAGTCATCCTCACAACCAAGAGACGGCAAAATAAGTAGGGGTCGCCAAGTCAGGAGATGGGAAGATGACTTGAAACAAACAGCGGGACTATTCTGGTTGAGAGTAGCAAGGGACAGGGTCCACTGCAAGGAATTGGAGGAGGCCTATGCCAAAAGGCACACCGGACTTAGGGACCTCTTGTAACCCTATGTTTAGGACTAAAAGGCTATTATTATTATAATCAAACATAAAGTTTCTTGTTATACGTCCATCCTAAATACGCATCTATGTAACATCAGTGCTTTATAATGAAGTGAACGCGGGTGGAACTCCTCGCTGGGTCATACGTTACGTATCGTTGGGAACCCTCCGCCGGTTCAACAAAACCTGCTTCGGCTAACAAGCCGCTTGTTTCGTAAGTACCTTAGCAAGCTTGTCTCCGGGCACACCGTTTAACTAATAAAACAAACACCACAAATAGACACATGGCTTATACTCAAAAATAATAGTCCACATATTTCTGGTATGAATTTTATTCAACAATGGATTGACTGGTTGAATGTAAGAAATATCGTTTGTGAACAAACCCCAAAATTTTTAAAATTACTTTGATAATGAAAACGTTTTTTCAACTGTACCTTTTCAGTCCAAACAAAGTTTAGTTTGAATTTTTTTTATACCAGTTCAGAAATATGTGGACCTTGATTTCTTTTTTTAAATAAATTTGACTCGAAAGTCCATGTATTACAAAGTTGAAAATTGGAACAACTTGGATTTTTTAAAATATAGCCATTTTGCAGGCCGTACGACGCATGAAGTAAGAAGTGAACAAACTAATCCACTTATCAGATTTGTCCATCAGAATTGGTTGAAAATCTTAATCAGATTCTATATGTATTATAGTAAAGTCCAAATACCTTCGTAAAATGTTAGAAGTCATATTGCAGACTCCGTGGACAGAAGAAGAATTGCGTCAGTAAAAATATTCAATTAAACTGTATTTTGACTGCACCAAAGAGAAAACATAAAAATGTCAAGCCATATTGCAGGCTTCAGTAAATCGGTACATTGAAAAGATGTTGTTCCTGAAAAAATAATTTTATAAACTGTTGTAGAATAACAAAAAAATAGGTATAAGCCGTATTGCAGGCCCACGGTTACAGCAAAATAAACTCACTCAATTTGGTTTCAAATTATACATGTCATTAAAGACGGGTCGGAGTCGGGCTCTCGTTCACAGAGCTACATATAATTGAGATATTGAGATATTACCTGTACTGCCTTAAATACCATAGACTACATATATTCTTGACTATTATCTGTATTTTTTTCAAAACTACTGAGCAAAAGGGAGGAATGATGATATGCCAATTCTCTTTAATAACTTCAGAACTCTTTATTTGAAAATAACATAATATATTTGAGATCCCTACAAATATATTTTTAAAGACCATTTTTTTAAAAAGGTCTCTATTATTATCCTCTCCAAAAAATGGGAAGCTCCCCTATTTATTGATTTCATTTATTTTTTTCGTTATACATACTTTTCTCATATACATAAGTGCCAAATTTCAATTGAATCGACTCAGCACTTTCAGAAAATCAACTGTGACAGACGGACGGACGGACAGACGGACAGACGTATGGGTGATTATATAAGGGTTCCGGTTTTTTCTTTTGAGTTACGAAACCCTTAAAATAATACAGTTTTTTTAGTACTCGAAGAAACTCAAAATTAATTCTCAAAAAAGATTTGTTTTTGGCTAAAACTACAGCTGTAAATGAGTTGGCATAAGCGAGCATTTTTAAAACACAACTTAAGCTAATATTAAGATTTCCAAAAAGTGAGAAGTTTAAAAAGTACAATATTATTATTATTATATATTATTATTATTATATATTTTCTCTATGATAATTTATATTTTGTGAAATGATCGTGTTGTGGTATTTATATGTTAAAAAAAAGAGTATAGTATTTGATGTTGTTAATATATCCTCTTCTTTTGTAGAAATTTTTTGAAAAGCTGAGTTTAATGGAGTCTTCTGTATTAAGTAGAGATTAGAAAATAGCCCTTCGACTTCAACCAGTAGTCTAGAAATGGTAAATTCCACAGTTTTCTATCTATTCTTTGAAGATGGTGTATGTTTGTAGATACTTTTTGAAGCTTTCTTACTTAACAGTTTATTTATATATAGATAAATTAGATGAAATCGTCACAATGAGTCTTTTCTTATTACTCTGGTTTCCCTTTTGCATAAATCTGCAATTTTACATTTAATACTTATTTAGTTATCGTTCAATAAATTATAAATAGTAAGCGAGCATAATTCATGATGTAGGAATGAAGACAATGGCCTAAAATGCTGATGAATTAAAAAAAATGTACTAAATGGTTCGAGGATTGCAAGCATTTGAATGTAGTGTTTAGTGGGGCGGTCGGGAGGTGTGTGTGTGTGTGTGTCACCTTGATGGCCTGCGGGGGCGTCTTGTGCCGCGCGGCGCGCCGCCGGGGCTCGCGGGCGCGCGCCAGGTGCGCGGCCACGGGGGTGAACGTGCAGGGGAGGATTTTCCTAAATCTGCGGAAATATTAAGTTTTTTTTTTTATTTAATTTAATAAAAGTGGCAAACGAACATGCAGTTCACATTGATGTTAAGTGATGACTGCAGCCAATATACATCCACACAAAGGCCGAGGTCAAAATGCAGATGCGTCACCTCTCCTGAGGCCTAAGGTGCTATGCCTCTGTGCCGGAAATTACAGGGCCGTACATTAACACCTGACCGGAACACGATAGTGCTGAACAGTACCATTTAGCGGCAAGTATATTAGGTAATGCGGTGGTACCTATGCCCGAGCTCCGTCGCTGGAGCTCTACCAAAAAATTATTTCGCGCTCGCAATTGAGAGGGTCGGTGGAGTTATGGAGTTACGTGCGTACTAACTACGATTCACCCCTGTAGTCGATAAAGCCCTTGTCGAGCATAAGTATGAACAGAACCAAAAACGTGGAGAACGTGAAGCAAAGTCAAACTTAGCGCATCGACCGAACTCGAGATCGGACTGGGCCACTTCGTTCCGGTGGCATTACGCGACCGAAGGACTCGTGTCGGCGAAAATATGACGTGATACAAATTCTGAAGACGACAATATACTGTTGTTGACTGCCCTTTTGATATCCATTACGGCCACGTGTGAACGACGAATGACAAGTAGATAATTTTTTTGATAAGTATAACCGCCACGCTTTGCTTCTCGCTATCGCTCTTGGTCTTGGATGTCGTCTTTATAAACAAAGCTAATACAATATTACGCTCGCGCCGCGTGACTTCTAGGTGCGAATCACAAATACCCAGTGAGAGGTTTGTAGGGCAGAGCCCTCCCTACTTAAGATACAGGTAAGTTATCTCTATGCTCCAATCGGAAGAAGAGATTCGATGAGGTTCAGTTGGGAAGCACTCATTTTGTACACAGTGATTGTGATCAAACTCAGCCGAAACGTCTAGACCGATTTTTTTGTGTGTGTATAAATACGTTCGGTGGTTCTGAGAATAGTTTTTTTTTTTTTTTTTTTTTTTTTGCTGTTATGGCATTTCTATTACGCATATTGCCAGTGTCAAGTTAAACGATATTTCGTATTTATTTAAGCAGCGTCAAAGTTAGTATAATATCAAGTATAATAATAATATGTAAGTATCAAGTATATAAGTTATCAAGTATAATATGTCAGTCAAGTGAGTTACATTCAAGTTATTCGAGTAAGGCGATGGCTACTTCACCAGAACATTTACAATGAAGTTTTGGAGGCAACCTGAAAGGTCGTGTTTTCGCACTGTTATTCTATTTCACTATACACGGGCACTGTAATAAGCCTATAACAAACAAAATGCCACCAACTTTATTTAATATAACTTAAAAATACACCAAGAAAATGAAATAAAATAAGAGCACCATACGCGTCTTTCAAGGTTCCCGCCAAAACTCCCTGAGAATAGTTACATAACTAACTATTCATTTTTTCATACTGCTGAGGCGATACGAAGTTCGTCGGTGCAGCTGGTATTTTTTTAATAAAATATTGAATGAATACTCACTTATGTATGGGCAGCATTATAGGTGCGAGGGTGGGTGGATTCTTCAGTTTGCTGGCTTCATCTTCTTCGGCCAGCTCGTTCGTGTTCAAGTTCAATTCTAATCGTTCTCCGCGTCCGGACAGCTTGGACGAGTATAGTAGCGCGTTCGCACCGTGGGTCGGCTGAAAGAATTATTTTTGGTTAGATTTATGTGGCGGCTCAGAAACCTATATGTCTTTCAGCTTTGTACCACTGCCAGTTGGACGTTATCTGTCAGTAACTCAGTCCGTTATGGAAAATATTTATTTGATTGACGACCCAGTTAGTCCAGCGGTGTGAGATGACCGTTCGATCCCCGTAGCGCGACAAATATTTGTATGCCCTACAGATATTTGTTTCGGGTGTGGGTGTTTGTGTATGTGTTGTATGTGTACAATAACACAGGTTTATACCTACAGTGGGGCTGTGAGTATAAGCGTATTTTATTTTTTTTATTTATTTCTATGTGTTTTTACGATTTTCCGCATTGAAGGGGAATTCTGATCACGATATACATACGGTGATGGAGCTTTTGTCTTCCGGGACGCGGTCGCCATTATCGCAATATCTCGAATGGTGACCGCGTTCCAGAATAAGATTGGTGCGGAAGGGGATCGTCGGTTCGACGATTTGGTTAAAATCGCGGCCATTTGCATCAGGGCGGCCCGGGCATTCTTTGTTAGGTTTATGCCCAGCAATGGAGATCTTTCGGTTGAAATGACGTTCATAGGAAATTCCGTTATTAAGGAGATAATGGCCACGATGTTCACACGGTGTTGGGGCTGCAGGGTTTTGGAAGCTCGGTGCGGCCTCCCAATAGGTAGACCGACAATTTGGTTAAGGTCGCTGTATGATTGTCCGCAAAGATGGGCAATCTTTGGCAGGTTTTTGCCCAGCAATGGAGATCTTTCGGCTGAAATGATGTCGATACTCACGGAGTGTGTGAGGAGGTACATCCCGGGCAGCAAGCCTTGTAGGTTGGCGAGCGCGGCGTACAGCGTGTGGGTGAAAGAGGCTGGACACTTGACCGGTGTCGCATCAGTTTCGCCGGGTTTTTCTCGCAGATCTCTGAGCAGAGTATCTACTCTGCTCTCCACTCGCATCACGGATACGTGGTTCATCAAAGAAAGTTCAGTTCTGAGGAAATTCTGATATGAAGGAGATAATCGTTGCGATATTCACACGGTGTTGGGGCTGCAAGGTTTCGGAAGCTCGGTGCGGCCTCTCAATAGGTAGACCGACGATTTGGTTGAGGTCGCGGGCAATCTGTATGATTGCCCGCAAAGATTGCACGGACAATCTTTGTGAGGCTTTTGTCCAGCAATGGAGATCTTACGGCTGAAACGATGTCGATACTCACGGCGTGTGTGAGGAGGTACATCCCGGGCAGCAAGCCCTGCAGGTTGGCGAGCGCGGCGTACAGCGTGTGGGCGATGAAGGGCTGGATATTTGATCTATGTCGCGTCAGTTCCACCGGGTCCTGCTCGCACAGACACACTTCGCCGCTCGCGCCGTCCAATCGGACTGGGGAAGTACAGGGGAGTCCCTTACGTCACATAAAATTGCTTGTCCGGAAATCTTTATCCATATGGGACTACTCACACTTATTCACCTTCATTCGCGTTTCGCTGCTGAACGATTTTGGTCACACTTATCGACGCTGAGTGCGGTGGAACAGCGATGTACTCCATCTACAGCACTCGCATGATACAAACACATTTGCCTTCATTTTATTTATTTAATCTTTTATGCACAAAAAATATATTCGTTTTTTGCGAAAGTAGAATAGACGGCTAGAAGCTGAACTGATACATACGTGTCTGGTGTCATGGACATAAGCTAAATTGAGCTGAATAAGTGTGAGTACTCTCTAACACGTTTTTCTATGAACTTGAAAATTTTGCATAATTATTTTTACAGATAAAATTATTATATCACGATAGTGAATGTTGATACTGATATTTGAATATTCTAATTTTGGTTAGTTATAATTTGTATGTATGTATCCTCACGCTAAGTCCCTTATGGGGTAGGCAGAGAATGTAGAGCGCCAAATATACAGGCCCTGACACAACTCAGGCGTTTTTTCAATATTCATCGTTTGATAATTCGGGGATAGACAGTTAAGGTAATATGGCGGTATCTGAAGAAGAATACTGTCTGAAGGTGAGGTCAAGAGTCTTAGGAACCAACGTGCATGTATGAAGAGAATGAAGAAGAAGCAAGTGAAGTGTGTCAGAACCGGGCTATCCGGCGCTCCACACCCTCTGCTTACCCCGTGAAGGACTCGGCGTGAAGCTACATACATACAAGACGTTCACATATGAAATATACTTGTAGTTCGTAATGCCTCTAGGACCAACCAGAATATCAGCCCTGCAGCCACTGTTGCAGCAATCACCTGAGGTGTCTTCCCACAACCAAACATGTTACAATTCATTTTTAAAGAAAAATGGAAAGAAAAATTTGACTTCAGGCGAGACTCGAACTCGCGGCCACTGGGAATCTAGTCCAGCCTAGTAAGTCGTTAATGCGAAATAATATGAAACAATTATTAAGGGTAAAAGCGACTTCTTTACGATATTCAATAAACTGCAAAGTCTATTATATCGGTTGCCTAACTAGCATAGTTGGTAATAGATGGCGCTGCTGCTACCATAAGGCAATGCAATAAATGTGAAGGAAAGATTTGACAAATCGGGCAGGACTTCAGTAGCTCAGTTGGAAGAACGGCTGGACTAGATTCCCAGTGGCCGCGAGTTCGTGTCTCGCCTGAAGTCAAATTTTTCTTTAAAAAATAAATATATTTCACAAGCATGTGTTAATGCGAAATAATATGAAACAATGTTACAATTCTTTTACTTTATTTTTAATTTTTAGTATTGTTTAGTTGTTGTGTGTATACCAAAAAAATAAATATTTTTCTTTCTTTCTTCCACATACCGGCCATAAGGGAGGCGTGTTTCCTGAGCAGGAGCGAGAGGGCGAGGGCGTTCTTCCTGCTCTCCGCCACCAGGGAGGCGCCCAGGTCCAGCTGGTACTCCGGGATCGGCTCCAATATCACTTCTCCCGTTTTGTTCTGAAACATACTGCCTATTACATATTTTCTTTTAACTACCCATTGAAACAGGTATTTTTTTTTGGTTTGTTGTGTTCTTTTTATTTGTAACCTTTTTAATTTTTTTTGACCCTCTTTCTTTATTATTTTTTTATGGATGTACTGTGTTTTTTTTCTCGACCGAATGAAGAGTTTTGTATTGTATTAGGTTCGGTTGCACTAAAATTATAATAAATATTAACGTTTCATATCCTTCTCTAGCTTAAAGAAATCTGTCAAAGTTAGAGAAGGATATGAAATGTTTCAAAATCTTTAACAAATATCTTTGTGCAACCCAGGCTAACTGTAACGAAAGGATGTAAAATTTTACATTAACTTTAACTTCAACATATATTTTGTTTTGTTTTCTTTTTATGTTATGGAAGTGGCAAACGAGCATGCAGTTCACATTGATGTTAAGTGATGACTGCAGCCTATAGTAGGGTTGTTGAGGAAGTGATTATGAGGAAGAGGAGGAGGAAGAACGTACGTAACTTCACGCCTATAATCCCCGAAGGGGTAGGCAGAGGTAAATGCATGCATTCAAGCATACATGCAAACACCCACGACTCGCCGGTTACGTTTTCGCCCATGTAGCAGGTGGCGAACCTGTTGCCATCTCCGGGCACATTGCCAAACTCCGAGGTACCCTACTGGGAAACTTCCAGAAAATGGAAAAATCCCAATAGCACCAGAGATATAGGATTTTTAATCGTTATCTCTGATAGTCCCCGACCCGGGAATCGAACCCAGGACCCCCAGCGTAGTAGTATTGGCCTGCTACCACTACGCTACTGAGGCAGTTAATGATATAATAATAATAATGAACCGTTGAAACGTCCCACTGCTGGGCACGAGTCTCTTCCCTTCTTGAGGGGAGGCCTGGAGCTTACTCCACCACGCTGCTCCAATGCGGGTTGGTGGAGATAACGGTTAGTGGCCAACCCGCTGTCGGATGTTTTCAAACCGCCCATACATATGGCCGGGGACAATGTTTAACGACTGCTATTTATCTATAGCAACCGGGACCGTTGGTTGAATGTGTTCGAGGTGAGGCTCATCGCAGGGCTTCAATAGAAATAGGACATCGCAACAGTGTCCTGACAGATCCTACTACGGATGACGCCAGAATACTGTTGCAACTATATCAATTGTCAATGAGCTAATGTTGTTTAATTATTTTTTTTAAATGAAGAATGTAATTCATGTGAACGTATAGAGCGTCATGGTCTTTGACCAAGCTCTAAATGGAGAATAAAAAAAAAATACCGGGACCGTCGGCTTAACCCTTTATTCCCATCGGCCCCCTCTGAGACCGGCACCGGGGTGGTCGTTAGTTTCATTTTCCCCCTTCATAGTTATACTGCAATGGTTTATTCGCATTTAGTATCGGACGTTAGGTACCAATAGTAAAAAATTGACTTAGGTGTCAATTTTTCAATTTGACAATTTGTCAATGATTTCGTCATGAGTGTCGTTTTCATGGTTCTTGTGGGTGTTGAATTCGATAGTGGTGTCAAAATATGGATCCAAGATGGCGGCTGCTAGAAGTTGTCAACTTTTTCGTCATGGGTGTCGTTTACATGGTTCATAAGGGTGTTGAATCTGATAGTGGTGTCAAAATGTAAATCCAAGATGGCGGCTGCATGGAATTGGCAACTTTTTCGTCATGGGTGTGTCGTATTCATGGTTCTTGAGGGTGTTGAATTCGATAGTGGTGTCAAAATGTAAATTCAAGATGGCGGACAGACTTTTTCTTTCAAAATATGATATGGGTATCAATTTCGAGGTTTTTTGGGGTGCTGATTACGAAAATGCATCCGATCTGAAAAATGATGACATTCGGTCCAGCAGTTACGGACAAGTTCCGTAACATACTCGTATCTACACAACACACGCACACAAAAAAAGATGAGTGAATGATACAATGTAATTAAGAAATTTGAAATGAAAATAAGAATGCAGTCTTTATTTCTTTGTTAATTAGGTACTTAAGTCGAATATTAATAATCAAAATAAAAGATCTCTGTTTTCTTTTTTCAATCATTAACGATCCATGTTCTCCGAATTATCTTCAAACAAAATTTAACTTTCTCGGCGACTCCCACAGTCTTTCTCTTCGTTCATCGGAGAATTTGACGCTTGCAATACCTTCCCACCATTCTGTTTTTTTGTCGAAATCTTTGGTAATATCTGCGATTAAGCTCTGGAACACGCTGCCCCTTGACATTCGTAAGTCTCCCTCTAAGCTTTCATTCAAACGAAAGCTCTATAGTCACTTTCTGGAGTCGATGCCTTAGTTTTAACTTTCTGTCGTCCTATGCATATATATTTATAATATATTATTGTATATATTATCTATATACTGTATAAGTTATGTATATGTCGGAGTGGAACCTGAATGTGACTGCTGGCGCCACCTGGTTTGTCGGAGACGTAACCTAATTATGACTAGGGTAGATTGTTCAATAGAGAATTCTAGGTGGCGCCACGGTCGGCGTAGGTTCTTGAAATTGTTATCTTAGAGGGGATAGTTACTAGCCGATATCGGGGTTATAAAGGCTAGAAAATAGTTCATGACAGTCAGTCATAGAGTAACAGTCGATCAGTCAGTCACACAGTTGAATGGAATTATTATAGCGCAGTTATGCTGCCAGTTAGAAAAGTGAACGTCAGTGATATTAAAATGATATAACGCGGGTAGTTCTGAATCAAATGTGCAGAAGACTAGTGATAGTAGTAGTATCGTATCCTGATAAATATGGTTGCCCGGTCCGAAGGGTTTCTTGGCGTTCTTCCCTGCCGGAAGTAATCGAATGGGCGGATCTTTGGCAATATACGACTTTATTCTGCCAACCTGTGCTTTATTTCATCATCCGCTCGAGTACCCACCTACAGATGCCCACAAACATGAGTAACATATCGGCTTATGGAAAGACACGCCCACAATCATACCCACATGTCCTGACTGGAGGCCCTCCTGCCGATATATATATTACTTATGATACGTAAATATAATAATTATATCTAATATATTTTTATCTTTTTATTGATTGTTAAATACAATTTATAATGTTTTTGTTTCCAAACAATACCTATTTCTTACTGTCCATATAGTTTTTATTATTGCACCCCTACTATCAGTATCCCACTACCTCAAGGTTGACTGGTAGAGAATGCCCTATGGCATTAAGTCCGCCTTATGTACTAGGTGCATTAAAGTTTAAATAAATAAAAGAATTGAATACTATTAATCAAAATTAATTGTAGAGAGATTAATTTTATAAAAAATAATTTGAAAGCCGTTTTCCCTGACAACCGGTTTCTTAGCTCATCGTATTAAATATACCAATCCAACATTGCTAAGAAGTCGTTCACTGGGACAATTGATGGAAGAGAAGATATGTATTGCCATAGATACAGTTCCGTAAAGCCCCGAATATTTCGATTTTTTTTGTTGCTTACGCGTATAAACATAATCTTAATATATATAAATCTCGTGTCACAATGTTTGTCCTCAATGGACTGCTAAACCACTAAACCGATTATAATAAAATTCGCACACCATGTGCAGTTCGATCCAACTTGAGAGATAGGATAGCTTACATTACGCTATGACTAATAGGAGCAGAGCAGCGCGGGCGAAGCCGGGGCGGGCCGCTAGTATTGTATGTAATGTATGTCAATAAAATTAAAACAAACAGGAACAGCGCCAGTGGCGGGTGGGGAGGTCTCGCTCGCTTGTTCGGGCCGGCATCGCGCTGCGGCGTGTGTGTGCGTTGCCATGGATACGAGACGCGCATGCGCAATGAAATTCCTCATAAATTCCTCTTAAATTTTGAGGAAGCGGTAGCCGGAAGAGGATTTTTTTGTTTTTTATTTTTGAGGATGCGGAAACGGTTGAGGAAACCAAAATATTGCGGAACTTCCTCATTATGAGGAAGAGGAAGAGGAATCCTCAACAACCCTAGCCTATAGATACCCACATAGAGACCGAGATCAAAATGCAGATGCGTTACCATTCCTGAGGCCTAAGTTGTGATGTTATGCCTTTGTTCCAGAAATTACAGGGAAATTACACTAACCCAACCGTAAAATTTTTACTAATAGTAGATCTTCAGTGACGGAACTCCGTGTAGGCACATGATTGTGTTCAGCACTATCATTTAGCACAGAGGTTCCCAAACTATTTTTCTTGTAGACCCCTTTCAATTTTTTTCTGGTTTCGGTGGACCCCCTTGCTAACATTTATATCACTTGCCCATATATCCAATTTTTATTTACGCATATACGTAGGCCCCATCGAGTCTCCCATAGTCCCCAGGGGGTCTATATGGACCACTTTGGAAATCACTGATTTAGCAGATAGGTAAGGTAATGCGATGGTGATGACGCCCTCGAGCTCCTACACTTAATACTCTACTACCAGTAGAAAAGTCAAGAATAATCGAAAAAAATGATGTGTGCAAACTTGCAAACTGTGCAACTCACCCGGACTTTATGCGGACAATGTATGATGACGTGTAAGGATTCCTGCGTCGTATTGTTTTGTAACCGCCACTTTCTGTACGAGCGAGGCGGCGGCAGCTCGAATATGGAATCTGCGAATATTTTCATATAATAATAATATAACAAATAATGGCAATCCATTATACGTCCCACAGCTGGGCACGAGTCTCTTCCCCTTTTTTTTAGGGGGAGGCCTGGAGCTTACTCCACCACGCTGCTCCAATGCGGATTGGTGGAGGTGGATGGGTTAGTGGCCAACCTGCTGTCGGATGTTTTCAAACCGCCCATAAGGCCTCCGACGAGGTTTAACGACTGCTATCTATCGATAGCAACCGGGACCGACGGCTTAACGTGCCCTCCGAAGCACGGAAACGGGCATTTAATTTGCCACTAGCGGTCACCCATCACACTACCCGACCGCGTCCGCAGCGCTAGTAGATCGCTTACGATCTACACCAGCCGCTGGGCCATGCGCGCTTCGTATTTTCATATTCTAGTACAATTCACACAACCCTTCAGCCGAAATACGTTTACTGTGGGTCAAAGCCTCAATATTTTATTGCTTTGTTGCAATCATAGAACAACTCGGTCCACCGGTCGCGGTGGACCGGAGGGAAGTAGCCATAGCGTTTATTACCGATGCAAAACAGTCTGTCATTCTCCCCTAATCACGCACAACACTGTTGTGGGCGTCTTTGGGGAAGACTTTGTTCAGCAGTGGACGTGTTTCGACTCGAGTGATGGAAAGGAATATTTGAAAAGGAAATGGTTCAATAAATTATTCACAATACCTTTACAGGAACATTGATAATAATCTTTCTGTGGTTTAGTTTTATTCTTTTCATCGGTGGATTGCCTTCTTTCGGGGCTGGGACACTCAGTTTTTTCTGGCGGCGTTATTGTGGGTTTTTCATCTTCATCCATATCCATTTCTGTATGGAATTTAAAAAGGAATTATTAGAAGACACGAATCATTTGATCATCATGACTAAATATAACAAGCTTCCTTGATCCTAAGTGAACACCGCATCTTATCTATTCATATATAAAAGAAAGTCCCCCGCCGCGTCTATCTGATAAACTGTCGCGATAAACCCAAAGACTGCACTGCACCGATATTCATGCGGTTTCCACCAATAGATACAGTGATTTTTGGCGAAGGTTTGTGTATATAACATAATATAATTTGTGAAATTTTGTGTTTGTTGGAATATAACGAGTGTTGGAGGTGTCAAAACTTTTGTCATATAACAAAATAATGGAAGATAGAGTATTTCCTCTTTGATAGATCTACATAAAAGTCTGCAATTGCATATATTATCTATCTTTTAAGGCTAGCTTACTATACCTATTATAATTTCCGAAAAATTGGTAAATTACAGTGCAGTAATTGGAAAGCTATTTAGACCGATACAGTTCTTCTTAGTCGTGCACTCTTGGCAGAGTGGTCGTGGCCATGTATCGTGCAATTTTTTGTGACTTCTTCATAACTCACGTGGGAGGTTAGTGCAGTGGTTTCCCGTTGCCTTCTGCACCAGAATTTTTTGGGGGTACTTAGTCCCCAAGGCTTCGGACGCCTCTTCCGAACAGGTTGTCCCGACGGGTGTGTATGGTTATTTTTTTTTAATTTTTTTTTTTATGTTATAAAAGTGGCAAACAAGCATGCAGTTCACATTGATGTTAAGTGATGACTGCAGCCTATAGACAACCACACAATGACCAGAGGTCAAAATGCAGATGCGCTGCCACTCTTGAGACATTAGATGTTATGCCTCTGTGCCGGAAATTACAGGGCCGTACATTACCACCTGACCGGAACACGATAGTGATGAACACTACCATTTAGCGGCAAGTATATTAGGTAATGCGGTGGTGCCTACGCCCGCGAGCTCCGTCACTGGAGCTCTACCACCAGTAAAAACCGTTATACCGTATTAACACTTATCAAATTTAATCACATATATTATCTCACCTCTCATGATGTCTATAACAAGCATATTGTCTTCTTCGTCACTGGATACATCAATATCCTTCAGATCGAAGCTCGTGTCGGGAGTTATCGCCGGAGTCTTGCTCGCGTTGCTGTCTGCACGCGACTGCCGTCGGATTAATTTTATTTTTTCCGAAGGACTGCAATCAATATGAAACGTTGTACAGGGTATTTTTTTTCTAATTAACTCTCCAGATCAGGGGTTCCCAAACTATTTTTCTTGTAGATCCCTTTCAATTTTTTTCTGGTTTCGGTGGACCCCCTTGTTAACATTTATATCACTTTCCCATATATCTCATTTTTATTTACGCATATACGTAGACCCCATCGTGTCTCCCATGGACCCCAGGGGGTTTATATGAACCACTTTGGGAATCACTGCTCTAGATCAATCCCAACAACATTTGTTCTACGATTTTTTACAAATCTTGATAAATAACTCAAAAAATAAACAAAACAATTTTTTCAAAAGTTCAAAAGAGCATTGCCACCGCTGTGTCACCCCGGAACATCGAGCAAGGTGCGAGCATACCTACGCTAAGAGTAAATGCCACTTTAGAGGCAAAAAATAATTTTAACTTTTCAAAGTAGTGAAAACTACATTAGCATTGTTGTGATTTGAAAGTCTAGAAATCGAAAAATCGACAGTAGAAAGAGACACACACATAAATTCATAAGATTTAACGTGGGAGGAAATGAGACAGAAAGCATTATAGTGTTTTTTGTTTTTTTTTTGTTTTTCACTTCTTTTCCACTCCAGACGAAAAATGACGTATTTCGGCTGGAGTGTGTCCAATGCTGGAAAAAGCCTTCCCCAAAGACGCCGACAAGTGTTGTGCGTCATTAGCGAATTATGCTATAATCGCCACGCATTCGGATTGGCGGTAGTTCGATCGCAGGACGCTGCTGCCCCATCTTGCGTTATTGCACTTACTACCCCATTAAAATGGTTCGACCGCTATTTTCCGGTTAACTCACTGGACTAGTGGAAGAATTATCTTCCAGTAGAAAAAAAATCCTCAGCTAGTGGGCGGTGGGTTGCCACGTCCCGACGCCGCGTTTCACTTCTACCACGTGGGAATTGCAAACATATATTTTACTTTATTTTAAAGAAAAATGGAAAGAAAAATTTGACTTCAGGCGAGACTCGAACTCGCGGCCTACTGGGAATCTAGTCCATAATAAATAATAGGGTAATAGATGGCGCTGCTGCTACCATAAAGCAATGCAATAAATGTGAAGGAAAGATTTGAAAAATCGGGCAGGACTTCAGTAGCTCAATTGGAAGAGCGGCTGGACTAGATTCCCAGTAGGCCGCGAGTTCGAGTCTCGCCTGAAGTCAAATTTTTCTTTCCATTTTTCTTTAAATAAAATATATTTCACAAGCATGTGTTAATGCGAAGTAATATAAAAACAATTATTAAGGGTAAAAGCGACTTCTTTACGATATTCAATAAACTGAAAAGTCTATTATATCGGTTGCCTAACTGGCATAGTTGGTAATAGATGGCGCTACTGCTACCATAAAGCAAGGCAATAAATGTGAAGGAAAGATTTGACAAATCGGGCAGGACTTCAGTAGCTCAATTGGAAGAGCGGCTGGACTAGATTCCCAGTAGGCCGCGAGTTCGAGTCTCGCCTGAAGTCAAATTTTTCTTTCCATTTTTCTTTAAATAAAATATATTTCACAAGCATGTGTTAATGCGAAGTAATATAAAAACAATTATTAAGGGTAAAAGCGACTTCTTTACGATATTCAATAAACTGAAAAGTCTATTATATCGGTTGCCTAACTGGCATAGTTGGTAATAGATGGCGCTACTGCTACCATAAAGCAAGGCAATAAATGTGAAGGAAAGATTTGACAAATCGGGCAGGACTTCAGTAGCTCAATTGGAAGAGCGGCTGGACTAGATTCCCAGTAGGCCGCGAGTTCGAGTCTCGCCTGAAGTCAAATTTTTCTTTAAAATAAAATATATTTCACAAGCATGTGTTAATGCGAAATAATATAAAACAAATATATTTTACTTTTGAGGTACAGGATCCTAAAAAGTAGGCACACTCACGGTATGAGCGCCAGCTGCAGGAGGTGTCGGAAGGCGCGGTGGGTCCTGGTGACGGCGCTCTCCTTGCAGGTGGGGAACTCGCTGCCCAACACCACCACGTTCACCTTCTCGCCGTCTGGTCACCAAACACTATCGATTAGATATCACAAATGTGTAGACCGGACGAGCTGCAGGGATTGTCACAATGGCTCGTTCTTAAGTAGAATTGATAAGGAAAATAAACAGCCACACTGAATCCCAATGCCATCAACTCTTTTTTTCAGTTTGTAAAACAGGAACCGAGACATTCTATTGTTAAACATAAGTGTACTTTGGCATTTATAATATTAAGTAGGGAAGAAGGGATTTATTCTCAGTGATCATAAAGTAGGTGTACCACGGGCAATGACTGATAACCTGTTTACTATCAGTAGTTGTTCCATAGATACATTCAATTCCCAGTAGTACAACTAGTTAGACCGAGGAAAGAACTACTCACTCGAGTTGAACTATCGGTAAAGATATTTCCCCACAGAACAACCAGTTGAACTATTTTACTTCTCCGTAGTACAACCAGTTGGACATCGCAGTTGTACCACGGGTCGGTCACACATAAATGGTTGTTGGAGTCCTAAATGATAAATAAACATTTTGACTTTTGAGCCCACTTCGCTCGTCCCTTATCGAGTGGGACGTAAAATCCAGTTGAACCCGCGACCCTTCGAATCAAGCGATCGTCACGCACCGCTGGACTAACCGAGTCGTTTTAAGGTTCGGTTGTACCAACATGTTTGTTAGTTACATTTTACATTCTTCTCTCTTTAAAGATAGCCTGATAGCCTAAAGAAATCTTTTAAAGATAGCCTGGGTTGCACCACGATATGTGTTAAAGTCATTGTAATATTTCACATCCCTCTCTAACTTTAACATATTTCTTTAAGTTAGAGAAGGATGTGAAAGGTTACAATAAATTTAACTTTAACAAATATCGTGGTGTAACCCAGGCTTAGTGTCAAGCTTGCCACATGCGGCCATGACGACAATTTTTACTGGTGGTAGAGCACCAGGGACAGAGCTCGCGGGCGTTGGCACCACCGCATTACCTAATATACTTGCCGCTAAATGGTAGTGTTCAGCACTATCGTGTTCCGGTCGGGTGGTAATGTACGGCCCTGTAATTTCCGGCACAGAGGCATAACACCTTAGGCCTCAGGAGTGGTAACGCATCTGCATTTTGACCTCGGTCTTCACTTGAGTGTGATGAAACAAAAAAAAAGAGGAGCAATGGCAGTTACCGGGGCCCACGGCGCCGCAGACGGCCAGCGGCAGCGTCCAGGGCCGGTCGTGCTGCAGCAGGCAGGCGAGGGCGGCCTCGCTGGCGACGAGCTGCGCGCCGTGCCCCGCCGCGTACTGCGCCAGCTCCCGCTGCACCTCGGGCAGGGGTAAGATGGATGATGATTTTTCCGCTGTCAAAGTTATGTTCGCTTTAATCAATTTTGCGCGCATGGCCCGGCTGCTGGTGTATATCGTAAACGATCTACTCGGTTAAGCACTACGGGCGCGGTCGGGTAGTGTGATGGGTGACCGCTAGTGGCAAATTAAATGCGCGTTTCCGTGCTTCGGAGGGCACGTTAAGCCGTCGGTCCCGGTTTTTATCGATATATAGCAGTCGTTAAACTTTGTCGGCGGCCTTATGGGCGGTTTGAAAAACATCCGACAGCGGGTTGGCCACTAACCCCAACACCTCCACCAATCCGCATTGGAGCAGCGTGGTGGAGTAAGCGTGGAGAGGCCTGGCTCCCCCCAAAAAGGGGAGAGACTCGTGCCCAGCAGTGGGACGTATAATGGGTTGCCATTATAATCAATTTTGAACACATTTTTTTATCACACACATTTTAAAGCCAGGTCGTTGCGCGATACTATTTTCGATAAAGTATATAGTTGCTTGCCGATATCGGGTTTATAAAGGCTGGCAAATAGTTCATGACAGTCAGTCGGTGACAGACGGTCACAGTCACACGGTTGAATCGAATTATTGTAAGGCAGTTATGCTGTCAGTTAGAACAGTGAACGTCAGTGATATAGAGTGGGTAGTCCTGAACTTGTGATAGTAGTAGTATTTTATCCTAATAAATATGGTTTCCCGGTCCGAAGGGTTTTTTGCCCGTTCTTCCCTGCCGGAAGTAATCGAATGGGCAGATCTTTGGCAATATACGACTATCTTCTGCCGACTTGTGCTTTATTTCATCATCCGCTCGAGTACCCACCTAACATATCGACTTATGGAAAGACACGTCCACAACACTACCCATATGTCCTGATTGAATAGCCCTCCTGCCGATATATATATATATATATATATATATTTTATTGATAATAGTATCGCGTGACAACCCGACTTTAAAAAGTGTGTGACAAATATAAAACGAGAGTGTTTAAAAAAAAAAACATTTTTTTATGTATTGAAGGTGGCAAACAAGCACGCAACTTACATTAATGTTAAGTGCTGACTGCAGTTCAAGGAAATCTAATTGTTTTTTATATTATTTCGCAATTATACAAACAAACGAAATGCTTTTATTTGTAAAAGAAAAAACGGAAAAAAGAATTGGACTTCAGGCGAGACCCGAACTTCGGCCACTGGGAATCTAGTCCAGCCGCTCTTCCAACTGAGCAACCGAAGTCCTGCCCGATTTGTCAAATCTTTCCTTCGCATTTATTGCATTGCCTTATGGTGGCAGTAGCGGCATCTATTGCCAACAATGCTAGTTTGCTAGTTAGGCAATCGATATAATAAAGAATCATGGCAAGTTTCATACACTGATTTGTACAAAAAAAGTTAGAAATTGGTACAAGGTAAAATGGATTAGAAATATTATCTAGGGAACCTAAAGAACATTTTCTGGTATTTAAAATATTTTTAAATCACCGGAATAAAAATCGTCTTTCCTAACAACAGTAGAAGCACTCCATACTAAAGTTCAATTTAAAACTTTTTATTCCGGAGAGTTAAAAATATATTTAGTATCAGAAAATGTTGTATAGGTTCACTGGATAATTATTTCCATGCTGTTTTACCGTGTACATTTTTTTCATTTTTTCACAACAACAACAACAACATTTTTTTTACAAATCTTGCCACGATCCTTTGCAGATTAATGTCGTAAAGAAGTCGCTTTTACCCTTAATAATAGAACAGAAAGAAATCTGCCTAACTAGCATGGTTGGCAATAGATGGCGCTACTGCTACCATAAAGCAATGTAATAGATGTGAAGGAAAGATTTGACAAATCGGGCAGGGCTTCAGTAGCTCAATTGGAAGAGCGGCTGGACTAGATTCCCAGTAGGCCGCGAGTTTGAGTCTCGCCTGAAGTCAAATTTTTCTTTCCATTTTTCTTTAAAATAAAATAGAAAGAAATCTACACAGAAATCAGCGGTGAAAATGTAGATGCGTTGCCATCCCTGAGACCCAAGTTGTAATGTCTCTGTGATAGTTATTACGGGGCCATAATCATCTAACCGGAACACGATAGTGCTGAACACTACCATTTGGTAGTAGATAGATTAGGTAATGCGGTGGTGGCCACAGCCGCAAGTTCCAGTATTAGAACTCTACCACCAGTATATATGTAGTTAGTCCAGCGGTGCGAAACCACCGTTTGATTTGAAGGGTTGCGGGTTCGATCCCCGCACCGGAACAAATATTTGTATGACCTACAGATATTTGTTTCGGGTCTGGGTGTTTGTGTATGTGTTGTATGTGTACATCGGCACCCACGACACAGGTTTATACCTACTGTGGGGCTGTGAGTGTAAGCGTATTTTTTTATTTTTTATTTTATATAGTATAGTATAAATAAAAATAAGTCAGGGTTTCCTTCCTGATGCTATAACTCCAGAACGCAAGTGCCGATTTCCACGGTTTTGCATTCGTTGGAAACGTCTCGGGCTCCGTGAGGTTTATAGCAAAAACGATCCACGCGGGCGAAGCCGCGGGCAACAGCTTGTATAGTATAAATATGGATATTTTGAATTACAACAAAGATTGATGTCAAAAGTCGATCACGGGCCAAAATATTTAGTCAAAGTAAATTTGGCCCTAAACAAAAAAAGATACGAGACAGGAAAGCAACTCACTGGGGAGCACAAATCTGCAGAGATGCTTGTTGCACGGCTCCGGCACCGAGCACGGCCTCATGATAGTGACTCGCTTCGTCAGATCCGGCAGCTCGATCTGAGGCAACGTTGATATGTTTACCTGCAAATAGGATTATTTGATTTGTACTACTTATTTTTCGCAATAACACATGCGAGTGAACTTGAGAAATTAAAGAAAAAACGGAAAGAAAAATTTGACTTCGGGCACTAATCGAACCTGCGAACTCTGGATAACCAGTCCAGCCGCTTTACCACTAAGCTACCGAAATCCCACACCGATGCGTCAAATTTTACTTTCCCTTTTTTGATTTTTAACCGATTTGGACTGGTTATCCTGAGGTCGCAGGTTCGATTCCTGCCCGAAGTAGAATTTTTCTTTCCGTTTTTCCTTTAATTATTAGATTTGTTAAAGTGCCGGTTAAGTATAAAAAAGATGTGTGCAATTCACATGTAGAAGTGAAAACATTGGAAAACATTTTCATTCCTAAGATGGTTTGCTCATGTTTTAAAAGCTTTTTTTGTGTAAGAAAGGTGGCAAACAAGCATGAGCTCACATTGATGTTAAGAGATGACTGCAGCCTAAAAACATCTACATAAATTTTAGCTGTAATCGAATTTTTACTGGTGGTAGAGGTCCAGTGACGGAGCTCGCGGGCGTAGGCACCATCGCATTACCTAATATACTTGCCGCTAAATGGTAGTGTTCAGCACTATCGTGTTCCGGTCAAGTGGTAATGTACAGCCCTGTAATTTCCGACACAGAGATATAACACCTTAGGCCTCAGGAGTGGTAACGCATCTGCATTTTGACCTTGGTCTTTGTGTGGGTGTCTATAGGCTGCAGTCATCACTTAACATTAATGTGAACTGCATGCTTGTATCCACTTCCATTACTTAAGAAAAAAAAACGAAGACCGCCTGGTTGTGTCGCTTATTTGCTATGTATCTGTCATATACAGAAATATGTCACAATTCAAAGGTATCTTTTTCACTTTGTATAATAATAAAATGTATAAAGGTAGGTAGTTGAATCTCATTGTTGGGGTTCTCACATTATTGTATTGCTACTGAGCTGAATACACTCCATAGTTCCAAACATGTGTTTTCATTAATTCCTGGACATAATAGTATCCATATCTTTTTCTTTTGTAAAAGCATTTGGTGTACAATAAAGAATATTCTATTCTATTATTTCAGTGTTCTGTACAAGTCAATGTACACACAGAACTTCCCATGAATTTTTATGAAGTAATTATATTCATACAAATACTTACACTTATTAAATCTTTTTCGACAATCATCTCGCAGCTATCATTCTTCGACTCGAACGGTATTTGAGCAACCATTTCATATACTTGGGGATATGATTTTAGTTCATTAGCTCGGACTTTGAACTGGGCCTCATATACTGTCTCGACTGGGGGCTTGGGTCGGAGCGCGCGGGTACAGTGGCTGTTGGCCCAGAGGGTTTTGGCCCATGCTATGTATTCTTTCTGTTCTTTTTCATATACCTCTTGTAAGTCCTGCAAAATTGACAATAGTTAGTACTTGTGATGTTAACACACATTTTAAAAAAAGAAATGCATCCATGTTTTTCTATATAAAAATATTATAAGTGCAAAAGTGTGTTTATTTGTATGTATGTTTAGTCTTCCAGTCAAAACGGCTGAACCGATTTTGATGAAAATTAATTTGTGCCAAAAATTACAAATAACAATGAATTATAGTCGTTGACTGTTTTGTAGACTTCAATAAAGTTTTGAAATTTTTGTCTATTTACTCTGGCTAATCTCAGAAATACTTAAGACTGATTTCCACATGTTTTATGTGAGTAAATTAACCTACGTAATTCTCTTTTAAAGTAATCAGATTTCTAGCCTGAGAAAATAATATGAAACACACACAGACAAAGTTGCTAGTATGTGCTTAGTATTATTTTATACATACCTCAAAAAGTTTATAATCTTGTTTGGTGGCTCGAGGCATAAACTCCTGACTTAATACATGTGGATTTCGCGATGAGAGTACTTTCATGCACTGGTAATGCTGGTTCGAAGATAGCAAAGACAATTTTGGGTATGGTGGTATAGTTCGTAGGCATGGCACAAATATACGATGGATTTTGTTTTCCTAAAAAAAAAAACATATTAGCTACATAGATCACCTATATTTCAGTTGGAGGTAATTTGTAAAATAAGGAACAATTTGTTGATGTGTGATAAGGAACAATTATGTGATTTTCAATGAAAACCCAATTTAAATAAAATCTAAAATTCAAAAATGTTAATTTCTTTTTATCTCTTTCTAGAATTAACTTTATTTCTGAACGTTAACATCAGTAAATAGAATAATCTCAATAGAACCAGAAATAAAGGATTTTAAATCTGTGCGTTAAACACATTACTTTCTTAATTTTTTCCTAAGGGGCCACTCAAGTATTACGTGAGCACTTACTTACGTGAGATCTTTGCTCTGCTTATTTTGGATGACATGGGGGGTAGGGGAGTCTAGATGATGATTACGTCATCGGTAGTTATTTACTTTTTTTCACTTTTATAATTATAATATTAAAAAAAACAATACATTAATTGAAAAATGTTTACATAAGCATGGGGGGAGGGGTTAAGAGCTTTGCTTATGTTTGCTGATAAGGGGGATGGGGGGGTAAAGAATTGTAATAAATCTGCTTACGTAATACTTGAACGGCCCCTAATGTGCCAAAAGAATAACTTCAATAAATGTTTCTGAGATCTGACAATATGAAGGACAAGGAAAGACTTACACTCAGTTGTCTTTGGAATATTTTTTTCCAGTCAATCTTTTCATGCTCCTCCTCTGAGTCACTCGAGATCATTGGATCTCGGAATTTGTTGCGGACAATTTTTTCTGTTGCACTGTGTTCAAAGTCACCATCTCTCAGGAAAGTTACATCAGGCTCGGAATAATACCTGGTGAATAAGATTAATTTATTTATTTTCAAAGAGTTTCAGCATGAGCTAGAGGACGTAGGGAGCACCGCATCACCTAATCTATCTGCCGCCAAATGATAGTATTCAGCTCTATCGTGTTCCAGTTACATGGTAATGTAAAACGATAATAACTATCACAGAGACAAATCAACCAAGGTATAAGGGGTGACAATGTATCTGCATTTTAACCTCTGGCGTGTGGCTGCAGTCATCACTTAACATCAATTTGTACTATATGCCTATTTGTCAAAATTTTTTTTTGTTTGATATTAATAATGGTAAATATCTATGTAAAGGAGGGTCCTGTACAACAATTTTTGGTACTTAGGAGATTTTTCGTGTGGGAGTCCGATTCGCACTTGAACGGGTGTTTACTTTGTCAACTAAACTTTTGTTTAAGGAAGAGGTAATCTGTATACTACTTCTGTGAAAGTACATGGTGATGACGATAACAATTAATCAATAAGTATTATTCATCACAATTTTTAACATATAGTATACTATTTCGATTGAATTAAACATTGTTACTTACCAATCAAATTGCCGAATGTGTTCCATGCTGTTGCTCACTTAACACATGAAATATTAAGAAAAAATCACAGATACTACTTAATAATGAAATCATAAGCTTAAGAATATTAATAGTATTAAAATGAATATCATAGCTTTTACACAATAAACTTAAAGATTGCAACCAATTTTTACAATCAAACACATGCCATATTACTTTTTTGTGCTATTTTGCCTGGAAATTAGAACTGTCACTGTCAATAGTGTCAATGTCTTTTTGCGTTCCACTTTTTGCTTGCAACGATTATACAGGTTAGAAGGAGACCGTTTCAATTGTATGCTTTTAAAAATTATAAGGTTTTTATTTATGCTATACTAGCGGACCCGACAGACTTCGTCCTGTCAAAAAAAAAGTAATTTGGCAGTCTTTCGTTCCTACCTATTTTAAAGTCAGGGTCAAAAAATTCTCCTGAACAGAACCGTCAGTCCGTCACCCTGGTTTGACGTTAGGAACGCACCTACATTGCTTAGTGAGTGCTTGTAATTTTATATAAAGTTTATTTCATAGTAATAAAGCTCAAATTGGCTCTACGTTTTAGTTAGAAAACGTTTGTATGGGAAAAAGAAAAGGGCTGTTTTTAGGGTTTTCCCGGTAGTTATTCAAATTTTTCTCACCTTTTAAACCTCTCTTAGACCTTCAGGAATTACCTCACTATAGATTATTTAAAGCTTAAAGCTTTGAAGAATTTATATATTAAAGATTGAAGCTTTCTTCTTTATTAAGTTGATGGATCAGAGTGGGCTCTCATCTGAAAAGTCAAATGGCCTTTTTTCTTTAAAATAGTGGTGGAGGCAGCAAACATTTTTTTACTACTACTCTTAATCAATCTTAGGGCCGGTAGCCAGCGACGGCGTGGTAATGCATGGTGAGGGACGGCACGCGTTTGTGTCGTACAACGTTTTATACCTACATTTCACAGGTGGTAGAGCTTCAGTGATGGAGCTCGAGGGTGTAGGTACCGCCATATTACCTAATCTATCTGCCGCCAAATGGTAGTGTTCAGCACTATCGTGTGCCGGTTAATTGCTAATGTATGGCTCCGTAATAACTATCACAAAGGCAAAAGATCTTACTCCCCAGGCAGAGAATATGTAATAATACTACGTATAGAATGGACACTTCGACGTTCCGCCCGATTTCCCCGCATCACCCAACCACCTCCCCTCTTATGCGCGACGGTTGCTATTTTGTACATGCTACGCACACAGGTGCACGTGTAAATACACGTCACTGATTGATGCTGTGTAAAAGAGACCAAATTAAGCGTTCCATACAAGGAATTTTGTCGGAGTGTCCGCGGTGTGCCTCAGGGGTGGCAACGCATCTGCACTTTGACCTCTGGTTATTGTGTAGATGTTTATGTGCTGCAGTCGTCACTTAACATCCATGTGAACTGCTTGCTTGTTTGCCACCACCATCACATAAAAATACATATCTACATAAGTTTATCGTTGTATGGGGTGGTGTAGCGTAGCGCAAATTGTGAAGATTACGTACCTACCTATAAGTACCTGTCTCAATCGTTGGGTTTGACAGGTTTTTCATTGGAATCTCGTTTCTATTGAATAAGTTTTGGGCTCGCATTACGTAGTTAACAGAGCCGTGAAATGTTTTGTGCTGATATGATGTCTGGTGTGACCGACTTGTTAAAGGAATTTTGTGTGATAACTGTGTACGACATTTTTAGAATTCCATAAACATATCTAATTATTATTGTTTTTTGGGTTTTGAGGTACGAGGTAAGGAGCACTGAGTGTTAGCAGGAATTGCTTCCTACGCTGATTGAAGATAAAATATTGGTTCAGTATAAGTTCAGTAGGTAGGTACATTTTATTGAGAAATAGAATTATCTTAACAGCGTTTATTGCCTTGAAAATGATTTTGAGTTATATAGTATGAATGTAAGCATTTATGTATCTTCACGCCAAGTCCCTTACGCGGTAGGCAGACAGTGTGCAGCGCCAGATATCCCGGTCACACCTCCCGTGCTTCTTCTACATTCATTATTATCTTTAAACATGCACTAACCCCGATACCTAAGACTTTTGACCCTAACCTCAGAAAGTATTAGGTACCGACCTATTTGGTCAAGGTATGTCAGTCTTGATATGAAGCGCACATGGCCCCGTGGCTGTTATAGATCACAAGCGATCTACTCGGCTGTGCGATACGGGCCACACACCCGACGTGTGTGATGGATGCCCTCTAGTGGCAAAATTAAGAAAATGCGCTTCGGAGGGCACGTTAAGCTGTCGGTCCCGGTTGGTTTCGATAGATAGCAGTCGTTAAAACTTGTCGGAGGCCTTATGAGCGGTTTGAAAACATCCAACAGCGGGTTGGCCACTAACCCGTATCTACAACTCACGCGCATTGGAGTAGCGTGGCGGAGTAAGCTCCAGGCCTCCCATTAAAAAGGGAGATACTCGTGCCCAGCAGTGGGACGTGTCAAGGGTTGCCATTATTATATGTCAGTCTTGGTCTTCACGGGCCTCTGAAACCATTCAATTGGCATTGTATAATTTGTATATCTGTTTAGTCATTCGCTCATTCGACATTCTTCCTACATGCCCGAACACCGTTACTTTCATCCACACAAAGCCTCTTTCTTACATCTTATATAGATCATTTAATTTTTACTCGCGAAATAAGGATCGTCATAATACAGAAAATACAGTTAAATCAACGCAATTCGCTGCCATAAATCGATTCGTACGATTAAGATTTATCACGGGCCCACTTAGACTCTACAATGAATTGTAGTCATAAAACGCGGAAAGGCCGGCATTGTCCGTGCCAGTGACATGGTAATTAATTAGTAATTATGGCCCCACTCTATTATCCTCTAATCTCGGATCTTTTATCCTCCTTCTTGACGTAGATTGGGGGATTTTTGGAAAATGAAGCGGCCACTTGAAAGTTATTAATTGGCTGTAAGAAGCTGAAGAATTAATTGTATTTTTTAGCTTTTTTGCAATGTTTTGGTACGGTGCAAAATTAAATTTAAGAGAAGAAGGCGCGACGTTCTCTCTTAAAATAAATAACGAATGTAATAAAACTTAAAAAAGCAAAGTTGGCACATATAATAGTTACATCAATGCGAACTGCATGTTTGTTTATCACTACCATTACTTAAAAAAAACGCACACATTTAAACATCAAGGCGACAGGCATAGGCACTCTTGGCTTGTACTTCGACAGAGGGGACATATACCTACTTCCCTCCCGTGTTGCCCTATGGTGTCTCGAGACATGCCGCCTACATGAGTCCATAAGAAAAAAAAAATAAAAGAAAAAAAAAAGAAAAGAAAACATTTATTAGGACAGCACAGAGACATGACGATACAAATTGCCAGACGATTGGTACACAGGTACAATTAAACAAAAAGCAAAAACAATAACAATTAAAAAAGAAAAAAAAAAAAGAGATTAAGTCTCACGGCTGGTCCAAATGGGAGCCCAGATCAGCTTCATGTCAAGTCGATCACATCAATCGACTTGACGCTGATTTTCATCTGGGACCCTGGTGTTGAAATGCTGGTGTGAAAATCTTGTGATATTCATGAGTACACATCTCAAAGAGACCGTCAAGCGCACGTATCTGTGGCGTGCTGTGCCAGACGTGTCAAGGAATTTGGAATTACCTACAGACACCCCTCATGCTTATGTAAATTGTATTACTCGTGACCCGAGAATAAAATATCAGGGGATATCCGGCACCTCACATTATATTGGACTAGTTGAAGGATGAGATTGCTATTGGTGTGTGAAATTATTTTGATTTTTTTTGGGAGTCCGGTATAAGGGTACGGGTATAAAGATGCGGGAATTTTATTAGCAGTAAAATCAAGTGAAACAAGAAAGTTGAGGGGTGACGCGTTTCATATATATATATAACTATTGCTATCTTCAAGAAACAAGTTAAACATTTTTATCTTAGTCTCTAACTTTCTTAGTTCTAGTATCTACTTCTAATTTCCATCTTTCCTATCCCTATCTCTCTCATTCCCTTTATTTCTGTTATTCATCAATTGTGTTTTTTTTTTCTTTTTTTTTTTGCATTCCATGAAACTTTTTGATGTACTTATGACATTATATGTATATTGTATCTTACACAGTTGTTACATTAAGTATGTACACCCTACCGACTACTAAATTTGTGATCCTTTATGCAAGGTTGCCTGGCAGAAATCGCTACCTGAGCGATAAGGCCGCCTACTGTACCTGTTTTATTGTCGTCTATTTATGTAAATTGTTTCTGTTTGGTGTACGACAAGAAATAAATAAATAAATAAATAAATATATATATGTATAAAGGTACTACCCCCGCGAGCGCTGCGATCAAGCGGACGGGTTTTATTCGGCCGCACATTAGCGATCCTTTCTACTCGTATTATTATATGTCGTACTCTTCTTCTTTTTATTATTATATGTCGTATAATTCACCCTGGAGTAGTGCTCGTAGCAAACTCGTAGCTTCGCGTAGCTAAGAGCGGGCCTATAATATATTTTTATGTAATGTCATAGTATTTCACACAGTCATAGTATTCTACAACGTAGGTGGTGTCAAGGAAAAAGGAGATAAGTCATACAAGTAAACTCATGTTGACACCACAGTTGACTCATTTCCTTGACACCACAGAATGTATGTTTATACTTTTGACTACACCTTAGTGACAATATAAGCGTGAATGTACCTATGTTACACGTTACGTAATGTCAAGTTACCAAACCGCTCCCGTTAAATGTATATGATTATTTTTTGAACACGTAAGTTATGCCACAAAAGCAAAGTCTCTGTAGCATATTATTCGTGGAAAAGGCACTGATTTCCTTTTAATATTAATACAAGGATAGTGTGAAGCCAGACAATATCGAAATAATACTATTTCATCAGATATCTCCATTCCAAGCCGTTGCGAAGGTCGGTCCCGCTCAAGATTAATTTGCATTCACCGCAGAACTGCTTCCGAACATATATTTCTACGTAAAAATCTTACGTCTCAACTTAAACATTTGACATACATTACCTGTTTAGTGCAACAGACCGTATTAAACTCGTTTGCTGACTCAGAAATGAATGTGGATGTCGCGTTCTCTTCGGATAGTTTTTGATATTGAAGTTGCAGTTGTAAAGGCATTGATACAAATGTCGGATGTATTTGGGGTAACCAAATGGTTAGATTTCTGGAGACTGTACAATAACTAATTTACATTTAGATGGAGAAAGTGGCGACATTTGTTAACTTATTAGTATTATACTACGATAACTTTTTTGTGATTCAATGTTTTTATTAACTGCTTCTTTAGGTTGGTACATGAAAATAATAATGAAAGTTATCGTTGAAAAAGAATATACGTAATTATAACAACATTATTGTTCACAGTTTTTCGTCACATTTACGTTCTTCTTTTTCATACGATTTAATTCCAATTTTAATATTTTGTTTATTTTGTACCATAATATCCCATTTGCAAGTCAGTTTTATATTAAATGTTAATCAATCGCCATTGAAGTTTTCAACATTCATTCGATTTTAGAGTTCCGGATATCTCTAAGGGAAAAAAGGAGGCCCTAAAGGCTAAAGGATCACTTAGCGTAGGCGTAGCCTAAGTTTCATAAAAAACACATTTTTTTAATATTAGCACTCTCATTTTCCATTGCTTGATCCCAAAGTTTGCTGATTTGATCCCGCAACAAATATCTGTAGGCCAGGTATGAGTGTGAGTATATTTATTATAGTGGCATACAAAAAGATTCTTAAACGTTCCTACGTTTTGTACTCATTTTAAGGGACCACGCTGCGTGCGACGATCTACTTTTATGATACAGAGAATGGTGAATTTAAAGTGTCTTTGAAATAGGTTATTAGTGAATGCTCCACTGTAATTATAAACTTACTCGGGAAATCTTCGTCTTACGTAGCCGGAACAGGGCATTTAGCAAATAAGCTACTGACAATTTTTCAGCTAAATAGAAAGTCTTCCTTGTTCAGTAATACCTGCATACCCTACGTTCAATTGACGCGCGGTAGCGGGAAAAAGAAAAGCGCGCCTTACGCAGCATCGTCCGTTCCGCAGACAATTGGACAGATTCCTGATTGGATTTCTGTATCCTACACAAAGCGGTTGCCAGTTAATGTTCCTTCGTTTTGTGCTCATTTTAATGGGACCACGCTGCGTGCGACGGCGTGTTGACGTAGCTGTTATATTCATACCGGGGTATATTAATTGTTCTTACTGATACGACCGATCATTTGATATATTATTTTGTGTAAGAAGACTGCCAATATGTAATGTATGGTACAACGACGTTTGCTGGGTCAGCTAGTACAAAATAAACTCAATAACAACCAGCATGATACTCAGAATGAATGATAAACTAAGAGATGGTAGTGAAATAATACATAGGGTCATAGCTCACTACATCCGGCATCCGACTAGCATCGCCTTGTTTACGGCTTTTACTCGTTGTCGACGGGTGGTCCACGGGTGAACGACGCGATGTTACTTGTGAACCATTCGCAGACAGCGCGTGGACCACTTGGGAACAGTGCGTTGGCAATGCAAAATCAACGCAAGACAAGCTAGTGGTCACTGAGTGGTGGAGGCGCCACCCGCGCGTTGACGCTTGCGATCGAGGCGATCCGGTGTCGGTAGGAGCGGAGTTGATCTAATGAGCGCAGACCGTTCGGCAGAGCCGGTCGGGCGCTGGTCGGGTGCCGGGTGGCTCTAGTGAGTTATGACTCTTATTGAGTAGATGTTTAAAGCTGTGTAATATATTATCCATACGGTTCCTGAAATCGTGTATCTTGTAACCATCATCAATATCGCATTACAGATTTCAAAATGTCATCAATTGCGTTCCAAACATTTTGTTACAGAGTAATGAAAAAATAATGATTTATGCGAAAACTGTTGGAAGTACATAAATCCACGGGGAGCACTTAGCATGTTCTAACTTAGGTGGCACTTGCATCTATTATGAATTTGGAAAACGCTGTTACGTTTCCAAGTGATTTTGAATGTTTTCTGGAAGTAGGAACCTTTAAAGAGTTTCGTATCTGCTTTATATTCAGTATTTCGTTAATATAGATCAGTGACTCCCAAAGCGGTCCAGATGGACCCTCTTGGATCCATGGGAGATTCGATAGGGGTTTAAATATTGGAAATATGGGAATGTGATTTAAATGCAGCAAGGTAGTCCACCGAAATCAGAAAAAAATTGATTGGGGTCTACGAAAAAATTGTTTGAAAACCTCTGATATAGACCCTGACGCAGTACCATCCATTTTCAGGTCGCTGAAATTAAATATTAAGAGGTCTTACTGCAACTTAAATAACGAAATTACGCTTACACTCACAGCCCCACAGTAGGTATAAACCTGTGTTGTGGGTGCCGTTGTACACATACAACACATACACAAACACCCAGACTCCAGACCCGAAACAAATATCTATAGGCCATAAAATATTTGTCCCGGTGCGGGGATCGAACCCGCGACCCTTCGACTCAAACGGTCATCTCACACCGCTGGACTAACCGGGTCGATTACTTTTAGGAGCTCTAGGGCGTAGGTAACACCGCATTACCTAATCTGTAGCCAAATAGTAGTATTCAGCACTATCATGTTCTGATTTGATGGTAATGTATGGCCCCGTAATAACTATCACAAACACATAAAAACTCAGGTCTCAGGGTAGGCAACGCATCTGCATTTTGACCTCTGGTCTTTGTGTAGATGTCTATAGGCTGCAGTTATCACTATGAGCTAACATCAGTATGAGCCGCATGCTTGTTTGCCACCTTTCACCTTTTCTTACATACATAAAAAAAGACATACCTAGGTGTTAAGTAGGTGCGACAAAAGTTTAGTGCAATGCTTTTTGAGGTTCCATACCTCAAAAAGTAAAAATGGAATCCACTCTTGCGTCTATCTGCGTGTCTGTAAATCTGTCTGTCACAGATTTTTGATTTGAAACTTCTGGGCTGATTGAGTTGAGAGAATCACGGCAAGTTCCATACACTTATTTTAGCAGAAAAAAAAAATAGAAAATGTTGTATCCTTTCTTTTTTTTGTTCAAATCTTGTCGATTTGTACAAAAAAAAGAAAGGATTTTAAAACTCAAATAATTTTTTGTCAATATTGTTTTAGGGACTTTGAGTCGTCGTGCGACTATGCCAGCCCCGTGGTTCACAAAGACGGCGATGTATGCTCCGCGCTGTCCAATACATACAAGCGTATATTTTGAGAAATAGATTGTATTTTTCTCAAGTACCAACGAGTTTAACACCTTCAATAAACTAAAGCTAGCCTTATATCCTGTAAAATACCGGCTAACTGTGACATTCTCGTAACAGGTGTCTGTTTTCTCTTTTATTGCGACACGAACTTCGCGTGTCCTGGGAATTTGACGCCATGTTATGGATGAGTAACGAGAGTTGGATAGTTATTCGACATTGTATGTTATGTGTTTGAAGTTTGCTATTCAAAGTATCATAATAATATTACAAACATATTTTTGACTTTGGCGATTCCAGCCTCATTTTGATTCCCTATCAATGAGCGGATTTTGACAAACCAGTATCTCTGGAACCTACATGTCAATCTGAGTATAATAAACGTAGGACTAGTTTAACAAATTATTGAAAAACAATAAACTTACGTATTACGTGTACAATACCTATATATAATTTATTAATGAATGGCCCTGAAGCAGCAATGGACCCTATAGGGTCCGAGAACAATAAGAAATCAATTGTCATATTTTTCTGGTGGCCTGAGGTATAACAATAACTATATTTACAGAGGCGTAACACCTTAGGCCTCAGGAGTGGTAACGCATCTGCATTTTGACCTTGGTCTTTGTGTGGGTGTCTATAGGCTGCACTCATCACTTAACATCAATGTGATCTGCACGCTTGTTTGCCACTTCCGTTACATAATAAAAAATAAAAAAAAAAATATGGCATGTAATTGACTGACATCCGTGGAACTCAGGGGCTCAGAAGAAAATCAGCGTCAAGTAGATAGGTAATACTTACCTATCTACTTGGCACGAAGCTGATCTGGGTACCCTTTTGGATCAACCTTTTGGATCATTCTTGTCTATTAACCTAATTGCCTGTTGTATTAAATTGCTTAAATTTATTATCTAATGGTATTTGTTAAATGTTGTAGTTTGTGTCTCTGTGTTGTTGTCCGAATAAATAAATTCTATTCTATTCCAAAACTAACAAATCTCCAAAAACTAAATAGGTCTTTGTTACTGTTTGTTATTTCTGTTATAGGTCGCGCCACGTAAAAAGAACGCTGGAAGAAAGTAGAAGGGATGTGTTCGCGCATCGGTACACTCGCGCACAAAAGTACTAGCCCTATTGGTTTATTTTTGATCTAGCTTTCGCTTGCGGTTTCGTGTATTGGTAGGCAGATTGAAAACTATATTACATAGAATAACATAAAATGAAATAAAAACACATGACGCGCAGCTTGACCGCCAGCGTTCTTTTTACGTGGCGCGACCTATACTCACTCTCAAATTGGCTCATGTTCTATTAAACATTCATGTGCATTACAATTACAAAGATAGTCTGTGTCTAAACGGATAGATCAGTAATTTTGTCCTTCGGGTACCTACGGAATAATCATGATCCTAAGCTGAATTGCACCAAGATATATGTTAAAAGTTATTGTAACATTTCACATCCTACTCTTACTTAAAGAAATCTATTACAGTTCGAGGAGTCCGAACTCGCGGGCGTAGGCACCACCGCACTACGTAATATACTTGCCGCTAAATGGTAGTGTTCAGCACTACCGTGTTCCGGTCAGGTGGTAATGTACAGCCCTGTAATTTCAGGCACAGAGGCATAACAACTTAGGCCTCAGGAGTGGTAACGCATTTGCATTTTCGCCTTGGTCTTTGTGTGGGTGTCTATATAGGCTGCAGTCATCACTTAACATCAATGTGAACTGCATGCTTGTTTGCCACTTCCATTACAATAAAAAAAAGGAGGATGTTAAAAGTTACAATAACTTTAACTTTAACAAATACCTTGGTGCAACCCAGGACTAGATACTTGTAAAAAATATTTCCAACCTACGTTAGTAAACTGTGATAACTGTATAAAAATGTGATAGCCATAGAGCAACACGGGCCACCGGCCGCGGCGGACCGGAGGGGATTAGCCATATGCAGGCTTTCCCCTCTGTCAAAGTACAAGACCAAATGGTCCTACGCTTGTCGCCCAGATGATTAAATGTGTGCATTTTTTTTTTTTTTTTATGTTATGGAAGTGGCAAACAAGCATGCAGTTCACATTGATGTTAAGTGATGACTGCAGCCTATAGACACCCACACAAAGACCGAGGTCAAAATGCAGATGCGTTACCACTCCTGAGGCCTAAGGTGTTATGCCTCTGTGCCGGAAATTACAGGGCCGTACATTACCACCTGACCGGAACACGATAGTGCTGAACACTACCATTTAGCGGCAAGTATATTAGGTAATGCGGTGGTGCCTACGCCCGCGAACTCCGTCACTGGTGCTCTACCACCAGTAAAATGCATGAAATTGTTTATGTATTTTGTTAGAGTCAAGGTGTGAGTTTCGTAGTAATAGACGATTTTTGTAGTGTGAGTGTGTGTCACACGTATTTCCCCCCGCAAAAAATGACAGACTGTTTTGCATCGGTAATAAACGCTATGGCTACTCCCCTCCGGTCCGCCGCGGCCGGTGGCCCGTGTTGCTCTATGTGTGATAGCCATACAACTATGAGTGGACAATACATTTCGAGTCAGAATTTATTTGTTTGTTTGTGATGGTTAAAACTGGCCTTATTTATGGCGTCTAGTTGAGAGATGACCAAAATATTTAAATTTTGAATTACCCACACGAACAAAGCCAATTTATTCGTGCATGCCCACGATTCGTCGGATATGTTTTATATGTATGTATTTTCACGTCAGGTCCCTAACGGGGTAGGCAGAGAATGTGGAGCGCCAGATATCCCGGTCCTGACACACCTCCCGTGCCTCATATACCTTAATCATTCTCTTCATACATGCACGCCGATTCCTAAGACTTTTGACCCCACCATTAGACAGCATTCGACTATTTGGTCATCGTAGGATGTTTTATGGTATCCAAATGAATACTAAAAGGTCAAGTACATTTATAACTACATGAACGTTTCAATATTACTGATAAATATTATCACTGATTTTTAAAGAAAAATGGAAAGAAAAATTTGACTTCAGGCGAGGCTCGAACTCGCGACCTACTGGGAATCTAGTCCAGCCGCTCTTCCAATTGAGCTACTGAAGCCCTGCCCGATTTGTCAAATCTTTCCTTCACATCTATTGCATTGCTTTATGGTAGCAGTAGCGCCATCTATTACCAACTATGCTAGTTAGGCAACCGATATAATAGACTTTTCAGTTTATTGAATATCGTAAAGAAGTCGCTTTTACCCTTAATAATTGTTTGATATTATTTCGCATTAACACATGCTTGTGAAATATATTTAGCCTGAAGTCAAATTTTTCTTTCCATTTTTCTTTAAAAATAAAATATATTTCACAAGCATGTGTTAATGCGAAATAATATCAAACAATTATTAAGGGTAAAAGCGACTACTTTGATCACTGATATTCCAACTCCGGGTATGAGGCTACTGTAGAATAGTAAGGCAATAACATCAACATTTACATTATTGGATGGAAAAATTAAAAACTCCATACCGAAAAAGTCGCCTTGGACATAAGGATTCTTGTTCTAAACAGAGTCCTAGTGTTCGAACCGGAACTACGAACCTATAACGGCATAGGTATGCACTAAACGGTCCGGCAATCGTTCTCCTACTATCGATTTGCCAATGGACTTTTCGTCGACAGGACGATTCATTTATTTCAGTTTCCCCAGCAGAGTATTTCACCTACGGACGCCGACAGAACCTTTGGTAGGTGGCACTTTTGGCGATACACCTTCTCACCTACCTACTGTATGTCTCACCGACACGACGATAAACCTATAATTCTTTTAAATACTAGCCTTTTCATCTTTCTGTTTTGGTTGGGCGAGATGGGGATCGTGGGCGCCCCCGACTTAGCCAGGTTAGGTCGAAGGGTGCGGTGGGAGAGCTCGCCCGCCGCTCCGTTCGGTGTTAGGCTTTTTTTTCTTTGCTGATAGTCTTGTAGTATGCAGTGACTACACTTTTTTTTAAAGATATAAGTTCCTAATTTTGAACCTTATTAAAATTACAATCTAGCCTAAAAGACTAATAAGCAATTTTATGTTAACTTAAACTTCTAATAAAATTATTTCTAAGTAAATGTCCACTGGCACTGTCTTAGTATGTCTTAAGGGGAAGTCACTTTGTTCGTGTGATTATGCAAAATAAGTCACTAACACTAATATTGTTTTATTTTATTGCCGAAACAAACTAATGCGAACATTCCTGTCGGCGAAACGTCCATGATTGAATCTTTCTGTTGATGAATACCTGAAAAATAGGTAAACAGTCCAGTCGGTGATCAGTCCAAAGGAGAAACATCTGCTGGAGAACGCTTTTCCACGGGTAGCAGCAATAATCACTCATAATAGTCAGTGAATGCGCGGTTTTATTATGTTCATCTATACTAATATTAATTACTATATATTATATTATTTTTTAATATTATAAAGCTGAAGAGTTTGTTTGCTTGAACGCGCTAATCTTAGGAACTACATATCTGATTTGAAAAATCATTTCAGTGTTAGAAAGCCCATTTACAAAGGAAGGCTTTAGGCTATATAACACCACGCTAAGATGAATAGGAGAGGGTAGGTAACATTGCAATTGCAAAAGCCGGGGCGGGCCGCTAGTATTTATTTCATTTGTGAATAGAGACTGACAATCTTTACTTAACATCTTAAACTATCAAACTGAAAAACATAACAGTAAACAGGATACAAACAAAGACTTATTATTGTTATGTATTGTTTACAGAAATACAAGTATTCGTTATCGAACGATAAAATCGCTGGTTTCAAGCCATGCTGCGCTCCAACTACCTTCAGCTCTCTACAATTGCTGTACATGGACTCAAATAATACAGTGACGCAAAGAACTCTAGCTAGTCTCAGCTCTAGCTAGTTACAAATAAATATCGAAAAGAGACAAAGAGCTACCCTTACAATTCAGGACATATTGTGGACACACGTGAAACTAGAAGCGTGGTACAATAAATACGGCTAATGCCCCATAAAAATGTGAATATCGGCAGTGTCGACTGTTAAAATTGAAAATAAAGGGGCACGTAAAACGTAACACCATCCTCGCAAATATGCAGCGCCGCGGTCTGTAAATGATCTCGCTGAGTTGTGTAACGACCCTCTCATGTTTTTGTAGCCAACCAACTGCACAGTGTTATATTAAAGTACCTATACCATGAGCACATATGAAAAACAATTGATTCTGCTGAATAAAATGTCGTAAACGCCACGTGGATCGCGCTTATGTTTTTATTTAGAAATAAACAAAGAAATAGGTTACACACAGAAACATCACACACACAATACATCATATAGCGAAGGTGGCAAAGAAATATGTACAGTACCTACTCAACAATTAATATTGCACATAAGAAGAAAAAAAAGAACAAGAAGAAGAAGAAGAAAAAACATTTATTGGCGCAGCCGATCAAGTATTACATAGAAAAACAATAGAAAAAAAAAAACATTTAAATTTAAATAATTAAATTTTTAATTATAAAAATTAAATACAAGTAGGTTGGTACGACAAAAAAAAAACAACATTTATGAAAGCATTGACACAAAAAAAAGAAAGAACACTGTTAATTTATAAAAAAAAATAGGTACCTTGTAACAGTAGAAAAAAAACAAGATCTCACGGCTGCACCAAATAGTTCCCAGTTCAGCATAATGTCAAGCCGGAGCCTGACGCTGGTTTTCAACTGGAAACTACTCGGTGGGACACGGATATCAGTCCTAAAAGTCTATATCAATATTATAAATACTTACTAGGAATAAACCGATACATAAGTGCAAATAAATATTACATATTATTATATTATATTTATTATATAAGTAGATAAAACAGGTTAAACTAAACAAAAACAAAAAAAATATATACGTACTTGAATACCAACAAATTACATGATATAAAACAAAACGTACAAAAATGTTTAAATATATATAATGGTATTATGCTCTAACGAAATAAAGACGAATTGTGTTTGCTGAAATAACAGAATTTCTTTAATTCTCATCACAATTAAATACAAGTTAAATATAATTTACACATTCTTTACAAAATAACTTACCTGAAATAACAGAAAACAACATTTAAAGCCTTTACTTCTATTATTTAAACAGGACATAAAATATTTATTATTTCACGTTTTCTTGAAGTGTCATAAAATAAATATCTGACACTGTCATCTTTTAAATATGAATTCTATAAAGATACAACTACACTAGTAGTGTGTAGTGATATTCTTTACATCTCCCACCCTCGGAGAAAACAAGATCATAATGATTGTTCGATTAAGAGCTAACCACCACTGGAGTTAACTTTGTAACATGGTAGAAGTTTGACTCCGCCTTCTTATGTCCAGCATCAACTTCATAGATTGAATTAGAAATCTTTCTGAGGATTTTGTATGGTCCAATTCTTAACTCATCCATTTTCTTCCTATTTAGCCGGTTTCCGTTTTCTACATATACTGTATCACCCACTTCAAATTTATATTCTTCTCTTTTTAGATCATATATTTTTTTATTATAGTTGTGAGATTTTTCAAATGCTTGTTGTCTGTCTTTTTTAAATGTTCTATTGTGCATCTTGTTTTTAATTCCAGTGGCAAAATATCCATTAAGTAAATTTAGAAGAGTAAATTTAGTGACTGTATGTTCAGTTTCGTTATATTTTTCTAGACATTTGTTTGCAATTGTGGTCCATGCTATTTTCTTGTCCCCTTCATATATTTTGCACCTTATCTTATTGACCAAAGTTTGGTTTAGCCTTTCATTAAGACCATTTGAAAATGGTGCGTCCACAGCAGTGAATACCATAGTTACATTTTTCTTTTTCAGGAAGTCTTTAAATTCTTTGGAATTTATGCCAGGGTATTGGTCTGTTAATACCATATCAATATGATAGCTTTGTGTCACATTTGTTATTAACTTGATAAAATCGTTTGAGTTCTGATTTTTTGATGTCAGAATGTATGCATATCGTGTAAAATGATCAACTAGAAGATGTAAGTATTTTTTAGTTGATCTTGATCCTCCGAATCCTCCAATCGTATCGATTGATATAATTTCGAATGGGCGTGTTGCTGGACCTAAATGGGACATCAAACTAAATTTTGAATTCCTCCTTGATTTGTTTGTTATACAAATGGCACATTCATTACAAATTTTCTTAATATTTTTGATGGTATTCTTTGCTGTATAGAAAGGAGTTATTATATATCATCTGAGTTCTTCCAATGTGGCAATAAATATTGTGGACATTTCTAATAAGTGCTTTGCTAAATGCTTCTGATAGTATAATTTTTTTCTTCTTTTATTTGTTTTGTATTAAATGTTATTTTCCAGTATAAACTTTGATTTTCTATCTTGTAGATTAAGATTTATGTCTTGGTCTTTTTTTATACCTTGTAGATCTATTAAGTTTACCACTTTCAAAAAATCTTCATTATTGTCATGAGGTTCTAAGACTGGATTTCTGCTTAAGCAGTCTGCTTCTTGATTTGACTGGCCCGGATTATATTTTATCTTAAAATTGTATTGGGATAAATAATATGCCAAATCACCCATTTCCTTATCAGTTCTAGACTTGATGTTCAGATTTTCCAGTGGTTTATGATCTGAATATACTACAAACTCTTTATTCATGAACCAGTGTTGCCAATATTTTACAGCTTCCTTAATTGCCAGGCATTCTAAATATATTGCCTTTTTTTTTTGAGATTCTGTCAATTTTTTCGAGAAGTAAGCTACAGGTTTATTTACTCCGTTTTCATCTTCCTGTTTTAACACAGCTCCCACTCCTTTAATACTGGCATCAGTGTAGATTTTTATTGATTGTTCTGGGTCAAATATTTTAAAAATTGGTTTCGTGCATAGTAATTCTTTTATTTTATCAAATAATTTCTGGCATTCTTTGGTCCATATGAATTTTACATCTTTCCGTAGTAAATTGTGTAATGGTTCTAGAGTAATTGCATTATGTGGTACAAATTTATGGTAAAAAATTACTTTCCCAAGGAACTGTATCTTTGGTGTAGTGTGTAGTGATATTCTTTACATATATAGGTATATAAATATACTTATACGAGCGCATACAAGTGCGCCGAGATGTCATCTATCTCCATCTCTGTTTGGTAGGTACCTATATCTGTTCACCACACGACCTCCCCCGACTTCTTCCGAGCGCTGCCGACGGCGACGCTCAGCCGCCGTTTCCCAATCGAACTTTTCCGAACGAAAGGTGGGAACCAATTATTAATTATTAGGTCGCGTGGTGAGCTGTGCTGTGGTCAGCCGATGCGCAAACGTAAAAGAATAAAAAAAAAGAGAAAGTACCCAAGCGAGCGAAACTATCTCCATTGCCAACAAATCACCCGATACCAACACGAAACAATTAATGGCCTGTTTAATGTATTCAACAATTAGTATCCGCAACTTTGGTAAGTACCATTTACTACATAAATTACAATCTTTTTCAAAAATATTTTTTAAAGTATTTTTATATAAGTACCTCCCTGCTTACTACTTCTATAGGTCGCGCACGTAAAAAGAACGCTGGCGGTCAAGCTGCGCGTCATGTGTTTTTATTTCATTTTATGTTATTCTATGTAATATAGTTTTCAATCTGCCCACCAATACACGAAACCGCAAGCGAAAGCTAGATCAAAAATAAACCAATAGGGCTAGTACTTTCGTGCGCGAGTGTACCGATGCGCGAACACATCCCTGCTACTTTCTTCCAGCGTTCTTTTTACGTGGCGCGACCTATAACTCTAAAGTTATATTGTATTATGTACTTGATCTAGTCACGTTAATTAAAAGGTGTTGAATTAGTAGGTAATTATGTTCATTTACATTAAGTAATCATATCTTTTAACTTTTGCAGACAATGAATCGTAAAGTGCACGAGCCTGTATGGTATGGACAATATGGACATACCCACAGGAGACGAGTAGGTATATAATCAAAGACAGTACCTATGCAAGGCATGGTTATAATAACAGGCAAGAAGTAGGGAATAAAGGTGTATACCTACTTACTGGTGCACATGATACACAGTTGGTGTCGATGCAGTCATCCGTTTGTCCGAAGACTACATCTAATCGGTAGGCATCAAAGTATTGTTTGCAATGTATAATTGGTTAATATTTTACCAATTCTTTTGTGAATATTTTGATATCCGTACGATACGTAACATCTTCAACATATTAAAATCATTGTTTTTTTTTACAGGTCTCCAAATGAAGCGAATGACGAGTCACATCGAGCCTACGAAAGAAATAATCGGCTAGTTTCGACTTCGTAGAGTAGTATCTCTGCTGCATACTGCCTACGTAAGCATTGATAGTCCGCTATTAGTAAAAAAAATGGTCAAAATGGTCGACAAACGTCAAATAGGTAAGGTGCGAAAGAGATAACGCTCTACAGATCCGAAATAAGCCGAAGTCTCCTTCCTTAGGTCGATGTAGAATATTTCTAGTTGGATACTGTAGTTCATATGCAGGTAGCCTATAAACTCTGCACTAAAATCAAAAGTCCAAATATATACGTTGCCACTACTAGGACCGAAGATTTTATGTGCCCCATAGTTATTTCGGGGCCAGATATAGTGCTGTGCGCATGTCCCCGCGGCTGTGTAGATCGGAAACGATCTACTCGGTTAAGTTCTACGGGCGCGGTCGGATAGTATGATGGGTGACCGCTAGTGGCAAATTAAATGCGCGTTTCCGTGCTTCGGAGGGCACGTAAAGGCGTCGGTCCCAGTTGCTATCGATAGATAGCAGTCGTTAAATCTTGTCGGAGGCCTTATGGGCGGTTTGAAAACATCCGACAGCGGGTTGGCCACTAACCCACCCACCTCCACCAATCCGCATTGGAGCAGGGTGGTGGAGTAAGCTCCAGGCCTCCCCCCAAAAAGGGGGGAGACTCATGTCCAGCAGTGGGACGTATAATGGGTTGCCATTATTATGTCTCTCGTCAGCACGGGGTTATTATTATTATTATTATATAGTGCTGAACACTACCTACTACTTGGCGTCAGATAGATTAGGTAATGCGGTGGTAATTTCACCCTTCCGTCCCCCTACCTTTGAAACTACCATCAGTAAAAAGCTGTGGTAACGTAACTTCACGCCTGTAATCCCCGAAGGGGTGGGTAGAGATAAATGCATGCATTCAAACATACATGCAAACACCCACGATTCGCTCGGTTACGTTTTTGGCCCACGTAACAGGTGGCGATCCTGTTGCCATATCCGGGCACATTACCAAACTCCGAGGTACTGGGAAACTTCCAGAAAATTGAAAAATTTCAATAGGACCAGAGATAAAGGATTTTAAACCGTTATCTCTGATAGCTTCGGACCCGGGAATCGAACCCAGGACCTCCAGCGTAGTAGCAGGCCACTACTAGGCTACTGAGGCAGTTTAACAGCTGTGGTAAAAAGTATGTATGAATCAAAAATTTTGTTCTTTGTATTTTCAGAGAGCAGATTCTGTGTAAATGTCGCTGCTCCATAATCGTAATTCGTAATAACTAAATTCTTTGAACCAATCAAACGCGGTGCTGGCCTTTGCCTTTAGGTTGTAGCTATAAAAAAAGAATCCCCATAAAATGGTGCAATGGTGGTGAACTCTCATAAGTCAAGCAACGCCTACGTGTTTTAGCTCGTCTGCAGTACTCCATCTTGTCTCGAGTTGCTTGTTAGCGAATCGATGTGCGCTCGCAGCCGCAAGGGACTGCCGATATGGATATTCTAGACTCTAGGGTTCGTCTGGTATGCGGGCTGCATGCTTATTTGTCACCTTCTTTACCTTTACTTTTTATTTATTTATCAATCCTTGTAGCTAATTTTTAACTTTATATCAATGAATATCACACTATCTATACAATCAAATGATTGTATTTTAATAATTTACATATCGGTTATTTTATTATATAAAAATCCAGACAAATGTCACCAGTGAAGCCGCCATTATTAAAAATACCAGTATAATTAGGTTCGTCTAAATACGTCGTGTATGTGCCTATAGGGAGGGTTTTTGCTGGAAAAAAGGTATTAGGCTGAGTTTTAATTTGCGAGGGTTCCGTACGGGCACAGTACAAGTGTGTACAGTATGGAAACTACGAAAAAAACGTTCGAATCGGCACACTCACACAAACATGTGCATCGACGCTCGAGGAGCGAGTGACTCGGTTCTGCAGCACCGAGAACCGCTTAGAGGCCTCGTCGATGCGCATGTTTGTGTGAGTGTGCCGTTTTAACGTTTTGTACGTAGTTTCCATACTGTTCATATTTGTACTGTGCCGCAGGCAGCAGGTGCTGTTTTATATAAAACGCACACGTTTAATAAGATAGTGTATTCCTTTACAATTTTTATTATGAAATAGGGAAGAATAAACAGTACGTTGTACCTTGTCTAAATTGTTTACTTCATTCAACTTCTCACTGTAATTTCTTATAATGAGGTCTCAGGAAAATTGCGTTTTTCCTGGTTAGCTTCGGGGTTTGTAGTTTTTTTAACTGTGTAATAGAAATGTCTTATTGTTTCATCCTGAATAGGGAAGCTGTCTCCGACAGTTCTGTTGTAACAGAGTCTCGGTTAAGACAAAATAGTAAAACTTTTATTAGTTATGAAACATTTTAGAGTTTACAGACTATAGATGGTTATATTAATAGGTACAATATAGATATACGTAACTTTACGCATTGTTAAGACTTTCTTAAGGAAGGTGGCAAACAAGCGTGCAGCTTACAGTAATGTTAAGTGATGACTGCAGCCTATAGACATCTTCACAAAAACCAGAGGTCCAGATGCAGACGCGTTGCCACCCCTGAGACCTAAGTAGTTGTCTCTGTGATAGTTATTTCGGAGCCCTACATTAGGTACCATCTAGTCGGAACACGATAGTGCTGAATACTACCATTTGGCGGCCTATTTTTGAGATAAAATTTACTCTGCTGGCTTTTACACTAGTAAATCTACATAAACATTACTCAGTGGGTGCTTGTTTATAACATTTAGGCTTATTGTTGAACGGGGGTAGGTATTATCGAGGAAGATTACCGTCTTCCAAATATTTTGTGAATAAAACTTCATTTCAAATCATCCCACAAACAAAGCACCGACATGACCGACCAATGTTCCTTCGATGGTACCTTAATTTTTACTGTTACTTTTATTTTATAATCTAAGAACGGCCTTAGAGAGATAAGATCTTCCAATAATCTTTCCCTTAGTACTCCTTTCCACTCCTCTCTATTCTATCACAAATCTTTTTCAGTTAAAGCAGTTCAACTTTGGAATAATTTGCCTGTCGAGATTCGTAAAACTCAAACTATTGCTATCTTCAAGAAACAAGTTAAACATTTTTACCTTAGTCTCTAACTTTCTTAGTTCTTATCCCTATCTCTCTCATTTCCTTTATTTCTGTTATTCATAAATTGTGTTTTTTTTTCTTTTTTTTTTTTTTTGCATTCCATGGAACTAACTTGTTGATGTACTTATGACATTATATGTATATTATATCTTACACAGTTGTTACATTAAGTACACCCTACCGACTACTAAATTTGTGATCCTTTATGCAAGATTGCCTGGCAGAAATCGCTACCTGAGCGATAAGGCCGCCTACTGTACCTGTTTTACTGTCGTCTATTTATGTAAATTGTTTCTGTTTGGTGTACGACAAGAAATAAATAAATAAAAAATAAATAAACGGCGACTATTTACATTTTATATTATAACAAGACAAAAAACATGCAACATATTGTTGCATGTTTCTCGATAAGTGACGTGTTTGTCCTTCTGGGAAATAAATGTCTTTAAACCTGTAATGCGGTGCCTTCGCCCTCGAGCTCCTGCACTGGAACTTTCACAAAAATTATCGTTGAATTACTTTATTCTTTACTACAAGATTGCAAGAATCGTTTAACATATTTTAAAATTATTTAAATGTTACACATCTCATCGTGAAAATGTAAAACTGGTGTACAATTGACGCGTTTCGTTTCATTCTGTGTGCCGTCGGCCCCCGGGCGATTCCACGTAATATTTACTCCAGAATGGAAGTTAAACATTGCCTGTTTGCTATATCGATTTGTGTTTCACTATTTAACGTGCCTGATATGCGTGCACTGTTTATATTTTGGTGAGTATTAAAATAAGAATACGTTTTGTTTGTGGATCAGAATTGAAAGGCAATGTGCTAGATCAGTCATTCCCAAAGTTGTCTATATCGACCCCTGGGGGTGTATAACAATCTGAAAGGGGTCTGCGTCAACGAAAAATAAATTTGGGGGTCCATGAAATGAAAATGGGGGTCCACGATAATGGATCTCAACACATACACTGATAGTACCAATTTACTTATATCATACCAGTGATTCCCAAAGTGGTCCATGGGAGACTCGATGGGGGTCTATGTAGGCGTGAATAAAAATTGGAAATATGGGAATGTGATATAAATGTAGCAAGGATGGGGGTCACAGAAACCAGAAAAAATTGTAAAGGGTTTACAAGAAAAAATAGTTTGGAAACCTCTGTGCTAGATGTTTACGTTTAAAATAAAAGTTTTCGCCGATACAGAGAGCAGTCGGAACGCGGGATCAATGTTGGTTTGCGTTTGGTCGATTTATAGGGATCCGTACTTTGACAGGAAAAAATCGGAACTATTATAGGATTACTTTGATGTCCGTCCGTCCGTCCGTCTGTCAAGACCCCTTATCCCAGGAACGCGTGGAGGTATTAAAGGTGAAAATATCAAATACTCAAGTCTACTGTCCCTTGGAGCGGTGAAAAAAATTATCTAACTTCTAAGCCAACGTAATCAAACGATACAGCCGTTTATACTGCAAATTTTCGTAAATTTTCGAAACTCACAAGGGAATCAAAACCCACAGGTTGCTTCCTGTTAACTCAAAATGTCAACAAGGACAACATAATTCATTTCGGTATTCGCGATGGTAAACAGAGGAACGAGCCAAATGGCAACTTAGCCGGAGCTCACAGATCGCCAGATAACAATACCCGACACATTGCGCGTTCCATTAGTAAGTCCTAATAGGGCGCGATGCCAACTCTTCTCTTTGTTTTGTCAAAGAGACTGTAATACCTATTAGCTCTGAACATTCGGAAATGGGTTTTTTAATTGACAATGAACTTTTTATAGTGCTAAAAATAGTTCAGTATCTGTTTCTATCTGGATTCCGTAGCATATAGTGATGATTGCAGCTTATAGACACCAGAGGTCAAAATGCAGATACGTTGCCACCCCTGTGACCTAAATTAATATGTTTCCGTGATAGTTATTACGGGGCCATATATTACCAACTACCATTTGGCGGCAGATAGATTAGGTAATGCGGTTGTCCCCCCCCCGAGGGTTTCCGCCTTGTCGTGACGGAGAGGGAGTGGCGTTTGGCGTGGCGCCACTCGCTGCTGTGGTGAGGAGACGGCTGGGGAAGAGGTGTACGGGTAGGTCGTTGGTCCTGCACCCTATCCCCAGCCGCCTAGCGGTGATCCCGAAGTCAGATGGGGAGTGGTGGGAGGCGGCTGGGGAAGAGGTGTCCGAGTATGTCGTTGTCCCTGCACCCTATGCCCAACCGCCTAACGGTGGTCCTGCTGTCAGATAGGGACGTGGCGGAGCCGCGGGGAAGGGTTGAGGGTCAGTTCGTTCCTAACACTCCCGTTCCCCCGTTTTCCCCTGTGTGCCCCTGGACTCCACCACCCGGGCGTCTTGGGACGCCTGGCGTTGTGAGTGGTCGGGGCAGGGCCCTCGGGCGCCGTACTAGGGGATGTCCGTCGCCCGAATGGATAAGCCCAGGACTGGCTGGCGTGCAGGTATTCCGCACGCCACTAGCGTTGGTTGGAGCCGAAAGGCTCAGAGGAGGGCTCAGAAACGGGCAGCCGCCAGTGGGATCGCGGATGTGTACGATAGCGTTCCCGTGACCCCGCCACCGATGGCGGACGAGTCGGAACACCCAGGGATTTTTAATGGGTAGACGGATGACTTTTCCCGGAGTCCCACATAACCCACCCCTCTCCCCAAGGGTGGGTATGCGTAACGCATTTTCCCCTGGTTAAAAAAAAGTAATGCGGTGGTGCCTATGCCCGCGAGCCCCTACACTGGAACTGTACGACTTCTACTTGAGCTTCGACTACTATGTATTTAAAAAACAGATCTGCCCTTAGATGCTTAGAGGAAAGTAATTTTCTAGAAAGTTTTTTATGAAAAATTACTACGAGAAGTTGTACTAACTAAACAATTTAGACAAGGTACACCGTACTGTTTATTCTTAACTATTTCATAATAAAAAATGTAGACGAATACGCTCTCTAATTAAACGTGAGCATTTTATATATAACAGCACCTGCTGCCCGCGGGGAACCCTTGCAAATTAAAACTCAGTCTAATACCTTTTTTTTGCAGCGAAAACCCTCCATATACATACACGACGTAATTAGACGAACCTAATTATACTGGTATTTGTAATAATAGCGGCTTCACTGGTGACACTTGTCTGGATTTTCATTTGGCGTTTCCTAAATGTTTGGCATAACAAAACAAACCACGTTCTATATGATTCTATGTGTATATTCGGCGTTTCCCTACTGGATCGAACCAGAAATGAAGAAATCCGTAGGCGAACGAAAGTCGCTGACATAGCTAAGCAGATATCCAAGCTGAAGTGGCAATGGGCAAGGCATATAGCTCGGTGAACCGATAGCCGCTGGGGCAGAAAAGTCTCGAGTGGAGACCACGTATCGGCAAGCGCAGCGTAGGGCGTCCACCTGCAAGATGGACCGACGACCTAGTCAAGGCTGCAGGTACCCGCTGGATGCACGTCGCTTCCGATCGGTCGGCATGGAGGTCATTGGGGGAGGCCTATGTTCAGCAGTGGACGTCATATGGCTGATATGATGATGTGTATAGTTCCTAGTGTTCTGTACGTAGTATTACGGAGTTACTATAAAGTTTTGAAGTGACAGATAACTGTAATAGTATCTAACAATAAATATTGCACATCGACATTATGAAGGAAAATTCGGCTTATTTCGGGTGTGTAGAGCGTTATCTCTTTCGCACCTTATGTGTCGTTTGTCCACCATTTTGATCAAGTTTTGACCAATACCGGACTAGTGCTTGCGTCGGTAGTGTAAGGCAGAGATAGCGCCCTACGAAGTTGAAACTAGCCGATTGTCTCTTTTGTAGGCTTGATAAGGAATATTTCTTGCTGTATGTACCTAGCGCAGATTACAGATAATCATGTGGTTCAGAAACTGAACGTGAAATTCAACAGTTAAAATTAAACTGACATTTTTAGATTTTTACAAAGCGAATACTGCTTAGAGACATAATGGATAAGATACATATTCAAAAGTGTTGCAAATTTTTCAATACACAAATATAAATTATCACGATGTAGGTATCGTCTACTCTACTACATTATTATTATATATTATAATATACAATTTAAAAGAATATAAATAAGAAATCGCAAGAAAAACGGGCTTGAATTCATACGCGTTGTTCACACAGATGACGGTCAGGCCCTGCGTGATGAGCGTTCACCGTCGCACCGATAGTCGAACAGTGCCTGCTGGTGGTAGAGTTCCAGTGTAGGAGCTCGAGGGCGTAGACAGCAGCGCATTACCTCATCTATCTGCCGCCAAATGATAGTGTTGAGCACTATTGTCTTCCGGTTATATGATAATGTATTTTTACAGAATAACTACCACAGAGACATAAGAACTAAGGTCTCAAGGGGTGGCAACGCATCTGCATTTTGACCTCTGGTCTTTATGTGGGTGTCTATAGGCTGCAGTCATCATTTAACATCAATGTGAACTCCATTCTAGTTTGCCACTTTTCTTACATAAAAAAGTGCCATTAATATTGTAATTTCTCCAGAATAACACCATTTTCGGTACCTCCATGGCAACCGTGCAACGTCGGGACGGTTGCTAGTTAATTTATAAATCAGCCCTACACATACACATTGCTCGCGAAAGGAAATAAATACATCTATCAGCATTCGTTATCAATTCCCTTTGCAGGCGTCCGCGCAAACACAGGGCTAAGATACAGTTCAAACACGTTGAAATCAGGCCGCCTTTTGAGCCGATGCCAGCTAAATCCGATTTAAGCCTTTGAACTGAGCGAATTTTAAATATGGGTAGTTAGTTCCACTGATTTGTTCAAGTTTGTAGCCTTTCACGACGATTTTTTCGACAGACTTCACGTATTTTTCACAAACGTTAAATTTGAACGGGTATAAGAAGAATTTTGGAACGGTTTTTTTATGATCATTTACTAGTAAATATTATTTGTATATTTTTGTGTCATTTCTGACCTAGAGATGCAAAAGATTGCCGGCCTCAAGAGTGGCCAAAATCCTATATTATTACATTTTTTAAAGATAAATTAAAGGATATACCTATTACTAAATTTAGACTATGTAAAAATAAATAAATAACAAGTATGCAAGTCAGCTGCCGTATTTACTTATCATAAATATGTTTTGGTTACCCCCATGGCTGCGTTGTGTCGTCGATGGTAACTTTCTTTCACAAAATGTTTTATTTTATGTTACCCTGGTGGCAAACGAGCATACAATTCACGTTGATGGTAAGGTAAGTAGGTAAATACTGCAGCTTATAGACATCTACACAAAAATCGACCAACCAAGTGCTACCAACCCTAAAATCTAAGCTGTTTTGCATCTGTGATAGTAAAAATCGCCAAAATTCAATATAAACGCTTAATTCGGTCTCTATTACTCAGACATCAATCAGTGACGTGTTTACACGTGCACCTGTGTGCGTATCACGTAGAAAATACCAACCGTCGCCCATAAGAGGGGAAGAAGTTGGGTGATGCGGGGAAATCGGACGGGAGACGTCGAAGAGTCCATTATATACGTAGTATTATTACATATTTTCTGGGCATACGTTACCATCTTACCGGAACATAATAATGCTGATCACTGTCATTTGGCAGCAGATAGATTAGATAATGCGGTGGTGCCTACACCCTCGTGATCCGACTTTGAAACTCTACCATCAGTAAGGAATATCACACTATCACACTAATCACATCACACTTCACACCAATATTATAAATGTGAAAGTTTCTTTGTTTGGATGTTTGTCCGTCAATCATGCTGAAACTATTGAACAGATTTTGATAAAATTTGTTATACAGAAAGGGTATAAGCTGACTTAGATTATATGATACTTTTTATCCCGAAAAATGTCGCCATGGCATCCCATGGGATGATTTGATGAGTTTCCACAGGTTACGCGAAAAGCGACCTACACGCGGGCGGAGACGCGGGCAACAGCTAGTTTACTATAAATAAAACTACGATAAAAATTGCACATTAATTCCTCCACTATAGTATCACCTAATGGAGAAGTGTTGTAAGTCCACGGAGACGAATATCCACTTAAGTGATTTATTATCAGCCCAAATCAAGTAACTGGTTTAGAGGCGAAACAACGACATGCGCTCTCCTTGGAAACTAGTAGGTGTTATTTTTAGTGTGAGTACTTCTTTGCACCTTGTTAAGTTAATCAGGGGCAGGAGGATTGGTTTTGAGTTCTTTTTTAATGTATTGGTAGTGGTAAACAAGCATGCAGTTCACGTTGATGTTAAGTGATGACTGCAGGCTATTGACACCCACACAAAGACCAAAGTCAACATGTAGATGCGTTTCTACTCCTGAGGACTAGTTTCGCCATGTCCGTCTGTCTGTCCGTCCGCGGTTTAGAGCAAAAACTATTGGTACTAGGGACTTGATATTTGGCACAAATATACACTTTAATCACGCCGACAAAGTGGTAGAATAAAAACACGACAAATAAAATTATTTAGGGTACCTCACCTACATATAACGCACGGATATTTTATTTATTTTTCGTTTTCTATATAGTGTGGGATATCGTTGGATAGGTCTTTTGAAAATGTTATGGGTGTGCTAACATCATTTTTCGATTGCTTTAAAGTGCCAATTTTTGTTAGAGTCAAGTTGTCCTCCCCCTCTACCAACTAAACGGTTGTTGTTAGAAATTCAAACGTTACGGTAATAGTAGCGGCATATTATTATTATTATTTTTTTTTTTAATTTAATTGAAGTGGCAAACAAGCATGCAGTTCACATTGATGTTAAGTGATGACTGCAGCCTATAGACACCCACACAAGGACCAAGGTCAAAATGCAAATGCGTTACCACTCCTGAGGCCTAAGGTGTTATGCCTCTGTGCCGGAAATTACAGGGCCGTACATTACCACCTGACCGGAACACGATAGTGCTGAACACTACCATTTAGCGGCAAGTAAATCAGGTAATGCGGTGGTGCCTACGCCCGCGAGCTCCGTCACTGAAGCTCTACCAAAAAATTAAAAGGAAAACTATCACACCTAAGTTAGCTTTACAAGTTTGCGAGTAATAGTCTACCAAATGTAATACTCGAAATTTTTGAACAACTCCATAGAAAATATTAATACATTTTTTTCATTACATTAAACAAACCTAAAACTATGGAACCCTACACTGCGCGTGGCGCGACACGCACTTGACCGGTTTTTTCTTAAGGTAATATCTATCTTGAATGTACAGACATAGTCTAGAGTTCTATTTTATGTATATACCTACTCGTATATAAATATTGAAACGCGTTTCATACAGGCCAGGGTTAAGTCCAATAGTTATGACTGTAACCCTTTTTTACTTCGGATACCCCGTTGTACAAATTGAATAGAATTTTATTTACTACTCCGGAGCATAAACCCGGAACTTCAGACCAATTGGGTCACAAAACAAAACAGATTGCACCTACCGTGATTACTAAACAAAACAAAAAACGAATTGAATATAAAGAAAGAGGGGTGAAATATCGAAAGAAAAAAAGCAAATATCGGGTGAATTGTAATACGGGGCCTGATATCTTTTAGAATAATCGAATTTGCCAAACTTTGGGGACTGGGGTGAGCTCAAAATATGTAAATATACAGCCGCGATAACAGAGGCAATCTTCCCTCGGAAATCGGAGGTCAGAAAGGATGGACGTAAAAAGTTGCAATGTAGTGGGCCCGCGCGTTTGTGCGGCAGGATGGCGTGTATTTTTGTTAATATATTTTAAGCAGTTTTTAGAATACCTTTACACTTTTAAGCAGTTTTAAAATGATTGTATCATCGCCTTAGTGCTACCACTGTAACATAGGCCACAGCTGCTACGCTATCTTAGGGCTATAGGTCTTCCTACACGGCACGATATTCAGGGTTCGATAGCAAGGGTCAGGGTAGTATAATAGGGACATTAGTACATTAGTACATTTAGGGAGTAGAGTAGTTACATAGTACATTTAGGGAGTTAGGGCCCTAATTAGGGCGACCGGAGCGTGTATTTGTACTGCGACCGGATAGTGTAATAAGCGGCAACCCGGCGCGAGGCTACGCCCACCCTTTCTGCCGGACCCTGAATACCGTGCCGTGTAATAGCCTTTTATATTCACTCGGACGCCATGCCGGTGCTACCAGCTCGGAAGCCGGCCCACAATATTACTGGTCGCGCCACCACACTGGTTGCGCCACCACTAATTACTATAGCGCTGTATGGTATCTTACTCACTTGGCCGCCAGTCCGGACACCACGGTGGAGCGACTGGTTGCGCCGCCATGGTGTCGCGGTGAAATATAGAAATAGAAATAGAAAATATTTTTATTTCGAATAGATCTTTACAGATACTTTCAAAACGTCAATAAATCATAAACTACCTGGAGCGAATAACCATTACATATAGTAAAAGCAAAATCATATATTAATAGTAAATTAAAAATTAAAATTTAAACTATTTGGTTAAAACATAATAATCATAAAATTTTTCAATTCCTTCAATGATAATAAATGTATGTATGTATCTTCACGCCAGGTCCCTAACGGGGTAGGCAGAGAGTGTAGAGCGCCAGACATCCCGGTTCTGACAAACCTCTCGTGCCTCGTCTACCTTCATCATTCTCTTCATACATGCACGCCGATTCCTAAGACTTTTGACACCACCATCAGACAGAACTCGACCTATTTGGTCATGGTAGGTCAGCCTTGGTCTTCCTGGGCCTCTGCAACCATCCACATTCGCATTGTATATCTGTTTAGTCATTCGCTCATTCGACATTCTTTCTATATGCCCGAACCATCGGAGCATGCCTTTTTTCATTTTTACACCGATACTATCATTCACACAAAGTCTCTTTCTTACATCTTCATTACGAACGCGATCGGTGAGTGATACACCGCAGATCTTGCGCAAAGATCTCATCTCGACCGCGTTCAACTTACTTTCATGCTCTTTCCTGCATACCCAGCTCTCGCTTCCATATAAAAGCGTTGGAGTAAGTACAGCATTATGTACGGCTAGTCGAGCCCGCTGGCTGAGATGTTTCGATTTTAGCAGCTTACCTAAAAGGATGGGCGTAAAAAGTTGCAATGTAGTGGGCCCGCGCGTTTGTGCGGCAGGATGGCGTGTATTTTTGTTAATATATTTTAAGCAGTTTTTAGAATACCTTTACACTTTTAAGCAGTTTTAAAATGATTGTATCATCGCCTTAGTGCTACCACTGTAACATAGGCCACAGCTGCTACGCTATCTTAGGGCTATAGGTCTTCCTACACGGCACGATATTCAGGGTTCGATAGCAAGGGTCAGGGTAGTATAATAGGGACATTAGTACATTAGTACATTTAGGGAGTAGAGTAGTTACATAGTACATTTAGGGAGTTAGGGCCCTAATTAGGGCGACCGGAGCGTGTATTTGTACTGCGACCGGATAGTGTAATAAGCGGCAACCCGGCGCGAGGCTACGCCCACCCTTTCTGCCGGACCCTGAATACCGTGCCGTGTAATAGCCTTTCATATTCACTCGGACGCCATGCCGGTGCTACCAGCTCGGAAGCCGGCCTACAATATTACTGGTCGCGCCACCACACTGGTTGCGCCACCACTAATTACTATAGCGCTGTATGGTATCTTACTCACTTGGCCGCCAGTCCGGACACCACGGTGGAGCGACTGGTTGCGCCGCCATGGTGTCGCGGTGAAATATAGAAATAGAAATAGAAAATATTTTTATTTCGAATAGATCTTTACAGATACTTTCAAAACGTCAATAAATCATAAACTACCTGGAGCGAATAACCATTACATATAGTAAAAGCAAAATCATATATTAATAGTAAATTAAAAATTAAAATTTAAACTATTTGGTTAAAACATAATAATCATAAAATTTTTCAATTCCTTCAATGATAATAAATGAAGAAAAAGAAAACTTATTCGTCAAGATCAATGTTATTCACTTTTCCAAGTGCAGTCACTACTGAGAAGAACGCTACCCAACAAACTCAGTAAGAGCTCTTTTAAATGAGAGCTTAAATCTAGTACAGATAGATTATCGTGAAAAATCAAATAATGTCAACGTCCATAGTATAGATGCAAATAAACTGCTATCTACTAAATGTGATGTAGCCCCTGCAAACCAGAACAGACCAGTCCCCACCAACAGCACCCGTTCACGAGTATGACGCATGTGACAGCCATTGCCCTCCTCGACCATTTTAGAGGGAAGTGAGCAACCCGCCACACGACGCCGCCAAAGGCGAAGACATTTAAGCGTGCATGACTGTTCCGGATATGCACACGGCAAAATAAAAGATGGAGTTATATGGCGCTTAGGCTGAGGCTACATTAAGCCGCGACGCAAACTGCGACACATGAGCGAATAAAACAATTTAATGAATGCTCCCGTATGCGGCTACACTGAATCACAACTGTATGTATTACATTTTGATTCGCTCTTCCAGTCGCATCGCAAGTCGCTGCTTACTGTAACCTCAGCTTTAGAGTCGACCAATCGAGTTTTACTGGTGGTAGAGTTCCAGTGCAGGAGCTCGAGGGCTTAGGCACCCCGCATTACCTTATTTATCTGCCGCCAATTGATAGTGTTCAGCACTTTCATGTTCCGGTTAGATAGTAATATGGCCCCGTAATAACTATCACAGAGGCATAATAACTTAGGTATTAGGGGTGGTAATCTCATCATGATGGCGCATCTGCATTTTGACTGCTAGTTTTGGTGTAGATTAGGTCTATTGGCTGCAGTCATCAGCTTCTTGCTTGTTTGTCACCTTTCTAACATAAAAATAAAATCCTCTGGTCAGATGTAGGTAAATGCTATTAGGATTTTTGAATTTTTCCAGTCTTTATTATTATGGGATTGTTTATTGGAAGATTTCAAAATTTTGTTGGTTAATAGATTCCAATACTATCATTGATAGTTTATAATATCCTAATTTCGATGCATACCGCTGTTTAAAACAGGAATTTTATGAAAATTAAAAAAATAAAATCAGATTAGTTGCCGCAATCCTGATGTACATAACTATATCTATGCCGATGTTTCTTGTTATCAAAACGATATTACTTATGGAAGTTTAGTAAGTTTTTTACCGAAACTCTAACTTATATGTACTAAAGTACTAGACAGTTAAATAAAGTGAAGATACGGGGAATAAACAGCCGTTTCCATTTTTAAATTGATTTAACAGATATTTATGTGAGACTTTTCCTCGTCACCTGTCATGTTACTTTGTGAAAGTGTGGCAAAGGAGAATGACCAAAAGCCGCCCTGATTGCGTCTTAACAACTTGTATGTAGAAAATTGTATTTTGAATTTAGATTTCACTCGCATTTTTTCACATTAAAACGAATCCGGATTTACAAGATATTTTTTAAAAGTTAATAAATTATTTTGTAACCTTTTAACTGCCTATCACAGAACAATAACCAAGCTGCCAATGTCAACACCATGGAATTATTTACTTTTTTGCGTTGGACACTGTCATTTTAGGACCTTAATGACTTTGTCGACATAAAATAGAATTCAACCATCGATTGCTTTATTATCGATATTCAACGGAATAGATTGTTCATGTTTACTATTTGTCTTATATAATCACTAGGTATCGAGTGGATACAATTTTTACAGTACCTTAGTTTTGACTTAGCTCAAATTCATCATACAAACGTCTCACTTTTTATTATCATGAAGCGGCAAATAGAAAAACAGTTTACATTGATGGTAAGTGAATATAAAGCATGAAAACATCCACTAGAAAACCAGATAATTATTTATTAATTGTGAAATATTTAATGTTTATTGAAATAAAACTATTTTTACGGATGTATCTCGCGTATTTACGTCGCTTTTCAGCCCGGGCAGACCGGACAGTCTGCCCGGGACCACGGAAGCTGAAAAGCGACCGAAACGTCGGGTTGATTTTAAAAATCATTTTAGTTTAATATACGCAAGATAAATCCGTAAAAACTGTTTTATTTCAATGAGTGTAGCTCGCGAAAACCTAAGAACATATCATATTTAATATTTGTCTGGTGCCATGCGGCTAAACTAAAATACTGAATGTAAGTAAAACAACTAAGATGCTATACAATACTTTAAAATAATTTTCGCTTATTTTAAACCTCGGGCACCACACAAAACTTAACCTCAAAATAACCAAAAGTTCATAATGCTGTTTTTTTAAAACTCCTATTGATACCTTTCTTTTTGCGCACGCATTACTTACGATATTGCCTATATTTTGCGAGTAATCCCGTCCAGACGCAAGAAGGGCGAACTCTCAAACAAAATTGATCAATCTCCTTTCAAGTCTCCAGTACCAATAGTTTTTGCGCTAAACCGCGGACGGACAAACAGACAGACGGACATGGCGAAACTATAAGGGTTCCTTGTTTACTACGGAACCCTAACGTACGTACAATGTTTTTATTACTAGCAAGTAACATGACAGTAGAATTATTATGAAACTGTTTCATATTCGGAAAAAATACTATTGCCTATTTTTCTTGTCCCTGAAGAACAAGCAATTCTAGAAGTTGACTGATTTATCGTTCGTGGAATTACAACCTTATTTCAAGTATTCCCTAGTCTCTAAGACTACTTTACGGACTAAGCAAAACTATAATATTATTATAACTGTTTTATTTCCCTTTGGTTTCACAGCGGTTACCGTGAATATTAAAGGAAATGGTTCGAGTTATTAATACTTGTAATAATGCCACACCGCGGACACTCCGCCAAAATTCCATAATAAAATAAATTTGGTCTCTATTACACAGACATCAATCAGTGACGTGTATTTACACGTGCACCTGTGTGCGTAGCACGTAGAAAATACCAACCGTCGCCCATAAGAGGGAAGGAGTTTGGGTAATGCGGGGAAATCGGGCGGGACGTCGAAGTGTCCATTCTATACATAGTATTATTACATATTCTCTGATAATGCATCAGACTGGCTATTCTGGAAGACGTACATAGTGTGTGCTTCACGAGGTGAACAGAATGATCGACGATAGAGTTCGTGTAACGGAGTGCGGGACTATTCGCACCCGCACATTATCTAATCTAGGTACTTGCTTTCAATAATTATTTTTCCAATTTCGAGGTCTCTTGTGGTGCTGATTACGAAATTGACGTCTTTTTCGAATATAATATAGCAGACTTTTTTTTTTCAAAATATTACAACGGTGCCAATGTTGTAGGTACTTTTGGGATTATGATTACGAAAATAACATTTTAAACAAATACAAGATGGCGGACATAACCTTTTCCAAAATATGATTAGTGTTGCCCAAAATCGGTCTTGGTCTTGCAGTATTGGTCTTGCTCTTGCATTTTTGCTAGACCAAGACCAAGAGCAAGACTGCCTAATTTTAGCAAGACCAAGAACAAGACTGATGGTGCAAGATTTGAGCAAGACCAACGTGAGCAGTGTGGTTAGACAACACTAGGCACTAGACAACACTAGGTCAGATCATAATGCCCAACACATAGTAATAACAGCTTACGCCTCAGAAGTGGCAACCCTATATTGAAATATTTGTAGTTTTATGAACGTGGTGTCTTACCTTAATGTGAAGGGTAAACATTCGTATTTTGGTTGATGAATTTCTATAACGAACGTCATCAAATTGATTTTGTCATTTTAATTATTTGTATAATGTATTCATCTAAATGTTGTATGATTTAAATACATAAAAAACTTATCTATACATATAATAAAACAGTAAAACCCGCGTGTCTGTACATTGTATATATTTACTTTATTAATGTTAAAATAGTATTAGAACACTTTTCAATGATTTTTGTCTGTTTGTCCCTTTGTCCAGGCTAATTTCCGAAGATACTGGACGGATTCGAATGTAACTTTTTGTGGTGTATAGATACTAAGCCTGGCCATCATTTAGGCTACTTTTTACTGCGAGAAAATCACCCACGGAAATCTCTACATTTAATTTAATTTTCCTATACAATATCAAACCTTTGACACATTATTTCATTGTGAGGCAATACGAAGTTTGCCGGGTCAGCTAGTAATAAATCAGAATCAGAATCAGAATCAGAATCAGAAACTCATTTATTCATTTAGGGTGACAGGCACCTCTTATGACACGTCAAAAACAAACAAAATAAATGAAAGCGAATAACAATTGATATACATGTCAAACAAGATAAAAAATATATGTAAAGTCAAGAATATCACTAAGATAAAACTAAATGTCAAAAGATAAAACTAAATGTCAAAACTAATGTAAAAAGTATATCAGTAGAATGTCTCTCTTCCCCTTTACAAACTGATAACAAAGAGTAAAAAGAAAAGAAAAAGAGTCATTCTTTGTCATTCACCGGCAAAGTTCCAAAGGCCAATATGATCTGAGAAAAACTTGCCGGAAAAAACTCAGTCGGCTCTTTTAAAAATATCTCTTAGGCATATTTTTACAATTTTCCATAATTTAAACAAACTTAAAATTAACAATATAATATCAACATTACACTTTGATTATTACATTTAACACCTTTGTGGAGCTAGATCAGCATTTAGCCAAACATTTCTATCCTTGAGATAGTCCTCAAGTTTATAGTAAGCCTTTTTACATAGAGTGCGTTTAAAATGAGGATGTACGTAAATAATTCACATATTTACGTACATCCTCATGTCACAGTGGAAAGCAACCAGTATTTAAAACACTTAAATGAGAACGGTCTGAATGTAGTGAATAGTGTTAAATGTAGCCAAGGCAGACGTAAACGATGTTTGCTACCGGTATTTATTGCTATCCCAACTTTAGGCCCAATTCATTAATAGTGCCCTGGGGTGGTGTGATCACGTATTTTTTCTCACCTCTCTGTTCGTTCTCTTATTTACGACGGCGCTGGGCGAAATTCTATTTACTAGTCACGTTGTAGGATAGAAATGTCAGTATGTTAAGGATTAAACATAATTTTATATGGCTTCCATACTTTTTAAGAAAAACGGGAACGTATACGTACAAAGTGACCCGTTTAGGAAGGGAGGAGTCTTTCGGAATAACACGCTTGGTCACAGGGGCGAGTGGTCTTAGATTTTCGTTACGTAGTCATTATTCTCTAAAAAAAAGTCTCACGTTGCTTTGATGTATATTCTAATATGTCGCTTAAAATAAAAGAAAATAATAGTAATTCTACTTTACTAAATAATGTTCCTGTTACAATGTTTTACCTTTGGATATTTTTTTTTTTCACCAGTATTTTATAGGCACGCATACTGGGCGTCACGCGGCAAGCGCCGTACAAACGTGAGCCAAAATATATATTTTTTTAAATAGCTGTTTACAAAATAATTTTTACCGTACTTCTGAATTATTACGTGGAAATTCAAGGAGGAGGGAGGAGGAGGAGGAGGACAGAGGGCGTATAACACTATCATTATCGCTATATGTCTCGGCAAAGATTTTTGCATAGTAAATAAATATTTGGTCTACTTAAATGTTTACACTATGTCCCGAGTTATCGAAGGCACTCATCATTTATTTAGATAACGTTAGGAGTAACCGTATCAATATGAGGACACTTTGCTATACGTTGAGTGAAATTGACTGAAATTTTAAGCTTTTGAATTGAGAATTTATCGAAATAAAGTCAGTAGAAAGTAATACGAAGAACAAGCTGTCGAAACGCGATGACTCCCGCTTACAAGTAGGCAGAATTCTTCTGATTATGCAGTGAGTTACCTGATCAATGGTGTTGGAATCAATCCAATACGGCGGTAGTAAATGCAATAACGCAGATTGGGAGCTGCGTCCCGCGATAACACTTCCGCCATTGCCTGCGATCACCAAATTGGATGCACTGGACTGCAGCCTATAGATAGACACTCACACAAAAACCAAGGTCAAAATGCAGATGCGTGACCACTCCTGATCCCTAGGGTGTTATGCCTCTGTGCCGGAAATTACAGGGCCGTACATTACCACTTGCCCGGAACACGATAGTGCTGAACACTACCATTTAGCGGCAAGTATATTAGGTAATGCGATGGTGCCTACGCCCGCGAGCTCCGTCACTGGAGCTCTACCACCAGTACAAACCTTAATATAGATATTTATTTATTTAACTTTATTGCACAAATACAATGTTTTTTTTTTATATTATAAAAGTGGCAAACAAGCGTGCAGTTCACATTGATGTTAAGTGATGACTGCAGCCTATAGACACCCACACAATGACCAGAGGTCAAAATGTAAATGCGCTGCCACTCCTGAGGCATTAGGTGTTATGCCTCTGTGCCGGAAATTACAAAGCCGTACATTACCACCTGACCGGAACACGATAGTGCTGCACTACCATTTAGCGGCAAGTATATTAGGTAATGCGGTGGTGCCTACGCCCGCGAGCTCCGTCACTGGAGCTCTACCACCAGTAAAAAGGTGGACAAAAGGTTGTACAAAAGGTGGACTTAATGCAACTAGAAGGCATTATCTACCAGTCAACCTTTGGGTAGAGTCTATAGATATAGATATCTATGTAATCCTTAAAATTACCCTTCCAAATTGCACTCGCTAACCCCGCCTGCTCAAGGGAATCGAAATGACATCTGAAAAATGACCCTATGAAACCCTTGCCGCTCTAACGATAACCGATATTATTCTTTGGGGAAATTATCACGATATTGAAATTTCCACTTCCTAATTATATTGTAGAGGAAGCGAATATTGATTGCTCTATCTATTTTATTTAATTTAAGCCAGTGTTGTTTCATTTTCTATGGTTGAAAGAAACTGTGTGGAAAGATTTAAATTAATAAATACGCTTAGACGCCCCACAGTAGGTATCGTGATAAACCTGTGTCGTGGGTGCCGTTGTACACATGCAACACATACACAAACACCCAGTCCCGAAACAAATATCTGTAGGCCATACAAATATTTGTCCCGGTGCGGGGATCAAACCCGCGACCCTTCGAATCAAACGGTCAACTCACACCGCTCGACCAACCGGGTCGTCGATACCTTTCCACTCCTGAGACATAAGGTATTATACCTCGAATGAATGAGTGTTCAGCACCATCGCGTTCTGGTTAGATGGTAATGTACTATGGTCCCGTAACTATCACAGATATATAACGCCTTAGGTCTCAGGGGTGGTAATGCATCTGCATTTTGATCTCTGGTTTTTAAATGTCAATAGGCTGCAGATATTACTTTTTACTGGTGGTAGAGCTCCAGTGACGGAGCTCGCGAGCGTATGCACCACCGCATTACCTGATTTACTTGCCGCTAAATGGTAGTGTTCAGCACTAATGTGTTCCGGTCAGGTGGTAATGTACGGCCCTGTAATTTCCGGCACAGAGGCATAACACCTTAGGCCTCAGGAGTGGTAACGCATTTGCATTTTGACCTTGGTCTTTGTGTGGGTGTCTATAGGCTGCAGTCATCACTTAACATCAATGTGAACTGCATGCTTGTTTGCCACTTCAATTACATAAAAAAAAAAAAAAAAAACTTAACATCTATGTGAACTGTATGCTTGTGTGCTACCTTCGTTACAAAAAAAAGTAACCGACATAGCCCACCGAATAGCGAAACTGAAGTGGCAGTGGGCAGGGCACATAGCTCGCAGAACTGACGGCCGTTGGCGACCGCGTACCGGAAGACGAACCGTAGGCAGGCCCCCCACGAGGTGGACCGACGACCTGGTGAAGGTCGCGGGCAATCTCTGGATGAGGGCGGCCCAGGACCGTTCGTTGTGGCATTCTTTGGGGCAGGCCTTTGTTCAGCAGTAAACGTCTATCGGCAGAAATTATGATGAACACTGGTAGTAAAGGGCTTACGCACCACTACCACGTTATTAAATCTACTTGTCGCTAAATGGTAGTGTACAGCGCTATCGTGTTCAGGTCGTGTAACGTAAGATAGTATTAGGCCATAAGAATATACGTATTAAAAAAAATAATTGAAGCAGCTATTTACCGGATAGTGTAAAACCACCACAAAACATCACGGATTTTTTATCAGCTTTGAAAGAAACTTTCCAAATTAAACTGCACTTTGGTATTTCTTGATCCATTGAGAGGGTGAGCCGGTGGAGCCGGTGTAAGTTTGCTAAAGTTCACTGCGAAAGAATAATAAACATTGCAGTGGCTCAAGAGGCTGTAATTACAAAAAAGATTAAAGAAGGGGGCGGTGTCGGTAAATTATTTATTTATTTTATTCCATAGAGCAACACGGACCTCAGGCCGACCGGAGGGGAGTAGGCATAGCGTTTATTACCGATGCAAAACAGTCTGTCATTTTCTGCGAGGGGAAATTTGTGTTACACACAGACACAACAAAAATCGTCTATTGCTAATAAACTCAAATTTTGACTTTAACAAAATACATATACAATTTCACAAACACATTTTAACATCTCGGCGACAGGCATAGGACCACTTGTGCTTGTACCTTGACAGAGGCGAAAGCCTGCATACGGCTTCTCTTCTCCCCTCCGGTGGCCCGTGTTCACGCCCATGTTGTTCTATTTTTTGTTCATAACAAATCTATCCTCGCAGGTGGATACCCGATAAACAAGATTATATCAAGAATAATAAAAATAAATTGACTCTTTTTACGAGTTAGATTAGTTGTAGGTAGATGGTTGTACGAGTATGTATCTATATTATGTACCGGCTGTAACCCGCGGTTTCGCTCTCGTGGATTTAGTTTTATTACAATATCGAATACTATTTGTACCTACTTATTACCCTTAATGCCTTTACTGGTGCTCTTTCAAAGGCTTTTTTAATTATTTTGATGAGTTCTTGGTCCAGATGAGGACAGGTTTATGAAGATAAACAGTAAACACTATAAGAAATATTGGGGGACCTAAATAAAGCATTATCATCTTTAGAAGGCACTTATACACAGCAGTTTTGGCTAACTTGACGGAAATATCTAGAAAATAAAAGTGGGTAAGTTTTCCTCAATAAAGCCGAACGCCAACATTGGCTCTAACACAATTAACGCAACAGACTGTTGCCCAATTTACTGTCATGTTACTAACGTTCACGTTAAGCCTTTGCAAAAAGTTGGCCAAGTTTCGTTTTGCCAATATTCTACAGCCGATCTCAACTTCATTGTCAAATTGGATAAGCTTATTGCAACCATTTTTAGGTATGTTCTTTTTGTATTTTTTGCTAGAAATGTTGCGAAGCCTTCAATGCAGATGCATCGTCACTGCCCGAGGCTGGAGATATTATATCAACTAACGGGAACATAAAAGTTGTAAAGAGTACCTACCGTATTGCGAGTAAGTGTTTGCTACAAAATGAATACAATTCGAAAAAATACTTTAGTCCAGCCAAAAGGGATTTACTGCTAGTCGAAAGCCAGCAAGTACAGTATTCAACAATTCCGGGTAATTGGCGAGCGCAAAGGGTTCACACATATACCCATAAGACATGCGATGAGGGGTGGTGCATCTTTCTCTTTAGATTAGATGACTATATCACTACTAAATACCTTATTATTTAGAAAAATATTATGAAGGTTTGGTTTGGTTGAATAGAATAAAAGCTCAATGCAGCCAGTGTTCATTCTCTCCAATAGCATTTCCCGCTTGTGAGTCTTGTCACATGTCATCTTCGCCAAACAAAAAGAGACAAACTTAATGAATGAAATCCACATCATAACCGGCGCTCCTAATTAATACCATTGCCATATTTAAAAATGTATTTAACCAACATTTCACTAGAAGCTCATTCAAGGTTCGTATTCTTCGACAGAGCTTTCATAATTTGCCTCGTTCGTGATATGAACGTGTAGGCTTTTATACTAATTAAAATTATACATGCAATGCAATGTTTCAAAAGAGTCAGCTCGGTTTTGATATGCCTCATTTTTCAACCATTGTCAGTTTTCATTTGTATTCAAAGATACGGGAAAACGAAATGACTATAATTACATTACTGTATTAAATATTTTTCTTTCATTTTATGGCACGGAAATGGCCAAAGGTATGCAATTTACATTGATGTTAAGGCTATGTTATATACAGTTTTTTGCATTACCAAGTTTCTAATATTTGATCACTGAAGTTTTAAAACTCACCATTTTAGCCAAAAAACGTCCACTGCTGAACAAAACCCTCCCCCAAAGATTGTCACAATGAACGGTCCTGGGCCGTCCTCATGGAGCGGTTGCCCGCGACCTTTCGGTTCATGCCGTGGGAGGCCTGCCTACGCTTTGTTTTCCAGTTCGATTCGTGCTGATCTTGATACTTAAACAACATAAATGCGTTGGCAAACTTTGAGTTTGAAGTTCTGGAAATCAGTCAGTGAACAGAAGTTCGAGCCATTATGATCTGACTGTTACGCTTACGAGACCAAATAGATAGTTTAACCTTCGATGAAGGATATTACCTTTTCGTGCCTATATTGAGGATAACTCACGTAATTGCAGGAAACAACTAGTATTATCATGTTTAATAGGGGACGAGCCTTATCCAATTTACCCAATACATTCACCAAGAAATATGATCTTAAATTCCATCGGAACTACATGTATTTTCATCAATCTTCGCACTCAGAAAGCTAACACTAAACAAGCGGCTACCCACCGGGTACCGGTCAAAAAAGCCCGCAATTCAATTCCCGATACAAAACGTTTTATTCGAGCGCCAAAGATGAAGCGGCCGTTGTTAAGAGGCACAATTTCTCGGATGACGGGGGTTAGTGAATGGAGACCGCGGTTAACCCTTACCAGGGGTTCGGATTTTCATTATCTTTATTATGATCTACTTGTGCTCGATATTGCTCATTTGTATCAATGGTAGCGCTTAGCAGTCTGCGCATAGTCAATCAAGAAATTGATTGACTATTGTCTTTGGATATAACGATGAAAACAAGTGTTTTTTATGATAGAGATGTTTGACAATGCACGCGCTTAATCAAAATATCTTGCAGTAAGCTCCATTTATGGTCTATTTCATCTATTGAAGCGCGCATGGCCCAGCGGCTGGTGTAAATCGAAAACAGTCTGCTCGGTTAAGCACTACGGGCGCGGTCGGGTAGTGTGATGGGTGACCGCTAGTGGCAAATTAAATGCGCGTTTCCGTGCTTCGGAGGGCACGTTAAGCCGTCGGTCCCGGTTGCTATCGATGGATAGCAGTCGTTAAACCTTGTTGGAGGCCTTATGGGCGGTTTGAAAACATCCGACAGTGGGTTGGCCACTAACCCACCCACCTCCACCAATCCGCATTGGAGCAGCGTGGTGGAGTAAGTTCCAGGCCTCCCCCCAAAAAGGGGAGAGACTCGTGCCCAGCAGTGGGACGTATAATGGGTTGCCATTATTTATTATTTTTATGGTCTATCAATTACCGAACTCGCAGTGAGTAATAAAATAATATAGTTAAACGGATTTATTTTTTTCGGGACAAACAAAACAGCGGGCCAACCGCCTAAATCTAATGCTTTCGTTTAGGTTACGATTATAACACCATCTTGTTTAGATTCGTACCGCCTAACTTTTTCCTAAAAGTGTTTTCGTCCGCAGGTATTAGTGCTCATCAAGATATATTGCACATTGAGCCTATGAAAGAGACAATCGGCTAGTTTCGACTTTGCAGAGCGTTATCTCCGCTACACCTTGCCTACATAAGCACTGATAGTCCGGTATTGGTCAAAACTTGATCAAAATGGTGGACAAATGTCAGATAGGTAAGGTGCGATAGAGATAACGCTCTACAGACCCGAAATAAGCCGAGTCTCCTTCTTAAGGTCGATGTGCAATATTTCTTGTTGAATACTTAAGAGCAAAATTGATGGTAAGTGAGTGTAGGTAAGTGTAGCCTTTAAGAATCGACTTTAAAACCTAGAAATTCAATGTTCAGATGTGTCACCACTTCATCTAAGCTCTTATGTAAAAAACTTCTTAAACATCAAGTGTCAACTGACAACGCATTTGAAGGTCATGGATATTTTTTTAAAGAAAATTTAACTACAGGCGGGACGTGAAACTGATACCACTCGAATCTCTAGTCCAGCTGCTCTCCCAACTGAGCTACCAAAGTCCACAACTGACTGTCGATTTCTTTTGCCTCGATAGAATTTGTTTATGCACTTTTGTGCACGTAATGAATATACATAAGGCGGGCTTAATACCTACTAGTATTCTCTACCAGCGTTTACTTTACAGGCTTATTTATTCTTTTTCATGGAAAGTCACGTGAACTCAATACGCGAGAAACAAGTGAAAATCAACAGTAACCTTGTTCGTAACGGTACAGGAAATAAGGGCCCGCTCGGGGCACGATACTGCCACAGAAAACATTCGGCCTGATTGGCTCGGTAGGCTTAGAGTACGCACATAGATCGACGGCCATCGGAGTGGGCTTCCAATATATCGTTATAATCGAAAATATCGAGCCTGTTTTTTTTCGATAGCCATCAGCTATATTGGATTAAAGATAAAAGCTAACCCTCAAAATTCTTTGCTCTTTATTTATAAACGAAACTTCCTCGGTGTTTACCATCGTCAGACGGTTTCGTTTATTGCTATAACTGAACAACAAGTCGAAAAGTTTTTGTATTTACTCCAAAATGCTCACTGTCAGTAGATACGCCACATAATACAATTACAAAATTAAGTGCAAGCATTTTGTAGATATGTGTGTAATTCCCTTCCGCCTATGGTGTAAATAGTTAAAAGTATTGTCTTGTTTAAAACGTAATAATCTTTTTCTCTTGAGGCAATCCATCGTGGACGCCCGCCGCTTGACGTCAAGGATGGTAATATAAGGTTGTTACTATTCCCACTCGTTCGCTTTCAGCGATGAGATCGTGGGAACAGTTACGTCTGATTCCGCTTACGGCCGCCCACAACTGGGTACAACCCAACAAAAGGTGCCCCCATATACACATAAAGCGTGCGGAATATCTACTCGCCAGTCAGCTCGAGATGAATCTCCATTTGGGTTTCGGACGTCTCCTACTCCACCGCCAAAATTTCTGTTAGAATCTTATGCAAACCGCATCTGCGTCTTATTAACGCGAACGTTACCCACTCACTCCCTTTAAGCCGTCTCTTTCTACGACATCACTACCTCAGAGCAGGCAAGTACTAGCTAGTCGACCATATCACCTACTCGTACATTCAGCCACTGTCAGAAACGCTGTCTTCACAGCCCAACTAAAGCTATCACTCTATCATCGGATCACCTGTGGAATTAGGTGGTGACTTTGCATCACAGGATATGGTGTGGTACCTTTGTGTCACACTGACTGCCATGACCCATTGCGGTCTAAGCAGAAAAGGTCTTGTTGGGAGAGCCAGGGGGCCGACCGCCCAACTCTAATGCTTTCGTTATCCTATTAGTTTTGTACCGCCTAATGAAGTATATACCTGCGGACGAAAACACTTTCAGGGAAAAGTTAGGCGGTACGAAACTGACAAGATGACGTCATAATCGAAAGCATTAGAGTTAGGCGGTCAATCTCCAGATTTTTGGAGCATAGAGTTGACCCTATGAAGATTATAATGTTTTAGATAGGTATATTGATGATGTTACCAATATGTTTTAAGCGTAACCCTATATTTACAATACAGTTTGTGAAAAAGTATACTTATTGCGACCGTATCTAATTGAAACTGATTCGCGGAATTGTGGCGACATATTTGGGGTTCCACGAAATACACTTTGGGAAATGTTGTTTTAAGTCACCTATTTCATCGTTGATGTTATTTATTTATTTATTTAACTTTATTGCAAACACAGAAATGTTGTACAAAAGGCGGACTTAATGCTACTAAAAGGCATTGTCTACCAGTCAACCTTTGGGCAAATAGAAAACAATGAAAGGCGGCAAATGAAAGGATTTATAAATTAAATAGTTAATTATAAAATAAGTAAATAACCTACGAATAAATATAACACTACATAAAATATATATCTGTACATATAATATACATAAATAAATACATAATATACAAACATACATTTTATAAATATATATCGATATGTTTGAGATGAAAACGGCAAATAATATAATGATAGCAAGAAGAGATATTATGATTGTCTATGATGATGTTTTTAAATAAAAGTTACGTAGATTACGCTTGAATGACAACTTGCTCGGAGCTTTTTTGATGGAGGCGGGAAGCGTGTTCCAGAGCTTGATAGCTGTGACGGCGAAAGAGTTGGATAAAAAGCCAGTACAGTGAGAAGGAATTTCTAAAATGAGATTATGTTATATGTTATGTTTCTTAGATTTAAAGTTCTTAGATTTTATGTTATATGTTATGTTTCTTAGATTTAAAAAGTTACTTGCTACTTTAGTCGAGTAGTAGCAGAACAGTGTCTTGGGTTTTATCCACGGATCGGGGGGTAAGTGTACCTAAAAAAAACGTAACTTCACGCCTGTAATCTCCGAAGGGGTAGGCAGAGGTGAACGCATTCATTCAAGTATACATGCAAACACTCACGATTCGCCAGTTACGTTTTTGGCCCATGTAACCGGTGGCGAGCCTGTTAACATCTCCGGGCACATTACCAACTTGGAGGTACTGGGCAATTTCCAGAAAATGGAAAAATCCCAATAGAACCAGAGATAAAGGACTTTACATGGCTACTTAATATGGCATTACTATTAATTTCATTCACATAAAAACCGTTACATTTATAGTATTTTATAGGTTATTTTATTTACGATTGGTCATTAAAACGTCTTCATTTTTACGACAAACCAGCAAATACCACATCCAAACCTTTTAAGGTTCTCTTTTTATAATGTCACATTTATTAAGCTAGATATACATTTTGTCATGCTTGTTGTGTTGGGTCGGAAGCATATTACTAATAACAGATCCAAAGAGGAAATCAAAGGGATATTACCACTCCCCAAGTTATTTTCTAAAGAAACAAACCCGGAAAAGTGCAATTCAAGGCCACACAGGACACTTATATTTTAGATTCCTGTAATGTTCTGTTTTGATTCCCACTGGTTTCGGTGATAAAGGAAGGAATAGACATTTTTGATTATTAATAACACTTAAATGTATTTATTAGAATTATATATATGCTGGAATCTACAGCATCGGACCTTCCGATCTGGTATTTTTATTTCGCCTTTTGTGGAATCCTTTTTTGTTTTCGCTGTTATTGATCATGGTGTTCTCGGGCAAGCGTCAGGTTTAATATTTCCGTTTCTGAATTAGTATGCTTGAGATGATGACAACCAAGCCTAGAAGACATCGACGTGCGGCTTTGTGGGGTAAGGAAGGTACTGTTGTATGAATATCACCATGGAATCCTGTTCCTGGCTTACCGTATCAGTAGATACAGTACGACACAGCGCTATCTCTGTTTCAAGTATGTATTGCATACTTCCTTCCATGGATGCATCCAACGTACTGTACTATTACTAGGTAATATTTTAGAAACTATTTCAATACAGGACCATATCTAGAATGCCGGAACGCTTTACTTTATTCGCCTACTTACTTTTCTTCGCATCGCAGAGTCGAAGGTTCTTGCGTCACAACAGAACATAAATGTATTTCCAGCATTTTACCTATGCCGAAATAGAGTCGGCATTGAGCTGGGTTTACGTTCGTAGGATCGGAAGTCACATCACCGACGTATCTAAGTATTTATACCCTAACGCCTCTTTGATATCCCCATCTCGTCCGTATATCTTAATGTGGTATCTATTTATTCAAAAACGTAACTTCGTAAACGTAATACCTACAGGTATTACGTTTACGAAGTTACGTTTTACCCCAAGGGGTAGGTAGAGCTGATATTAGATTATATTTTTCTGTGTATATATTTCTCTTTACTTACATAATATTCATATTTTTTTACTACTGGTGGCTCCAGTGACGGAGCTCGCGAGCGTAGGCACCACCGCATTACCTAATATACTTGCCGCTAAATGGTAGTGTTCAGCACTATCGTATTCCGGTCAGGTGGTAATGTACGGCCCTGTAATTTCCGGCACAGAGGCATAACACCTTAGGTCTCAGGAGTGGTAACGCATCTGCATTTTGACCTTGGTATTTTTGTGGGTGCAGGCTGCAGTCATCACTTAACATCAATGTGAACTGCATGCTTGTTTGCCACTTTTATAACATAAAAAAACTACCTATTATATTTTGATAATACTACTAAAGGCAAATCGTTCCGTTTCGGGAAAACAACCACTATTGTGACACATCGTTCTGCTTATCCCTTCGCGGATATACTGGCGTGATGGTGCTCATTGTATTATTAAAGCAGTCGTCCGTGCCCTCGTAATATGGAATCCCTTTAATTTTATATCACACAGTATTTTACCGAGACGCCGTAAAACTAATTAATTAGGTTCTCCGTTCTTATTATGTTTACCAACTACCGGCAACTTGTAATAGGTTTTTTAACTAGCTGAAAATTATGTGGACATTTTTATAAAGATAAGTGGTATTTTGAACGGAGTCTTGTTAGTGCAGCGAGAAAAAAAAGGTTTTAAATTTAATTTTATTTGACATTTATTATCGACTATTTACTGCTAGTGCTCCAATGCCTGTGCGCATAGACACCAACGAATAATTTAATCTTCCTGTTTCCTCAAGGTAGTGTTGAGTGCTATCATGTACGTTAGGTGGTAATGTACTGCGTTGTTATTTATGTTACTCAACACGACTTAGGGTCATAGCCCACTAGACCCACCCGGAACCCGATTAGCGCGCGTCCGCCTCGAGCGGTCTGCGCTCATTACATCAACTCCGCTTCGTATCGACACCGGATAGCCTCGACCGCAGCCGTCAAAGCGAGGGCGGCGCGCGGGTTATGCGCGGACGGTGAGTGGACCACTCGGTCACCAATAGTTTGTCTTGAGTTGACTTTGCACTGCCAACGCGCTGTTCCCAAGTGGACCGCGCGCTGGTCGCGAGTGGTTCACAAGTAACATCACGTCGTTCAACAGCGGTCCACCCGTCGACAATGAGTGGACGCCGTAAAACGAGGCGGTGCTGGTCGGGTGACGGATGGCTGTAGTGAGCTATGACTCTTAGTCCTCGATGGTAGCGCATCAATATTAACACCCTCCATATGAACATACTTGTTTGTCATATTTTTTATGAGTTCTCGCGATCGATTGTAGACTTGCAAAGTCACTACGCACTCACACACGTTCCGTCACTGAAGCTCTATCACCGGTGCAAAAAACACATTACATAAAAACTTGAGGTATCAATATAGATACAAAATCACGCTAATTATGAACGCTGCTATTAAACACCAGTTATTTATGTATCCCTACCAACTTCTTTGGGAAAATATTGGTCAAGTTATACGGCAACTAAATGCTTTCGATTGAAGTTAAAATTGACTTTCGATAACAGGTTTAAGTCGTCAAATAGCAAAGGATTCCTGCAGGATCTATTACCAAGCTAACTGCAGCCTGCACCTCGGAGGGTCATCCACTTGGAACTTTTCTCATAACGAAGCCAGACTCGATGGAATTCAAAATCCTTTTCACTTACTACCTTTATAGTCATTATGAACTTCTCGGCTATTGTTGACAATTTAGTACTAATTATCGTAACTAATTGTAATTGTATAACTAAGTATTGATAATTTCATACAAATATACGACCACGGTATTAGCGTCACATGAAGAAATTATTGTTTAAGTTTCTAGTTACGTATAAAAAAAGCATTGCAACCGCAGTCGCTCAGAGTCGCTATCCGAAGATTTTCGGGAACACAGTGTAACCGCCCGTTTATACTTAGCCAATATACAGCACCGCCCGTGAAATATTAGTTTTATTACATTGATTTCGAATTTTTACTGGTGGTAGAGCTCCAGTGACGGAGCTCCGGGTGTAGGCGCCACCTCATTACCTAATATACTTGCCGCTAAATGGTAGTGTACAGCATCATCGTGTTCCGGTCAGGGGTAATGTACGGCCCTGTAATTTCCGGCACAAAGGCATAACACCTTAGGCCTCAGAAGTGGTAACGCATCTGCATTTTGACCTCGGTCTTTGTGTGGGTGTCTATAGGCTGCAGTCATCACTTAACATCATAAGAACTGCATGCTTGTTTGCCACTTCCATTACATAAAAAAATGATTACAATCAATGTCCTGCAACACACAACATACGCATTGATTCTATTGCCACAAAACGGCAAACAAACCTTAATGATTGAACATGTGACTAAAAGATCGGTCGATTGTTTAATTTTGATTTAAAATCGATTAATTTCTACATGGATTTATCCATAACCACCCCTTAAGTCCTCGAGTTTTAACTACAGCTCTATCTGGTGATATTTTTAAATCTATCTATACCTATCTTCTCTGTCTTTAGCGAGACTAACGTATATATATATAAGTCTGTTTTACTACATGAAAGAAATAAACCTTGTGTTGCTGAAAAGAAGATTTATTGTTAGTTTTTTTTATACAGAGACTATTTTATTTAGGTAATATAAAACAATATGAACTCAAACCTGAAAAGAAGAAACGACAATGAAAGTTTATTCTTTCACTTTTAAAACATAAAATAATATAATATTAAAATTTTCATTGATTATGCAATTGTCAATCAACTCGTATTTAAATCTGTCATCTGACATTCTGAATTCGTTTCTTCTTTAAAATCAGACAATTAAAAACCAAACTTCATGGTAAATAAACACACAGAGTGCGAAGAAAGAAATAGTATTTCTTTACATCTCCCCCCATGGGGAAGAAAATTCACCCGTGAATTTTCACTCCAGTTCTCCATTTGATACTTGCACATTCTCATCCTCTGTTATCTGTACTGGAATTAGTTTTGTGATATGAAAAAGATTTGACTCTGTTTTTCTATGTCCTGTATCTATCTCGTAAATTGTATTAGATTTCTTTTTAATTATTTTATATGGTCCAATTCTCAATTCATCTAGCTTTTTCCTATTTAGTTTATTCCCATTTTCTATATATACTAGATCTCCCACACTGAATTCTCTTTGTTTTCTATTCCTATCATACCTCATTTTGTTATAGTAATGTGATTTCAAGGTATTATTAAGCGCTGTTTTCTTATCTCCGATCCAGTCACTATTTATACCTCCTTGTTGTAGTTCTTTTGGTAAAACCTTAACATCTGTTCCGTATAGCAAATAACATGGTGCATAGCCAGTTACTGAGTGGTTAGTCTGATTGTATTTTTCTACACATTCATGTGCTATTGTAGTCCACGCTCTGTTTTCTCCATCTTCATTGATTTTGCATCTAATTTTGTTAACTATCGTTTGATTCAACCTTTCATTTAGGCCATTAGAAAACGGTGCATTCACTGCTGTAAAAATTATTGTTATTTGTTTGTCAGTAAGGAATTTCTTCTATTTCAAAAATTTTTATTTTTAAATTTGTCAAACCACTTGTTTTTTGGACACCATTAATTGTTACTATATTTTCTTCATTCGAGTTATGTCCTTTTGTATTTAGTTTTAGTAATTTGGAATTAATTAGAGATACATTTGAACCTGAATCGTATACTCCATAAATTTCTAATTCATTATTTAACAGTAGTTTGATCTTAATTAATGGTGTCACTACTAGTTTTTTTGTTCTGTTTCATTTAACTCTGCTTCAATCACTGAATTATTTACATGTTTAATATATCTTTTATTTAATTTATCATCTTCTTTAACTCTAAACCAGCATGTAGCTTCGGAATGATAGCGAACCCCTTTATTTAATTTTACGCATATTTTGCATGGATAACGTCCTTCATTTGTAATATTTATCCTTTGATTTTCATACTTTCTGTACGTTCCATTTCTATTTTTATTTACCAAATGTTCATACTTTCTCACCTCATTGAATAAACATACTATATCGTTCATTGCTTCTCTATTTATCTTCTCTTATACAAAACCTGGCAAACCTACCGCTATCAGATCCACCAGTGTACCTGTATCAATTGAATTTCTCATGTCCAATAAAAGTTTTTCCTTTTTAATGACATAGTCCACTAATGAACCATCCTTATATTTAAATAACAATGCATAGGTCACTTGGTTCCAGTTTTGGTTTGCAAATGACTCACACAACTTTTCTTTCCAATATATACAGCACCGCCCGTGAAATATTAGTTTTATTACATTGATTTCGAATTTTTACTGGTGGTAGAGCTCCAGTGACGGAGCTCCGGGTGTAGGCGCCACCTCATTACCTAATATACTTGCCGCTAAATGGTAGTGTACAGCATCATCGTGTTCCGGTCAGGGGTAATGTACGGCCCTGTAATTTCCGGCACAAAGGCATAACACTTTAGGCCTCAGAAGTGGTAACGCATCTGCATTTTGACCTCGGTCTTTGTGTGGGTGTCTATAGGCTGCAGTCATCACTTAACATCATAAGAACTGCATGCTTGTTTGCCACTTCCATTACATAAAAAAATGATTACAATCAATGTCCTGCAACACACAACATACGCATTGATTCTATTGCCACAAAACGGCAAACAAACCTTAATGATTGAACATGTGACTAAAAGATCGGTCGATTGTTTAATTTTGATTTAAAATCGATTAATTTCTACATGGATTTATCCATAACCACCCCTTAAGTCCTCGAGTTTTAACTACAGCTCTATCTGGTGATATTTTTAAATCTATCTATACCTATCTTCTCTGTCTTTAGCGAGACTAACGTATATATATATAAGTCTGTTTTACTACATGAAAGAAATAAACCTTGTGTTGCTGAAAAGAAGATTTATTGTTAGTTTTTTTTATACAGAGACTATTTTATTTAGGTAATATAAACAATATGAACTCAAACCTGAAAAGAAGAAACGACAATGAAAGTTTATTCTTTCACTTTTAAAACATAAAATAATATAATATTAAAATTTTCATTGATTATGCAATTGTCAATCAACTCGTATTTAAATCTGTCATCTGACATTCTGAATTCGTTTCTTCTTTAAAATCAGACAATTAAAAAGACAATTAAAAACCAAACTTCATGGTAAATAAACACACAGAGTGCGAAGAAAGAAATAGTATTTCTTTACATATATATATATATATATATATATACGTTAGTCTCGCTAAAACTCGAAAACGGCTGGTCTGATTTGACTTATTTTGGTTTTGAATGATTTTTGGAAGTCCAGGGAAGGTTTAAAAAAAAAATATGAAGAAGTTGAAGGGAAATAACCGCAATTTCATTTTCCCAAATAGTCCGCATCTATCAAACCTTTGACACTTTATATCATTCTGAGGCAACACGAAGTTTGCCGGGTCAGCTAGTATTATTATATTAATTTAGATGAGAATAAAATGACGTACCTCGATCTGCGTACACAAATATTCTTATACTTATAACAATTTCATAAAAACAAAGTCACCAGCTGAAATCTAGTTCGACCCAAACATTTCAGTTTGCCAAATTCAATTCAAGTGTAAGAAGTGAGATTAGCGACATCAGTTTGGATTGTCGATTTGGCATCGCTCGTGGCTAATGATCCCTTAATTGGAAGGCTCATTGCATGTCTAATTGCTCCGCGCATTATACCCACTTCATTCCGTATGCAGCCCGCGGTATTACTGATTACGGATTCGTGGTGATGCCCAGAAAAATATATTATTGACGGTAATAAATTACGGTAATTTTCATGTTGATTACAAGCATTTGAGTGCTGTATTACAGGAAGCGAAGTTTTATACTTACAGCTAAATTAAACCCACCCACGCTTCGATGTAAATCCGTCTGAAGAAATGTAATTTGAGCATTGATTCTGGTAAATAACCATTCACACAACACCTTAGGCCTCAGGAGTGGTAACGCATCTGCATTTTGACATTTGTCTTTGTGTGGGTGTCTATAGGCTGCAGTCATCACTTAACATCAATGTGAACTGTATGCTTGTTTGCCACTTCCATTAAATAAAAAAAAAAAATAACCACTCGGGAGTAAAATTTCCACGTAACAACAAAACGACACTGTCGAACATTAACATGATGTATAGATAATGCGGTGTCTATGCTTCTATCGACAATGAAACTAGGAAGGTAATGTAAAAAATCACTCAAGGTTTCAACTCAAACTTTGTAACAGACTAGAATGGGCAAACAATCCACGACACTTTACCATACATTCCCGTCACGTGTGATCCGCAGCCGAATCTCGCCAATATTGAGTCGGTTCGCGACATCACACCAAGCTGTCCGCATTTATTACACACGTTCGAGTGGTGATTGCCTCGCTGTTTCTGTGTGCCTAGTAGCGCTCCCTAGTGATTTTTTTTAGATTCTGTTCCATCGAAACTAATGGCAGTAGTATAACACGGTTTGCCGATTCCTCATGAAGAAAGTCACAACTTTTAGTTCAATTTCGTCAACATCGATAGCCGTTAATGTTTTGTATTAAAACTTATTTATTTATTTATTGTCATTTATTGTTTGTCACAGGTGTACAGGTTTTTGAAGAATACAATATAGTTCCATTGCAACAATACCTTTCGGTATACAATATTTATAATAGTTTTAAATAGGTTAGGTAGGCATATTTATGAAATGTCAATGTTCATAATAATGGTTAGTGAAGTACAGTCATATTAATTAGTTGATAAAACAATGCAGCATTACAATACATTTGGTAAGTACATAAGATAAACTTCAATGGAAACAGATATCAGAAGGAAAATTATAATATAATTGCAAATAATAATTTCAATGTCTTAATAATAATGGCGATCTGCTCACGTCATTTGTCATTTATGAATTCATTTATTGAATAATATGCTTTATTGATTAACAATTTCTTTAAAGAGGCTCTAAATCCATTAATTGTTGAGTCAATGTTTTTAATGTGGGCAGGTATTTTGTTATAAATTTTCAGAGCCATACAAAATATACTGTTATTATATTTTGATGTCCTACATTTTCGTAACAACAATTTATTGTGTCTTTGACTATATGTTGTGTCATATATATCAGTTATCAATACTCTTATAAATTAGGGTCGCTGCTTCAAATATATACAGCGATGGTAAAGTTAATATACGATACTCTATAAAATAATGTTTGCATGAGTCAGTTTGAACAATTCCACTAATAGAGCGGATACACTTTTTTGTGCCTTAAATACTTTTTCTGTGGCATTTCCCCAGAACATAACGCCAGATTTAAGTATTGATCCTACATACGCATGATAAGCACTTAACATCGTTTGTAGATTTGTCACTTTCTTCAACATATACAATGCATAGGCAAACTGGTTTAGTTTAGTGCATATGTGATTTATTTGTGTCCTCCAAGTTAATCCTGAGTCTACATGTAAGCCTAAAAACTTTGTACATTTTACATTTTTTATATTATGTCCCTTATAGTTAATGTCTAATTGATAAGTACGAGAATTTTTATTACTGAACTTCATAAAGTTCGTTTTGTCCAGATTTATTCTGAGATTGTTAAGTGTTAACCATTCTACCACTGATTCGAGTGCTTTGTTAATATTAGATTCAAAGTCCTTGGGGTCTTCTTCTTTGAAAACTATGGTGCTATCATCGGCAAATAGCACAAGAGGCTCCTTTATGGCATTTGGCAAGTTGTTTATGTAGACAATGAATAATAGAAGTCCTAATATAGACCGCTGTGGAACACCAAACTTAACAATTTTTTTATCAGAACTGTATGATTCTTCTGTTTTAGTACTTTTTTGAATACGAGTTATTTCAGTGTATTGTTGTCTATTAATAAGGTATGATTTAATTATGTCCAAAGAATTGCCTCGTATTCCATAATTATCCAGTTTATTTATTAATATATTATGGTCAACATTATCAAAAGCCTTTTTCAGATCCATAAATATTGCAACTACCTTCTTCTTTTGATCAAGTACAGGATAAACTAAATTGAAAAAATTATATAGTCCATATCAATGGATTTATTATTACGAAATCCAAATTGATGATTACTAAATATATTCTTGGTCTCAAAATAGTTACTTAATCTTAAATAAATTACTTTTTCAAAGATTTTTGAGAAAACGGGTATTAAAGCTATAGGCCTGTAAAATTTCATGTCAGTCTTGTCCTCTTTTTTGAAAAGGGGTTTAATAAAAGAGATTTTTAACTTGGATGGAAAAATACCTGTTTCTATGCAGGTATTGATAATGTGTGTAATTACAGGGGCTATATATCGCGACACTTTTTTAATGATGTTCGTTTGTATATCATCATAACCTGTACTCTTTGTATTATTTAGACAATTTATTATTTTAATTACTTCTTGTTCAGTTGCAGGAGTCATAAAGAAAGAATGAGGAGAATTGTGACTAATATATCTAGCAGTATTATGAATGTTAGTCACGGGCCGCTTGATATCATCTAAAAAATAATTATTGAATTCCTGTGCTATTTGCTTTAGGTGCGTAATAAGATGATTGTTTACTTTAATACAGTTTATCTCTTCTCTGGGTGGTACGGGTTTCATGTCATTGATAATTTTCCATGAAGCTTTCCCTTTGTTCTTAGCAGATTTGATAAAATAATTATTTTGAGCCCGCTGTGTACAGTGAATGATATTTCTTAATTTTTTCGCATACGATTTGAAATTACATTTATTTTTGTCAGATTAGCAAAGCCTATATTTCCAGAGTAATTCTCTTTTGCGTTTTGAGCACAATTTTATTAGCCCTTTGGTCATCCATTTTGGGCGCCTAAATAGAGGTATACGTATTCTAATAATAGGAAAACATAAATCATATGTTAATTTGAACGTGTCATAAAATAAGTCATAGGATTGATTTGGATCGTCAGTACATATGGATGTACTGACGTCAAAATGTCAAATGTTTTTTAAAGTTACAAAATTTAATAATATTTTCGTTACTGTAGTCACGGACATTTTTGTACCAATGTGTGATGTGATAGCACTTTATCGTGGGACATTTCAATATTCGTGCTGTATGATCACAGATGGCGAGTTCTATTACAGCGCTTTTAGAACCTCTTATATTATGCGCTATGTTATCTATACAAGTACCGCTACAAAGACGTGTTGGCTGGTCAATACTCAATTTTAGATTAAAACTTGTCAGTAATTGTATAAATTTATCAGCAATTTGGTTCTTTACTAACAAATTTATGTTAAAATCACCACACAATATTATTTTTTTCTTTTTAAAACTAATTTCCATCAATAATGAATCTAATTTTGTTAAAAATAAATCTATTTCAGCTGCTAACTTCTTTGGGGGTCTATAAATACATAATACAATTATTTTATGTTGCGTTAATTCAATTCCACTGCATACGATGATACTAATACTTAGATCTTTTGCAGCAGTAACTACTTTATAATTATGTTGTTTTTTTACAAATATGCATGATCCTCCAGTCCTGTTAGACCAGTCCTGTTAGATCGTGTGTAATGCGATGCTAAAACATCGAGTGTCGAGTTTACCTCGACACTCGACGTTTCAGCCGTAATGCAACGGCCGTGGTCACGAGTAGACTGCTGCTCCATGGTGTCATCGTCTCGTACCCGCGCCAGAAAAAAACACTAAAACAAAAAAACACTAAATACTTCGATTAAAATAGTACGCGATTAAGTCCCGTTTACAATATAAAAATATGAATACAAATCGTGAAAGTTTAAAACAGTTAATGCTTTGGTTGATCTGTGCACTATCAAAGTTTCTAACACCAACTTTGAAACACAGATGAGAACGGGCAAACAATCCACGACGACTTACCGTATATTCCCGTCACATGTGATTCAGAGTCGAGTCTTGCCAATATTGAATCGGTTCTCCGCATCACACCAAGCCATGCATTATTCGATTGGCGATAGCCTCGCTATTTCTGTGTGCCTGGTATTGCTTGATCGAGTTTTTCAGATGCGGTCTCATCGAAACAGTTGGTGACTGTGGAAATTGTTTTACAATTTATAAATATATAGATCTCGCCGATTGCCCGGGTGAAGTAGACTAGTACCGTCTTGAGACAAGCCGCCTTCGTACGTCCGTCCTAAAAAAATACCAAAGTTTTAAATAAGATGCTTTGCTACTACTTAAAAATTTAATATCTTGGTCCATTTCTATCACTATATCTATCAAACACACTCACGCCAACATTGAAAAATAGACGAGAGTGTGCCAAAAATCCATGATACCTTACCGTATATTCCCGTCACGTGTGATTCGCAGCCGACTCCGCCAATATTGAATCGGTTCTTCACATCACACTAAGCCTGATCAAGCGTTGGTGATAGTTTCACTGCTTCTGAGAGCCTGGTACTGCTCGTTGCGGTTCTGTAGATATAGTTGGTAATTGTGGAAACTATTGGCCACTTATTAGAAAACAAACAAATTTTGCTATCACTGGCAATACACATTGGCCAAAGGCCTTTGTCTTGATACATCACGGTAGACTGGATGACGAGATGTATCGTAGCATCACATGTCCCGAATGTTGCCCAGCCGAGATGGATTCGGCGATTCACCTCTCGTCTCCAGTTGAATCTCCTTAATGTGACTGTTTTTCTTTATTTTTTTATTCAAAATTATGACATAATATTTTTCTTTTTTTGTTAGTATTCGTGTTAGTTTACATTTTTAAAAAAAAAGCTATATTATTAATGTCACTGTTTGTCCCATGTATGCAATTTATGAGTTAATAACTTCGAGTTGTAGCGCCCTCAAGTTTTACAGATGTAAACGGGTGTAAAATGGACATTTAAAACAATTTTTGTCTTGTCTTCTATTAGAGATTGTTTGTTGTTCCTATTAATCAATTCACAAGTTTTGACAAACTTTTTCATGCGTTATGCTCTTCAAACAATTTAAAAGTTTTATAAAGGCGCCAATTCGACTTCAAGCAATGTTCTCCGGTCCATTATCAAAATCCGTTATGATATTTAATTTATCAATTCTTGTCATTTTTAAATTGCCAGTAAATCATTAACAGACAATTTATCTGAACTTAATCAATGTTGTCGTAAAGAGCAAAATACCACCAATAACTTTCTCGCAAAATTTTTAATATCGTAATTTTTTTTTTAAAGTCCACACATTTGTACAAAATTGAATAGTGAAAGCTTTGTCAGAGCTCTAATAAACTCAAGCCGCAACCGATGTTCTCCGGCGCGACATAATCCCGTGTCCGGTTCCAATTCAGTTTCCCGCCATAACCCGTCCGCATTGGACGGACGCAAGTAATCTATCCACTTCTAATTCAATACGACTCAGTTTCAATCGGCCGACCCGACGTGACGTGAATGAGACGTTACGTGATGCAATCCTTGATTTTATCTTGAAACGTCCTTTGCTCCATTTTGAAATGTTTGGATACGTTCACGCTTGTTTTCTTTAAGAGATAGGTCTAGTTAAATGTGTATTGAATATTCCTCTAGTTTTATAAACGTTATGTAATAGTTGACGAGCTTATTATCCTCTTTCGGAGATACCATTGCAAATGTTCTCTTCAAATGTGAAAATCTGGTTGAGATATTTTTAATAATTTATTAACATTCACGTAGCACATTATTAGATACTAAATTCTGTAGGTGCTAATGAGAATATTTTCCATTAGTAAAATCTAGCTTTAGCCACTGGTTTCCACTGATAGTACATCTCTAGCGACGGTGTTCGATGGCGTACAGAACTACCGCATTGCTTAATCTACTTGATACCCTATTATTTCCGGCACAGAGGCATAACACCTTAGGCCTCAAGAGTGGTAACGCATCTGCATTTTGACTTCTGGTCTTGTATGTGGAGCTGTGAGTGTAAGTGTTAGCGTATAACAGCTCAGGTTGAAGGAGTGGCATCTATAAATAATTGAAAAAAATATTGTGAACTGTATGCTTGATTGCCATTTTCATAATAATGAATACAAGATCAGAACAAGCCTGACGTAGTGTTGGTAGATCGAACGGAGCGCCGTGCAGTGATCATAGACATTACCATTCCTCATGACGAGAATCTCGTGAAGGCTGAGAAGGATAAAGAATTAAAATATCTGGATCTAGCTCACGAGATTGTCGGCATGTGGCATGTGGATGATCGCGATCATTGTACCGATAGTCGTTTCGGTCAATGGCCTTATCGCTAAGAGCCTCAACCAACACCTTAAGAGAGTCGCGTTGGGCGGCTGGGTCAAGGGCTTGATGCAGATGGCTGTACTCCTCGATACGGCACGAATAGTAAGGAGGTTCCTTTCCCTAACCACCGGCGGCTTGTGACCCGTTCCCGCTGCCGGCAGCACACTATTTTTTAATTTTTACATATATTTCTTGTTTTTTATATACTGTATATGTGTTTATTATATATGTAAAAAAATATTAAATAAGTAAAATTAATAAATAAGTGAAATATTAATACAAGATAAAGTTCAACTCTGCTTACTCTCGCGTAAAATATCAGGCATGAGGTTTTATTTTTCATTACATTTTCTTTCACTTAATTCTTCGGTTATTTTAAGTTACAAAGGTACACAAAAATCATTCTAGAATTCGTTTTTGGCATCCTCAGCCAAAGTTTTATCATCATTGAAAATATCATTAGATGTTTTTGGCTATTAAGTAAAAGTTCTTTACCCGTGGGACCTTATAAATGCTTAATTAAATTTGACCTCTTCGCTGATAAATACTGATACCAAAAAATCGAGAAAATCTTTACAAACTTAACTAATTATCATCTTAACAAGAAAGCTAATGGTCTCATGGAATTTAATTCATTAATGTTACTTACAGTTCAATGAGCTGTATATTTTTTAAATAAAGTCGGATACATTGTTAATTAATTAAAAGAAAATTGGAAAAGAGATTCGGTTCTCTCTTTAACTAGCTGCTGTCCGCGGCTTCCGCGTTTCAAATCCGTTGAGAAGTTGCAAATTTATAACGTACCAGACAGTCAGACAGACAAAAGTTCCAAAAACTTGTTTTTAGTTTCTTTTACTTTATCTTTAACTTCCAAAAAAACTGATAGGCGATATCAGTTTTTTGGCAAAAAAAACTGATAGGCGATATCAGTTTTTTGGCAAAATATTAAATGTACAGACACTCGATTTTAACTCGTCTTATTATATGTATTGATAATATATAATTGTTTTATAGGTTCTTCAGGCGTTGGGACGTGATGACCCTGCGAGAATTTCTCCGCTGGTGCAGTCAGATACGCGATGGTCAAATCATTTCAATAGGCGGTGGTAAATACAATAATGCGGGATAGGCAGCGACGTTCCGCGATAAAAATTCCGTCGATCCGCATGCCAAGCGTGGCGATAGTGACATATTTCCCCCTTATGGAGAGGAATTTACTCAGCAGTTAACGTTCTTCGATTGAAGTGATGATAAAGGTTATTCTGAGAATATTTTTATACAGACAAACGCTGGCAATATAACTACACAACTTACGAGGTATTTTGACAAATCTTCAACGAAACTAGAAAATAAATATGATCAAAAACTTGTAATTTATACGTATTTCAATAAGAAAACGATGGAAATTTAATCTATCTTGAATAAAATAACTTTTGTTCTGAGAAGAACCCGAACCGAAGAAAATCGTTCAGATTTGACGAGGCTTGACTCTGATATGTCGTAGACTTCTCGGCCGCGAGTTCGTAGCAAATAGCTACGTATCGTAGCCAGCCCTTCTATCTCAAACTTCGTAGGGTATTTAAGAACTTTAGGGTTCTGCCAACTACACCGTATCATACCATGACCGTGCTAGGAGCGTGTCAGGCAAAACATATTCCTTGTATTGAAAAGTATGAGACCATGTCCACAAGACCGTTCCGTTGTCACCGACCGACAACGTTGCGTGCCATGCACGGGGCGTCAAGAATTGTCGCCGAGAATATTTTGCCGGTACCGATACACGCTCCGGTCACAAACCGTAACGTATATAGGCATGATACGCTGTTGATACGTTCTAGTAGGCATAGTAGTCCGTATCGTGTTAGTTTCCGCGCCTGATACGGTCTTAGCTCGGTCATGGTATGATACGGTATAAATGCGACAGAAGTTAGTTGCTAAACAGATAAAAGGTTTTTTTTTGTCCTTTTGTTTTATTTATGGTATATATAATTGTTACGCTAAAAAGTCTTCTTACGTGCGTACATACCTAAGTACAGTTTATTTTTACATAACCGATAAAGTGAAAGTAAATCAACCTAGCATTAGTGACCGATTTTTTCCGTCTTTCATGGAACGAAATAGAAATAGAAAAAAAAAGTTCTTAATTTAACTTATCAAACTTTTTGTTTTGGAATAACAATAAAAATAGTCAACACCTTCAGCCATATACCAGCAACCCATTTACTTATCTCAACCAAAGTGGGGCGGAAGTACACCTATTGCGTCCAATTCGTAAAAGAAAAGCTCAGGCCGTTTATTATAAAGAGAGATCTCCGGCATGTTCCCGTGCCGAGGACCTTCCCTGTCAATTCAAGATCTCCATTGTTGGCAAAGGGCTGAAATCGGTCCAGACCCACTTCACATAATTGCGGCTATCCATTCTGTTATGTTTCGGGGTCCGTGTATTAAGATGAATGAAAAGTATATTCAAATTGACCAAGACTGAAATTCGTGGTAGGAGATGATGTATAATAATGGCAACCCATTATACGTCCCACTGCTGGGCACGAGTCTCTCCCCTTTTTGGGGGGAGGCCTGGAGCTTACTCCACCGCGCTGCTCCAATGCGGATTGGTGGAGGTGGGTGGGTTAGTGGCCAACCCATTGTCGGATGTTTTCAAACCGCCCATAAGGCCTCCGACAAGGTTTAACGACTGCTATTCATCGATAGCAACCGGGACCGACGGCTTAACGTGCCCTCCGAAGCACAGAAACACGCATTTAATTTGCCACTAGCGGTCACCCATCACACTACCCGACGGCGCCCGTAGTACTTAACCGAGCAGATCGCTTACGATCTACACCAGCCGCTGGGCCATGCGCGCTTCAAAAAAAAAGATGATAGGGACACCGATTACTATCAAATTGTGAAAAGTCCCCATCGATCCCATGTCTGCAAAACTTTAATAAATAAATATTTTTTTATTGAATATCTCGATGGTGCAGGTAGTCGATCGAACAATGGCGGTCAAACCATTCCAATAAGGTGGTAGTAAATATAACAACGCGGGATGGGCAGCAGCGTCCCGCGATAAAACCACCACCACCACTGTGATCGCCAATTCACCTGTTAATGTGGCGATTAAGGCACATTTTCCCCTAATGGCACACAACACTATTGTGGTCATCTTTAAGGATGTGTCTCTATCTTTATGTCCAGCAGTGAACGTCTTTCAGAAGCAGTGATCTCCAAAATTAGGCCTTAAATAAAATAAAGAAAGTTTTGTACCTATAGATTATAGAAAAACCTATAAAAGGTCTAATAGAGGTGTTAACTGTACGGAACCAAATGAACACGAATTGGCCGCTTTTTATAAGCATTTCTTACAAATTTTAACGTTACTTGAGACGCAGCCTATAACGATTACTCAGAAATTATTTAAAAGTAATCTACAGTAGACCTGTATAATATTGAACCAACAAACGGATATAATACTGGCGCCATAAAATATACAATAATACGGCCTATTCGAGTGGAATAGAGGCGTTAAATATACAAAAGAAAACGATATAAGGCGATACGCTCTCTATTCCAGTCTCATTTTTATGTTCGCTTGGGGACACACGGGGACCGAATTCATATACAACTGCGTCGCTTCGCGTGAAGGTAATATAATAGGTTGGGGAAAAAGTCTTTTCGCATTATAGTATGTATGAACTTGTAATAAAATCTCTTTGGCTGTAGTAGTTGTATCTGGCTGATTTTGGTATCATTGAAAGTTAAAATTTTAAAGAAAAAAAAAAGAAAAAAAGAAAAGAAAAGAAAACATTTATTTGGACAGCACAGAGACATGACGATACAAATTGCCAGACGATTGGTACACAGGTACAATTAAACAAAAAGCAAAAACAATAACAATTAAAAAAGGAAAAAAAAAAAAGAGATTAAGTCTCACGGCTGGTCCAAATGGGAGCCCAGATCAGCTTCATGTCAAGTCGATCACATCAATCGACTTGACGCTGATTTTCATCTGGGACCCTGGTGTTTCACGGATGTCAAATGGAATGATTGAATTTGGAATGATGATGCAAAGAACATAATTCCAAATTCAAATTAGGCAAATGTGTGATTTTCATTTGTTTTTCGTACTGTCAAGATGAGTGAATCTAATGAAGAAATTCGATACATTTTCAGAATTCACTCTTCAGAATTCTTTATGCAATGTTAGGTTAACATCACGAGCCAAATCCACTTGTCGCGGTATTTTGATGAGAAGTCCCAAAATTTTTATAGCAATGGGATCATGTCCCTACCTACAAGATGGCAAAAGGTTATCGAACAAAATGGTTCATACATACTTTAGTTAAATTTAAATAAACTATATTAAAAAATGTTTTGAATTATCTTAAAAAATGCGAAGAAACTTTTTTAATATTTATTAGTCGATAACTAGCTGAGCCTGCTACTTTAAGTGCGTAGAATACGTTTTCGCGTTTTTGCAACATTTTTCAATGCTTATGTCTTTGTTTTTCATAATTTCTTTAAGACTCCAATACTTTTTCCACGCAATCGCAATTCGTCTATTTATTTCTTCTTCGGTCTGATCCTGAAATGAAATTGATTGACCTAGGTAAATATATTCCATAACATGTATGTATGTATCTTCACAATGCTGAGCTCCTATAGGTCATTGCATCATATTATATAAATAAATAAATAATATACTTACTCTTAAAGCTCCACACTTGGTAAAAACCTGTGTCATAGGTGTTGTTGTACACACACAACACGTACACAAACACCCAAACCCATAGACCAAACAAATATTTATCCCGGTACAGTAATAGAACCCGGGAGTGTCGGTTCAAACGTCGTCATAAATATTGACCTATAGGTATTTGTGTATGTGTTGTGTGTGAACGACAGAGGTTTATATTTAGTATGGGGCTGTGAGTGTAAGGGTAAAAAAACAAAATCCTGACGTCGGGATGTGATGACCCCACTACACAATGGAAGAAAACATCCACTAATGGAAGAAAAATCTTCCGCTGGTCAACTGAACAATGACGTTCGAACTATCCCATTATGCGGCAGTAAATAAACTAACGCGCAATGAAACTACTGTATCAGCGATCGCTAATTCGCATGCCAAGCATGCCAAGCATGGCGATTATGGCATATCCTAATGACGCACAATACTCTTGTAAGCATCTTTGGGAAGCCTTTTAACCAGCAGTGGTGGACATCTATCAGCTAAAATGATGATCGATGTGACATCGAAATGTATCTCAGCGTGCAAGGTTGCAATACCCACCCTTAAATTCCATCTCCAACTCGTAAAACGTTACGGTGGCAGGTACAAACGTTGTTTAAGGGACCCTTAAATAATGTGTGTCAATAAAACGGGGGGTAAATATATAAGGCCTTTATTAGATCATACCGTCATATTCCGCTGTAGTGAGATCAATAAAAACGCAATAAAAGATTAAAAACCCACTGTAAAGTGCTGTATCGCATTTATGCGATGCTGCGAGGGAGGTTTGTTTCTTTGAAGCTTTGAATTTTTTTATGGTCATAAATTATTATATAGGGTCTTAGTTCGTACATATTAACTGCCTCGGTAGCCTAGTGGTAGCGGGCCACTACTACTACGCTGAGGTCCTGGATTCGATTCCCGGGTCGGGGGTTATCAGAGATAATGGTGTAAAGTCCTATAAATCTGGTTCTATTGGGATTTTTCCATTTTCTGGAAATTGCCCAGTACCTCGAAGTTGGTAATGTGCCCGGAGATGTCAACAGGCTCGCCACCTGTTACATGGGCCAAAACCTAACCGGCGAATCGTGTAAAACCTAACCGGTGTTTGCATGTATGCTTGAATGCATGCATTTACCTCTGCCTAATACTTCGGGGATAACAGGCGTTACGTTACGTTATATTACTAGCTGTTATCCGCGGATTCGTTCGTGTTTTTTGATCATAGATGTACATATTTGGTAAATACACGCAAAAACCCTTAACCCATAACTGGTCTTTCGTACCTGAACCTCATCAATTCCCTGATTAGAGCTAATACAAATTTTGTTTTGTGTCACATTTAGGGATGAGTAGCCTAGGTCATTCCTAGACCCTTAAATTGTCTCCTGACTACTTTTTACGCATAAAGTATGCACTCCATGAAATAAAAAAGATCTATCCCACGGGAACCACTTCTATTTTCTGGATTAATAAATTCCTGTCCCATTTGCCAATTGCTACGCAACGGCCAACCACTTTGTATGTACGAGTAAGTTAATAATAACGCAAAACCGCGTTGTATACAAATGAAATCACCTCTCCAGTGGGAATCGTACATTTTTCCGGGATAAGAGGTATTCTATGTTATTCACTAAGCCATAAACTACCATTATGCCAAAAATACCATTTATGCCATTATGCCACGGGCATCGTGCTGTTTTTTGGGATAAAATATATATCTTATGTGTTATTTCAGACTATGATCTATATATATCTGTTACAAAGTTTATTTACATCCGCCTATATATTTGCCCGCGGTTTCGTCTGCCTTTATTTTATTATTAACGTATTCTATGTTACTTTTATAACTTCCAAATACCTATGCACAGTTTCATGATGATTGGTTTAAGTACTGGTGGTAGAGCTCCAGTGACAGAGCTCGCGGGCGTAGGCACCACCGCATTACCTAATTTACTTGCCGCTAAATGGTAGTGTTCAGCACTATCGAGTTCCGGTCAGGTGGTAATGTACGGCCCTGTAATTTCCGGCACCGAGGCATAACACCTTAAGCCTCAGGAGTGGTAACGCATCTGCATTTTGACCTTGGTGTCTATAGGCTGCAGTCATCACTTAACATCAATGTGAACTGCATGCTTGTTTGCCACTTCCATTGCACCCATCACACACCCGACCGCGCCCGTATCGTTTAACCGAGTAGATCGCTTACGATATACACCAGCCGAGGGGCCATGCGTGCTCTAAGAACTATAACGAGTAGCTTATTCGGAACCAAGTGCCATCTTGATATTTAGTGTTACATTTTGGCGCGTTGTTTTTCAAACCAATGAGCATGCCTTTTTTTTTAATTTTTTTATGTAATAAAAGTGGCAAACAAACTTGCAGTTCACATTGATGTTAAGTGATGACTGCAGCCTATAGACACCCACACAATGACCAGAGGTCAAAATGCAAATGCGCTGCCACTCCTGAGGCATTAGGTGTTATGCCTCTGTGCCGGAAATTACAGAGCCGTACATTACCACCTGACCGGAACACGATAGTGCTGACCACTACCATTTAACGGCAAGTATATTAGGTAATGCGGTGGTGCCTACGCCCGCGAGCTCCGTTACTGGAGCTCTACCACCAGTTTTAATTGCCTATTGGCATTTATTTATTTATTTACCCTGTATGGGTCTTTATTTATTGACTTGATAAAAGTCAGAGATCTGTAGATGTAGTATCACTTTTAAAGCCTCAGATTTTTTGTTTCTATTGTCTGTTTACAAGAACATGCTCTATCTACTCTAACTGCCTCGGTAGCCTAGTGGTAGCAGGCCACTACTACTACACTGGAGGTCCTGGGTTCGATTCCCAGGTCGTGGATTATCAGGGATAATGGTGTAAAGTCCTTTATCTCTGGTTCTATTGGGATTTTTCTATTTTCTGGAAATTGCCCAGTACCTCGAAGTTTGGTAATGTGCCCGGAGATGTCAACAGGCTCGCCACCTGTAACATGGGCCAAAATGTAACCGGCGAATCTTGGGTGTTTGCATGTATGCTTGAATGCATGCATTTACCTCTGCCTACCCCTTCGGGGATTACAGGCGTGAAGTTACGTTTTACTCTATCTATCAAATTATACACTTGACACAGACCAATACCATTTATATATTTAGATTTCAATAGACGATTACAGGTAGACCACACATTATGATCCTCTTTCACTCATTTATATTCATTTTTGTGCTGTAGTAGATATATTTTTTGACGTGACAACGTCTTAAATTAGGTTGCGGCTCGGAGTCACTCATGAAAAAGTGTAACGCCCGGTAACGTAACGATGAGTCACCGAACGAGAGAGAGGCCTGCCGGACCGGCGAATGCCTTTCTACCGAGAAAAAGACGTTGTCACGTAAAATCTTCGCCCGTAAAACCGACTTTACAGGCAACCAGTTTTTATTTGCTTTGCAGGCGTAGCGGGCAGCTTGGAGTTCGTTATGTCACGAATCATTCACGGCCTTATCAGAATCATCATCTCCCTCATCGTCAGCCTATAGACGTCCACTGCTGAATATAGGCCTCCCCCAGAGACTTCCACAGTGACCTATTCTGGGCGGTCTGCATCCAACGGCTCCCCGCAACCCTGATCATCAGAATACCAGCACTGTAATTCATGCTACAGCATCTTGCTGAGAAGGGAGCCATTTTTTTTGGCTCTTTCATGTTTTATATGTTTTGTAGTATTTCTATTTCCATAAAGAACGAGTATTTTTGACGGCAGACACATCGGAGAAAGATTAGTGGTGGTGGCATAGTTTATTTGTCACTTTCATGACTTAACAAATAGTAGGCTTGTAATATAATATAAACGAGAAGCTAAATCGAAGTTTACATAAATAAACTCTCTTCTGAAATGGCTCTGTTCAAATGGGTATTGAATTACCCAATTCATAAAAGCAGAATTAGGGTACCTAAAGCTCAGATAGAGGTCTAGGCAATTGTATATAAATTATGCAAATGATGAAACGTCTACTGAAACTATAAAGTGGGAAATAAAGTGATGCGGGGCTGTATCCTTCTTTTCTAAATTGTAACTCGACTAAGTTGGTCTTCATCTGGGAACAGAGAGTAACAGCCACGTAAAGTGTACATTAAATACAAATGCATCTCTAAGAAACTCCCAGTACAATCCCGTGCAAGTAATCTGTGCACTGTCCGTCGGTTCATTGCAATTTATTTTGAGCTAGTGACGTTGTAGGACGCTACATATTGCATCGCCGCTTGAAACACCTATAACTATGGGATTTCTTTTCCTCCTCTAAAAATTGTTATATGTTTGTATTAAAATAAGTTAATTACATTTATTGGGTGAGACATAGAACTAAGGTATAAGTATGATGAAGCAATTTTTTGGTAGTAAGAAGTGTTTCATTCCGATGGTGATAAAAGGACTCATGATTTCGTCACTTTTAAATTACCATATAAGAGAACAAGATCGATGTTAACTTAAAGAAACTTTGTTCATGTCCGTATTGCATAACCCAATTACAAACAGAATTACTTCAAAGCTCACGCGAATTTCTACTCAATGGTATGTAAATGATGTAATGTTTTATATCCAGAAATCAAGAACGACAGAAATGTGAAGTGCTCATTAAACACAGATGCATCTCTAAGAAATTCCCAGTGCAATCCCGTGCAGGTGATTCGTGCACTGTCTGTTGGTTCATTGCGATTTATTTCAAGCTAGTGACGTTGCAGGATGCTGCATATTGCATTGCCGCGTAAAACACCTATAACTGTGAGATTTCTTCCCATCTGCCACTTAAATTGATCTTCTTCTTTGTCGTTTTCTTCATTACTGAAGGTCGTGCCCGTTTTGGTAAGTATAGGTGGAGGAGCTGACGAGTTGCTTCCAGGCCGCTCTATCTTCAGCTTTTCTGAGAGCCGCAGTCACCGGCAGTCCAGTGATTTCTTTTATGGCGTCAGACCATCGGCTAGGTGATCGGCCTCTGGGTCTTTTTCCATCTACTTTACCCACCACAACCAGTTTATCGAAGTTTTCTGGTTGTCTTCGAACTATGTGGCCAAAGTAGGTGAGAATGCGCTGGTAACAGATTGTCGAGAGCCTAGTTCGGATTTTTAGCTGGTCGAGGATAGATTTGTTTGGTTTTTTTTTGCTGTCCACGGTATGCGCAGCATCCTCCTCCAGCACCACATTTCCAATGCATCGATCTTCTTTCTATCCACAGCGCGGATCGTCCATGACTCAGACGCATATAAGAAAATAGAGAACACAAGAGTTCGTACTAGTCTCATTTTGGTAGCATTGGACACGTTTCTATTCTGCCAGATTTTTGAGAGCTTGCTCATTGCATTCTTAGCCATTTGGACTCGTCGTCGAATCTCTTTGGCACATCCTCCCTGGTCGCTTATCACAGATCCCAAGTACACAAAATCTTGAACGACTTCTAGATGAGCCAGTAGTCCGGTCTGTGGGAGCTGACCGGCTCTATCAATGCGCATGACTTTGGTCTTTGCCTTATTAATTGAGAGACCAGCCATCTTGCTTTCGTCCTCTACCCTTCTAAAGAGGTCTGCCATCTCACACTCTGATGCTGCGAAAAGTGTGGTATCATCTGCGTACCTTAGGTTGCTGATCTTTTTGCCACCAATTGTGATGCCTCCATCCCATTCCTCAAGAGCTCGTCTCATGATATACTCCCCATAAATGTTGAAAAGGAGGGGAGAAAGTATACAACCTTGACGTACTCCTCTCTGAGGTTTGAAGGGATTTGAGATCACATCGTTCACCCTTATCATGGACTCACCATCTTGGTATAGGTTCGCGATTAGTTCCGTTAGATGTGAGGGCACTCCCATTTCTTGGAGAACACGCCATAGACAATCCCATCGCACGCAGTCAAATGCTTTAGAGTAGTCAATAAAGCACATGAGCATCGGCACATTGAACTCTCGACACTTCTCTATCATTTGCCTCACGTTCACTATTTGCTCTCTAGTGCCTCGGCCCTTGACGAAACCGGCCTGTTCACTTGGTATTTGCCATTGTAAATAGGATTGTAAGCGACCATGTATTATATAGAGCATTATCTTGCTGGCGTGAGATATCAAGGTTACAGTTCGATAATTTCCACAAGTTTTTGTTGATCCTTTCTTGTGGATCGGGATTAGTAAAGACTGTTTCCAGTCGGTTGGCCATTTGCCTGTTCGCCAAACCTGGTTACATAAATCTCGCAAGATCGTCACTCCTATATCCCCAAGGTATTTTAATTCTTCAGCGAATATTTTGTCTCTACCGGCTGACTTATTGCTCTTGAGTTTTCGCAACGCATCTCTAATTTCCGTCTCTAGGATAAGAGGTTCCATATCCTGCTGATTCACTGATAAGGCCGCAAAATCCGATATTCTGTCAACAGTATACAGACCTTCACAATAAGAGCGCCACCTCTCAACGATAAAATCTATGTCGGTTAATAGACTTCCATCTGCGTCTTCAACGGCCCAGGTTTTTACCTTGAAGTCCCGAGTAATAGTCTTCACTTTCAGAAACAAGTCCTTAGTATGCAGGTGTTGCGCATGATCCTCAATATCCTGACAGATAGAGTTCAGATATTGGTTGTGGTCTCTGCGACAGAGACGTTGGACTAGGGCTGATAACGAGTTATATTCGGCATGTTTTACATCTGTCGCTCCTGCGAGTAGTGCCTTTCTTTCTCTGATAGTCTTCCATGTTTCCTCTGTAATCCATGCCTTCTTCGGGTAGTCTGACTCTGAGCTCTGTGTCTCTTTCCGCGCCGACAGAATTATCTCTTTGACCGCCGTCCAATTTTCGTCTATGTTGCTATTTACATTTATCGTGAGCTCTGATGCTTTTCTCTCGAAAATCTCCTTGAAAGCAGGAAGTTCTAGCGGCTTTGGTGGTCTTAGGGGTTTTGCAACTGATCTATGACACCGCTTCAATCTTATGGTCATTTCTGCCATCAACAGTTTATGGTCACTTCCGCAATCAGCGCCCGGGTACGTCTTGGTGTTACTAATACAGGACCTCCATCGTTTAGCGATTGCTATATAATCGATTTGGTTTCTACATCGATCTCCAGGCATTACCCAAGTATATAGTCTCCTTGGGTGGTTTTTGAAACAAGTGTTCATGATTGTGAGGGAGTTTTCAGTGCAAAATTGTAGCCACATCTCACCTCTGTCATTCCTGTCTCCTAAACCATATCGTCCGACTACATCCCTTAGGTGATCATCGAGAACTGTCGATCCAACTTTGGCATTTAGGTCACCCATGAGCACAGTGATATCTCTCTTGGGAAGGCTCTTCAACGTATCTTCGAGTTTTTGATAGAACGTTTCGATCTCAGTTTCCGATGACATGGTTGTTGGTGCATAGACTACCACTAAATTCATGCGACACGGCTTTGAGTTTATTCTTATTGTCATGATACGGTCATTCACCGGGTTATATCCCATAACAGACTTATTGATTACTGGTGATACAGACAAGGCGACTCCGTTCCTACTTTCCCCTTCTGGACCTGAGAAATAGAGGGTATGACCGTATGAGGTTGTATAAAATCCAGATCCTCTTAAGTGGGTTTCTGTGAGACCTATTATGTCTGCCTTGTGCTCCTTCTGTTCCTTCCCAATGATCTCCACCTTCCCTGGTTGGATCATGCCTCTAACATTCCATGTCCCCAGTCTTATTTTCTTGCGCAGTTGTGGTCGCGTTACATTCTGTGAGTTAGCACCAGTAGCATTCAATTCGCACTGAGCCTGGTGTGTCGCTGCAGTGAGACCAGTAGCATGCTTCACACCATGCGACCTGGAATCGACATGGCGCCGGGTGGTAGCCGGATTGCATGCCATCGCTCTATTCGTTTCCTGACTCATCATTAACGGGTTTCTTGGGAATAATAGTGCAGTGGTTTCCCCTTGCCTTCTGCACCGCAGTGATGTTAGTTCTTGATCCAAAGCGCCCTGCTGCCAACGCCCGCCATCCGGGTGTAGTGATTTTCTGTCCAGACCCCCTTCTCCCATCTGTTTATCGACCTAGGTCTCCATAGGGGTTGGTTACCACAATCTCAACGTAGGTTACTCGATGTGACAGGGTTCACCACGTGTAGGCTGGGAGCGGAGTTGGTGAGGAGAGGCTAGGTGACTGTTCTTGAGTAGCAGTCATATATTGCGCATCACTCACCCTTGAACCCCAACTTAAATTGATACATACAGATAAATAGTTTGTCGAGCAACTGATAAATTTACAAAAAAAAATATATGAACAGACATTTTAACGATATATTGCCATTTATAATTACTGAAGTAGATACAAAACTAAAAGTTTACCATCGACACCAAATTGAACCAATGGACTCGAAGTCGACTTGAATAAGTTTAATATAAATTTGTATACAAATAGTTGCTGCCCGCGTTAGTATTATGTAGTTTTTTGGTTAGATTTTCATATCCTATGTATAAAAAGTTTTTAATGATTGAGATGAAATGATATTATCTCTAACTAAATATATTATGTCAAACAAGATATTGGTTGATAATTTTTAAAGAAAAATGGAAAGAAAAATTTGACTTCAGGCGAAAAAAGAAAAAAAAACATTCTTTCCATTTTTCTTTAAACTATATTTTACAAGCATGTGTTAATGCGAAATAATAAAAAAAATAAATATAAAAACAATTATTTTGGTTGATAATGTTTCAATCGCGTACCTTATTGGTATTTTTTTCAAATATAGTAGAGATAGTTGACCCGGCAAGCTTCGTATTGCCTCACAATAAAATAAAGTGTCAGAGGTTTGATAGATACGGACTATTTGTATGGTAAAATAAAATTGTAGTTTTTACTATTTCCCTTCAAATTTCATCATATTTTCTTATCTTTTAAACCTTCCCTGGGATTCTAGAAATAATTCAAAACTAAAATTAACCAAATCGGTAAGTAGAGCCGTTCTCGACTTTTAGCGAGACTTACGAACAGTAATTGATAAGATAAAGACATATTTTTCACGTAATGAAGGTGACAAACAAGCATATAGTTCACATTGATAGTGATAAGTGCAGTTTATAGTCAATTGTCAATAGACATCTACAAGAAACTCATGATCAAAATGTAAATGCGTTGCTACAGGCTTGAGAGTACATAAGTGGTTTGTCTCTGTGATAGTCATTACTAGGCCATACATTACCATATTACCTAATGAATCACGCTAGATCTGGACACTACAATTGGAATAATTTGCAGGCACTAAAGGGCGATGCGGTCATTACATCCAAAAATAACAAAAAAACGCAAAAAAAATACAAATTTGGTTAAATAGTCGCATGCTCGCCAATCTACAGTACCGTATGTAGCGACCTTGGGGCATTGCAGGCCACTGCATATTGCAGGCCCATAAAAGACCAATAACCGAGCTCGTTGTAAGACCATCTCATACTGCCAGCACTTGTTACCTTTATGATTTCAACATTGGATTGACTTGTCTAAACGTCTGCCAAGAGATTTCAAGATATTTTTCTATTCTTGCTAAATGGTAGTGTTGTTTGATATTATATTCTGGATTGTAATCTCAAAAGAGAAATATCTTTGGTCTCACAACGTCAAACATCTTTATTAAAATTTCTGATTTTTGTGATTAGGTATATCATTACTAGATTGACCACTAACTGCCTCAGTAGCCTAGTGGTATTAGGTCAGTACTACTAAGCTCGGGTCCTGGGTTCGATTCCTTGGTCAGGGGATATCAGAGATAACGATGTAAAATACTTTATCTCTGGTTATATTGCGGTTTTTCCCTTTTCTGGCAGTTTCCCGGTAACTCGAAGTTTGGTAATGTGCCCGGAGATGTCAATAGGCTCGCCACCTGTTACATGAGCCAAAACGTAACCGGCGAATAATATGCTTGAATGCATACATTTACCTCTGCTTACCCCTTCGTAGGTTAGGGCTTGAACTTACGTTTCTTTAATCATTACTAGCTGTTGTCCGAAGCAAGGAAGCGACTTTTTGTGTTGCTACCAAGACTTCATTAAAAATGTCTATAATTACTTCACTGAACCCATCTCACTATCTTCCATATAAGCATCTCATAATTTTCCATTAATTTACTATGTATTATTAAAATTGTGGTCATTTTATACACCAACAAACTTAATTTGAACGTTCGAAAACGCAAATATCCATCTGTATGAAAGCTTAATGATTCATTTCATATGTGCATCCAATTAGGTTTTTAATGGAATTGCCGACTTAACAAACGAATAATGAATACTGATCAATATACTGCCATTAGTTGAGTCCATCGCGAATTGATCGGGGGAGTAATGAGATGTTAATTGGATCACTAATGCTGTGTGCACCATAGAGCAACTCGGCCCACCGGTCGCGGCAGACTGGAGGGGAGTAGCATAGCGTTTATTACCCATGCAAAACAGTCTATCATTTTTTGCGGGGGGAAATGAGTGTAGCACACACACACACACTACAAAAATCGTTTATTGCTACGAAACTCACACCTTGACTTTAACAAAATAATAGGTTGGGGAAAAAGTCTTTTCGCATTATAGTATGTATGAACTTGTAATAAAATCTCTCTGGCTGTAGTATTTGTATCTGGCTGGTTTTGGTATCATTGAAAGTTAAAATTTTAAAGAACATAATTCCAAATTCAAATTAGGCAAATGTGTGATTTTCATTTGTTTTTCGTACTGTCAAGATGAGTGAATCTAGAAATAGAATAGAATAGAAAATATTTTTATTTCGAATAGATCTTTACAGATACTTTCAAAACGTCAATAAATTATAAACTACCTAGAGCGAATAACCATTACATATAGTAAAAGCAAAATCATATATTAATAGTAAATTAAAAATTAAAATTTAAACTATTTGGTTAAAACATAATAATCATAAAATTTTTCAATTCCTTCAATGATAATAAATGAAGAAAAAGAAAAACTTATTCGTCAAGATCAATGTTATTCACTTAGCAGAGTTCCAAGTGCAGTCACTACTGAGAAGAACTCCGCTACCCAACAAACTCAGTAAGAGCTCTTTTAAATGAGAGCTTAAATCTAGTACAGATTATCGTGAAAAATCAAATAATGTCAACGTCCATAGCATAGATGCAAATAAACTGCTATCAACTAAATGTGATGTAGCCCCTGCAAACCAGAACAGACCAGTCCCCACCAACAGCACCCGTTCACGAGTATGACGCATGTGACAGCCATTGCCCTCCTCGACCATTTTAGAGGGAAGTGAGCAACCCGCCACACGACGCCGCCAAAGGCAAAGACATTTAAGCGTGCATGACTGTTCCGGATATGCATACGGCAAAATAAAAGATGGAATTCATTTTCAGCCAGGGTATTCACATTATTCAACCCTTAACAATAGTAGATACTAATTACTGAATACACGAAATCACAGGATCATGAAATAGCCTGGCAGCGATCGCTATAATCCCAAGACGTATTATCATTAAGATAATCACTGGTCTTATAGTAATTACATTTATATAAACGTTCTTTCATTACTTTCTTAAATTTATTGATCGATAGACTTTGAACGTTTTTGGGGATTTGATTAAAGAACCGTATACATTGACCTCTAAAAGAATTACTGACCCTATTCAGCCGCGTTGCATGCATGGACAACTTGTATTTGTTCCTAGTATTTATACTGTGATTGTTACCTATTGTAGGAAACTCATTAATGTTTTTACGGACATATAATACATTTTCATAAATGTATTGCGAAGCTACAGTCAGAATATTTATTTCTTTAAATTTATCTCTAAGAGATACCCTCGGACTCAACCCGTAGATAGCCCGGACAGCTCTCTTTTGCAGTACAAAAATAGTGAGAGAGAGTCTAATGAAGAGATTCGATACATTTTAAAATTTTACTACAAAAAAGGTAAAAATGCAACGCAAGCAGCGAAAAAAATTTGCGATGTTTATGGACCTAGTGCAGTGTCTGTGAGAGTAGCACAAATTTGGTTTTAGCGTTTTCGCGGTTCCAAGATACTCCGCGATCCCGGAATCTCATCGGCTCCTCTGGCGGCTCAGCGCTCGTTGGAGTAGATCTGCTCGCCACTGTGTAGGTGATGAGCCGGTGGTCGCTCTCAATCACGTTCTCGCGCACTCTCCACTCTGTTACCAGAGTACCTCTTGATGTCAAAGTGAGGTCAATGTTGGACGCTCCGTTCGCTGTGTATAAACAGTAAATTAATTTCTTTATATGCCTGTCCTCCCCTTCTATAAATCATCCGTGTGTCTTATAGAGCAACACGGGCCGCCGGCCGCGGCGGACTGGAGGGGAGTAGCCATAGCGCTTATTGTTTTATATTATTTGGCATTAACACATGCTTGTGAAATATATTTTATTTAAAGAAACAATGGATAGAAAAATTTGACTTCAGGCGAGACTCGAACTCGCGGCCTACTGGGAATCTAGTCCAGCCGCTCTTCCAATTGAGCTACTGAAGTCCTGCCCGATTTGTCAAATCTTTCCTTCACATTTATTGCATTACTTTATGGTAGCAGCAGCGCCATCTATTGCCACACTATGCTACCTAGCATTTATTACCGATGCAATACAGTCTGTAATTTTTTGCGGGGGGAAAAGCGTGCGGCACATACGCACACTACAAAAATCGGCTATGACTACGAAACTCACATCTTGACTTTAACAAAATACAGAAACAATTTCACGCACACATTTAAACATCTATGCGACAGGTATAGGCCCATTAGGGCTTGTACTTTGACAGAGGGGAGAGCCTACATATGGCTACTCCCCTCCGGGGTTGCTCTATGTGTGTCATGGATGATTTATAGTAGGGGAGCCCAAGAGAAAGAGAGATAATAAGATACCTTGAACCCTGTTCAGTGACTCCACCAAATCTAATGGTGAGATTCACAGACCGCACTACGACTTTACTTTCGAGCAAAGTACGCTTCGAACTGTCAAAACCGGTCTGTGAATCTCATCATAAGATTTCTATAAAGGGCCGTGCCCGGCCCCTTAGGGCTTCAGCCATGAGCTTGCCTCGCTTTCAAATCGTCAGAATTTTGGACGGGCGCTTTGAGAGGGTTCACTTTACATCAGAGGTTCCCAAACTATTTGCTAACATTTAAATCACTTTCCCATATATCCCATTTTTATTTACGCATATACGTAGACCCCATCGAGTCGCCCATAGACCCCAGGGGGTCTATATGGACCACTTTGGGAATCACTGCTTTACATCCTCTCTGAGTATCTGACATTCTTGAGTAATTTTTCACCGTCATATTTGAAAGAAGCAAATGTTTTTGAAATGGGCGCGGCTTCAACGTCTTTGGTCAAGAACGTATCAGATATTCTGAGAGGGTGTAAATGTGCCCAAACAATGCTCTTACCTAAAATTCAGACGATTCGGAAGAGGAGTTAGATCCTAGCGACTATTTGATTTTTTCAGGGCTACAATTTGGACGCGGCCTTATATACAAACCTGATGGTTACCTCCATTAAATATATTAATGGAGATAATCATCAGGGTTCAAGGTATCTCCCATATCTTAATCTGACGCTCTCCTGCATCACCTCCCAGCATCCTGGGATCCCTTACTACTAAAAATCCTTCCATCTACTAGCTATATCATCAATCACAACCAATGATGGAGATCACCCTCAAAAAATATTATCCTTAAAAATCATACTTTTTTTATGTAATGGAAATTGCAAACAAGCATGCAGTTCACATTGATGTTAAGTGATGACTGCAGCCTATAGACACCAACACAAAGACCAAGGTCAAAATGCAGATGTGTTACCACTTCTGAGACCTAAGGTGTTATGCCTCTGTGCCGGAAATCACAGAGCCGTACATTACCACCTGACCGGAACACGATAGTGCTACACTACCATTTAGCGGCAATTATATTAGGTAATGCGGTGGTGCCTACGCCCGCTAGCTCCGTCACTGGAGCTATACCACTAGTAAAACCTATAGACTTCTATGAAGATGAAGATTTGACATCTCCGAGTGCATTACCAAACTCTGAGGTATTGGGAAAATACAAGAAAATGGAAAAATCCCAACAGAACCAGAGATAAAGGATATCACACCATTATCTCTGTTAGCCCCGACCCGGGAATCGAACCCAGGACCCCAGCATAGTCCCCCCCAAGGGTTTCCGCCTTGTCGTGGCGGGGGAGCTCAGTACCCGGTGGTTGTCCGCACACCGGCGAAGCCAAGAGGAACCCAGAGAGGGGGGGGGGGAGTTTGGCGTGGCTCTGCCCGCCACTCGCTGCTGTGGAGAGGAGACGGCTGGGGAGGAGGTGTACGGGTATTTCGTTGGCCCTGCACCCTATCCCCAGCCGCCTAACGGTGGTCCCGCCGTCAGATGGTGACGTGGTGGGAAGGCGGCTGGGGAAGTGGTGTATGGGTATATCGATGGCCCTGCACCCTATCCCCAGCCGCCTAGCGGTGGTCCCTATCGAGGGACGTGGTGGGGCCGCGGGGGGGTTGAAGGTCAGTTCATCCCTGTCACTCCCGCTCCCCCGGGGCCGGACAGAGTGCCCCTGGACTCCTCCACCCGGGCGTCTTGGGACGCCTGGCGTTGTGAGTGGTCGGGGCAGGGACCTTTGGGTGTCGGACTAGGGAATGTCCGTCGCCCAAATGGAGATAGGTCCCAAGCTGGGTGGCGTGCACGTGTTCCGCACGCTACTAGTGTTGGTTGGAGCCAAAGAGCTCAACCTGCGGAGGGCTCGGAGACGAGCGTTCCCGTGACCCCGCCACTGATGGCGGAAGAGTCGGAACACCGCGGGGTTTTAGTGAGTACGAGTCTCACACTACCCGCCGTCGTTTCCCCTAGACGGCGGGTGCCCATGAGGGGTACCCCACGTAAAAAAAAAAAGTAGTAGTGGCCTGCCACCACCAGACTACTGGGGTAGTATTATTGTAATCATTCGAAATTTAATCTAATTTATCTTTTTATAAATAATACTGGTGGTAGAGATCCAGTGTAGGAGCTCCAGGGCGAAGGCACCACCGCTTTACCCCATTTATCTGGCGCTAAATGGTAGTGTTCAGCACTATCGTGTTCCGGTTAGATGGTAATGTATGGCCCCGTAATAACTATCACAGAGACAGAACACCTAAGGTCTCAAGGGTGGCAACGCATCTGCATTTTGACCCCTGGTTTTTGTGTAAATGTTTGTAGTTTGCAGTCATCACTTAACATCAATGTGAACTGCATGCATGTTTGCCACATTTATAATATAAAAAAATTACAGTTTCGTTATGCTAGCATTATGCAAAAAAAAATAGTATTGCCATTCTGTTCAGTTCAGGATTGGAATAAGTGTTTAGATTTTCTATTTTTGTCCAACGTAATTCGTGCCATGTGTTGTTTTAACATGCGTACCTATGCAAAAACGAGAAATTTGAAATTCAATATTGGGCGGGTACTGCCGCGCCACCTGTGCTGTATCGCGTCCACAGAGTTTGCTGTTACGGTATAGAATACAGATTTAGAATAGACTAGTTTTTCCTGCAACTTTATCCGCGTGGAGTTGGGAAACGAAAATTCGCGACTTATTTTGAAATTGAAATTGAAAATATCTTTATTGGCACAGTCCCAAAGTAGCAGGTGTACATAGAATATAAAAAAAACAAAGAGTATGTTGCAAAATCTTACTTTTTTATGTTATGAAAGTGGCAAATAAGCATGCTGTTCACATTGATGTTCAGTGATGACTGCAGCCTATAAACACCCACACAAAGATTAGAGGTCAAAATGCAGATGCGTTACCACTGCTGAGGCCTAAAGTGTTATGTCTCTGTGCCGGAAATTACAGGACCGTACATTACCACCTGACCGGAACACGATAGTGCTGAACACTACCATTTAGCGGCAAGTACATTAGGTAATGCGGTGGTGCCTAGCCTATGCCCGCGCGCTCTGTTACTGGAGCTCTACCACCAGTGAACTAGCTTTTTCCTGCGGCTTTATCCGCGTGGAGTTCGGAACAAAAAGTCGCGCCTTCTATTACCATCATTCCCTATTTAAACCTTTCATATGTGTCCTATATTTGACCCTGAGTCTTGAAATGTTGTTATTCCAAAATATAGACTCATATTAGTTTTTTCTATAATATCTCTTAAAGGTCTGTTAGAATTTTATTATACGTATAGAAAAAAATTGTTTGTTTCTCAGGTTCTATGCGACAAATTAAGATGAAACATGAACCAGTTTTTCAGTCTAATTTCACTTTGTAGTTTTTCTGTGATGAGCGTACAAACATAAGACCTTACTGGTGGTAGAGTTCAAATGACGGAGCTCGCGGGCGTAGGCACCGCCGCATTACCTTATATACTTGTCGCTAAATGGTAGTGTTCAGCACTCTCGTGTTCCGGTGAGGTGGTAATGTACGGCCCCATAATTTCCGGCACAGAGACATAACACCTTAGGCCTCAAGAGTGGTGACACATCTGCATTTTGACCTCTGATCTTTGTGTGGGTGTCTCTAGGCTGCAGTCATCACTGAACATCAATGTGAACTGCATGCTTGTTTGCCACTTTCATAACACTTTCATAGCGGGCGTAGGCACCACCGCATTACCTAATATACTTGCCGCTAAATGGTAGTGTTCAGAACTATCGTGTTCTGGTCAGGTGGTAATATAGTAAAAACATGTTTTTCTAGACCTAAAATGTAATACGAAATTTGACGAAACTCATATCCGTAGTAATTTGCGAAAATTACCCAATATGTTTCCCATAATAACGCGGAACACTGCAATATACATTTGCGAGCAAGTTATATGTATTCCTAAATAACATTTTCTGCACAGTAAACAGCGAAATGGATGTCAACAAAAATGCAATATGCACCGCCGGCTAACGATAATGGATAAATGTTTCAATTCAAAGAACAATGGTAAGTTCTATATTTGCTAAAAAGTAAAAAAAATAATGTAAAGAAGATAAAAGGCAAAGCAGCTTAGAAATAAACATAAAGGATATTTGAAGATTGAATGTCAAAGCATGTCTCTTTTTCTTTTCTTTATACTCTTTGGTATCAGTTTGTGAAAGCGTAAACGAGACATTCTACTGATATAATTACCTGCATATTATATTTAGTTTTATCTTAGTGAAAGTCTTGATCATATTTTTTTTTATTTTGTAAATTGACATGTATATTAATTTTTGTTATTCGATTTAATTTATTTTGTTCGTTTGAGACGTTTCATAAGAGGTGCTTGTCACTGTCCCTAGTATGTACATACCGATCGTATTAGGATTTCCTGTTTTTAAAATTAGGGAAGACAGAGGCACGATACGCTAGTTACCTACGTTTTGATTCTTTTTGCATAATAAAGGGCGGATTGACATTTCATTTGAAATAAAACCTCTTCATATAAAACTACTAGCGGCCTGCCCCTGCTTCGCCCGCGCTGCTCTGCTCCTATTATAGTAATGTAAGCTATCCTATCTCTCAAGTTGGATCGAACTGCACATGGTGTGCGAATTTTATTATAATCGGTTGAGTGGTTTAGGAGTCCATTGAGGACAAACATTGTGACACGAGATTTATATATATTAAGATTAACTTCACGCCTCGTTTCTCCGAAGGGGAAGGCAGTAGCTCAATACACACAAACACCCACGTTTCGTCCATTATGTTTTGGCGCATGTAATAGATGGCGAGCCTGCCCAGTGAGACATCTTTGGGCATGTTACTACACTCTGAGGGTGGCACTGGAAAACTTCTTCTAGAAAATGGAAAAATTCTAATTCCTCCACAGATAAAAAGAACACTTTCTTCTCTGATAGTCCCCGATTGTCCCGGAGAGGGATCGGGCAAAGTACCGACGGCTTTTATATGCTCTCCGAAGCACAGGTATCAGATTCCGGGCAACTACTAGGATTTTCCTCACAGAAAAACCCAGGATTTTCCTCACAGAAAAACCCAATATCAGATTTTTCCGACTCAGGAATTGAACTCGGGACCATAGTTTGTAGCATCGCGGTTGCGACCTCTGGACCAACGAGGCAGTCAAACTATTTTACTACTAAGGCAGTCAAAGCAGTAGGCTTCTCATATAAGTACTTTATATTGCACTTTAATATTTTGCATCTATCCACCTACTCCCGCTTTTTAGTGCATCCGTATTTTGTGAAGTTTACTCAATTTTTCATAGACGATTTTTTAATAATACAGTTCAGAATTTCGGTGCACCTACAATTTTGCGGTAAACGTTACTGCAATGGTATTCGTCGATGCATATTATTCCATATTTGCCAACATGCTATGGTATGCTTGTTTAAGTCTGGTTTCCTGGTATGATCGCCCAATTTATTTTGGAATATTTTTTCATATTGGTGAAACATTGGGACGGTTATTGAAAACGGAGTTTATATTCGTATTTTAAAATTCATGTATTTTCATTGATTCTTTTGTGACAAATTGCATGATGGACAATTGATCAGACTTTTTGTGTTTAATTATTTCTTTTACACGTGTGATTTTTTATTTTTATTTTATTTATCATATCATATTATATAAGGTTCATACAGAGGATCTGTATGACCTACTCAGGTGCGCCGTTGCAGACAAAACTTGTGCAACTGGGGTTTTCTCTCTCCGTCTATGGAGCATTGCGACTGCGGAGTCCTAGCCCAAACCATGCAACACATGCTCCAATGCCCGCTCTGTCCCAATTCTTGTACTTTGGAGGATTTAAGGACTGCGAACGATAAAGCAATTGCTGTCGCGAAATATTGGGCTGACAAAATTTAAGCCGAGCAGCTGACTCGAAAAAAGGAAGGTACAGAGGAGCGGTGTACAGCTGACGATAGCTGCCGCGACCGTCGACGGCGCCGTTGCAATAACCCAATAACACGTCGGGGGGCAGCCGCCAATCAAGTGCCACTCACCAAGAATAGGTACTGTTTGTTTTTTTATGTAACAAGGAATAGAATAGAATAGAATAGAATAGAATTTCTTTATTCGGACAACACAGAGACACAAAGTATAACATTAAATAAAAATTACACACGAAATGACAATAGATTCTAAATAAACAATTTGATATTACAGACAGGTAGTTAAATAGACAGGTATGTCTCATGGTCGATCCAAAAGGGTACCCAGATCAGCTTATGCCAAGCAGATATTACCTATCTACTTGACGCTGATTTTCATCTGGGGCCCTGAGTTCCACGGATGTCAGTCAGTTACACAACAATATAGTTATTGTATGTACCTACTAAATAAAATATATAGCAATAAATATATGTATGATAGTGTAGATAAAAAATTAGATAATAATCTTACGTTCGTAGCACACTCAAAATAATAAAAAATATCGAAAGAAAAATTATAAGTATATTATAAAAAAATATATAAAAGTTTATACATAACCACTTAAATATGACAGCCAAATAAATATAACTAATATAACTCATAGACTAGATGAATTCTGAATAATTATTGATAGCGATGGATATAGTATTATTTTATATAGACACAAATTTAAAATTTTCGTTCCTAGGCTAAAAATATGTAAAATTGGGGTAAGTAATAATAACATCATTGAATATAATAATGACATAATTGTTAATTCCATATTATAAAAGATATATAATTGGGGTAAGTAATAACATCATTGAATATAATAATAACATATTGTAAATTCCATATAATAATAACATAATTGTAAATTCCATATTATTAGGCTGGATTCCATAATATTATTGTATAAAATAACTATTCAGTGAGAAAATATATGATAAAATTAATAAGATTATTTATAAATATAGGTTGTAAGTATATAAAATAGGCGCAAGTGTTCTGTGTGACCTGTGATTACGTATTTAAACATTGAAATCTTTAGTAACTACCTACCATGTGACAAACAACTTCGATAAACAATACCATCTATGACTAAAAGTGAAATCACTACACAAAAGAAAATAATTTAAAACAAAAAAAAGAAAAGAACGTTATTACACAAAATGTACCTACAAAAAAAAAAGTGCAATCCCGCGCCAGATTCTTCATGCATTTAAATAAATAATTAGCCAAAAATTGTAGGTATATCGTTTAGACATTTAACACGCACAACTTTGAGACCTTCCTCTTTTCTAACATATATTTTACCATCTCTAGTCCAGACGAATTTCCAACCATAACAATTAGCGGCCTGACGAGCTGCATAAAATAACTGTCGATTCGTGCGAGTTAGGCGCTCGTTATCATAAACACGGGTGGACGCGCCGCGCACCTCCAGGTCAGTCGACGTGAGACCACGTCGCACTCGAGCCGCGCGCAGGACGTCATCGCGAATCGCCCGCCTGGCAAAGCGCACGGAGATGCATCGCGGCCGTTGCTGAGTGGGGTCGCCAGAGATGTTCCCATCGCTCCCCGATTCGGTTCTATGTCGATGGATGAAGCCCACGCGCTCGGCGTGGACAATGTCCCTCTCCTCAATTTTGACACCTATTTTACTTGACAATACATGGACGATATGTTGTAATCTTTCGTCCTTGGCTTCAGGTATGCCGACTATGTCAATATCCATTAACAAGAGTTCTTGGTCTCGTTCATTTAATTGAGATTTCAGTTCCGTTACAGTATTCTCAATTGAGGTGGTATCAATAGGTATGTTGCTTTCCACCTTACATTCCAAAGCTGAAATCCTAGTTTCGATTGCTCGGATCATGTTAGCGTGTGATTTCAATTCCTCTTTAAACTCCGATATTTCGTTCCGATAGTCTCTGACTTCTGATCGTAACATGCATAAATCATTCTGTATATTCTTCATTATATTGGCAAGATCAGAATTACCAGCACCAACATCGGGACCGTGTTCAAGCTCTTGCCTTCTGACAGGGGTTGCAGAATTATCCTCTCGAGGAACTTTAGCTTTACAACCCGGACACATCCAGGTCGGTTTAACTCCAGCGGTTTCGGGAATGTTCACGCAGTCCTTATGAAACTTCGACTGGCATTTAAAACAACGTGCAATATTTTGGTTCGGTAGAAATTTTTCACAACCTCCGCATTTATTCATATTGATCTTAAGTATGTAGGTATGTACCTGAGATGAGATTTTTTTATTTTCTTTGTACCTAGGTACTGTAGCTTTCCTTTTTTTTTTCTAACACTGTAGATGGCGCTGTTACCAAACAGTTGATGGTGTTGATACAACGCAGAACTCAATCTATGAGAACAATGCAGTTTGTACAATGCTCAATAGATGTCGCTGTTATGTTATGGTGTTTAATAGTTCTAATGGTTTTTTAATAAAAAAATTAAGAAATTAAATCACTGACTGTAATATTTTAACGGTCTCCGTGATTTTATAACGTAGGAACTGAATGTTTTGCACTATAAACGAACTGCAATTAATATTCTTACACAAGAGGGTATGCAGATCGATTCACTGTTTTACCGGTGCACTATATAATTTGATAAAGTTATGTTTATAACGTTCACTGACGCTGTACCACAACGTATGTTTATATTCCAATTGAGAGTCAACTTTGCGCAGTAAAATTTTAACTGAAACAACTATATTTTTAACTTAACATTGAGAATAGCACTAGAACAGTTGCAACTGCTTTGACATCCGTGACGTCACTGACATCCGTGACGTCACGGATGTCAGTGACGTCCGAAGGGTGGAAAACAAGCTTGCAGTACACATGGATGTTAAGTGATGAGTATGTTAAGCCTATAGACATCTACGCAAAAATCAGAGGTCAAAATGTAGATGTGTTGCCACCTGGGACATGAGTTGTTATGTCTCTGTGATAGTTTTTACGGGGCCATATATTGAATGGCCTCATTCAATTATGTACGTGGCTTATGGCCTACTTTTTAACCGATTTCACAGAAGGGTGAGGTTCTATGTTCACCGATTACTCCGACAAACATGGACCGAATTTTTCCGGTTGAAAGGGAAAATTTCGAAATTTGTCTTATTGCCACCAAGTTGGGATTTTTTGTGACGTAAGTAGATTGCAATAGAAATATAGCGCCAAAAGAATTCTACGCTCGCAATTGAGCGATTCCCACTGATTTTTTCCTGATAATTTTAAATCGAATTCCAGTGGAAATTTGACGTCGAACATACAATTCTCTTGTTAACGGGAGTATTTAAATGAACGCCAACGTTATTAAATTCCTCATCGGGTTAAAAATTATTGCCGCACTTCAATCACCTCAAAATTTTAATTAAACAAAATTAATCCCTTTTCAGAATGCTCCGGAAGAATTTGGACAATGTTCGGGAGTTGTAAAAAGTTGTCTTCGGCTCTGCATATTTCCACTTACCTTGGAGTTATTGAAATAATTTCAACGTGATCGAAGCGTTAGGGTTGTGGAGCACTGAGTTCATTACGTTCTGAAGGAATATTTGAAAGCTAATTTGTAGTATAAATTGTTGTTTGAAAAATGACGAAATTATCGCGGTGCTTTGTGCTTTAAAACGGCAATGCACTGCAAAAGTGATTGTTGAATTATGATATCAATCGAGATAGCTCTTCTGGCGCTTATTATGTGTCTCCATTCTTTTACTGAACTACCATTTGGCGGCAGATAGATTAGGTAAAGCGGAGTCTAGAAGAAGAAGAAAGAAAGAAGAAGAAAAACACTTTATTGAAACAGTCGTGAGAACCTGCGACACAATAAATTTATCTGACAAGTTACTTTCAATGTATTAATAAAACTATATATATAATGTAACATTAAAAAAAAAAAACTATACTATAGACAAAAAGAATAAACCAAATAACAAAACGAACACATACACGACGTACATACAGAGATACGAGTACAAGAGAAAAAAAAAATATATAAGAAGCAGTGTCTCACGGCTGCACCAAATAGATTCCAGTTCAGCATAAGTCAGGCCGAAGCCCGACGCTGGTCTTTGCCCTCAAACTTTGATACTGAAATTATACCACCAGTAAAACTGACCGGTACCGGACATTTTATGTGTGTATCTTCGCAATCCCTTACGGAGTAAGAAGAGAGTGTGGAGCGCCAAATATCCCGGTCCTAACACACCGCCCGTGCTTCTTCAACATTCGTCATTCTCTTCATACATGCACGCCGATTTCTAAGACTCTTGACTCAGACAGTACTCAGTACTTACGAGTATTTGGTGACGACATTTCATCATGAGTATACATCTGATATGGTACCGGTACACTCACTGTGTCACAACTTTACGCGCACCGCATTCAAAAAGTTATTGAGGTGGTAAAGCGTTCTGTGGAGTGTTTCAAACTTGTTTGTATCTGATCGACCATTGTGGCTTTGTTTGATGTTCCCTTTATGATTTTAAATTATAACAAATTCTGTATACAAAGTTTGTATTTGGTTAACCAGTGATAGGTATATTCGTTTAATTAAGGAGTTATTTGTTTGATGGTTCTTCGTGATGGTTGAACTCAAAGACATGGAAATGTCTTAGATTGAATATGTAAGTGAATACAATGATATGACCTACATAAAACTTTTCATATGTTAGATTTTGTTCTTCTGGTTTCTATTAATATTTTGGTCGGATATACTTCGTATAACTATCCACATATGTAAAGTTTTAATAGAACTTATTAAACAAATAACTGTTAAGTGTTATGTACTAACTTATTAAAAAACTAGCTCGCCCGGCGAACTTTGTATCGCTTTAAAGTAAAGATATAAATATAATACGCTTACACTCACAGCCCCACAGTAGGTATAAACCTGTGTCGTGGGTGCCGTTGTACACATACAACACATACACAAACACCCAGACCCGAAACAAATATCTGTAGGCCAAAATATTTGTTCCGGTGCGGGGATCGAACCCGCTACCCTTCGAATCAAACGGTGGTTTCGCACCGCTGGACTAACTGGGTCATCGTAATCGGTCAATAAAAATACACTACAGTTTAAGCAAAAGTAACAAACAGCAATTGATTTTTGAAAATTGCCTGGCTGGTCCAGTTTTGGTAATACATCAATGACATTTATTAAAAATGAAATGTGTACGTCATAATGGCGGGAATTGACATTTGAATTTATAAAATTATTGATTTTATTTCACGAATTATCAAAGAATACGAATTTTGCGGATACATGTTCTCGACTCAGAATAATATTTTTTTTACGATCTTTAATTGTAAATAGGTTTCTATCGAATCTACCGTAGATCTGTGGTAGAAAATATGACATGTAATGTCTGTGCTTAGGTTCATAACGGCGGATGTGAAAAATTGAATATTAACGTTGTGCATTTTTAACCACTAATGCCACAAACACTACTTGAACACTACCACCACCATCACCACCATCGTCACCACCACCACCACTATCACCGCTACCACTTCCACCATCACAAACGCCACGAACGCCATCAACGTCACCACCAACACCAACATCACCAAACACCTACGCCACCAAAACCACCACCTCCACCACAACCAATGCCTCCAAAACTACCAACAACACCACCAACGACACCATCGCCACTAATGCCTCCATCGCGACTTAAAACCACCACCATCTCCACCAACGCCATCAACACCACCACCAAAGTCACCAACAACACCTATGCCACCAACGACACCAAACATCCCCCCCTGGTATTTATTTTTTCAATATTTTTAATGTACAGAATTTTCATTTCTACAGTTTTATTATAAGTATAGATTACTGTGAATGATAGAGTGCAGAGCATGAAAGTAAGTTAAACGCGGTCGATCTTTCCGCAAGATCTGCGGTGTATCGCTCACTGATCGCGTTCGTAATGAAGATGTAAGAAAGAGCCTTTGTGTGAATGATACCCGTAGTATCGGTGTAAAGGGAGGAGGCCGTATATTATTGTCAGTATAAAAATACAAATTATTCATATCCTATACAATGCTAAAACTTTAACCAACTCGATGAAAAACTTCGCAGGGACGTAACCCAATGTAAACGTAACACATTACACATCTGGGTGTGATTCCCCGCTTTCCATTTGCGACTCCACTTTTTTAGTTTCGCAGTTTGTTTATTTATCCTTAACGAGGGAATACGTTTGGTTATTGTTTTTTTGTTAGCATAATTGATATGTATTGCTGTTGCTGTTTTTAGGGTAGATTGTTTCAATAGTGAAATCCATTTAAATTACTAGCGGCCCGCCCCGGCTTCGCCCGCGCTGCTCTGCTCCTATTAGTCATAGCGTGATGTAAGCTATCCTATCTCTCAAGTTGGATCGAACTGCACATGGTGTGCGAATTTTATTATAATCGGTTAAGTGGTTTAGGAGTCCATTGAGGACAAACATTGTGACACGAGATTTATATATATTACTAGCGGCCCGTACCGGCTTCGCACGGTTGCAATTTAGGTACTTACATAATATTACGACTATGAATTGAGATTTAAACTATCCTATCTCTCAAGTTGGATCGAACTGCACATGGTGTGCGAATTTTATTATAATCGGTTAAGTGGTTTCGGAGTCCATTGACGACAAACATTGTGACACGAGATTTATATATATTAAGATTAGTCATAGCGTAATGTAAGCTATCCTATCTCTCAAGTTGGATCGAACTGCACATGGTGTGCGAATTTTATTATAATCGGTTAAGTGGTTTAGGAGTCCATTGAGGACAAACATTGTGACACGAGATTTATATATATTATTAGTCATAGCGTAATGTAAGCTATCCTATCTCTCAAGTTGGATCGAACTGCACATGGTGTGCGAATTTTATTATAATCGGTTAAGTGGTTTAGGAGTCCATTGAGGACAAACATTGTGACACGAGATTTATATATATTAAGATTAAGACATAAAGTATTATATATTAACTATAGTTTGAGAGATTTATTTCAACTGTATTAACGTCTGTATTATTCAAAACGGAGATATGAGCGAAGTGTTAATTGAAATGTAGACTTTCTATTGTTGTTCTTTTTTTGTCATTGAAGTAGTTTCGTAAATAAGGGAGGTGAGAGGATTGGTAATTGTTCAAATATTTTTTTAAATAATGTATAATAAAGATTTATTTTCTCACTGAAAACATTCATTTCACATTCAATTCATTAGAAAACTATTTACATTAAAAAATAACAGGATAAAATTAAATACTTGTATGGAAACCTATACAGTGCCAAAAATATAGCCCGGTCGCTGAAAAACTTCGCAGGAACGTAGGTAATACAGTGTAAACGTAACACATTACACATCTGGGTGTGATTCCCTGTTTTCCATTTGCGACTCCACTTTTTTAGTTTCGCAGTTTGTTTATTTATCCTTAACGAGGGAATACGTTTGGCTATTGTTCTTTTTGATACCATAATTGATATGTATGGCTGTTGCTATTTTTAGGGTAGATTGTTTCAATTGTGAAATCCTTTGGTATCATACATTTACTATAGTTTGAGAGATTTTTTGCAATTCGAGTAGTTTCTTAAATAAGGAAGGGGAAAAGGATTGCTCATATTTCAAACATTTTTTTTAAATAATTAGAAATAATAATAAATAAAATATTGAATACTCATATTTAAACCTATACAGTGTCAAAAATATACGTGACAACCCTACGCCCTCTAGCGAGGGAAAAATCTTCTACTAGTACATTCAGTCAACCGAACAAAGCCAGTCAAACAATTCTTATAGAGCGGTAGTAAATATAATTACGCGGGAATGACAGCAGCGTCCCGCGATAAAACTGCAGCCACTGCGATCGCCAATCCGCCTGCCAAGCATGGCGATTATGGCATATTCTCTCCTCACGACGCACAAAATTGTTGTGGTCATCTTTTGGAAGGCTTTGTTCAGCAGTTTACAGGTGGAAGAGATCCAATGACGGAGCTCGCGGGCGTAGGCACCACCGTATTACCTTATAAACTTGCTGCTAAATGGTAGTGTTCAGCACTATCGTGTTCCGGTCAAGTGGTAATGTACGGCCCTGTAATTTTCGGTACAGAGGCATAACACCTTAGGCCTCAGGAGTGGTACCGCCTCTGCATTTTGACCTTGTTTTTTGTTTGGGTGTCTATAAGCTGCACTCATCACTTAACATCAATGTGAACTGCATGCTTGTTTACCACTTCCATAAGGTACATAAAAAAAGCAGTGAAAGGTTTTCGCCTGTAGTGATAATGATGACAACGGAATTCTTCTACGGAAGGCTAAAGTGTATGGGAAAGTCTTAGAAAGAAGAATGAAAGTGAAGTCCGACGGGTTGTTGTGGGATGCACAGGGTGGTTTCAGATCTGGAAGAGGATGTATGGATCAAGTTTTCTCCCTCCGCAACATCGTAGAGAAGCATCTGGCTGTGAGCCAGAAGGTTTTCTGCGGTTTTGTGGATTTGGAGAAGGCGTTTGATAGGGTATTACGAAAGGAGCTGTGGGACATTTTGCCAGAGTATGGTATTGATGGCAGTCTGCTCCGTGCAATACAGTCCACGTATGTGGGCTGTCAAGCATGTGTGCGGGTAGATGGTAACATGTCACCCTGGTTTGATGTTAACATCGGTGTCAAACAGGGTTGCGTGCTTTCGTCTAGGCTGTTTATTATATATCTGGACAAATGCCTCCAGAGGGTGAAGTTGATGGATGTGGGAGTGCGTATGGGTGACTTAGTGGTGAACTGTCTGCTTTACGCAGATGATGCGGTAATTGTTAGCTCTACACCATCTGGGCTACAAGCACTAGTCACAGTCATGAAAGAGGATTGTATGGAGAAAGGCTTACAATTGAATGTGGATAAAACTAAAGTATTAGTATTTGAAAGAGATGAACAGAGAACAAATGCAAGGGTAGTAGTAGATGATGCAGTGTTAGAACAGGTTGATGAAATTGTATATCTTGGATGTGCTTTTAGCAAGGATGGTAGGTACACCACTGACATAGAAAGAAGAGTGCTTGCTGGGAATTGCGTGAATGGAGCGTTGGGTAAGCTGCTAGAATCCAAACATCTCAGCCAGCGGGCTCGACTAGCCGTACATAATGCTGTACTTACTCCAACGCTTTTATATGGAAGCGAGAGCTGGGTATGCAGGAAAGAGCATGAAAGTAAGTTGAACGCGGTCGAGATGAGATCTTTGCGCAAGATCTGCGGTGTATCACTCACCGATCGCGTTCGTAATGAAGATTTAAGAAAGAGACTTTGTGTGAATGATAGTATCGGTGTAAAAATGAAAAAAGGCATGCTCCGATGGTTCGGGCATATAGAAAGAATGTCGAATGAGCGAATGACTAAACAGATATACAATGCGAATGTGGATGGTTGCAGAGGCCCAGGAAGACCAAGACTGACCTACCATGACCAAATAGGTCGAGTTCTGTCTGATGGTGATGTCAAAAGTCTTAGGAATCGGCGTGCATGTATGAAGAGAATGATGAAGGTAGACGAGGCACGAGAGGTTTGTCAGAACCGGGATGTCTGGCGCTCTACACTCTCTGCCTACCCCGTTAGGGACCTGGCGTGAAGATACATACATACGGAATTCTTCATGGGTGAATCTCTAGCTCTTGGCCACTTTTTGTAAACCTTATGAGCGAATGTTGATATAACAATAGGAATAGAAATAGAAATAGAAAATATTTTTATTTCGAATAGATCTTTACAGATACTTTCAAAACGTCAATAAATCATAAACTACCTAGAGCGAATAACCATTACATATAGTAAAGAAAAATCATATATTAATAGTAAATTAAAAATTAAAATTTAAACTATTTGGTTAAAACATAATAATCATAAAATTTTTCAATTCCTTCAATGATAATAAATGAAGAAAAAGAAAAACTTATTCGTCAAGATCAATGTTATTCACTTAGCAGAGTTCCAAGTGCAGTCACTACTGAGAAGAACTCCGCTACCCAACAAACTCAGTAAGAGCTCTTTTAAATGAAAGCTTAAATCTAGTACAGATTATCGTGAAAAATCAAATAATGTCAACGTCCATAGCATAGATGCAAATAAACTGCTATCTACTAAATGTGATGTAGCCCCTGCAAACCAGAACAGACCAGTCCCCACCAAAAGCACCCGTTCACGAGTATGACGCATATGACAGCCATTGCCCTCCTCGACCATTTTAGAGGGAAGTGAGCAACCCGCCACACGACGCCGCCAAAGGCAAAGACATTTAAGCGTGCATGACTGTTCAATGTCGTCTCTTATAACTTATAGAGCAATTCGGGCTACCAACCGTCGCGGCGGACCGGAGGGGAGTAGCCATAGCGTTTATTACCGATGCAAAACAGTCTGTCATTTTTTGCGGGGGGAACATGTGATACACACACACTACGACTACTAATTTCACGCACATATTTAAACATCTAGGCGACAGGCATTAGCCCAATTGGGCTTGTACTTTGACAGAGGGGAAAGCCTGCATATGGCTACTCCCCTCCGGTCCGCCGCGGCCGGTGGCCCGTGTTGCTCTATGTTTTACTATATTGAAGTGAAGTGAAGTGTTTTACTATATGTGTTTACTATATTACGTAGTAGTACTGTATAACAAGGAACCTGAATGATATAATACAGCTCACACTTGACGGTATTTTCCAACGCGAGCATCGTTGAAATATCCACAGTGAACATGATTTGTGTGTTTACCTCACATTTAGTATTTTAACACGACTATTGAATTACGGATCCATTTACACGACACGATAACAAAGTTTTTAATGTTCTCGCTTAAACGTGATGAAGATTTGTTTTTTTCACGACTCAACTATATAAGTGGCTTGATAGACAACTTTGTTTTAATGTAATGAGGGCGACAAACGAGCATGCAGTTCACATTGCTGTTAAGTGATGACTACAGCCTAGACACCCACACAAAGACCAAGTAAAATCAGATGCGTTGCCTCCTCTGAGACCTTAGTTATGTCTCTGTGATAGTTATTACGGGGCCAAACATTTCCATCTAACCGGAACACTATAGTGCTGAACACTACCATTTGGCGGCAGATAGATTAGGTAATGCGGTGGTGACTACGCCGCTGAGCTCCTGCACTCGAACTCTACCACCAGTGAAAAAACTGCTTTGTGGCCGAATATTTAAGCGTCACTTTATTTTAAGCAATTCTCAAATATGGCTCATATTTGAGAATTGCTCACTCTCTCTCTAAAGATTTAGATATAAGTCCCATTTAGATTTAAGTGAAGACTCAGTTTCCTGAGATATTGGGTTCGATTCCCGGAGGATTGGCAAGTGTTACTGTATTTTAGAAGGGCACATGTCCCCGCGGCTGGTGTAGATCATAAGCGATCTACTCGGTTAAGCACCAGGGGCGCGGTCGGGTGTGTGATGGGTGACCACTAGTGGCAAATTAAAATGCGCGTTGCCGTGCTTCGGAAGGCACGTTAAGCCATCGGTCCCGGTTGCTATCGATAGATAGAAGTCGTTAAACTTTGTCGGAGGCCTTATAAGCGGTTTGAAAACATCCGACAGCGGGTTGGTCACTAACCAATCCAAATCCAAAGCATTGGAGCAGCGTGTTGAGTAAGCTCCAGGCCTCCCCCTAAAAAGGGGAGAGACTCATGCCCAGCAGTGGGACTTATAATGGGTTGCCATTATTATTGTTATACTGTAATATTTGTACTAACGAAAGTATCATTGAATCCACTGAGGCAGGTCTTGGTCTTGAGTCCAACAAGTATTATAGTAATAATTCTATAAGCTCGTAACCTATTCAAGCGATATACCGCCTATATAATATACTTGCCGCTAAATGGAAGTATTCAGCACAATCGTGTTCGGGTCAAGTGGTAATATCCGGCACAGAGGCATAACACCTTAGGCCTCAGAAGTGGTAACGCATCTGCATTTTGACCTTGGTGTGTTTCTCACGGTAAGCAGCGCACGCAATGTAAGGAACTTTTTGTCATTTTTTTTACACCAAAATGCAAATGTTTGTTTTATATTATTTGTCGCATTAACACATGCTTGTGAAATATATTTTATTTTTAAAGAAAAATGGAAAGAAAAATTTGACTTCAGGCGAGACTCGAACTCGCGACCTACTGGGAATCTAGTCCAGCCGCTCTTCCAATTGAGCTACTGAAGCCCTGCCCGATTTGTCGAATTTTTCCTTCACATCTATTGCATTGCTTTATGGTAGCAGTAGCGCCATCTATTACCAACTATGCTAGTTAGGCAACCGATATAATAGACTTTTCAGTTTATTGAATATCGTAAAGAAGTCGCTTTTACCCTTAATAATTGTTTTATATTATTTTTCGCATTAACACATGCTTGTGAAATATATTTTATTTTTAAAGAAAAATGGAAAGAAAAATTTGACTTCAGGCGAGACTCGAACTCGCGACCTACTGGGAATCTAGTCCAGCCGCTCTTCCAATTGAGCTACTGAAGCCCTGCCCGATTTGTCGAATTTTTCCTTCACATCTATTGCATTGCTTTATGGTAGCAGTAGCGCCATCTATTACCAACTATGCTAGTTAGGCAACCGATATAATAGACTTTTCAGTTTATTGCATAAAGCAATGCAATAGATGTGAAGGAAAAATTCGACAAATCGGGCAGGGCTTCAGTAGCTCAATTGGAAGAGCGGCTGGACTAGATTCCCAGTAGGTCGCGAGTTCGAGTCTCGCCTGAAGTCAAATTTTTCTTTCCATTTTTCTTTAAAAATAAAATATATTTCACAAGCATGTGTTAATGCGAAAAATAATATAAAACAATTATTAAGGGTAAAAGCGACTTCTTTACGATATTCAATAAACTGAAAAGTCTATTATATCGGTTGCCTAACTAGCATAGTTGGTAATAGATGGCGCTACTGCTACCATAAAGCAATGCAATAGATGTGAAGGAAAAATTCGACAAATCGGGCAGGGCTTCAGTAGCTCAATTGGAAGAGCGGCTGGACTAGATTCCCAGTAGGTCGCGAGTTCGAGTCTCGCCTGAAGTCAAATTTTTCTTTCCATTTTTCTTTAAAAATAAAATATATTTCACAAGCATGTGTTAATGCGAAAAATAATATAAAACAATTATTAAGGGTAAAAGCGACTTCTTTACGATATTCAATAAACTGAAAAGTCTATTATATCGGTTGCCTAACTAGCATAGTTGGTAATAGATGGCGCTACTGCTACCATAAAGCAATGCAATAGATGTGAAGGAAAAATTCGACAAATCGGGCAGGGCTTCAGTAGCTCAATTGGAAGAGCGGCTGGACTAGATTCCCAGTAGGTCGCGAGTTCGAGTCTCGCCTGAAGTCAAATTTTTCTTTCCATTTTTCTTTAAAAATAAAATGCAAATGTTCTTTTTTTATGATATAAGCATACAGAAGGAAAATTATATAGAGATAGGAACTAACAATGAGCGGATGCCATTCGAGGTTAGGAAGTGGAGATTATTATGACCTCACACTCCTTATCCGAATTGAGGATGAATCGCATCCCTACAAGGAAGGATAAGTCATTTTAACACAATTGTTGTGTAGAGAATCTTAATCAGGCCGTGGAAAATGTTGACGGCTAAATAATATTTCATATTTATCTGCCTCAGTAGCCTAGTGGTAACAGGCCACTACTACTACGCTGAGGTCATGGGTTCGATTCCCGCGTAAAGGGTTATGAGAGATAATGGTTTAAAGTCCTTTATCTCTGGTTCTATTGGGATTTGCCATTTTATAGAAATTTCCCAGTACTTCGAAGTTTGGTAATGTGCTCGGAGATGTCAACATGCTCTCCACCTGTTGGGCCAAAAACTTAACCGGCGAATAGTGGGTGTTTGCATGTATGCCTGAATGCATGTATTTACCTCTGCCTACCCTGTACTGTGAAGTTAAGTTTTTGAAGAAAAATGGAAAGAAAAATTTGACGTTCGTTCGTAAGGAGAAGATCTACGTTCTTCAAGAATGCCCACAACATAGTTGTGCGTCATTAGTTGAGAACATGCCATAATCGCCCCGATTGTCAAGCGGATTGGTGCTAACTCAGCACTATTTTGTTTCTGTAAGATGGTACAGGCCTTTTTCTTGTCAAGCGGGTTTGCATCCGCACGCGGGTGTGACCCGCATGCGGGTAAACATGTCTGCGAGTCACACGCAGAACAAAAATATGCACCGTAGCAATGTGATGCGTGCCGCTAACAGATAAAGTTGTCCACTCCCCGCACGCGGGTGCCACGCGTCTAAGGAAAACATTGTATGAAACGATGGGATCCCTATGACACGCATGCGGGTCACACCTGCGTGCGGACGCAAACCCGCTTGACAGGAAAAAGGCCCTAAGGTATGGCCTCATTTACATGTATAAAAATCTCTTTTTGCACAAACCTAGAATTAAAACACTGCCTCGTATACGAATAATTACACCCAATGTCCACATTCTTCTCTGCCCTTGATGGTCTTACATGTAATGTTGGATATTAAAACCTTCCGCACTAACTGTGTTGTGTACCTATGTGAGAAATTAATAGGGATTGCAATCACACAGTATTTTTTTCAAAAGGCAAATTTGATCAGAACGAAAAAAAAAATTTTTTTAAGTACTTAATTATTTGTATGTTTTTGGTATCGATGTCTGTAAAATATTCCTAAATATGTTTTTATAACTGTTCGTATTTTAAATAAGTAAATTTCATTTGTACCTACAGATTATGAAAACGATTGAATTAGATTGTTGAACGGACGTGTTTTATCCTATTTGCTCAAAAATTTAACGTGGGATATTTTCCCATAGCTATGCGGGAGTTCTACAGATAACGCAGAAATGAGGGTACTTAGAATGCGGGATTGCATACCCTAGCAATAACGTGCGAGAAGAATTTTAGAATTTTCAAATGTCTTTCAAGTTCAGCTTCAATTAATAGATACACTTAACATCAAATTGAATATATTTTGATGATTTTAATTATGATAAAACTGAATCTAATATTACTGCTGTTATGAATTAGACTTCAACATACTTACCTACAAAACTAATGTGAATTTAATGCATTTGTAATTATGTAGTCTTCTTCGAGTACATTGACAAACCAGTTTAAATTCTGATGTACCTAACGTTATTTAAATTGTTTTTATCTTTAACATACAAATAAGAGAACTGATATAATATAACAGTGTGTGATAAACTTCTACCAGTAAGCCTACAAACGTTTCACGGCTTGTCGTAACAAACACATCTGACCGGTGATTCTGAAGACAACAGTTAAATTTTGTGCAGTTTTAAGTTATAAATAAGAAGTATAATAAATGAGCAAAAGTATAATGTTAAGACCTTAAAAAAGGAACTGTTTTATATTGATAACATTTAAATTATTACTTTGGTTTTATTATGGCTGACATTGAAGCTAAACCGATCGACGTAGACGATGTGTTGGTGAAGTTTAACATTTTTGGAAAATTTCATTTCAAGTTTGCGGCGATGATGTTCATCGGTTATTTGATGAACCATGTTCATTACACCAATTTTATGTTCGCTGCTGAGCCCGTAACATACAGGTAAGATATTTTTTTCTATGAAATGGATGTGCCAAACAAGCATGCAGTTCACATTGATGTTAAGCGATGACTGCAGCGTATAGACACCCACAGAAAAAGATCCAGGGTAAAAATGCAAATGCGTTACCACTCCTGAGGCCTAAGGTGTTATGCCTCTGTACCGGAAATTACAGGGCCGTACATTACCCTGACCGGAACACGATAGTGCTGAACATTACCATTGTATATGGCCCCGTAATAACTTTCACAGAGACACAACATCGAAGATCTCAAGGTCGCAACGCATCTGCATTTTGACCTCTGGTCTCTCTGTAGGTGTGTGTCTATAGACTGCATTTATCACTTAACATCAATGTGAACTGCATGCTTTTTTCCACCTTTGTAACAATGTCGTCTCTCTTATAAATAACGTTAACTTATATTTTGCTTATAAAGTTATCTTATTCTGTGGTGGGCGTTCAATGGGGCGGTGGTTAGTGCAATAACGCAAATTGGGCAGCAGCAGTCTGCGATAAAACTACCGTCTGCGATCGCCAATCTAAATGTCAAGTGTAGCCCTAAAGATAAATATATAATAATCCATACAAATAAATAAAATTGGAGTGTTTGTTTGTAATATAAAAATAACCGATTTTTACTAAATGCATATATGTGTATACACGGTACATATACCAAAACAACATTTTTTACAATATTTATCTGTCTGTTTGTCTGTTTGGCGGAGTTAATCTTGGGAACGGCTGGACCGATTTTGACGAGACTTTCACTCACAGATAGCTGATGTAATAAGAAGTAACTCAGGCTACTTTTATACTAGCTGCGCCCACGACTTTGTGCGGGTAGGTAATCAACAATCATAAATTCTCACGAGGGCGAAGTCGCGGGCACAGCTAGTATACTATATAATAATGGCATCCCTTGATACGTCTGGGCTAGTCCACTGATGGGCACGAGTTTCTCCCCTTCTTGGGGGGCCTGGAGCTTACTCCACCATGCTGCTCCAGTGCGGACTGGTGGAGATAAGGATTAGTGGCCAACCCGCTGTCGAATGTTTTCAAGGCCGCCCATAAGGCCTCCGACAAGGTTTAACCACTGCTATCTATCGATAGCAACAGGGACCGACGGCTTAACGTGCCCTCCGAAGCACGGAAACGCGCATTTTAATTTGCCAATAGCGGTCACCCATCACACACCCGACCGCGTCCGTAATGCTTAACCGAGTAGATCGCTTACGATCTACACTAGCCACGGGACCATGAGCGCTTCCCTAACACTAAATAAAAACAAAGTGTAGCGTAATGGCTACGCTTGGCATGCGCTTGCCATAATTTGGCATATCCCCCTTATGGGGAACCTTTGGTCCAGCAATGGAGATCTTTCGATGAATTGATGAGATTAGTTAATGTGGAAGAGTTCCAAGTGAAGGAGCTCGAGAGTGTAGGCACCACCGCATTACCTAACCTATCTGCTGCTAAATAGTAAAGTTCGGCACTATCGTGTCCGGAACACGGGTCATCAGGTCAGGAGGCATAACACCTTAAGCCTCAGGAGTGGTAACGCATCTGCATTTTGATCTCTGGTTTATCTGTGGGTGTCTATAGGCTGCAGTCATCACTTAACATCAATGTCAGCTGCATGTTTGTTCGCCACCTTGCTTACCTACATAAAAAAATATGGTGGTGTCTATGCCCTCGAACTCCGTCGGGAACACAACCAACAGTTTAAGACGTCACTTGGAGTTTTGGCGGGAACCTTGAAAGATGCGTGTGGTGCTCTTATTTTATTTCATTTTCTTGATGTATTTTTCAGTTATCTATACAAATAAATAAAATTGGAGTGTCTGTTTGTAATATAAAAATAACCGCTTTTTACTAAATGTATATGTATGTATACACGGTACATATACCAAAACAATATTTTTCACAATTTTTGTCTGTCTGTCTGTTCGTCTGTCTCTCTGTTTGGCGGGGCTAATTTCGGGAACGGCGGGACTGATTTTGACGGGACTTTCGCTGGCAGATAGCTTATGATAAGGAGTAACTTAGGCATCTTTTATACTAGCTGAGCCCACGACTTCGTCCGGGTAGATACTGAACAATCATAAATTTTAACGCGGGCGGAGTCGCGGGCACAGCTAGTATTAAATAAAGTTGGTGGCATTTTGTTTGATAAAGGCCTATTACAGTGCTCGTGTATAGTGAAATAGAATAACAGTGCGAAAACACGTTTTTTTCGCGTTACCTCCAAAACTTCATTGTAAATGTTCTGGTAAAGTAGCCATCGCTTTACTCGAATTACTGTGACTGATTGACGAACTGATAAATTGACTGACTGACTCTGACTTTTACGTTGCTTAATACGAATAGGTAGGAAATCGTTTTACTTGACACTGGCAATACGAATAACAAGCGATGCCATAAAATAATAAAAAAAAGACGTCACGTTTTGATCACACATTGAACTAAAATGAAATGAAAACTTCTTTATTTGACATAGACCTAGGACATGCCAAAAGTAGTATCTTATATGTAAATGACATAAACTAGGTACAACAAAAAAAAAACAAAAAAAATTGTAAACAATAAAAATAACTAAACTAAACGTAAACTACGAGTTAACTACTACCTAAGAAATGTCTCACGGTCACACCAAATAGCTTCCAGTTCAGTATTTATGAGTCCAGTGGGTGACACTGATTTTCAACTGGAAGCCATTCGGTGACACATGGATTTCCCCAGTAATGAATCAGAATCAGAATCAGAAACTCATTTATTCATTTAGGGTGACAGGCACCTCTTATGACACGTCAAAAACAAACAAAATAAATTAAAGCGAATAACAATTGATATACATGTCAAACAAGATAAAAAATATATGTAAAGTCAAGAATATCACTAAGATAAAACTAAATGTCATAAACTAATGATAGGAAAATGATAGGTATAATATATATAATTTGACATTGATCATCGATTTGATCGAGTACTCAAAATGCAAATGATTTCATTATACATATTAAAAAATTTACAGAAACTGATGACATTGAAATGATACTCTCAGATCAATACCCGGGAATCAATTCTAAGGAATTTAAAGATTATTTGAAAGACAATAATGTTTCGATCATATTTACAGCAGTAAACTCACCTTTCTGAAATGGCTTAAACGAGAGACTAAACCAAACTTTGGTAAACAAAATCAGATGCAAGATAAACGAGCACGACACGAAAGTAGCATGGTCAACTATAGCGCACAACTGTGTAAAAAACTACAATGAAACAGAGCATACTGTTACTGGATATGCCCCAAAGTACCTACTTTATGGCACAGATGTTACAATTTTGACAAATGAGCTGAAACAGAATAAAACTGAGTATAATTTAATTCAAGACAGGAAAAGAGATTCATAAGAGACACACATAATTACAACAAGACAATTTAAGACAAAAGTCGAAGATATATAGACTTCTAAGTACTTTTTCCATATATCGAAGTTGACGCCAATTCCTGAGCATTCATGAACTCCCATTGTTTTTTCTTCTCTCACACCCACAAAAAGACCAAGGTCGAAATGCGTTACCACTCCTGAGGCCTAAGGTGTCGTACCTCTGTGCCGGAAATTACACAATTACATTACCACCTGACCGGAACACGATAGTGCTGAAGACTACCATTTAGCGGCAAGTATATTAGGTAATGCGGTGGTGCCTATGCCCGCGAGCTCCGTCACTGGAGATCTACCACCGGTAAATCAGATGATGATATATATTTTTTTTAAATCTAAAGATGATGATATTGGCATAAACCGATCAGGCAACAAATAAATACAAGACTATTATCGGTTATTTCATAAGTTATGTTTATCACATTCAAGTTTGTTGTGTCGAGTCAACCGTGTGTTTGTGTTCGCTATGACTGTTAAGAATAAATATACATTGGATGAAGTATTGGATGATTTTGGTCTGTGGCAACGGTATCATCTCCAATTTTTTGGATTGACAATAATTGGATGGTGGTTTAATTATATGTTCGCGTATAATTACTATTTTGCAGCGGATATCGTCGAATACAGGTATTTTAAATATTTTAATTTGTCTTTCAGTGACAACATGAACTAGGTTATCTGAGTTACATTAAATAAGAAAACTCGTGAAACAATTATATATATATTATATGAATGTATAATTCATACGATATTGTTTTCTTATGTTATTGCAAATTTGGGAAATTCGCACTAGTATATGTACCAGTTTAAAGAAAAGTATGGCATGTTCATCTTGTGATAAAATATATGCCCCACCGCATAAATTTAAACACGACATGACGACTCCACCATTCACAAGTGGAGGAGAGTTCATCCGGTAGAGCTGTCAGTCAATTGAACAATAGTGGTCAAACCATAGAGCAACACGGGCCACCGGCTGCTGCGGACCGGAGGGGAGTAGCCATAAGCAGGCTTGCTCCTCTGTCACAGTAAAAGCCCAAATGGCTTTTTACCTGTCGCCCAGATATTTAAATGTGTGCGTGAAATTTTTATGTGTTTTGTTAGAGTCAAGGTGTGAGTTTCGTAGTAATAGACGATTTTTGTAGTGTGTATGTGAGTGCCACACGCATTTCTCCCCGCAAAAAATGACAGACTGTTTTGCATCGGTAATAAACGCTATGGCTACTCCCCTCCGGTCCGCCGCGACCGGTGGGCCGAGTTGCCCTATGGGTGAAATCATTAGAATAGGGTAGTAAATGCAATAACGCGAGGTGGGCAGCAGCGTCCCGCAATAAAAGGAACGCTACTGCGTTCACCAATCCGCATGCTAAACGTGACGAATATGACATAAAGTATTACGCATAAACCGTTTGTGAGAATGGGGAAGGCTTCTGCCCAGCTGTGGACGTATTTCTTTTTTTTCTATAATTGTTTTACGGCCACGGATTCAAGTCCTTAACAGCCAATCTTCAGTCATTTTTATCCTCATTTCTTATGATAATGAATATCCAAATGAAAGATGACGATGATTAGAAGCTTCCATGTGGAATATGATGAGATGGCTCCAGTATAGTGATGGGGACTTTAGTAGGAGATTTAACGAAGTTTTGGAGGCAACATGAAAAATCACTTTTCACTTCATAATATCACTTTTCTACACCCGTGAACGTTGTTTTATAATAAAAATCCCACCATTTTTACACATAAAAACGCGACTATACACAAATTTCGAAAAATATATCACGCAGCGACACAGCTCTTTTCCGCGTTCACCGCATTCCGGTTCCAAAACTCGGACGTATTTCGGCTGTATGATGATACCAGACTAAAAATAACTCTAGAAAATAATATTTTATTGATAAGCAAGATTATTGTGTAAAAGTCACTTAATTTAATAAGCGGTCTGGCGCCATCATTAGGTAGGTCAGATACGACACCAGAGGTAGGAATGAAAATAATATCTCAGGTTAAATGGACTTAATAAAAGTAATTTATACTGATCTAATAAGAAGTAGTTATTTAGTATTGTAAAATTTTATAGTAATAAGGTTTTTCACGTAGAAACATTAAAAAGACAAGAAAGAATGAAAGTAATCACTACATATCTATCTTTACAAATAAATAAAATTGGAGTGTCTGTTTGTAATGTAAAAATACCCGCTTTTTACTAAATACATATGTATGTATACACGGTACATATGCCAACACAATTTTTTTTACAATTTTTGTCTGTCTGTCTGCCTGTTTGTTCCCGCTAGTCTTGGGAACGGCTGGACCGTTCCGTGGCTGGATTTTGACGGGACTTTCACTGGCAAATAGCTGATGTGATAAGGAGTAACTTAGGCTACTTTTATATCCATACATCCATACATACATACATACCTACATACAAATAAGTATAATTGGAGTGTATCCGACTTTGAAGGGATTTCCTCGGGTAGGTAGCTGATGTAATAAGGAGTAACTTCGGCTACTTTTATCTTCATACATACAAACATACATACATAACTACATACAAATAAATAGTATTTGTGTCTCCGATTTTGACGGGACTTTCACTGGCAGATAGCTGATGTGATAAGGAGTAACTTAGGCTACTTTTATCTCCATACAACCATACATACATACATAACTACATACAAATAAATAGAATTTGAGTGTCTCCGATTTTGACTGGACTTTCACTGGCAGATAGCGTGGACGAAGTCGCGGGCACAGCTAGTTATAAATAGAGTAAACTCCCCCTATTCTCTGTCTGTATGTATGCGCTAATCTAAACAGATTTTGTTCCTGTTTAAAATGTTGGAAAGAGGGTTTTCTGAGGAAGGTGATATATTATTTATAATAAATATTGCTCGTGTGAAGTCGGAGCAGGTATTATTTTACCTTTTTTTTTTATTGTATCAAATATTAAAATAAATTACAATCATAAAGATATGTAATTAGTAATGTATTGTGTTGTACCGTGTTATCAATGAGCACGTAGTTTTACTGTAAAAATACCACCTATATTATATCAATATGCCATGTTGCCATGTCTATTTTTTAATGTAGGTAAGTATATTACTGGTGGTTTTGGGGGAACCTTGAAAGTGGCGTGTGGTGCTCTTATTTTATTTCATTTTCTTGGTGTATTTTTAAGTTATATTGAATAAAGTTGGTGGCATTTTGTTTGATATAAGCTTATTATAGTGCTCGTGTATAGTGAAATAGAATAATAGTGCGAAAACACGACCTTTCAGGTTGCCTCCAAAACTCCATTATAAAAGTTCTGGTAAAGTAGCCATCGCTTTACTAGAATTACTGACTGTGACTGACTGACACTGACGGACTGAGGAATTGACTGACGACTCTGACTTTTACATTGCTTATTACGAATACGAAATATAGTTTTACTTGACACTGGCAATATGCGTATTAGCAATGCCATAATTAAAAAAAAAACAAAAGTATATTACTTCGTTACGACGCCATCTTGACAAATTTGTCAAATCAATTTAAAAACGGAACTGTGATTTTTTTTAATGTTATGGCATCGCTATTACGCATATTGCCAGTGTCAAGTAAAACGATATTTCGTATTCGTAATAAGTAGCGTAAAAGTCAGAGTCAGTCAGTCAATTTATCAGTCAGAGTAACAGTTAGTTTTTCAACTAAAGAGATGGCTATTTTACATCTACTATGAAGTTTTGGAGGCAACCTGAAAGGCCGTGTTTTCGCACTGTTATTCCATTTCACTATACACGGGCACTGTTATAAACATATATCAAACAAAATGCCACCAACTTTATTTAATATAACTCAAAAATACACGTTCGATCCCCGCACCGGGACAAATATTTGTATTGCGGATATTATACGACACGGTATTCAGGGCGCGGCAGAAGGGTGGGCGTGGCCTCGCACCGGGTTGCCGCTTATTACACTATCTGGTCGACAGGGTCCTAACTCAGTCACAGTACAAATATGAACAGTATGGAAACTACGTACAAAACGTTGAAACGCACAATCACACAAATATGCGCATCAACAAGGCTCCTACCGCGAGAACAATGTACCGGCGAGTTATTATCAGTATTTAAAAGAGGAAATGAGTAATTTAATGCGGTGACACAGCTTTTTCTCCACGTTCTCGACGAAACTCTCTCATTGCATTACATCTACATTCGTGTTTTTTTTATTTTCTCACACATTTTTGTGAACGTCTTAATCATTGTGTCACGTGACAGTCAAATTATATTTTCTCTTTAAGCATAGTAGGAATTTTACGTATCTTTCCATAAAATATAACCGTGTACCGTACCGTATGTACCGTACCTACCTACCGTAATATTTATAGTATTCACTTATCGTGAATTTGCGCTATAGGCTTCCCACTAGATTAATGTATATTGACCGAAAATGTCAGTGTGACAGGTCCCTAATCTCCGAAACCAGCTTCCATGAAATTGCCCACAATATAGCATTGCTCTAAGTAATCTGTCTCGACTTGGCTAAGGCATCTATGAGACATTGTGATTTACAATATTATAGAGAATGAGCGCCGTTGACGGAAGTATTGATTGTAAGCATAAATTTATTATCTAATGATTGTAAGTTTATAGTAGGTAACATACGACCGTATTCGGTCCGGCGGACCGACTCCACGACCAAACCACTGTCGCTACACACGTCCGGAGCGGACAGCGGAAACGGTACGCTCCGAACCAAATCTGGTGGTGTGTAGAGGAGTCCGGCGGACATACCTAATTATTATTAATCAAGTCCGATGCAGTCCGCTCGCACGGGTTAGGTCGGCGGATTCGGTCCGCCGTACCGAATACGGTCGTGTGTAGCAAGAGCTGATTTGATCGGCGGATTCGGTCGTGTTACTAGTGTACGGCTTAAAACGTTTTTTTATAGATGGCAATTGACACGTCGCGCGACGGCAATTGGCGGTCAGTGAAGCAACTGACAATAACAGGCAATCGGACAGCTATCGAAAATAAATGTAAACTATGATTAGAATGAATGTTTGTGAAATAATACGATGACTCATTAAATATTTTCGTATAATATTCATGATTTATGTTTTTAAATTGCAAAATAAAATGTAATAATTTGAATATTTTGTATCTGTGCTCCATGTTGAACGAAACATCAATCACAGGACGTGACGTCATGTGTTTGTACAACAAATATTGAACACAAGTGATACTTTGATTTATTGGCTGTTTTTTTGGATATTTTCTACGTTATTTACACGGAAAATAAGTTATACGAAATTCAACAAAATTAATTTGCACTTGGTTAGTCGTATGAAATTAAAAGATTCACATTGATTGCAAACAGTTGACGACACGTTGTTCAGAGTCATTCGGCACCGTTTACGCGGCATTTTTGAAATTATAAAATGTATGTGTAGTTTCTGGTACTTTAACATGTTTAAATAATAAAATTTATATTTTTTATGGTTAAATAAACGCATAAAGAATAATTTTAGACACATTCTCAAAAGTTGTCCGATTCCCTATTGTTGTGTTATTTTGGGTTAGAAAATAATCTTATTTAAAACTGAACAGTAAGTAGGTACTGTTAGTATATACTTATTAATTATGTGGCATGAAAGTGCAATCACGTAAATATTGTCAATCGCAATAATTGACCATCTCGTTTTTAGGGTTTCGTAGTAAACAAGGAACCCTTATAGTTTCCTCATGTCCGTCTGTCTGTCTATCCGTCCGCGGTTTAGCGCAAAAACTATTGGTACCTACTAGAGACTTGAAATTTGGTACAAGTATAGTATAGTATACACCTTAATCACGCAGACAATGTGGTAGAATAAAAACTTGAAAAAAAAATATTTAGGGTAACCTCCCCTTTTTTTTATGTAATGGAAGTGGTAAACAAGCGTGCAGTTCACATTAATGTTAAGTGATGACTGCAGCCTATAGACACCCACGCAAAGACGAAGGCCAAAATGCGGATGCGTTACCACTCCCGAGGGCTAAGGTGTTATGCCTCTGTGCCGGCAATTTCAGGGCCGTACATTACCACCTGACCGGAACACGACAGTGCTGAACACTACCATGTAGCGGCAAGTATATTAGGTAATGCGGTGGTGCCTATGCCCGCGAGCTCTGTCACTGAAGCTCTACCACCAGTAAAACCCTACACGCATTTCTTTGTCATTTTCGGTTTCCATATAGTGTGGTGTATCGTTGAATAGGTTTTTAAAAAATATTATGGATGTCCGAACATAAAGTGCAAATTTTCGTTAGAGTCAAGTGGGGCACTTGACTCTAACGAAAATTTCCTCCCCTACCAACTAAACGGTCGTTGATAGAAATTCAAACTTCACGGCAATATTAGCTAAAAATTATGAAATTAAAAGGATAAGTATCACACTTTAGTCGGCTGTGCAAGTTTGCGAGCAATAGTCGAGCAAATGTATTTTACTCGAAAAATTTTTTTTTTCATTGTTTACATTTCTTACTCTGTAAATACACTAAATACGGAACCCTGAACAGCGCGTGGCCCGACTCGCACTTGAGCGGTTTTGACGTGACAACGTCTTAAATTAGGTTGCGGCTCGGAGTCACTCATGAAAAAGTGTAACGCCCGGTAACGTAACGATGAGTCACCGAACGAGAGAGAGGCCTGCCGGACCGGCGAATGCCTTTCTAACGAGAAAAAGACGTTGTCACGTAAAATCTTCGCCCGTAAAACCGACTTTACAGGCAACCAGTTTTTTATGCAGATGTTAGGTTAGGTCACTGTGATAGTTCTTACGGTGCCATACATTACCATCTATCCGGAACATGATAGTGCCGAACTGAACAGAAAGAGTAAAATATTTCCGACAGAAACTGTCTTAATTAAGCGAGAAGGTCGTATGAGAAGAGTGAACATAAGGTGAATTTGGAATCGAAAAACGTGAAGTAATTATCATAACAAGAGACAATTTCTTCGGCATTGAAGCCGAAACTTCAAGGTGTCATTAATTAACGATGTATTTTTAGTCTATGTCAGAGTTTTCAAAATATTGCCTTGCCATGGTCCTTTAATTTTCACATTTATTTTATGTCAACAAGGTGTTAAATTAATATTACATGTCAATGTTTAACAAATATTAAAATTTCACGTTAACCCAAATTTCTTTTCTTAATTTTATATGACCTTACTCCAATAAGATAAAGTTTAAGGTATTGTTTGCTGTTATGTTAATTTAAAATCAACACATGTAAATCTAAATTAAATAAGGATCATCTGAGAATAATGGTTTAACCTTCAGAGATTTATTATTATATATTTTTTTAATTTACTTAACAGATAATACGATCCGAATTATAAAGGTCAATAACGCGTTGTTTCCGCTTCTATGGCACCAAAAAAATATAGTAAAACGTAACTTCACGCCTGTAATCCCCGGGGTAGACAGAGGTGCAAATGCATGCATTCAATTATACACCCACGATTCGCCGGTTAGGTTTTGGTCCATGTAACAGGTGGCGAGCCTATTGACATCTCCGGACACATTACCAAAGTTCGAGGTACTGGGAAACTTCCAGAAAATGGACAAATCCCAATAGAACCAGAGATAAAGGACTTTACACCGATATGTCTAATATCCCCCGACCCGGGAATCGAACCCAGGATCCTAGTCAGCGTAGTACCTAGCAGTGGCCTGATACGACAAGCCTACTGAAGCAGTTAAAAAAAAAAGATTACCTTTATCTATCTGCCGCCAAATGGTAGTGTTCAGCAGTGTCGTGTTCCGGTTAGATGGTAATGTATGGCCCCGTAATAACTATCACAGAGACACAACAATTTAGGTCTCAGGGAACGCGTCTGCATTTTGGCCTCTAGTTTTTGTGTAAACGTCTATACGCTGCAGTCATCACTTAACATCAATGTGAGCTGCATGCTTGTTTGCCATTTCATAACGTGAGAAAACTGCGAAAGTATTCACTTCTATTACCATTTATGTACTTGCAGCATTACTTTCAATATCTGCTTTATTTTATGTAATGGTAGTGGCAAACAAGCTTGCAATTCACATTGATGTTAAGTGATGACTGCAGCCTGTAGAAACCCACACATAGACCAAGGTAAAAATGCAGATGCGGTACCACTCCTGAGGCCTAAGGTGTTATGCCTCTGTACCGAAAATTACAGGGCCGTACATTACCTCCTGACCGGAACACGATAGTGCTGAACACTACCATTTAGCGGCAAGTATGTTAGGCAATGCGGTGGTGCCTACACCCGCGAGCTTCGTCACTGGAGCTCTGCGGCCTATTGAGTATGGACATCTACAAAAAAAAAGGGACCAAAATGCAGATGCGTTGCCGCCCCTGAGACCTAAGTTGTTCTGTGATAGTTATTACGGGGTCATACATTACCATCTAACCGCAACACGATAGCGCTGAACACAACCATTGGGTGGCAGATAGATTAGGTACTTACTTACATTAAAAAATAATCAATTATTATCGATGTGTGGAAATGGTCGATTCATATTTCGTGACCTCATTTATCGATTGTAATGAAATGGTTCATTATGCATAATTATAAATGTACAACATTAAAATCAGTAATCGATTTATTAATTGTAGTTTTCCGCGTTGGATTTTAATTTATTTTTAATTACATAATAGTTTTGTACCTAGGTGTTTTTCGTATATTTATACATGTTTATTTATTGAGAGCGGCAAAAATACAGTTTATGTACCTAGAAAGAAGAATGAAGGTATGAAAAAAAAATAGTGTGTAATATAAAAAATGTCTATAGGCATAGGCTGCAGTCATTACTTAACATCAATGTGAACTGCATGCTTGTTTGCCACTCTTATTACATAAAAAAACACTGGAGAAAAAATCGGCTTAACCAGGTAGTGATGTTAATAAAACAAAACAAATATTTATCGATATTATTTATATTTATTTAGTAAATTTATCTTCTGCCAAACCCAATATGACCCAGGAGATTTAGCTTTTACTGAACGAGTTGGAATTATTATATAATAATAATAATAATTATTATATAATATTATTGTCATATTTGTTTATGTCGGATAAGATGTTACTGTCTTAAATTTTTAGTCAAAAAAACAACTTGATATTTTTCGGGAGCGCCTCATTACGAATAACATACACATGTATTAGTATATTTGTGTCAAACAAGTCTAGCACGATATTAAGCTGTTGACGGGTATTTGCGTATGTGTTTTTATGCAAATATTTATATGCCATGGACGTTCACATTATCTTTATTCTTAATTTTAATTCTATTTAATAATATATGTACCTATTAATTCTAAGGCATTGACAAAAGAGCAACACGCTGAGTTTGTTTGGTAGCGGAATTCTTCTCAGTAGTGCCTGCACTTGGAACTTTGCTAAGTGAATGACTATGAATATGACGAACAGATTTTTCTTTTTCTTCTATGAAGGAATTGAAAAATTTGATGATTTACATATCTGTTAAATTTTATTATTAAATCGGTATTCATTAATACTTATTGGATTATTATTATAAGTCATTCACTATAGGTAGCCTATAACCTGACAATGCAAATGTGTTCTTATAGACCAATTTGAAATAAATGATTTGAATTCTGAATTTTGAAATAAACAAGCATCCTCTATGATTAGTTAATACCGTGGTACGTACCTCCTACACCAGAACTCTACCAGTAAGATAAAGTAAGGCATAGGTTGCATTAGGTATAAACTTATGCGAACAATACACATGTTACCATTGTCTTGATATAAAAGTCGTTAGTGTACTAAACATATTAAAATAAAGTTTGAATACGATTAGAAATGAAACCAACTTTCCGTGACCTCAAATAAGCAGTTCTAGGGGCCAACCACCTCGCATATCAATGTTGTTATTGACTTATCAATGGTACCAGTGTCAATATAGGCACAGTTTACGGCCCTGCAATTTCCGGCACAGAGGAATAAAACCTTAGGCCTAAGGAGTGGTAACGCATCTGCATTTTGACCGTGGTCTTTGTGTGGGTGTCTAGAGGCTGCAGTCATCACTTAAAATCAATGTGAATTGCATGCTTGTATGCCACTTCCATTACATAAAAAAATGGTTAAACAATACAGTGAGATATGAGTATAAAAATTATTTTTTTATTTCTGTATTAAAGGTGGCAGATGACTGTAGCCTATAGACACCCACACAAAGACCAGAAGTCGAAATGCAGATGCGTTGCCACCCCTGAGATCTTAGTTATGTTTCTGTGATAGTATATTAGTAGTATTACGGGGCCATACATTACCATCTAACCGGAAAACGATAGTGCAGATTTGCCTGCTCCGTCGAGTTCCTACACGGGAACACTACCACCAGCAATACTACCTTTCTATTAGGATCAATTGTTAATTAAAAGGTACGGTTTATGTTTATCGCATGACGTAAAATTTGAAGATAAACGAAGCCACGGATGACTTCTGCAATTTATACAATTAACAAAATATATAACCGGTTTACAATTCTTCTTAATGTAGCGATGTCGAGAAGTGAGTGGATAATAAGATTGGTTCCGCAATTAAGAACCGAAACGATTTAAAAATATTCATTTGTTGTCACTATGTTGACAAACATACACGTGTTGCATTAACTAGCTACAAATTAAATTTTTTACAGTATAAAATAGTCGGAAAAGTAATAGATATGTTTATTTCAATTAGTGTTTAACATGCCATTTCGAAAGTAGAGAGCGGAGTGTTTAGTGCCTTTTATATAAAAAAGTTTCAAGTGATCAGTGCCTGAAATTAAAAGAAAACAAAATGACAGCCGTGAAAGCAATTACAGAGAAAAGCAAGAATTTAGAAGACTTGTTGGAGGATTTTGGTTTATTTAAGCCGTATCATCTATTGCTGTCTTTATTATGCCTTTTGGCTTTTATGAGCAACTCGTTTTATTGCTCTAATTACATATTTGCCGCCGAGGAAGTGACTTACAGGTATTTTTTTTAGTCTGTCAATACAAACTTTTATAACCTGTGACATTTCGTTTAAAACCAGATTTTAACAGTATTGCCACTATTTTGTGGGAGTTGCTACATTTGAAAATAAAGAATAGGTAGGACAGGATTTTTAATTCACGGGTAGGATAAATTATTTATGAGGTAAAAACGAGAGAGTGTATTGCAGTATAATATTATTTTCGAAAATGTTTAATCTTTTTTTACGTGTAAAATAGTGGCATTTTTCATCATAAAGCATTCGATGACGTGCAGGAAAGTGACTTTCGAGCTGCCTCCAAAATTTAACCACTTTGAAAGATTTTCAATATAAGTTTGATGAAAAATACGTTTTTTAGCTTCAATACCAAGAATGAAGACCCCCATATTTTTACATTTAAAAATCATAAACTGGTTTACAGAATATATCTATCAACTGAGTTTCAAGTACGTAGTCCTAATAGTTGTAGGTACTATTTATTTTTCGCAATAACACATGCGTGTGCAGTGCAGTGGAGTGAGTGGAGCTTTAGAAATTAAAGAAAAAACGGAAAGAAAAATTTGTCCAGCCGCTTTTACCACTAAGCTACCGGAGTCCCACACCGATGCGTCAAATTTTGCTTTCCCTTTTTGATTTTTAACCGATTTAACCGTTCGATTCCTGCCCGAAGTCAATCTTTTTTTTCCGTTTTTTCTTTAATTTTAAAGTCCTAATAGTTTTTTTTATGTAAGGAAGGTGGCAGCCTTAGATATTTACACAACTAAAAACCTACCAAAGGTCAAAATGCAGTAGCGTTGGCACCCTGAGACCCAAGTTATAACGTCTCTGTTACAGTTTTACGGGGCCATATCTTACCTACCATCTAATCGGGACACGATAATGCTGAACACTCCCATTTGGCGGCAGCTAGATTAGGTAACGCGGTGGTCCGTCACCAGAGCTCTACGACCTGCGAAAGTTTCAATAAATAAATAATAATAAATAAAATAAGCTTACACTCACCGCCCCACAGTAGGTATAAACGAGTGTCGTACCGTTGTACACATACAACACATACCCCGACCCGAAACAAATATCTGTATATAAAAATATTTGTTCCGGTGCGGGGATCGAACCCGCGACCCTTCGAATCAAACGGTGGTTTCGCACCGCTGGACTAACCGGGTCATCGAAATCCAATATATATATATATAAATACTAGCTGGCCCGGCAAACTTCGTATTGCCCACAAACAGAAATTGCCTCACAATGAAATAATGTGTCAAAGGTTTGATAGATACGGATTATTTGTACGGGAAAATGAAATAGTGGTTCTTACTATTTCCCTTCAATTTCTTCATATTTTCTTAAAAACTTTCAAAAACCGTTCTCGAGTTTTAGCGAGACTAACGAACAGCAATTGATTTTTATATATATATATATATATATAGATATATAATATTCGATCCAATATAAAAAGGACCAATCTACATCGGTTCCTTTATTTGTCATTTGGCTTCGGAAGTCTAAAACTGAAGTGATACTAGGTATATGAAGTTAAAAATTGACTAAAAGCAGTAGGTAGGTATATACTCCATATAGTTTATACTCTACACTTTGTCAGATGAGAGGAAAAAAACATCTTGAGAATATTCAGACCTCGTTACTCAGATTGAATTCTAGATAAGGCTTTATTATAGAGGATAAATACATATCATCAATGTGCTTTTAAAGATTTCCTCCTAACATATTTATTTTAATACAGTATTATTAACTTTTTGATGTTTTTTTACTTATTTTGGTATCGCTATTACGCATATTGCCGGTATCAAGTAAAATGATATTACAAATTCGTAGAATAGAGTAGAATATTTTTTATTTGTTCAATATGTAGGTTACAATGATGGTAAAAGGGACACATGTGGTGACCCTATACATTTTGTCGCGAAACGACATACAAATGACAATGACAGATTGTGACCCACCATTTACACGAAATGTAAATTAAAGAAAAACTATGTTATGAAAATAGAATTCTTAGTTAATAATCTTTTTTCTGTATAACTTGAGGTTAATAATTACGTTAAAAAAGTCTTGAATATGGTTGTTCCTAATTAGAATCGCAATCAATTGCGTTACTCAAAATAACAATCAAGTACTTTAAAACGTTCTAACTCAAGTTTTAATCCCTCAAAGTTAGTTTTAATCCAAACATATTATTTTCGTATATGTAATTAATATAAAAAATATTTTTAAATAATTACAAACGCTGTTTTTCTATTGAAACGTTGACAATGTAGGTATCGGTCAACATTACTACTGTCATAGATTTTCGATCTACCCGAAAAACGATTGTACTTATATAAAATAGCAACAACAAACCTAGGTACTTATATCAAAGAACTGTTCTTTAAATATAAAATACTTTATTTATACTCAACGTAAAGATTTGCAGAAATCAGAATGATTTTATACTTCCAGTCTGTATGGACCATGTCTTTTGCCTTACTGTGTGTACTTTACCAAATGTGTATTACTGCGGCCGTGCCATGCATGACATGTCTTCAGTTTACACACAAACTACAAGTTTAAAAGTGATTAAATGTGTGTGTAAGTAGTCAGTGATTAAATCTCAGCAAAAAGAGGTATTTGCCGTGCTGGTAAATAACTGTTTTCAAGTGGGTCAAAGTTCTATATAATTTCTGGCTTTGTCATTTATTCGTATAGTTACAAGTTATTTCGTAGGTTAGTATAAAATGATAGTCAGTCAATTATTTATTAAATATGTCAGTCAAGTGGGTTACAGTTATTCAAGTAAAGCGATGGCTACTTTACCAGAACATTTACAATGTTGTTTTGGAGGCAACCTGAAAGGCCATGTTTTCGCACTGTTATTCTAATTCACTAGGTATACACGGGCACTGTAATAAATCTTATCGAACAACAGAAACTAATGCCACCAACTTTAATATAACTTAAAAATACATAAAGAAAATGAAATAAAATAAGAGCACCATACGCCTCTTTCAAGGTGCCCGCCAAAACTATTTTTTTATGTTACGAAGGTAGCAAATATTTTTGTCATTGACATTAACCCGGCGCTAGTCCAGCGGTGTGGGACGACCGTTTGATTCGAAGGGTCGCGGGTTCGATCCCCGCACCGGTACAAATATTTGTATTTGTATGTCCTACAGATATTTGTTTCGGGTCGGAGTGTTTGTGTATTTGTTGTGTGTGTATAACGGCACCCACGACTGAGGTTTATACCTAGTGTGGGCTGTAGTGTTGACTGTAGCCTATAGACACATAAACAAAAACCAGTCAGGCAACGCATCTGCATATTGACCTCTGGTTTTTGTGAAGATGTCTATAGGCTGCAGTCATGACTTAACATCAATGTGCTTGCTTACGTAAAAAAACCCACCTGACTGGAACATGATAGCGCTGAACACTACCATTTAAGGGTTAGTAGATTGCGAGTAGATGCTTAACGTGGAGTTGTCCAGTCTTGAAATGAAGCTCTGTCACCAGCAATTTTCAGCATATTTTCATATGAATATTTCATCGCATTTGTTTTTCCGTTTTACTGTCTGCTGAGGGACATTTATTATCCATAAACGTCACGAGTCGACATTTAAAATTTAAAATATGAGTGCAAGTATCCCTCGACTACGCTCATCTTTTGCCATTGTACCTCTGTGGGAATAATTTAATCGAGAGAGCCAATTCGAATAGTTCAGCTGTAGTCTTTCGAGTTATCAAATACAGAAATTCGTTTCGATTTCCCTAAGATGAGCAATTTGTTCATCGAGCATGTTTTTCGAGAATTAAAATTTATTTTTCTAAGCGATTTTTTTTTCTACTGGCGGTAGAGCTCCAGTGACGGAGCTCGCGGGCGTAGGCACCAGCGCATTACCTAATATACTTGCCGCTAAATGGTTGTGTTCAGCACTATCGCGTGCCGGTCAGGTGGTAATGTACGGCCCTGTAATTACCGGCACAGAGGCATAACCTTAGACCTCAGGAGCAGTAACGCATCTGCATTTTGGCCTTGGTCTTTGTCCTAGTGTCTATAGGCTGCAGTCATCACTTAACATCAATGTGAACTGCATGCTTGTTTGCCACTTTCATTTCATAAAAAAAGCGAATGTTCCCATTTATTTCTAAAACGGGCAGTCCGATAAAGATGCAGTTTATTGTTGTCTATGATTTTGTGGTGATAATTTTTTTGTGTATGAAAAATATTCCTAATTACTTCCAAAACTATTCGTCCGATTTGTATAAAACGTGTGCTACTGCATTTTGACCTCTATTTTTTGTGCAGATGTCTATAGAATGCAGTCATCAGTTCATCCATATGAACTGCATGCTTTTTGCCACATTGGAAAAAAATATACAATTGAAATGAATATTTTAAGAGTTGTCGTGTCGTACAAATAGCTCGCAAGAAAATAAATTTCATTCAAACGCGTCAATCATACTGACTATGGAAGATAAATAAATAAATACGCTTACACTCACAGCCCCACACTAGGTATAATTTAAACCTGTATCGTGGGTGGTTACAACACATACACAAACACCCACATTGTCCCACGTCCGAAACAATTATCTGTAGGCCATTTTTTTTTTTTGACGTGACAACGTCTTAAATTAGGATGCGGCTCGGAGTCACTCATGAAAAAGTGTAACGCCCGGTAACGTAACGATGAGTCACCGAACGAGAGAGAGGCCTGCCGGACCGGCGAATGCCTTTCTACCGAGAAAAAGACTTTGTCACGTAAAATCTTCGCCCGTAAAACCGACTTTACAGGCAACCAGTTTTTTTTATTCACAAAATCCACAGATCTTAAAGTTACTTACATTTAACTTGTATATACAATCTCACATCCAATTACGGATTTACTTTATATATGTAAAAATAATAAAACAACAGTCATTAAAGAGCAGCACGGTGTTGATTGTATACATTACTAAAGGTAGGGTACATTAAATTGTGAAAAGATAGTGGCAGGTATACATTCATATAGCAAACAAATAATGTATTGTACATAATGATAAGTCACATAGGTATATGTGCGATAAACAAAATTAACTATTCGGCTAATACCAATAATGCATTTATAAATTGATCACTTACGTTATATCAGGGAACTGGCCGCTTGATCACGTAGGAACCTTTCTTAGTAGATAAGTAGTAGCATGATGTTAAAAACCTTCGCTTTTCGTCCTTAAAATTATAAGATATTTAACTGTGTGTGTGTGTGTGTGTATGTGTGTGTGTTTTTATGCAAGAATTATGAAAATAATTAATATACTTAATTCTCTTATGTTTCTAATTCATGTATTATTTCTTAAAATTTGGTTATTTACTATTAAATAAGTCAACCGAGCAAAATTTTTTATTAAAGATTTTTTTCGTTCGATAGATTACTGAATTTTCGAAGTAATTAGTACGGGTACGAGGGATACAAATAATTTTCCCGGTGCGAGAATCGAACACGCGACCCTTCGAATCGAACGGTCGTGTCACTCCACTGGACTAACAGGAAAGTCAACTCGCTCGATCTTTTTTAAATTTTTTGTGTTGCAACGGCCAAAACATCCGGGTCAGCTTGTTAAAATAATAAATCTGCAATTTATCGGTATGTCAAGGTTTATGAATACAAATAGTTTTAAATGATATATATTTTGCATAATTTTAAGCACATAAACGTAACTTCACGCCTATAATCCTCGAAGGGGTAGGCAGAGGTAAATGCATGCATTCAAGCATACATGCAAACCAACAACAACTGCGGTACAAAACTCATGCAGGTTGCATGAGTTTTGTACCCTGAACAAACAGTGCATTTTAGTTTTGTAATAGTTTTCGATGTAAGATGTCTTTTTAGAGTTTGAAACGGAATGTTGAAGTTTCTTGAAACTTCATTTTGCTCCCATTTTTTGCTTCTTACACATTCCATTGCTTTTTCTAAATCTTCTGCACTACAAGAAGCTCGGAGAATTGTCCGTTCATATTTGCGAAACATTGTCTGTAATCAAAATAAAACAATGTTCAATTCTGTGTATCCAAATACTAGAGCAGTTTACAAAACCAGTGGTGAAACATATTGTCAATCTTGATTTTTAAAACGGCTCACTATATTTAAAGTTCCTATTTCAAGGTTATAAGGCAGAGTGTAATAAAACAATAAACTCCATTTATGTGTACTTCCAAAAGTATATGTCAATTTGACACAACAATAACAGCAATAAAAAGGTAAAAATATTTGCAACTTACCCCAAAATTGTTTCGACACCGAAAAGCTAAAGGAGATGTTGCAAAAATGTATGGGCCATGTATTGTACACAATATCATTAACTGGCAAAATCAATATAAAAACGTTTTTTACTGCATATTTTCACTTATTTGGCTTTGTTTGCAGTTACAAAATATTATTTGCAGTTAGAATTGCAACTCAAACCAACATGGCGAATATGGCGGGCGATGTCATTTTGACATTTTAATTTTTTAAATTGTTTTTGGATTAGACAGAACTTGGAGAAAAAAGTAATATTTTCTGAATACTATCGAAATCGATTTCATGTGTTAATACTAAGAACTTAAACTTATCGATTTCCAATTTAAAGAAGCGTCGGCTGCTTCGCCGCCATGTTGAATATGGTTGAAAATGATAAAATCGTTTGAATTAAATGTGGTAGTAACTCTAAAATATATACTTGAATAAATAAATTGCATTTTTTTCGGATTCTTCTTAAATTTACCCCGTTTTTGAGGATGTGTACGATCTAGAGCCGAGCTCGCAACATCTCCTTTATCTAATTTTCTAATTGGATAAAGAAAATCACGCATGCATGGCAGACATGTAAACGGGCGTCAGAACTTCATAGTTTTGCTTGTGTGCTAAATAGGTCAGTGAGGCGTATTGTCAACTGCGGCGTATTACCTAGATTTACCCTATATCCTTACTTAATATCATAAAAGTGACACATTTGTGTTGTTGTATGTGTGTTTGTAACGTTTTCACACAAAAACTACTGGACTGATTTCAAAAATTTAATTTACAATCCAATCCAAGGTCAAGCCGCTAGCCTATATATCTATATAAGCTAGCAATTGATTTATATATATATATAATAGGTTGGGGAAAAAGTCTTTTCGCATTATAGTATGTATGAACTTGTAATAAAATCTCTTTGGCTGTAGTATTTGTATCTGGCTGGTTTTGGTATCATTGAAAGTTAAAATTTGAAAGAACATAATTCCAAATTCAAATTTGGCAAATGTGTGATTTTTATTTGTTTTTCGTACTGTCAAGATGAGTGAATCTAATGGAGAAATTCGATACATTTTAAAATTTTACTACAAAAAAGGTACAAATGCAACGCAAGCCGCGAAAAAAATTTGCGATGTTTATGAACCTAGTGCAGTGTCTGTGAGAGTAGCACAAATTTGGTTTAAGCGTTTTCAATCGGGAAATTTTGATGTCAAAGATGCACCTCGCTCTGGTCGCCCTATTACGGATAAAATGGATGCCATTTTTGAAAAAGTGGAGCAAGATCGACATATCAGTAGTTACGATGTAGCTGAAGAACTGAGAATTGATCACAAAACAGTTTTGGCGCATTTGAAAAAAGCTGGGTACAAATAAAAGCTCAATATTTGGGTACCTCACGAGCTCACTGAAAGAAACCTAATGAACCGTGTACTAATTTGTGATTCTTTATTACGACGTAATGAAACCGAATCATTTTTGAAGAAGCTGATAACTAGTGATGAAAAGTGGATCACGTACGACAAGAACGTGCGAAAAAGGTCGTGGTCAAAGGCCGGTCGGCTTCACAGACTGTGGCGAAACCCGGGTTAACTCGCAATAAGGTGATGTTGTGTGTGTGGTGAGATTTGAAGGGCATTATTCATTATGAGCTATTACCACCAGGCAGGACTATCGATTCTGAACTCTACTGCGAACAACTGATGAGATTAAAGCAAGAAGTTGAGAGAAAGCGGCCGGAATTGATCAATAGAGGGGGTGTGGTGTTTCATCATGATAACGCTAGACCTCACACATCTATAGCCACTCAGCAAAAATTAAGAGAGTTTGGCTGGGAGGTGTTAATGCATCCGCCGTATAGTCCTGACCTTGCACCTTCAGATTTCCACCTGTTTCGGTCTCTTCAGAATTCTTTATGCAATGTTAGGTTAACATCACGAGAAGACTGCCAAATCCACTTGTCGCGGTATTTTGATGAGAAGTCCCAAAATTTTTATAGCAATGGGTCATGTCCCTACCTACAAGATGGCAAAAGGTTATCGAACAAAATGGTACATACATACTTTAGTTAAATGTAATTAAACTATATTAAAAAATGTTTTGAATTATCTTAAAAAATGCGAAGAAACTTTTTCCCCAACCTAATATATATATATAAAAATCAATTGCTGTTCGTTAGTCTCGCCTAAACTCGAGAACGGCTCTATCGATTTGGCTAATTTTGGTTTTGAATTATTTTTTAAAGGCCAGAGAAGGTTTAAAAGGTAAGGAAATAGGAATTCAAATTGAAGGGAAATAGTAAAAACCACAATTTTATTTTCCCATACAAATAGTTCGTATCTATCAAACCTTTGTCACATTATTTCATTGTGAGGCAATACGAAGTTTGCCGCGACAGCTAGTTTTATATATATTTTAGAGGAAGTAGGTACCTACGTAGATTGTTAATACTTTATTATGACGCAGACCCTGAAATCGCAAAATTTACTGCTACGCAAAACATTTTGTATTGAGAAGTGGTTTTAATATTGAGGTAAAAAAATAAAATATAATACGCTCAAACTGAGTTGTTTGAAATTGTATGTTCAATGACCCTTTAAAATGCACTGCATATTAAAACATGTTATGTGTATGGATCAACTGCCTCAATAGCCTAGTGGAAGCAAGTCACTACTACTGCGCTGGAGGTCCTAGGTTCGATTCCCAGGTCGAGGGCTATCAGAGATAACGTTTTAAAATCCTTTATATCTGGTTCTATTGGGATTTTTCCTTTTTCTGGAAGTTACCCAGTACCTCAGAGTTTGGTAATGTGCCCGTAGATGGCAACAGGCTCACCGCTTGTTACAGGGGTTAAAACGTAACCGGCGAATCGTGGGTGTTTGCATGTATGCTTGAATGCATTTACCTCTGCCTACCCCTTCGGGGATTACAGGCGTGAAGTTACGTTTTTATGTATATGGATACGCTTTTCAAATTTCTATATTTTGAGAAGAAAAAGAATCTATCTATCAACTTAGTGTAATTGGTATAGAAAAGTACCTACCTTACTTTCCTGGATATCATCATCATTATATCAGCTGAAAGACGTTCTCTGCTGGATAAATTATTCCCCAAAACTGCCCAAAAGATTTTAGAAGCTTACTTTGAATTAATTTTGACCTTCGTTTTTAGGGTTCCGTAGTAAACAAGGCTTTTTTTATTTTTCTTTTATTAGTATAATGTGGGATATCGTTGGATAGGTGTTTCAAAAATGTTAGGGGTGTGTTAATAAATAACATTTTTCGACCGGTTTTTGTATAGATGTCCATAGGCTGCAGTATACATTTATCATCCATGTGAACTGCATCCGTTTAAGCCGCCATCATTACATAAAAAAAAGTTAAATTCTACAATCCGTTTGTCCACAGATGCTTGAATCCGCCGATGAATATCTCATACTGCGGGAGTGCAAATTCATCCTTAATTTGTACTGAGTGGGAGTATGACAACCCTAACAGTTTTGTTGCTGAAGTAAGTGTTATTACTAAACTCTCGATCAAGTATCCAAAACTGTCGACAATTGTATTGTTTTATTTTAAATGTACCCGAAACCAAAATAATTTTTGTTTGTAATATAATAATAATAATAATGGCAACCCATTATACGTCCCACTGCTGGGCACGAGTCTCTCCCCTTTTTTTGGGGGGAGGCCTGGAGCTTACTCCACCACGCTGCTCCAATGCGGATTGGTGGAGGTGTTGGGGTTAGTGGCCAACCCGCTGTCGGATGTTTTCAAACCGCCCATAAGGCCTCCGACACAAGGTTTAACGACTGCTATCCATCGATAGCAACCAGGACCGACGGCTTAACGTGCCCTCCGAAGCACGGAAACGCGCATTTAATTTGCCACTAGCGGTCACCCATCACACTACCCGAACGCGCCCGTAGTGCTTAACCGAGTAGATCGTTTACGATCTACACCAGCCGCCGGGCCATGCGCGCTTCATTTTTGTTTGTAACCGATAGAAATGTTAATAATTGTATACTCATCATGTTTTTTGTTTTACATGTTAGAAGTTTTTTCTCAGTAAGTGAATTGATGTAATTCTTTTGAGAAAAAAAAGAACTTCTTCGTCTTCTTCGTGTCAACGACTTCAAAGCGAAATGTACCCATTAAGTTTTAAAGAATCTTGACCCAAAATTTGGCAATGGCCACCACATTATCCGTAGCCCCGTTAAGGTCGCTTGGAGGATACAGAGGACAGACCATTAGATGAGCAATCATCTGAACGGATTCTCCACAGTCACACAGCGTATAGGCTGAGAAACCCCACTTAGCCAGGTTTTCCCTGCAGAGACCAACCTGGGTTCGCAGACGTATTACTAAATTATAATTCAACTCGCTGACCTGGCGAACTCGGTACACCTTACCATTGTATTACATTGTACTACCATACCCTACACTACATTACCCTAACCTACACTCCTCTACCCTTTTTCGCGGGGAAACCCTCATGGGTACCCGCCGTCTAAGGGAATAGTCGGCGGGTAGTGTGAGACTCGTACTCACTAAAACCCCGCGGTGTTCCGACGCTTCCGCCATCATGGCGGGGTGGGGTCACGGGAACGCTTACGCACACATCCGCGACCCCGCCGGCGGCTGCTCGTCTCCGAGCCCTCCGCAGGTTGAGCTCTTTGGCTCCAACCAACACTAGTGGCGTGCGGAACACGTGCACGCCACCCAGCTTGGGACCTATCTCCATTTGGGCGATGGACATCCCCTAGTCCTACACCCAAAGGTCCCTGCCCCGACCACTCACAACGCCAGGCGTCCCAAGACGCCCGGATGGAGGAGTCCAGGGGCACTCTGTCCGGCCCCGGGGGAGCGGGAGTGACAGGGATGAACAGACCTTCAACCGCCCCCCGCAGCCCCACCACGTCCCTATCGAACGGCGGGACCACCGCTAGGCGGCTGGGGATAGGGTGCAGGGCCAATGACATACCCATACACCTACTCCCCAGCCGCCTTCCCACCACGTCCCCATCTAACGGCGGGACCACCGTTAGGCTTCTGGGGATAGAGTGCAGGGCCAACGAAATACCCGTACACCTCCTCCCCAGCCGTCTCCTCTCCACGGCAGCGAGTGGTGGGCTGAGCCACGCCAAACGCCGCCCCCTCTCTGGGTTCCTCTTGGCTTCGCCGGTGTGAGGATGACCACCGGGTACTGAGCCCCCCCGCCATGACAAGGCGGAAACCCTCGGAGGGGACACTCCTCTACCCTAACCCTACTCTATACTACCCTAAACTACAGTAACCTACCGTACCCTACCTAACAAATTAACGCCTAGACTCTTGTTGTTTTTAATGATATTTCTTTTATTGATGAATAAATTTTTTTATAATTTAAAATAAGCTAGAGACATTTTTTGGCATTCATTGGTAGAATTTCAATAGCCGTATACTGAATACTGACAAAAACTCAGTAGGTCCTGTCCAAAATGTTCAATTTTCAATTTGTTAATTTTAAAACTTCGTCTTATAAAAATGGTATGTACCTCATATTTTTTGCAATATACGATAAAAAAATACGAATATACAAATAAACGAGTAAAATTAAAAAAAAAAAAAAAAAAAAAAAAAAAAGGTCTTGTAAATGTTTATTTGGGTCGGAACCTGAAATCACGGGTCAATATCCCAATTGTTCTACGAATAAGCTACCAAATTCATAAGTCTGTCGATTTTATCTTTCATATTTGATTGCTTCGTCTTGGTCTTGGGGTAGCGGTAGTGGCAGAGAATATGTAATAATACTGTGTATAGAATGGACACTTCGACGTCCCGCCCGATTTTCCCGCCTCACCCAACCTCCTCCCCTCTTATGGGCGACGTTTGGTATACTCTACGTGCTACGCACACAGGTGTACGTGTAAATAAATGTCACTGATGTGGCTGTGTAATAGGGACCAAATTAAGCGTTTGTATGGAATTTTGGCGGAGTGACCGCGGTGTGGTAGTGGTAGAGCGAGTGGGCTAGAGATCCAGAGGTCACAGGTTTTTTCATCATTCTATAAACTTTTTCTAGAAGAAAACTTATGCTCTTTTGCTTATGGCTATCTATTGTTGCTACAAACACGGCCAGTAACTCTGTGTGTTCAGTTTCAGTTAGCATGTCAAGATTGGAAGCGGACGCTGGTAGGGACCACGCACAGCTTCGGCTACATGGTTGGTCTGCTCATCGTTGGACCTCTATCCGACAGGTAAAGTCATAGTTAATTGTGCTAATATTTCTTTTTGCGATGTAGAATTGCATTCGCATTTCATCCACTCTCGACAGGCATAAATCTTCTATATCACCTCGATGTCATTATGGAACTTGATGAATTTCAGTATGAGTAAAGATAATAATAATATTTCCAGGGCGATAGTCTGAGCCCCCTATGGTTTTGCCTGGCCTTGAACCCTCTTAGCACGTTGTTAGAGGCTTCGGGGCTTAGCTATCGGCTGCGCAGAGACGGTCGGATGATATCTCACCTGTTGTATATGGATGACCTAAAATTATTCGGATCCAGTAATTCGCAACTGACAGAGCTACTAGAGGTTACTGAAAACTTTAGTAACTCTATCAGGATGGAATTCGGAATCGAAAAATGTGCAGTAATGCATGTACGACAAGGGCAGATAATGGAATCTGAGGGAACAAATCTCCCAGGTTCTATTTCGTTCCAAACCCTCTCTGCCGCCGAGAGCTATAAGTACTTGGGTATGTCGGAGGCCTTAGGTATACGCGAGGGCGACATGAGGCAATCGTTGAGGGAACGTTTCTTTGGTCGCCTGACAAAAGTACTGAAAAGTCTTTTGTCGGGTGGTAATAAGGTCCGCGCCTTCAACGGTTGGGTCATGCCGGTCTTGATGTACTCCTTCGGCATACTCAAGTGGACTCAGACCGACCTGGATGCTCTTGACAGGCGAGTCCGCTCTTTGCTGACGGCATACCGGATGCATCACCCGCGGTCGTCGGTCATGAGACTGTACATCCCGCGGAGGTGTGGCGGTCGAGGCTTCCTTAGCGCCAAGACCCTACACAACCGTGAGGTCTGCAGCCTCAGAGAATATTTCCTGGCCGCCGACGGGGATATGCATAAGGATATGGTGGCGGTCGACAGTGGACTCACCACTCTCTCTTTGGCTAAACAGAACTGGCGCAAACCTGAGGTACTCACGACCAGCGACGGCAGGAGTGTGTGGCAGGGCAAGGAGCTACATGGACGTTTTTACCGGGCCCTACACGGGCCTGACGTAGACACTTTAGCATCCGTGGCCTGGCTACGATTCGGTGACCTATTTGGGGAAACCGAAGGTTTTGTTTGTGCAATAATGGACGAAGTGGTAATGACCAACAACTACCGGAAGTTTATCCTGAAGGATGGCACGGTCGACATATGTCGGGCATGCCACCGACCAGGTGAATCAATCAGGCATATTGTGTCCGGCTGTTCTAGTCTTGCCAACGGCGAATATCTGCTCACGAGATTGTCACCATGTGGGACGTAGATTCGGCCATCATTGTGCCGATAGCCGTTACGGTCAACGGACTTATAGCAAAGAGCCTCGACCAACACCTCAAGAGGCTCAAGCTAGGAAGTTGGGTCAAGGGTCTGATGCAGAAGGCGGTACTCCTCGGCACGGCACGTATAGTGAGGAGGTTCCTGTCTCTGTGACCCTAATCATCGACGGCTTGGACCCTGTTCCCGCTGCCGGTGTCACACTATTTTTTATTTTTTTATATATATTTGTGCTTTGTTAATATTATGTTTTATTATATTTAATTAAGTTACTTATATATGTAAAAAAATAATTAATATGGATAATTAATAAATGAGTGATATAATAATATATCAGAATCAATACAAATAATAAGACAGTAAAAATCGAGTCAACTGCCTCAGTAGCTCAGTAGTAGTAGTAGTAGTGGTAGCAGGTAATTACTACTACGATGGAGGTCCTGGGTTCGATCCCCGGGTCGGGGGCTATCAGAGATAACGGTTTAAAATATTTTCTGGTTCTATTGGGATTTTTCCATTTCCTGGAAGTTTCCCATTACCTTGGAGTTTGGTAATGTGCCCGGAGATGGCAACAGGCTCGCCACAACATGTTACATGGGTCAAAACGTAACTGGCGAATCGTGGATATTTGCATGATATGCAAATGCGAAAACTGCAGAAGAATCATTTCTTAATCTATTTTCTTTTAAATAATATGAAGTGTTAGTGTGTAGGGCACATAGCTCAAAGAATCTTTGGGACAGAAAAGTTCTCAAGTAGCGACCGCTGTCTGTCTGTCCGTCCGTCCGTCCGTTCGTCCGTCCGTCCGTTCGTCCGTCCGTCCGTCCTCCGGATTGGTTAAAAATGTTAGGCATGTGCAAAAATAGCTTTAAATTATGTTGCAATCATGTTGCTTAACATTTGTTTGGCAACATGATTGCATAAACATGTTGCCCTGTTGCTGTCAACATATTGCGGGCAGCACTTGTGTTGAGAAGTTGATCACGCCGATAAAATTATGCAATTAATAGAATTATTTTAATCTAAAGCGTTACTATGGGATTCTTCTATCAAAGAATACAAATGTAAAAACAAAAAAGAACGGTTCCATTCACGAAATTTCTCAAACCCAAAAAAGACGTGAAAACTGAAATGCATGCGCACTGAATTTACTAGAGAGAAAAATAAACTTGACTCCAAAAAACTAAAGGGCTGCGGCTCAACACAACACTATTTCTCAGGCAACATTTTAACGCAGACTGTCGTGAGTGGACAACTCATATTGATTTCAACAAAGTTTCCAGCAATATTCTAGCTGTGAATCAACAGGGTTGATCAATTGTTGCTAAACAAATGCTTACCGTGAATACGAGGCTCTACGCTCTCTGCCTACCCCGTTAGGGATCTGGCGTGTAGATACATATACATGAGGCATAAAGCTAACATGTAGAATCTCGCACAGTAATTGTTCTTAAAACTATAGGACCAAAGCGGTTTTATTTCGGGAGCAAAGAGTTTTCACGTTTAATCTGTTGCGAAGTATATTTGCAGTACATTCATACACCGATAGAATTTTATGGCGGCATTAACACAAATATTATGGTAGGAACGTGCCTTATTTGGTGTAGCTTAACTTTGTGTACACAATGTCAGCAGTCAATGGCTCATTAAAACTTTATTTTGTTGAAATGAAGCTACTCGGCGGTGCTTCAACTATGCGGATGAATTATACAAGGCAGATATTTTTCGTATTCTGTATAGCTACCTATATATGTTAATATCTCGTTTGTTTGTAGTTGGAGAGTTTGTTGTATGAGTGAAAAGATCGACGGCAGTACACAATAATTATTATTGAACTAGCTGTGTCCGCGACTTCGTCCGTGTGAGAATTTATGATGGTTCAGTACCGGACGAAGTCGTGGGCGCAGTTAGTATACAAGCCTAAGTTACTCCTTATTACACAAACTATGCACCAGTGAATACCCGTCAAAATCGGTCCAGCCGTTCCTGAGATTACCAGGTACAAACAGACAGACAGACAAACAAAAATTGTAAAAAATGTTGTTTTGGTATATGGACCGTGTATACATACATATGCATTTAGTAAAAAGCGGTTATTTTTATATTATGAAGGTGTCAGAAAAGGCTTATTTTAGCCTCACGTATTTAATGGACAGCCCATTATGGTATTTTGGCTGAAATGTTCAAGCTAAATTAAACGTAACTACGCCTGCAATCCCCATAGAGGAAGGCGGTTACGTTTTCACCCATATAACAGACCGCAAGCCTGTTGACATCACCGGGCACATTACCAAACTACAAGGTACCGGGAAACTTCCAGACAGAAAATGGATAAATCCCAATAGAAGCAGAGATAATGGATTTTACACCTTTATCTCTGATAGTCCCCGACCCGGGTATCGATCCCAGAACCCCAAGCGTAGTAGAAGTTGCCTGCTACTACTTATCTACTGCGGCAGTTAAATAAAGTAAAAAAAAAGTAAAATATTTATAATTGTATGCAGAATCGGCAGAAAACCAACAGTGGTGGTGACGGGAGTGCTGGGTGGTGTGTTTGGGCTAATGAGAAGCTTCTCCAACTGGTATTGGTTCTACATCGCGATGGAGTTCATGGAGGCAGCCATTGGCGATATATGCTCGCCCATGTATGTGCTGTGTGAGTATTTGGCTATTTCGAGTTGAATTCGCGAGCTTAGTGTTCCGTACATTTTTATTTATTTGATTAAGGTGGTACACAAGCATGCAGTTTACATGGATGTTAAGTCACACCGCCGACACTCCGCCAAAATTCCATACAACCGCTTCATTTGGTCTTTATTACACAGACATCATCAGTGACGTGTATTTATACGTGCACCGGTGTGCGTAGCACGTAGAGAATATCAAACGTCGCCCATAAGAGTTGGATGAGGCGGAGAAATCGGGCGGGACGTCGAAGTGTCCATTCAAGTAGTATTATTACATATTCTGAGGTTAAGTGATCATTGCAGCCTATATCAACCAACCCAACCACGCCACCCCTGAATTGTGTTGGCTCTGTGATTGTTACCAATCCGTGTTTGCTTTCTGGACCAAATAAAGTGTATTTATTTTATGGTATCTAGTACTTACGGGGCATAAATTGCCATCCAACCGTACACGATAGTTTTGAACACTACCATTTGGTGACAGATATATATATATATATTTAGATCTATGCATTGAACTCACGAAAAATAACTATGAAAAAAATATGGCTCTTAAACCAACCATGGATAGTTTTTTTAATTTTCTAATAAATACTGATGATGCATGACGATGCTTTCAGTGAACCGCAACGTTAGTGAATGCCGCTATCGAAGGTCATACAAAGAAGGTTTTGTTAACATAACAGTTCACTGGTTGTAGAACACCAGTTATGGATCTCTAGGACAAAACTGGCAATAGATTAAAAGAGTTCTTTAGGGCTGACAGCGCGCTCCCTATGTGTTGTGAATGTCCCTAAGCGACGCTGAACATTTTCCATCAGGTGGCCCGTTGGTCAATCTTATGACATATTCCAAAGAAACATAACTAGGTATACATCGCCTCATTACTGTAGCATGCAATTTAAATGATTTAAAATGGAACGACTTCGGTTGCAGCACTGGCCGGGAAGCCGGCCGCACGTGCCTATTAGCATTGCACCCGTATGAAGCCGGGGCGGGTTGATAGTATAATATAATAGGAAATTTAATGCACCTATGTCGATTATTTTGTATTTACTGTTCAAAATAATCACCTGCTTATGTGTCCCTCCGCAACGCCCTAAGCCGAGGTTCGGACCCTGAGTCAGTTGCACTAACATTATTTAGGCTGATAGCGCCCTCTGTGCTTGCCCATTTCTTGGTGGAGTAGACTAGGGTCGTGGCACGTGCCTATTAGTATTGCACCCGTATGAAGCCGGGGCGGGTTGATAGTATAATATAATAGAAAATTTAATGTACTTATGTCGATTATTTTGTATTTACTGTTCAAAATAATCACCTGCTTATGTGTCCCTCCGCAACGCCCTAAGCCGAGGTTCGGACCCTAAGTCAGTTGCACTAACATTATTTAGGCTGATAGCGCTCTCTGTGCTTGCCCATTTCTTGGTGGAGTAGACTAGGGTCGTCTCGAGACGTGTCGCCTACATGAGGACTACAGAATATACGTTGGAACACTGAACGTTCGTTTTGAGGCATAGAGCAACACGGGCCACCGGCCGCGGCGGACCGGAGGGGAGTAGCCATATGCAGGCTTTCCCCTCTGTCAAAGTCCCCGGCCCCGTCCCCGCAGCCCCTCCCCGCGCTGCACGGCTTCCTACACGACTAGACCGTATGGTCACTGAGAGCGTCTCTGCGACGCTCCCTGCGAAGCCCGGGCCTGAAAAGGCCACGAAGCAGGCTGATGATAATGATGGTTTCGTGATGGTGCAAAGGAGGAAGCGCCGTCAGCGAACTAACAAGAACAGCTGCGGTAAGGCTCCCGTGGAGCCCAATATAGGTTTACACGAAGCTAAACCGAATACCCCGGTGTACATCTCCCGCCTCCACTACACCACTGAGGCGGAGGACGTCGTGGAGTTTCTTCGTCGAAAGCTGAAGTACACGCTGAGAGTGCAGCTGCTGGAGTCGCGCCGTACGTCAACTTCAAGTCGTTCGTGGTGCGTGTGCCGACATTCCTGCTGCACCTCGTCGTGGAGGAAAGCTTTTGGCCGCAAGATGTGGTGTTCCGTCGCTTCCGGGGACAAGTGCCACTCGAACGCACAATGACACAGTGCAAGTGAAGTCTACTAACATAGTATTAAGATTTATGTACTAACACTATAATACATATATTAATATGTATGTTAGTTTATAAGGTATTTAATTCTATGGGCCTGTTGTTTAATTTTAATCAATTTTGTTGCCTGTAATAAATAAATTAAGTACTCGTACTAGCCCAAGTGGGATAGCGATGTTTAAATGTGTGCGTGACATTGTTTATGTATTTTGTTAAAGTCATGGTGTGATTTTCGTAGTAATGGACGTTTTTTGTCGTGTGCGTGTGTGTGTCACAAAAATTTCCCGCCGTAAAAATGTCAGACTTTTTTGCATCGGTAATAAACGCTACGGCTACTCCCCTCCAGTCGGCAGGTGGCCCGTGTTGCTCTATACCTCAAAACGAACTTTCAGTGTTCCAACGCATATTCTACGTCATAATTGTATAGTACTCTAACGCGGTACATCTAATAACACTCAACGTAATTAAAAGCAATCGCTGTGACAGCAAACATTATACTCAAACTGCCGCTTAACAATCAAGAGTGGTTGATGGTTGATTCACAGGTGGCGGGAATTTGTCCTATAGTGTGTACTCGAATGTTTATTAGCATCATAAAATTAATGAACGTGCGCACAGTTCGGTGGTTTATAATTTCATCGGAAAATATTCACAAATTTGATGGTTTGTTTGTAGTGCACTGTTTACGGTGTGTATTGTTAATTAATAGCGCATGTTTATGGGCTGCTATATTAATAACGAAATCACGTTAAAATAGCGTTTTTGGACACGATTTTGAGTGTTTTCGACGATAATATTGCCTTTAAATATGTAAGTAGGTACCTACATAAAACTTCTCAATTGGTATGTGACATACAACAACAGCGAATGAAGCGCGCATGGCCCCGCAGCTGGTATAGATCGCAAGCGATCTACTCGGTTAAGCGATACGGGCGCGTTTGGGTGTGTCGGGTGCTTCGGAGGGCACGTTAAGCCATCGGTCCCGGTTGCTATCGATAGACAGCAGTCGTTAAACCTTGTCGAAGGCCTTATGGGCGGTTTAAAAACATCCGACAGCGGGTTGGCCACTATCTCAACTCGTATCTCCACTAATTCGCATTGGAGCAGCGTGGTGGAGTAAGCTCCAGGCCTCCCTCCAAGAAGGGGAGAGACTCGTGCTCAGCAGTGGGTTCATCAAGGGTTGCCATTATTATACACAACAACAACGTATACACTTGAAATATGGAGCGGAACTTTGTACAGATTACCATACTAACTTCGATATTCTGGCTCAGTTTAAACGATCTCGACTTCATAGTGTAAAACACATTCGAAATTCATAAAACGATAAAGTTCCGTGCTATTCAAATTGTAGTTTGTGGATTGGATTCTCAAGATAAATATCAAACCGACGTAAAGTTTTTGGTTCTAGACGTTCTAGAACTTATGCATGGAGTGTTGTTAAATTCCTGTCTTAGACTACATTACAATTTAACAGACACAATTTCGTATTAGTTGGGTTGGTTTACATTTGCTTGGGGTTTAAAGATAGGAGATCGCATTCTTATAAGTGTTGACAATTATTTGTCTATTTATATTTTGCTGCTAAGTTTGGGTCAGAATTTAAAAGTTATCATACTAATTTGTATCAAGTTTCTTTTGATTTACAATCGCATATATCCCCAAGTAATCAAGTGGTTTTCTTTCTGATAGTACACCCTACTATAAACCTAACCCAAACCCAAAAATTTACCCCCTTATTCATAAACGTACATTAGATACGTTTTAGTTATAGAATGTTTTGTCTTGGTTAGTTGCATTGTCAAATGTGCAGGATAGAAAAGGACAAAGGAGACATTAGCAACACTTTAGCTAAAATACGTTTATGAATAAGGGGGTTAAGATATAAAGCCCTTTGTGCCGATTGCTCGGTAAAGTAGACAGCGAACATGAAACGAGCTGCTGACATAGGTCCGATTAAATAAAGAACTTTACACCCAAATAACCGGGCACTGAGCGCCTAATCATTTATTGTCGGCAATTCTGTTTTGCGAATAGTGCCATACCCATTATCATGTGGCGTATTTATTTTCACTCGAAGTAATCCTTTTGAGGTCCTTTTCATTGGTCCTTGAAAATCTGCTTGTCATTTTATAAAAAAGTGTATTTAATCCTTGCCCTTAGAGCGTGTACCTATTATCATTATACGTAAAGGAAAAACTCCAACTAGTTTGAAGCAAAACGGTTTCACAAAAAGATTCGATATAGAATTCAAACGTAGACATTTTTGTCGAATTAAGACTATTGAGCGATCTCTAGTAAATTTAACAATGGCTTTTTTATGTAATGGAAGTGGCAAGCAAGCATGCAGTTCACATTGATGTTAAGTGATGACTGCAGCCTATAGACACCCACACAAAGACCAAGGTCAAAATGCAGATGCGTTACTACTCCTGAGGCCTAAGGTGTTATGCCCCTGTGCCGGAAATTACAGGGCCGTACATTACCACCTAACCGGGAAACACGATAGTGTTGAACACTACCATTTGGCGGCAAGTATATTAGGTAATGCAGTGGTGCCTACGCCCACCAGTAAAGCTGAGACATAATTAAAACGTCACATAGATCTATTATTTGTCAGGTACGTTTTTCGTCCTCTACACTGTAACTATAATCACTTTACTTATGAATAAGGCGTCTTTTTGTCAATTGAGTGTAAATCGATATATATTCTAATGAACGCCTATGATATCATGAGATGACCATCCAGGATACCATCCGGAACCAAAATTGTGCATCAAATATTTGGTAAGGGCAGATCCATAAAATTCAACTCTCTGTCCTCAGTTTTCAATATCCTCCACGACCCAGTGCGTCCAATAGCATGTTTGATTGGATCAAATAATTTGATATGCGCTGCGGCAATAGTCCCGTGCGGTTTGCTCCAATTCGACGTGACATGTCCTCAGTCCATACATGCCGAGACATGCGGTCGCCCCAAGGGTCGAAATATTGGGGAACGTAAATAAGTAGCAATCATCATAAAAAACTCTGGCCATTTCAACTTTTTGTTTTAATTTCAACTTTTCTGTTATTAAAAAAACGGTTGAATTAGGTTTTATATCTGTTTCATTTTAAATTGCACGAATTATTGTCAAGCGCATTTATGTTAGTTCATCTCTTAGAAGTGGCAAACAATCAGTTTACATTTTAATGGTAAACGCATATTGAAATAAATAGAAGGTTAAGACAAAATCTTCAGGTTTTCTGAAGATGCGTTAATTACCTTAGCTTTTTTGGCTTCCAATCCAAAATTAGTACAGTCGTATAGTAAGCTCTGTATCATCATCTACGTAAGACACGGTTGAGATTAATACTACCATTACCAATATTATGTTTGTCCAAATATGAATAAAATAAATTCTACTGTGTCCTCAGTTTTCAATTTCCTCCCCGGTCCAGTGCGTCCAATAGCAAGTTTGATTGGATCTACTAATTTGATATGCGCTGCGGCAATAGTCCCGTGCGGTTTGCTCCAATTCGACGTGACATGTCCTCAGTCCATACATGCCGAGACATGCGGTCGCCCCAAGGGTCGAAATATTGGGGAATGTAAATAAATAGCAATCATCATAAAAATTTGGTCCGCCATTCCAACTTCGTGTTTTAATTTCAACTTTTGCTGTTATTCAACATTGGGTTCATTTTGTTTTAATTTCTGTTTGATTTGCATGGATTTTTATCATTAGATTTTTTTTGTTACTAAAACGAAGAAATTAACTTTTCCTATTGATGATAATTGAACAAATGGTGTACAATTACCTGTCAGCTCGCGAGAAAAATGTGACAATTTGATTTCAATTGTTCGGTCGCCGCCGGCGGTCTCTCGTGTCTCCATAAAACTAAATATCTTAATAAGGATGCGTCGCCAGTTTTGTTTCCTTACCAATAATTGCGAACGCCAATATGAAGCCATAAACAAAATTGTCAACCATCTGAAACCATATTTCAACACTGCATTGATTTTTTAATTGGTACCAACTAAAATAAAATGATCATTGTTTCAGCTCTAGAAATAGTGTCCACCAAGAAACGACTACCATTTATGATGCTTGGAAACATAGGTTACATCATCGGAGGAATAGTCCTGGCTCTAATAGCCTGGTTGGTGCCTTACTGGAGAACATTCTTGCAGGTGATATATACACCGGCGCTCCTGTTCTTCTTCTACAAATACTTCCTTGATGAAAGTCCGAGATGGCTCTTAACCAGAGGAAAAAAAGAAGAAGCCGTAGCAATTATTGAGAACGCAGCAAAGAAAAATGCCATTAAAATTGAGAAACAGACGTTGGAAAGACTATCGTGTGAAGATCAACAAAGTATTGCCTTGGGCAGTTTGATAAAAACAACCTTTAAGTCAAGCACGTTAAGGCGAAGATTTTTTGTTTGTCTTGTCTGGTGGACGACTTCTACATTTGTGAATTATGGAATGGTCATTAATTCTGTTTCTTTAGAAGGCAATAAATACGTCAATTTCGGTTTGACAGCATTAGTGGATTTGCCTGGTACATTCGTGATTACATATATCTTGATACACTTCAAGAGGAAGATTCCATTGATATTGTCGTTCATAGCTGCAGCTGTATTATGTATATCGCAGCCGTTTATGCCAACACGTGAGTGCCACATCTTTATACATAGATATTTTTTTTTCTATTTTGGAAATTTTTACGGGTTAACATTATCAGATGCAAGTCAGCCTATTATACTCTCTATTCACTAAATAATATGTTTTTGAAATATAGCTGATCTCTAAGGCACTGTAATGCAAAACAGTTGTTATCGTTAAATATTTTGATCATTACCAAATATCCTGATGTATATAGAAACCGTTAATTATCAAAAAAGTGATTGTTATGTTTTTACAAAATCGAATAAATTTTCTTATTCTTTTCAGATCTCCCCTGGCTTTCAATTACGGTATACATGGCCGGCAAGGTGATGTCTTCGTTCTATTTCAACATAACGTATCTGTATACATCGGAGTTGTTCCCCACGTACACAAGGAATTCCATGCACGCTTTGTGCTCGTCTCTTGGCAGGATCGGCTCGATCATTGCGCCACAGACACCGTTATTGGTAAATGCATTTGATTTTCAACGAGATTCCAGGCTATAGTGTTTTCTGTTATGTCAGATGGGTGAAATTGTATTAAATTTGAATACCGCAGCTTATTGGCAATAATATTTCTGACAACTCGGTTAGTCCAGCGGTGTGAGATGACCGTTTGATTCGAAGGGTTTCGGGTTCGATCTCCGCACCGGGACAAATATTTGTATGGCCTACAGATATTTCTTTCGGGTCTGGTTGTTTGTGTATTTGTTGTATGTGTACAACGGCACCCACGACACAGGTTTATACCTAGTATCTACTGTGGGGCTGTGAGTGTAAGCGTAATTTATTATATTTATTTTTTATATTTAGGTCTCTGACCCTTTTTGATATTTACGTCTCTCTTGCTTATAACAGGATTGGAAATTATGTGTTTTCGGATAATTTAGCGACACTTTAAAATTATTTTGGCATGTTTTCAAGTAACATTTTGTTACTAGCGACAGGTGGGATACAAATGTGACCATGAAAGTCGTAACTAATATTTGGCAATAATATAAAAAAAATTGCAAATAACTATAACAGTGAGGGCCAATTAGTCACGCTAGGCTGCTATGGCTACGCCAATGTAAGTACTGTAAGTGTGTCAAATTGATACTTTAGATAAATATCAGAAAATCGGTGAATTTAAGCGCGCGTGTTATTAATGTATGTGGTAAGTGACTATTGCAGCTTGTAAACATCTTTACAAGTAACAAGAAGCAGAGATCAACACACAAAGGACATCTCCTTTGTTGCGAGCTCGGCTCTGGATCGTACACGTCCTCAAAAAATGGGTAAATTAAAGAAGAATCCGAAAAAAATACATTTAATTTATTCAAGAATATATTTTAGAGTTACAACCACATTTAATTCAAACGATTTTATCATTTTCAACTATGTTAAACATGGCGGCGATCATAGATTTATTATCTATATACATCTATGGCGGCGATACAGCCGACACTTGGGATCAATCGATTTCGATAGTATTTAGAAAATATTACTGTTTTCTCCAAGTACTATAAAATCGAAATACAATTAAAAAAAAAAAAATGTCAAAATGACATCGCCCGCCATATTCGCCATCTTGGTTTTGAGTTGCAATTCTAACTGCAAATAATGTTTTGTAACTGCAAACAAAGCTAAATAAGTGAAAATATGCAGTAAAAACGTTTTTATATTGATTTTGCCTGTTTAATGATATTGTGTACAATACATGGCCGGAGGTCCATACATTTTTGCAACATCTCCTTTTACTGGAAATGCAGAATTTACTGTTGGTAGAGCTCCAGGGACGGCAATTAGGAAATAACCTAGGCATCGATTACAGCAACTGAAAACTTTTGACAATCGTCAGAACTCAAAACTCGAATTGCTATGTGTGCGCAGTCAAATTTAAATATATGTAAACAGCTAGTTGACAGACAGTTGCCAGTTGCTGCAATAGTTGCTCCATATGCAAAGCGCATTAGATTATTTTATTTAAAGAAAAAAAAAGTGGAAAGTAAAATTTGACTTCAGGCGAGACTCGAACTCGCGGCCACTGGGAATCTAGTCCAGCCGCTCTTCCAACTGAGCTACCGAAGTATTAGATTAATTAGTTTCTATCTCTCAAAAAATTATATCATGGTATTTATTTATTTCCAGATGGTCTACTGGGATGGTCTACCGTCATTAATATTTGGTATCGCGTCTCTTTTCGCGGGCTTAGTGACCCTCTTGGTCCCAGATGTGTCAAACGATGCGTTACCAGACACAGTGCGACAAGCAGAGGCTTTGGGTAAATCTAAAGCAAAGGAGGCGTTAGGCCATGATGGTGATACTAAACTGTGAATTGAATTAAGTAGTTACTAAGTTTGAATTTTATTATGTTTTTAATTATTATGAATGAAGCTGTTTTTTTATTGATTGAATATTAAATATTGAATACTTAAACAGTATTCATTTGAAACTACAGTATCCAAAAAGAAATATTGCATATCGACCTAAAGAAGGAGCAGAGCCGGATAAAGCCGGTGCGGGGCCCTTAGCAAATGTGACCATGGGGGGCTAGAGTTACATTGCCTACTGAAACTTAGGATGTAAATAAAACAGATCAGTTATGAAAAGGATAAATCTTTGCGCAAGATCTGCGGTGTATCGCTCACTGATGAGGCACGGGAGGTACGTAAGGACCGAGATATCTGGCGTTCTACACTCTCTACCTACCCAGTTAGGGACCTGGCGTGAAGATACATATTTATGAATCAAGAACAATATTAGGGGATTCCCCTTGTAAGTTTTGTGGTATTGCCAACTTGCTACATAATAATATACCTTTACAATAACAATGTGGCCAACACTCACTTTGAGAATAGCGTTGGTGTATTACATATTTGCGTTTTTTTTTGGGCTCGTAACAATTGCTGCCCCGTGCTATATGGCTAATTCGGAACCAAAACCGAACCAAAACCGGTCTATCAGTGCTTATGTAGGCAGTGTGCAGCAGAGATAACGTTCTACGAAGTCGAATCTAGTCCATTGTCTCTTTCGTAGGCTGTATGTGCAATATTTATTGCTAGGTACTGTACAACATAGATGATTGTAAGAAGGCTGTCTGGGAAAAAATGTTGTGTGAGCAATATAACTGCTTGTTGCCTGTTGTTATTTTTTAATATCCTTTACGTATAACGTCCTGTTCGTTCGACTCATGTCAAATAAGTGAATGACTAAACAGACATAGAATGCGAATGTGGATGTTTGCAGAGGCCCAGGAAGACCAAGACTGACCTACCATGACCAAATAGGTCGAGTACTGTCTGATGGTGCGGTGAAAAGTCTTAGGAATCGGCGTGCATGTATGAAGAGAATGATGCAGGTAGATGAGGCACGAGAGGTATGTCAACACCGGGATATCTAGCGCCTGTTTTGTGGTGTATAATAAATTATATTTTTTTATTATTATAAATCGTAAATTGACGTATGAATTGCGAAATTTCACCTCTTAATTGATAAAATATTAAACGTTTTTAGTGGAATTCCCTGAAAATGTTACAAATGTTATTATGAGCTACATAGGCTGTTGTGTTTGGTTTAAGGCAAATATCTGCAAGGTTTCTTTGCAAATTTGCTTAGCATAATTATTATTGTTAGTATAAGATATAACTAATATGACTGAATTGCTGCATTCTTGTAGCTTTATTCTTAGAAGAAATGGCATCAGGTGGAAATATTACGAGAAGTACTTACTTAATATTATTCATCTCAGATTAATGAACTTACAAATCATACGAACACCTAGAGTTGCTGAGATATTATTATAGTACCTATTGATAATTTAGTTTAAAAAGTTTAATTTGAAAATAAACTTTAGGTAGTTTTTTTTAGAAGCAATCTGGTTCTAAATGCATGTAATTAGTAGTCACTACATTTTGCCGGTAAGTACGTAAATGCATAATATATTTGTATATGCATTTACTTACTTACTTACTACTTATATACATTCACAAAGGTGTATGATTAAATCTGATCAATTACTAATTTTTGAGGAAAGTCTCAACCTACTGTTCAACGGTCTTTGAGCATAATTCGTCAAATAAAGTTTTTTTTTTTGGTATTCAGTTAGGATTTAGTCTAATAACTTTATCATACACATAATAGTATATAAAATCTCCTAAAATTGTATGATTATCATTGGTATCATCACCACTTTTATATAATTTGAAAACACCTTGAAAAACAGCATAGTTCTACCTAGAGAGGCTGGACGCCTCGACACATTAGCTTATTTATAATACAGGGTTGTTTCATTTTCATTAATTGAATGTATGTTAAAATTAAGTGTCATAATCTATTTATACAAAAATAAATACCTAAGTTATTTATAAAAGGCTTTTCTTCATATGCCCTAAAATGTGTTAATGTTTTATTTATCGATGATGAGGATGGGACCCACTTGATGTTTGTTTATACGAGTGTATTTTAAAACCATGGCCCTAACATTTATTTTTTATAGCAGAACGTATCAGGTAGTTCAGTTATAATTAATGAAACAAAAATTGATATATCTAATGAGAAAATGATTTGTTTCTTATTGTATTGATAAGCAACAAAATGACAAACGAGGCACGAGAGGTTTGTCTGAACCAGGATATCTGGCGCTCTACACTCTCTGCCTACCCCGGTGGGGACCTGGCGTGAAGATACATACATACATACATACATACAAAATGACAAAGTAAGAAATTATATAGAACTTTGACCCACCTGTAAACAGTTATTTACCAGCATGGCGAATACCTCTTATTAGATAATTTACATATACGAAAATAATATATTTGGATTAAAACTAACTTTGAGTGGTTAAAACTTGAGAAAGTTTAAAAGTATTATATTGTTATTTTGAGTAACGCAATTCATTGCGATTCTAATTAGGAACAACCATATTGAACACTTTTTTTAACGTAATTATTAACCTCAAGTTATACAAAGAAAATATAAATTAACTATGAATTCTATTTTCATAACATAGTTATTCTTTAATATACATTTTGTGTAAATGGTGGGTCATAATCTGTCATTGTCATTTAACTAGAAGCAGAAAACTCAAAAATTGCTAATAACAGATATAAAATCTGTAAGGTAACTTGAACTACTATCTACATCCAAGAAAACATTTCTACGAAATCCCATGGGGCCTAAAGAAAAGGGAAGACGCCGAGAGACGGGAATACCCAGTAAAGGTCTATCCCCGGGAGGATGCGAACAATCTTCGTTATTGTTATTTGGACTTAGTGAAACGACTACCCTCTATTATAGCGTCTGCGAGCTTAGCAAACGAGACGGTACGTTAAAAAATACATTATAGAATGGTGGGTAAAGTAGTTTGCTTTCGTAAATGATGAATTAATTTAATAAGATAGCTATCGTTTTCCCATTTTAATTTTTTCCATAAAATTTCCAATAGTAAGCAGATTGAACAAGGACTAAACTGATTCTGCCTCTGGACTTGGTGAACTTAATAAAATGCAGCCTTCTCGTCCCAAGTTTGGTACGGAAAAGAGATAGACAGATCACATTGACACATTCACAACAATGTTGCTATAAAAAATTGTATGTTTCCAACATAACTCCCAACAAGGTAAAAAAAAGACTGACATAGTAGACTGCAATTTAATAAATGACTGATTCGGAAGTATTTGAAGCGGTATATCAAAAATATAATCTAAGTATGTACTTAGATGACACACAAATTACAAAATACTGGTGGTAGAGCTCCAGTGACGGAACTCGCGGGCGTAGGTACTACCGCATTACCTAATATAGGTATTTGGAATTTCCGGCACAGAGGCATAGCACCTTAGGCCTCAGGAGTGGCATCGCATCTGCATTTTGACCTCCGATCATTGTGTGGGTGTCTATAGGCTGCAGTCATCACTTAACATCAATGTGAATTGCATACTTGTTTGCCGCTTATATTACATAAAAAAAGTCATATTTGCGTCATCCAAGTACACAAACACACGGAATTTCACATCTACGATATATGTCGGATTGAGGTGTAAATACAAGTTTTGCAAACTTTTTCCACCATGTCGCATTAGTAATGTAAAACTCCAAATACGGCTACACTGGTGAAGCTGACTGGCTAGTTTAGCAAGCATAGTTAAAAATTCCGAGCTTGAGTTTATAACTCGAGTTAAGTGGAGTTTTCTGTAATTATCACATTGGCCACTATGTGATTCAGTCCTCTGGAGATCAAAGTTTCGTACCTGTCTCACAAAAGTGTTTCGTATTTTTTATTTTTAAAGAAAAATGGAAAGAAAAATTTGACTTCAGGCGAGACTCGAACTCGCGTCCTACTGGGAATCTAGTCCAGCCGCTCTTCCAATTGAGCTACTGAAGTCCTGCCCGATTTGTCAAATCTTTCCTTCACATCTATTGCATTGCTTTATGGTAGCAGCAGCGCCATCTATTACCAACTATGCTAGTTAGGTAACTATAACTAATAAGCTATAACTATGGTGTTTCGTATTATCTATGTGTATGTTTCTATGTATGGCCCTGTAATTTCCGGCACACAGGCTAACATCTTAGGCCTCAGAAGTGGTAACGCATCTGCATTTTGACCTCTGGTCTTTGTGTGGGTATCTATATTATAAGCTGCAGTCATCACTTAACATCGATGTGAACTGCGTGCTTGTTTGCCACTTTCATTACATAAAAAAGAGACTTAATATTTAAATTACTGTGTTATTGGAGTTTTCTTGTAATTGCACATATCATGATTATTTCACTTTTGAGGACGTTTTAATCCATACAACGAGATGTTTTTTGTTTACCTTATGAAGTGCAGAGTAGGTACCTAATTTTTGTGTCTACTAATATTTTGTTTCTCTTTCACAAGTAGTACCTTTTTGGTCTATGTGATCATGTTTATTTAGTGTCTCAGTATTCTAGTGGTAGCAGCCCCAGCGTAGCATTATTCTGCTACTTCTGGTTTTGAAGTCAATTTTTTTTCCATAAAGTTTCTCGAATTTTATTGTTAGTTTCGATAATTAATGTACACGTGCATACAAAAAAGTATTGCGTATTTTCTGTCGACATCTTTCCTAATGATTCCCTCACTCTTACACACCTAGCACTCGTAGTAACGAAGTTTCATACAAACTTTCAACCCCTAAAACAACCTTTTAGGGGTAAAATTTCGCTAAAACCCGTCAAAGTAAGCATCTACGTTCTAAAAGGAATCCCCACGCAAAATTTGAAACTTCTAGAAGTTGTAGTTTCTGAGATTTCGTGATGAGTGAATGACCTTTAGCTTTTATATAATATATTTAGGTAATAAAGTGGCCTGTTTATATACTACATACTAGAAAATTCTGTGAAAGGCACGTGGTTTTCCGAAAACCAGGCAATCTCCAATAGCACTAATCCATCAAAAAGGGGATCGAACGCGAGACCTCAACGATTCTCAGCGTAGTCTAAAATTTTTGTAAACAGTTGGTAGAATTATGGGGCTCCTATCAGACTACTGGCAGTAGATCATCTCCGTGATTAATATAACTACTTTAACTATAGTAAACTACTAGTTAAGTTAATATCGGCAGCTTATTTCCATACGGCTGATTCCTAGCTCACATTCACACGTTGCGGTGTAATTGCGACATGGTAGCGCTACCAAATGCATCCCGTTTACATCCGACGCGACGAATAGGTTGCGATTTGTGGTGATGAGACATTTGATTGACAGCAAATACGAATGAATTCACATAATTTTAATCTACTTATTGTACAGGAAATGAAAATAATGAAAATATAATGAATCTTTAGCGCATGTGTCTGTTACTATTACTCTTCTTAAATGATTGAACGGAGTAATAATTGACGACCCGGTGAGTTCAGCGGTGTGAGTCCACCGTTTGATTCGGACAAATATTTGAATGGCTACAGATTTGTTTCGGGTTTGGGTGTTTGTGTGTTGCGTGTGTACAGCGGCACCCACGACACAGGTCTATATCTACTGTGGTGCTGTTAGTGTAAGCGTATTAAAAATATATTGATATGTATATGGAATATTCCCCTTCGCCTCCGGCGGCCCTCGCGTACGGACGTGTTTAGTGCTCCTTGTCAATTTTTATTTGAATATTGTGCTTATTTTTTTGTGATTGGTCAATCAACGTAAAATTCAATTCCTTATTACTCTTACGAGGTTTAAGTGAACTAACTCCTCCTCCTGGGCGGTCTCTGAGTGAGATGAACTATCGGTGCAGTGTTGTTATTAAAAATTGTTAAAAATCAAGCGCGCTGATTGACTATTGCCATCGCGACTCGAACCGAAGCCACCCGAACGACCATCGTACTAAAACCAAGCGTGCCACCATTACGCTACGGCAAGTGTTCCGTCACACGGTGAAATTTTGCATCGGAATCGTCTATACTACAACAACGAGCTGTGCTACGAACCTTGGCTACGTCACTGCTACGACTACACGTACGTTGTGCATAAAACATTTGCTACGAGCCGCCCGCTACGAGTTGGACTAGATACGATGCATCGTTCGCCGCCTAACTCGTCGAGACAAGTACCGAGTCAAAGTAAGTCGGATACTGATTTATCTGAGTCGCAAATTTGTGATGGAAAGGAAACAAATATCACCGTCAGAAAAAGGCTGCGTATTAGTGATTCACCCCCAGGAATCGAGTTACAAGACTTGCCTTCGACGCTTAACTCGTTTAGAACAGAACTTATGGATATGCTGACTTCCTGGAAAAATGAGCAGGACCATAGATTATCTTCGTGGAAGGCCGAACAAGATGTTACCCTAGCGGCTCTTATGAAGGATATTTTAGACCTCAAGAAGCAGTGCACACAGATTCATAGAACAAATTCTGAGATACAGCTTAGTATTGAATATATGAATAAGGAGTTAGAAGACATGAAGATGAAAATCGCCGAACTAGAGAAAAATAAAAAATTAAATGCCGAGTATATTCAGCAACTACAGTCACAACTGCAAGATACACAACTGGTGTCAAGAGCAGCAACTATTGAATTGCGGAATATTCCGGGCAGTGAAATAGAAAAACCAGCATGTCTCGTATCTATTCTATCGGACGTTGGTAAGGCCATTGGTCTTGACGTTAAGTCTTCTGACATCAGAGATATTTACCGACTGCCAGGTAAATCAGACTCATCTAGACCCATCGTTGCCGAATTTTCTACTGTAACAATGAAAAATGAGTTCTTACACATGCTTCGTCGATTTAATAAAGAGCGCCTTGTCCAAGAAAAATTAAATACCAACACAATAAGTATGAGCGGTGAGAAAAAACCAATTTACATAGATGGCCATCTTACCCCCGCTATGAAGAAGCTCTTTTATGAGGCTCGTCAACATGCCAAAAAGTATAATTATTCTTGTTGGCACAATAACGGCAAGATCTTCATAAGAAAAAGCCCTACTGATACGCCATTTTATGTAAAATCAACTAAATGCCTACTTGATTTAACGAGTCAGTCCTGACTATTTTTTAAATTAATTGTATACTCTTTGCATGCTTTATTTTATATCAAGTTTTTGTTAAAATTTCTTTTTTCTTCATTAATAATTATATTTAAATTAACAAATTACTATACGGTTCACGCAAAACAACAAAATGTTACTAAGGACTATTTTTTAAAATTACTTTTTATATCAAGTATGTTAGTGATTTGCAAAAGTGTAGTTATGCCTGTATTTACTTTAGTATTTAAAATATTGGTTAAAATTCGATAGTATAAATAATTTAATTAACAATATAGATGAGTTTGAGGTCTCGACTTCGGGCACCTATCATGCCGAAGAAATAGCGCCACTGTTACAGCAGTCGCGTAGTAAAACAAAAATATTTTGCCAAAATATCCGCAGTGTCACACGCAACTTTGATGCCCTCGTGCCATTACTCTCTCGCCTCAACGTTGATTTTGATGTGATAGTACTAACGGAATGTTGGCTAACTTCGGGCAACCATATAATACCTACACTTAATAATTACCGGGCTCACATTACAACAGATAACTTTAATCAAAATGACGGTGTTATTGCCTATATTAAAAATAATATTTCATGCACTGTTCAAGAACCAGTTTTTCCTGAGACAAACTGCATCTTAATTAAAATGTCACAACACACGGTTATTCTGGCAATATATCGCCCACATTGTTTTAAACATAATAATGTACTTTTCCTAGAGTCGCTTAATACGATCTTAAAATCACTCTGCACTTACTCAAACATAATAATTGCAGGAGACATAAATATCAATATTTCGCCAAGTACAATAGATAAATATGGTGAAGATTACCTTAATCTCTTAGCTACGCACGGTTTGTTACCAACTCACACATTACCTACTAGGCTCAATCACTGTCTAGATCACTTCATAGTCAAATGTAGAACACCATGTAATTCCTTTGTTATTCACTCAAGTATAACAGACCACGATGCAATTATTTTGTTTTTTGACACGAAACACCCCAAATTCTTCCCAAAAGTAATACACAAATTGGATTATAGTCAACTAGACAATACTATACATAGCCTTAACTTTGATCAAGTAATATCTTCCACTGATCCAAATATTGCAGCAAACTTACTATTTGATATGCTCTCCAATTCTATTGTGGCTAACACTAAAACCCTACAAATATCAAGGCGCACTAGAATTATTAAGCCTTGGATCACGATTGGACTTTTACGATGCATGCGAAATCGGGACAATATGCACAAAAAACTCAAAGCTACGCCTAATGATTGTATACTTGCAGTGACATACCGGAGATATAGAAATTATTGTAATAACATTTTAAAAAAATTGAAAAGGGAATATCAGAAAAAAGAAATAATCGATGCTGGATCTAATTGTAAGAAGCTATGGGAAGCTATTAAATGTAACACAAATATTAAAAAAGAAACTGATTTGTCCCATGACCTTTTGCCTGCGCACATGCCTCCACTCTTTTCCATTAATAAAATTAACGAATATTTCGCTAACATAGGTAAATCTATAGCAGAAAAAATCAGAGGAACTATGATTCTCCATAATAATATCCTTTAAATATTAGTTCCAATGCCGTGGCCCAATCCTTTGTTTTGCTTGATACGGATGAAGAGGAGGTGGAAAGATTAATAATGGGACTAAAAAATGATTGCGCCACTGGATGGGATGGTATTTCGTCAAAGTTCCTTAAACAATATAAGAAGGTTCTCGTCCCACTCATCACACATATCTGTAATCTTTGTTTAGCAACAGGTAATGTCCCCAAAGAGCTAAAAAAGGCTATCATACGTCCTATATATAAATCTGGCGATCGAAGTAGTGTTCACAATTATCGGCCTATTTCTATTTTACCTTCGATATCGAAAATATTGGAGCGCATAATAAATATAAGACTCGTGAAATATCTAGAACATAATAATCTTTTATCTCCTCAGCAATTTGGTTTTCGTCGATCCAAATCTACTTCTGATGCGTTACATGAGCTTACTGACTTTGTTGTTGATAGCTTAGATGACGGTAAAAAATGTATCTCCGTGTTTTTGGACCTTTCGAAGGCTTTTGACACAGTCTCAATTCCCTTGCCTCTGAATAAACTAGAAAGATTAGGAGTGAGAGATATTCAGTTAAAATTGTTTGAAAATTACTTAAGTAGTCGAGTTCAGTGCGTAAAAATTGGCGAATATCAAAGTAATGATCTACCTATTAGCTACGGCGTGCCACAGGGCAGTATTTTGGGACCATCTTTATTTCTAGTATTCATAAACGATCTCTGTCAGGTTCCTCTAAATGACTTTGGCGGAAAGATAATAACCTTTGCCGATGATACTGTCTTAACATTCCAAGCTGATACGTGGGATGAGGCATTTTCGAATGCACAAAAGGGTCTAAACGTAGTATTAACCTGGCTAAGAAACAACTTACTAACGATAAATAACGATAAAACAAAATACATCACTTTTAGTCTCCGTAAATGGACGAGGCCTGATAACCTTCATTTAGTTGCCCATCTTGATAATTTACATGCCGACAATGATTGCTCTTGTCCATGCCTGGAAAATGATTCAAAAGTGAAATATCTCGGTATTACCTTGGACGAAAATTTAAACTTTCAGAGTCATATAAGTCACTTGACAGCTCGAACAAGAAAATTAATTTATATTTTTAAATCCATTAGACATATAGCTGGTATAGATATTATAAAAATGGTTTATTACGCAATTTGCCAGAGTATTTTTTCATATGGAATTACGGTTTGGGGGGGAGCTTATAAAACAACTATAAAAAAATTAGAAATAGCTCAAAGAGCTATTTTAAAAGTTTCAACATTCAAACCATATTATTTCCCCACGGACGAACTTTTTGCGAACTTTGAAGTGTTATCTATAAGAAAACTATTCGTACTTTACTCTATCCTTAAGAAACATTCTTCTTTAGCCTTCAACCCAGCGTTCTGTAGTCAGAAGCGGCGCAGTGATATTGTGTGTTCAAATAAGTCAATCAGAACTACTTTTGCATCTCGCTTCTTTAATTTCTTAGGTAATCGCTTGTATAACCAATGCAATAAGACAAATAACATTTACCCACTGAACAGAAATAATTGTAAAAGGAAAATAAGGGAGTGGCTATTCAAGTTAAATTACGACCTAACTGAAAAATTGTTAGAGACCGCTATTTGAAAATTTAGTTTAATATAAATTATCACTTATACACAATTATTATTGAATATATAAATATAGGTATACATTTTCCTTTTTTAATAAATACAGGTACTTAATTCATAAACAGCAAGCAAATCGAAAGTATTAACTATTTACTAATACCAAGTATCGCAATATTTTATTTTTGTTAGCGTGAATATACGTTAGATATAACATAGATATACAATTATTTTTTCCTTCTTTTTAAATTGTTTTAGAGTATTTTTTTAGTTTCTATTTTTTCATAAATTTTGATATGTGCACAAATTATCTAATCTCCAACATATCATTTTATCCGGAGGTGGGGACCTGGAGTCCTGAAATACAGGGTATCCTAGTTTAGGCTCCAGACTCCACTAAACTTTTATGACACAAAGTACTATAGTAAGTAAGATTCAAAGTTTGTGGAGTAAATAATTTTTTTTTTTATTATTTTTATTTTTTTATTCCTACGCCCTTGAGTTCCGACCCTGGAACTCTCCAATAAAAAGTGATATTATAGTTATCAATTGAATAGGCACCTTTTGATTTAAAATTAAATACAAACACCGTTATTTACATAAATAAATACACTTTATTGCACACCAAAAGAAAATACACAAACATAATTTTTACTAATATTATAAATACATTACATACATTTGTGTTTTTGTTTATATGTTTCTAACGATCTCACATAAAAACTACAGAACCGATTTAAAATATTCTTCCACCATTAGAAAGCATCTTCTGGGAGTGACATGGGCTATATTACATTTATTGCACTCGTGCAAAGCTCGACTATATGATAAAGACACACAATCGTGATCGTATCGTCGCATATAAAACACAAAATATAGCGAAGCAAGCTATTTTCAATTTGGCCCCACTCACACCTGCTGGTCGTGCAATATTAATCCACCGCATCGTTCGACGCCCGAGATGCGAAACGAATGTGTGTCTAAAATGCTTAGATGCCGGGGCTTGCGACTTGCCTGTTTACTTTTAACGTAAGCGAAATTGTATGCTAGAATAATCTACTGGATATAGAATGGAACACGTATGGTAATCCCAGTTCTTGTATATCAATGATTCACATTACAAAATGTGAAAGGAACGGAAGCAGTAATAGTAAAGTTTACTGATAAAGTTACTGTTCGTGTTACACATGCGTGTATATGAAGTATTATTTTTTATTTAACTCGTTCATCCCCCTTGCTTCACATGAGTTTTTATTGTTAATGATATTTGAAAAAAAGAGTCAATTGTTTTTATATTATTTCGTACTAACACATGCTTGCGAAATATATATTATTTTTAAAGAAAAATGGAAAGAAAAATTTGACTTCAGGCGAGACTCGAACTCGCGACCTACTGGGGCTGGACTAGATTCCCAGTAGGTCGCGAGTTCGAGTCTCGCCTGAAGTCAAATTTTTCTTTCCAATTTCTTTAAAAATAAAAAAGATCAAATTATCACTTCCTGAAAAATGAGTCAAATTAATTCCTTAACAATTTTCTTGCCGTCTTTCTTTCTTACTAACTTGCTTACCAACGATTACTTTAAACAAGCATTTGAATAAAGAGATTGCTAAAATTTGTTTGTCTAGAGAAAATTTTGTCAAAATATATTTGATTAAACAAAAAACGATTACTTTGTGTAATGAAAGTAAAAAATAAGATCATATTTTTTGGTATTTTTTTTTTAAAGTAATGGAAGTGGTAAACAATCATGCAGTTCACATTGATGTTAAGTGATGACAGCAGCCTATACACCCACACGAAGACCAAGGTCAAAATGCAGATGCGTTACCACTCCTGAGGCCTAAGGTGTTATGCCTCTGTGCCAGAAATTACAGGGCCGTACATTACCACCTGACCGGAACACGATAGTGCTGAGCACTGCCATCTAGCGGCAAGTATATTAAGTAATGCGGTGGTGCCTACGCCCGCGAGCTCCGTCACTGGAGCTCTACCACCAGTGAATTTTTTTTTTTAATCCTGTAGCCTGTCCCCATTTAAATGAGAATTAGTGATATCCGTGCAGATGCGTTGACACTCCAGAAAATGAGGAAATAACCTCAAGCCTCTTTAGGGTTTTTTGCCTCTGCCATCTATTACGAAGCCATATAATTACCATCAACTTTAGACGACTGACTGAATACCACCAGCAGGCAGAGAGATAAGATAAGCGGTGGTACCAACACCCTAAATTGATTTTCCCTAAAAGCAGATATTAAAAAAAATATTGAAAATTCTGGCAGATATGTTGCTACGGTCTATAATAATAATAATAATAATAATGGCAACCCATTATACGTCCCACTGTTGGGCACGAGTCTCTCCCCTTTTTGGGAGGCCTGGAGCTTTCTCCACCACGCTGCTCCAATGCGGATTGGTGGAGGTGGGTGGGTTAGTGGCCAACCCACTGTCGGATGTTTTCAAACCGCCCATAAGGCCTCCGACAAGGTTTAACGACTGCTATCCATCGATAGCAACCGGGACCGACGGCTTAACGTGCCCTCCGAAGCACGGAAACGCGCATTTAATTTGCCTCTAGCGGTCACCCATCACACTACCGACCGCGCCCGTAGTGCTTAACCGAGCAGATCGCTTACGATCTACACCACCCGCTGGGCCATGCGCGCTTCATGCTACGGTCTATAAACAGGACTAATAAAATTTGGAAGGATTGGGTCAAAGCATGAATGTGTATTATTTCAGTGTATTTTGTTCAGGAGTTTGTACTCAATTTTTAAGGTACTCTAAACCGTGAAAGCCATTAATTTGTCGCGCTCACTATAAATTAATATCTTTTAAATTGCTACGAAACTTAAATAGTAATTTTGCTCGTCATTACGTCTGGCAAGGTCTTACTATCCGTAATATTTTTAACTTATGTTGAAAGCCCCGTTAAAATGGTTGCCACGTACGCTCTACGAGTTGCACAAGTATTCGGTTCACGATACTGGCTCTGATATTTTTGCCCGTGTATAGAAATGTTGGTTCAGCTAGGCTTTCTAGAAGTCCATTTATTTTCTTCGTGAATTTAGTTATAGTTGAAATTTTTGGCGCCTTTCGCTTGTGTGCGATTAAAATCTTTCATATTTTAGTATATTATCGAACAAGAAATATTTCACATTGATCTTAGGAAGGAAAAGAAAAAAAGAAAAGAAACATACATTGAAATAAAACTATTTGTTACGGATTTATCTCGCGTATATTAAACTAATATGATTTTTAAAATCAACTCGACGTTTCGGTCGCTTTTCAGCTTCCGTGGTCCCGGGCAGACTGAGGTGACATTTGTCTGACAGAAGTTTGAAAAAATTAAGTAGCTACCTCCATCGATTTCGTAAACGCCTTGCGTAGCGTTCAGGATTAACACAATAATTACGTATCTTGAGGTCTTGCAGACTGCTGCGGCTGGGATTTAATCTTGCTAAGTATGGGATCCCATGATGTTGATAATCGCCATCCATCTTCTCTATTGAAATTTGGGTGTTTTTTAATTTCAATAGCCTCGCGTACCATTCGTGGAATGGGTTTGTGTTCTCTAGCGAGTATTTGAATTTTATCAAACCGGATGTAATGGTTTGGCTTATCCGCTATGTGTTCACAGACTGCAGACCTCCCTGTTCTTCGGTTTTTGACATCAGCAATGTGCTCTTTAACGCGGGTGGATACAGCTCTCTTCGTTTGACCAATATATGAGAGTCCACAATCACAATCGAATTTATAAATGCCAGAATTTTGTAATGGAATATTACTTTTAATGGGTCTTAAATACTGATGAATCTTTTTATATGGTTTGAAAACTGTTTTAATGGAATTCTTTTTTAAAATGTTGCTGATTTTATCTGTGACACCCTTAACGTAAGGTAGTATAGGTGGTTGTCGTTCTACTGTAGGTGGTTTCACGCGGCCTCTGTGACGGACGGGTGGTACATGGAGCTTGTTGTTATGTAGCACCTGGCGTAAGAAACATACACCACGGAGACGTAAACAAACAAAATAAAATAAATGGAAAAACACAAGGGTGGAACATTATATGTCTCATGGCTGGTCTAAAAAGGGTGCCCAGATCAGCTTCATGTCGATTAGAAGATATTATCTCCTAATTTGGTTTTCGTCTGCTGCACGGATGTCAGTCAGCCACAAGTGTGTGTACCTCTTAATTAAACAAATAGTTTAAAATACAGCGATGACGATGAGCGAAGGAGACTTCGGCTTATATCGGGTCTGTAGCGTAATTTTTTTGCACCTTACCTATATGACGTTTGTCCACCATTTTGAACAAGTTCTGACCAATACCGGACTTTCAGTGTTTAAGTAGACCGTGTGCAGCAGAGATAACGCTCTACGAAGTCGAAACTCGCCGATTGCTACTTTCATAGGCTCGATATGCAATATGTCTTAAATAATCTGCCTCGGTAGCCTAGTGGTAGCAGGCCACTACAACTACGCTGAGGTCCCGGGTTCGATTCCCGGGTAGGGGGTTATCAGAGATAATGGTGTAAAGTCCATTATCTCTGGTTCTATTGGGATTGTCCCATTTTCTGGTAATTTCCCAGTACCTCGAAGTTTGGTAATGTGCCCGGAGATGTCAACAGGCTCGCCACCTGTTACATGGGCCAAAACGTAACCGGCGAATCGTGGGTGCATGTATGCTGAATGCATGCATTTACCTCTGCCTACCCCTTCGGAGATTACAGGCGTGAAGTTACGTTTTTAATAATGTTTCTGTAATAAAAAAAAATCTTTGTTTTGTGTTATTATGTAAATTTAATAAGGATGAATGTAATTTAATTTTATTATGTATTTTGAAATTATTTGATATATTTTAATGTATTTTAATTGTGAATGTATTTTAATCTAATTTAATGTACGTATTTTAATCTTTAAAATAATATCTATTGCTTGTCTATCGCATTAGGTAGCCACCTGTAAGGATAGATTTAAGTTGTTGTTAAATAAATATGGCAAAGAGTTTCTATAAGAAATGTTCCAAATATTTTTTGTTAAGAAATTACAATAAACTTCAATGTTATATTTCAGTCGTGTAACTTAATCATACAAAGGTTTCCCAAAATTCATTTAAAAGCCCAAGCTTGGTTATTATTTCTGAGCTTATTTACCAGCTCGTTTTATTTCATTTCAAACAACAGTACAATTGTAAAAATGACTTAGATTTTCCCGAGCATGTTTTCACAAGCCGGGTGCAGTTTTATAAAAGAGTATCGCGAACAGAGCATTATGTTAAATATTTTATTAAAACATTTCAACGGTACCGTTTTTTGTTATCCACTCTAGTGGTATCCGCTTTCTCCGGCTAGTCGCTAGTGATGTCACTTTAATTAATGGATTATTATCGACAGTAGATTTAAATGGATACAATCTGCTCGAGGCCCTACACTAGATCTTCACGACCAGTAATTAATAACCAAATTATTAATTACTGGTCGTGAAGATCTAGTATAGGGCCTCGAGGGCGTAGGTACCATCGCATTACCTAATCTATCGGCCGCCAAATGGTAGCATTCAGCACTATCGTGTTCCGGTTTTAATTTTTTTTTCTATGTAATGGAAGTGGCAAACAAGCGATTACATTGATGTTAAGTGATAACTGCAGCCTAAAGACACCCTCACTAAGACCAAGGTCAAAATGCAGATGCGTTACCACTCCAGGGGCCTAAGGTGTTATGCCTCTGTGTTGGAAATTACAGGGCCGTCCGGAACACGATAGTCCTCCCCACCGGAACACGTAGGCTGAACCCTACCATTAAGCGGCAAGTATATTATGTAATGCGTTGGTGCCTACGTCCGCGAGCTCCGTCACTGGAGCTCTACCACCAGTAAATGAAATATTGTTATGACATAACAACTGAGGTGGCAAGGGCTAGGCACAATGCTGAACTGGAATCTATTTGGTGCAGCCGTGAGACATGGCCAAATATATATTTAAATAGGTATAAAATTTTGAATGTATTTATTAGGTAGTTGTACACGGTTGGTACCGAGATACGAATTGTAGTTTTTTTTTTATGTTTTTTATGTTTAATTTTTTCTTTTGTTTTGTTTGTGTACTAAGTGATTGTATTTCTGTTTTTGTGCTCATTATTGTATATTTATATTTTAATTGACTTTGTATTTTTTTTTTATTCGTTCTCGTGTACCAATTTATTTTCGTTTTTGTTTATATTTTGTTGTTGTTTTTAATTTTTTATGAGCATGTCTCAGGACTGCTCCAATAAAGTTATTTCATTCATTCATTCATCATTTCATTCATTCATTCATTATTTCATTCATTCATTCATTCATTCAAGGGTGGCAACGCTGCATCTTGACCTTTGGTTTATCTAGATATCTATAGGCTGCATTCATCACTTAACATCCATGTGATCACACGCATGTTTGCTAAGTTGATAGCATAAAAAAACGAAATATAGAAAAAAATTACGACACTTCTAGAATGAGATATAATTTTTAAACACTACTTTAATCTACAAGCCTTTAAATACTGTTAACATATTTTTTGCTACCGTCCATTCATCCATTAGCAATGCAGAATTATTAAGTGTCCATTTTGGTATTTATCTCAGCCAAACACACTCTATAAATTTCTCCACTCTAGTGTATAAATCATATTTATATATGATTATTGTGGTCCCAAGTGAATGATGACAGAGCATGTGCTGTTTATTGATTGCAATTACTTGAATTAACGCACATTTGTTTAGTGATTCATGTGTAACTGATTTATTTTGATCAAACAATATTTTTAATAGTAGAAAACTAACTACTATAGGTATAGTAGTTTTTTCCCGAGCATTAAATAGAGGTTTACACAAGATTAACAATTAACCTATAATTGATAAGCGTAGTAAAGTTTTGCTTGGACCTGTGTTTACTTAAATATTGTACGTTTTTGAATTAATAAAAATGTAAAAAATTATTGAAAAATATTGGTGTGGGTGGGTATTTACCCTTATATTTTATTTACCTACTGGTGGCAGAGTTCCAACAAGAGCGAAGGTACACACCTAATCTAGCTGTCGCAATTACATTACTGTCGCACGAATTTAGTGAATAAACTACTAAGTTAGTTAGTTTATCCCATTCTTTTAAACTATCGATATTTATGATCGACATCCCTATAAAGGATCATTTTGTTATTATTTTTAACTAGCTGTGCCCGCGACTTCGTCCACGTGAGAAAAAATATGATTGTTCAGTATCTCCCCGGACGAAGTCGTGGGCGCAGCTAGTATAAAAGTAGCCTAAGTTTCACCTTATTACATCAGCTACCTACCCGTGGAAGTCCCGTGAAAGTCGGATACACTCCAATTCTACTTATTTGTATGTAGATATGTATATATGTATGGACGTATGGAGATAAAAGTAGCCTAAGTTACTCCTTATTACATCAGCTACCTACCCGTGGAAGTCCCGTCAAAGTCGGATACACTCCAATCTACTTATTTGTATGTATGGATGTGTGGAAATAAAAGTAGCCTAAGTTACTCTTTGTCACATCAGCTATCTGCCAGCGAAAGTCCCGTCAAAATCGATCCAGCCGTTCCCAAGATTAGCCCCGCCAAACAGACAGACAAACAGACAGACAGACAAAAATTGTAAAAAATGTGGTTTTGGTATATGTACCGTGTTATTTTAATATTACAAACAGACACTCCAATTTTATTTATTTTTATAGACTAGTTAAAGTTTAACGAGGAGAATGTTGAACTGTAATGTTGAATAACTTTCATAAACACTCCAATGAACTGTTCTTGATTAGATATCTAACGAAGGTACCCCAAAATCGTCTCTCTAGTTTTGCAAAATTTTTGTCGGATTACCTGGGGTCCTTATTTTGGGCTTATTTCAATTGTAAAAAATCTAATTGTAAATCTCAGTTAACCTGAGGCCTAAGTTGTTTTGCCTACGTGATAGAAATGACGGGGACATTACTATATGTATCCTAGCTCCGACACTGGATTTTTACCATCAGTAAAAACGTTTCAGTGTTTTATTGCAATTCAGGTAAGTCGAAAGAGTGGTCGAAATTTCGACAACACAGCGATTCTAATATGCATAAATAAATATTTACCCCTTCGAAGTACATCTAACTTAAGTTTTTTTGGGTGGTATGCAAGTTGAGTAAAGGGTGTATTTAACCAGATACATATTGCTGTCCAGCAATTCGTATCTGGGCTTTGCATGTGGTAGCAAATAAAGTTGTTTATGCTAAATGGTTCGCCAGAAAATTCCCTATTCCAAGGGCCCGCCACTTGTTTGAGTTGCAAGTCGTTTTTTTTTTTTTTTTTACCTTGGCAAAATGCGTTACGCATACCCACCCTTGGGGAGAGGGGTGGGTTATGTGGGACTCCGGGAAAGGACATCCGTCTACCCACTAAAAACCCCTGGGTGTTCCGACTCGTCTGCCATCAGTGGCGGGGTCACGGGAACGCTATCGCACACATCCGCGATCCCACCGGCGGCTGCTTCGGCTCCAACCACTACTAGTGGCGTGCGGAACACCTGCACGCCAGCCAGCCCGGGACCTCTCCATTCGGGCGATGAACTTCCCCTAGTCCGTCGCCCGAAGGACCCTGCCCCGATCACTCACAACACCAGGCGTCCCAATACGCCCGGGTGGAGGGGTCCAGGGGCACACAGTCCAGCCCTGGGGGAGCGTCGAAGAAATTTTGGTTCCCTCGTCCGCCCCTCCACGGCCCTACCACGTCCCTATCGAGCGGTGGCACCACCGCTAGGTGGCTGGGGATAGGGTGCAGGGCCAATGACATACCCATACACCTCTTCCCCAGCCGCCTTCCCACCACGTCCCCATCTGACGGCGGGACCACCATTAGGCGGCTGGGGATAGGGTGCAGGGCCAACGAAGTACCCGTACACTTTCTCCCCAGCCGTCTCCTCTCCACGGCAGCGAGTGGCGGGCTGAGCCACGCCAAACGCCGCCCCCTCTTGGCTTCGCCGGTGTGAGGATGACCACCGGGTACTGAGCTCCCCCGCGACGACAAGGCGGAAACCTTCGGGGGGGGGAGTTGCCAGCCTAATGTAACCCAATTAACATTCAAGGGCCGTGAGCTCACTTAAAAATTCAGTGTGCTTCAATAGTGGCGACGTTTTATAGCAATCTGATGATATTTTTTCAGCCTCTTTCTTTCCCTCTATTTATATTGACCCTTCTGGTTTATATTGGATGTGACGAAATCTCCTGTAGATATTTGATCCTAGAATTTAAATACAGATTACATCACTGTTTGCCTCATAGCATTTAGTACTATCATTTCGGGAGCATAAAAATAAAGTGCTTAACACGATGCTGCCTTATGTCCTTACAGGTCTGTTATGAGGACTGAATCGGTCTCTTCTATTGGTGAACTCTATTTATCACAAAAATACTATCATGGAGGATTATTAAGACCCGGCAATATGCGTGCAGTTACAGGCTACATATGTTATGTATGATGTCCCCAAGCAATTGTTTTTTAAAATCTGAATTAAAAGTTGTTTTTGCTAAATGGAGGCGGTACATCAACAAAAATTCCCTATTCCAAAGGGCCCGCCACTTGTTTGAGTTGCCAGCCTAATGTAGCTCCATTAACATTCAAGGGCCGTGAGCTCACATAAAAATTCAGTGCCGTTCGACAGTGGCGACGTTTTATAGCAATCTGATGATATCAGCTTATTTTTTTTAAGTGTCCTCTTTATGTCCCTCTGTTTATATTCCTTTGCTATGACATGGGTGTATGCAAATTGTGTTTAATTTTTGCGGGGTCATGTCTCTGATCAAAATTGCTTATTCGAATAATATTGTCGTTTAAAATGCATGGCTCGAAAATATTTAAACTGATTGGTGTTGTTGAATGTTTCTTTGTGAAATGAACTCAAACTCAAACTCAAAAATTCACTTAATCACTTGGAAATAATAGAATTTGCTTGTGATAGGTCAAATTACAAATATAAAATTAAAGAACGTGAACGTGAGCGGACTTTCTGGTGGAAAGTGTTTAATAAGAAAAATATATGTTAGTAATGATGATTAGGAAGAAATTAGATAGTTATACATGGGCCCGTAAAATAATTATCATTATAGAGGGAAAACGTCTTAGACATGATTAATGCAGCCTAGGTCTATACCATCTTTTTTTATGTAATGGAAGTGGCAAACAAGCATGCAGTTCACATTGATGTTAAGTGATGACTGTAGCCTATAGACACCCACACAAAGACCAAGGTCAAGATGCAGATGCGTTACCACTTCTGGTGGTAACGCATCTGCATTCAAGGTGTTATGCCTCCGTGCCGGAAATTACAGGGCCGTACATTACCACGTGAGGAAATGCGGTGGCATCCGTCACTGGAGCTCTACCACCAATAATTTGAAACCTCTGATACATGAAGATGTTTATAGGCTACAGGATTACTTATTTATTTTATTTTTAAAAAAAAATTGACTTCAGGCGAGGCTCGAACTCGCGACCTACTGGGAATCTAGTCCAGCCGCAATTCCAATTGAGCTACTGAAGCCCTGCCCGATTTGTCAAATCTTTCCTTCACATCTATTGCATTGCTTTATGGTAGCAGTAGCGCCATCTATTACCAACTATGCTAGTTAGGCAACCGATATAATAGACTTTTCAGTTTATTGAATATCGTAAAGAAGTCGCTTTTACCCTTAATAATTGTTCCATATTATTTCGCATTAACACATGCTTGTGAAATATATTTTATTTTTAAAGAAAAATGGAAAGAAAAATTTGACTTCAGGCGAGGCTCTAACTCGCGACCTACTGGGAATCTAGTCCAGCCGCTCTTCCAATTGAGCTACTGAAGCCCTGCCCGATTTGTCAAATCTTTCCTTGACATCTATTGCATTGCTTTATGGTAGCAGTAGCGCCATCTATTATTTAAGGGTAAAAGCGACTTCTTTACGATATTCAATAAACTGAAAAGTCTATTATATCGGTTGCCTAACTAGCATAGTTGGTAATAGATGGCGCTACTGCTACCATAAAGCAATGCAATAGATGTGAAGGAAAGATTTGACAAATCGGGCAGGGCTTCAGTAGCTCAATTGGAAGAGCGGCTGGACTAGATTCCCAGTAGGTCGCGAGTTCGAGCCTCGCCTGAAGTCAAATTTTTCTTTCCATTTTTCTTTAAAAATAAAATATATTTCACAAGCATGTGTTAATGCGAAATAATATGGAACAATTATTAAGGGTAAAAGCGACTTCTTTACGATATTCAATAAACTGAAAAGTCTATTATATCGGTTGCCTAACTAGCATAGTTGGTAATAGATGGCGCTACTGCTACCATAAAGCAATGCAATAGATGTGAAGGAAAGATTTGACAAATCGGGCAGGGCTTCAGTAGCTCAATTGGAAGAGCGGCTGGACTAGATTCCCAGTAGGTCGCGAGTTCGAGCCTCGCCTGAAGTCAAATTTTTCTTTCCATTTTTCTTTAAAAATAAAATATATTTCACAAGCATGTGTTAATGCGAAATAATATGGAACAAGGATTACTTATTATTAATTTTAACTGTAGGTATGTTTGTTTGCCCTTTCTTGCTACTTCCTAACATCAAAAAAAAGAACGACTATGCAAGCACATACAGAGTGTAGTTCAGGTTTTTTTTAGCGTTCCAGTAGGTATAAGACTTTTCAAAATCTATACAACTAAATAAAATTGGAGTGTCTGTTTGTAATATAAAAATAACCGCTTTTTACTAAATGCATATATATGTATACACAGTACATATACCAAAACAACATTATATTTACAATTTTTGTCTGTCTGTCTGTTTGGCGGGGCTAATCTTGGGAACGGCTGGACCGATTTTGACGGGACTTTCACTGACAGATAGCTGATGTAATAAGGAGTAACTTAGGTTACTTTTGTATACAATCACAAATACTCACGCGGGCGAAGTCGCCGGCACAGCTAGTCTTATCTCAAATTGAAGGGAAGAAGCAACAAAAGGAATGAAGAAAAAATTCAGTTTATGTATTTATTGCTTAAAATTGCGTTTGACAATGACAATTTTTGATAAACTCAAGAATGCACAGAGTTCTTAATGAACAAATCTACAAACTCTGCAATGTAAATAAAATATGTCCAAAGACATCATAAAGAAAAACCAATACGCTAATGTTCATGGAAGCCAAGTGAACCTTGAGAAACGTGGAAACAGATAAAGCAAATATACTACCACTTATCGCAGCAACCTCTTCACAGATTTTGGGTCTTACGGTCCAAGTTGATCCTGGATAATTTGGCGATCCGGTTATAAATGGGGGAACGATAATCTTTGGATTTAAGTAATCCACCTCGTGATCGGTACGCTACTTAGAATAAATAATTTTTTTCGGGGGCGCCAACTGAATTTAAATGACGGGTTTGATGGGGATAAAATGTCATCAGTTTATAAAGATGGCTTTTATCTTCGAGGTGGATTTGAGGATTTGTGAGCAGAACTTTTGGACGACATGATAATAAAAAATAAGGTCTTAAAGGTTAGGATTTTAGGATCCCACTGCAGAATCATTTCGTTCATCCAGATATGCCGCAAAACGAATTTTTACGCATATTCATAATCTAGAGAATAATATATCCACTAGGTTGCTAATCAAAATTTGGCGGCAAGTATTTTTAATTTAATTATTTTATTTTTAACAGCTAGCAACTCTTATATTCTGCCTATTTAATTTGGCTCTCGTATCATAATAAGGAGACAAAACGTTATGAGGGCACGTTAAGCCGTCGGTCCCGGTTGCTATCGATAGATAGCAGTCGTTAAACCTTGTCGGAGGGTTTGAAAACATTCGACAGTGGATTGGCCTCTAACCCTTATTTCCACCAATCCGCATTGCAGCAATGTGGTGGAGTAAGGCTCAGGCCTCCTCTCAAGAATGGGAGAGACTCGTGCCCAGGGAGGTATCAAGGGTTGGCATTATTTTATTTATATTATATTGTATATTTCCTGGTGGTAGAGCTCCAGTGACGGAGCTCGCGGGCGTAGGCATCACCGCATTACCTAATATACTTGCCGCTAAATGGTAGTGTTCAGCACTATCGTGTTCCGGTCAGGTGGTAATGTACGGCCCTGTAATTTCCGGCACAGAGGCAAAACACCTTAGGCCTCAGGAGTGGTAAAGCATCTGAATTTTGACCTAAGTCTTTGTGTGGGTGTCTATAGGCTGCAGTCATCACTTAACATCAATGTGAACTGCATGCTTGTTTGCTACGTCCATTACATAAAATAATATATATATATATATATAATGTTTATATTGATGTCAGGTCCATTTTCTATTTAGTAGCATAAATAAAACTCGAAATAACACGGTTCCTGCACCTGATGCTTTTGTCTCGGAACATTTTTCTCACGACTTATTATTTTCTGAGGAATTGTTAATGACATCCTTTTGTCTAGAACTCTAGAAAAAGAGAAGTAGGATTCATGTTCTCGGCAATATTGAAATAATATTCATTACAATTTTGATGCGTCTCACGTTGAAGTGAAATACGAGGCATTTTGTACCTCGAATAAGGCAAACAAGCAATTCATATTTATATAATAACTAGCTGTGCCCGCGACTTCGCCCGTGTGAGAATTTATGATTGTTCAGTATCTACCCGGACGAAGTCGTGGGCGCAGCGAGCGCAGCAGTCTGTTTGTTCCCGCCAATCTCGGGAACGGCTGTACCGATTTTGACGGGACTTTCACTGGCAGATAGCTTATGTAATAAGGAGTAACTTAAGTTACTTATATACTAGCTGCGCCCACGACTTCGTCTGGGTAGATACTGAACAATCAAACATTCTCACGCGAACGAAGTCGCGGGCACAGCTAGTAAAAAAAACCCCTCAAGTGCGTGTCGGGCCACGCACAGTGTAGGGATCCGTAGTGGTTAAGTTTGATTAATGCAATGAAAAAAAATCAAAACTTTCGAGTATTAGGTACGTTTGGTCTACTACTATTACTCGCAAACTAGTAAATCCAACTTAAGTGTGATAGTTTTCCTTTCAATTTCTTTATATGTAGGTAGCCACTAATTAATTTCTAACAACAAGCGCTCAGTTGGTAGAGTGGGACACTTGACTCTAACGAAAATTGGCATTTTAAAGCTTAATAAGTCACGAACCGTTAACTAAATTTAAAAATGATCTTTGCACACCCCAACCCCAACATTTTTAAAAGACCTATCCAGCGATATCCCACACTATATAGAAAACGAAAAATAAAAAAATATCCGCGCCTTACATGTAGGGGAGGTACCCTAAATAAAAAGAAATGTCATGTTTTTATTCTACCACTTTGTCGGCGTAATAAAGATGTTTAATTGTGCCAAATTTCAAATCTCTAGTCCTAATAGTTTTTGCGCTAAACCACAGACGGACAGACAGACAGACAACAGACATGGCGAAACTATAAGGCTTGTTTACTACGGAACTACAACAAAATTAATATTACTACTATTATAAATATGTAAGTATAGATGTGTGTCTGTTTGTTGTTCGATGAAATTTTGTACACTGCTAGAACATAATAATATATTGGTATAACACATAGGGACAAAGTACGGGGACAACGGGAAGTAATTTTAAATAATTCATTGATTAGGGTACGCGAGTTATACATATTCTTTGAGGTATTAGAAGTAACATACTCGTAAAGTACTTTTATTCAAATAAAATATTTCTTATGAAAGATTTGAATAGCTCAAACGCGAGCGAAGCCGTGGTACGCTTGTTCCCGCGCCTGTAGTTAGTAGGAATGTACATATAAGTCACTGGACTCAAACCATCCCTCTCACTATTACACTCTATATTACGTATGCTAATAAGCGAGGGAAACCAATGGGATCACGTTCCTAATATTCATAATCTGTCAAACATGGAGCGTGGGAATTCAATTCGCATACAACTTGAGATTATTAATTTAACTGACATGAGTTAATTTTCTCCTTGCTTCGTTATCTAAGTTGTCTTGCTTGTCTATCAAACAGCTTTCAACATATGGGTTAGGACCTCACTGCAGAATCATTTCGTTCATCCAGATATACTGCAAAGCTAATTTTTACGCATATTTATAATCTAGAGAATATATATACCTCACCTACTAATATATATAGTACCTCAAAGTTTGGTAATGTGCCCGGAGATGTCAACAGGCTCGCCACCTGTTACATGGGCCAAAACGTAACCGGCGAATCGTGGGTGTTTGCATGTATGCTTGAATGCATGCATTTACCTCTGCCTACCCCTTCGGGGATTACAGGCGTGAAGTTACGTAGAATATATATACGCTTTCACTTACAGCCTCACATTAGGTACAAACCTGTGTCGTGGGTGCCGTTGTACACATACAACACATACACAAACATCCAGACCCGAAACAAATATCTGTAGGCCATACAAATATTTGTCTCGGTGCGGGGATCGAACCCGCGACCTTTCGAATCAAGCGGTCATCTCACGTCTAGCCGCAAGTATTATTTAATTTTTTTTTTTAAGAAATATTTTTTTTTTACTTGCTTATTTTCAATAAAATCATTCACTTCACGGCAATATGTGTAAAGATTCTGAAAAATAACGGCTGCCGTTGTGCATTTGGCCGCCCTTGCATATTTTCGTCTGGGCTCCTCATGAAGCTAAATATACCGCTATGATAGAGCGCATACAAAATAAATTCACGCGTTATTTGTACTTAAAGCTATACGGTGTACATCCCTTTTATCCTCTAATGTATCCTACCTTATTTGCTACCCTATTTACCCATACCTGCTAGGTATGGTTGGCTATAACTAAGTAGAGGTGAGACAGAAGTCTGCTTTGGCTCTAATATTTTTTAAAGTTATAAGAGGTAAGGTGACCGATGCAAATATTCTTTCAAATATGAATCTATCCGTACCTGATAATTATGCCTCCCGTCGGCGGCGGCCGAAGTTGTTTATGATACCGCGCGGCCGTACCAGTATAGTGAATAAGGCTCCCCCCCCCCTCACGCGAACCTTATCAATCCTCAATGATGTTGCCGAGTTGACGGACTTGTTCTCATGTTCTTTGTGTGAATTCACAAGGGTGACACATTATGTCATTTGCTATGGTGTTACATCGAAATGACTTAATATTACATAATTATTATCTTTATTAATTTTAATGAATGTCTATGCTTAGATCTATTTTTGTATCCCTAATTCAATCAAATTTTTTATTTAATATTTTATAAATTTGTAATTTTGTATTTTGCACATTATCGCATTGGGTGCTCCTATAATGATAATGGTGTTTTTTGATAAATAAATAAAATTTTTCGTTCTGCCCCGATAACTTTTTACGTCCGTAACGTAGGTGTATTATTAATATATCAAATTAAAGCTATTTTTTTCATTATTATGGTACACGAGAGCCAAATTAAATCGGCCGCAAATGAGACTTGCGGGCTGTTAAAGATAAAATAATTTAATGAAAAATAATTGCGGCCAAATTTTGATAGGCACCCTAGTGGACATAATAATATCACAGTCTAAAGAAAACGAACGTGTTGATTGATTACCTACAGTCATCTAACGAACGTGTAATGTCAGAGCAATCGTGCGGGGCGTGCGACGCGAGGGACGGAGGGGGCGGTCCCAAGTAGCCCATACAAAAACTGTCATCTACTTGGGACTTAGCGTTAAGGGGTGCGAGATTTAAAATTTCTTTTACTAAGTTTTTGGAAAGATGATATTGAAAAATTTGATGTCAACTTTACTGTTAATATTTTATTCTAATTTTCATTTATTATTATTGTCTGTTATATTTTTCACTTTATGTACATACTTACTTCACTTAAAACGAAAAAATCTTTAAACAAAACTCTAAATATTTTTTTTGTTTGTATGTATATCATATACGGGTTATATTGGACGGAGTTAAAAAGGTATGGATGAATATTAGGATCGGTACATTATAATTGTTAGAATTCTGGCGTAGTGATAGACCGCCCAACTGGAATACTGGTAGATTGATGATAGACTGGTAAATTGTTGATAGGTTGAGATATTTATAGTTTGATAGATTTTTCCACTTTCTGGAGGCTTCCCAGTACCTCAAAGTTTGGTAAAGTGCCCGGAGATGTCAACAGGCTTGCCGCCTGTTACGTGGCCAAAAAGTGACCGGCGAATCTAGGATGTATGCATGAATCCGATTTACCTCTCCCTACCCCTTAGGGGATTTCAGGCGTGATGTTTTTAGGATTTTTATATATGTTCAACGTAAACTGACGCGTTACAAACAACGTAAATAAAAACCAAAAACGTGACAACCTTAATGATTTTTGGTTTTGATGGATGAAAGCGGCATATCGCAAAACTTCAAAGGCGATAAACTATGTACTTATATTGTGATAATATATTCTCTAGATTTTACATATCCGTAAATTTAGGTTTGCACCACATCTGCATGAACGAAATGATTCTGCAGTGGGATCCTAACCTACTAGTAGAAGAGCTTCAGTGACGGACCTCGAAGGTAAACACAAAGTACAGTAAGACATTACTTACTTTTAGCACAGTCTAAAGAAAATAAACGTGTTAATCTTTAAGGATAACTTATGGTAGAGTTTCCAGCAAGGGAGTTTTGTATTACCACGAAGGATATTCAATCCTTCGTGGTAGGTAATACAAAACTCCCTCCATCAAATGACAGGTTAGATTTATTTGAATCAAATCAAATAAAAACGTTTATCTATAATTTGGGATAACGAGAAACCCAACACTGTAATAAAGTGAACAAATTAATGGAGATGTTGCGAGCTCGGCTCTGGTTCGTACATGTCCTCAAAAAATGGGTAAATTAAAGAAGAATCCGAAAAAAATACAATTAATTTATTCAAGAATATATTTTAGAGTTACAACCACATTTAATTCAAACGATTTTATCATTTTCAACAATGTTAAACATGGCGGCGATACAGCCGAAACTTGGGATCAATCAATTTTGATAGTATTTAGAAAATATTACTTTTTCTCCAAGTACTATATAATCAAAATACAATATAAAAAATGAAAATGTCAAAATGACATCGCCCGCCATATTCGCCATGTTGGTTTTGAGTTGCAATTCTAACTGCAAATAATATTTTGTAACTGCAAACAAAGCTAAATAAGTGAAAATATGCAGTAATAAGCGTTTTTATATTGATTTTGCCTGTTTAATGATATTGTGTACAATACATGGCCGGAGGTCCATACATTTTTGCAACATCTCCTTTACTAGCAAAGTATATCTAAACAAAAATAAGTGTAGGTAGAACATTTTTATGCGTTATTAACGCGCTTTTCGGATAATCTTTAATAAGCAACTAAATTATTTAAAACAGATTAGAAATCCAGAGTTCTCAGCATAATTACTTCTTGCATTAATATTACAAGACTAATTACAGCTGTATCTGACTGTCACACCGTCTCCCGTCGAGCTGTCACCTGTCACACTGCCCGTCAAAGTTGCTTTATTAGCGCCACCTAAACTCAGTTTGCAGAGCCAATTATAACTTGGCTATTCTGAATTATCCAACTTACGTCTTAACGGTATTAACACCGTGAAGATGAATAGACGTACTTTAATTCTCTATATATATTGTTGCAATTTCTTTCCCTCGCCTAAAAATTGAATCTTTTGTTGATAACATTTCCAGTAGCCACATCCAAAGTAGAAATATACTCGACCAAAATTTCTACTTACAATAAAAGATACTTTTTTTTTTTTTTTATGTAATGGTCGTGGCATACAACCATGCAGTTCACATTGATGTTAAGTGATGACTGCAGCCTATAGATACCCACATGAAGACCAAGGTCAAAATGCAGATGCGTTACCACTCCTGAGGCCTAAGGTGTTATGCCTCTGTGCCGGAAATTACAGGGCCGTACATTACCACCTGACCGGAACACGATAGTGCTGAACACTACCATTTAGCGGCAAGTATATTAGGTAATGCGGTGGTGCCTACGCCCGCGAGCTCCGTCACTGAAGCTCTACCACCAGTAAAAGTACTTATCATTATTGTGACATAGTTAATGGTACAAATATGTATTTCAATTGAATACAATAGCTTTTTTTTAATCACCGTTTAAAGAACTTGGTCAAAGACTATGACGCTCTATACGTTTGCACGAATTACATTCTTCACTAAAAAAACAATAATCTACGTTAGCTAATTGACAATTGGTATTAAATCATGTTCTTGGTTCTGCTCTGGTCTGTTTAAGATTGGGTCAAGCCTCTTCCGAACAAAGATTCCGGTCCCCCGCAGTTATTACAATAAGCTCTACAAAACTATGTAAAATACAAACTAAAAATATCTTACAAAGAAAAAAATGTCGCATTACTTACGTATTTATGTACGTAACTTCACGCCTGTAATCCCCGAAGGGGTAGGCAGAGGTAAATGCATGCATTCAATCATACATGCAAACATCCACGATTCGCCGGTTACGTTTTGGCCCATGTAACAGGTGGCGAGCCTATTGACATCTCCGGGCACATTACCAAACTTCGAGGTACTGGGAAACTCCCCGAAAATGGAATAGTTCCAATAGAACCAGAGATAAAGTTGACTTCGGTCAGGAATCGAACCTGCGACCTCAGGATAACCACTTTTTCGGTAGCTTAGCGGTAAAGTGGTCGCAGGTTCGATTCCTGCCCGAAGTCATTTTTTTTCCCTTTTTCTTTCATTTCTAAAGTTCACTCGCATATGTTATTGCGAAAAAATGCAATATTACAAATATACAATGAAATAATACAACAAAAGACACATCAAGGAGCATTTTGAAAGTTTTTAATAGTTTGTTGAAAACGCAGGCGAACGGGTGCCGGAAGTGACCGACCGGAAGGCGGGCTACATCTGGCCAGTGACGTCACTCGCCGGAAATACCCCCACTCTTCGCTTCTCATATTGGCAGCCCTATTTTCAAATACGAAATTGAAGGTGGTTTTTATTTAGACGTATGCAATATTATTAAATTTTTGAAATTTCAGGAAAAATTTAATTTGTAAAATAATTTTGTTTGATGGTTAAATAAAGTAGTAAGTATGATAATGACTCGGCTGATAAAGCTCCATCGTATTGCCTAAACTGTCTGCTGTTATATGGCAGTTTTCAGCGCTTCCGTATCATGGTAACATAGTAATGGTTGAGCTCTGCAATTCTGGCATAGAAGCAAAGTGCCTTACGCCACAGAATACTTCAAATCAAAAATTCCAGAATCAGAAACTCATTTATTCATTTAGGGTGACAGGCACCTTTCATGACACGTCAAAAACAAACAAAATGAATTGTGAATAACAATTGATATACATGTCAAACAAAATAAAAAATATATATATAGTCAAGAATATCTCTAAGTTAAAACTAAGTATAATATAAGGTTGGGGAAAAAGTTTCTTCGCATTTTTTAAGATAATTCAAAACATTTTTTAATATAGTTTATTTAAATTTAACTAAAGTATGTATGTACCATTTTGTTCGATAACCTTTTGCCATCTTGTAGGTAGGGACATGATCCCATTGCTATAACAATTTTGGGACTTCTCATCAAAATACCGCGACAAGTGGATTTGGCAGTCCTCTCGTGATGTTAACCTAACATTGCATAAAGAATTCTGAAGAGACCGAAACAGGTGAAAATCTGAAGGTGCAAGGTTAGGACTATACGGCGGATGCATTAACACCTCCCAGCCAAATTCTCTTAATTTTTGCTGAGTGGCTATAGATGTGTGAGGTCTAGCGTTATCATGATGAAACACCACACCCCTTCTGTTGATCAATTCCGGCCGCTTTCTCTCAACTTCTTGCTTTAATCTCATCAGTTGTTCGCAGTCGAGTTCAGAATCGATAGTCCTGCCTGGTAATAGCTCATAATGAATAATGCCCTTCCAATCCCACCACACACAACATCACCTTATTGCGAGTTAACCCGAGTTTCGCCACAGTCTGTGAAGCCTGACCGGCCTTTGACCACGACCTTTTTCGCACGTTCTTGTCGTACGTGATCCACTTTTCATCACCAAAAATCAAAGAAGAGAGTCATTCTTTGTCATTCACCGACAGAGAAATACCTACAGAAAAATAAATTCTTCATAAAAACTTTAATTTGTTCAATCGAATGAAATATTTATTTATTTATCACCACAATAACTTTAATAACTACACAGCTTAACATATTATACTAATATCGAAAAGTTGTGAGTTATTCTTAAAGTAAATTGTGGGAGACTTTACAGCTGATGACTGCAGCTATACGCTATTGGCATACACACACACAAAGACCAGAGGTTCAAATGCAGATGCGTTACCACTTTTGAGGCCTAAGGTGTTATTTATTTATTTATTTATTTAAACTTTAATGCACATTTAGGTACATTAGGCGGACTTAATGCCATAAGGCATTCTCTACCAGTCGACCTAGTGGTAGTGGATCCATATTGTGGGGAAACAGAAATCATAGGAAAAAAAAAAAAAAATAAACAAATTACTTAATGGGAGCTTACAGACAAATTACATAATGATATACACACACATATATATATATATAAATATAAACATAGTTCATATATAGGAATAAAATATACACATAAATAAATAAGATTGAATAAATACAGTAGTATGAATAAATAAGCAAATATATACTTTATGTTATGCCTCTGTGCCGGAAATTACAGGGCCGTACATTACCACCTGACGGAAACACGATTGTGCTGAACACTACCATTTAGCGGCAAGTATATAACTGCAAGTAAGATATGCGACCCAGCCTTAATTAACTACCTAAGGCACTGTCTACGGAAGAAACCCCAACAACTCGAATATCCATACAACATTATCGCAGGCCTATAAAATTCCCGTCACGTAGCGACTAGGAGATCAAATGTCGTGATTTTCTCTCAATGTGACACTTCTTTACCGTTATTACTCTGTGAGTCTGCTGCTTTCAATGCGAACATACTTAGATTATTTATGTTAGATTTTTAAAAATAATACTGGTTGTTTTTTTTTGGGTGCGTATTGCGAGATGTTATAACAAAATATCTAATTTCAACGTTCACAACAACGTGGTAGAGCTCCAGTGACGGAGCTCGCGGGCGTAGGCACCACCGCATTACCTAATATACTTGCCGCTAAATGGTAGTGTTCATCACTATCGTGTTCCGGTCAGGTGGTAATGTACGGCCCTGTAATTTCCGGCACAGAGGCATAACACCTAATGTCTCAAGAGTGGCAGCGCATCTGCATTTTGACCTCTGGTCATTGTGTGGTTGTCTATAGGCTGCAGTCATCACTTAACATCAATGTGAACTGCATGCTTGTTTGCCACTTTTATTACATAATAAAAAAAAAAAAAAAAAAAAAAAAAAATCGTATAACAACAACATCTCTGTTTTCATAAGGTATAAGGTTCAATTGGAAAAATGTTTATTTTATATAATGTCAAGTTATATGACACTCACGAGGACTAATTTCAATTCGTATAACGTACATATCAATTACAATGTATTAAGTTAAGTTGTTGATGTTTATTAACAATTAATTAACAATTGATTATCAATTAATGTTTATTAACATCTTAGAACTTAATAATAATGTTTATTTTATAGACATTTTGGGCAAAATGGATCATATTAGCGTCAAAAACACTATTATCGATTAGGTTATGTTAGAACTGCGATCCCCAAACCGACACGCTGTCACAATGTAAATAATTCAAAAAGGGGTAGGCAGAGGTAAATGCATGCATTTAATCATACAGGCAAATACCCACGACTCGCCGGTTACGTTTTGGCCCATGTAACAGGTGGCGAACCTGTTGCCATCTCCGGGCACATTACCAAACTCCGGGGTACTGGGAAACTTCCAGAAAATGGAAAAATCCCAATAGAAGCAGAGATAAAGGATTTTAGACCGTTATCTCTAATATCCCCCGACCCGGGAATCGAACCCAGGATCTCCAGCGTAATAGTAGTGGCCTGCTGCCACTACGCTACTGAGGCAGTTAAATTATTCAAATGTTATAAAATGAATTATTATGAACGTTACATATACATTTTAATCGTTATATAAATTGAAACTATATTTGAATGCCTTTGTTATTCATAAAATTATATTTTTGTAAATAAGTCTTTCAATTGTTATATACAGTGTACGTTATACATAACTTATTTATATAATACGAGTTATAGCTGACCCGGCAAGCTTCGTATTGCCTCAGAATAAAAAGATGACATGTGTCAAAGGTTTGATAGATACGGACTATTTGTATGGGGAAATGAAATGGTGGTTTTTCCCCTTCAATTTCTTCATATTTTCTTACCTTTTAAACATGCCCTGGACTTCCAAAAATCATTCAAAATCAATATGAGCCAAATCGGTCCAGCCATTCACGCGTGATACCGTGACCAAGGAAAACGGGTTGCATTTTTATATATATATATATATATATATATATATATATATATATATATATATATATATATGAGCGCATAGGTAGTCAGTGTTATTTGATGAGTTTTTATATCTCGTATTACTTACCCGTTTTTTTCACACATCTACAGTTAAGAACAACGACATCCACATTGGAAATCTCACTATTATAAACAGTAAAAATATTAAGTTTTAGTTTCAATAACTTAGTTTACAAGTTTCAAACAGACCCCTAAAACTTTGGTCCCAAAGAAATTCCCGTCACGTAGCGACTAGAAGATCCAATTTCGTGATTTTATTTATTTATTTATTTATTCTTTTATGTATGCACAGAAATTATACATAAGGCGGACTTAACGCCACTAGGCGTTTTCTACCAGTCAACCTTCGGGTAGTGAGGATATCGACGAAGTAGGTGCAGCAATGGTACAAAAGTGAAAATATGAGGGACAGCTAAAAATATTATCATTAATCAAATAATATATTTATATACCTACATATAATAGTAAACATACACAAAATATAAGTATTTATATTTAAAATAGATATGTACCTATAAATAGTTACGTTGCTGAATTAAAATATATATACTAATACATACTAATATATAATATTACATACATGGACTAATATACAGTAAACCTATACAAAAAAAATGTCTACATATATATATCACAATAATAAATAATAGAATGTCAGACTTGCGAAACTACTAGCCAACCGCATTGAGATAAAGTTCCCGAACTTGCCGCTTAAATGAGTACTTGCAGGTTGATTTCCTGATATTCACGGGAAGCGCGTTCCAAAGTTTTATTGCCGAAACAGTATATGAGTTAGAAATAAAACAAGTGTTGTGAAGAGGAATACCAAGGGTAAGATTTTCCGAAGAACGGAGATTAAGGTTATGTGAGATGCCCAGTTTTTGAAAATGTATACTAAGATAATTGGGAGAACATGGATCATTAATAACGTTGAACAGTAAGGAAAGTGTCCTGACAGATCTTCTCTGGCGGATTGTAAGCCATTTTAATTTGGAGCGAAATGATGAAATGTGATCGAATTTGCGGAGACCAAAAATGAAACGAATGCAGTTATTGAGAAGTCGATCCAATTTGTTCAAGTGCACATGGGATAAGTCAGAACAGCAAACGTCTGCATAGTCAATAACGGGCAATATAAGAGCTTGAACCAGAAGTTTTTTGGTACTGGGTGGCAAAAAGTTTTTAAACCTGTATAAGGACCGCAGCGAAGATGTTACAATATTGCTTACATTGCTAATTTGTTTATTCCAACTCAGAGTGGAATCAAGGTAAAGGCCTAAATCTTTGACAGATGGCGAGAAAGGAATAAACAACCCGTTGTATAATATCGGCGGTAAAGCAAACATGTCAATCTTATTAATAAAATACTTACTGCCCAAAATAATGGCTTGACACTTAGAAATGTTAACCGTAATTCCATAGTCATGGCACCATTGAGATATAATTTCCAAATTGCTATTAATAATTGAAATAGACTGCTCTAAATTCTTTGAATCCGATTGAGAATATAGCTGCAAGTCGTCGGCATACAGATGGTAAGAGCAATTGAGTCTGATAGTAAGAGAGTTTATAAATAGAGAAAATAATAAGGGAGAAAGTATAGCGCCCTGTGGTACACCAGAGCATAAATCGCACCAATCGGATTTATTCCGATCAACACGAACAGCTTGCTGGCGACCACGAAGATAAGAAGAAAACCAATCCTGAACTATAGATGAAGCGCCAGTTTGTCGGATGGTAGCAATTAAAACATCATGGTCAACGGTGTTAAAAGCGTTGGAAAAATCAATAAGTACTAATACCGTCAGCTGAGAATTTTCCATTCCAACTCTCACGTCGTCAGTGATTTTAACTAAGGCTGTAGTCGTGCTGTGGCCTGGCCGAAAGCCAGACTGGTATTGAGAAACAAGACTGTGACTAAAAATATGCCGCGCGAACTGCTTGTGGACAGCGGCTTCCAGAACCTTAGATAGGAACGGTAAAATGGATATCGGTCGAAAATGATTTACTAAACAGGGGTTAGAAATCTTAGGAAGTGGAGTAACATAAGCTTTGCGCCAGATTAAAGGGAAAGACCCTGTTTGTAGAGAATAATTGATAATGTGAGTGAAAGAGGGAAGTACGTAATCTAAAACAAGGAAAATCATAGTTCTAATCACGTCATCACAGCCCGTGGCTTTCGATTTAATGGACGCCATTATCTTTCTGACTTCATCTATAGTTATAGGAGAAAATGCGAATGAATATGGTACTGGCGAGGAAGTTATTTTATAGAGAGTTTGAGATTTAATTTGTTGATCAAGAACTGGGGTGGATGCAAAATATTGATTAAGAAGGTTTAAGGACAAGTTAGAAGATACAGAGCTTAGTTGTGATTTAGATAAGCCAAGAGATTTCAAAAACTTCCATAAGTCAGCCGGGGAACAGTCTAAGACATTTTGATAAATATAGTGGCGCTTACCATCTGATTGCAACGATTACGAGCGAGTTTGTATAAAGCCCAATTATCTTCGCTGCGCTCTTTACGATATTTCCGGAAGGCCTTGTCTCTACGAGACATGGCCATACGAACCCCCCTGGTGATCCACGGCGCAGGCGGCCGCTTTACACGAACAGCCCGCAACGGAGCATGAGTATCAAATAATTTTAAAATATGTCCGTTAAAAATTGAAATTTTGTCGTCGATAGAAGTTTTTTGTTCTATTATATTCCAGTCCAAGGCATGAGCATCTGAATTGAGCTTATCAGGATTTTCTCTCAATGTCACACTTTTTTACCGTTTTTGTTTGTGGGGGTGTTGTTAGACTGAGTTTCACTGCAAAAATATGTAAAATAGGGATTAAAAAAAAAAACTTATTTCAGTATTAGTCGGCTGTGCGAAACGGCCACAGGCCTTCGGAGGATACGTTAAGCCGTCGGTCCCGGTTGCTTTCGATAGATAGCAGTCGTTAAACCTTGTCGTACGGATTGAAAACATCCGACAGCGGGTTGGCCACTAACTCGCATTGGAGCGTCGTGGTGGAATGAGCTCGAGGGAAAAAAAGGGGAAAGACTTGTGCGAAGCAGTGGGACGTAACAGTGGTTGTTGCCACCTTCTATACGAAACAGATCTCTAAAATTTTGGCCCCAAGCAAATCCCGCCACGTAGCGACTCGGAGATCAAATGTCGTGACTTTCTCTCAATACGATACTTCTTTACCGTTATCACTTTGTTAAACTGAGTTTCACTGCGAAAATATGTAGAGTATTTAACTTTTTTTTTTTCTTTCAGCACTACTTACTTTTACTGGTGGTAGAGCTCCAGTGACGGCGCTCGCGGGCGTAGGCACCACCGCATTACCTAATATACTTGCCGCTAAATGGTAGTGTTCAGGACTATCGTGTTCCGGTCAGTTGGTAATGTACGGCCCTGTAATTTCCGGCACAGAGGCATAACACCTTAGGCCTTAGGAGTGGTAACGCATCTGCATTTTGATCTTGGTTTTTGTGTGTTTGTGTCTATAGGCTGCAGTCATCACTTAACATCAATGTGAACATGCTTATGTAAACTGATCCTTACTAACTTAGTTGGCGAATAAAGAATTGAATTGATTTTAAAAATATTAAACTCTGTGAGAATATTTTGTCAAAAAAAAAAACAATGTCGATGGATATCTCTAAAATGTCAAGTTCTATACAGATTCACGTCACGTAGCGCCTTGGAGGTCAATTGTCGCGATTCTCTAAATGTGACACTTTTTTTAATACTTTGTGAGAGTCGTGATAATTTGTTTCACAGAGGCAAAACCACTTAGGCCTCAGCGGTGCCAATACAGCTATATTTTAACCACTGATTTTTGTGAATGTTAGGTTAGGTACTCGTATCTTATTGCACTGAGTTTAAATACAAAGATACGCAATAATGTTATTGGATCTCTTAAATTATATTCATAGATTATATTATTATGTTTTCTCACATTAATAAATGGCAAACACCCAAAAAGGGTGTTTGCCATTTATTAATGTTACGGACAATTTGCGAACTTCAACTTTCATGTAAGGTCCCGTTTGTGGGGTATGTGTCAACACGCACGTTCACACGACAATCATTTTGCAGTATCGCTACGTTAGGTTTGTGAGTAAAGCAAAGTAATGTAGTAAAAGTGAAACGTATATCGTGATATCTAAAGTTTGTCGATCTATAACTAAATATTAAGAATTGCAACAAAAACCACAAAGCCTATTAAATGTTACAACATATCAATAGCAACTTTGTCGTAGTTAAACATTCCCACCACGTATCGACTTGAAGATGAAACGTGGTTATTTTCTCTCAACGCCGCTTCTTTACCTTTATTACTCTGTGGGTGTGCCATTCCACTAAGAACTGCAAAAATACGCGATGTCACGACTTTTGGGAATTAAATTGTTAAGTCAGGTTAAAACATTCGCTATAACTTTTTATAGGTCTGATTTTCATGTAAGCTAAATTTGTACCAGCGACTTTTGGAGCAATAAACCTACTTGAAATCTTTTGTAATTTATTTTGCAGTTTACAAACTGACAAATGTCACCTCAGTCTGCCCGAGAACCACGGAATTTGAAATGTGACCGAAACGTCGGGTTGATTTTAAATATGTTTTTTTAAAGATGGAATCGTGGTTATTTTCTCTCGACTTTGCTTTTTTACCGTTATTACTCTGTGGATGTGCCAAGTATATAGTGATCTGTGATGTGCCATTCTACTCAGAACTGCGAGATTACGCAGTATCTTGACTTTTGAAAACGAAGTTGTTAGGTATTTAGCCAGGTTAAAACATTTAATATTTCTTTTTATTATAAATATGTTGATTAACTGACTTCGATTCAACGACTTTTGTTAAAATATATTTGAAATCTTTTGCGTATTTTTTACGTGATTACGTCATAAGAAAACATCCACCAAAAGCCGAACGCTTAGGCCGATTGTGCCTGTCTATCACTAGCAAGATCGGTTCAGACGGACCGTGACACATTTTCGGGCATGCAGCGGCGTTTAGGCTGCCTGTTCATTGACGCATAGCGAGGCGGCGGAGATGAGCGAGCGGTCTTGCGGACTTTGTCTGTCCATTGACGCGGAGCGAGACAGCGGTGTGGAGCCAGCGAGTATGCGGAGCGAACTTGCGGACTGTGCGAGTTTACGCGACGAGTCATAGCAGAGGGCGGCGTGGTGGACGATCAGTTCAGTTGTGCGCGAGATATTATACGTTCCGCCGCCTCGCACAGCCGCCTCGCACAGCTGCCTCGCACCGCGTCAATGGATAGGCAGCCTTATTGTTTTAAAAGACGTTATCACGTTAAAAAAAATGTTCCTTTTTACTATGTTGATTAATAAATTTATCTGCTACTTTATATATCTTCAGAGATTAAGTGTGATTTGTAGTCGAAATCTAAATTTTATTTAATTATTGCATTTGCATTCCAGATATCGATTAAGTCTTCACTAGTCTATCAATGTAGTGACATCAGAGTCTAACACAAAATCACGTCACGTAACGATTAAGAGAATGGCATCATTTTCTCTGAATAAGCCGTTACCGTTATTACTCTGTGTGCGTATGTACGTACATATACAGTGCTCATCAAGAAATAATGTACATCGAACCTATAAAAGAGACAATCGCTAATTTCGGCTTCATAGAGCGTTAACTCTGCTGCACACTGCCTACGTAAGTATCCGTAGTCCGGTATTAGTCAAAACTTGATCAAAATGGTCGACAAATGTCAAATAGGTAAGGTGCGAAAGACATAACGCTCTACAGATCCGAAATAAGCCGACGTCTCTTCCTGAGGTCGATGTGCATTATTTCTTGTTGGATACTGTACACACACATATTATTATATTGCGTTTCACTGTGGAAATACTTACTCTCTTGAGTCATAACCCTTATTCATACTTTGGATACGTTTTAGCAATTCTTTGTTTTTGTCGCATTGCCAATTGCGTAAAATGGATAGCGTGAAAAGAGAAATTAGCAACTTTTTAGCTAAAATACGTTTATGAATAAGGGGCCTTGGCTTTAGAGAAGTTCTGCAGGACAGTCTACTGGTGGTAAAGTTCCAGTGTAGGAGCTCTTTGGCGCAAACACCACCGTATTACCTAATCTATTTGCCGCCAAATGGTAGTGTTCAGCACTGTCGTGTACCGGTATATGGTATAAATATGAACCCGTAATAACTATCACAGGGACAAAACTGACAAAAATATTTTTTTTTCCAAAAAAAAAAAATGTTTCCAAATTGGTTTATTTTCCTGTAGCAATAACAAAAAATATGTAACAACCAGCACTGATTAGATTATCTAGTAAAAAAAGTTAGGCGACGTCGCTCCGGGCTGGGCGCTTTAGTTAGGAAAAAGTTTTTGAAGCTACTTTAGTGTGGACAGACTCCTAACAAGATGTTTTACGTTTTCAATATGATTTCAAATACAATTTTAAAAGCCCTTTTAGAGTATCGATTTTTTTAATCTACTTTAATTTTTTTCTATGCCGTGATTATTTTACCAACATTGCCTGGAAGTAAGCAATATGAATGCAAGGAAAGAAATGATTTTTCAGTCAGACAATAGGTTCACCTATCTAAAGAAAGTAGCTCGAATCAAAATATCTTTTACTAGTCAATACAATACCAGTAAAAGCCATACTTGAAGGTCATATTCTTATCTAAGCTGTTATTCTTCTGAACTAGAAATTACAGGGCCGTATAATTACCCCTTGGCCGAAACACGACATGGCACACATGGCAGTGATCAGCGCATCACTGCCATTTACCGGAAAGTAAAGAAAGTAATGCTTTAGTGCCTCCACCCGGGAGCTCCTTCATTAGAGCCCTACAACCTGTGAAAAGTTTGCCTATATCTACCAGTAAAATACACTTTAATATCACACACACAGAGTCCATTTTAATTCAGTAAATGTCAACGTACTTTACCAGTCTTCAACTTAGCAAACCTATAATCTAAATCCACTTGTTAAACTCATCGATAAGCTCACAGATTAAAAGTTGCGGTGCAAAGTTGTCATTGGCTCTTCACCAAACTAAGCGACTTTCAGTGTGTAATGCAACACAGAGCTGCCCAATAATTCGGTAACACTTGGCATATTCCATTTATGTGTAGAGGCGACATTAGTTGAGAAATGCGGTACTTATTTTTTAACATAAAGATTGTTCTTCCTTACGAAAATAGTACTTCCTACAGGAAACTACAAAAGTGTACAATTGTTTTAGTAACTAACTGTGCCCGCGACTTCGTTCGCGTGGAATAGTGATTTTGGACAGCATAATTCTGGTTTGCATTAATACTTCTCTGTAGATTAACGCCACTAATGCCACCAAAACCGCCCACGCTACCATTATGCCCCCGATATCGGTCGCCAATACCTTTCGTAATAAATATTAAACGTTTTTACTGGTGGTAGAGCTCTAGTGATGGAGCTCGCGGGCGTAGGCACCACTGCATTACCTAATATACTTGCTGCTAAATGGTAGTGTTCAGCACTATCGTGTTCCGGTCAGGTGGTAATGTACGGCCCTGTAATTTCCGGCACAGAGACATAACATCTTAGGCCTCAGGAGTGGTAACGCATCTGTATTTTGACCTCGGTCTTAGTGTAAGTGTCTATAGGCTGCAGTCATCACTTAACATCGATGTGAACAGCAAGCTTGTTAACCACTTCCAATACATATAAAAAAAATAAAGAAAGGCCCTATGTGTATGAGAATATCAGTGTGAAAATGAAAAAAAGCGTGCGCCAATGGTTTGGGTACGTAGAAATAATATCGATTGAGTAAATAACAAAACAGATAAACAATTCGAATAAAGATGGACCAATCAAGATTTGACCACCTTTATTTCTCTGGCTCAGGCCAAAATAGGCCAAAAGTGACCTCCCTCAGTTGTTTCGAGTAACTTCTTTTCTACTCTGTCTTCGTCTTGCGTCATGTACCATATTGGTGGCAGGGAAAGAAAATAATAGGGCAAAAAAAAAATACAAAACAAACAAATAGGGCTAAAAAGCTAAACAAAAAAAATAATTAAAAAAAAAAACAGTAAGTATAAAGATCACGCCCCCGACGCTTCGGGGGCAGATAGGCCCAGGGAACGAGGCCTTCCTCGTACCCCGAACCATCCTCTTCCTCTGTTACGCTTCACGTGCGGTGGGAGGGATGATGATTATTCGATCGAAACCGGGTATAGCGCACTACGCTGACGTCCATGGCCAACTTTTTATCCAGACGTGGGGTAAATACTAACTGTTTTCGCTAATAGTACAAACATCAACATACTCCTTTCCTACTTTTACTAAATAAATTTTCATTGTTAATTGGATATTTGGATAGATTCGAATTTGAAAACATTTTTTTAACATATCCCTTAGAGATTTTACTATCTGTTGTATAAGGCATTTAAATAGTGTTATAAAATAATAAGATAGTTTCCAGTTGAGTATATATTTACAAGTGACAATACACAACGTTGCTATGTTACACATATCGTCATCTTATTCTAAGTTTAATAATAAGTAGGTAATATACCATGTAGGTATTATACTACATTACTCCCCCATTTACAAAGCCAAACGTTTCGTACGAATTCTTTCTGATCGGCGAGGAGCGGGGGTAGTGTTGGCACTACTCTGTAGCGGCAAAGACTCGAATGCTGCAGCCTGTGTAGTCAGCGGCAAAGACTCGAAAGCTACAGCCTGTGTAGTCCCTTCAGATCTCGACAATGGAGTCGTTATAGTTGTAGAGCCACGATTTGGCTCTTTCTGTGTACAACTGCTCTGCGGCTCCGCAGGCTGTGTAGCTGATGTTCCTTGATACGATGTGTTATCTTCAAAACGAACTAATCGTGGCCTTAGCTGTTCCACATGTTTCTTTTTTGTCTTCCCATTTTCTAAAACCTCGTATGAATAAATACCTGTTCTTTTCTTAATAATACCTGGTTCTGAACCTCTTTCAGTTGGTCGATTTATCCAAACGTTATCACCTGGTTGATAATCTGATATAACATTTTTGCTATTAGCATTTAGCTCTTGGAACAAACGAGCTTTTTCCAAATTTTCGCTGACGTTTGGTTTTAATAGATCAAAAATGGTTCGCATCCTCCTCCCGAACATCAATTCAAATGGAGTTCGATTTGTTGAATGCCGTGGAGTACAGCGGTATGCTCTTAAAAATTTGTTCAGCCGATGATGTACATCGTGTTTGCCATCTGCTGCTAACATTCTTTCTTTAAATGTGCGCACTGCACGTTCTGCCAGCCCATTTGTTCTAGGATGATACGGTGTACTTTTTATATGTGTGATGTTCTGATCTTTACAGTAATCCTTAAAATCATCTGATGTGAATTGTGGCCCATTATCACTTACTATATATCGTGGTAAACCAAATGTTGTAAAAATTTTATCTAATTGATTGATCGTTGCAGTAGTTGTGGTGGTTTTCATCGGTATAACCTCCAGCCACTTGGTGTAAGCGTCTATTACTATAAGCCACATGAAACCGAAAATAGGACCTGCAAAGTCTATATGTAGGCGATGCCAGGGTTCTGGGGGCACTCCCCATGGATAAACTGGTGCTTCCTTTGTATTCTTTCGTGACTTTTGACAATACTCGCTGGGAGAACTTTTCAGTCATCCTCGTCGCCAATTATGTTGTATAAGGCATTTAAATAGTGTTATAAAATAATAAGATAGTTTCCAGTTGAGTATATATTTACAAGTGACAATACACAACGTTGCTATGTTACACATATCGTCATCTTATTCTAAGTTTAATAATAAGTAGGTAATATACCATGTAGGTATTATACTACACTATCCATATCCACAAATGCAGTATAATAAATAGCTGTCATTACCCTCAGTTGTCTCGAGTCAGATCTATTCAACATTGTATACTCTTTGTCTAGCCTCACGTGCTATATCCCGGAATCGGCTGACGTCATCGATCAATTTTCTTGACTATGCGTTCAGTGATGGTGTCATCACTGACATGAACATAAGTAAGTACTAAGCTTTTTTTTTTACTTTCATGACATTAATATTTATCTACTTCTGCTCCACGTTTCTCGTTTAGGCCTACTTTCTAATTTAGAAATAATCATATGTGTAAATTTATCTGGAAATATATTTTTTTCAATAATACTTTTTTACATTTTTCTTTTCTTTCATCTTCAATCCAATATCACAAATACCTGTCATTACCCTCAATTGTCTCAAGTCAGTTCTATTCTACGTTGTCTACTCTTTGTCCAACATCACGTGCCATATTGGCGGAATGGGCGGCACGTCGCGCTGACGTCGTCGGCCAACTTTCTTGATTATCAACACGTGGGGTGAATCCTTACTGCGTTCACTAATCATAACGCTTGTCGTTGATTGTACACGAGTGTTGTTAATGATGAGCCAATGGTTATAGAGATATATCATATTTTATTGGGTATAATATATTTATGATATTTGTTAAAGGTTTTGGATCTTTATATGGGATGGGTGATGTATAAATATCTAAATATTGTGTTCAGTTGAAAAATGATTTGTTTGTGTGTATTGATAAGGCTTTTAAGAACTATAAAATACAACGAAGAAAAATATTGTTCATCATTAAAATTAAATGTCAGTGGGGTATGTTTTAACCACATGTTAATCTTAAGAACTTTGCAAAGTTCTACAGTTATATTAACAAAAGATTCAATCGTATTTACAACTATAGTGATGATTCCTATCGTACTAAAAATATTTAGAAACAATTACACTTTCTTGGTGTAGTTTAAAGACTTGTAACACCTTTCTGTTATTATTATTGAAAAAGAACAAACAATTAGTACAAAAGTTTAAAATTGAATAGTATCAAACACCTCTATTGTTCCTAATAATAAACAATTTATAAATCTATAAACAATCTATAAATATGAAATCAATTGCTGTTCATTAATCTCCCTAAAACTCGAGAACGAACTTATCTAATTTTGAAGTTCATAAACGATTTAAAAGGTGAGAAAATATGAAAAAAAGTAAGGGAAGTAGTAAGAACAACAATTTTATTTTCTCATACTAATAGTCCGTACCTATCAAACCTTTGAAACATTATTTAATTCTGAGGCAATACGAAGTACGCCGGATCAGCTAGTAATAAATAATCAAGTCTGCACCAAATAGATTCCAATTGAGTATAAATGGCTGAATCTTGTCGTGGAAACAACATCATTCCAAGTAGTTAAAATAGTGACAATAAAATTATGCACCAAGAGAACCGAGTCGAAACAAAAAGTGTCATAATAAAGACGCGTCACAAACAATTTTCGAGAGTAACGCCCCGCAGTAAATCAAAAAGTATTTAAGGGTCCATTTGACTCACTAATGTGTTCACAGTATGTTAATAGCTGGGGTCTACGATTTATGTATTGTTAACTAACAAAACGTTTTTGTTAATTGCTATGATGGCAGTCAAGGGTATAACATAATTTTTGTTGACTATAATGTCGTAATAAACCTAGGCAAGATGGTATTTTATTTCACGAAATTTGCAAACAATCATATAGTTCGCAATGAGTAGTCACTTTTCATTGGTGGTAGAGTTCCAGTGTAGGAGCTCGAGGGCGTAGGCACTACTGCATTACTAGATCAATCTGCCGCTAAATGGTAGTGTTCAGCGCTATCGTGTTCCGGTTAAATGGTAATATACGGCTTCGTTATAACTTATCATAGAGACATATCAACTAAGGTCTCAAGGTGGCAACGCATCTCCATTTTGAACTCTGGACTTAGTGTACGTGTCTGTAGGCTGCAGTGATCACTTAACATCAATGCGAACTGCATGCTTGTTTGCTACCTTCATTACATATAAAAGTCTCTACCTAAATGGCTCTAGAAATTAGAGATTTCAAATATTTCAATTTAGTTGCGTTGCTGCTTCTGACGCTGTAGCTGAAAACGTGAAATTGGTGCTGAACATACTCTCAACTTATGAAAACAGAAATACAATTTTTCTTTCATTACTCTTGACTAGCTGACTCGGCAAACTTCGTATTGCCTCAGAATGAAATAATGTGTCAAAGGTTTGATATATACGGATTATTTGTATGGGCAAATGAAATTGTGTTACTATTCCTCTTCAATTTCTTCATATTTTCTTTCCTTTTAAACCTTCTCTGGACTACCAAAAATCATTCAAAACCAAAATATGCCTAAATCGGTACAGCCGTTTGCGAGTTTAAGCGAGAATAACGAACAGCAATTGATTTTTATATATATAAATTATAAAGAGTTTAAATACTATTTATACTACTACTACTGTACTACTGTTCATATTTGTGCGCGCATGGCCCCGCGTCTGGTGTAGATCGTAAGCGATCCACTCGGCAAAGCACTACGGGCGCGGTCGGGTATTGTGATGGCTGACCGCTATAGGCAAATTAAATGCGCGTTTCCTTGCTTCGGAGGGCACGTTAAGCCGTCACTCCCGGTTGCTATCGATAGATATCAGTCGTTAAACCTTGTCGGAGGCCTTATGGTTTGAAAACATCCGACAGTGGGTTGGCCACTAACCCACCCACTTCCACCAATCCGCATTGGAGCAGCGTGCTGGAGTAAGCTCCAGGTCTCCCCCAAAAGGGGAGAGACTCGTGCCCAGCAGTAGGACGTATTATGGGTTGCGATTATTAAATGACCACTACCGATTATTAATACACCACTTACTGGTGGTAGAGCTCCAGTGACGGAGCTCGCGGGCGTATGTACCACCGCATTACCTAACATACTTGCCGCTAAATGGTAGTGTTCAGCACTGTCGTTTTCCGGTCAGGTGGGTGCGTTACCACTCCTGAGGCCTCAGGTGTTATGCCTCAGGAGTGGTAACGCATCTGCATTTTGACCTTGGTCTTTTTGTGGGTGTCTATAGGCTGCAGTCATCACTTAACATCATTGTGAACTACATGCTTGATTGCCACATCCATAGCATAAAAAACTGTAACACCTCAAGATAAAATTAGTAACTTTTGTGTTAATCCTGAACGCTACGCAAGACGTTTGCGAAATAGATGGAGGTAGCTGCACATAATATTTTTTCAAACTGCTGTCAGACAAATGTCACCTCAGTCTGCCCGAGACCACGAAAGCTGAAAAGCGACCGAAACGTCGGGTTCGATTTTAAATAATCATTTTAGTTTAATATACGCGAGTTAAATCCGAAAACTAGTTTTATTTCAACGAATATTCTTTTAGCCATGTACTAAAAGATCCAACGAGTTGGTTTAAAACTAAACAATTAATTAAGGAGAAACAAAATGTCATTAGAAACTTTCAAAGCTTAAAAACAGACGGCAAATCTCAAAGGCGGAGTTTTTGAAGTACTAATATTATTAAATTGTGAATTCGGAATAAGTCCCCTCGACGGTATATGTATGTATGGATTCTATTTTGTTTAGAATGGAGCTTGCTAAGTTTGAAGTGATTCAAAATTTGTACTAACTGAATATTATTTAGATTTTAGAAACAAAAGAAAATATAGACACAAAATCATTCAGGACTGTTATCACTGAAGGTACTTATTGCAATCATAATTGTAAAAGTAAATAATCAGATAAAAGTTTATTATTTTTTGTGATTCATTCACTTAAAAAAAGGTTTCAACGCTATACCCCATTCACACTCTCCACGAGGCTACACGAGGGAATGTGAGTGTGAGTACGAGAGTGTGTACAGTGACCTCGTGTCCCCTCGTCTCGCCTAGCTGTCGCTCCGCTTTGTGAGGCAAGTATAAATAAATAGAGAGTATCATCTACACTCTAGCTGGCCTACACCCGTAAAGACTCGTGCCGCGAGTCTCTAGGAGGCGCCTAGCGAGTGTCTGGATGGGGCATAAAAAATACAGATCATCTTTACTTTCTTGTTCACTACTTTTTTTTGTTGAAAAATACAAACATATACATGATAAACGAAATTCTACTTCTATCTAACGCAGCGAAACTACAATCACATCAGGAAAATCAAATCAACGATATCAGATTTATTATCCTCTGCATATAACCTCTTACATTAAAACCAGACCCCAAAATTATCAAGCTAAAGGACGGTCGCAAAGGACCAATAAATAATTTAAAATACCCTCATATTTTAAGTTTTAAATTACAAATTAATTACAATATAGATGGGTGAGGTCATGAAAAACACGAAGCGGGGAGCAAGTCAGTTCATTAGCATGCAAATTCTGGCCGGAGTCTGTTGCTGGCGTACCGCATGATACAATTATTACAATTTCTTGTAATATGCTAACAAGGCTGTACAGACGTCGTCTTAGCTGCTGGAGCCAATGTTTGCCCAAATTTATCACATTTCGTATATGCCTGAGGATTGTGTCTTTAAAAAAAATGGCAGTGCGAGTTAGACTAGCGCACGAAGGGTTCCGTATTGTGAAAATGAAAATTAAAAAAAAAACGTATTTATGAAAAAAGGCAACGAAATCGTTTTCTTGTGAAAATGAAAATGTAAATAAAATAACAAATTTGAAAAAAAGGCAAAAAAATCGTTTTCTGTATAGATAATTATGTTAATCTATACTTATAATAAAACTGTAGAAGTGTTAATTCTGTACATTAAAAATATTGAAAAAATAAATACCAGGGGATGTTACTAGATCGATACCAAACCCAAATATGTAATTAGAAAAAATTTTGTCTGTCTGTTTGTTCAAGCATCACAGAAAAACTACCAGTCCGATTACAATGACACTTAGTATGAATATATTTTAACCTTAAGCGCACAACACTGGGTACTTTTTATCCCGGAATTTTGTCTATTTGTCTGTGTGTTTGTGCACGCTAATATCAGAAACGGCTTATCCGATTTGCAAGTTTCACTAATATATTGTGGTAAGTTTCACTTAACATTTAGTGTTTGTTTCATTTAAATCGGTTCAGAAAAAAAAAAGTTATGTCAATTTAAAGAATCATATCGAATATAATATTTTTAACTAACTTCTGTATCTTAGTTCTATCTTTTAGGGGGTTTCGTACCTAAAAGGTAAAAACGGACCCTATGGATTACTAATTCTCCGCTGTCTGTCTGTCCATCCGCATAGTGATAGCTAGAAAGCTAACATTTTCACAAATGTATGTATTTCTGATACCGCTATAAAGACAAAATCAAAAAATGAAGAAAAAATCTAATAAATTATTTTAAAATAAAAAAAAACCGCCTTCAAAAAAAATTTAAAACTGAATAGATAAAAAACACTAAAAAGCGATAAATAAACTCAATTAGATAATTTCATTTTAAGGGAATAAACACGTAACCTATTAATTATAATAAGACAATTACTTTAATATGGGCTACGTACCTACCTACTCATAGGTTTGAAGGCGGTGCCAAGTTGAATAAAAAAAATTAGAGCCTATTTCACTGCGATTAATTTAGCAGCACTGCAACAACACAACATTAGTTCTAACGCGGGGGCCGCACTATTGGCTTGGCACCGACTTCAAACCTATGAGTAGACCATAGGTAGTAATAACATTATATAATATCGAAAACCTTTCCAGTGTGCTATGAAATTTGAAGAGTTCCCTCGATTTCTCCAGGATGTGTGAAAATGTCCGACTCTCTAGGTGTGAGCTAGAAAGTTGTGCACACAAGCTCGGAGTGAAATTTCCCGTTAGTACGCCATAAACCAAGCCATGAGACATAAGTAAGTAAGATAATTATGAGGTAACTAGCTGACCCGGCAAACTTCGTATGGCCTCACAATGAAATAATGTGTCTAAGATTTGATAGATACGGACTATTTATATGGGAAAATAGAATTGTGGTTTTTACTATTTCCCTTCAATTCATATGTTCATACCTTTTAAACCTTCCCTGGACTTCCAAAAATCAAAACCAAAATTAGCCAAATCGGTAAAGCCGTTCTCGAGTTTTAGCGAGACTAACAAACTTGATTTTCATATACATAGATTATTAATTGATTGTAAGAAGTAACTTTTTGATGACAATACATTATCCAATTCTACAATGGTTTACTTTGCTCCAATGCCTCCGAGGCAGTTAATTTAAATCGCAAAACTGTACAATGTTGTTTTAGCCCAAGTTATCCAGAGTTTACTGCGTAAAATACATTGAATATGTTGCTAACATGAGTTCACACGGTATACAAACATAATTTGAATACAATTGTAGTGTGTAACTGTAAATGTCGTCGGAATATGTTTCATGTTGTAAATGTTAGGCGCTGTGCGCGAACTTCGCTGAAAAAGGAGACTTGCGTATTAATCGTTCCGAAACCTTTTTTTATGTAATAAAAGTGGCAAACATGCATGCAGTTCACATTGATGTTAAATGATGACTGCAGCCTATAGACCACACAATGACCAGAGGTCAAAATACAGATACGTTGCCACCCCTGAGGCCTTAGGTGTTATGTCTCCATGATAAGTTATTACTAGACCATACATTACCATCTAACTGGAACACGATAGTACTTAATACTACCACTTGGCAACAGATAGATTAGGTACTGTAGTGCTGCCTACACCCTCGAGCTCTTACACCTTTTTTTTTGTTTGCCAACTTCAGTACATAAAAAAAAATCTAGAGAATTTTAGTGTAAGTAGTATATATTGTAGTATGTTCTCAGGATTTCGTGAGCAACACTCAATGAAATAAAACTATTTTTTGGGATTCATCGCGAGTATGTAGGTAAAACTAAAACGATTGTTTTAAATCAAGCACAAGCTAAATCAAAACATCTAGAAGCACGAAACTTTGGTACAGGGATTGAAACTTCAAAACCATGTCAAGAATATTCTCACATTAGTATAATTTCATCTCCAGCAATTAGCTTAATGGCGTTCATTTCAATACTCCGGTAACTCCGAATATTATGAATGAGATTAAGCATTAAGCGGGTTCATCGATTTAATTTAATTTCCAAAGGCTAATCAATCAAAGCTGGAGTTCCCATTGCAAGAAAGTTCGCGGTTCAATTGGATTAACTCACAAGTTTGTAAATTATGTTTAGACGGCGAGTTTTCCAGTTCATTCCGCTCTTTGTGGTTCACCTATAATGTGTATACTAATGTTGGGGTTTTGTTTCAGGCAATCGATATTATGAAAAGTGAAGTTAAAGACATGAACTATGCAGGAGTTTGATTTATAGTAGAACCTCAGTATAAGTACATAATTAACATGTTCGTTTTCTTTAGACTATGGTAGAACGAAATAAACTATTTTTACTGTATATCAAGATCAAACCATGACAGAGCTGAAATAATCTAAAAAAAAAAAATAACAAAGTAGAGCCTCGAACAATCTCCATAATTAACTGAACTGTTCCAATAGTCTGGTAAATCGATAAAACTCGATTATCTATATTATAAAACTGTAGAAGTGTAAATTCTTTACATTGAAAATATTGAAAAAATAAATACCAGGGGATGTTACTAGATCGATACCGAACACAAATATGTGATTAGAAAATTTTTTGTCTGTCTGTCTGTCTGTTTGTTCAAGCATCACACAAAATCTACCTTTCCGATTACGATGAAACTTGGTATAATATACTTTAATTTTTAGCGCACAACACTGGGTACTTTTTATCCCAGAAAAATGTAATGTCCGCTGTCTGCCTGTCTGTCCGTCCATACTTCTGTCTGTCACCAGGCTGCATCTCATAAACAATGATAGCTAGAAAGCTAAAATTTTCACAAATTATGTATTTCTCTTACCGCTATAGCGACAAAATTAAATACTAAAAATAGAAAATGAAAGTATTAAGAGGACCAAAGGCGCATATAATAAACGTGTTTTTTTTTCGTATATTTTTTGCTCGATATCAATAACGGTACCAAGTAGACACTTAAAATTATCACAGAATTTTTAGGTCTTATGTTGTATATCACCTTCCAACAAACGAAATTTTGATGCCTTTTTTGTCCCGGTTGCTGGTTTTTTCTCTGTTAGTAACATTAAGCATACCGCATAGCAGCGTCCCGGCACAAAACAATTGCCGCTATGATCACCATTCAGCATGCCAAGCGTGGCAATTATGGCGTATTCTTTCCTTATGACGCACAACACTTTTAGGAGAATCTTCGGGAAAGGCTTTGTCCAGCGGAGACGGATGGACGTCTTTCGGACGTAATTATGATAATGGTTATGGTGGTGGTGGTAGTGGCGTTAGTGGTGTTGGTGGTATTGATGGTGTTGGTAGTGGTGGTGGTGGTGGTGGTGGTGGCGGCTTTGGTGTCATTGGTGGCATAGGTGTTGTTAGTGACTCTGGTGGTGTTGGTGGCGTTAGTGGTGCTGGCGGTGGTTTTACTAGAGATGGAGGCATTGGTGGCGTTGGTGATGTTGGTTGTTGGTGGTTTTGGTGGCGTTTGTATCAGTGGTTGCATTAGTGCCGTAGGTTTTTGGCATTGGTAGCGATTGTAGTGGTGGCGGTGGTGAAGGTGGTAGTGAAGACAGGGGTGGTGGTGTTGGTGGCATTAGTGGGTAAAAATACACGACGTTAATATTCAATTTTTCTCTTCTGCCGGCTCTTACGGAGTGGTTATATTATGCATAGATCTATCTTTTATCTTTACAAATTGACTGAAACTTTACAAAAGTTATAATAATTTTCTATAATAAAACATTATGCATAGAAGTTTAAAATGGCCTTTTCGAAAATACGGTTCAGCATACGCAAAGCCACTATTCCACGCAAACAAAGTTGCGTGCACAGCTAGTTATGAATAAGATAGTAAGTATCAAGTAGACTAATCTATTAAATTTAAATTCCTTAGGCTAATTCATCAAGGCTCGATTACCTATTACAAGAAAGTTCTCGATTCATTTAAATTAACTCACAAGTTTCTAAATTAAGCTTTGAGTTTGTCGACAACATTATTTTACTGTTACTGGTTTACCGATAATGTGTCCGCTAATCTTGTGATTCTGACATGAAGTTCACTGATGTGGCAATGTATTTCCATTTGTCATTCTAAATAACAGACCAGAGTCCGTGAATTTGCCTGATGAACGATATTGCCGGCTATTAATCTTGTTACATGGAATTTGAAATTGGGCGCAACTGGTGAAAAGTGGATATTTGCATATTTACACTTCGGTAAGGAATATGACCGGAAAGCGAAGCGTAGGCAGGCCTCCCACAAGATGGACCGACGACCTGGTGAAGGTCGCGGGCAATCGCTGGATGAGGGCGGCCCAGGACCGTTCGTTGTGGCATTCTTTGGGGGAGGCCTTTGTTCAGCAGTGGACGTATTTTGGCTGAAATGATGAAGGAATATGACTAAATTGTTGTATGGCCTCGTAATAATTATCACCTAGGCAAAAGATCTAAGTCCTCAGGGGAGACAACTCATTTGCACTTTGACCTTTGGTTATTGTGTAGATATCTATAGGTTGCAGTCGACCATCTGAACCATCAATCATCAACATCCATATGAACTGCATGCTTGTTTGTCACCACCATAAAAAAAATTGCTCTTTAGGAATATTCCTTACCGAAGTGTAGTATGTAGGGTTTCACATAAATATCTATAAAAGAAAATTGAAGTTGAATAAATCGGCAAACAAGCATGCAGTTCACATTGATGTTAAGTGATGCCTGCAGCCTATAGATACCCACACAAAGACCAAGGTCTAAATGCAGATGCGTTACCACTTCTGAGGCCTAAGGTGTTATGCCTCTGTGCCGAAAATTACAGGGCCGTACATTACCACCTGACCGGAACACGATAGTGCTGAACACTACCATTTAGCGGCAAGCATATTAGGTAATGCGGTGGTGCCTACGCCTGCGAGCTCTGTCACTGGAGCTCTACCACCAGTAAAACTAGCAAGCAAGCAACTAAGCAACTTACCTTATTAGCAAGTTTGTAAATTATTGAGTTTGAGGAGGATTTTACTTTTTTGCTTAGTTTTGTCAAATCCTTACGAATAACGGTTATAATTTGAGATTGTTTGATGAAAGATCCTGAGGAAGCCGGAGCCAAGCTTCATTGGGATGTCATAAGCTGAAAACAAAATATTGAAAATTGTACAACCTTCATCGAGGCATCGATTTAAAAAAGGTAAATACGGCTATGAATAAAAAAATAACGCTAGCCGCTAGCCGGTGCAGACAAACTAAATTTTCATATCTGTTTTTAATCATGACTGCAAATAACATTGCCATGCCACGCCACCAACCCCGTGGGATACGATAATAACGGGCAATGCGCTCTATGTTCACACCTCTACCAGATAATATGTAATAATACTACGTATATAATGGACACTTCGACGTCCCGCCCGATTTCCCCGCATCACCCAACCTCCTCCCCTCTTATGGGCGACGGTTGGTATTTTCTGCGTGCTACGCACACAGGTGCACGTGTAACAACAACAACAACAACAACAACAACAATACAAAGTGTATTGTTGTTGTTCACTAGTAAAGAATACAAAGAAATACATAATAGAGTTACAAAGTATACAAGAAGAAGAAAAAGAAGAAAGAAGAAAAAACACTTTATTGATACAGTATTAGTACTAGCGACAAGAGGCTGCCTTATCGCTAGATGAGCGATCTCTACCAGATAATCTTTGGGTAGAGGAAAAGATGTAAAAGAGTGGGTCAGGGGTGTACAGATCAAAATATAGAACAGTAAATAAATAATAATGTATGTATCTTCACGCCAGGTCCCTAACGGGGTAGGCAGAGAGTGTAGAGCGCCAGACATCCCGGTTCTGACAAACCTCTCGTGCCTCGTCTACCTTCATCATTCTCTTCATACATGCACGCCGATTCCTAAGACTTTTGACCCCACCATCAGACAGAACTCGACCTATTTGGTCATGGTAGGTCAGCCTTGGTATAAATAATAATAAAATAATAATAATAAAGATTTACATATGAATAGACAAATAATAAAATTAATAGGTGTAAATACACGTCACTGATTGATGTCTGTGTAATAGAGACCAAATTAAGCGTTTGTATGGAATTTTGGCGAAGTGTCCGCGGTGTGCCTCTACTGCCTATAACAGTTTATTTGCCCGTTTCAAAGTTACGAACTAGGTTTAAGTTAATCAAACCTAGTTTTCCTTGCTCGTTTTTTCGATACGAAAAAAATATTTGTGTTTTCTACCGCGAATGCAGCTTCGTTCAGTTCGAATCGAGAGCGAAGTAGGTTTTTCTTGTTTTTTGGGTTTATTCGAGATGGTTGCTTGGATTTTGGTATTTATTTAACGGTTTGACTATCTTTTTTATTTTTTCCATCACTTTATCATGATGCAATCGGCCGGTAAGCCTGTTTCGTTGCTTACATTTTTAAATTTAAACGTACTAGACTAGACGCCTGTAGACTATTGAGGCAATAAAAAAGAGAAAAAAAGCATTATGCTACAACCTGTGACGTGTAGTTTATTTGATACGTTGTACTTACTTTGAAAATATTTATTTTAGTGGATAAAAAAATGTTGAGGCAATAAAAAATAAAAACAGAGACATTTTATTTAAAATAAGTAATTGTCCTAAAACGTGTAATACACACGTATTATGATACGTTATTCATAGCCAAATTTTTTTTTAGTTGATAATAAAATGTATGTAAACTTTTTACTGGAGCTCTTCTAGTGACGGAGCTTGCGGCTGTAGGCATCACCGCACTACCTAATATACTTGCCGCTAAATGGTAGTGTTCAGCACTATCGCGTTCCGGTGTTGGTGTCCGGGTGTCTGCATAGGCTGCAATAATCACTTAACATCAATATGAACTGCATGCTTGTTTACCACTTACATTGCATAAAAAAAATATTGAAGCGAATGTTTATTTTAAAATGCTCCTAAAGTTACGTCTGCTTTTATAATTCATAAAACGTGCTACGTATTCGTAAACGTACTACATACACGGAAACGTCAGCGTAAACTCGGGTCTTTTTATACGTTTTTACGAATCATGTCACTCCACGGACTGTGACCTATAGATTTATTTCCGCCGAGTTATCAAGTTTACATCGCAATAAATTGTCGTAAACCACAATAACCTCAAAAAGTCATCTGTTTCATGGAAAATATTTGTAAGAGTTTTAACCTTTTGGGTACTACGCCAATTTTACTTTATTGATACCGAAATTAAATTGGTTTAAAGGATTTTATTTAAGAACTAGCTGCGCCAGCGACTTCGTCCCCGTGAGAATTTATGATTGTTCAGTATCTATTCGGACGAAGTCGTGGACGCAGCCAGTATAAAAGTAGCCTTATTTACTTCTTATTACATAAGCTATCTGCCAGTGAAAGTCCCGTCAAAATTGGTCCAGCCGTTCCTGATATTTGTACTAGAGACTTTTATACTAGCTGCGCCCACGACTTCGTCCGGGTAGATTCTGAAAATCATACATTTTCACGCGGACGAAGTCGCGGGCACAGCTAGTCAGGGTACTCCCCTCCGGTCCGCGGCGACCAGTGGGCCGAGTTGCTCTATGGTGGCGATTATGGCATTTTCTCCCCTAAAGACGCATAACTCTTGTGTGAGTCTTTGGGGAAGGCTTAGTCCAGCTGTGGACGTCTTTCGGCTGGAGTGATGATGATATTGAAATTAAATTGATTTTACGGATTTTATATTCGCAATGAGTACATATAGGTGTATTAACTGCCTCAGTAGCGTAGTGGTAGCAGGCCACTACTATTACGCTGCAGGTCCTGGGTTCGATTCCCGGGTCGGGGACTATCAGAGATAACGGTTTAAAATCCTTTATCTCTGCTTCTAATGGGATTTTTCCATTTTCTGGAAGTTTCCCAGTACCCCGGAGTTTGGTAATGTGCCCGGAGATGGCAACAGGTTCGCCACCTGTTACATGGGCCAAAAACGTAACCGGCGAGTCATGGGTGTTTGCATGTATAATTGAATGCATGCATTTACCTCTGCCTACCCCTTCGGGGATTACAGGCGTGAAGTAACGTACGTTACATATAGGTTAGGATCCCATTGCAGAATCATTTCGTTCATCCAGATATGCTGCAAACCTATTTTTTATGCATATTTATAATCTAGTCTAGAGAATATACAACATGTAACGGGAATAATGGACACTCTCTAACACCTCGATTAGAAAATCGAGTCATAATCATAATACATGAACTGAAATTACATGTTTATGTATTTAATATTTTTTATTTAAGAAATAAGTATGATCATATCTCCGAATATAGAAAACGTCTCAAGTGGCTCCCAATTCAATTTCGCCGGAATACACACATTCTCTCTCTTTTATACTGCGTGCTGTTTAACCCGAATACACCGCAATACCTTAAAAATAATTTTAGTTATGCATGTGATGCGCACTGTCTAGCGTTACGTTCATCAAAAAATCTTCTTTTAAGCACCCCTATTCACACTTCTTCTTTCTTTTCACAATCTTTCTCAGTAGAAGCAGTTCGCTTGTGGAATTCATTGCCTGTGTCAATTAGACAGGCTCAAACTATTCTAAATTTTAAAAAACTGGTTAAAGAACACTATCTTTCTCTCTAAATATGTATTTTACCTCTTATATTCATTTTCTCCTTCCCTTCATAGATTTGTTAACTTCCTTTTTCGTTTTTCCCTTCAACCCATCGCTGTCGCTGCACCGTGCTCTGGATGGTCTCTCAAATTAGTTATATGTAATGTTTTCTTTGTTCTTGTACACCCTACTATTTCTTTCTTTCTATTTGTTTTCCTTATTTATTTAGGTTGTCTGGAAGAAATTGCTCTTTTAGCAATAAGACCGCCATTTGTACTGTGCTTCTTTTGTCTTATTACTATGTATTTTACTTGGTGTACAATAAAGAGTAATGTTGTTGTTGTTGTAAGTTATCCTATATTTGTACGAACAGTATGCACACCCTATGCATACTTATCCTACCTCTACCTACGGCCACACATAAAACACGAAACGAAAATATTAAGTGATCTATGATGTAGCGTAATTTGCGTACCCTTATGTAACACTCGGTAGTAATTAATAAGATTAATTTTTATTTTCCACTATTTTATTCTTTTAATTAGTATTTCTAATAAAAAGTACGTCTCATCGAGTTCTAATAAACTTGTTGAGACTAACATTCTATAGTGGATAGACGTTTGTCTCTTTTTCGTTTGTATTGACTGTTCGGACTGTACGAGCTATGTCTCGTCCAATTTTTACCTTTGCACCTCATTTTATTATAATTTAGTATAAGTCATCAATTTGCACCGATCGTCTATAATTCATACAACCAAATCGACAGTTCGCATTTCACCGCCGCGTCGCGTACTCATTTTCATTAACTTCACTTAATTTAGCATTTAATTTCACTTACTAATTATATTTACATTAAATCTTTTTACACTTTCACTAGCATTTCACATCATCATTAATTTTGGGACAAAATATTACCCATATCAAAAATGCCTGAAATCAATTCGTTTATCGATTCTGAATAAGCTAGTTTCGTGTTGTACATTCAATCCTGTTACATATAGGTATCCACTAGGTTGCCAATCAAAATTTGCATATATTTTTTTGTTGAAATTTATTTTTTCATTAAAATATAGTTTACTTCACGGCAGTATGTATAAATCTGAAAACAAATATGCAGCATATCTAAATAAACGAAAAGATTCTGCAAATTTATAGCCTCCAATATTACTTATAATCAATGTAGTGTATACTGGTTTGCAACCTCATGACATAAAAAAATAATAATAAATCTCGTACGTTTTCTGTGACCTAGGTATTTTTTGATGTAATGATGGTGGAAAACATGCACGCACTTTACATGGATGGTAAGTGACAACTGCAGCCTATAGACATCTACACAAATACTGCAGTTTATATACAGGTGCCTTGCCAACTCTGAGAGCTAAGTTTTTATGTTAAGTTAAAAGTTAATCCCCGTAACAAATATTGAACGTCTACCATCTCCATCTCTCCAAGGTTATATATTTAAACGTATGTAGGTATACGTCCGTATTCTACTTTAAAAAATGCGTTATATTGATAAACTGTTAAATCCCTGTGTTGATAAAATATAACGTGTTATGAATGTTAGTCGTGTGGCCGTTATTCCTAGTGAATCAAAATTGATAGGCAGTCTTTCGATCTATATGCAAACTACAGGAGCGAGTATTTTCATCAGTTTTTATCGGTCTATCGATGAACATTTAGTAGTTCCAGGTTAAGGAATATGAATGATAGCTATTTAATTGATATACTGATATCAGGGAGTTTTGGCGAATTCAGTTGCTAGATATATTTTTTGTCGCATATCATGTCGAGCCAATTGATATATAAAGGACATTATAGTTCTTGCAATCCACGAGTGCAGTCGACGCTCAGGTGTAGTAAAATTTTTGCTTGAGCTTTTGTTCGAGTGGTTTAGATTCAATTTGTTACCAATAAATTAATATCTCCAGGATATGCTACATCTACACATACATTTTTAAAACAAAGAACAAAATTATACCTTCACATAATCCATTGCAAATCGATAACATTCCGTTAGAACCAAAAAAACATGTGAAAAGTATTAAGGCCTGAGAATAGATAATTATCTAACATGGAACAAACAGATCGATCATATTAAAAATAAACTATCGGCACTTGTTGGCTCACTTCTCACTACGTAATATCTCAAAATGCATACCTGGGAAACTACGTTATAACATTTACAACTCTCTAGTTAAATCACACTATATTTGATAGAAATTTGGGGTAGTGCTGGGAAAACAAAATTACAAGAACTTTTACTGGTGGTAGAGCTCCAGTGACGGAGCTCGCGGGCGTAGGCACCACCGCATTACCTGATTTACTTGCCGCTAAATGGTAGTGTTCAGCACTATCGTGTTCCGGTCAGGTGGTAATGTACGGCCCTGTAATTTCCGGCACAGAGGCATAACACCTTAGGCCTCAGGAGTGGTAACGCATTTGCATTTTGACATTGGTCTTTGTGTGGGTGTCTATAGGCTGCAGTCATCACTTAACATCAATGTGAACTGCATGCTTGTTTGCCACTTCAATTACAAAAAAAAAAAAATAATAAACTTCAAGGAATGCAAAACAAGATAATAAAAGTGCTTTTCTGCTATAGACATCTAACACCTACTCACAAAATCTACGAGGACACAAAACTAATGAATATAAAACAACTATATACATACAACATATGCATCATTATTAGAAAAATTATAAGTAAAAATATCCACAGCAACTTGTCTTTTGTAAATAAATCGTAAATATGTAAACGTAGTCTTCGACGACCTAGCCTACTTGTTCTGCCAAGGGTACGAACAAACTTCGCGAAGAAAAACATGACCTTTGAAGGAGCACAGTCATATAACAAATTACCGTCTGATATAAAAAATGTAGACTCAGTCACAACTGTTCCAACATATATTGGATAATTTGAATACTATATGTATAGTTTCCGACGACGGCGACGTTAGAATTAATACATTTATTTTTTGTTAATAATGTTCTCATGTAAGTGGCAATGTATTGTCTTTTTTGAGAATAAATTCCTTGAACCTAAAATAGGTATGTCAATTTGTACATGTACGGTATGACAGTGTGCGTGCCTTCCGATATGGCCAAGCACACATCCACTCTCATTTGATTACACGTATTTACATGATATGTACACTCATCATCTAAAAGCATAACTTAATTCCTATTTCAATGCAAAAGTTAAATACCATTTTCAGGTACGCGATTAAAATATAAATAGGCGCTAAGTACAGTCAAGCGTAAGCTCTCATAATCCGAGCTACTAAGTAATGAGACTTGCTAATAAGAAGACTACTTTACTTTAGTCAAAATTCCAGCTTATCTTGAAATAAGAAAATCTTATATTTATAAATTAAATTATTTTTCCTTTATAATACAAATAGCTGCTACACGCGGCAGCGCCCGCGTGTAAGACGCTTTTCGAAACTATCCTACGTGTTAATCCAAGTTACCCTCTATGTGTGCCAAATTTCATGAAAATCGGTTATTGCGTGAAGGAATAACAAACAAACAAACAAACATACAAACTTTCGCATTTATACCTAATATTAATAGGATGTCTAAGAACGTTTATAATACCTTTTTTATTTTTTCAGTATGCTGTGCTTATCTGTATCTATGCATCTTTAACTATATGTCTTAGTCATACACATGGTAAAATTGTCCATATCATGACATGATTGAGTATTTCATGAAATGAATTCAATGACAAGAAATCGTTTATCTATGTGGTCGTACGGATAAACGCGCGTCCACTTCATGATTTGTATTAACTTATTTGATCATACCGTAAAATAATTTCATTAACTACCGACAGAGGCGCTGTAAGCACTTTGTTTATGAGTCAAAATAACTTGTGAACGTAGTTGTTATCCGTGTATATAGTTTTTTATTATAATAAGATCTTCAGGTGGTGGTACGGGTGGTAGAGCTCTAGTGACGGAGCTCGCGGGCGCAGGTACCTATAAACCGTACCTATAAACTTGCCGCTAAATGGTAGTGTTCAGCACTATCGTGTTCAGGTCAGGTGGCCGGTCAGGTACGGCCCTGTAATTTCCGGCACAGAGGCATAACACCTTAGGCCTCAGGAGTGGTAACGCATCTGCATTTTGACCTTGGCCTTTGTGTCAGTGTCTATAGGCTGCTGGTCACTTAACATCAATGTGAACTGCAAGCTTGTTTGCCACTTCCATAACACATGAAAAAGGTTTGCAGCATATCTGGATGAACGAAATGATTCTGCAGTAAGATCCTAACCTAACAGTAGTAAATATACAAACCGGCGACATGCCTTTTTAGTAACATGCCATTTCTTTTGTCTTATTTAGATTTCTGTACATAGATCCAAAATATTAAAGCAGAGGGGTAACGCATCTTTATACAAAGCTCTAGTTCGTCAAAATCAAAGTCAAAGTTATACACTTAGCAGAGTTCCAAGTTCAGTCACTTCTGAGAAGAACTCCGCTACTGGACAAGCTCAGTAGAAGAGTCTTTTATACTTTTAAATTATATCTAATACTGATAGTAATTGAAATCGAATAATGTAAACGTCCATAACATAATTTAAATAAATACAAATCAACGGAGCAGTGTTTGTAGTGTACCCGGATCCCCCCCCCTTTCTGCACTGAAATCGGCACCAAGATGGTTTTATAGGATCCAAGTCCCTCATATCCCGACTCTTCCCCCAAAGAGTCGGTTGAATGCAATCGCATTTCCACCTCGTAAAAAAAAAGTATGACAAAATTTTGTCAGTTTCGCACCGTCAAACTATTTCCTGGATATGCTTTCGTCCGCAGGTATGTACGAAATTGACAGATAACGTTGTAAACGAAAGAATTAGTGTTATGCGGTCGGCCCCTAGTCCCCACCATCGGCACCCATTCACGAGTATGACGCATGTGACAGCCATTGCTCTCCTTGGCCATTTTAGAGGGAGCTGATTAGGTATGCCAACCACAATGTACTTGTGTCAGTAAATTTTATACAATATTGTCAACAACATAATGAAATGCGAAATTTTGATTTTACAGTGGGATTATGCACGTTAACTTTAATCCACCAGCTATGTTGAATGTGCATAGCCAAACCTATTGAAATATTAATCCATTTTATATATCCGATGAGTATCCACATTATATTAAAGTAAATTTTGATCGTAGGTATTGCTTGTTTTTATTTTGGTCCGAGTGATGAGTGGATAGCGTCGAATATATTTATTTAAAGGGTAAAAATTCAGTGGATTTTTCCCGCGGCAAAACACACGTGCAATTCACACGTGGTGGAAGAACCATCAAAAATTTTGGCTTCACGATAACGAGACGAATAAAATAAAACCGACCAAATGCGAGTCGGACTCGCACTTGAACAATAACAAATACTACAAAAAAACCGGTCCAGTGCGTGTCGAACCACGCGCAGTGTAGGGTTCCGTAGTTTTTAAGTTGATTATGTAATGAAAAAAAATATATGAAATATATTTTCTATGGAGTTGTTCAAAAATGTCTAGTATTAAATGTAATACTCGAAATTTTGCCAAATGTGGACTATTATTACTCGCTAATTTGTAATGCCAAATTAAGTCTGATAGTTTTCCTTTTGTTTCGTTATGTGTAGCTATTCTTTCCATAACGTTTGAATTTCTGTCAATAACCGTTTAGTTGGTAGAAGGACTTTAAAGCTTATTAAGACACGAACAGCTAACTAAATCCAAAAATGGTGTTAGCACACCTCTTACATTTTTTAAAGACCTGTCCAACGATATCCCATACTATATTGGAAACGAAAAATATTTGCGCGTTACATGTAGGGGTGGTACTCTAAATAATTTTATTTTTCATGTTTTTATTCTACCACTTTGTCGGCGTAATTAAGTTGAATACAATTGTGCCAATTTCAAGTCTCTAGTACCAACAGTTTTTGCACCAAACCGCGGACGGAGAGACAGACAGACAGACAGACATACAGACAGCCGGACATGGCGAAACTATAAGGGTCCCTTGTTTACCTTTTCGCACCTTTGTCCTTTTTAGGGTTCCGTAAAAAGGAATAAGCAAAATTAGTCCCGCCGTTCTCGAGGTTTGCGCTTAGCAACGCATTTAGCGATTATTATTTTTTTGTATAGATTTGTCATCATCACCACTTTAGCTGTCGAGCTGGCGTTACTACATTTACAAACGTTATTGGAATGGTTTGACTGTACTAGCGGAAGAATTCTCCTCCAATAATGGGCGATAAATGATGGTTATTACGTCTCTACGCCTCAACCTGTGTACCCTGCGTACTGATAATGAAATGTTCAAGGATAGTAGTTCTAATAAACACACAAATATTTGCCCCCGGGACTCCGCGGAGCACACTTTGACAATCGCTGCTCTAGAATGTAACAACGTTTGCTGGTGGTAGAACTCCAGTGACGGAGCTCGCGGGCGTAGGCACCACCGCATTAACTTATATGTTTAATAGAATTAATTAGAAGCTGTTTACAAGAAAATACTAAAACTATTAAAATATCAAACAACAAAAGAATAATCAAGCCATGGATTACTCCGGGTATCCTGAAATGCATTAAAAATAGAAATAAACTTCAAAAACAACTACGATTAGATCCCACTAATGACGTTCTGAAGATAACATACCGTCGCTACCGCAACCATTGTAACAACCTGCTTAAAAAATTGAAAAAACAGTATGAAAGAGATCTTCTTAATAAATCTAAAGCAAACAATAAATCGCTATGGAATTGTATTAAAAATATAACGTACCTAAATAAACCCAAATCAATAAACAAGGAACTATCGAATTTAAAATCATCTCCCATAGAATCAGCAAACGTTATAAATTATCACTTTTATAACATAGGCAATTCACTAGCTCACGTAATTTCTGCAAATACACCTTACACTAATAATGACTTTGGGTCACTGCCTAACCAGATAAACTCAATCGGTATAGTTTTGCCCATAGCTTCTGAGATAGACTCAATTATAGCAAATTTGAAATCTGATACGGCTGCCGGTTGGGACAATATCCCTGCAATTTTCTTGAAGATGGCTAAGACTCACCTGATACCGATCTTCACACACCTGTTCACTCTATGTTTTGAACAAGGAGCATTTCCTACTGAGTTAAAACGCTCTATTATACATCCAATACATAAGGGTGGGGATAGAGATGATATCAATAATTACAGGCCAATTTCAGTCCTAACTACAACTTCAAAAATATTAGAAAAACTTATAAATAACAGACTAACTAACTTCTTTAACAAATATAATATATTATCCAACTCACAATATGGGTTTCGAAAAGGCTGTAGCACTGAAGATGCTATTATACATCTCACAAAAAATATTACAAATCATTTGGACGAACGCAAAAAGACTATATGTATATTTCTAGACCTGAAAAAGGCTTTTGATACCGTCTCTGTCCCTATCCTCCTGTGTAAGCTTGAAAAAATGGGTATTAGAGGTTCTTTCCTAACACTACTATCCGATTATTTGACTGATCGCTCCCAGCGCGTTAAACTTGATGGCAACGTATTTAGTTCCGACGTGCCTGTCTCTGATTATGGCGTACCTCAAGGAAGCGTCCTTGGCCCAACTCTATTTCTTGCGTACATTAATGACCTTAACAATATTCATTTGGAGAACGGAAAAGTACTCACTTACGCGGACGATACTGCCCTATTATTTCATGGTGGTTCGTGGAGAGAGGTTTTTGATTTGGCTGAAACTGGGCTCAAAAAAGTTATAAACTGGCTTAATCTAAATCTCCTTACTCTGAATACCCTCAAAACAAATTACATAACCTTTTCCATTAATGATACATTACAACCTGATCCTAATTTAAAAATAACTGCACATTTTTGTAATAACCAAAATCCCTGCACTTGCAATATTATTCATAAAGTTGATTCAGCAAAATATCTTGGAATCATGCTTGATAAAAACCTCTCTTGGCGACCCCAACTAGAACTTATAGCTAATCGGAGTAGAAAATTAATCTGGGTTTTTAAAAAACTACGTGATATAGCTGACAAATCACTTTTATTCTATATATATACAACCTTGTTACAATCAATTCTCATATACTGTATCCCAGTTTGGGGTGGCACACATAAAACTAAGTTTATTAAAATTGAGCGCACACAAAGACTCATTCTCAAGGTAATGTTACGCAAAAAGAAGATTTACAGTACTGAGCATCTATATCGTGAATCAAATGTATTAACTGTTAGGCAACTATATATACTGCAAAGTACATTAAAAACTCATAAAGTCAAAACTATAGATATGAACCTATTAACTAAACGAAGAAATTACTCAATACTGCCAACCTCAACTACCAGAACAGTATTTGCATCAAAACAATTTACTTCTCAATCGATTAAAATATACAATCGCATAGACAGAAAGTTAAATATTTATACTTTACCATATTTTCAATGTAAGAAACAGCTTACCTGCTGGCTTAAAACTCTTAACTATCAAGAAACTGAAGATCTAATAACGTTTGCATCTTTAGAATAAAATAAATAAATAAAATACGCTTACACTCACGGCCCCACAGTGGGTATAGGCCTGTGTCGTGGGTGCCGTTGTGCGCATGCAACACATGCACACGCACCCGGACCCGAAACGGATATCTGTAGGCCATACAAATATTTTATTCAAAACCAAAATGATCCAAATCCGCGACGGTCCGTTCACCCGTTCTCGAGTTTTAGCGAGGAGACTAACGAACAGTAATTGATTTTTATATCTATGGATTTCAAACGCGCATTCCACTATACGTATTTGGAAATCTTGGTGACGGACGGATGGACATACAGACAGATAGACGGACATAACGCTCTGAAACGAAAAATTTATACACAGGTATATGCATTGCTAGAATATGCCTACACGAACATATTAGGTACTGACAAACATTTCATAAAAGAAGGAAAGAAAGGAAATATTTTTATTTCGAAAAGGCCTTACAGATGCTTTCAAAACGACTAATAATCACAAATTACATAAAGTGAATAACTATTACTTAGAGTAAAAAAAATATATATATATATATATATATATGTATATATAATAATAAAAAATAATAAAAAAAAACATATATTAATAGTAAATTAAAAAAAAAAAAAAGTAAAAACTAAGTTAGATACTTATATCATTACTAAAAAAAAAAAAAAAAAATATTCATCAAGATCAAAGTTGTGAAATAAACATCATGTCGTATCCAGTATGCAAGTACGCTCACCGCGCTTTATATCCACGGCTATATGATTACGTACGCGGGTACACTGAGTTAGCGTATCTTTAACGACGCGACGATATTTATCTAAAATACCCCACATACCTACTTTTATATTTTTTAACTATATTTCTGTGTTTAGAGTTGTGATAGTACCTATTATTATATTATTATAATAAAATTAAGCCATGATTCTCAATAACAATTACGTTACACTAAAGGTACGTACTCACCAAATCTGTTCACGATGTACTTACCTAGTCTCGATTTAAACAATGTTAAAAACAAAATACTTATTGACCTACCTACTTAATAAAGAATACAATTTTTATAGGTATTATATATATGCATGTATAATAGAAAAATAGATTTCTATAGGCGTGCCATAGGCTGTGACTTACTTTCTATAATCAAAGCCTGTTACATACCTTTTTTACAATAATAAATTACTGTAGGTGGATTCTCAATAGTATACCTAATGGTTCTTATTTTGGAATTGTTTCTCTCTGTTTTTACTATGTATTTCGTAAATGTACCGATGTGATAGGTATACCTAATTACTCATCTAACTTCATGTCATGTCTGTTCAATAACTATAAATTTTAAATTGAGAAGAAAAAAATGTCAAAGTAGTTTCTTAGTAATAATTTAAGTAAGTTATATTTTGATTTGTGTAGTTATAAAAATGCACTAGATACATGTAGGTAATCTAAGTGCTTTCGTTATTTTATTTTAATTAAGTTTTTAATACTATGAAACACCACAGCCGAGAGGAGATTCTTCTAACACAAGTTACCACAACTTAAAAGAAGAGTTCCCACACCCAAATTGTATACACCTGTTTCAATAATAAAGTATTTTTAATTAAAAAAAAAAAAAAAAAAAATATATATATATATACTTGCCGCTAAATAGTAGTGTTCAGCACTATCGTGTTCCGGTCAGGTGGTAATGTACGCCCCTGTAATATCCGGCACAGAGGCATAACACCTTAGGCTTCAAGAGTGGTAACGCATCTGCATTTTGTCCTTGGTCTTTGTTTGGGTGTCTATAGGCTGCAGTCATCACTTAACATCAATGTAAACTGCATGCTTGTTTGCCACTTCCAAAATATAAAAAAAAAACGCTTATGACTCGCGGCAAGCGTCATGCGACAGCTGATAGTGAGTCTCGGTGGGCCCGTTTACCTCGCCCGATGACATTTATAGCGGCACCGCCGAACCGAACGTAAATAAAAATTATTGGCCAGACGTTTTTCAAAACGCGCGCGGATGCTGTTTGTGGCTCATTCTTTTTAACATTCAATTGGGCATTCAATGTTTGGATCGTATTATTTTATCTTTGTAATATATACGTACCTATACTTCAATATTATTGTGTACCGACGTACCAAAATACCTACCTTTCTCTTTCGTGGACTAAGTGCCAATTTCACCGTCCTAATAGAACGCGTTTTACGTTCTTAAACAAATTCAATTACTAATATTATGTAGGTAATGCGGTGGTGCTTACGCCCGAATTTAGAAAATTTTTAGCACGTATCTAACACGCATATTCGAAGACGTTACTCGAAACATTCCTTGACTCACACTCAGCTGAGGACACTTTATGAGGACGCCTCGAAATCCATATTCTTAGCTGTATTTTGACAGTAACTCATGTGTACGGTTTTACATATAGATAATTCACGACTTGATAATCCATTTTTATTTAAATATGGTATGGTGGTTTAATATGGCGTTAGTGTAAATACTCCTCAAGTTTGACAATTGCTTTCTGACCTCAAATGCCTCAAACCAGAGAACAAAACAGTTTCGATACAAAAAACTGTGTAATGTAAATACTACTCGAAACTTCAAGGTCGTGAGGTACCTCGGAGTTTGATAATTGCTTTCTTACCTCAAACGGAGGAGAATATCGAGTTGACGTTATTAGTAACAACTCAGAATACCAATTCCATTGAGTGAGGTTGAGTTAAGGAGAGGTTACAACTTAGAATATGGGTGTAGTAAACATAAGTCAGCATGTGATTTATTAAATTTTATTTGACAAAGGTTTAAATCTCGTCTTGAATTATCTTTTTAATAACCGTTTTGACATTCCCTTTGACGGTAACGTACTTGATAATGGAGTCAGTCAAATGTTCAATCATTTGATACCGACATATTTTTTTACCGCGGCTTGACATCAAAGACTGCTTAACTAAGTTTAACCGTGTATTCGCATGGAAAATTACCTGTCATGCACACTTGCTTGGTCATGTATATTAACAAGACATTTCTCGTTAACACGGGATCCTATTTGGAACACCGGATTTTTGTAGGTTTGAGCTATTCTCTCTTTTTAGGCTTCTGTCGCCTACAAGGAACCCTTATAGCTTCACCATGTTGTCTGTAGAAAACTATAATGCTTTTGTTTATGATGTAACTTTTCAGTTTCGTCATCATCATCATCATTTCAGCCAAAAGAAATCCACCGCTGAACAAAAGCCTCCCCCAAAGTGAACCACAACCAACGGTCCTGGGCCGCTCTCATCCAACGATTGCCCGCGACCTTCACCAGATCGTCGGTCCATCTTATAGGTGGCCTGCCTACGCTTCGTTTTTCGGTACGCGGTCGCCACTTAGGAACCCAATGGCCGTCAGTTCTTCGAGCTATGTGCCCTGCCCACTGCCACTTGAGTTACGATATTCGGTGAGCTATGTCGGTAACTTTGGTACTCATGCGGATCACCTCCTTGAGCCTTTTTATGAGGCCCAGTGTGAGCGACCACGTTGCTGTCCCATATGTCATCACTGGCAACACATATTGGTCAAAAACCTTTTCTTGAAACACTGCGGTAAGTCGGACGAGAAGATGTATCGTAGCTTCCCGAACGCTGCCCAGCCGAGTTGGATTCGGCGATTCATTGTCAGTTTCGTACCGCCTATTAAAACATTTTCCTCTGAAGCGCGCATGACCCCGCAGTTGGTGTATATCGTAAGCGATCTACTCGGTTAAGCATTACGGGCGTGGTCGGGTGTATGACGGGTGACGCTAGTGGCAAATTAAAATGCGCGTTTCCGTGCTTCGGAGGGCACGTTAAGCCGTCGGTCCCGGTAGCTATCGAAAGATAGAAGTCGTTAAACCTTCTTAGAGGAGGGCTTATGGGCGGTTTGAAAACATCCGACAGCGGGTTGGCTACTAACCCGTATCTCCACAAACCCGCATTGAAGCAGCGTGGTGGAGTAAGCTCCAGGCCTCCCCCTAAAAAGGGGAGAGACTCGTGCCCAGCAGAGGGACGTATAATAGGTTGCCATTATTATTATTATTACATATATACCTGAGGACGAAAACACTTCCAGAAAAAAAGATAGGCGGTACAAAACTGAAAAGATGATGTCATAATCGAAAGCTAAACGAAAGGATTAGAGTTAGGCAATCGGCCCCAGCTTTTGATATCACTCTACTTGAAAAGTTATTAAATCCCTAGTACATAACTAACAGCGTTAACGTTTTAAATTCATATATAAAAGTAGTACATTATCAACGCAAACATTACCTTGTGCTCCGTTTACCAATGCACCAGTCTCATTGATTGACATTGATGTAAAGTGATGACTGCAGCTTATAGACACCCACACAAAGACCAAGGTCAAAATGCAGATGTGTTACCACTCCTGAGGCATAAGGTGTTATGCCTCTGTGCCGGAAATTACAGGGCCGTACATTACCATATGACCGGAACACGATAGTGCTGAACACTACCATTTAGCGGCAAGTAAATCAGGTAATGCGGTGGTGCCTACGCCTCCGAGCTCCATCACCGGAGCTCTACCACCAGTAAAAATTCATACATAAACAGTACATTATCAACGCAAACATTACCTTGTGCTCCGTTTACCAATGCACCAGTCTCATTAGGCGGAACGATTAAGCCGGTTTTTGCTTGGCAAGTGGTCTTTTATTACCGACTAACGTGTAATTACTTAGCGTACACCGTTTGTGTAAGTTAAAGGCCGTTTTCACTCGTCTGCGGTCACGGCAACTATCTATCAGCTGTCTGGCCTCACGTTTTGGGGTATAGGTGTAAATGTATTGGTTTTGAGGCAGACACTTAGGTAATTATTCGCATTTAAAGCTAGCCGAGCCAGTTGGTCCGGCGGTGTGTATTGACCGTTTCAATTGAGGCTCACGTTGATCTTCGTACCAGGACAAACTTTTGTATGGCCTACAGATATTTGTTTCGGATCTGGGTGTTTGTGTTGTGTGTGTACAACGGCACCCACGACCCCGGTTTATAGGTAGTAGTGTGAGGCTGTGAGTTTAAGCGTATTTTATTTTTATACTAGCTGACTCTGCAAACTTTGTATTGCCTCAGAATGAAATAATGTGTCAAAGGTTTAATATATACGGACTATTTGTATGGGAAAATGAAATTGTTTTTTTTACTATTCCTCATCAATTCATATTTTCCTACCTTTTAAACCTTTCTAGGACTTCCAAAAATCATTCAAAACCAAAATTAGTTAAATCGGTCCAGCCGTTCTCGAATCTTAGCAAGACTAACGAACAGCAATAGATTTTTATATAATTATGTATAGACTAGCAGCCCGCCCCAGCATCGCGTGGGTGCAATGTAACCTAGACCTACCCTCTCCTATTCATCTTAGCGTGATGTTATATAGCCTAAAGCCTTCCTCGATAAATGGGCTGTCTACACTGAAAGAATTTAGAATTAGTTCCTGAGATTACCGCGTTCAAGCAAACAAACAAATTTTGCATAATATATGGACCTACTTTCTAACATGATATGTTCTTAGGTTTTCGCGAGCTACACTCATTGAAATAAAACTATTTTTACGGATTTATCTCGCGTATATTAAACTAAAATGATTTTTAAAATCAACCCGACGTTTCGGTCGCTTTTCAGCTTCCGTGGTCCCGGGCAGACTGAGGTGACATTTGTCTGACAGAAGTTTGAAAAAATTATATGTAGCTACCTCCATCGATTTCGTAAACGCCTTGCGTAGCGTTCAGGATTAACACAATAATTACTTATGGTATCTTGAGGTCTTGCAGACTGCTGCGGCTGGGATTTAATCTTGCTAAGTATGGGATCCCATGATGTTGATAATCGCCATCCATCTTCCCTATTGAAATTTGGGTGTTTTTTAATTTCAATAGCCTCGCGTACCATTCGTGGAATGGGTTTGTGTTCTCTAGCGAGTATTTGAATTTTATCAAACCGGATGTAATGGTTTGGCTTATCCGCTATGTGTTCACAGACTGCAGACCTCCCTGTTCTTCGGTTTTTGACATCAGCAATGTGCTCTTTAACGCGGGTGGATACAGCTCTCTTCGTTTGACCAATATATGAGAGTCCACAATCACAATCTAATTTATAAATGCCAGAATTTTGTAATGGAATATTACTTTTAATGGGTCTTAAATACTGATGAATCTTTTTATATGGTTTGAAAACTGTTTTAATGGAATTCTTTTTTAAAACCGGTACCGGTTAAAACATCCGGTTTGATAAAATTCAAATACTCGCTAGAGAACACAAACCCATTCCACGAATGGTACGCGAGGCTATTGAAATTAAAAAACACCCAAATTTCAATAGGGAAGATGGATGGCGATTATCAACATCATGGGATCCCATACTTAGCAAGATTAAATCCCAGCCGCAGCAGTCTGCAAGACCTCAAGATACCATAAGTAATTATTGTGTTAATCCTGAACGCTACGCAAGGCGTTTACGAAATCGATGGAGGTAGCTACATATAATTTTTTCAAACTTCTGTCAGACAAATGTCACCTCAGTCTGCCCGGGACCACGGAAGCTGAAAAGCGACCGAAACGTCGGGTTGATTTTAAAAATCATTTTAGTTTAATATACGCGAGATAAATCCGTAAAAATAGTTTTATTTCTATGGACCTACTGTTTATTTTAAGCATTATTGAATGAAAATAAATAAATAAAAATTAAATAAAATGAGTACAGAACTAACAAAGTACCTACTTGAAACCCTATAAACTGCCTTAGTAGTCAAGTGGTAACAGGCCACTAATATTACGCCGGGTTCGATGCCCGGGTCGGGGGCTATCAGAGAACGGTGTGAAATCCTTTATTTCTCAAACTAATACACCACAGTAGGTATAAACCTATGTCATGGGTGCCATTGTATACAATGTATGTATCTTCACGCCAGGTCCCTAACGGGGTATGCAGAGATTGTAGAGTGCCAGATATCCCGGTTCTAACAAACCTCTCGTGCCTCTTCCTTGTATACAATGAACGTGTAAATTGTGGAACGAACTTCCCTCTGAGGTGTTCCCTAGGTGCTACAATATGGGGTTCTTCAAAAATGGCGTCAAAAGAGTCCTTCAGGGCTGGCAGCGCGTTGGCAACTCCTCTGGTGTTACAAATAGGCGACGGTAACCACGTTCCATCAGGTGGCCCATCTGCTTATCTGTCAACCTGCAGACATAAAAAAAAACATACAACAAGTAGGTACACAAACACCCAGACCCGAAACAAATATCTGTAGGTTATACAAATACTTGAACCGGTACGGAGATCGAACTTGTGATCCTGGTTTAAAATGGTCGTCACACACCGTTGGACCAACTGGCTCGTCAGATATTTTTAAAAGAATACGGAAAGTGAACAAGGTTCACTAATCATGTATATTTTTGGTCACCTGCATACTTTTTATATAAAAGAACCTTAAAATTCTACATCTACGACATATTTGTCGCCTAATTTGCCGAAATTGCTGGGACCGTGTAAATACCTAGGGTGCGATTTTTAAACTTGCATTAGTCTCTGAGTGTTTAACAAACATTGAATACTAATTGCGGTTTGTCTGGAGGGTTTGTTTTGGTTATAATATCGTGCTTTTGTTCGAGGCAATGGGCTAACTGTGATACCTATATAAGATATCACAAGTCACGGAATTATTTAAAACATAAGTAGGTACCTAATTTAGTGTCAAAGAATATAAAAAAGTTCACTGGTGGTAGATCTCCAGTGACGGAGCTCGTGGGCATAGGCACCACCGCATTACCTAACATACTTGCCGCTAAATGGTAGTGTTCAGCACTATCGTGTTTCGGTGGTGGTAATGTACGGCCCTGTAGTTTCCGGCACAGAGGCATAACACCTTAGGCCTCAGGAGTGATAACGCATCTACATTTTGACCTTGGTCTTTGTGTCTACAGGCTGCAGTCATCACTTAACATCAATGTGAACTGAATGTAATGGAAGTGGCAAACAAGCATTTAGTTCATATTGATTTTAAGTGATGAATACGGCATATAGACACCCACTCAATGACCAGAGGTCAAAATGCAGATGCAAATGATTTTGCATCGCTGCCATCCTGTGTTATGGTACCTAGAAGGCTTTATATGAGATGGGTTTTATATTTTATCAGTAGGGCAGGCCAACTGCAGCCATCTCATTAGCATTGTCAGAGCCACCCCAATAGTAAGGCGACGTGCACACCGTTCAGCGATCGCATCGGAATGGCTGCATTTGCTCAATATCGCGTTTATTTATTTATGCTAATGTTATGTTTCAGTGTTACCATTACGGAAACGTGTGTGACTGTGTTTTAGATACTAGTTGTCCCTGCAACTTCGTCCGCGTGAGAACTTATGATTGTTCTGTATTTACCCGGATGAAGTCGTAGGCGAAGCTAGTATAATAAGTCTAAGTTACTCCTCATTACATCAGCTATCAGCCAGTGCACCAGTATACACCAGCTATTCAACCGATTTTGACGGGACTTATTTTGATGGGAAAGTCCCGTCAAAATCGGTGAAGCCGTTCCTAAGATTAGCCGCGCCAAACAGACAGATAGACAGACAGACTAATATTGTAAAAAAAAATGTTTAGGTATATGTACCGTGTATACATTCATATGTATTTAGTAAAAACCGGTTATTTTAATATTACAAACAGACACTCCAATTTTATTTATTTATATAAATGTATAGATTGTAGCTAAATTGTTTTCCGACCGCCAGGCGATACAATAAAACTTAAGATAGAAAATTCGACAGTTGGGTGTAGACCTTCGGTAGCTTAGTTGGTAGAGCGACTAGATGAGTGATAAGTGGTCGAGGGTTCAAATCATGAAGTTTCTATACTGAACTTTTTCTATATGTGAAGAATAAATTCTGTTGTAAAGTATATGGGGTTCTTCAAAAATACCTGGCTACGGATGCTAACGTAGGCAGTGTGCAGCAGAGATAACGTTCTACGAAGTCGAAACTAGCCGATTGTCACTTTCATAGGCACGAAGTGCAAAAATGTCTAGATCAGTACTACTGTACTGTATGTGTGTGCATGTATCTCTATTTCTGCCTCCCTAACCGAGAATTTATAGGTGTAAAGTTATATTTATGACCCAAAATTCCACTCACTTTTCAGCTTCTGTAACCTTGGACATTCCAAATAAGACGAATCCCAAGAAACAGTTCCATTTCAGTTTTGTTAACCAATAATAGAAAACTAAAACCTTTATGAGTAACCGATACATCCCCCGTTTCAATTGAATAAAGTCGGAACCGTCAAATGTAGCGCACCTGGCGTGGACATTTTGAAATTGGCTATTCTATGTTGGTTTGGCGATCCAACGTTTCCAGGGGCTCATGTATTATTAATACTGCTTGAGGCAACGCTCAAAGCACCCAATATATATTTAAAAAGTCGACCGCGGTAAGAATCCTTTGAACGCTTATGGGCTAGAACAGGGTTGGTCTCCAGTGCATACATGACAGATGAATATGTTTTATATGAAGCTGAAGTTATTTGGATATGAGTACAATGTTTCTGGTTATCTTATGTAAGTTATCTAATATACATTAAGCATACGCTCATAATCATAAATCGTTTCAGTTCCATGAAGGATTCTGTTTTGTAACGTATGTGTTTCTTTAGGCACGTTGACACAAGTAGGTATAGAAACGCACATAGTTGTCGTATCAGCGCAACTATGTTTGATTTTATACGTTAACTTTACGCCTGTAATCCCCGATCGGGTAGATAGAGGTGAACGCATGCATTCAAGCATACAAGCATATGTATGCTTGAATGGGTGTTTACGATTCGCCGGCTATGTTTTGACCCATATAACAGGTGAAGAGCCTATTGATATCACCGGAGACATTACCAAGGTACTGGGAAACTTACGGACATCGAAAAATCCCAATAGAACCAGAGATAAAGGATTTTACATTTTATGTCTGGATGCTCCGACCCGGTAATCGAACCCAGGACCCCAGCGTAGTAATAGTAGCTTGCCACCACAAGAGTAATGAACCAGTATTTATTATAAGTAATTATCTATACCTACTAATATTATAAAGAGGATGTGTGTTTTTGTATGTATGTTTGTAATGTTTTCACACAAATACTACTGCATCGATTTCAAAAATTCTTTCATTAAGAAAGCTGCATCTTCACTTAGTCTAGTGTGAGGCTTTATTACATTTATTGTATAATATAAATAACTAGAATTATATATTATATAACTAGAATTTTATGCTTTTATTTCAATGCGAAAATGTAATGAAATGTGATGAACACTACGTGATAATAACATAAAAAGAGAGTAGTTCGTTCTCACAACCCAGTCAGTGTTACATGTGTTTTTCAGTTTTAATTGGAAATGAAGCTTTTGTACTACTCTTTGGATAATTTTCTTTGTCTGGGTTTGTGTTCGAGATGTTTTTGTACAAGATTGGTTTCACTTTTGTGTTTTTTAATGGGATTTCATTAATTACAATGTTTCGTACGCCTTGGTGAACGTTTTATAGTTTCGTTTCATGTTACGTTGTCAGAAATGTATTTCTTTTTTGCCTAGTACAAGAATTGTGTTCTCAATTTTTGTTGATTCATATGAATGTTGAGTTATATTCTAGTCTTTTGGGCCTCATTATTTAGAGCATGGAGGAGTAAAATATTTTTTGAATGTAATGAAGATGGCAAGCGAGCGTGCAGGTGACATGCGTGTTAAGTAATGACTGCAGCCTATAAAAATCTTCTCAAAAACCAAAGGTCAAAAGGGATAAAATATGTACCTTTTCTAAGAATGTAGAACTCGGTCTCAGGAAGTTAATAATGTTAATAAGTTAATTTTTTTACATCATCTTCCGGCTCGCTACTTGCCTCCGCCTAGGCACATCTTGCTGCGCTCCGCATCGCTGCCCCTATGGTGAAGCTGTCGACCGCCTGGGGCACCATGGTCTCTCCTGCGGTAGAAGTGCCGGCAGATTCACCAGGCACGCCCAATTAAATGACATTCTGCTCAGAGCCCTTTCCACCGCCGGCGTGCCAGCCATATTAGAACCCAACGGCCTGGCACGTGACGATGGAAGGAGACCGGACGGTATGTCATTGATGCCTTGGAAGATGGGTAGGCCTTTGGTGTGGGACGCAACTTGTGTTGACACCTTAGCGCCATCCCATCTTCCAAGCACGGCGTGTTCCGCTGGCACTGCTGCTGCAACTGTGGAGACCCTGAAACAGCGCAAATATAGTACCCTTCCAGGGGATTATATACTTGTGCCTTTCGGGGTCGAAACTCTTGGTCCATGGGGCCCCAGTGCTCGGGTCTTATTCAAAAAGATCGCAAAACGGCTGGTCGACACTTCCCGTGACCAGAGGGCTGGCCAATTTTTAGGTCAAAGAATCAGCATTGCCATCCAACGAGGCAATGCTGCCAGCCTTCTGGGTACCATAACACAGGCAGGCAGTGCTGCGGAATTTTTAGACGCATGTTGCTTTTAGTTTAGGTATAACTTTATATTATGTAAATATTATTTAGCTTTTAAATATATTTTAATGTTTTTTTTTATTATGTAGATTAATTAGATAGTATTTTAATTGTTTTTAAAAACTGTTAACGTAAATTTCACAAACATTATACAGCCAAAAAAATAATTTTAATTATCGTTTATACAGGTTTATTTGAAATTAGCGGATCACATCTTGCAGGCAGCCTCTCTACATCAATCCCAACAATACTTATTCTACGACTTTTTGAAATCCATAATCTATATATATAAAAATCAATTTGCTGTTCGTTATTATCGCTAAAACTCGAGAACGGCTTCACCGATTTGGCTAATTTTGGTTTTGAATGATTTTTGGAAGTTCAGGGAAGGTCTAAAAGGTAAGAAAATATGAAGAAATTGAAGGGATCATTTTGCTATACAAATTGTCCGTATCTATCAAACCTTTGACACATTATTTCATTCTGAGGCAATACAAAGTTTGTCGGGTCAGCTAGTTGATTACACAATATTTTTTTTTGCCTCTGAACTCGCATTAGCTCTGAGCGGAGGTATGCCAGGCACCTTCCCTAGGTAAAATATCGTAATATACCAGCAGCGGAGAGGGTGGTCGCAGGGCGAAATTTTGAAAAACCAAAAATTTTAAAAGTGCTTTTTCATGATTTGTAAAAAGTCGTAGAACAAATGTTGGGATTGACCTAGAGAGGCTGCTTGCAAGAGGTGATGCGCTAATTTAATTTAACCCTGGATACAATAATTAGTAGTCTCGTATGCATACTATCCGGGAAAGGGTTAAGAAGCATTTATACTATACCTCATGAACCACACCAACGAGTAGGAACAACTACACACCAATAATAATAGAATTGGAATAAGCATTCGCCTGTTCAATTTAGGCTTATTGTAACATACACTAAACCAGTTCAATTCCAAATTCAGCTCATTTAGAGCTTGCGAGCTTCGAGTTAACCTGCGTTTATTTTGAATGTACACCATTGTTACCTGTTACGGAGGCATCTCTAATTACGTTTGTGCGTATCCTATAATTGGTGGTACTTTATGAGACAGTGTTATCTAAGTGGTTATATTAGAGACGAGAAAAAGATAGCTTTGAAGATTGGAACAATGGTCCATAAAATATGCCACGATAAAATAAGCCTTTTATTGACCCCCTCCCCCTTATTGTTACTCTGTGTCACAGTATCTGTGACCCTCCTAAAAGTATTACGTCACAAAAACTTACACTCCCCTGAATATATCATTTTTTAAAGCCAGGAAGTCTAATTAAATATGAATATTTTAATAAACTGCTAACGTCACATTTTGTCACGCTCAGCTAGACCTCTCCCTCCTTGTATGCGAACGTATTTTATGGCCCCCAAGTAGAAAGAATGTTAAATGAGGAAACGATGAACGAAACAGATAATACGAACATAGATTGGTTGCAAAGGTACAGCAATATCCTTAGAGATCGAATTGCTACTTAAACACCACCACACCTGACTGTCGAATTCTTTGTTCACATTTAGGTATTGCGTTGCATTGAGGTGGCAGTAGCGACATCTATTGATAATGGAATTTCTAGCTACCGTGTGGACTTCGGTAGCTCAGTTTGGAGAGCGGCTTCAATAGATATCCCAGAAGCCTCAAGTCCCTCTTAAAGTAAAATTTTTCTTTCCATTTTTCTATAAAAATATTTCAATCGCATGTGTTATTGCGTAAAATCCAATAAAATAACAATTATTATGGGTAAAGCGACCGCTTAAGGATATTAAATTTAATATTGAATTTGTTATATCGGTTGCCTAACTAGCATTATCAGGAATAGATGTCGCTACTGGCATCACAAGGCAATGGAATAAATGTGATGGAAAAATTCGACAGTCAGGTTTGGGCTTCGGTGGCTCAGTTGGGGGAGAACATTATAGCTCTGACTGAACACGACGATTTAGTAGAAGAAAATTAGGTAATGCGATGATCCCTCTGAGGGTCTTCGCCTTGTCATTGTTTCGGCTTAGAAGTCGGTGGATTGAGTTACACCGGCAAAGCTAAGAGGAGCCCAGCGATGGAGCGGCGTTTGGCGTGGCTCTGCCCGCCACTGCTGCTGCTGTGGTGAGGAGACGGCTGGGGAAGAGGTCTATCCCTGCACCCTATCCCCAGCCGCCTAACGGTGGTCCCGCCGACAGATGTGGACGTGGTGGGGCCACGAAGGGGCGGTTGAGATTCAATTCGTTTCTGACACTCCCGCTACCCCGGGGCCGAACTGCGAACTGTGTGGCCCTAGACTCCTCTACCCGGGCGTCTTGGGACATCTGGTGTTGTGAGTAGTCGGGGCAGGGACCTTCGAGCATCAAACTAGGGGATGTCCGTCGCCTGAATGGAGAGGTCCCGGGCTCGGCAACGAGCAGCCGCCGGTGGGGTCGCGGATGTGTGCGATAGCGTTCCCATGACCCCGCCACTGATGGCGAACGAGTCGGAACACCCAGGAGTTTTTAATGGGTAGACAGATGGTTTTCCCGGAGTCCTATATGACGCACCCCTTTCCCCAAGGGTGGATATGCGTAACGCATATTCCCTTAGTAAAAAAAAGGTAATGAGCTGATGCCTTTCATTTACCAGTGCCGATATTCAATCTCCACTTAATGAATATTGATCATCATTAGTTCTGGATTCAGTCTGTTCAAAGCTAGGAAGTTTACAGATTGCTCACTTATAATATTGAGCTTATAATATACATTGTAATTACTGCGGTGCGTAGTCCCAAAATTGGGATCTTGTTACATACCTAATCGTTTTGGCGCTTATGTTAAATTTAACTAACGAAGTGTATGTTACCATTTATTGTATACATTTCGGCTGAAGCTTTCCTATTTTAATGAGAAATATATATGGAATAACTTTGCTTAATGATTTTTCGTCATTGGATTCATACGGCTATCACACACTACTTTTTACTGGTAGTAGAGCTCCAGTGGCGGAACTCGCGGGCGTAGGCACCACCGCATTACCTAAAATACTTGCCGCTGAATGGTAGTGTTCAGCACTATCGTGTTCCGGTGAGGTGGTAATGTACGGCCCTGTATAGGCATAACACCTTTAGGCCTCAAGAGTGGTAATGCATCTGCATTTTGGCCTTGGTCTTTGTGTGGGTGTCTATAAGCTTTAGTCATCGCTTAACATCCATGTGAACTGCATGCTTGTTTTCCACTTCCATTACATTAAAAAATCCGTCCAAGGACCGAGGTATTTTTTCTACGCTTTGCCTACCTCGTAAGATGTTTGGCAAAGATACGTGCATGCAAAATTTAAAAAACAATAAAAGTTTAAGAATTTTCAGTACGAAAAAGCATTGCGTCTTAAAAATTTTGGATTCAACAGTCCAATAACTTTGAATATACCAAAGCAAAGAATGCATCTGCATCAAGAAGAATGGGAAACAAAATTCTACGGTGCATCGAAACTGCTCACAAATTTGTAGGTACAAGATCTTCGTAGATTATTTTTTTAAATACAGCTTGCATCTTCACGCGAAGTCCACTTTGGGATAAGAAGAGAAGGCGTGGAGCGCCAAATGTTTTGAAACTTCTACATTCATAGATATATTAAAGTATATACCTATCATATACTACTACACCTATCATCTGTTCTCGTATAATTCGTTCACAAGTTTTTATACGACTGTTTTGTAGTCTGGTGAGAATTACTACCTACATGCATTCAAGGACAATTATTTCAGTCAGTTTGTTATTATTCGAAAGTAAACACAGACAAACTGTGTTGACTCCCTGTCTGAGGCAGCGTTGCATAGCGATATTAACTATAATGAACTACTTTTGTTAAAAGTTAAAAATAGTAAGAGCAAGTAAGCGCTAGTAAGATTCGCGCTCAGAGGATTCCACGAAAATGTGCTATTTTCTGTTACTACAAATACTTCTCATGGGTTTTCTAATAAACTGTTAATAATACTTTATGCATTAATTTTGGATGCACTAGGCTTTCAGTGAATGCCAAGTGTACTGGGACCTATAAAAAATCTACATAAAAAACAAAGTTTTCATTGTAGATACGTTGCCCATTCTAAGGGGTAAGATGTTATACCTCCCTATCGGCAGTTACATTACCACCTGATCGAAACTTGATAGCACTGAATACTAACATCTAGCGTAGAGTATGCGCTAATACGGAGGTCCCATATTAGGAAAGGAGTACATATTTCAAAGTGTCAAAGTCCTAAACCCACGAGTTTCTCATATCCCAATGACCAAATGTACTGGTGCTGATGCAAGTCAGTCAGGAGCTTAGTGAAATGATAGTTTCTGCGAATCCTATCGAAGTTTCCAAATTATATAATGAAGTAAAATATCCTTCTATAGCCATGAATGAATCCTCCAACCAGAGACACAACGCAAGTCTCAAATGTCAATAGACACTGGCCTATGGACGTCTTCGGACTAAGGTGTTATGCCTCTGTGCCGGAAATTACAGGGCCGTACATTACCACCTGACCGCAACACGATAGTGCTGAACACTGAACTTTTACTGGTGGTAGAACTTCAGTGACGGAGCTCGCGGGCGTAGGCACCACCGCATTACCTTATATACTTGCCGCTAAATGGTAGTGTTCAGCACTATCGTGTTCCGGTCAGGTGATAATGTACGGCCCTGTAATTTCCGGCACAGAGGCATAACACCTTAGGCCTCAGGAGTGGTAACGCATCCGCATTTTGACCTTGGTCTTTGTGTAGGTGTGTATAGGCTGCAGTCATCACTTAACATCAATGTGAACTGCACGCTTGTTTACCACTTCCATTACATAAAAAAAAGACACTACCATTTAGCGGCAAGTATATAAGGTAATGCGGCGGTGCTTACGCCCGCGAGCTGCCGTCACTGGAGCTCTATCACCAATAAATATTTGAGAAGTCCAGCTTGTTGTTGAATCTATCTCTTAAACCCTTTATCACTCACTGAGTAAACTTGGCAAGAACGACAAACTAGTATTTTTCCACCGCCAATAACATCGACGTTTCGCTTAAAATCTCAAAGTATATTTTTCCGAGCGTTAGCCTAAGCAATATCGGCTTAATTAACACTCGCACAAACATTTGCTCGCACTCGTCACACAGTGAACAGAGTGGGTGCTATTATTGTTTTTCTGCACAGAAAATACTGTATTTAATTTTGGTACACTGTAGTGTAGTGTGTGAAGACGAAAGTCTTTAACCAGTGCGTTTTACCGGTGATGACCTACGGTGCCGAGACGTGGTCTCTCACTATGGGTCTCGTACGAAAGCTCCAAGTCACTCAGCGGTCAATGGAAAGGGCTATGCTCGGCGTTTCCCTACTGGATCGAATTAGAAATGAGGAGATCCGTAGGCGAACGAAAGTCGCTGACATAGCCAAGCAGATTTCCAAGCTGAAGTGGCAATGGGCAGGGCACATTGCTCGGAGAACCGATAGCCGCTGGGGCAGAAAGGTTCTCGAGTGGAGACCACGTATCGGCAAACGCAGCGTAGGACGTCCACCTGCAAGATGGACCGACGACCTGATCAAGGCTGCAGGTACCCGCTGGATGCACGTCGCTTCCGATCGGTCGGCATGGAGGTCCTTGGGGGAGGCCTATGTTCAGCAGTGGACGTCTTATGGCTGATATGATGACACTGTATTTCTTTAAGTCTAGTGGAAACTTAAGTACATAATACTCCAAGTACCTGGTTGACCGAGCTTCGCTCCGTAGCGATTTTTGAAAATCATTGAAGATATATGAATAAAAACAATTGATTTTTTTGGTCTAACCTCAAATCACAAACACTTCTCTTTGCTAAAAATACGACTAACGTTAGTAGACTAATGGTTCTTCTATTCATCAATAGATGGCGTTAGTCGTCGGTTATGAAGAAAATGTATTATTAACTTAGAACCGAGCTTTTCTTGGACCTGGAACCTTAATAAATCGATTTCTTGACCCGAAAAACCCCTAATCTGTAAGTTTCAAGAAAATCGTTGATGCCGTTTCCGAGATCTTGATTCTATATATACATATATACAAGAATTGCTCGTTTAAAGGTATTAGATAGATAGATAGATAGATAAGTGGAAATTATATATTCCACACTAGCTGACCCGGCAAACTTCGTATTGCCTTAGAATAAAATAATGTGTCAAAGTTTGATACATACGGACTATTTGTATGGGAAAATTAAATTTTCCCGTGTAAGTCCGGTCCAAGTCGGAGACACTTCAAGTCTATTTGTATGTATATATGTATACTTGTAGATGCATAGATAAAAGTTACTCCTTACTACATCAGTTATTACATCAGCTACCTGCCCATCAAAGTCGGAAACACTCCAATTCTATTTATTTGTATGTAGGTTTGTATGTATGTATGAATGTATGGAGATAAAAGTAGCCTAAGTTACTCCTTGTAACAACAGCTGAAGCCAGTGAAAGTCACGTCAAAATCGGTTCAGCCGTTTCCAAGATTAGCCCCGCCAAACAGACAGACAGACAAAAATTGTAAAAAATGTTGTTATGGTATATGTACCGTATATACAAACATATGCATTTAGTAAAAAGCGGTTATTTTATATTACAAACTAACACTCCAATTTTATTTATTTGGATAGATAACAACTTCAAAAAATGTAGATATGTCTACAGAAAAAGAAAACTTGTGACGAATACCTATATATCATATCTTTTTTTTTGTGTCTAATGAAGGTGGCAAGCAACCACACAGTTGACATTGATGTTACGTGATGACTGCAGTCTATAGACGTCTATACAAAAACCAGGGGTCAAAATGCAGATGCGTTGCCACCCCCCGAGACCCAAGCTGTTATGTCTCTGTGATAGTTACTACGAGGCCACAATAAAAGAAAAATTGATTTGACTTGTAATTATTTTCAATAACAAAAGTAGAATACTTCGACTGGAAAGAGTGACAGTGCCTCGCGAGACGATATTGGAGACGTGTGGATATACAGGAATTGACTGTGGTATCTTACTTCTTCGAATAATAGACAACGATCGAACACAGAACTCCTCATTTTTCGAACTCAGTTAAAACAATTGTTTTATATTATTTCGCATTAACACATGCTTGTGAAATACATTTTATTTTTAAAGAAAAACACAATTATTAAGGGTAAAAGCGACTTCTTTACGATATTCAATAAACTGAAAAGTCTATTATATCGGTTGCCTAACTAGCATAGTTGGTAATAGATGGCGCTGCTGCTACCATAAAGCAATGCAATAGATGTGAAGGAAAGATTTGACAAATCGGGCAGGGCTTCAGTAGCTCAATTGGAAGGGCGGCTGGACTAGATTCCCAGTAGGTCGCGAGTTCGAGTGTCGCCTGAAGTCAAATTTTTCTTTTCATTTTCCAGTTAAAACATACGAATATTTTTCTCTACATATTGTTCATTATCTAAGTTTTCATTGTACGAGAAATTCAAACTTGACTTAAAGATTATATATTACATATCTATGAATTCAGTTTATTTTCTGTTTCATTTATTTTATTATTTATATTATGTATTTATTCTCTACGTACTTAATATGGATACATTGTAACCTCTCAGCACCTATTCTTCCTTTTTCATTACAACCCGAAGGTTGACTGGTTTGATAATGCCCTGGTTGCATTAAGTCCGCCTTATGTGCCTTATTCGTGTGCATTGAAGTTAAATAAATAAATAAATAAATAAATAAAGATATTTGATATGCTATTATCTATAAAATACTTTACCAACTTAACAAACTCATAAACTAGAACGAGTCAGTATTTTTTCATTGGCAATAACATCGGCTTTCCGGTTCAAATCTCAAAGTATACTTTACCGAGCGTCAAGCTTAGTAATATCGGCTTAATTAACACCCGCACAAACATTTGCTCTCACTCGTCTCACGGTGGATAGAATGGGTGCCATTATTGTTTGTTTCTCTGACCATACTATATTCGGTAGCAAATAGATACTATACTGCTTGTTACCGAGTATCATGCAACATAAGCTTGCTGTTTATTTAGTAACAAATTTCATATGCATTAAAATACGTCGTATAAAATTATTAAAATGTACCTTTTTTTTTTTTTTTTTGTTATTGTAGTGTTTTATTTTTTTTTTATGTAATTGAAGTGGCAAACAAGCATGCAGTTCACATTGATGTTAAGTGATGACTGCAGCCTATAGACACCCACACAAGGACCAAGGTCAAAATGCAAATGCGTTACCACTCCTGAGGCCTAAGGTGTTATGCCTCTGTGCCGGAAATTACAGGGCCGTACATTACCACCTGACCGGAACACGATAGTGCTGAACACTACCATTTAGCGGCAAGTAAATCAGGTAATGCGGTGGTGCCTACGCCCGCGAGCTCCGTCACTGGAGCTCTACCACCAGTAAAAAGTATAAGTATTAGTACAATTATACTTAATTATAAATTTGACATCCGTGGTTCACTCACTAAGGGTCCTGTTGAAAACCAGCGTCAGGTACCTTGTATATGAAGGTACCTGACATTTGCTGAACAGGATCTTTTTGGCAGCCGTGAGACACATATTACGTGTATATGCATTAATTTTTCGAAATTGTGTTGTCTTTTCTCTGTTACCTGTTACTTTTATGTCTGTTTTATGTGTCTCGCTGTGTGTCAAATAAATGTTTCTTCTTCTTCTTCTTCTACATGCAGTTTACATGTACAATAATGTGATACTGTAACCTAGAGATTTTTCTATATTTTCTATATTCTATATTGTGAGTCCTCAAAAGTTCTACACTATGACAGAGAATATGTAATAATACTACTTATAGAATGGACACTTAGACGTCCCGCCCGATTTCCCCGCATCACCCAACCTCCTCCCCTCTTATGGGCGACGGTTGGTATTTTCTACGTGCTACGCACACAGGTGCACATGTAAATACACGTCACTGATTGATGTCTGTGTAATAGAGAACAAAATAAGCGTTTGTATGGAATTTTGGCGGAGTGTCCGCGGTGTGACTATGAGGTGTTTCACGCTTGTCCATTCTTTTTGGAACATTATGTATATGAGCTAAATTGAACCACAATTTAAACCTATGTATATTCAAACTCATATTATTAAAAGGTTGTTAGAATAAATGAAGATAAAACCTATCTGAAGGTTATAACATCTGAAGACTAAATGATCACCAGAAAAGGAAAATTGATAAGGAAACAAAAACCCACACAATTGTGCTTATCATTAATTTTAATAAATGGCTCGATGCGTATTAACTTAGTATTACTGTATGACTATTTGTATATTATTAAAAAAATAATTATCATAAGTCCATATCATATAACGATATGCACAATCAAAACACTCTCACATAACAACCCATTTTACACTCTCGCTATCAGTTTTAATTTATATTCTGACCATTAGCTGTAAGTAAGCATACCTACTAATTTATCTAATCTACGGTTTCACCAATCAATCTTAATTTGTTAGCTGTCGAATTCACCTTAACATGTCTTTATTAATATCATTCTTGACAAAGCTTTCTTCAATACTCTGCAACGTTCGATTTTTCGTCTCGGGAACAAACTTCCATACATATGAAAGACATAAACATAAAGTGATCGCGTAAAGTAAAAATGTACCGTGTAAACCTAAGTACATAACAAAATAAGGAGCCATTTTTAATGTAAAGCTATATGATGAGCAAATCGTTATAACAATTAATGCTCCACCTACACCTCTGTGCCTCAAAGGCATTATCTCTGCTGACATTGCATACGGTATTGTATAAACTCCTAAACTCGAAGCTATCATAAAACCAATCAAAGAATATAAACATAACAACGAATCAGCAGGTAACACTTCAATCACTTTTAAGTAAGAAACAATGGACGATATTAACAAAAACACAGCACTGCCTACGCCACTGGATATTAAAATAGGCTTATTATTGAAAAATCTAAAGAATACCGAAGATAGAATGTTGCCAAATAAAGTCATTACATCCATTATAACCATGCCAATAAATGCAGCATTTTCATCTTTAGTTACTTCTTCTACCATATTCATGGCGTACACTAGAAACACAAGATTTCCACTCCAATAATATACACAGAGAAGGATAAACATATGTAAGCTTGGTAAATAAAAATCTCTACTTGTGATTTTTTCCCATGCGTCTCGAATTGACCATTTATTGTTTGAGCTTTCGTAGGTTTTCAGATATTCCTTTTGCGCGGTAAGAAGAGCGTTAAGTTCATCTAAAGAATTCTCACTTTTTCCTCTAAGCCATACGAAAGATTTCTTGCAGTCATCAAATCTACCTTTGTATGCTAGCCAGGCAGGTGATTCGGGCCAGATGCAGCATTGTATGAAGGCTACAATTACTGGTACGCCCATTAAGAGACTTATAGTCTTCCAGTGAATGAATCTTCCAAGGATATGTACGAGAGTGATTCCTAGTGTTTGATTGATTCCATAGAGAAGGAGCGAAATGTTCCTGAATTTAGGGTCTACCATTTCACTCATTGTGATATAGCTTACGACGAGAAGGCTCTTCGCTCCTAGACCCTGGACGGACTCGCCGACAATGATGGTCAAAGCGTCGGTAGCAGCGTATATGATCAACCAGCCCAGCAAGACGAGGGTACAGCATAGCCGGAACCCAAATTTTCGTCCTCGGAGTTGCATTATGTATGGGATGAGGAGACTTGGCATGCCAGCTAGTCCGTGAACTGACGCTGTAAAAAAGTTGTAAAAATATTTTAACATTTTATAACAAACTCAAGCTCAAACTGAAGTTAAAATAAAAAGTTAAAATAAAAAAAGTTAAACCAAAAAAATATAAACTAAAATTATATTACAATGTAAAACAATAACCAATCAGCAGGTCTACTCTTCAAATCAATGACAATACGAATCCGATTCCAATCCGATCCCAATCCAATAATAGAAGTCACGTGATTTGGTACTCTTGAAAATAATCTCCGTAACATTGGAATTGGATTTGACATTGGCCAATAATTGCGTCGTTACAAGGACGCTACACTTCGTACTAGTGTTGGAGTTTATGACATTCATTAAACGATAAATCGGTATTACGAACAAAGTGAATCTTTTAGGGTTTAAACATCAATATTAACCTAATTTGATAGTCATTTCATAATTTTAAAAAGTATTGCTTTCACTTTGAACGAAATATAGGCAAATATTTAATATACTAACAAATTATTTCACGTTTTCAATTGTATGTGTTGTCCTTAACTACAAAAAATGAAAAAAAAAAGTGGGCAAATGTCAAAGTCATACTTCACAATGACAAGTATGTGTCATATTAGTGCCGCGAATCTATCAAAGTTTCAAATTACATCGAATCTTAAAAGTTTCCAACTTTTCCAAGTTGTGTTTTTTTTATATTATTCGTATTGATACAAAGATTGAATAAGTTAATATGGCTGGCAGTCGTCCCAGCTACAGCCAAGTTGAGCACTTGGTGGAATTCCTGGAACAAAATCCAGGAATTGCGAAGGGCTTGCTGCGGACGGCTCAAGCAAAAGTAGAAAGTCGTAGAAAATGGGAGACATTGGCATCATCTATCAATGCTCTAGGTGGTGCCAATAAGACGGCACAAGGATGGGCTAAGGTGAGTGATGATTAATTATTTCATAATAAAGTATTTTATGTTCAACACTGCTGTATTGATATGAATCTGTGAGCTTTGACTATAAACACCTTACATGTTTATTGAAAGTTACATAATAACTATTAATATCACCACCGATATGCCTACGTCCCCGGGTTCGATCCCTGGGTATAAAATATTCCCGTTTCGTCCATGGACCTACTTAATTTTCCCAATTAATGTCAATAGGCTTGCTACCTGTGAATTTTATTGTGTGTATTTGCATGGATGTATTTCTCTGCTTACCCCACTGGGGAATACAGGCATGCAGTTACTGAGCTGAAAATGAAAAAGGAATTGTACCTACTTACTTCATTATTAGAGAACTTTTTTCTATTGGAGAAAAATTATTGATGTTTGTCTTAATATAAAGGCATGTTTGCTTACTAATGTAACAGCATGTATACTTATTGCATGATTTTTAGTACTGGGCAGAGAAGAAATGTGCTCTGAAAAAACAGAGTGCATTGTTAAATGCTTCCGCTAGGCGCACGGGTGGAGGTGTGGACCACGGATTGCCCCATTTGTCACCTCTTGATAAAAGACTGGTGGCAATAATGGGTGGACTAGAGTTTGCCTCAGGGGATTCGGGTTTAGCAATAAATCCATTCCCAAATCCGGTAATTATTTTACAAATATGAATTTATTTATTGAATTTATTATATATAATTATAAATTATTCCCCTTTTTTTTCAGAATTTAAATATTGATAGGGTTGGTGCAGTGGAGGAAACAGGATCCCGGATCATAGAGGAACCAGAACCAGTTCTTGATGTTAATTCTCCTGTCATACTAATTGAGCACCTGGAAGCACCAACTTCATGTTAGTTTTTATACTTATTTACTTCTCTTCACATTTTCTGTTGTTGTAATAAAAATTGACTTGATTTTTCTTTTATATTAAAATTTGCAGCTGGTCCAACTCAGTCCACACCTCCAGCCGCCCAATTGCAGGCAAGCAGCGAGCGGAGCGGAGCTAGCAATCGCCGACGACGCAACAGGCCGGCTCGGAATGTAGATGCTGCGATGGACCGGCTTGCTGAAATTGAAAGAAACCGTGTCGACGCCGAACTCAAAACGGCGGAGGCGTTCGTCAATGTCGCCAACGGACTGCAGGGAGCTACTGCAGCTTTACAAGATATAGCTACAGCAATGAACCGCATTGCCGCAGCATTAGAGCAGATAAACCGGCTACATCAATGATTTAACAAATGTGTTCACATTTTACATTGACGGTAAGTGAATACTGAAGCCTTTAGACATCTAGACAAAAAGATGTGGCCACCCCATGAGGCCATCCTGGTTTGCCTCTGTGATAGTTATTAGGGAGTCATAAATTACCACCTAACCAGAGCACAATAGTGCTGAACACTACCATTTGGTGACAGATGTATTTGCTGCTGGTAGCTCAGTATTGGTGTCTATAGATATCTACAAAAGACAGGTTTAAATGCCTAGGCTGCAGCTGCTCCACTGAAGCTTTACCATAAATAAATGATCATTATTTTTGTACATGAATATAGCTTGTTTTTTATTTATCTTACAGTTTATGTTTGTTTCAAGTGATAACTCCAGCCCCTAGACATCTGCAAAATTATTTAAGTTTATGTGAGTTTGTGATTTTCTTGGCAAATAATGTAACACTTACTTGTGTACCTAAATGAAAACAATATACCTATAATATAATTTCTTTTTTCGTTAACTGTTAAAATTTAGAATCTATGGTGCTATTATCTTAAAATATTGTGAAATGTTAATGTGCAACTTTACCTATGATGCAACTTGTTTCAAAGGAGTTATCATAATGCCTGTTGTAGTAATGTTAATATTATACATATATATTTTTATCTTGTTTGACTTGTATATCAATTGTTAATCACTTTAATTTATTTTGTTTTTGACCTTCATAAGAGGTGCCTGTCACCCTAAATGAGTTTCTGATTCTGATTGATAGGGAAAACATGTACCTATTTTTGAAAATTAATGACATACATACTTATAATACCAGAAATAAAAATAAATATTGGCTTTTCCAAGTTTTCACATATTGAAAACACATAATGTTTCTTAACATGTTGTATACAGTTTTATAACAAAATTCCGTCCAACATTCTTTAACTTATAGATAATAAATTCAAGTCGTGTTTTAAACGCACACTATGTAAAAATGCATACTATAGACTCATTTACTATCTAAATAAAGGATAGAGATGCCTGGACGAATGCTGATCTAGCTCCACAAGACTTTAAACAATAATTGTGTGAAATGAATGTGCATTGTACTAGATATTGTAAAACATAGTTATAATGATCATATTGTGAATATAATTGTAAGTGAACATATTTTGAAAAGACCCTTCTGAGTTTTGTTTTGGCAGGTTTTTTTTCTCAGTAATGTGGGCTTTGAAACAGTGAATGACAAAGAATGCCCCATATCCTTTTATTGAGTCTTAGCTTGCCGTTTGTAAAAGAGAGTATGGAACATTCTGTTGATACCTATTTTTTTTTTAACCATTATTTATTTTATATTTGTTTAAATTGACATATTGATCAACGTATCACAAGCCAATTCTATTATTTCCAAGTGATTAAATAAATTTTTGAGTCTCGAGTTCAATTATGTGAATTTCTTTATAGCTATAACTAACCGATTAAGAATAAGTCCAAAATGTAATTTAATTTTTTTCTCATGTCTTGCAGCTAGCAATTTATTTCATAAAAATAAGATAATTTTTTTTTCTGTTATAGGAAGTACTTTGTTGTCATAGATATTGTTAAAATTAAAGATCTCATTAAAGTGCAAATATTTTAATAACAAATATAAACATTTTATTTTTTAAACATAGTTTTATTGTTATCATAAAGTCAAATTATTTTCTCAATTCTCGTCTCATTGTTACAGATTTGTGATTTTATGACCTTTATTTGTTTCACCTTTATTACTTTGTATGTTACCTCTGTTTGTATTCTCTGAAGATATAAGCAGCCGGTACTTGTCACCAGTTAAAATATGTTTTAGTTCCTTGTACCTAAATGACTTAGAGATAGATATTTACTCTACAGTATTTCGTACAGAGCAGTGCACTTTGGAGTAGTACTCGTCCGGTGAGCCTACAGGGGCATCTACAATAGGTGTCATCAAATATTCTCTCTGTGCATAACCAGAGTCACCTAAAAATAATATAAAAACATGATTTACTCATACAAATGTATTTGTTATGGTTTATACCTGCAATTTATTCAGTGAAATTTCTTACCAAGTAAATAGACATCCTCTCCATTATTGTTTAAGGCTATCATATGATTTTTAACAGGATGCTGATTCCATATAAAACTGTCATGTGAAGCTCCACCGAAGGAGGAGTCTACAGACAATATGTTAAGATCAGCATCACAAATCTGAAAACAAGAAAATACATAAGAAAAGTGACTTTTGTTAATAAATGAACTTAAACCTGAACAATAGGAAAAACTTACAATTAAAACATTTCTGGAATGAAAATGCTTTCTATTATAGAATCTTTCTTCATTCTCTTTAGGTCTTATAATGGCTACATGAGTGCCATCAATACAGCCTAAAACACCCGGGATACCAAATTTATCAAAGAATCTGAAAAAAATAATGTTGTTACTATTTAGCATGCACTTTATTTGGAAACTTAGATTACTTAGGTACATAGATTATTATTGATTGTAAATTTTTATCACAAAGTACTTTTTTTTCTCCATAAATATAATATGTGTGTGTTATGTGGAACCAAGAAAACAAATATTTTTGTTTCTTACTTTACTAGTTTTAAAAATAAATAATAAAAAATACCTTATTTTAATTGCATTTCTCTCTTGGATTGTCCGAGGAAACTTAATCCATTTATTACATATAACAGGGTTATTTAATGCCTCTGTTATCTCTCTTATTGCTCGTGAGACTGATTGTTGGGACATGACTGTACCATATGCCCTTCCCACAAGCCTTTGGTAACTCCCAGTGGCATAAAAAGACAAAGTTACTAAAATCTGTAACAACACATAGGGTAATTGTTTAAAATGTTTCATTGTTTATATACTTAGCACATAAAATTTAGTTTGAAACATTTATCAGGGTAAGGTGCAGTGACTCTTGGCGGCCTTTAATTTTTAAAGTGTACCCGGCGAAGCCCGTCGTGTAAGGCCTCAATGCACAAGACTAGACAGACACTGGGAACAGTGGAACCACGGAAAACTTATAAGTTTGTGCACTGCTATAATCATGAGCTTACCTTGTGTTTGAGAGATATATCACTTTTTCGTCTCGGTTGTGGGATTATGTTTTTAAAATCTTCAAAGAGACCGTCAAATATTTCTCTTGAAACTCTATAATGAGCCATAAACTCGTCTTCACTCACAGCAAATGCTCTATCCATATAACGCATCAATCGACGTTCATTACGGCGTTCCCTTAGCTCTCGTTTATGTTCTTCTCTCAATTCACCATACATAAGAGCTAATCGGGCCATTTTAATGATTTTTGTATAAAACTCTTGTAAAACAATCCCAAAAAAGATACACTTTCTTTATTGAGTGGAAGGCAATAGTAAACCAATATCAAACACAATAATCAAACAATATTGAGCTGTCAAAATCGCGTCAAGAGTAGCATTTTTGTCCAGACAACGGATTTACACAATCCCAATTAGTTCACTCAAGAATCACTCAATATTAAAACAATGTGGCGCTAGTATCGTATTCAAGAGTAGGAAATGTCGTAATTATTGGATAATCCAAAAGCGATTTCACGAAATTGGAATCAAGAGTAGGCCTGCAGGACTCAAGGAGTAATACTGATGATAGGTAATTCTTAAGGATAAATAAACTAAGCTAAGCTTGTTATTATTATGACTTGTATTACTAAGTTGAATAAAGAAAAAGAATATCAAACAAAAGTTATTCATGATCGTGATGTCGCATCAACATATATTATTACAAGAAAAGAACAATAATGATGCTCAAAGTGAGGCTGATTCACACCTTCTGAAGGTTAATAAAAGTATGTAACGGGAGATATTCACATATAAATAATTAGGAAGAAGTGTAATAGCTAATCAGACATCAAAAGTGACCCCAAGACTTTGTCAGACAACGATACCGGTATTGTCAATCGCTTTACTAGAATTACTGACTGTGACTCTGACTGACCGACTGATAATTGACGGAATCACCGACTGACTCTGACTTTTACGCTGCTTATGACGAATACGAAATATTGTGTTACTTTGACACTGGCAATATGCGTAATAGCGATGCCATAATACAAAAAAAAATTGATTTGACAGATATTTATGTAAGATTTTTCATGTGATCTGTCATGTCACGATGTGAAAGTGTAGTGTAGAAAATTGAATGCAAGAAACTGGAACCATACTACCAACGGTAGTGTCCTGTCTAGTCATTTAGTACATCTAATTCAATGAGTTGCACCTTTTCATTTTCAATTAATACATGTATGAGTATATTCATCAGAACAGTCAGTCGTATCTTGTGGCAATATGCCACAAAAAAAGTTCGTAACACTTTAAATAACACCAACGCGATGTATTTGTTTATAACGTTACTGACCTAAATATGTGGCTTTTAAAAGAAAACTGTATAAACATTCTCAAAATAAATGATGTTGGTACATCCAGTCGAAAATATCACGATGTTTTTTGTTATGCCTCACACATTTGTAAAATATTACTTCGATTTTGTTAATTTAGTTCATGTTTTTTTCGGTTTGTTAAATCTATCAACTACTAAGGATAACAATTTATAATGCATGAGCTTCAAGCATAATGATCAAAATAAAGTAGTTTGAGTTTTTCTATGTTCACGAATAATTTCTAGCGAGTTAAAGTAAACTTGCACGGCCCTGTAATTTCCGACACAGAGGCATAACACCTTAGACCTCAGGAGTGGTAACGCATCTGCATTTTGAATTTTGTCTAAGTGTGGGTGTCTATAGGCTGCATTCATCACTTAACATCAATGTGAACCGCATGCTTGTTTGCCACTTCCATTAGGTACATAAAAAAAAAACTGTAAATTATAGACGGTAAAGAATTGAGACAGTTTGATTTAGTGACAATAATTTACAACAAAATTTATGAGCTACACTATTAAGGATAGGATCTCACTGCAGAATCATTTCGTTCATCCAGATATGCTGCAAACCTACCATAAGGCAATGCAATAAAAATAATAATGAGAAATCCGGCAGGACTTCGGTAACTCAGTTGGAATAGCGGCCTGAAGTCAATTTTTTCTTGTTTTATATTATTTCGCACTAACACATGCTGGTGAAATATATTTTATATTTAAAGAAAAATGGAAAAAAAAAATATTTCCATTTTTCGTTAAAAATAAAACATATTTCACAATTATTAAGGGTAAAAGCGACTTCTTTACGATATTCAATAAACTGAAAAGTCTATTATATCGGTTGCCTAACTAGCATAGTTGGTAATAGATGGCGCTGCTGCTACCATAAAGCAATGCAATAGATGTGAAGGAAAGATTTGACAAATCGGGCAGGGCTTCAGTAGCTCAATTGGAAGAGCGGCTGGACTAGATTCCCAGTAGGTCGCGAGTTCGAGTCTCGCCTGAAGTCAAATTTTTCTTTCAATTTTTCTTTCAATTTTTCTTTCAAAATACAGCGGTAAGTAGATTAGGTAATGCCTAGGTACTTATTCGCTTTAATTTTATATTTGTAATTTGACCTATCACAAGAACATTCTATTATTTCCAAGTGATGAAATGAATTTTTGAGTTTGAGTTTACTAGGTGGTGCCTACGTCCGCGAAATCCGTCACTGAAGCTCTACCACCAGTTATGTTGATAATATATATTGATAACTAGCTGACCCGGCAAACTTCGTTTTGCCTCAGAATTAAATAATGTGTCAAAGGTTTGATAGATAGGTTAAAGACGGACTATTTGTATGGGAAAATGAAATTGTGGTTTTTACTATTTCCCTTCAATTTCTTAATATTTTCTTACCTTTTAAACCTTTCCTGGACTTACAAAAATCATTTAAAATCAAAATTAGCCGAATCGGTAAAGCCGTTCTCAAGTTTTAGCGAGACTAACGAACAGCAATTGATTTTTATATATAGATAGATGAAGACGATGGCTGTTTTGTTATCTATTATTTCGGTCATCGCGATGGTAAAGTCATTCGAGTGTCATTATGTGTAAATCGCACTACACTTTCAAAAAAACATTAGTGTTGAAGCTACGTGCTGTGCAAACACGGCTGTAGACTGAACATTGACAGCGAGCTAATAGTGAAATCAGCCGACTATTGATGCTAAACAAACTCTGATATCGCTCGCCGTGGCTTTGCTTTGTAGAATTTTGTACACATTGGCTAAATGACAGCAAAGTTTTATTTTCTAATTTACACAGCGATTTAGGGCGGATTTCACCGTTTGCTAAAATGAGTTTAATAAAACGCGGCTTAGCTTAAAACCTTATAACGAACAATTTTTGTTAGTGACATTCAAATAGTGTTATTGAAATTGTTTAAGTACGTAAAACACGTTTTATAACGACGGCAAAATCGGCCCTTAATTTCCTATTTACTAGTTTTACCTGCAATAGTTACATACGTTATCTATACGTATTATATAGGTACTTAAATGGCTGGTATTTACCACCCTATTACCTATTTTTCATGTCATGACGTTGGCAAATACACATATTACGTAAAAACTAGAAGTCAAATTGCAATATCACTTGCTTTTCTTGAGCCCTAAGTTGTTTTACACATGTATGTTTCAATCAATCAAATACTTAAATTGATTTATGTACCGAAGTTGGCCAGTAAGCTTTCTGTTCACATGTATGTTACTGGAACACGATAGTGCTGAACACTACATTTGACTTCAGATAGATTTAGGTAATACGGTGGTGCCTACGCCCTCGAACTCTACCACCTACATTTGGAACTCTACCACAAGAAAAAAAAGTCGATTATTTTAGATTGTATTATCTTGAGGAAACATAGAGCTATAATTTTAATTGAACGTAACTTCACGCCTGTAATCCCCGAAGGGGTAGGCAGGTAATGCATGCATTCTAGCATACATGCAAACACCCACGATTCGCCGGTTATGTTTTGGCCCATGAAACAGGTGGCGAGCCTGTTGCCATCAAGGGCACATTACCAAACAAAAAACCGAGGTACTGGGAAACTTCCAGAAAATGGAAAAATCCCAATAGAATCCAAATAAAGGATTTTAAACCGTTATCTCTGATAGTCCCCGACTCGGGAATCGAACCCAGGACCTCCAGCGTAGTAGTAGTGGCCTGCTACCACTAGGCTAAGATTAAGATTATTTCTCTATGATTTTAATTAAATAAATTTTTACCAATCCATGAAGCTGTATCAACATCTAAGACAATGGAGGTGTCATTGCTTTTGAACTGTTGAAGCAGTACGCTTGGGTAGCCGATCAGACCGCCCGCAGACACGGCGGCTAGTTGGGAGGAGCTTGCCACGAATAACTGGAAAAAAAAATCTTCTTAAAATCAAGTAGGTATAGGTAAGTCTGGTGGCTTACCGTTGATGTTGAAGTTGGTGTCATTTGTTGGTAGCTCACGTATTTATATATCGATTGTCGTACAAAAACACTTAAACAATAATATCTTAATTTCTGGTCAATTTAATTAGTCTTCACACACCACACATGCCCCTATGATAGGTATAATTATATTTATCTTCACGCCAGGTCCCTAACGGGGTAGGCAGAGAGTGTAGAGCGCCAGATATCCCGGTCCTGACATACCTCTCGTGCCTCGTCTACCTTCATCATTATCTTCATACATGCACGCCGATTCCTAAGTCTTTTGACTAAAGATTATATTATCTATACTTAATCTACGGTTCACAATCACAGCATTTCAGAGGAATGCCTAGACAGAGATAGTACATCTAATATTAGATTTACCTACGGAGCAATGACACATACATATAATACATTCACACGTTTCTTCGATATTTATTTTATGTTATAATTAGATGACCCATATAACGTCACTAAATATAATGTAATCTTACAAAATGACTTCACGCTCGAGGAATAGGCAAAAGTATAAAGAAAAACGCTGTAAGGCTGTAAGCAGAGAGACTTACAGGTGGTAGAGCTCCAGTGACGGAGCTCGCGGGCGTAGGCACCACCGCATTACCTAATATACTTGCCGCTATACGTAGTTTTCAGCACTATTGTGTTCCGATCAGGTGGTAATGTATGGTCCAGTAATTTCCGGCACAGAGGCATAACACCTTAGGCTTCAGGACATGGCCTGGTAACGCATCTGCATTTCGACCTTGGTCTTTGTGTGGGTGTCTATAGGCTGCAGTTATCACTTAATATCAATGTGAACTGCATGCTTGCTTGCCACTTCAATTACATAAAAAAAGAGATAAATATTTTAAGACAAATCTAAAATCGTTAATTGACTTTGGTATTCTAATTAATGTATTATAATATAAGTGAATGTATTATAAGTATGTGTCATTGCTCCGTAGGTAAATCTAATATTAGATGTACTATCTCTGTCTAGGCATTCCTCTGAAATGCTGTGATTGTGAACCGTAGATTGAGTATAGATAATATAATCTCTTACAAGTTTTGTCTGATGGTGGGGTCAGAAGTCTTAGGAATCGGCGTGCATGTATGAAGAGAATGATGAAGGTGGACGAGGCACGAGAGGTATGTCAGGACCGGGATGTCTGGCGCTCTACACTCTCTGCCTACCCCGTTAGGGACCTGGCGTGAAGATACATACATATATATATATAGTCTACTACATCTATGGTGTTAGCGTATTTAGAGCCTGTTCGCACACCTATAGCGACATATCTTTTTATGTTGAGAATTACGCTATATTGAGAGAAGAAGCATAAAATACCAAATAATTTTCAGCTATACAAATAATTTACTATACCTTCAATTAATTGTCGTTAGCATATTTTAAAAACAAAAATGTCATAGTAGCTATATGGTGACATATTACCAATTTTGGTTGTGATACAAACATTAATTTAATTATTTCCGACAGAAAAACAACGAATCATATTATTTTAGTAATTCTAGAAGTTTAGTTAGAGAATTATTTATGATCGATTCTATTGCAGAAAAATGTTCCTCTGACTTGTTTTAATACTTTATAATGTAGATTTTAAATATATGAAAGAATGTTGCTTACTTCCGTAGGCAAGTTTTTATGCTTTATAGTATTGTACATATTCTTATGTACTAGCTGTGCCCGCGACTTTGTCCGCGTAAATTCAACAAAATTATCAATCACAGTACCTACCTATTTACACGGACGAAGTTGGCTGTTCGATTCCCGGGTAGGGGGTTATCAGAGATAATGTAAAGTCCTTTATCTCTGGTTCTATTGGGATTTTTCCATTTTCTGGAAATTACCCAGTACCTCGAAGTTTGGTAATGTGCCCGGAGATGTCAACAGGCTCGCCACCTGTTACATGAGCCAAAACGTAACCGGCGAATCGAGGGTGATTGCATGTATGATGAATGCATGCATTTACCTCTGCCTGCCCTTTCGGGAATTACAGGCGTGAAGTTACGTTATTTATCAGGACATTTAACGTCCCGATCAGGTGTTGATTGGTCCTCTATCTCTGGTTTTATTGATATTTTTACATTTTTTTTTATTCTTTGTGGAAATTTCCGAGTACCTTGAAGTTTAGTAATATGCCCGGAGATGTCAACAGGCTCGCCACCTGTTACATGGGCCAAAACGTAAACGTGGGTGTTTGCATGTAGGCTTGAATGCAATCATTTACCTCTGCCCACCCCTTCGGGGATTACAGGCGTGGAGTTATGTATATTTAGCACAATCATAAAGTGGCCGTGTCGAAATGCATTAGATTTTATTGTAGTTTTACTGGTGGTAGTGGATCCAGTGACGGAGCTCGCGGGCGTAGGCACCACCGCATTACCTAATATACTTGCCGCTAAATGGTTGTGTTCAGCACTATCGTGTTCCGGCGAAGTGGTAATATACGGCCCTGTAATTTACGGCACAGAGGCATAACACCTTAGGCCTCGAGTGGTAATGCATCTGCATTTTGGCGTTGGTCTTTGTGTGGGTTGTAGGCTGCAGTCATCACTTAACATCAATGTGAACTGCAAGCTTGTTTGCCACTTCCATTACATTAAAAAAGTAATTCAAAATACACTTTAACTTACTTGTCTTAAAAAGGGTGATACAGTCATCTTGCTTTGGTCAAATTATGTACCTTTACATGTATTTTCTCAATTTTCGTAATTTCACACGTATTTTTACATAAATCGTTATTCACATTTTTCCCTTAGAAAAGTTTTTGTTACACTTTAAAATTAATTTATTGATCACATTTTATATATATTTGAAACTATTTTACGTTTCGTGGAGCGTTTTCGTGTTTTATGTCATGTTTTTAAAAATCGATGCAATAATTTTTATCACTCAGTTCATAAAGATCTCGTTTAATATCACGCACACAATGCAATACTGCTCGGGTAATATATTAACACGACAATTTAATTTAGATGGAACAAGCACATTTTAATATCAACACACATACTCGTATAGTCGGTGGTTTCGATGTGTGGAAAATACCAACATTACGACAGTCTCTCACACATTCGAGCCGAGATATAATTAAATGAAACAAAAACCTTACGTCCTTGTCTGGTGAACGACCTCTTGTGTCGTTAGACAAAAACACACCATATTTTTATGAAGTTCTTATGTTTATTTTTATATTTATCTAAAGGTGGGTAATATATTTCAACCTTTAATAATATATTTATTAAAGGGTAGGTAATATATTTTTACCATTTTACCTCAAAAAGAAAAATTATATTCTTATAAGATCACTTGTGTCTATCTGTCTATCTGTTCATCTTTCACAGTCATTTGCTCCGAAAGTAGTCTCCGTATATTACTATTTCATCGTTGAGTTACTCACAAATGAATGTAAGTATTTGAATGTAAATAATAACCCGTACGTCAAAACAATTTTAATAAACTATATTTTTACACAAACAATTTTTATTTAAGTGTAAATTAAACTTCAATAACTTAATAATCTGGATATTATAAATAAATAATAATCATTCAACTAGATATTCAATAATTATTATAATTCATGCTACAAAATTTATAAATTACGTATTACGTAACTATAAAAAAAACGTAACTTCACGCCTGTAATCCCCGAAGGGGTAGGCAGAGTTAAATGCATGCATTCAATCATACATGCAAACACTTACGACTCGCCGGTTACGTTTTGGCCCATGTAACAGGTGGCGAACCTGTTGCCATCTTCGGGCACATTCCCAAACTCCGGGGTACTGGGAAACTTCCAGAAAATGGAATAATCCCAATAGAAGCAGAGATAAAGGATTTTAAACCCTTATCTCTGATAGTCCCCGACCCGGGAATCGAACCCAGGACCTCCAGCGTAATAGTAGTGGCCTGCTACCACTACGCTACTGAAGCAGTTACGTACGTACTTATAAATTATAATAATTTGATTATTATTTGCTTAATTACTGACCTAGGCAGATATCGCACAACTAGGGGATATCTAGGGGGATACTGAGCAAGATTTTCCCGAAATGCTACGACCAGGGTCACGGCAAAAAAACAATTAATTATCGATCAACGAATTTAGCCCAATATGTCTGAATTAAATGAAAACACAAGATGTAGGTATCTGTGTCAAGTATTTTATCCAAATAGTCGTCAAGCAAAAAATCGATTTTTATTCAATTTAAAAACGGTTTTATCGCTTAGAATATAATTAAAACATTTCACTGAAACTTAAATTAACATAATAATATATTAATTCTTATTCAGCATTATTGAGTGATTTTTGTAAAAAAATGTAAAGAAAAGATGGACTTCATATTCTTCAAAGATAGATCCCATGACTATTTGGATCACTAGTCCTGTCGTTCTACCAACTGAGCTACATAACAATAACCAATTTCAGTCTTTATGAGAATATGACGACGAACTAACAAAGGCTAATATGCCTTTGTTAATTTCTGTTAAAATAAAGTTTTATATGATCCACAGTGAAACTAATCAGTTATAAATCTCGTAAAATAACAAAAATAATTGGGTACGTATAAGTAGGTATCTACGTAATAGAAATAAAACTGTCTGAGGGTGTCACGGGACACTCGATTGGAATGAAGTTCCTCTTCAACTTCTAATTAATCGTTTTCACAATCCTTTGTTTATTTTAAAAAATATTAAATATAACTATAGACCGACCGTTTAATTCGCGTATCGCCTGCGCGGTACAAGGGGAGCGGGGGCGGGTATCGCTACACACGGCCTCAATAATACAAATACTTATCTCGAGATATATTGTTGGCAAAGTTTTGAATTTAATAATATACAAACATTTTTTTTTGTTAAGTAAACTTATAATTTTAATTATTTTAATAATAGCTTCTAAGGTACGAAATATTAAAATAATAATAACTCCATTCACGTAATATTTCACCACAGATAAAAGTTATGTAGGATTAGAACTATTCATCACTAATATAGGTACATATCGCTTGAATCGTTTTCACTGTCTGAGCAGCTTGAAGAGTCAGAATCTTGAAAATTAATAATAAAGCTGTCCATCTCTTCATCTTCTCTCAAGTTATTGACTTGGAGATACTCCGTAGAAGTATGATCCTGTTTGCTGGCTTTTACGGAATATACGTTGTACGCTATTTGTTTTTTTTTTTTGCAAAACAGGAAAAGCGATTTATCTTGAGATTAATTTTGGTAAGTTCTTACCATGTGCGTCAATGTCTAAGCGTCCGTTGCAAAGATACAAACCGCACGCTGCGAGTACCGACAGCGTACTGCCGCGCTTTGACGTGGCTCTCGACATCACCCCCCACTCTCTTTGTACCCCGCAGGCGATACGCGAGTTTAACGGTCGGCCTATAAAACTAGTATGTTCTTAGATTTTCGCGAGCTGCACTCATTAAAATAAAACTAGTTTTCGGATTTATCTCGCGTACAAAATCGTTCGATTTTAAATAATCATTTTAGTTTAATATATGCGAGATAAATCCGAAAACTAGTTTTATTTCAATAACTAAAACTACTTACCTACACAAGAACACGACAAAACAATGTACATATACACAGCAGACGCGCGCGTCGCGTAGCTTGTCACTGTCTAGAGAGAGAGAGAACGAATAAGTCTACAATAAATGTATTTAATATTAAACCGTAACTTCAGTGTGTGAAAAATTTCCACTGCTAGACTAAAACGGCAGGTTTATAAGGGGGATATGCCGTAATTGCCACACTTGGCAGGACGCTGTTGCCCATCTAGCCTTATTGTACTTATTACCGCCCTATTAGAATCGTTTGGCCGCCATTGTTCTATTGATTGACTGCAATAGTGGAAGAATTCTCTTCCAGTAGAAGTAAATTCTTCCGCTAGTCTAGTCACGTCCCGACGACAGCAATTCAGATTTAATTTTATACATATTTTTAATCTGGTAGCAACAACTTCATGACAAATATGTGCGTCAGTCTTAACCTCATTTAAGAAAAACATTATCAAAATAACATATCAAATTCATGTATATCGATCCCTCTCATTCACATAGCTGTTTGGGTAGCTAGAAGGTGATACATGACAGGGCGATTTATAATTTATTGTGTACACATTGTTGATTATTTGTGGCCAACTAGTTATATTAGCTTAAGATTAATGTATTCTCATTAGCATTAATTAAACGGGGACAACATTGTATTTCTATTATTGGATATAACTATCAAGTTTCTTTTGATTTCTAAAACTAGTCGACCATTGGTCGAAATTCGACCGCAATGTGCTGTGTAACAGTACCTGTGTAAAACGGTTTCTGCATAGAGGTTCAATAAAGAATTCAAACTTAGTTAAATTACATGCATATGTAGCATGTAATTTAACTAACTTTGAATTATTTAAAAACAGTACCTGTGTAAAACGGTTTCTGCATAGAGGTTCAATAAAGAATTCAAACTTAGTTAAATTACATGCATATGTAGCATGTAATTTAACTAACTTTGAATTCTTTATTGAACCTCTATGCAGAAACCGTTTTACACGGGTACTGGTACACAGCACATGTAATTATGTTTGATATTTTGACATTAACTTGTCAAATGCATGGTAATGTGTGTCGGTAGAGCTCCAGTGACAGACCTCGCGGGCGAAGGCACCACCGCATTACCTAATATACTTGCCGCTAAATGGTAGTGTTCAGCACTATCGTGTTCCTGTCAGGTGGTAATGTACGGCCCTGTTATTGCCGGCACAGAGGCATAACACCTTAGGCCTCAGGAGTGGTAACGCATCTGCATTTTGACCTTGGTCTTTGTGTTTGTGTCTATAGGCTGCAGTCATCATTTAACATCAATGTGAATTGCATGCTGGTTTACTAATTCAATTAAATTAAAAAAATAAATGCATAATAGTATATGTAACTACTACTAGAAATAGAAATAGAAAATATTCTTATTTCGAATAGATCTTTACAGATACTTTCAAAACGTCAATAAATCATAAACTACCTAGAGCGAATAACCATTACATATAGTAAAAGCAAAATCATATATTAATAGTAAATTAAAAATTTAAATTTAAACTATTTGGTTAAAACATAATAATCATAAAATTTTTCAATTCCTTCAATGATAATAAATGAAGAAAAAGAAAAACTTATTCGTCAAGATCAACTTCTACTACACTGTCTACACCCCTCAGCGGTTATGTCTTTGTGATAGTTACTGTTATGAACACTAACACTTAGCGGCAGATAAATTAGGCAATACCATTAATTTATTATCTACTTTTATAAATCTATGGACAATACGGTGGTGCCTACACCCTCAAGCTCCTACACTGGAACTCTACCACCAGTAAAATTACTGTCTCCAATTCATATAATTATTTAGCTTATTTTCACACTCTCTGCACTTTTCCCATGTAATATGAGAGATTCAGAGCAGTCGTTAAACCTTGTCGGAGTCCTTATGGGTGGTTTGAAAACATCCGACAGCGGGTTAGCCACTAACCCACCACCACCAATCCGCATTGTAGCAGCGTGGTGGAGTAAGCTCCAGGCCTCCCCCAAAAAAGGGGAGAGACTCGTGCCCAGCAGTGGGACATATAATGGGTTGCCTTTATTATCAGAGATTTAATTTTACGCACCACCTTCCTTGCTCGATCTGTAAGGAACTTGGCTGGAAGTAACGTAAATAAACTGAATACCACTGTAGGTATACAGAACGTCAATAGGTTTGTGATATCAATCTGCATACGGTGATACGAGGCGTCTTACGACAACTCTAATATTAGATGTCGTCTGTGAAGCCAAATTTAATCGTGTGACATACTGCAGGTCCGTTTGTAGAGCGCGTCGTCCAATTTTTGTAAATATAAAATATTTTTCCCGGTTTTTTATCGTTAATCCTTACAGGCTACGGGTTTCCGCTCATAGCCTGTAAGAATAAAGGACACTTAAACTTTCACCATGTCCATTTTTCCGTCGTTAATTTGTTAGCAGAACACAAAAACTGTGCAGGACGCTCGTGAATAGTGTACAGTGTTTTTTTTTTTTTTTTTTTTAGGTCGGGCTGTGTCTAGGCGGCCTGTCTCGAGACGGCACTAGTCTACTTCACCGGGCAATCGGCGAGCGCTCCAGCCTAAAGTTTGTGATTAAAAAAAAAAAAAAAATTTCAAATTTCAAATTTCTTTATTTAGATAATTAGTATGTACAAATCATTACTTAAGAATAGCTTAACTAATGACAATTTGAACTTATTATTTAGGTATAAGAATACTTAATCCTACGACCCTATTTATTGCAAGTTAAATTATATAAAGTTATTTCGCGGTTATAAAGAGGAAGCTATATAAAGTTATTTATTTATGTGCTAGGAAAACATAGGAAAACCTAGCTTGGAGCGTTGAGCTTAACCTATGACTAGAAAAGAGATGAAAATGATATGTACAGATGAAGATGAAGGGAATTGCTATTAATAGCAATAGATGATAAGGTAATTGGTAGGAGGCAGGGGAGGATGTCTAAAGACATATGGAGGGGTACGGGGGAGGGGGGAGAGGGGTGGGGGTTAGGTGCGGGGATGGTGGGGAAAATGATATTTACAGATGAAAATAAAACATCCCTGCCTACCAATTATACAAACTTATATGTTCTTAATAAACTTATAGTAATTTTTATTGTTAAATTGCTTATACATAAACCAGCTACACGTTGGTTGTACATAGACTATGTTTATTCTAGTTTTAACGATGAACTCGTGTACCCGGTGAGTGTCGGGTTAATGTTCTGATAGAGTAATAAATTTGTGATGTGGGAGCGGGTGTTTGTAACGCGCAAGGGATAGGCAGTACTCTGCGAGGTGTCGTTTTTTGCACGTTTCCCGGAGTGCTGGGTTGCCTTTCCCTTTACTGATGTGTAATAGCGCTCTGTAGAAGACAGCGGACGCTTTATGTATATATTTGTTGAGTGGCGGAATGCCGTGTTGCTTATGTAAACGTTTTAGATTTGTTCGCGGGTGCGTCCGGTATATGATGCGTATTGCTTTGTTTTGTATTGTTTGTAATCTATTTATTTGTGAATTATCGGCGTTGTTCCATACCGGCCACGCGTATGTTATGATAGGGCGAATGTATGACTGGTATAGTATACGTTTGTTATGAATAGAGAGACCGGAATTTCTACTGAAAAGAGGTCTTAAAGCACCCATACCGGCGAGTGCTTTTGACCTTGTCATGTTTACATGATGGATCCACGAAAGTGTGTGATCGAGTGTTAGTCCCAGGTACTTGACCTGGCGCTTCCACTCTATTGTCTGTCCGTTAATGTTGATGTTTGGGATACTATTGGGGTTCCTGATGCTCTTAGTAAAAAGTATAGCTTCGGTCTTATTTTCGTTAATTTTAAGTTTCCACTTTTTGAAATAAATAGTGGCAGAGTGGAGGGCTTTATTTAATTGGTTAGTTATACGGTTATGTTTTGACCCCGAAGCTAGGTAGGCAGTGTCGTCGGCATAGAGGGCCAGGACAGTGCCGGGGGGTTTTGGTATGTCATTAATATAAATAGCAAATAATTTCGGGGATAATATAGATCCCTGGGGCACGCCCGCCACCACGGGGTGGGGGGGTGAGATTACATTTTTAACTTTAACTTTAATGACTCTACCAGTTAAGAATGATTTTATTAGCTGACAGTATTCATAAGGAATATCTGCCAGGACTAATTTATGGATTAGGCCCTCGTGCCATACGGTATCGAAGGCCTTTTCTAGGTCTAGTAGTACCATACCAGTCTTGTGACTTCTGTTAGCCGAGAGTTGGACGTGCTCGACCACCCTAGCCAGTTGGTGTGTTGTAGCGTGTGACCTTCGGAACCCAAATTGTTCGTCAGGTAGGCTATCTTCGATATATGAGTATATTCTGTTGTGGATTAGATTTTCCAGAATTTTACTCATAGTGCATAAAAGACTGATAGGCCTGTAGTTGGCCGGTAAAGTCGGGTCTTTGCCCGGCTTGTGGATTGGGAATATGATTGCTATTTTCCAGGTCATGGGGAAGTAAGTTAATCTAAAACAAGCAGTGTATATGTTAGCTAAGTAATCGATAGCCTTTGATGGTAAGTGTTTTAATAAAATGTTTTGTATGTCATCATGACCTGGGGCCTTACGGGCCTTAGTGCGTCTGATGATGTTTCTAACTTCGCGTGCGTAAACTGGCAGGGGGGCGGGGGGTCCGTGCATGTGATTTAGTTGGCTATTCGAATTTAGCACTATTGTGTCTATGTCAGGGTCGCGGTACCCAGTGGTCAAGCGATGTTGACTTTCGTAGTTAGTCCCTAGCGCCTCTGCCTTCTCCGCATCCGATAGGGCCGGCCCGTTTGGTGTGTTGAAGCAAGGCAGGGGTGTGTGGGTGGTTTTTATACGGTTCGCGAATTGCCAGAGAGTGTTATCTTTGGTATTAAGTTTTTCTACTTTATTATTCCACTCACTGCTGGCAAGTGATTTTATTTTAAATTCTATTTCGTTTTGTAGTGAATTAATCACGTAATTAAATCTTGTGGTGTGTAGCCTTTGCCTGAGGTGTCGGAATTTATTTTTTAGTTTTATTAACCGGGTGATGTGGCCAGGCAGTTTTTGTATGTGTTTTGGTTTTAGTAATGGGACGCAGTTTGCTCTAGCGGTGGTAATGCAGTCTGTCAGTGTGTTTATGGCATCGTCTACATGCTCCGTTTGATTGAGTACCAGGGACCCGGGAGACGGGAGGGTGTAATTTATTTGTAATTTAAATTTGTCCCAGTCTGCCTCCCCGTATTTAAAAATGGGACGGGAGAGGCGTATCGGTGGGGAGTTGATATCAAAGGTGACTGGACAATGATCGGAGATATATTCTAGGTCTAAGGTCGTTATGTCTGTAATGTTCGTTATGTTTTTTGCTAGCGTGAGTTGTAGTTTAGCGGCTGTATGCCGGGGATTACTGGGGAGATGGGTCGCTTTATCAGGGATCAGTATGTCATAGTCATGACCCGAGAAATGGTTGAAGATGCGTACACCATTGGAATTGGCCCTGGTACAATCCCAATGTCTGTGTCTTGCGTTAAAGTCGCCGGAACAGATAACTTTAGTGCCTAGGGATAGAGCTTTCCCTATCGCAGTAGTGATTCTATTGTCTTGTTTGGGACAATAGAAGCTAACTAAAGTAATTGCGGGTTGTCTATATTGGGATTCAAGTTTTATTGCGACCATCTCACACACCTCGTGATCCACCGGCGGTAGGAGGTGGTGTGGGATGTCGTTTTTAATCAAGATGGCTACTCCGCCTGAGGCCCGGGTCGCAGTGACCCTGTCTCTTCTGTAGCAGGAGTAGCCTTGAATATTAAATCTATCATGGGGTTTGAGGTGTGTCTCTTGTATGAATGCTATGTCGATGTGGTGTGTACCTAACATGTTTGTGAGTTCTCGTTTTCTACATTTCATACCGTTAATATTAAGTGACGCGGCCCTCGTCCTGGGGGCCGCGTTGCTTGAAGGCGTCCCGGCGTCCTCTTCACTGGTGAACGCTGGTGATCTGCAGCACGATGAGCAGCTGCTCCTCGAGCGACATTGATCGTCGTAGCAGCGGCCGGATCTGCCCTGCAAGTTTAATGACTTTTAAAGTTTCTTCTATTGAGAGGAGGTCGTCCGTCTCAGGTGCTGTGGGGCGTGAGGGGGCAGGGCCCTGATGGGTGGAGGGGCCAACGAAGTCGGGGATCGGGCCAGTGGGCTTAAGGCCGGGGAATTTGTTAGAGTTTAAATTAAAATTTTTATTTTGGCCTTGAGGAGGCGGGTTTGGCTTAAGGCCCTGTGGCTGAGGGCCATAATTATTTGGGGCAGCGCCTGCGACGTTTGCCCAGCCGCGGCCGTTTGCCAAGTTCGAGGTGAACTGGCGAGCCTTGGCTGGGGTGTGTTTTAGTGTGAGGGGGCGCTGGAAGCGCTCCCTGCGCTCCTGCACCGCTGCTAGGTATGCCTGGCGCTGCGGGCATTGTCTATACGATGCCGCATGCTCGCCGCCGCAGTTGCAGCACGCAACTGGAGCGTCCGGTGCCTTTGTGCACTCCGCCGTAAGGTGTGATAAGGGGCACTTGACGCACCTTACCGGACGGTTGCAGTTTCGTTCGGCGTGGCCGAACGTTTGGCACCTGGAACACATGGTGCCATATTGATTATTATTACGGTACTTGTATATACGTACCTTTTGGTCTAAGATAACGGTCACCTTCCTGAAGGCGCTAATATCAGCGTCCTTCGGGAGGGTTACCTGGAATCTGGGGACATTCGCCTCCTCATCCCCACGGAACTTGGCCACTTTAAGTGGGCTAAAGCCTAGTTTTGAGAGGGCATTGGCTAGCTCCTCACACGACGTGTAGCATAGCCCAGCTATTACTGATACGTGCGGCCTATCCGCACGGTCCGTGTAAGAGTGGAATTGAAGGTTCAATTCCCTCAGTACTGTAAGTGCCTCGTCCTTGGCGGCTTTTGTCCTAAGGGACAGTTGGGCGGTCATAGGCTGCATCTTAAAGTTGAAATTTTCAACTTTGGCCTTGATAAGGGCCGCGCGGCACGTCTGGAATTCGAAAGCCGAATTCCTAGATATAATAATTGGAGTCGGCCTCGCCTGAGAGGGCGGGGCCGTTACCTTTTCTCCCGATGGCTCGTGCACCGGGAGTTTCTCGAATACGTTGGCCATGGTAGTGAATACGTTGGCCATGGTAGTGAGCAGCGAGGGCCAAGGCCAGTGGGCCTTGGCCCTCGCTGCTGTTGTGGTCGGGCTGCACGACGCCTCGATATGGTGATCCATTCAGGCAGCCCCCCATTGGGCCGCGGCGGACGTTGTTCGGGGATGGGGGGCGACACGGGGCTCTCCATATCGGCCATGTCGCTGTCCTCAGCGACACGGACCTTTGAAGTTGTGAAGGTGGGGCTCTCAGAGCCCCTCTTCATCCTGGAACACGAAACACGAACACAGGCTTTAAATGGTTCTATAACTAAACTATTCACTTCCGAAATTAAACGCGCCACAAAATTGGCGCGTGCCTCTAAGGCCAAAAACCGTTAGAAGAACGGTTGGTGCGGAGTGCAAAAAACGCGCGAACTGAGTGCTTATGGCAATACAAGCACAAGGATGCAGCCGGGTGAACACGTCCGCTCGGTTACACCGCTCGAACCGGAATTGTATTGTATCAAAGTTTGTGATTTAAAAACAGTTTGATAGTTGATCGGCCATACAGTCCTCAACAGTGTACGTTATCAGCGTGTAGACACCATAAAACAATCGTGTTGTGTAGTCGTCAAAAGCATAGTACGTAATAGTATACGTTGTCGGAACGTAGACGGTGCGTAAGTGACCAGTAGCGTTAGAGTATTATGTAACTTCTATTTTTAGATTTTGTCTTTCTTACGTTATATTTGTGATAATTTAGAATAATATTGATAGTTTTGTGTCACTTAAAGATCGTTTGTGTTTAAGATTTATTTTGTATAGTTTAATACTTTTTTGTATTTAATTTCATAGTTCTTTGCATATGTTTGTTTTATTTTACTTTGTTTTATAGTTTTTAACATTTGAAATAGTTTTATGTAAGTTTTATTACTGTAATATGTGTATTTTTAACTGAAAATAAATAATTTTGATGTTGGTTGTTTCCTTTCGGTAATGATCTGAGATACATAGAGATTTTAATTGGCCAAATAGATCTGATAGCTGATTGGTTGTTCGAATCAACCAATTATAGATAGTAAAAGTTGTTTACTTAAAAATTAAATACCTTTTTTGATTGGTTACTTGAACCGATAACCAATCACCAGAGGTTTTCTTAGGCTCGATGGCCTTGAGATTTAAGAATAAAAATAGGGCAGTTTTGATAAAAACTGCCCTATTTTTATTAATATTAAAAAAAATGGCCGGTACAGTTCGTCGATAGCACTCGGAATACTCGGATCACTACCAAAGGAAGAAATCAGAAGAAGGTAATTAATAGTGAAAAAGCGTTTTATTGGAAGATCGGTAGAGAGTGTCACCCTGGTTAGCTTGCACTGCTATCCGCCATACGGCGTGCGTCTTCAATCCAGTCAATAGTAAAGTGTGGTTCGCCACAAAAACACTCTTTAATAATAAAGAGTGTTTTTGTGGCGAAAGGGCACGAATAGGTATAAATACTAATTATATCGAAGTGGTGAAATAAAGTCTTGATTTATTTTATATTTTTTATGGTATCTACGCAACATATAAAGTGGGAATTTTATTCTTTTCTCGCGTACCCTAATATACCTTGATGTCGTTAGATTTCGTCGCTAATATATTTGAAAAAAAAAAACGTAACTTCACGCCTGTAATCCTCGAAGGGATAGGCAGAGGTAAATTTAAGCGTTTGCATGCATTAAAGCAAGCATACATGCAAACGCCCACCATACGGCGGTTACGTTTTGACCCCGTTTAAAAAAAAAGGGTATAGTTTTTTAAAAATCTTTCCGCGGTCCAACCTATCACAACATACACTTCGGCGTATAATATAATAATATCGACCTCAAGTTAAGTTTTTCAAACGTACCCACCGTATGTCACATGTTACTAAGCCGAGTGGGTAATTAGGTAAATCTAGACAGAGGCACCGTCTCATAACAAGGCCTTTGATTAGTGGATTACTAGCCTGTGCTTTCAACTATTTCCAACCACCTCTCACGTCTACACCCGGTGCCAATGCTATTGTATTGCTCGGCGAATTAGTCGTCTATTCTACTACGTTAACTAGCTTTCGATCTGCTTATTCTGTTCTATGTTGTCTTGCGGATGTAGGTAAAAAGACAATGCATTTAATTACGACGTGATAATACGAGGACATCGGATAATGCCTTTTATGCCGCGCTGAGTCGACGTATTTTATTGTAATGGATACAAAAAATGTGTACCTACAGAGAAAAAAAATGTGTAACAGTGATTATGGACGATTTTTCTAACGCATATTTTTATTGTCAATTAGCTGTGCCCGCGACTTTGTCCGCGTGAGAATTTATGATTGTTCAGTACCTACCCGGCGAAGTCGTGGGCGCAGCTAGTATAAAAGCCTGAGTTACTCCATATTACATAAGCTATCTGCCAGTGAAAGTCCCGTTAAAATCGGTACAGCCGTTCCCGAGATTAGCCGGAACAAACATACAGACAGACAAACAGACAGACAAAAATGGTAAAAATGTTGTTTTAGCATATGTACCGTGTATACACGGTGTGCTTTAAGTAAAAAGCGGTTATTTTTATGTTACAAACAGACACAATTTTATTTATTTGTATAGGTGAGTTTAGAACTGCCAAATTTTTGTATCATTTGAGCACGTATGGAAATACCAGACAATATATAGACAATTCAGTTTAGAACCTAAACCTAATATACTTGCCGCTAAATGGTAGTGTTCAGCACTATCGTGTTCCGGTCAGGTGGTAATGTACGGCCCTGTAATTTCAGGCACAGAGGCATATCACCTAATGCCTCAGGAGTGGCAGCGCATCTGCATTTTGACCTCTAGTCATTGTGTGGGTGTCTATAGGCTGCAGTCATCACTTAACATCAATGTGAACTGCATGCTTGTTTGCCACTTTTATTACATAAAAAAAAAAACCTAAACTTTAAGAGGCCAGGATTACGGCGCAGACATTTGGTGCGAGTGAAATACCAAATTCAAGAAAAATAAAGTAAAAAGAACTTCAGTCGGGCGTTAAACCTGACGACTGCTGGAACTGGTGGAGTACTCTCCACCCGCAATTGTTTGTATTTGCTTGCTTTGCAGGAATCAAACTCGATTTACACAAGCATACATTTTATAAGCAAAGATTTACATAAGCAGTTCAAGAGGTAAAGGATAATTATTATTTAAGATAAGAAGTTGGCAATATACCGTTTTCTGCACATTTCTTTTTTCTCTTTATAAACTTAAACCGAAGAAAGATTAACGTCTTCGACAGACATAAGAAACTACGACTAACAAGTCTCAAGTCAAGACCCTACAACAACCGCTTAAAACGCTAAAAATATTCCGTCTGGTAAGGATGTCGGTTATCAGCTAGTTACTCCAACACTTATTTAATCAAGATGTTGGGAAGCTGCCGGAAATCAGACGAAAAGGACTGTATCGTTACGTAGTAGTAGTGACTGCACTCGGTGAGAGCTATGCATTTATGGTGCTGCTGACGTTAAAGATGTAAAAGTCTTGTATTTAATTGAAAGGAAAGTGTTTTTTATTTAAATGAGTAAAATAAACATAAAACATAATGTTAGTATTAAGTATACAACAGGGGATAGCGAACCTACGAGGTATTACATAGATGATAGAACGGAAAATTAAAACTCAGAGGAATCACATATGTGCAAAATGGTAGTCGATATCAGTGAAAAGGGTGTCCATTTAGACGACATTTTAAAAAAGTTCGGCCCATTCAGTCGCTATCAGTTGCAGATGACATTAATTATTGGATTAGCATTTTTCAATAATGCAATGCACTGTATTAATTTTATCGTTGTCGCCGAGGAAATCCCTTACAGGTAACTGAAGTGAAATTATTAATTTAATAGTAATATCATTTATCATAATAATCATGGTTTTAGTATTTTTGTTGACTCTGTTCAGAAAACTACCGTTTGAAAAGGTGGAATTGGGAAAATTAATATAAAATATAGCTCAAACCATATTGTTTCTTATGGTGATTTAAGGAAGTGTTCATACCATAAGTATATCTTACTTGACAAACGTTAAAATGTGTAGAATGACAAACAGTCATAAAAAAAAGACGTGTGGTACTCGGAGATTGCCGCGGTAAAGCTATTGCATAACATGTTTTATCAATTGTTTTTATATTATTTCGCATTAACACATGCTTGTGAAATATATTTTATTTAAAGATAAATGGAAAGAAAAATTTGACTTTTTTAATATTTTTTTGATTATATCGGTTGCCTAACTAGCATGGTTGGCAATAGATAGAAGGAAAGATTTGACATATCGGGCAGGACTTCAGTAGCTCAATTGGAAGAGCGGCTGGACTAGATTCCCTGTAGGCCGCGAGTTCGAGTCTCGTCTGAAGTCAAATTTTTCTTTCCATTTTTCTTTAAATAAAATATGTTTTATCAACATGTAATTATGTTTATTTATTTATTTTATTTATGCTGTATTTTTTTCCTTTGTTTTTCTTTGATATTAATTCAACTTTTTGAGCCGATACAACCAATGCCACCTAGAGGCGAGTTGCTGAACTAAAGAGACAAGCGTGATATTTAAAAAAAAGTTATAAAAAGTTCTGCTATTCATTGATAGATGACAAAACTAAAAAGTATCACCGCTGTGACGGTCGGAGTGGGGGATGTTAGGTTATTTTCGTTACGGAATGTCTGGATTCGGTATCCACGCTCAAGGCCCGCGATAAAAGCTATGCAATAGATAAAAATATATTTTTATCGTGTTTAGAGTTATGAATTTAATTCGCATTTTTTCATGGAAGTCCGATTAGGATTATTAAAATGGAATAGAATAGTTTATTGACAAAAAAAATACATACATCGTTTCAATTTAATTATGAGATAAGTACTCTTATTATATATTTATACACTAACCCAATGAGATTCATTAGGAATACTATTTAAAAAAAAATAGCAAAAACATTAAGATTACAAATAAATTAAATCGAGTAGGCTTTAAAAATATTCCTGCTACCCAACTACTTCATTAGCTTTATTATTTTTTTTTTACAAAAAACCTATTTTTTTGTAAAAAAATATTTATACCCTTTCCATTAAAAAGAGAATGTGATTATCCCAAGACATTAGACATAGTATTTTTTTACGTTTACGCATTTATTACACTTCTATTTGTTTTCATAGGATCATAAATATTCAAACAGTTCTATTTACACTTGGTGGACTTTAACTGCTTACAAAAGATTGTAGACCAGATACGTGTATTTTTATGAATTCCAACTTCCATACAAAATTAGGACTTATATGTAACAGAAATACGATCGTAATCTACTAACTTTAAAACTTCTAACAGCATATAACTCCTAACTACACCTAAGTACAAAGTCCTTTCGAGCATACAATTACAGCGCAACTACAAAAGGAGATCAAATATAGAAAGGAATTGTAATTTCACATTTAAGGTGCGAGATCGAACAATGTGAGACGCAAAGCAAGTTCGAGGCGCCTTGGTATAATTTAACAACGCCCGCAGACTATGGAACTTGCTACAAGTATGCTTCGGGTCCCAATAAAGAATGCTTGCCTGAAAACTTCAATGCTACAATGCTCGAACCGTGCGAGCAATGGGTTTACAAAAATGAGAACAGCTTTGTCGCAGAGGTAAAGGTTTTATTTATTTATTACGCTCTGAAACCGTTCGCTGTGAAGTTTTATATTTCTAAAAATTGTCCCTGTTGATTTTCTATTCGATACTTATAAGAGTTTTGGATATTATATTTTTTATTTACTAGCAATTTTATTGTCCTTTTTGGTTGTGGATATATTTTAATAAATTGTTATTCTTACATAGTCGACTAATTTGAAACACACTGTCGAATAATGTGTAATACATTTTTAATTTTGTGACGACGTCTATCAATGAATATATTGTTTGGGTCTTTCCAATTATTACAATTATATAATTATAGGTGTACTACAATTTTAACTTAAATTCTAGCAAATAGCTATGTTATTATGTGGTGATGATGGTAAATAAACATGCAGATCACGTGAATGGTAATAGACGGCTGCTTTCTATAGATATCTATAGGTATAACAAATGCGTCGCCACCGTTGTTTCATCCCTGTAATAGTACTTAAGGGACCATACATTACCTGAACATGAGGGTGCTGAACATTACCATTTGGTGATAGATTAGTTTAAAGCGGTGGCTCACGCCTTCTAAGTCGTACACAGAAACTTTGCCACCAGAACATACCTTTGTATTATAATATAATTTGAGAGTGTGATTTAAAAGTTACTTGTTAACATGAATGTTTGCATGGTTACTTAAAAACATTGATATTATACAAAAAAATATGTAAAATCTTGAAAGAAAGACTCTTATAGTCGAACTTTTTAAGTTATCACAATTTTATTCCAGTTTCAGTTGGCATGCCAAGATTGGAAACGTACTTTTGTTGGCACAGTCCACAGTATAGGACTTATGATTGGACTTTTCTTCCAAGGGCAATTGTCTGATAAGTACGTTCTCAAAAGTTTCCATTCATAACAAACATTTTACTGCTGAAACTTGTTTTCTAAAGTGACTCTTATGTACTTCAGGATCGGTAGAAAAGCCGCTATTATAATTGCCGGTCTCTCGGCCGCAATTTTCGGCGTGGCGAAAAGTTTTGCAACGTCGTACCTCGTGTTTGTAATACTTGAATTACTAGAAGCTACGTTCGGGGACAACTGCTCACCAGCATTTATAATGAGTAAGAATAAGTTAAAGCTTGAAATATTAAGTGTTACTTAAACACGTGTTAAACGATTTTTTATTTCAGGTGTGGAACTCGTTCACAGTGACTACAGATTACAACAACAGATTTTCCTATGCATTATCGCTACAATGGGTGGCCTTGTGTTTTCATTGGTAGCTTATTTAGTACCGTATTGGAGAACCTTCATACGGGTGATATATGGTCCGTCATCCCTATTTATATTATTATTCTTTCTTTTGGATGAAAGTGTACGATGGTTGTTGAGCAAAGGAAACAAACGAAAAGCGACGGTATTGTTGTTGAAAATGGCTAAAGCAAACAATGTGACAATAGACGAGAAGTCACTTGTAAATATACAATGTGAAGAAAAGGGGACTATAGACTCAGCCCTGATGAAAACTCTCAGATCAAAGATAGTAATTAAAAGATTGGCTGTTTGTTTAATATGGTGGATTTCTTGTACTTTCATTTGTTTTGGTCTATTGGTTAACATGGTATCTTTGGCCGGTAACAAATATGTGAATTTTGCTATTTTGTCATTATCTGATATACCAGCTAGTATAGCTATGGTATACTTTGAAGAGATTCAAAAGGAAGAAGCCTTTATTCATATCGTTTATAACTGCGGGTGTGCTATGCCTCATCCAGCCGTTTGCTCCTAAAGGTGAGACTTGCAAAAAAACTTATTCACTGAATACAAATAAGTTTCTTATGGTGCCTGATGAATGTGGGTTACCGGTATGCAGTATCCGGCTATTTTAGCAGTAACTTAGAAACAAAAAAAAAACACTTAAATTTTCCTCAAAAGGGCCGAGATGTATGTATCTTACTAATGTACCTATTACTATTAAGAACTAAGAATTTGTTTTAATGGTTTGAACTGATTTTTCTAATAAACAATTATTATTGTTATTTAATATGTAGATGCTTTTGTGTACGTATGTAATCCATAATTTGTCAATTACGATTTTTTTCAGTACTTTTAAGGAATTTTTCACGCTTCTGAGAATGTTGCCAATTGAAATTCTTTTTGTTTTCAATTGGCAACATTCTTCAACTGAATACAATTGTTACCTCAGGCCTATTGCAAACACTAAGCCTCATAAAATAATTTAAAATACATTTTTGTTTTACAGAAAATTTGTGGTTATCAACTGGCCTCTATTTCCTCGGGCGATTCGTGTCAACGTTCACGTTTTCAGCTGTATACATGTACACCTCAGAGCTGTTTCCGACGTATTCCCGCAACTCCTTACATGCGCTATGCTCAGCTATTGGTCGCATTGGATCTGTGTTGGCGCCAATGACTCCTTTATTGGTATGTAAGAATACACATAATTGTTTAGTTTTATCTTGCCGTTTGCAAAAGAGAGTATGGAACATTCTGTTGATATCTATTTTAATTATTAAGTATTTATGGAACATTATTTATTTTATTTTTGTTTACTTTGATATATTAATCAACGTATCAATTGTTATTCGCTTTAATTTTATATTTGTAATTTGACCTATCTTGTCTATATCTTGAGTTTGTGAATTTCTCATTTAAACTGTACTTAGATCTTCCCTTCTGCAGTTTTGGTTACACAAAATTACTTTCGAATGAATTCACTTTCACGCTAATTGAGATACCTAACTAGACACGTTGTCATCGTATTTGTTGTTATTTTGATTGTCAAGACCAAAAAAATGGCGACACCTCCTTTTTCAAAGAAAGACATTATTGAAATAATCTGTTTTCAAGATTCTCTTCACTATTATAGTAATTATTCTTTAAGCTCATATTTTGAACACTAGTATACATCCTGAGAACGCGAGTTCAATTTCTGTCAAAAATAATTTTTTTCTTTAATTTCTAATTTCACTTGCATGTGTTATCGTGAAAAATAAAAAAATATATATACAATAGTATATATAACAACCAGTATACAAGGAACAATAAGGAACTTACTTATATATTTTTTTCAGACACGGTACATGGAAAGCCTACCAACGTTGCTCATTGGATCAATATCACTAATTGCTGGTTTGACAACTCTCCTCGTGCCTGATCTGGCCAATGAACCATTACCGGATAACGTACAGCAAGCAGAAAAAATCGGAGTCGGCCATAATATTATTATCATCCAAGATGACGACACTGAAAGTTATCATACTGAAGATATTTCCAAAATGCAACTAGATGTAGGGTATACTAAATGTTAATGTTTAATTTCAATTGATTTATTTAACTATTTTTATTCAATCTTAATACAAATGCAAGTACAAATACACCCCGTACAAAAAAAGGAAAAAAACAATTTTATACTAAAAATATTAAATTAAATGACGTTATTATGATGTTACAGCAATTTTTGATCCAAGCAAACCTGTATTATGTCAATATTTTCTTACAACTACTTTACAATGTCAAATATGATTAAAATTTAATATAAAATATGAATCAGAATTTTTACAATTTTAAACATTCTCCAATTCTAATACAGTGTTGTACTTTATGTCAGAATTGGAGAAAGATTTCTATTAAAAACCCTGAGTAGTCATATTTTTCTCGCGAATTGACGGGTTAAGAATAATTTCAGTTTTGTTTTTTACCGACTTCCAAAAAAAGGAGGAGGTTCTCAATTCGTCCTGATCTTTTTTTTTTATTATTAAGCTCGAGTCATAAATTACTTTTTTCCACTCCATTGGCAACATGTTGGATATTTCGACTGCCTAATAGCCAGAACACTGCTTCATAATATTAAATTTGGGCATAATTCAGATAATATCATGCTTAATGTTTAAACTACGCAATTATATTCAAATAGAAATGATTAGTATTAGAACTCTAGCCATATCAGGCCTTCTGGTAGTACCTATAAATTTAATATTTATTCAATGCCTAATTAATGTTAATGAATAAAAAAGTGAAAACCTGATGTCATTGTAAGTAGATAGGTATTTGTTAAATAAAAGTCGAAAATTAATTTGTAGTCCAGGAGGAATCGGCGCATGAGTACCGAAAACTATTCCACCTCCATTTTTTTATGCGATCCTCTTTAAATTGTCCTACTGATGATATAAATGCATGTTGTCATGGGGCAACCCCGTGCCATATTGTTTAAACAATTGCAAGGAATTGTTATTTTATGTTAATGTTATAGTTTTCGGTACTCATGCGCCGATTCCTCCTAGACTATTGAGACTTGCGCATATTATATGTTTTGTTACAAACCAGCTCGCCATAGGTAGTGTTTATTATTAATAACTAGCTGACCCGGCAAACTTCGCATTACCTCAGAATGAAATAATGTGTCAAAGGTTTGATAGATAAGGACTATTTGTAAGGGAACATAATATTGTGGTTTTTACTATTTCCCTTCAATTTCATCATATTTTCTACCTTTTAAACCTTTCATGGACTTCCAAAAATCTTTCAAAACCAAAATTAGCCAAGTCGGTCCACCCGTTCTCGAGTTTTAGCGCGACTAACGAACAGCTATCGATTTTTATATGTATTAATAAAAGCGAATTAAAAGCTATACCTGAAAATACCTACAGCCGTTCATATATACCTGCTGTCGTTAAAAAAGTATTTATAAAAATAATTGGTTGTAATTGTTATATGTAAATGTATTTACACTTTTTGACGATCTGATCAGAACATGAGCTGCTTAAAGAAAAAATGGAAAGAAAAATTTGACTTCAGGCGAGACTCGAACACGCGGCCTACTGGGAATCTAGTCCAGCCGCTCTTCCAATTGAGCTACTGAAGTCCTAGGCCGCGTGTTCGAGTCTCGCCTGAAGTCAAATTTTTCTTTCCATTTTTCTTTAAAAAATATTTCACAAGCATGTGTTAATGCGAAATAATATAAAACAATGAGCTGCTTAGTTTGGTAACATCTCTTCTTTCATCCATTAATGTCATCATTAACATTATTGATGAGTCATTTATCCAATGTCTACGAAGTGAACTATCTTAGCTTAGCATTGGACCGATCCATATTCCTAAGAATATGAACACAAGTCCGGATTTAATACGGAGGGGACAGCGGACTTGGTACGCTCCGAACCAAATCCGACCGTGTGTAGCGACACCAGATTCGGTCAGTGGATTCGGACCAAATTCGGTCGTGTGTTATTACTATAATATATATTTTTTTTATGATATCAAAGTGGCAAACAAGCATGCAGTTCACATTGATGTTAAGTGATGACTGAAGCCTATAGACACCCACACAAAGACCAAGGTCAATATGCAGGTGCGTTACCACTCCTGAGGCCTAAGGTGTTATGCCTCTGTGCCGGAAATTATAGGGCCGTACATTACCACCTGACCGGAACACGATAGTGCTGAACACTACCATTTAGCGGCAAGTATGTTAGGTTATGCGGTGGTGCCTACGCCCGCGAACTCCGACACTGGAACTCTACGACCAATCTAATATATAAAATTCTCGTGTCACAGTTTTCGTTGCCATACTCCTCCGAAACGGCTGGACAGATTCTCATGAAATTTTGTGAGCATATTGGGTTGGTCTGAGAATCGGCCAACATCTATTTTTCATAACATTTTTGGACATTTTTTTTTATTTTCTAGGGCGATACGAAGTTAGCTGGAACAGCTAGTAAATTCTATAAAATAAATTCATTTCGTGATGCTTTCGATTATGACGTTGTCTTGTTAGTTTCCAGATAAAAGCTAATTCTATTAAACAAACAAACTCTCCAGCTTTTCATTAGTATAATAATAATGAGCTATTTATACAATCTACACTCATCTTATTTCGCGACGCCCTACAGCGATCTTAAATATGCACAGCGCTTCTCTTAAGTTTAAACACGAAAGGATTATACGACAGACAGACTAAAAAAGATCAATAAACATAAGCTCTTTATTGGTTCAAGATTTACATTTTGTTATCCTACAGTCCCTATCTTTATTTAACGGCAGCTTTTGATGAGGAACAAGATGGCCGACCATTAATTTTAAATGACTACGTCTCTCCATTAAAACGGAGAAAGACACGGGACATTCAAAATAATTAATTACACCTTGGAGATTACGCTCGAAGCTTGAAAGGTTACGAGCTTGAGACACTTTGATAATAATTCATAAAACAATATATACGCTGGAATCATTGCTTTCATATATATACCTCCATTACTGTAGCTTGATCGCTGACACAACACTTTATAATGCTTTTTCAATCCATGCACACAACGTTTCTGTTCTTAAGATACTATTTATATTTCTCTAACATTAAAAGTTTGAATAAAACATTTGACAAATTTTTAAATCAAGCAGTTTCATTATTCAATAGTCTAAAAAGCTATTTTATTAATAAATCACTACAAAAGTATTTTCTAAAAATATTCATGCTTTAATAAATTCCTAATAAAACGTCAATCGTCGTAAAAGAGCTTCCAATACCTAATAATTTTTATTAATTCACCGGAAGATTGTTATGGGAGAGGTATCTTATAAGTTAATTCCCACTAGGCGCTGAGCCATTGGCGTATCCCGTCTTCGTCTCTGAAAACTCTGAGCTTAATTTTCACTAGTCTTAAAATTAATGTCATCATTATCATTTCAGCCAAAAGACATCCACTGCTGGACAAAGGCCCCCAAGATTGCCACAACGAACGGTCCTAGGCCACCCTAATCCAACGATTTCCCACGACCTTTACCAGGTCGTAAGTCTACCTCGTGGCGGGCCTGCCTACGCTTCGTCTTCCGGTACGCGGTCGCCACTCCAGAACTCTTCTGCCCCAACGGTCGTCAGTTCTGCTAGTTATGTGCCCTGTCTGCCACTTGAGTTTCACTATTCGGTGGGCTATGTCGGTTACTTTAGTTCTCATGCGGATCTTCTCATTTCTGATTCGTTCTCGCAGATAAACTCCGAGCATAGCCCTCTCCATTGCTCTCTGAGTGACCTTGAGCCTTCTTATGAGGCCCATAGTGTGCGACCACATTTCGGTTCCGTATATCATCACTTGTAACAAACACTGGTCAAAGACCTTCTTCTTCAGACACTGCGGATTTTTTTTTTATTCTATCGAAATTAATATTACACCATAATATTATGTTATATTAATCTTCAGTGGTGGTAGAGCTCCAGTGACGGAGCACCACCACGTAGGCACCACCGCATCACCTAATATACTTGCCGCTAAATGGTAGTGTTTAGCACTATCATGTTCCGGACAGGTGATCATGTATGGCCCTGTGATTTCTGGCACAGAGGCATAACACCTTAGGCCTCAGGAATGGTAACGCATTTGCATTATGACCTTGGTCTTTGTGTGAGTGTCTATAGGCAGCAGTCATCACTTAACATCAATGTGAACTGCATGCTTGTTTGCCACTTCCATTATATAAAAAAAATATAGTCGCACCTTAATCATATCACTCGTTCAAATGTCGACAGCGTTGTTATCTCCTATCAAAGCGGTTAAGATAAATTGCCCGGAGCGATGATCACCGGTAGTAATTTCTAATAACCAGTAACCATAAATATCTGCGAACCTTTATACCAAAATATATAGGTCGAATGAACGCATAATAATTCAGCTAACCTTGGGTCAATGTTACCCATACCCTTCCTATACTTGTGATTGGAATATCAAAGGCATTGTTATCATTACAAAGTCGAATTTTACGGGGAAATTGTCTGCATTTTCTTTTCACCTCACAAAAGCAGCCGATGTTAGTGTCGGTGTTAATAATTTATAGGCGACAGGGCTATCGCTTTGGGTCCATCCCGGTTTTATTGTGAGGGAGAACTTTGCACTTAAATATTAATAAGTTATTTCATAAACTCGCTGCTGTTTGTAGAGAATGTTTTGTAATTTAACTCGGTTTCGCCTGTGGGTTAGGAATGGATAAGTTGAAATTTAAATTCAGACGAATTATATAACAATTTAATTAATTTTAGTATCACAATAAAATCGCTGTGGCTTTGTTTTATTTAAGGTATTCGGAGATAATGTTTTGTTTAATGGCTTTGGTTAACAATTTGATTATCACTGAAATAGTTCATATTTTTAGTAGTAAAGTAGTAAATATCAATTTCTTTGAACATTTTATACGCTTTGAATAACACGTTAAAATCTTGGACATTGCTTAATTATTGACTCAAAATTGGGATGTTGGTTCAAATATTGTATTATTTACCCTAAAACCATCTTCTTCGAGTGTATGAGAAATTTTGACTTTAAACATTAATAATTGAGCACACTTTCCTCGTTCACAGTGACGAATTCTAGGACATAATATTATTTTTATAGATAGATCCACCGAAAAAAAAAAAACATTTATTTAAATGGGCATTAGCCGTTATTTCACGCGTGGCTGCCTTGAAAGGTAGTTAAAGGTGCATTCAAGTATAATCACCACATTACCGATGTGGCTATATATTGAGAATGTATGTATCTTCACGCCAGGTCCTTTACGGGGAAGGCAGAGAGTGTGGAGCACCAGATATCCCGGTCCTGACATACCTGCCGTGCTTCTTCTACATTCATCATGCTCTTCATACATGCACGCTGATTCCTAAGACTTTTGCAAAACTTCAGACATCACTCAACCTAATTGGTCTTGGTTGGCTTTTGAGTAACATAGTAAAACGAAAAAAAACCAGTCGCGCTTAACCCGTGAACTCAGGACCCTAGCGTAGGCAATCTGCGATAGGGTCAATTAATGGCATTTACTACTAAGAAAAATGGAAAATAAAAAATTGACTTCAGGCGGCACACGAACCCGCGACCACGAGGGATCTAGTCCAGCTGCTCTTCCAATTGAGCTACCGAAGTTCACACCCGAATTTCGATTTTTTGCATTGCCTTATGGTGGCAGTAGCGACATCTATTGCCAACAATACTAGCAAGGCAACTGATTTAATAAACTTTTTAAATATCGTAAAGAAGTCATTTTTACCCGTAATAATATAAAAACATCTACTACTAAGCTTCTTGGGACTCTTAAGGCGGGATTCACAGACCGCACTACGACTTTACTTTCGAGCAAAGTACGCTTAGAACTGTCAAAACTCATACTTTACTGACAGTTCTAAGCATACTTTGCTCAAAGTAAAATCGTAGTGTGGTCTGTGAATCTCGCACTATAGTAGGGGGAGCCCAGGATGCTATTTTTGGATTTACTCGAGCGCGTCAGATAAAGATATGGGAGATTCCTTGAACCCCGCTGGTTATCTCCACTAAATCTAAGGTTCGTATATAAAGACGCGGCCGAAGAATAGCCTTAAAAAAAATTATAAATGTCGCTACGATCTTACTCACCTTCCGAATTGTCTGAATTTTGGATAGGAGCATTGTTTGGCCACATTTTAAACCCTCACAGAATATCTGACACGCTCTTGACCCAAGACGTTGATGCCGCGTCCTCTTCAAAAACATTTGATTCGTTCAAAAATGAAGGTGAAAAATTACTCAAGAATGTCAGATACTCAGAGAGGATCTAAAGTGAACCCCATCAAAGCTCCCATCCAAAATTCTGACAATTTGGATGCGAGGCAAGCTCGTGGCGGAAGCCCTAAGGGTTCGGCCTTTTACGGAAATCTTAGATTTGGTGCAAGGTATCTCCTATAACTTAATCTGACGCGCTGGAGTAAATTCAAAAATCCTCTCTTGGGCTCCCATACTACTAAGACTTGTGTCTAAAGCTGACATCATTGGGAATTTAGCTGATAAAACCTGGAATTTAAGCTTATTACTAACCACGAAATCACCAAAGCAGGGTCGACCACTCTAAAACCTTTCTACTAGAAAGTAATTCATATTCACTAAAACCATTTTAATTAAGGACAACTTTAAAATAAATAGTACAGCAAATTTCAAAGCTCACCCAAAGTAATCCATTAATTATTTACAATACAGATGGATCCCAGATAAAAACCCCAGTCCGGTCATACGAAACTCTGTAATTAATACAAAAGTCGGCTGCATCCATTAATTCAGTTTTTGTAGCATCATATTTTACCGTGGCAGTGGTACTTGACGTTGCAAAAACTGAGGCGATGACAATCTATTCATCTTGAGTTGTGACGCGATGACGGAGTCTTGCAAAGGATGTTGGATTTGGGAGAATTTTTATTCACGCTTGAAATATTGTGCAAAAATGGGGATTATTTTCAGGACTTATACGTGTGCGTATACCTTTTTATATAAGGCACTCTTCAAATCGACTAGAGGAAATGTGCGTTTATATATGAAACGAAGGTGGCATGCAGTTCACATGGATGTTAAGTGATGACTACAGTCAAAAGATGCTCTGCTCCCCCCCTCCCCCTGAGACCTACTCCTACTTTCTTATGTCTCTGAAAATAAAATTATCACAGGGTTATAGACTTCTGAGGCAGTTAACCTAAAATGCCTCAACTTTCCATTTCTTCATAAAATTACTACAAACCAACCGCATTGTCTCTATCTTTTCTCCTTTAAGAGAAACCATAGTCACGTCGCAACAAATGACGTCATCGAGCTCATTCCATTAAGTACAATCCACACGTAGCTAAAGTCGATCAGTACCGAGTGAACGAGCCAATTATTAATTTTGCCGAGTTAATAGAAAAACGTCAAAAGCCGTGGGATCTTAATTTTACCCACCATTAGGCGTATTGCTATTGGAGCGAAGCTATTGGGTTATTATTTTCAAAGACGCCCAGTTAATTGGGTAATTAGTGGTGCAATGGGTATGTGGGGTTACGTCACTACCGGCAGGAAATTAGGGAACCCTTACACGTAGACACTTCGTTGCTGACACGTTTTGGCCAATTACTCTTTTTTTATGTTATGGATGTGGTAAACAAGCCTTTAGTTCACATTGATGTTAAGTGATGACTGCAGCCTATTGACACTTACACAAACACCATGGTCAAAATGCAGATTCTTTACCACTCCTGAGGCCTAAGATGTTATGCCTCTGTACCGGCAATTACAGGGCCGTACATTACCACCTGACCGGAACACGATAGTATATATGTATGTATGTACCTTCACGCCAGGTCCTTGACGGGGTAGGCAGAGAGTGTAGAGTGTAGTGTGATACACTACACTATCGTGTTCCAGTCAGGTGCCATATATTTGGCAATGCGGTTGTGGCTACGCCCACGAGCTCCATCACTGGAGCTTTACCACCAGTAAAAAAGATTTGTAAAAAGTCGTAGAACAAATGTTGTTGGTACTGATGTAGAGAAGTTGCCTGCAAAAGTCCCTGTGTGAATTTATTTATTGCAATTGCTATCTGCTTATTTTTTTCACAAAATGCCATTTTTCACAATGCTATTTAATAAAGTATCCACGTTTGCAAGGGGCCTTACTCGTAAATCATTTTCACTCGTGCCTGAATGAAACTGAATTAAGTTTTGTTCCTTAATACTCTGTTGGTGCTCAAGTGACGAAGCTCTAAGGCATGACTGTTTCTGCCGTCAAATACTATTTCATTTAAAGATTTAGTATGTAGTATTTTTTCATGCATAATCATGCAGTTCATGTATAAGTGACTACTGTAGTCTTAATACATCTACACAAAACCTAAAGCTTTTGTGTAGATATATTTGACGACCCGGTTAGTCCAGCGGTGTGAGACGACCGTTTGATTTGAAGGTTCGGGGCTTCGAGCCCCGCACCGGGACCAATATTTGTATGGCCAGATATAAGTTTCGGGTTTGGGTGTTTGTGTATGCGTTGTATGTGTACAATGGCAACCACGACAGTGTCGTAGATATCGTTAAAAATACGCTCACACTCACATATATACCAGGTTTATATACCCCACACTTGGTATATAAACCTGGTATATATCGCCATGTGTAGCGGAGAGCGGATTTGCAGGGTGACGCAGAGGCGGCTATGCTCTTTTGAACTTACTCGTATAAAAACATTTTTTGTTATTTTTTTTTATATAATTGAAGTGGTAAACAAGCATGCAGTTCACATTGACGTTAAGTGATGACTGCAGCCTATAGACATCCACAGAAAGACCAAGGTCAAAATGCAGATGCGTTACCACTTTTGAGGCCTAAGGTGTTATGCCTCTGTGCCGGAAATTACAGGGCCGTACATTACCATCTGAACGGAACACGATAGTGCTGAACGCTACCATTTAGCGGTTAGTATATTAGGTAATGCGATGGTGCCTACGCCCGCGAGCTCCGTCACTGGAGCTCTACCACCAGTAAAAAAGATTTGTAAAAAGTCGTAGAACAAATGTTGTTGGTACTGATGTAGAGAGGTTGCCTGCAAAAGGCGCTAATTTCAATTAACTCTGTATAGAAGATGGATAAGAAGAAATGAGATAGAGAGAGATTTTTACTGGTGGACGACCTCCAGTGACGGAGCCGTGTTACGGTCAGGTGGTAATGTATGGCCTTGTAATTTTCGGCACAGAGGTATAACACCTTAAGCCTCAGGAGTGGTGACGCATCTACATTTTGACCTTGGTCTTTGTGTGGGTGTCTATAGGCTGCAGTCATCACTTAACATCAATGTGAACTGCATGCTTGTTTGCCACTTCCATTACACAAAAAAAAACAGCTTCGAATAAGGTCTGATAGTTTCTATGAACTGTATCAAACCACGTTTAATTAAAATCAAAAACATAAAATCTTTCAAACCATTAATACAACACGAACAAAATGAGCAACAACACTACCGTCACGATCGTAACAGTATTTCTATTTCGTATAGCCATAAAATAAAGTCATATTAAAAGAGAATACCAAACTCATAAAATCCTTTATTTCCTATTATTTTTCTTTATAGCCAATCTGATATTTTTCGTTCAGCATGAAAAATACATCCCAGAATGTCATTCTTTGAGTAAACGGCCGATTCTTAACACACAATTCAGTGTCAATGCTGTAATAATACCGTATATCTTTAGTAACGGGCTCCCATTTCACAGGCAATAGGTTTGATGTTTCGGGTGTAGGATCACTGAAAAGTAATACATGAGTACATGAGTCCAATACAAAATGTATCTTTGAAATTAAAAACCAAATGCTACATGTTAGACTATAGAAACAAGTATCTATAAATATTGTAATGTAGATTTACGTTGATCGATTAAAGATGGTAATGATTGACAGATTACTCATTGGTTTTAGAACTTAAAGAAAGCATGAAAAAGAAACAACTTGTTGCAGGCATCGAACCTGCGACCTCAGGATAACCAGGATTTCTCAGGTATTGTAAGTTGATGAACTTGAATGAAGTTTTATAAAATACTAGCCGCCCGCTCCGGCTTCGTACAGCTGCAGTGTTATCTGCATCACTAACAGATAATTGTGACAGTCAGATAATAAACAATAAATTTGCAATAAAATAATAATGCTATTATAAATTGAGATGTAAGCTATCCTATCTTTCAAGTTGTATCAACTGGTGTTCAAAATTTGATTAAAATCCCACCCCTTCGACTGCTCTATTTGGCCCTAAGGTTGACTGGGAGAGAATACCACTCGGTATTAAGTCCGCCTTATGTACATCATTAATGTGCAAAATGCTTAAATCTATACATATAATAAAACAGTAAAAACCCGCGTGTCTGTACATTGTATACATTTACGAATAACTAATTGGGGGCAATGTTAAAATAGTATTAGAACACTTTTCAATGATTTTTAATTTTATTGTCTGTCTGTTTGTCTGTTTGTCCGTTTGTCCCTTTGTCCAGGCTAATCTCCGAAGATACTGGATGGATTCGAATGAAACTTTTTGTGGTGTATAGATACTAAGCCTGGCCAACATTTAGACTACTTTTTACCGCGGGAAAATCCCTCATTCCCACGGGAATCTCTACATTTAATAAAATCGTAGGAAAGTCAAAACTGTACATTAAATATTTTTTAAAAGAATACCAGGGACGTGATCTACAATAGAAATCAAAGCCAAAAATATAGTTTTCAGATTTTTTGTCTGTTTGTCTCTATGTATGTCCGGGCTAAACTAAAAAAGTACCTACTAAATGGCGCCTGTTAGTAATATTCATGCAAAATTTGAAGAAAAATTTTGCTAATTAATACTTACAGGTCCGGTCAACATATAGGCTACATATTATCACGCTATCTCCTACGGGGAAGAGCTGTAAATCTTTAATATCGTAGGAAAGTCAAAACTGTACATTGATTTTTTGTATTAAAGAATACTTGGGGCGTGATCTACCTATTATCGATATCGAAGCCAAATATAATGTTTGTTTTGTCTATTGTTGTTTGTCTGTATGTATATACGAGCTAAACTCAAAAAGTAATGGATCTTAATGGATTTACTTCAAATTTTGCATGAATATCCGAGAATTGTCAAGGACACCTCATTGGGTAAGGTTTATAGGTACCGTGCATCCAAATAATGGCGAAAGCTATTTCCTGCGGTTGTTACTTAACACGGTCCGAGGCCTAACGTATTTCACTTTTCTGAGGACATTTGATGGCGTGGAGTATCCCACTTACCGCCCAGCCTGCGTAGCACGTCACCTTCTCGACGGTTACCAAAACTGGACCACCCTCGCGGAGACAAGCGTCAGTGACGGAGAAATATCGCCATCATCTGTCTGAAGATTTTCTACGAGCTTTGAGACACGTGCTACTGGAGACGAAGTCGAAGTAACTAATGAACGCATGCTGAACACCTGTATTAGTTCATTTCAAGATGTGGTAATTTCCACCACCGATTGAACTATCGAATATGGGTTACCAGCTCCCCAAATCATCACCGCATCAAGACCGTAGAAATGGCGAGTATATCGCTGAGACAAATTACGATCCGGGCGAAATGATCATGTCGCTGTGTTCTCTTCAGAGCAAAAACTAATTTATGATACCATCCTCGAAAGCGTTGGGCAAAACCAGAGTAAATGTTTTTCTCTTGGATTTTGGATGCTCCTGGTGGAACAGGAAAAACATTTGTTATCACTGGCATACTTGCAGAGGTCAGGAGGCAAGGCAAAATTGCTATTGCTGTAGCGTCGTAGGGAATTGCTGCCACACTGCTTCCGGATAGCAAGACAGTACATGTCATGTTTAAAATTCCCTTATATTCAGAGAGCGCCGAAATTACGTTTTTGGTGTGTCATGTAACAGTGATAAGGGACACGTGCTCAAGGATTGCTTGATTGTATGGGATGAGTGTACGATGGCCAATAGAAAGGCAGTTGAGGCCGTGGACAGAACCCTGCAGGACATCCGCAGGAACGAACATTTGAGTGGGTGGTGTCACATTACTGTTCACTGATAACTTCCGGCAAACACTTCCCGTTTTGACGCGAAGGTCGAGGGCTGACGAGATGAATGCTTTGTTGAAACGATCTTAACGAGTTCGTATTACGCTGCGCTTGACCATTAATATGAGAGCTCGGCTCGACGACAATGCACGTGCTAAAGAATTTTCCGATGTCCTTCTAAGTCTTCGCGGAAGCACTCTACCAGAAGAGAGAGGTGGATAGGTGGTGTTTCCAGAACCCTCGACAGAGATGTATCCAGGAGAGAAGAACTCATTCTCGGTGTCTACGGGGACTTTAGTCATATACCGTACCAGCAGAAAACGACGTTTTGGGTGTGGGCCATTTTGACGCCCAAACATAATCAGGCTGCAGCAATTAATAGGCAATGATACTGCAATACCTATGATAATGCAATACCTCCATAAATACTGTCGTCGAGCAAGATGACGCCACACATTATCCCATGACATTTCTGAACTTCCTGTCAGCAAGTGGACTTCCATCGCATACCATCAAGCTGAAGGTAGGTGTCCCGATTATGCTTCTTCGGAACTTATCTCCTCCGAAGTTGTATAACGGGACCCGGCATTGGCGAGGCAGTATTTTTTTCATTGTTTTGCTTGTTTTTAACTTTATTATTATTGGTTGTTGTGTGTGTGCCATAAAAAAAAATATTTTTCTGAAAATGAAAAATAAATATCTTTCTTCTTCTTCTTCTATTTATACCACGCATTCCCGCATAACTACATATTCCAGTTCAAGCGCGTACAGTTGAATGTTTGCTTCGCGATGACCATTATTAAGTCCCAGGGGCAGACACTGAGATCAGCGGGTGTTAACCTCAGGACAAGTTGCTTCTCACTCGGGCAACTGTACGTCGCTTGCTACCGCGTTACCAGTCCTGTCTCTTTTTACATTTTGGCTCCTGGCAGAATAACTACCAACGTAGTTTATAGGAAAGTGTTGTAAGATTTGATACCTTTGTACGTAATTTTACTCTTTTGTGTCCGGGAATATATTCCTGCATTATTTTATCTATTTCCTTCAGTCACATCTTATGACTGAACCAGAGAATATGTAATAATACTACTGAACTCAGCAGGATTCCCATATGACTCCCTTCACTTGCTTCGCTTGCAAAAAAACTTAAACTTTTAATTTAATACTATTTTAAAAGTTGTTTGTTAATAATGCTAAAGCGACACTGGCATCTTAGGTATGTTTGGTGCTGTAGAGCCTTCACGCAGACGACGTTACGGGCAGCTGCTAGTAAATAAAAAAATAAATAAAATCGGTTAGGAAGTTTAGGAGTCCGTCGCGAACTAACAACGTGACGAGTAATTTATATATATTTATAAGATTTCAATAAGTTTACTTTACACAATTCCTCACATTGTTATCAGTGGAAACGAAACTTCTCGCATGAGTAGACCTGATGTGCTAAGCTGAAATATCTATAACCTTTTATAATAACTACAAGAATGTTTACAAACCCATATTTGGCAAAATTAGTCCACATAGTTGTCATCCTGTCAAATGTTAATTGATCTTCTGGACTGGTTTCGTCAAAAGTATTCTGAATATCAAATAAATATCCTAATTCATCGGCGTGAACTGCACCACCAATATTTATATTGAGCCTTACTCGTACGAAATTTCTCTGACCAATGTATGAAAAAACGTAGTAATATATTTTTTGAGCTCCGTTTTCTAAATACTGATCGACTCTTCTGTGAGTGGGATGCAAATATGTGAAATCCGAATCAAAATCTACGATCCCTCGTTTCACATTTACATCGATATTTTTGTCTCCAATATAAAATTTTCTTACTAATTCTTCCATTTCCTTTTGCTGAATTTCATCAAAGTTAAAGTAGTTTCGTAAAAACTCATTGAACAAATCTAAACCCACGTATGAACTAGGATCCCTATTGACGTACGCTACCAATCTTTCATCGTCATTGAAACCCAAAATAATTGGAATATCTTTGACTTTCGACACATTTCGATTAATTGTGTAATCTGATACAAACTTTTCTACGTTTTCAAAATCATTTTCCACACAAGGCTTAAAATCTATGCCAAGGTCATTTGTCGCTTCCAACACTAATTCAGGATCAAGCATTCCTAGAAATGACACAGCTTCTCTTACATTGTTGGTATCAAGGCCAACTTGATTCGCCAACATCAATGGAACTGTATCATCTGGTTCTCCTATGACTGGTGGACTTATTGAAGTAGTGCTTTGCATGATTGCTCTATGAAATAAACCATCTTCTCCAAACATTAGATGAAAATCTACCGATCGCCCTCCAGCGCTCTCACCAAACAGAGTTATTAGATTAGGATCACCTCCAAAAGCTTCGATGTTATCGGAAACCCATCTCATAGCTAGCAATTGATCTTTAAGCCCTTGGTTGCCGGGAACTTCAGGTATATTGAGACACATAAAGCCGTATGTCCCCACTCTGTACGTTAAAGTCACTAGGATAACATCATGTCTGATCAAATATTTAGGTCCATACATTTCTTTGTTAGCAGAACCTGAAGTGAATGCTCCTCCGTGGATCCATACCATTACTGGAAGTGGGTTTTTGGTTGAAGCTGAGTTTGGAACGTATATATTTAAGTGAAGGCAATCAATTATGCCTATGATGTTATTATTGTTTATTTGTGCGCATATTGCAGAGTCATAATATGCTTCAAATATTCCAATGAAATTCCCATGTGGTGAAGATGGCTGAAAACAAAACGTCAGCCAATTAATATATTAACTATGTTATGTATTTAATTTTAGCAAATAGACATAATGTTCATGATTGAAATCAAATGACCGCATGAATAATATTTGCATGATTAATGATTATAATATTTGTTAAATGAATCCACAATTTGATTTGAGATGACTAAATAGTCATCTCAAATCAAATTGTGAATTCACTTAACAAATATTTGCTGTATTCATAGCAAACATTATCAGTATTTACAAACGGAAAATGAAAAAAGGCATGCTCCGATGGTTCGGGCATATACTGGGTTAAATATATCTAACGCATAAATCGTCAAAGGTAGTTAGGTACGTTAGGACTAACAACTTTTGTTCTATGACTTTTGCCAAAACGCAGTACATCGCTTGACAAGAAATAAAATCGTTTCAAATGGGACTTCTATCAATTGTTAGCACTACGTTTCAAAGGTATATTTTTACATAGGTACAGACGTCAGCTGTTTACGTAACGTGAAGTTAAGAAGTATTAGAACTACAAATTCTATTTATTATTTTTTGTATGGTAAAAAAATATTGATATAATAAAAAGTTGTATTACAAAAATGTTAGTCTTGATGAGCCAAAGCTTCACTTTAAGAATTATGCGCTAGTTACAAATAACCCTGCAGAAATAATGTTGAATGAGCGAATGACTAAACCGATATACAATGCGAATATGGATGGTTGCAGATGTCCAGGAAGACCAAGACTATATAGGTCAAGTACTGTCTGAGGGTGGGGTCAAAAGTCGTAGGAATCGGCGTGCATGTATGAAGAGAATAATGAATGTAAAAGAAGCACGGGAGGTGTGTCAAGACCGGGATATTTGGCGCTCTACACTCTCTGACAAAGTAATCTGATACATACATACACACGGATGATAGAGTTTCAGACGGACCGGAGGTCAATGCAATATAGAATACTGCGTTACCTCATTTATCTGCAGCTTTTTACTGGTGGTAGAGCTCCAGTGACGGAGCTCGCTTGCGTAGGCAACACCGCATTACCTAATATACTTCATAGAAGCAAAACTACTAAGTAGTAAGGGTAGTAATTGTAAGGGCAGTAATTGTTCTGCATTTTCTGTACATCTTTCCGAAAACCAATGGCTATTACACAGATTCTTTATGGAGCGTCGGAGGAGGCGTAGGCACCACCGCATTACCTAATCTTTTTGCCGCTTTGCCGCTAAATAGTAGTGTTCAGCACTATGGTGTTCTGGTAAGGGGGTAATATACGACCTTGTAATTTCCGGCTCAGAGGCATACCATCTTAGGCCTCAGGTGTGGCAACGCATCGTACATTCTTACATTGAACATTTTTGTTGCATTTTCTGCTACTGGTGGTAGAGCTCCAGTGATAGAGCTCGCGGGTGTTAGGACTACCGCATTACCTAATATACTTGCCGATAAATGGTAGTGTTCAGCACTATCGTATTCCGGTCAGGTGGTTATGTACGGCCCTGTAATTTCCGGCACAGAGGCATTACAGGTCCGTACATAACCAGGCTTACATAACTTAACTTAGGCCTCAGAAGTGGTAGCACCTCTGTTTTTTGACCTCTGGTCTTAGTGTGGGTGTCTATAGGCTGCACTCGTCACTTAACATCAACGTGCACGCTTGTTTGCCACTATCATTACATAAAAAAAAAGTGAAGTGCTCATTACAATCGTGTTCCAGTTAGATAGGATTGTATGGCGTCATAATAACTATCACAGAAACAGAACTTAGGTCTCGGGGGTGGCAACACATCTGTATTTTTACCTTTAGTTTTCGTTCAGATATGATGGATCTATAGGGCACAGAATTCACTTATGTACCTGTGAACCATAGAGCAACACCGGAGGGGAGTAGCCATATGCAGGCTTTTCCCTCTGTCAAAGTACAAGCCCAAATGGGCCTATACCTGTCCCCTAGATGTTTAAATGTGTGCGTGAAATTGTTTCTGTATTTTGTTAAAGTGAATGTCTGAGTTTCGTTGTAATAGACGATTTTTGTAGTATGCGTGTGTGTTGCACGCATTTCCCCTCCGCAAAAATAACAGACTGTTTTGCATCGGTAATACACGCTATGACTCCCCTCCGGTCCGCCGCGACCGGTGGGCCGCGTTGCTCTATGCTATGAACTGAATGCTTTTATGCTACCATCATAGCATAAACAAAACTTGAAATACAAGTTAATTTAATTCAATAAATAATTTGATTTATTAAGTAGGATGTTAGATGACTGGATTAAAAGAACTGCCTCGGTAGCCTAGTGGTAGCAGGCCACTACTACTACGCTGAGGTCCTGGGTTAGGTAGGGGGTTATCAGAGATAATGGTGAAAAAGCCTTTGTCTCTGGTTCTTTTGGGATTTTTCCATTTTCTGGAAATTTCCCAGTACCTCAAAGTTTGGTAATGTGCCCGGAGATGTCAACAGGCTCGCCACCTGTTACATGGGCCAAAACGTAACCGGCGAATCGTGGGTGTTTGCATGTATGCTTGAATGCATGCATTTACCTCTGCCTACCCCTTCGGGGATTACAGGCGTGAAGTTACGTTTTGGATTAAAAGAAAACATGATTGCGTATTTGTTGATGTTTTGGCAAAACACGTTGTTATCAGTCGATTATATTTATCTCTAGATAAAGTACGAGTGAAATAGTGTGTAGATGATAATCACGGTTAAGTTTTTTTTTATGTAATAAAAGTGGAAAACAAGCATGCAGTTCACATCGATGTTAAGTGATGACTGCAGCCTGTAGACAACCACACAATGACCAGGGGTCAAAATGCAGATGCGCTGCCACTCCTGAGGCATTAAGTGTTATGACTCTGTGCCCGACATTACAGAGCTGTACTTTACCACCTGACGGGAACATGATAGTGCTGAACACTACCATTTAGCGGCAAGTATATTAGGTAATGCGGTGGTGCCTACGCCCGCGAGCTCTATCACTGGTGCTCTACCACCAGTAAATGTTGATGAAAACTGAGTTTATTTCGATGGACCTTTCGATTATGTTAAGAATAAAACAATTGTCATTGCGCCAGTTGTCGTGGGGCGCTCTTCTAGCGAGCTATGATGCAGTGACGTACGTACTGCACCTGCGAACCACCACGACCGTAATGTGCGGGCGTTTGAATGTACGGGCGGACCTATCGTCCGTCCGGCGCCGGATGCCCGCTCGTAGTGTTGACACCGATGGCAGTATACGCCGGTCTGGATCTGCGCCGCCAGTGAGAGGGGTGGAGGTGCGGGGAAGGGGTGTTTCAGTAAAGAAACGATCGGTTACATGTGATATGACCGAAAAGCAGGCCAGCCAAGCCTTGGTAACCCTACCCCGACGACCTAATTCTATCGTAGAATCACTGAGGTCTTCCAGTCTTCCAGTCTTCCAGGTTCACTTTTTCTTCTTGTTACTTCACTTGTTTTCACTTGTTTTCACTTGCTGGAGACCATGTCATACTTTGGAATTTGCCCCGAGCCCCATTATTCGAACAATACCGTCAAGAGAGCCTCATTTTTCGGTCGTATTTTGCCCGAATTTGTGCTTATTTTTTGTTATGGCTGACCTGGTTTTCTTTCTTTAGTTTTAAAATTCTCATAGTTACATATTTACCATCGTTACAGTTTTCTCTATTATTGTACATAAGTTTTATTAACATTCATAAAAAGACTAAAAAGTTATTCGTAAGTAAATATAAAAAATGTAACAATTTTCCGCGTATTTCTTTAAACATTTCTTAATAACTTTTATATGCTATGACTAATTATTATAAAAAGTACATAAAAACAAAGAACAAACATTACTCTATCCGAAAACAATACACAAATAAACGTGACATCTAAAAAAGGAACCTAAAACATTCGTAAAATAAGAAAATGATAAAACATAAAATAATAAGAAAATTACGTTTCCTGCCTATATCCTTTACATTATCGAGGTTTAATTATGTAAAATGACTTCCTATAATAAATTCTCACATGACTAACATTATTTAAAGTTGATATAAGGCAAAGAATTAGAATCGTATCCAAGACTATCGTACGAGGAGAATGTCTATACATAGCTATACATCTATACACGTTATTTACTTTCTACAAACGTTACGCGAAGACTACTTTGACGTACACTTGCACTTTTTGGTCTTTGTCACACAAACACATTCATTGATCACCTTTGTCCGTGGTCGTCGCCGACATCCTCCCCCTCGTGCGAAGCACCAACTCCTGGCCCGGCGACTCGGTGCTCTCGACTCGGTGCGATGGCTGCCTCCCCGCAGTCTGGCTCGCTGGTCGATGCTCTGCCGTCGATCTCGACGGTTGTCCGCTCCTTGTCGCGCTGCGCTGGCACCAGTAGCACCAGCTTGGAGCTGGGGCGCTTCAGCACGCCCCCGGTAGTGCGCACTTCTAGTACTCGAGTGCGCCCGTCGGGTCCTGGGTAGGTTCGGACCACCTCGCCTCTCGGCCAGGTTCCTCGTGGCAGCGTGGAGTCCACTATGAGGACTGTGTCTCCACACTGCAGGTCTCTCGTAGCAGCCCTCGCGTCGATTCTTCTCGGGATCAGAGTTGGAAGGTACTCTTTCACCCATCTGCTCCAGAAGTGGTCGGTCAGTCGCTGAGCTACTCTCCATGCACGCCGGTCGGTGAGGTCGTCGTCGGTGAAAGTTCCCAGTCGGGTGCCGCAGGATCTCCCAATTAGGAAGTGGTTGGGAGTGAGGGCACCTTCTTCAGTGTCTTCATCGGCTTCTATAAGCGGTCTCGAGTTCACCAGATGCTCCGCCTCTAGCAGCAGTGTATGTAGAACCTCTTCTCTGGGGTGTCTTTCCTTGAGGGTCACCGCCAGGGCCGTTTTGATGGACCGGACCAGGCGTTCCCATGCTCCCCCCATGTTCGGAGCTCCAGGTGGTATGAACTTCCACTTGATGCTCATACGTTCTGCAGCGGTGATGAGGTCATCTTTATTGAGGCTGGCGAAGGCTTCTTGAAGTTCTTTGTTGGCCCCCACGAAGTTCGTACCGTTGTCGCTGAAGATCGTCCTTGGCATTCCCCGTCTCGCAGTCATCCGTCGCAGCGCCAGAATCATGGAGTCCGTCGACAGAGACGCTGCTAGCTCGACGTGAACGGCTCTAGTTGTGAGGCACGTGAACAGGGCGCCCCATCTCTTTTCATGACGTCGGCCTACCGTGATGATCATAGGCCCGAAGTAGTCTACGGCGGTGCATGTGAATGGTGGTTCTCCATGTCGTAGTCGCTCCAGCGGGAGATTCCCCATCGGCTGAAGCTGTGGCGTGCCGCGGTATACTTTGCACCACTGACACCGATGAACCGTCGATCTCACTGCAGATCGTAGCCCCAGGATCCAGTAGCGCTGCCTCAACTCGTTGATCACCGTCGCGTGGTTGCCATGGTTGAACTCTTCGTGGTAGTGTGCGATGAGCAATCTGGTGATGTAGTGCTTGCTGTCTAGCACCACAGGTCTCTTGTCTTGCCGGACATGTCTCGCTGCGTCGATTCTTCCTCGGAGTCGTAGTAATCCATCTTCTATGACGACATCTAGTTTCTTAAGTTTGCTGTTTCTCTCGAATGGTTTCATCTTCTCGACGCAGCGTACTTCTTCATGGAAGCTCTCTTCTTGGCTTCTTCGTAATAAAATCTTCTCAGCAGTCTTCATTTGGTCGGGTTCAAGGGGAATCAATCTTCTTTCTTGGGTCTTCTTGTTCACGGGCTTCATGGCTACCTTGGCTTTTTTCTTGTTACTTTTCCAGGTAGGATCTTGACGCTCAGACTTGCGGGACACGTTCACTGGCAGCTTTTTCTTTCGGCACAGGTCGACGAACTGAAGCACTCTTGCAGTTGTCCTCACCAAACGGGTCCAGGAGGAGAACCTGACTGGGTCCGGTGTCGGGTGTTTGTCGACGATCTTCGTAGTTCCCACAATCGGCTTCTCCTTTTCTTCGCCGGTGGGTTCTGTCTTGATGGTGCGCGGCTTCGGCCAATCCTCCTCTTCTAGTGCCAGGAACGCAGGTCCGTGGAACCATCTATGGTCGCTCCCGAAGTCTCTGGGTACGTTTCTCGTCGCGTCGTCAGCTGGGTTCTGAGCCGTAGGTACCCAGCGCCATTCTTGAGGTTTCGTAGTGTCTTCGATTTCCGCCAAACGATGTGCTACGAACGGCTTGAAGGTCCTAGGGTCTGATTTGATCCATGCTAGGACTGTGCTGGAGTCGCTCCAATAGACTTTCTTGGCGACCATGATGTCCAGCTCCTCTTCAATCGACCGCGCCATTCTGGATCCCAGTAGCGCAGCTTGCAGCTCCAGCCTTGGAATGGACACCGGTTTCAGGGGAGTGACTCTAGCTTTGCCCGCTAAAAGTGTCACTCGATGTCCGCCGTCTTCGTCGCGTTGCCTCAGGTAGATCGCGCAGGCGTAGGCTTCTTCACTCGCGTCGACGAAAACGTGAAGCTCCCCCTCGGTGTTGGACTGCGTGACGCGCCTTGGTACCCGAAGATCCTTTAGTAGCTGCAGGCTGTCTAGGTAGTCTGACCAAATCTTGTTATCTTCTTCTGTGATGTTGTCGTCCCATCCGACGCCGCTCCTCCATATACTCTGAATGAGTTTCTTGCCTTGGATGAGCACTGGCGATGCTAGCCCCAATGGATCGAATGTTGACATCACGGCGCTGGTGACTTCTCGTTTGGTTGGCACTCTCTTCTGTTCGACCACCTCTTCATGTATATTGCGAAGACACGTTCTGAACCCGATCTCGTCGCCTTTGGTGAACCATCTCAAACCCAATGTCTTCTCTTCTTTAGTCCCCAACTCTACTTCTTTGCTGTTTTCTTCTGGGGTGAGCGTCTTCAAAACTTCTTCATCGTTAGAAGCCCAGCCCCTCAGCTCGAACCCGGCCTTCTTGTGGATCAGGCTCACTTGGCTGGCTATCTCGACTGCTTCTTGACTTGTCCCGAAGCTGTGTAGGTAATCATCCATGTAATGATTACGTTCGATGGCTCGTGCTGCTTCGGGATATTCTTCTTGATGTTCAGTCGCATTCTTGTTCTTCACGAAGATAGCAGCACTCGGGGAACAGGCGGCGCCGAAGATGACCGATGTCATTCTATACTCCTTCGGTGTTCCACTTCGCTGGTCTCCCCTCCATAGAAATCGAAGGCTGTCTCGATCTTCTTCCCGCATTTTCACCTGCAGAAACATCTCTTTGATATCTGCTACCACAGCGATTGGTTTCTGGCGGAACCGCAGAAGTACTCCAAATAGTGACTGCAACAGATCTGGTCCCGGCAGCAACTCGTCGTTGAGGCTTTTCCCTTGGCACTTGGCAGCAGCATCGAAGACCAGCCTTATCTTCTTCTTGGTGGGGTGTGTCACGGCGAAATGGGGCAGGTACCATTTCTTCTTCGATGCGGATTCATGTTGTACTTCTTCGGCATATCCACTGTCGAGAAGATTCTTCACTTGTGCTTCGTATTCCTGCTTCAATGCCGTGTTCCCGTCCAATTTCCTTTCGATGTTCTTCAATCTGTTCTCGGCTTGTCTGTAGTTATCTGGCATGGTTCCTTCTTTGTTCTTCCAGAGCAAGCCGGTCTCGAAGCGCCCATCGTCCAGTTTTCTTGTGGTTTCTTCTAAAATTGCCAGAGCCTTTTCTTCCATATCTGTCGTCGGTCGGCGTGGCTGGATTCCTAATGATTCCACGGCGAAGTGTTCTTTGATGATCTTCTCTAATTCTTCCTCCTTTGAAGATACGTGCGCGCAGGTTACGAAGTTCACTGGTCTCGTTCCATCGGACCCGTGTAGCACCCACCCGAGGTAGGTCAATGATGCTACGGGTTGACCTCTTTTCCCTTTGCGTGTGGCTCTGGACACGATGAGCTCCCAATTGTCTTGTCCGATCAATAGCTTGGGTGACTCTCCGTCATAATATAACTGGTCCGTCATTGACTTGAGATGAGCGCATTCTTCTATTCTTTTCTTGTCTAGTTTCTGAGGCGTCAGGTTAATGTTGTCTATGGTTCGTGCCCCAGAAATACTTCTTTTCTTTGTCTGATGCAATCCTTTTATCTTCACGCTAACTTTCATGGAATCTCCTTTGGTGATGGTCTTTCCTCCCACCGTTTCCAGAGTGAGTGCTTCCACGGGTCCCTTGAGGCCAATCTGCCTTGCAACCGTGGCATCGAGCAGCGTGACGGTTGATCCCTCATCCAGCAACGCCAAGACTTGGGTAGTTCCTCTTGGTCCATACAGTTCAACGGGAGCCATCTTCAAGTACGCCTTGGCTGTCCTTGCCGTGTTCACTGATAACATGACGTTGTTCGCAATTTCTTTTTTCTCTTCGGGCTTCGGGATATCCCCGCGGTCTTCATGAAGCACGAAGTGATGCCATCGCTTGCACACCTTGCATGGAGGACGTCTGCATGTTTCTTTACGATGTCGTCCTTGGAGACATTTGAAACACAATCTTGACTTGACAGCGGCGTCCCATCGTTCCTTCATTGGCAGCTGTAGAAACTTGCGACATTCGAGTAGGTGATGATCGTTCTGGCAATGTGGGCAGGTCTTCTTTTCTTCTGTTTGTTCCGAAGCGGCGTGTGCAAATTGACGTCGTGGAGGCTGACGCGATTGATGCATAATTTCTTGTGTCGCGTACGGTCCACATCGGTCTGCTTCCCTGTTGAGGAACTTCATCAATTGCACCAGGTCTGGATCTTGATCCGTTGCATCGGCGGCGAAGTCATACCACCGATATTGCAGTACCGCTGGCATCTTGCTCACGATGATTCGTACCATCTCTGGTGAGTGCAGGTACTGAGGTTTTCTTAGCCCCCGTATAGTCGCGACGGTGTTGTTCACTTGGCTGGCGAACACGCAGATGTCACGTGCGTTTTCATGGATCCTGGATAGACTCTTGACTTTTTCTAATTCCATCAGGATCAGGGCTTCTGGTCTTCCGAATCTTCGACGAAGGGCTTCTAGTACTTCTTCAGGTGGGCACTCCGAATATAACAGGCTCTTAATTGCCTCTCTTGCTGTGCCCTTAATAGACCGCCGCAGCCGCGCCATATTCTGTGCTTCCGTAAATAGCGGTGCGGTGTCTTCATAAACCGTCCTGAAGGCGATCCATTCATCGCTTCTTCCGTCGAAGCCGGGTAATTCATGTACGTAGTTAGGTTGCGATGCTGATACATGTCGTGGCGCAACACTTATTGCTTTAACGATGGCCTACGCAAGTTCCTTATTTCCATTTCTTAATGATTCCGCTTGGTCTTCTGGCTTGACGGCGGCTGCGGCGGCGGTGGTCGTCGGAGGTTGGCTGGCCCGCCCCTTCCCGGACGGTTCCTGCCGGTGCCCCTCCCCGGGCACATCTCCTTGATGCCCCTTCCCGGACACCCTGTCCACCGTCGACTGCACCCACGTCTGGACGTTCGACTCCCAATCTTTTTCTTGTTCGATGTCGGAATCTTCGTTCTCAATCTGGACCAGCTCCCATTGACTCTGGGCTAGTGCTGCAGCTGCCTTTGCTTCTTCCAATTGACGACGCGCCAATTCCATTTTGGCTTCCAATTCTCGACGCCTTGTTGTCTTCGTAGAGCGCGTCTTATTTCCCGTTGCCGTCGTAGTTGGTGCAATAGGGGCAGCAGGGGCAGCAGAAGCGGCAGGAGCAGCCACCACAGAGTCTTCTTTGGTCTCTGTTCCCGACGTCACTCTTGATTCGTATGATGTGGTGAGTGTGCCTTCTGTATTGGTGCTCGAAGATCCCGTTGTTCCTGAAGATTCCGTTGTTCCTGAAGATTCCGTAGTCTCTGGAGTCTCTTCTGTGGCGCGGGGTGCAGCCGGCCGGTCCGCTGGTGAATTTCCTCGGTGGCTCCTGGTGACTGGCATGGCGACGGCAGTAGTCCGTGGGTCTGATGTTCAACACGAAGATCCGGCTCGAAGGACCAGCAGATGTCGTGGGGCGCTCTTCTAGCGAGCTATGATGCAGTGACGTACGTACTGCACCTGCGAACCACCACGACCGTAATGTGCGGGCGTTTGAATGTACGGGCGGACCTATCGTCCGTCCGGCGCCGGATGCCCGCTCGTAGTGTTGACACCGATGGCAGTATACGCCGGTCTGGATCTGCGCCGCCAGTGAGAGGGGTGGAGGTGCGGGGAAGGGGTGTTTCAGTAAAGAAACGATCGGTTACATGTGATATGACCGAAAAGCAGGCCAGCCAAGCCTTGGTAACCCTACCCCGACGACCTAATTCTATCGTAGAATCACTGAGGTCTTCCAGTCTTCCAGTCTTCCAGGTTCACTTTTTCTTCTTGTTACTTCACTTGTTTTCACTTGTTTTCACTTGCTGGAGACCATGTCATACTTTGGAATTTGCCCCGAGCCCCATTATTCGAACAATACCGTCAAGAGAGCCTCATTTTTCGGTCGTATTTTGCCCGAATTTGTGCTTATTTTTTGTTATGGCTGACCTGGTTTTCTTTCTTTAGTTTTAAAATTCTCATAGTTACATATTTACCATCGTTACAGTTTTCTCTATTATTGTACATAAGTTTTATTAACATTCATAAAAAGACTAAAAAGTTATTCGTAAGTAAATATAAAAAATGTAACAATTTTCCGCGTATTTCTTTAAACATTTCTTAATAACTTTTATATGCTATGACTAATTATTATAAAAAGTACATAAAAACAAAGAACAAACATTACTCTATCCGAAAACAATACACAAATAAACGTGACATCTAAAAAAGGAACCTAAAACATTCGTAAAATAAGAAAATGATAAAACATAAAATAATAAGAAAATTACGTTTCCTGCCTATATCCTTTACATTATCGAGGTTTAATTATGTAAAATGACTTCCTATAATAAATTCTCACATGACTAACATTATTTAAAGTTGATATAAGGCAAAGAATTAGAATCGTATCCAAGACTATCGTACGAGGAGAATGTCTATACATAGCTATACATCTATACACGTTATTTACTTTCTACAAACGTTACGCGAAGACTACTTTGACGTACACTTGCACTTTTTGGTCTTTGTCACACAAACACATTCATTGATCACCTTTGTCCGTGGTCGTCGCCGACACCAGTACTGTACTAGGCCTAATTCTTTGGCCCCGTTGTATCAATCACAAAAGCAAAATTACTAAGGCCTCAGGGGTAGCAATTGATCTGCAATTTCTGTACATCTTTACGAAAATCAAGGGCTATTACGCAGAGTCTTTATGGAGTAGCGTCGGAGGAGGCATAGGCACCACCGCATTACCTAATCTTCTTGCCGCTAAATAGTAGTGTTCAGCACTATGGTGTTCTGGTTAGGTGGTAATATACGACCTTGTAATTTCCGGCTCAGAGGCATACCACCTTAGGCCTCAGGAGTGGTAACGCATCTAAATTGAACATTTTTCTTTGTTTCATTTTCTGCTACTGGTGGTAGAGCTCTAGTGATCAGTGATAGAGCTCGCGGGCGTTAGCACTACCGCATTACCTTATATACTTGCCGCTACATAGTAGTTTCCAGCACTATCGTGTCCCGGTGAGGTGGTAATATGTATATATGGCCTTGTAATTTCCGGTGAAGCCGGAAATGGCATGCATAACACCTCAGGAGTGGTAACGCATCTGCATTTGACATGGTCTTTGTGTGAGTGTCTATAGGCTGCAGTCATTACGTAACATCAAGGTGGAATTTAAACGCTTTTCGTTTAAATTCCACCGTATAGGTACAAGAAAAGCGTGAAATATAAATTAGGTAAACTTACCCCAAATGGATTCGTTTCGGGCACCTTAGCATAAGGAATACCTAGGAACATGGAGTAATCACCATCTGTAGCTTCCAAACCACGTATCAAACCCAGATTTGTACTCACCAGTGGACCCAACCTAGATATTGCATCACTGTTCATAAACCAGGATAAAATAACACTAATTTTTAATAAAGCAATTGGTTTTAACATTTTATCATACAGAAACACCTCGAGTTAGTAAACTAATAAATGAAGTGAAATCGTACATGTGTTTATGAATATTTAATACGAGAAATGAAATCCTAATTAACACATAGAGATGCCTGTTATTTTTTGCAATATCGATAAAACTATATTATACCTTTTAACTGCCTCGGTAGCCTAGTGGCAGCAGGCCACTACTACTACGCTGAGATCCCGAGTTCGATTCCAAGATAGGGGGTAATCAGAGATAATGGTGTAAAGTTCTTTATTACTGGTTCTATTGGGATTTTTCCATTTTCTGGAAATTTACCAGTACCTCGAAGTTTGGTAATGTGTCCGGAGATGGCCCAAAAACGTAACCGGCGAATCGTGGGTGTTAGCATGTATGCATTTACCTTTACCTACCCCTTCGGGGGTTACAGGCGTGAAGTTACGTTATATTATACCTATCGTGAACAAAATTTAACATCGTACTGCCAAAACAGTAAAATGTTGTAAGGCAATGGCCTAGCATTTAATGTTAAAGCCATTAATTGCCTTACAAAATTTAAAAAAGTAATACATCGTGTACCATGAAGTTCCATCATCGATGTGAGCAACGTCTATACTTATTTTGCCGTGCGGTATTTTTTGCTACAACTTCCAAGATATATTTTTTTAATGTAATGAAAGTGGCAAACAAGCATGCAGTTCACATTGATGTTAAGTGATGACTGCAGCCTATAGACACCCAAACAAAGACCAGAGGTCAAAATGCAGATGCGTTGCCATCTCTGAGACCTTAGTTGTTATGTCTCTATGACTGTTACTACGGGGCTATACATTTCTTACCATTTTACACACTTTTAAAAAAAATCGAATTCTACCACCAGCAAAAAATAACTAAAAAATATATGGCATAAGTAGGTAGTCACTATATTTTAGTTCGATGAAAACTGCTGATTTGATTCTTAATCAAGATTATTAACAATTAATAAATTAAGATAAAACCAGCGACGAAATAAAAATTGTATGAGTAACCTTACAAACTGGAGTTTTGGCGGGAACCTTGAAAGAGGCGTGTGGGCTCTTATTTTATTTCATTTTCTTGGTGTATTTTTGTGGCGATATGTTCGATATAGGCTTATTACAGTGCCCCTGTATAGTGAAATAGAAAAATAGTGCGAAACACGTTCTTTCGGGTTGCCACCAAAACTTCATTGTAGGTAGATGTTCTGGTAAAGTAGCCATCGCTTTATTGACATGACTGATTGACGCTGCTTATTACGAATACGAAATATCGGTTTACTTGACACTGTAAATATTCGTAATAGCTAAGCCATAATAATAAATAAAAAAAAATCTTACAAGGTTCGTGCCTATTAACATAATCGTTTTATCATTAAATTCGACATTCAAGGCATCCCCACACGTTTTCATCCAATCAATGGACCACAGTCCATTCTTTTGGGTCCGTTCAGACTAAGTACCTATCCTTGATCTTTAGTGGGGGAGAAGTCTTCCGTTAGTGCAGTAAAGCAAACGAATAATAGCAGTCAAACCATTCCAATAGGGTAACAGAAAATGCATTTTTTTTTTTATTTTTTTTTTTTATTTAATGGGCTTGGCAAACAAGCATGCAGTTCACATTGATGTTAAGTGATGACTGCAGCCTATAGACACCCACATGAAGACCAAGGTCAAAATGCAGATGCGTTACCACTCCTGAGGCCTAAGATGTTATGCCTCTGTGCCGGAAATTACAGGGCCGTACATTACCACCTGACCGGAACACGATAGTGCTGAACACTACCATTTAGCGGCAAGTATATTAGGTAATGCGGTGGTGCCTACGCCCGCGAGCTCCGTCACTGAAGCTCTACCACCAGTAAAAATATTATATTAAAGAATGGTTAATTTTTCTAAATTGCTATGTCAAAATTATATGAGTGTTTTATGTCAAGCTGCAAACCAGCAAACAATTTGGTGATGGTAGAGTTTCAGTCCATTGACGGCAGAAGGCCTAGAGGTGGTAGCCCAGTCAGATGGTGTGACCAGATCCGCTGTACTCTGGACACAAAGCTTCACGACGCACTCCATAACGCCAAGGACAGACATCGATGGAAGAATATCGTCCATCAGAAATTAATCTCCCATCGGGGGAATTATGACCCTCAGTAATGAGAAGTACGACGCGAGGAGGAGGAGAGTTCCACTGTAGGAGGTCAAGGGCGAAGGCACCACCGCATTACCTAATCTATCTGCCGCCAATTGGTAGTGTTCAGTACTATCGTGTTTCGGTTAGATGGTAATTGTATGGCCCTATAATAACTTTCACAGAGACATAACAACTGAGATCCCAGGGGTGGCAACGCATCTGCATTTTGACCTCTGGTCCTTGTGTAGGTGTCTATAAGCTGCAATCATCACTTAACATGAATGTGAACCATACCATATACCTATACCATTAAAGTTTTTTTTTTTTTGTTTTTTATGCAATGGAAGTGGTAAACAAGCATGCAGTTCACGTTGATGTTAAGTGATGACTGCAGCCTATAGACACCCCACACAAAGCCTAAGGTCAAAATGCAGATGCGTTACCACTCCTGAGGCCTAAGGTGTTACGCCTCTGTGCCGGAAATTACAAGGCCGTACATTACCACCTGACCGGAACACGATAGTGCTGAACATTACCATTTAGCGGCAAGTATATTAGGTAATGCGGTGGTGCCTACGCCCACGAGCTCGGTCACTGGAGCTCTACCACCAGTAAAACACCATTACAGTTACAGTTAAGATACCATTGAAAACTTCTTGATTGTTGACCTTTCTTTTCCCAAGAAAGTGCATTGGAGAAAAGATCCTGACGTTCTGCGTCAAAACCGAATTGAGAAGCTCCTCCTTTTTTCGAAGTCGTTTAAAAAAAAGGAACAACTGACACTTATTTCTATTCGTGTAGTCAATCAAGTGTCGGTTTTAGTATGATAATAATAAATAGGTAGTATTGTTAGTTATCACCAATATTATCAATGCCCGCGACCAGCAGACAAGATTGCAGAGTCGATTGATTCACAAACGCCTGTTATTTCGTTACAGGCAATGAACAAGAAGCGCGCATGGCACCGCGACTAATGTAGATCGGAAGCGATACGGGCGCAGTCGGTGAATGCATGCATTTACCTCAGCCTACCCGTTCGGGGATTACAGGCGTGAACTTATGTTATTATATTCAATGAAAAAAGGAACGAGAAAAGGGACAGTTAAAGGAAAGCTTAAAAAAACATTTCTTTCAAGTCTATGTAACTCACAAAGTCACCACATAAAAAAAAAAAAAACAAAAAAATACTATCGCAACACGTAACTCACGAATAATCAACAAAACAAACGGTAAAAAATTGTTTCCTTTTAACTATAATAAGGTACGTTGTAATTAAAGAGCAGGAAAAAGATTAATTCTCATTAACCGAGGACAATATTGTCGGAGATCACTTCGCCGTCGGGTCGTTTATCGCCGGGAAAAATAAGGAGAGAGATTCATATTTATAATGTCCTGAATATAATTAGTTTGCATTATTCACGAGCCGCTCGGTGCCGCTCGGCGAACCCGTCAGAGGTATCGAAGCTGAGATTAAAATTTTTACGCGGCAAATCATTTGAGTTTCAGTATCAGACTTGTGTTTAGATTATAGACAAAATAATTTGCAGGTTAGTTGAGATAATAATAATAATGGCAACCCATTTTACGTCCCACTGCTGGTCACGAGTCTCTCCCCTTTTTTGGGGGTGGCCTGGAGCTTACACCGCCACGCTGCTCCAATGCGGATTAGTGGAGATACGGGTTAGTGGCCAACCCGCTGTCGGATGTTTTCAAACCGCCCATAATGCCTCTGACAAGGTTTAACGACTGCTATCTATCGATAGCAACTGGAACCGACGGCTTAACGTGCTCTCCGAAGCATGGGAATGCGCATTTTAGTTTACCACTGGCGGTCACCCATCGCACTGCCGACCGCGCCCGTGATGCTTAGCCGAGTAGATCGCTTGTGATCTACACCAGCCGCGGGGCCATGGGTGCTTAATTGAGATAAGGAAAACTTAAGAGAAGAAATATCTGCTTCATTCGTCTGTGAAAGGCTGTAATTTCACTCTTCCACTCTATTTAATGACATAATTTTGAAACTTATTTTTTATGTAGGCACGGAAGGTGGCAAAGCATGCAGCTCACGTTGATATTAAGTGATGACTGCAGCCTATAAACATGTACTTTAACTGGTGGTAGAGCTCAAGTGACGAAGCTCGCGGGCGAAGGCACCACCGCATTACCTAATATACTTGCCACTCAATGGTAGTGTTTAGCACTATCGTGTTCCGGTCAGGTGGTAATGTCCGGCACAGAGGCATAACACCTTAGGCCTCAGGAGTCGTAACGCATCTGCATTTTGATCTTGGTCTTTGTGTAACTGTCTATAGGCTGCAGTTATCACTTAACAACAATGTGAACTGCCTGCTTGCTTGCCACTTCCATTACATTAAAAAAAAAGTACTACAAACCAGAGGTCAAAATGCAGATGCGTTGCCACCCCTGAGACCTACGTTGTTATGGTATCTGTGATAGTTATCACGGGGCCATACATTACCATCTAACCGGAACACGATGGTGCTGAACACTACCATTTGGCGGCAGATAGATTAGGTAATGCGGTGGTGCCTTCGCCATCGTGCTGTGGAACCCTACCGCCGGTAAAATGATCCAATGTAGTAGTTTTCCGGTGTTAGAGCTCCAGTGGGCGTAGGCACGACCACCCAGTTGATGAAATAACGAACGATTTTTATGTAATGGAAGTAGCATTCAAGCATGCAGTTCACATTGATGTTAAGTGATGACTGCAGCCTATAGACAAAGACCAAGGTCAAATGCAGATGCGTTACCACTCCTGAGGCCTAAGCCTCCTGAGGTTATGCCTCTGTGCCGGAAATTACATAATACACAGACATTTCAGAGCATGGCAACTAGTTTTATAGGTAGAGATAATTTTATAGATTTGTTAAAAAAATTGTGACCATTAAATAATAATAAAAACCCTCTTAATAAAGAATTCATAAGAATCTGAAAAAGACTTGAATTTTTTCAAGCTGCAAGTTACCTTTATTCCTTCATTATAATATCTCACTCATGATGCCTTAGTCTAACCCCCTTATTCATAAACGTACATTAGATACGTTTTAGCTATAGACTGCTTTGTCTTTGTCACTTTCATTGTGAAATGTGCAGGGTAGAAGAAGACAAAGGAGAGATTAGCAACACTTTAGCTAAAATACGTTTTTGAAAAAGGGGGTAAATGTTTCGACTTATCTTCACCACACTTTAACATCTTTTTTTTTATGTAATGGATGTGGCAAACAAGCATGCAATTCACATTGATGTTAAGCGATGACTACAGCCTATAGACACCCACACAAAGACCAAGGTCAAAATGCAGATGCGTTACCACTCCTGAGGCCTAAGGTGTTATGCCGCTAAGCCGTAAATTACAGGGCCGTACATCACCATCTGACCGAAACACGATAGTGCTGAACACTACCATTTAGCGACAGATAGGGTAGGTAATGCGGTGGTGCTTACGCCCGCGAGCTCCGTCACTGGAGCCACTACCACCAGTAAAACTAACATCTAATGCATTACTTCGACACGGCCACTAAATGATTGCTGTATTAAATATTCGTAACTCGACGCCTGTAATCCTCGAAGGGGTAGGCAGAGATAAATGCATACATTTAAGCCTACATGTAAACACCCACGATTCGCCGGTTTTCGGTGATGTCAACAGGTGGCGAGCCTGTTGACATCACCAGGCATATTACTAAACTTCAATTTACTCGGAAATTTCCAGAAAATGGAAAAATCTCAATAAAACCAGAGATATAGGACTTTACACCATTATCAATCTCTGATAACCCCCTACCCCGGTATCGAACCCAGGTCCTCAGCGTAGTAGTAGTGGCCTGCTACCACTAGGCTACCCAGGCAGTATTAAATAACACGGCCGTTATTATTAACACCATATCACAATGCAACATGTCGTATTTAATTAAATCGCCAATACCTGCTAAATGCTTACCGTCATTTGTCAGATGCACTCCGACCCCCCGATATTAATACTGGGATATTAAAGTGACCAGAACAATTTACGGTCCTAATATAAATGATATACCATCTAATTGCGTTCTCTACTGCACATATATCTTTGGTGCAGGACTATTTATTACCGGATATGTGTAATGTAGATAATTTAGTTCTGTTTCGTATATGAATTACTTGAAAAATGCTATTAGCAATAATATTTCTAAGTAGAATTGTCTCCCAAGCTTGATATTTAAAATGGTGTTTGTGAAGGCATTTTACAGATGGGAAAGGTTTCAAGATGATATGAGAATAATTGATAAGGTCATCTAGTTGATACAGTTAGGTATATGAAAATTATAGATTGTGATTATTATGAGGCATTCTGGTCGCTTAGCAACAAAACCTGGAAAAATAATACTTTTGATAATTTTAACCATTTTCAAAAATATCTGGATGTTTCTGTATAAAAAAATATTAATATATAATTATTCTTCTGATGATAATTTCTTTCAATAATATATTTACATCCGATTAAATTACATATTTCCATTATTAAATGTATATGCACACGCGCTTTAGTAACATCATTCACTTTTGTTATAAAAACATGATAAAGAGCAGTCATGAGACAAAGTTTTATTTACCATATCTTAGTTTTTGGCATGACATTTTGGCAGCTAAGGTAAAGGTCTCTAGCTATTTGGGTATTGGATCAAAGGCTGGAACAAAAAGAAATACCTTCATGTTGTATGGCCCCGTAATAACTATCACAGAGGCAAAACAAATCAGGCCTCAGGGAAGTAACGGATCTGCATATGACCAGCGACTTTTGTTGTTATGTCTATGTATTGAATATTATAATTTATTTTACCAAGAAATGGTGATCGGAATAAAAAAACTTCTTGAAATGTATGTATATATGTATGTATCTTCACTCCAGCTCTCTAACGGGCTAGGCAGAGTGTAGAGCGCAAGATATCCCGTTCCTGACTTACCCCTCGTGCCTCATCTACCTTCATCATTCTCTTCATATATGCATGCCGATTCTTTGCCAACTTTTGACCGACCCATCAGATAGAACTCAACCTCAAATAGGTTGAGTAATTGTAGGTCAGTCTTGGTCTTCCTGGGCCTCTAGAACCATCCACATACGCATAGCATTTAAGTGCAGGCAATCGATTGTTCCTGTGTTCCTATTGTTAATACTTTCTATTTGTGGGCATATTGCAGAGTCATCATATGCTTCCAATACGTCACTGAATTTCTCGTGTGGCGTAGACGGCTAAAAATAAAATATTCTCAATAATGAATCCGATATTTGTAGGACGTATAAATATGTATACGAAGATCTTTCAATTAATTATTGAAGAGCATCAAAATAAGAGTATCTAGCAAAATGGACAGAATTATGTTATTATCATCAGGATGGTGATCTATTCTCATCGAAATTGTTGAAGACACAAATAACATAGAAAATACTAAGTTATACGCCAGCTTCATTTTGAATTGATGTTTTTTTTTTTATTTTTTTTTTGTATCTTCACGCCACGTCCCTAACGGGGTAGGCAGAGAGTGTAGAGCGCCAGATATCCCGGTTCTGACAAACCTCTCGTGCCTCGTGCATTGATGTTAAACTATGTATTTAAGCTTTGTATATTTTTTACAGAATTAAATACTAAATTGTTGTGTTCACAAACTACATCAGTCCCAATAATGGTGAAGGGAGATATCATGGGCGCACACCACTGAGTTACTTAATCTACGAGTACCTATTTGTAGTTACATGCTGTGATTCAGCTCTTCCGTGCTGCTTAGTTAAATAGTAATATTTAAAGTTGGTTTCAGAATATTACGGAATATATTCATGGTACCAGTCATAGGTATGTCTGAGATGCATTCCCAAAGTACAAAGTAACTTTGAGTATACTATAGCAAATCGACAACCAGTGAATATCGTCATTCATCAAAAAGTAAAACCAACACATTTTATTGAAATTTGGCATTCGTGTGTTTAATTAACTTTCGAGAGGTGATTTGTGTATAAAACTAAGGATATCAAAATATAAAATATAAGTTTCCAGCTTTCATGTAAAATTATCACACCAATATTTGAGTAGTAAATATTCAATAATAAATTAAATATATTTATATTATAATGAAACATTATATCTAATTATACAGATTTATTCTAGTTGAATCAACAATTTATTCTAGTTTCAGTCGAAGCTTCTGCTTATTTTATTTTGTAACTCCTTGTTAGTTGTATAAAAAAGATCCCAAAAAGCCGATCTTCTGTTAAAAGGTCTGGTCTTAACACTAAGCTCATGATCAATATCATAATAGTTTAATATGTCTTGCTGAACTGGTTCCCATATCACTGGAATTACTTCGTTAGTTTCGGGCGTGGGATTACTGCAATAAGGAAAAAGTTAGTTATTTTGTTTAAAATTAAGGAACAATTATTTTCTTTGTCGAAAATGAATTACAGTAAAATTACTTAATATGTGATTAAAATATAAATTTTTACCTGTATTTAACAAAATTAGCCCATAAAGTTGTTATTCTATCAATTAAGAGCTGATCTTCTGTAGAAGGCGTGTCTCTCATGTATGATATGTCAAACAAATATCCAATCTCATCAGCATGTGCAGCACCCCCAAATGATATATTATTTTTTAATTTCACAAAATTCCTTCCACCAGTATATGAGAATACATAATAAAAAACGTTCGATGCTCCATTCTCTATATATTTTTTTATAACTCTCTGTGCTGGAGTGATATACATAAAATCAGACTCAAAATCAATAATATTAGTTTTCTGATCTTCTGAAAAATTTTCATCACCTAAATAAAAATGCCTAACAATTTTTTCGAATTCAGTTAAAAGTTCCGGATCAAAATTAAACTCGCTGATTAATCTTTCGCGAAACACATCAATATTTTCGTAATCTTCGGGACGTTTGTTTGCGTATCCTGAAATCCACTCGTCATTATTATGACCGAGAAGAATGGCCATATTTTTTGCTTTTGGTACTTCTAAATTGATTGTATATTCGGATATAAACTTTTCAACACCATCAAAATCGTTTTCAACGCATGGTAAGAATCGTTTGTTTATTTGTGCAGCAGCTGCTACCACAAGATTGGTTTCAACTTTAGACAAGAATGAGACTGCTTCTTCCTTATCGTCTGTTACAAAACCAAGTTGCGCAGCCAAAGTCAACGTTGCTTCTGTGTTTCCTTCATCAGTGAGGCCGGGTAAAAATGAAGTACCACTCTGCATTATGACATTGTTGAAAAGTGTTTCTTGTTCAGAAAATAAATGATAGTCAACCGACATGCCACCGGCACTTTCACCGAATATAGTTATTTTGTTTGTGTTTCCACCAAATGAAGCAATATTTTCTTTAATCCATCTCAAAGCAGACAATTGATCTTTAAGCCCCTGATTTCCCGGTATATCTGGTGTATTGAGACACATGAAACCGTAGGGCCCGAGTCGATAGTTAATAGTTACAAGAAGAATGTCATGTCTAACTAAGAATTTGGGTCCATAAAGATATCTTCCTGCAAATCCAATACTAAAACCTCCTCCATATATCCAGACGAGTACAGGTAAGGGGTTCTTTGTCGTTGCAGAGTTTGGAACATAAATATTTAAATGAAGACAATCCAAAGTTCCAGTGACTGTATTATTAAATTCTTCAATTTGTGGACATATTGCAGAATCATCATAGGCTTCGAACACTTCTTCAAATTCCTCTCGTGGTATTGATGGCTAAAAATAAAAAGTTAACAGCGTTATAACTTGAATTATATCAATAAAATTAAAACAAAATGTAGCAGTAATTTCTACCTGGCTCTTAAAAACCAAGGCTTAGGATTTAAATAGATTTTAATATAATTCTTAGTACTACTAACCTAATTAATTGAACTAATTTTCAATAATAACATACCAATACATTATTTTTTAGTATGGATTGAGAACTTGCATGAGTTGAATGTAATATGTCATTTATTCGTAAAGAGTAATCAGAATGGTGAATAAAATACTTTACTACTTAATATAGTATATATATATACTTAATCTTTCAATATAAGCCTGGGTTGCACCAAGATATTTGTTAAAGTTTTTGTAACATTTCACATCCTTCTCTAATTTAAAGAAATTTGTTAGAGTTAGAGAAGGATGTAAAGGTTTAAAATTAATAAAAAACGCGAATGGGCGAACTAAAATTTACCATTCGTTGTAAAATAGTTGTTCCCATGTTGTCACATCTAGTCACAGTCGTGACCTCTTCTAGGTGCAATATACGGTCATATCTTTTTATAGCAATGACTTATAAGTTAGACATGTTGATGTTTATAGGCTACGTCTTACTTAACATCAATGTAAACAGTATCGCCGCTTCAAACTTGTTTGCCACTTCATTACAAAAAAAAATAAAGGATAATATATTTTTTTTTCAATTCTCATTTTAATACAAGTTTCTTGATGTAATTTGCAAACAAAAAATCGATTTGATTGGCTCACCACTTTGCCTCTTCTCAAAAGTTTAATTTATTAAAAGAATTTCAATGACACAGACACGAAATGACATTTTTACTATATATTATTACACATCTATTACATATCTATTGTTAAAAATCAAAATTTGTTGTTATGGCTGTGGGAAAATGAATTTTCATTAGTCTTTTAAAAAAGATCCCAAAATACCAATCTATTATTAAACGGTCTATTTTTAGCACTAAGTTCTTAATCAATATTATAATACTTCAGTTTGTCTTTTTTTTACTGGTTTCCATTTCACCGGTATAATCGTTTATAATTGTTGGTTTCGAGAGTGAGATCTTGGTATTTCTAACATGTGTTTGAAATACCAAGAGAGAATTTATATTGTTCTTGAATAAATAAATAGACCACTGAAACATTTTCTGATTTTATTCTTAGTTAAGTATTATGTTTGAATTTTAATTAATTTGAAATGTCATTCATACCTGTATTTAATAAAGTTTATCCATAAAGTAGTTATTCTATCAATGAGTAATTAATGTTCAATAGTAGGCGTATTTTTAAAAAATGATATATCAAACAAATATCCTATTTCATCTAAGTGCCCTGAATGATATATTGTTTCTTAGTTTTGCATAATTTCTTTCACCAAGATACGAAAACATATAATAAAATACATTTTCAGCACCGTTTTCAATGTATTTATTTATAATTCTTTGCGTCGGACTCGTAAAAAGTAGTCAGTGTGGAAATCTATTACGTTCCTTACCTATGTGTTTTTCAGAAATATTCTCATCGCCCATATAAAAGTTTCGTACGGCTTTCCCGGATTCAACCAAAGATTTTGCATCAAAATCAAATTCTTTGAGGAGATTTTGATGAAATGTTTCCGGATTTAAGTAATCTTCTACATGTCTAAATACAGAAATCCATTCATTGTCATTGTGACCTATGAGAACAGCCATATTTTTTGCTTATGGGGCCTTTAAGTTCATGGTTTTGAATATACGGGTAATTGATTTTTTTTTTTAATTTTGATAGTATAATCAGAAATAATCTTTTCAACACCGTCAAAATGTTCTTCGATACATGGTATATATTTGAAGTTGATTTGTGCAGTATCTGCAACAACTAAGTCAGTTTCAACTGTAGATAAAACAGAAACTAATTCTTGTATATCATCTGATATAAAACCAAGCTGTTAAGCTAGATTAAACGTTGCCTCAGTATTATTTTCACTAACAAGATCAAGTAAAAATGTGTTGCCACTCTGTAGTATGACATTGTTAAAAAGATTTTCTTGTTCGGAAAACAAATAATAGTCAACGGACACACCACCCGCACTTTCACCGAATAAAGTTATTTTATTCGAATTTCCTCCAATTGAACCTATATTTTCTTTGATGCACCTGAGTGCTGATAGTTGATTTTAAGACCTTGATTTACTGGCACTTCTGGAGTATTAAGGCACATAAAACTATAGAGGCTAAGTCGGTAGTTAAGAGTCACTAGAAGGATATCATGTCTTACCTAAACCTTTGGGCCATAAATATATCTTCCAGCATATTCAATGCTAAAACCGCCTCCATGAATCCAAACTAGTACTGGCAAAGGACTCTTAACTATTGCTTTATTTGGAACATAGATATTCAAATGAAGGCAATCCAAATTTCCATTACGTTTTACGGAATCATCGTAGGCTTCAAATACTTCTTCGGATTTATTTTGTGGTATTGATGGCTAGAAAGATCTGAACATTTTGGTTCAATGTTTTTGCAGTTTATTACCTTTTTTTGCAATCAGTATTTTAGTGCATAGTCTATGTTCCAAAATAAAGTTATTACCCCAAAAAGTTAACCGAAGCAATATTATGTAAACGAGCAGAACAACACTGTGTTGTTAATGTGAATTAAACAAGATAATTTTATAATTAAATATTATAATTAAATAAAAAACAAAAGAAGCTAATAAATGAAATCAGAATAATTAAGTCAATTCAATAAGCAGTAACCCGTTAATTACAACAAAATTATATCAAAAATAAATCATAGTCTAATAAATTTAAAGCTAAACAAACACACTTTCATAATTATTTTAAAATTATTTTCAAGAATTTTAACTATTTGATTTTTTTGGATGTTAGTATAAGTAAGTAGTTTATGTAAATAAATTAGTAACTATTTAAAATAGTACAAGTATACAGGGTAAAACATAAGTCTTTCTAAACTCTCGAATGTGGTTACATCAAGCAACAATAAATAGTAAAGAGTGAAAACTTATGAGTATTTCTAAACACTGCTGTGTTCAACATTGTTTGTGTTGACAGAATGACTTAAATTGCATGTCTGGATCAATTTCATCTTGCGATGTTTTCTTATTTTCATAGTTTTATACGTCATCATTTTAAAATCAGATTATCAGATAATAACAATTTTTAGGCGATAAGACAGTACTCTATAACATAGTAACATACATTTGATATAGTTTATTTGTTTTCAAAGGCATTGGCACCACCGCATTATCATTACCTAATCCATCTGCCGCCAAATGGTACTGTTCAGCACTATCGTGTTCCGGTAAGATGGTTATGTATGGCCCCGTAATAACATAGTTATATATAGGTACAGGGTTAATTGAAATTAGCGATTCACCTCTTGCAGGTAGCCTGTCATCATCAATTTCAAAACCATTTGTACTTCGTCTTTTAATAAATCTTGATAAATACCAAGCACAAAAAATAAACTTTTTTTTTTTCAAAGTTTAGAAGAGAATCGTCGCCTCTGCATCACCCGCAATCCCCGCCCCGCTGCTTCTGTCAATATTCTCCTACGCTCTGAGTATCTATTTACTGTGCTCTGAGTAAACGCCAGATCAGAGGCAAGAAATAAATGTTGTATGGAAAACTTAAATTTAAACTTAAAAACTTTTAAATAAAAAAAAATCGTAGAACATAATTAGTTGTTGGGATTGATAAAGAGAGGCTGCCTGCAACAGGCGAATATTTCACGAAGATTGTGATGTTGGTTAGGTAATATTTCGATAACCTCGAAAGACGGCGAATGATCTCGAGTGACGATAGTCCAATCGAGAAATCTAATCTAGAAACTTAAACTTGAGTGGGTACTGTTCATCAAAACAAGTAAGTGCGTGAAGTAATGTTACCGTTATTCAAGAAGTGTATTTCGTACGTTTTTAACACGTGCGAACAAATAGTATCTATAACTACCAGATAATATCTATTTGGATGTTAAGATTCTTATCATGCCACAAATAAAATTTTATTGAGGGTTTCTTTTGTGTTACAAACAGCATGCAGTTCACATTGATGCTAAGAAACAATATCCTATTAACGTCTATTATGTAGAGAATCGAAGAAAAATATTTTTAGTCGAGCTGTAGATAACATATATTATGTTATAATAATATCTTTCTTCGCGCTTGCTGATTTAATAGATGATTTCTTTCAGCTGTCTGATATCTTTAATTGTTGTACACGGATATTTATGGAGTTAACATATTTCTAAAGACTAATATTCCTAAGATCATGTCGTTGTCTGAATCTGTTTGGACAAGGACAAAGAGAGCAAATTATTCGAAAATTGGAAATTTGTGATGATGCCATAAAAATATATAAAATAAAAAATAAAAATACGCTTAGACTCATAGCCTAATATTAGTTCTTATACCTAAAAACCTGTGTCGTGGTTGTGATGTATAATAATATGCCTATGTAAATTAACTTGCAGTTGGCATCAATGCCGTCATACGGCAACACGGCTTTTAGTTTGATTCAAATTGTTACGTCATTGTTTAGGCACAACAGTCTTATTCCAAAATACAGTTTGTTCCTCAATTAAATTTAACTTTTTTCAAGGCTTTCATAATTAACGAGCTTTAAAAATGTCTTTAAAAATTTTACTATGCGGGTCATTCATTACGCAACCAATTTGCGCTTGACTGGTTTTTAACTAGCGAAATTAGAATAATAATACCTCTCCAAATAGAGATGTCTATTCTTTCTAAAAATGATCGATTTTTAATCAAATGGAACTACCATAAATCAATCTACGATTGAATCGACGTAAGAAGAATCGAATCATTCTGAATAATAATCTATTCTCTATTTGTACAACATATACTCAAATTCCAATTCCTGTATAAACAACATGGTAGAGAAAAAAAAAATAGTCAAAGCCATGTCAATTGTAATTTTTCACCATAGTCGGGTTAATAATACCGGCACTTCACAATTTGTATGGTTGTTATTAAAATATCAAACATCGATTCTTTTGGGTGGAGCACCGATTCATTGAATCGTTACTTCATTTCTACTGTCCATAAAAATGATATGCCGATTAGTCGATTTCAGATCGAAATCTCTATCTCCAACGATGTTAGAATACATTGAAGGCCTGAGATATCGCTTTAGTACTTTGACACTAAATATTTAACTGATTCCAGTACTCACCCCAAAAGGATTAGATGCGTTCACTGTAGCGTATGGGATCCCAAGAAACATGGAATAATCACCATCAGATGCCCTCAGACCACGTATCAATCCAACTTTCGTCTCAACCAATGGATCGATTCTTGAAGCTGCTTCAACATTAGAATAAATTGTTAGAGATACACACAATAAAAATATAAAATCTCTTGAAGTCATAGTTGAATCAGAACATAACAGAAATTTCAATGATGTAACCAATTCATAAATAACAGATATAGCCGATGCATCTTTCTTTTATATTATAGAGTGTACTACAAAGATTGTTATCTAAAGCCGTCGATCATCTAAGCTGATATTGATGTTTATCAAGGTTACGTTGACTTGGTGATTTTTCACGCAATTCACAATTTGCGAACTAGTGTTACAATTTTCGGGGTTCCGTATCTCCGTATCTCCTACTACGCACGTAAGAACTTATACTTGAAGAAACAGTCCAATTTTCAAATACGACAAAAAAGGTTAGCAACTAACTTCAGACCGTCTGTTATCTGTTTAGCAACTAACTTCAGACTGTCGCTTTTATCTGTCGGTGTATTTGTGTGTAGTGTGTTGTGTAGTTTACTGGTGGTAGAGCTCCAGTGACGGAACTCACGGGCGTAGTCACCACCGCATTACCTAACATACTTGCTGCTAAATGGTAGTGTTCAGCACTATCGTGTTCCGGTCAGGTGGTAATGTAATAATACGGCCCTGTAATTTCCGGCTCAGAGGCATAACACCTTGACCCAATAACCTTGGGCCTCAGGAGTGGTAATGCATCTGCATTTTGACCTTGGTCTTTGTGTGGGTGTCTATAAGCTGCAGTCATTACCTAACATCAATGTGAGCTGTGTGCTTGATTACCACTTACATTACATTAAAAAAAAGTCGCGCGTATCGTAAAAAAACACTCTCTCAAAAACGTCTGTCTCTCTGTTGGTACGTCTATCACAAATTTTCTCCGAAAGTATTGGCCTGGTTGAGTTGAAAGTAAGCACATGTCAAATCTGTCACCCAACAAAAAAAGTGAATTTCTAAATAAGGTTTGAAAATAACTTGGAGGATTGAAATAAACTGGCTCAGTGCGTGTTGGCCCACGTGCACTAAGGTTCAGTTTTTACAAAACCGTTTTTTAGTTAGTCAAGAAGTTATCTACCGAGTATTTTCTACTCGTAAACTTGTGAATCTGTGATAGAATTAAACTGTACCTAATAGTTTTTTTACACAATACAATGGATACTTGGCTGCAAGGAGCAAAACTAACCACAAGCCAATTGCCACGTAATATATAACACAATGCTCACATTTCTTTATTAAAATACATAGTTGTGAGTCAATGAAATCAATCGGTTTTGTGTACACTGAACTCAATCAATTCACAACTAAAGAGAACTATTGCATTACTACAATAGTTTATTGAAGGCCTTTGGAATATATTATAGTGAATTAATTGTATAGGGTCAAGTCACACAGGCATTCAGGTCTTCATATTATGTTTTATAAGCAACTGTAGCCGACTCAGAATTTATTAATTACATCAGTGTCTGAAGCGAATTATTTTGATTTTTTCAGTTTCTTGTTTTGGCGGTTCTATTTTTTTGTTGAAATGTTATAATACCCATTAAAGAGCCCATTCTATGCCCATTATGTGCTATAATTTTTTTGTGTCTTGAAATGTCAAACAAGCATGCAGTTAGTTTTTTAATTAGTAATACTATGGCCTACATAAATTCATATAATCCTTCAAGGATCGTACGGCCACCGGCGGCGAGATATAATTGAATTTCAATTGTCATGTTTTTCTCGTGTCTGGAGAGATTAAAACGAGAGGGAAAGAACAATAAAAAGAGTGTAATTGCAAGATTCACAGACCGCAATGAAAATGATCTCAGGAGTAGCAACGTAAGGTGCGTTATACTCAACAACAAAGCTTTTGAGCCTCTTTGTAGCCTACAGTATTCACTTACCATCAATGTGACTGTGTTTTGTTTGCCAATTTCAAGATAATAAAATCTATAAAAATAAAAATCTATCGCAAAATGTGTTGACATACGCAAAACTGGAGAACGGCTGTAGCCTGAAGCCTGAAGCCATTTTCATGAAGTCTGAGATAGGTTCTTATGGAGAAAAAACCTTAAAAAACTTGAAAAATAGTAAAAACCTTTTTTTTTCCATATAAGTAGTTCCTACGTATCAAATCTTCAACACATTATATAAACTATAGTAATTTATATTTTTTTGTATTTTGTATTCGTCTTTAAGGAATTACTTTTAACGAGCATTGCTTTACTTAAAACGTCTATCGGGTCATCGCGGCACAATAACAGTGTGATGCGATCTTCACAAAAGTTAAAAGGTTCAGGTGTGGACGCAGGGAAAGTTCGAGCGTCCATTATGAGGGATCTCGGACTTGTTCCAGCGAATTAATAAGCCCTTACTTTTTGTTTGAACATTATTAGCCGAGTCATTTGGCTGTTATTTATTGCCAATATTGTTTTGGAAAATCTTTATCTCTTGTAAAGTACCTATTTGAAATTATTATTGTCGTTTATTCTGCTTGGCAAGGCACGTATTACGTGCGGCTACAGGTCTCCTTCGATAATACAATAGGTCAAGTTTAATTACATTAGTAAAGATTTTTATTATAGAAATCCTTACTCAATCCAGTTAATACGTATCGACATCTGTTGGAATCGTTTGGAGCTAATAGATAATCGTGGCTATCGGATAGTAAAGAATGTAAGGCGATAGGCACCTCTTGTGACACGTCACAGAACAAAATACAAACAAAATAAATTAAAGTGAATAACAATTGATATACATGTCAATTTATAAGCTAAAAATATATTACAATATATAGTCAAAAATATCAGTTCATTATCCTGAGGTCGCAGGTTCGATTCCTCTCCGAAGTCAAATTTTTATTCCATTTTATTTCCATTTCTAAAGTACACTCGCATGTGTTATTGCGAAAAATAAAATATTGCACTTGTTTAATATTATTTACGGTAGCGACACAAATTATTTTTGAAGAAAACCAATTTAATAAATTATGGAACATAAACCCTGTTGTTTAAAAACACCAAAAAAAAGTCAGAATTTATAGACTAAGTTTCCAAAGCAGAGCCAAGTTTGGGAAGTTATAAATTATGTAAATACAATTTATCAGGCTTAGAACTGAGTTTATTGTAGGCTTTGCTATGATCGAGGGTGTTTAACTATAGAAAGAATTTGTTTAATCTTCTATACAAATAAATAAAAGTGTCTGTTTGATATATAAAAACAACGGCTTTTTTTTATGTAATGAAAGTGGCAAACAAGCGTGCAGTTCACATTGATGTTAAGTGATGACTGCAGCCTATAGACATCCACACAAAAACCAAGGTCAAAGTGCAGATGCGTTACCACTCCTGAGGCCTAAGGTGTTACGCTTCTGTGTCGGAAATTACAGGAACACGATAGTGCTGAATACTACCATTCAACGGCAAGTATATTAGGTAATGCGGTGGTGCCTACGCCCTCGAGCTCCGTCACTGGAGCTCTACCACCAATTTATTTCGACCATGAAGCAAAATGCTTCTAAATGTGCTATATACTCCATTGTCACGAGTACCAAATCGATAAATCTAATTAAGTTCATTACGACACAGAATGCAGCAAAATGCGTTCGCGTATGATCCGTGGGGAGCACTGGCAACAATGTATGGTTGGATCGGTTAATTTGCTTGATTAACTGTGCAAGTTCCTGCATGGGAGCAATTTGGATTGAAGTTACGACTTTGAGCAGTATCGTGTGTTTTATTTCTTAGGTAGATAGCTTAGGCAAGTCAGTATTTTATGGTCCAAGAGCTAGTGAGCCCTTCGAGAATTGGAGCGCCTGTAAGCCTAGAATTTTTTGTATGGATGATAAGGTAAGAAACATTTATTTGACATACAGCGAGACACATAAAACAGACATAAAACGTAACAGGTGACAGAGAAAAGACAACACATTCTCTAAAAATTAATACATACCTATACACGTAATATGTGTCTCACGGCTGCCAAAAAGGTGTCCTGTTCAGCAAATGTCAGGTACCTTCATATACAAGGTACCTGGTTTTCAACAGGACCCTTAGTGAGTGAACCACGGATATTAAATTTATAATTGTACTAATACTTATACAAGGTACGGATATAAAACCGATAATTTAATAAGGCATTAAAATAACATACTTAATAAAATTAGTCATAATATGCTAAGTACGATAACCATAGCCTAGCAAGGATCAGCCCGTCATCTGGATATCTGATGAGAAAAGTTACTTCCAATATTTTAGATCTGGCAGCCATAGTTTTGCGATCATAATAGTTGCGTGTTATTTAAAGGAGATGTTGCAAAAATGTATGGACCTCCGGCCATGTATTGTACACAATATCATTAACAGACAAAATCAATATAAAAACGTTTTTTATTGCATATTTTCACTAATTTAGCTTTGTTTGCAGTTACAAAATATTATTTGTAGTTAGAATTGCAACTCAAACCAACATGGCGAATATGGCGGACGATGTCATTTTGACATTTTAATTTTTTTTATTGTTTTTTGATTATATAGTACTTGTATTTGATTATATAGTGTGTGTAATATTTTCTAAATACTATCGAAATCGATTTCATGTGTTAATACTTAGAACTTAAACTAATCGATTTCCAATTTAAAGAAGCGTCGGCTGTATCGCCGCCATGTTGAATATGGTTGAAAATGATAAAATCGTTTGAATTAAATGTGGTAGTAACTCTAAAATATATTCTTGAATAAATTAATTGTATTTTTTTCGGATTTTTCTTTAATTTACCCATTCTTTGAGGACGTGTACGAACTAGAGTCGAGCTCGCAACATCTCCTTTGTAGTGGTGTTTCCATGACGACGAAACTGTTAGGACGAATTCAATAAATTATGTATCGAGCGTATCATGTAATGTAAATTGTACATCAATTGGCCTGCTATTACGATTAAGGCTCATTTGCAGTAAACAAATGGTGATTTTCTTTAAATATCCGAACTTAAAAAAATTAAACTTAAAGACGCAACATAAATAGTAATAGTATTAGTTAAATGGCCGCAATCGAACCAGATCTAAAATATTGAAGTTACTTTTCTCAACAGAAATCAAGATGATATGACGGGTTGATTCTTGCCAGGCGATGGTTTTTGTACTTAGCATGTTATAATTCATCGCTACAAAATGTTCTAGCCTTACAGGGCCAAAGTTACTCGGAGGGTTCAGTATCTCTCCCACTATTAAGAGCGATTTCATAAATCATTTGATTTTGTAATTATGAACTGTGACTGCCTCAGTTGTCTAGTGGTAGCAGGCCGCTATTACTACGATGGGGTCTTCAGTTCGATTTGTGGGTCGGGGGCTTTGGAGATAATAGTGCGAAATTCTTTATCTCTAGTTTTATTGGGATTTTTCCATTTTCTAGAAGTTTCCCAGTACCTTGGAGTTTGATAATGTGCCTGGAGATATCAACAGGCTTGCCACCTGTTACATGGGCCAAAGTGTAACCGGCAAATTGAGGGCGATTTTACTTTTATCAACCGACTTCGAAAAAAGGAGAAGGTTATCAATTCGTGGGATTTTGTTTTGATTTGATGTTGATTCGGCATGTATGCTTGTTTGCGTGCATTTACCTCTGCCTACCCCTTCGGGGATTACAGGCACGAAGATACGTTTTATTAACTTAGACTAGTGGACAAAAGGAGATAGAAAATATCTACCTAAGCATCACTCTCCTATTATTTGTTATTGTCTAGCTAGGAACCCTGTTGTAACAAACAATAAAGAATTTACAAATATTTACAAACAGCAAAAGAGCTTGAGTTTATGCAAATATGTTCCTACTTTTGTTAATTATACTTCTGTGCTTATACATCTTTAATCATAGCAAATGCTGAAATGATAACTATAAATTTTCATCTAGATTCTCCTATTACTTAGGTACTATGACTGGTATTACAAAAGATCTATTTGAAAATATCTTTCTATTTAACAAAATATTTATACGTTTTTGACTGCCTCAGCGGGCGCTAATGGCATCCCCATTATTTCTGATTTGCATTGAAATATAATGCCTCTAGATCGCGGCGCAGTTAATAATGTTCTCCCTTAAATAATTATTAACTAAATTTCCTCGCACAATAATTAGATAAGCGCCGCTAAGCAATGAGATGTGCCTAATAAACACTAATTACATTCGGCAGCCATCGGCGCCATTATGAGCTATTAACGTTGAAGTAAATAAATGAGGTCATTTATGCTCTCTTAAGATTTTTTTTAGGAATAATAACAAAGATTATTTTGATGGTAAAATAACTGTGATGTTGGGTTCATCATAACATAGCCAAAGACTTCAGGAGGCTTGTAGCTTTTTCCTTGCTTGTAGCTAAGCGCTTTATTTATGTAATGGAAGTGGTAAACAAGCATGCAGTTCACATTAATGTTAAGTGATGACTGCAAAGAGAAAGACCGAGGTCAAAATGCAGATGCGTTACCACTTTTGAGGCCTAAGATGTTATGCCTCTGTGCCGGATATCACAGGGCCGTACATTACTACCTGACCGGAACACGATAGTGCTGAACACTACCACTTAGCAGGTAAATTAGGTAACGCAGTGGTACCTACGACCGCAAGCTCCGTCACTGGAGCTCTACCACCAGTAGAAATGGGTTACTAAGCGATAACTATTTCTATTGCTACAATATACCTATTGAATCTTGTACACATACACAAACAAACTCTCTCTCTCTCTCTCACACACACACACACACACATACACACACACATAAGCTAACTCACATACACACAATTTACCTGTTTATTTACTCGTATTTATGTTAAATTGATTGACAAATTAAACGTCTGATTCCTTGTACATATTTATAAATCAAAATTATTTTTGTTCTTTGCTGTTACCCTAAAATTATTCACTATGTATTTCAGCGAAATAAATCAAGACGTATGAGAAGCACGGTATATGTAAGCACCGGTATATTTGGCGCTTCATACTCTCTGCTACCCCGTAAAAAATTTGCCGTCAATCTCGCGAAAATGTTCGTATGAAATAAAATCTGGCTTATTCATTAAGCCACAACAACAACTTTCACAATAAAAGCAATAACTGCTATCCAAGGGCAGCCAATCTCCTGTGATCCCAGTCGTAATCGTAAATCGTAATTTTATGTGCGTCCTAAGTACACGCTCTAGAAAAATGTATCGTCCGAAAGCCTCCGCGGATTTGGTGCGTGTATTGCCTTGTACAAGCCTTATAATGATTTTATGATTATCTCTTATTGGTTCATTAGGATATTACGAGGCATCAGCGTAATTGGGAAGGAAGAAGGTGGTTGTAATAAATATGAGAGAAAATTTCGCCTTGGAAGCGGGATTCGAGCTAAACGTTGTAATCTGTTGAGCCGCATTTGGCCGATATCGGCCACGAACAATAATATGAAATCAATCGTCATATTTTTCTTGCGTGCTGACGGGAACGGAACTGATGAAAAAATATATTTTTTAATGACACAGTGACGTGTTTCAAATCCCTACTTCCCTACTATATTATTAATATTGTAAATGTGAAAGTAACTCTGTCTGTCTGTCTGTCTGTTACCTTTTCACGTGCAAACGACTAAACCGATTTTAATGAAATTTGGTACAGAGATAGAGCTGACTTCGAAAAAGAACAAAGGCCACTTTTCAACATCCACGCGGGCCAAGCCGCGGGCAACGTCTATAAACCATAAATTAGTAAAAAATATGAAGTAAATAGTCATCAATTGTTAATATCATAATTAACGTAAGACGGATATGACAAAAATATATTTCTGTATTTTCCGCCTTAATTTCTATTCATACGAGTAGCATCTGTATGTTGTGTATCTGGAGGTTTCCGCCAAGTATTGAGATTTCCTGTCCGATTCTGGCAAGTAGAGTAAGGATAACACTTACCGCCTTATTCATAAATGTATTTTAGCTAAAGTGTTGCTAATCTCTCCTATGTCTTTTTCTGTCCTGCACATTTAACAATGCAACTGACAAAGACAAAGTATTCTATAGCTTAAACGTATCTTATGTACGTTTATGAATAAGGGGTTTATATTTAACTCGTTGTCTGTACTAGATATATTCGCTGATTTCCGGCGAAGTAGATTAATCTAAAAGACGAGTCGCGTATATGTTGATATACCCAAGATTCTTGGTTAGATGAGTCCTGGCCTCCGACAGAATAAATTTTATATTTTCCTATTATACTTCATTTTAATTCACAAGCACGTTCTCTCCTCCTCTCCATACAATTATTTTTCAAATAGTCAAGAAAGTTACCTATACAAAGATCCTGAATCGAAACTAAGCGTTGTGTAGAGTTCATCGGGGAATACTCCCAGCGGAGTTTACTGAATGCCTACAACCCTTCTGACCAATACTGTTAGGATGCATTCACAATGTTACAAGTTTTATCCTAGACCTTTTTTTATTTTTTTTTGTAAGCAGTTTCATATTTCAGCAGAAACTCCATAAGGCTGGATAAAGCCTTCCCCAAATATGTCCACAACAGTGCAGTGTATCGTAGTGGCGATAGTTTAATCACGGTATGCTATTGCCCATCCCGCGTTTTTGTATTTACTATTGGCATTATTTGACCGCCATTGTCCGGTTGATTATATTTTCTTCACTTGTAGTAGAGTCGTCATGTGCCGATGAAAATTATGTTTCGAGGTGTAAGCAGAATGCATTACTAAAAAAATATTTCCGGATATGTAACACGTATTTAAAACTAAAATTATTTAGCATCATGCTATGTGCATGTTTTTTGAAATGCATGGATATAATTTAGGGCTACTGTTGTTACATAAATACCAACTTATCTATAATGTATGTTTATATAATAATAACATTTTACAGAATAACTCAGCATCGAACCATGGTATGGTATAAGAATTTAGGCAAAAAGATAAAAATTGTGAAAAAAAAAATGTTATTTTTTATTCACTTGAGGTGTGAATTTATTTATTTTTTATTCACTTGAGGTGAATATATATGCACATACATATGAAATGCCTTAATTTTTTACTAGATTTTATGTATGTGTGTGGAATTTTTCTACTATCTTTATCTATCCTACATTTTTCTAAATTCAATCAGTGTAGGCGAGCCTTTAGATGCTTTGCTTAGCTCAGGGTTTTGTTCAAACATTCCAAGAACGACTACCGAATATTAGGCCTGAGGGACGACCATATTTTAGGGTCTTAATACTATACCGTAATTCAATGGATTAATTTTGGTTTTGTGAAGGTATGTTTTTGTATGACCAAAAATTGTTTAATATATTGTTTTATTTAATATATTATATTCATAAACTCAAAGATAACAAACTATTTTTAGCTATAGTAACGATATGTCAATGTGTAAAAAAATGCGTACTATAGACTCGATGACTATCTAAAGGATAGAGGTGCCTGGACAAATGCTGGTCTAGCTCCATAAGGCTAAACAATAATTTTGTGAAATGAATGTGCACTGTACTTGATATTGTAAAACATAGTTATAAGTGTCATATTGTGAAAATAGTTTTAAGGAACATATTTTGAAACGACCCTACTGAGTTTTGTTTTGGCAGGTTTTTTCTCAGTAATGTGGGCTTTGGAACTCTGCCAGTGAATGACAAAGAATGTCCCATATTTTTTTTTGTTTAGTCTTATCTTGCCATTTGTAAAAGAAAGTATGGAACATTCTGTTGATACCTATTTTTATCATTAAGTATTTTTGCACTATTATTTATTTTATTTTGTTTACTTTGACATATTAATCAACGCATCGGTTGTTATTCGCTTTAATTTTATATTTGTAATTTGACCTATCACAAGCAAATTCTATTATTTCCAAGTGATTACATGAATTTTTGAGTTTGAGTTTGTAATGGTTTAATTTTTTTTTACTGACCCTTTATTAATAAAAGTAAAATACATCATGTTTCGTGTCTTGGTGTTGGTTAGTATATGTTTTGTGTGTGTACAACGGCACAACTAGGTTGTACGCCTGGGGCTATGAGTGTAATCGTATTGTTATTTAATTGCATAAGGTAGAAAGAAAGAACAGAGAGACTAGCTACCTGGCGGCTTGAGGTTCGTGATGCCACTAGGACCCACCAGAAGAATATCAGCGCTGCAGCCACTGTTGCAGCAATCAGCTGAGGTGGGTGCCGTTTTTTTGGCTTCCCACAACCAAATATATAATAGTATTTTTACTTGTTTTTAATTTTTATTATTGCTGTTGTGTGTGTGCCAAAAAAATAAATATTTTTCTTTCTTTCTTTCTTTCTTTCTTACTTTTTAACTAAAAAATGTTTATGAATAAGAGGGTCTCGTAAGCAAACTGTTGTATAAAATGGGTTGAAGATGAAACTCATTTAGACTGATCAATAAATTAAAAAAATAGCATAAAACGTGCCGAGGGGTGTTATTTCAATTTACATAAAAATGACCCACTTACAAGATACTACAGTACTCCACCATAGTAGTAGTGCCAATATAGCACTATAACAGAGAATATGTAATAATACTTCGTATAGAATGGACACTTCGACGTCCCGCCCGATTTGCAAGCATCACTCAACCCCTCCCCCTCTTATGGAGGACGGTTGGTATTTACACACAGGTGCACGTGTAAATACACGTCACTGATTGATATCTGTGTAATAGAAACCAAATTAAGCGTTAGTATGGAATTTGGGCGGAGTGTCCGCGGTGTGACTATATGTAATCCACCACTTTACCTAATCTATCTGTCGCCAAATGGATGAATGTATGTATGTACTCCTCAGCACTATCGTGTTCCGGTTAGATGGTAATGTTAGCTTTATAAGGCCCAAGTGCGGCCCCATCTGGAATACTGCTCTCATTTGTGGGCGGGAATCCCCAAATACCAGCTTGGTCGACTTAACTCCTTACAAAGACGCGTCGTTCGTATTGTAAACGACCCAGGACTAATGACAGGCTCGAAAATCTGAGCCTTCGAGTCTGTGCGTATTGTACCGTCTCTACAATGGTGAGTGCTCTGCTGCACTGTTCGACATGCTGCCACCGTCTCTTTTCTTACACCGTACTACCCGCCGAAGAGAGAAGTTCTATCCTCACCGAATCCCATTCAGTTTTCACGTTCGTTCCTGCCCAGAAGTAGAAGTTGTGGAACGAACTTCCCTCTGAGGTGTTCCCTAGGTGCTTCAATATGGAGTTCTTCAAAAATGGCGTCTAAAGAGATCTTCAGGACTGGCAGCGCGTGGGCAACTCCCCTGGTGTTGCAAATGTTCATAGGTGACGGTGAACACTTTTCATCAGGTGGTCCGTCTGCTTGTCTGTCAACCTTTAGACATAAAAAAATTGTATTGTTCAAACATTTTAACCACTTAATTTGAAATGAGCTCAAATTTATTCGCTCACCATTTTTATACGACAACAGGACAGGCAGGTTATGTTTTATTTATGGAAAAAAAACACGCGGAAGCAATCCACAAAGTGGTTGAGAAGTCGAGCGTTCAGAGTACGAATGACATTGAAGGGTTGTTCCTGTCTAGCAGACGTCAAGTCCTACATTACACCTTAGGCCAAGACAAACAGAACATTTCGTGGTTGTGTTGATCCATTTACGTTACTGCGTCCTTATTCTGGATCTTGTTGGATAGTTATGAATTAAAAAAAACGAAATAAAGGTATTGTTGAAAAAGTTCAACGATACCTTTAGAATTCCTTTGTTATCATCATTACAAAAAATGGTAATATTAAATATCAGTAATCAGTTAACCATAATTAATAGGCACATAGTTGGTGAAGATGGAATCTTAATAACTCGTCGATATCAATATTTTTGGGGATTTGGTTGGTGCAATTAACTGTGCAGCACTGTCACTTTTACTTGGGGCCTATTGCTAGGTTTTATTTTATGCAAAATTACAGCTTTTTAATAGAAAGTCCAAAGCTGCGGACGGATGCGTACGGACGAATGAACGAGGCAAAACTATAAAGGTCTCTTCTGGTTGGCTATGGCATGCAAGGCTTCAAATAATAAGAAAAAACCTTATGTTATATACTTACCATTTTCCAGTGATGTAGGAAATGGTAAGTATAGTAGTGGTATGTACTTGTATAGGTAACACTACGGATCTTAGGTATTCAAATACCTACGAACCACAATTACATTTTATAGTAGTTTAGTAAATAGGTAGTGAGCCTATTGATATCGCGTTACCAAACAGACCAACGTAAAGTGACACTGATACCAATATCTTACCCCTCGACAACAGCCTTGCAAAGCAAGAGCTGCTCAACCTAATTAATTAGTGACTAATACCATTTAAAATATAATGATACATCCATGGATACCCATGGAAAAGAACCCAAGACGAAATGATCATTAAGATAAAATCACGTTACGACTCCAACGCTTTCATCCCGAAAATTTAATTTAGTCTTAAAGGAAATGCAAATCGATGAAGATGTAATTGCCCATTACACTGCTTTTGCCGAATCAAATTGAATCTATTTTGTATAATGGGTTCTAATGGCTATAATTATGGCTTACAATATCTTACGCTTTTGTTGCCTTGAATTGGTCTTCTTTTATGAGGGTGAAATACAAACTTTAGTTTCACTCTGCTTTAAACAAAAAATCTTCTTGTTAAATATAAAATATAAAATCCTGAAGGACCTAAAATTAAAAATAAATGTTAGAGTTCTGTAAGTAAGGAAAAACCAGACAAGTGCGAGTTGGACTAGTGTTCACAGTAGTTTTTTCCCTATTTATTACAGTTACAGTACAGTTACGTACAGTTTGTACGTCCCTGTAAATTCCGGCACAGTGGCATAACACCTTAGGCCTCAGGAGTGGTAACGCATCTGCATTTTGACCTTGGGCTTTGTGTGGGTGTCATTACTTAAGATTAATGTGAACTGCATGCTTGACTGCTACTGCCATTACATAAAAAAAGTTCTGTTTTATCCATTTGAGGTACCGGACTCTAAAACATAATCGTTCAAGGATCTTCCGTATGTCACACTGGCTGTCCGTCTGTCACAACCAATTCTCTTAAAACTACAGAACTTATTGAGTTGAATTTTGGTGCAAATTTTTCAACAAGCGAACACTTTTGGGGAATTCATCAGAAAGTTTAGCATAATGTTGTGCCACAATTCAAATAAAAATCTTCTTGTGTAGATTTAAAGCATTAGTTTTTTAATTCCAAATCTTTTTTTGTCTGCCTTGGTAGCCTAGTGGTAGCAGGCCACTACTACTACGCTGAGGTCCTGGGTTCGATGCCCGGGTAGGGGGATATCAGAGATAATGGTGTAAAGTTCTTTATCTCTGGTTCTATTGGGATTTTTCCATTTTCTGGAAATTTCCCAGTACCTCGAAGTTTGGTAATGTGCCCGTAGATGTCAACAGGCTCGCCACCTGTTACATTGGCCAAAACGTAACCGGCGAATCGTGGGTGTTTGCATGTATGCTTGAATGCATGCATTTACCTCTGCCTACCTTTCGGGGATGTGAAGTTACGTCTTTTTTATGATATAAATATAAGAAAATAATTCTAAATTTACTATTCCTCCCTTTTCTCCATAAAGAATTAACTTCAAAGTTGCCTTTTAAAATTTTGGGAAAAGAAGAAAACGTATAATGGATATTAATTTATAAGATGACCCCTATGTCTCAATTTTTGTACCCCATGAACGCGAGTACGACTCGCACTTGACCGGACTGTTTTAACATCATTACAACAACCTATGTAAGTAATAAAGAATTTGTAAACAAACCTAAGCCCATTTCCTACTCAAGTGATATCACAATAGCATCGAATTGACCTTCCAGAATACCACATGTCTCAAGGTTTGCGGAGGCGAGGTGTTGGACCCATGTCACAGGCACTAATCAATATTCCAGCCGTGTTTCCCCGGTAAATATTAACTCCCGGCCTACTTAATATGTTTATAGTTTAGCCCCAGCTTTAGGCTAAGGTATCTTGTCTTGTTAATTCACTTTACTGTCTCCGTAAATCTTAGTTTACTTAGGTATGGATGAAGAAATATTGGTTATTGGTCTTAGATTGTAATGGGCTAAACCGTAATCATTGTATCGGGCTTACGATGAAGGGTTATGAGATCCGAAGACCTAAGTAAGCAACGATTTGATACAGAATTTAATGATGTGGTCAGTGCCTCCAATATTGTACTTATGTTCTGAGGCTCTCCTGAGAATATTAGTACAATATTGTCAAAGAATTTTTCTGGTGGTAGAACTCCAGTGACTGAGCTCGTGGGCGTAAGCACTACCGCATTACCTAATATACTTGCCGCTAAATGGTAGTGTTTAGCACTATCGTGTTCCGGTCAGGTGGTAATGTACGGCCCTGTAATTGCCGGCACAGAGGCATAACATCTTAGGCCTCAGGAGTAGTAACGCATCTGCATTTTGACCTTGGTCTTTGTGTGAGTGTCTATAGGCTGCAGTCATCAAAGTGAAAAAAATATTGTTTGCCAATTCAAAAAAAAAATTGTCTCTAGAATCGTATCGAAAGTTAGTATTCTATCTAGAATCTACGTTTATCAAGATCACCAAAGGGTGATATAAGTCATAATCTATGTCCCGTCATTATAATCAACAACATTCCTTCCGAAAAATGACCACAGCTGGACAAAGCCTTTGCCCAAAGATGCCCAATACAGTATTGTGTCATTAACTTTACACTACTTTTTGCTAACGCTTAAGCGTTTGCAATGTAAAAGTTTGCGTTTGCAAAAGTGGTAGCCAACGTGTAATTGTTCATGTCATTGTCATGAATCGTATATTACGGCATGCAATAAAAAATATACAACTACAGTACGACATACCTGCACTCCATAATTTCACGAGTGTCGAAGATCGTCGTATCAAGTGAGCGTTAAATATTCATTCACGTCGTCTGTGTCTAATGATGCGCTGCAATCTAATGCCACTTGATCTTATCGCTCCGTTGTCTCTATTTGCAATGTATAAAATAATTATAATAGTAATATAATATATAATATAATAACATTTTTATTTGTAGCGTCCACTACATTAAGGCGCCAACTAGTGGAATACAATGAAACCTTACAGTACTTGTCTAGTACGATAGATGGCGTGCAGTCAAATTACATCGCACATACGAAGATTTCTCAAGAGTTGGCATATATACAACTTCCCAACGTCAACCGTTGGGCCGCGGCCCGCCAGGCGCTACCACCTCGCCTGGTCGGAGGATCCTCCCTTTTCGCCGGAGGAACATTTCCACCCGTTCCTCCACAGTGGTGACCCCGACGTGATTGGAAGCAACCTTCTCACCAGCCACTCTCTGCAGCACCTTCGACGACGTCATCCCTCACATCACCAGCACCTGATCGAGCGGTAACCAAGTCACGCCAGCCAGCACCCTCGGCTTCATCAGGGATACTCCACACGCCTGCAGCGACCGCGCATGCCTGGACTACCCTGCAGCCACATCAGCGTCAGTACTGCGTGGACGGACGCAGAAGCTACTACGCAGCGACTACCTCGACTCAAAGGGGACTTTCGCATCACCGCAGCAGCGACTACCTCGACTCACTGAGGACCTTCGCACCCGACTCACTGGGAATTGCGGCATGGGACTATATGGCATTGGCACAGCTCCGCGAGAAGCTCTGACAGCTGTCTCGATCATATAAACCTCCGGTCTTGGAGGGGAGTGATGTAGCGTCCACTACATTAAGGCGCCAACTAGTGGAATACAATGAAACCTTACAGTACTTGTCTAGTACGATAGATGGCGTGCAGTCAAATTACATCGCACATACGAAGATTTCTCAAGAGTTGGCATATATACAACTTCCCAACGTCAACCGTTGGGCCGCGGCCCGCCAGGCGCTACCACCTCGCCTGGTCGGAGGATCCTCCCTTTTCGCCGGAGGAACATTTCCACCCGTTCCTCCACATATTTACCAAAATCAAAAAATACAGATGATGACATAAAAAGATATAGGTAATAACAATACTACAAGTAATGGTACCTTATACTAGGACAATATTCTATATAATTACTTTGTTGCATAAATCTGTACTTAATTATAGCTCTGTCTCTTAAACTAGGGTTACCTGTATTTTAAGAGACAGTTTTCATAATGAACTTCCCAATATATGATTTAAGCAAGCTCCGATATAAAATGTTACAAATGGTAATTATAATTATAATTACATACCTACATACTATCTAATAAGTAAATTAAGTATAACTAGTAAATATAAAAAGTAATTTAAGTATACGCGCGCGTGTGTGTGTGTGTGTGTGTGTGTGTGTGTGTGTGTTTGTGTGTGTGTGTGTGTGTGTGTGTGTGTGTGTGTGTGTGTGTGTGTAAAATGGTGTGTAATGTGAGCGTGCGTGTCTGTAAGGACAGAATATGATTGAGCAAAATTGCATGTAAATAATGTGGCGTGGAATATTTATGATTTATTTAAGTACATTATATTCATTTATTGATTTAACGACTTAATAATTTAAAATCGAACAGAATTATCACGTTAAACCAAATAAGTCAAGATAGACTCAATGGAGGCATAGTCTTTCGTTAATAGCCACTCTGTCACTTTAGATTTCACGGTGTGTTTATTTATGTTAAGTATGTTCAGGTGGTTATGAATTTCTTTGTAAATATGAGTGCTTAGTATGTAATATTGATGTTTTGCGAAAGATGTTTTGTGTTGAGCACTCGGAAAAATAACCTTTCGTTTATTTGGATCCGGTGGTAATAGATCACCGTGTTTTTTAAGGATCGAATTGAGTACAAAGAGCTGACGAACTGTAAGTACTTTGCTCTCAGAATACAGTTGCGTGGTTGGATACTTGTTGGATGTTTTCGTAGCATTACTTTGAGTATGGCTCTTTGTGCTCTTTCCAATTTAAGAAGCCTGGTTTTTGTGGCTCCTCCCCAAACTGTTATGCAGTACCCAATGATGGATTGACATAGAGCATAGTATACCATCTTTAGTATGTTAAGGTTGGCAGACTCTCTGAGACACTTAAATATATTAATTAAACGTAAAGTTCTGGTTGTTAGAATATCTATTTGTTTGTTCCATTTCAATCCATCATCTATATGCACTCCCAAGTATTTCACACTGTCAGTCCTTGTGAGCATCGAACACGTACAAGATGCAGGTTCAGTCGGATTTAGACATGAGTGAGCAATGATTGAAAAACTGCTTGGGGGTAAGGTGTTACGCTGGATTGCAAATGGAATATATGTAGTTTTTTGGACATTTAAGGTTAGCAGATTAGAATCTAGCCATTTCATTATTTTGAACATAACTGCTTCTGCTCTTTTTTGTGCAATATCCCAGTTAGGTCCATAGACGATGATCGCCGTGTCATCAGCATAGGCATAGATTTTAGTATTTGAGAGTCTCATTTTACATAGGTCATTGACATAGATAGTAAATAGTGTGGGGCCTAAAATGCTTCTCTGTGGTACACCATATGTCAGAAATTCCTCTTCGCTAAGGTATCTATCAATTTTAACTCTTTGCGTACGATTGGCAAGGTAATTTTTGAAGATATCAAGTGTGGTACCACGGACACCAAGATGCTCTAACTTTGAGGCGAGTAAAGGAACAGAAACCGTATCAAATGCCTTGCTGAGATCTAGAAAAATGCCTAAAGTTTTAATTTTTTTATCGAGATTCATAGCGACCAGTTGCGTTAAACCTAGAGTTGCGTCTTCAGTAGACACTCCTCGTCGGAAACCGTATTGGTTGGCAGCAATTAATTGATGTTTTTCAAGAAAGTTTTTAAGAGCGTTGTTTAGAATCTTTTCTAAGATCTTTGATAGTGTTGGCAGGACTGATATAGGCCTATAATTATTTATGCAGGTTCTGTCCCCACTTTTATAAATCGGATGTACTATTGCTTTTTTTAGTGCGTTCGGAAAAATGCCCATTTGTAGACAGCGATTAAAGATGTAAGTTATAGGTTTTATTAAGATATGGCGACAGTTTTTTAATAGCAGAGACGATATTCCATCCCAACCAACGGCACAGTTATCTCGCAATTGTAAAATATGAGATTCTATATCAGCCTCGGTCACCTCAAGTAGGGCAATGGAATTTACGGGAGAGTTGTGGCTATCACAGACGATAGTGTTGGATAAAGTCGTTTTAGTGCACCATATCCAAACGAAACAATAATTGATACTAATTAAAATGCCGTTGCCTGTTTATATTGAGTCGTTTGCAATCGTTTTTACTGGTGTATAGTGGTGTAGTGTTTAGCACTATCGTGTTCCGGTCAGGTGGTAATGTACGGCCCTGTAATTTCCGGCACAGAGGCATAACACCTTAGGCCTCAGGAGTGGTAACGCATCTGCATTTTGACCTCGGTCTTTGTGTGGGTGTCTATAGGCTGCAGTCATCACTTAACACCAATGTGAACTGCATGCTTGTTTGCCACTTCCTTTACATAAAAAAAAAAAAATCGTAGTTTAAGGGTTTGTTATAACTGAACTATACAATAATGTTCTGTTTTAAACAATAATAGGTTTTATGTGTGTATTATAAAAAACCTTACTTTTCACTGGTGGTAGAGCTCCAGTGACGGAGCTCGCGGGCGTAGGCACCACCGCATTACCGAATTGACTTGCCGCTAAATGGTAGTGTTCAGCACTATCGTGTTCCGGTCAGGTGGTAATGTACGGCCCTGTAATTTCCGGCACAGAGGCATAACACCTTAGGCCTCAGGGGTGGTAACGCATCTGCATTTATAGGCTGCAGTCATCACTTAACATCAATGTGAACTGCATGCTTGTTTGCCATATCCGTTACATAAAAAAAAACCTTAAAATTATGACATAGCCTACACACAATATAAAAATGTCAATCTAGTATCAGAAATATAATATCTACAATACATGCTTGAATACAATTACAGTGTCTCAATGTTAGATTGATCTGTCCTCATTCCTACATTTCACGCTTATCCGTAATTGTAAGCGTTACATTTATTCCCGCTATCTGTATCTAATGACGCCCTGCAATCTAATGCCACTCGATCTAATCGCTCCTTTGTCTGTAGATACAATGTGTATGGTGTTAATAGTTTGTATAAAGCTATTTTGACGTGACAACGTCTTAAATTAGGTTGCGGCTCGGAGTCACTTATGAAAAAGTGTAACGCCCGGTAACGTAACGATGAGTCACCGAACGAGAGAGAGGCCTGCCGGACCGGCGAATGCCTTTCTACCGAGAAAAAGACGTTGTCACGTAAAATCTTCGCCCGTAAAACCGACTTTACAGGCAACCAGTTTTTTTTTCGTGTGGCATAACTACCAAAGGATGATATATGATTATTTAAATGGATACTTCTAAACTAAAACTATATAAATTGATGATGCTACTAAAAATAATTTGTCTGTTTGGATATTAAATTGTATTACCTGTACTTCGAAGCGCGCATAGCCCGGCGACTGGTGTAGATCGTAAACGATCTACTCGGTTAAGCAATACGGGCGCGGTCGGGTAGTGTGATGGGTGACCGCTAGTGGCAAATTATATGCGCGTTTCCGTGCTTCGGAGGGCACGTTAAGCCGTCGGTCCCGGTTGCTAGATAGATAGCAGTCGTTAAACCTTGTCGGCGGCCTTATGGGCGGTTTGAAAACATCCTATAGCGGGTTGGCCACTAACCCCAACACCTCCACCAATCCGCATTGGAGCAGCGTGGTGGAGGTAAGCTCCAGGCCTCCCCCCAAAAAGGAGAGAGACTCGTGCCCAGCAGTGGGACGTATAATGGGTTGCCATTATTATTATTATTTTTACCTGTACTTTGAAGATACTTGATTATTTAATTGAGGCTCTGTTTAAACTAATGGCTTATTAAGTGGCGAGTGCATCCTCGCAGTACCATAATTCTTTGACTTATCGCCTATTACTTACTTAGGTCAAATAAAAAAACCATAGCTGGTAAGTCGTAAGTGTATATCAATTTCTGTAAACAAAAATATACCCGCAGTTGCGGTATGTGTAGGTAAGTACATGTGAGTGAATTTCAACAACGACGATTTTTTGCCTAATTTTGGTGGACATTTTTGTTTTTGAATTTATCAGTCATTCTTATTATTTATTTTCAAGAAATACCTATTGAGTTATAAAAAATGTAAGAGAAATCTATTTAATACTAAAAACTTCTAATATATTGTCAACACCGGAATTTGTAAGACACCAAAATTGATACCTGACTTCAAAGTTAGTAAATATGGCAACAAAATTGTTTTACTACAACGTAATTTTAATTATTCAATAAATCCCCTTAATTTTAATTAATTAACATTTTATTAAAATGTTTATTCACTTTCTTTTTCTTTTTTTCGCAAATTTTCTAGTTTGAAAAAAATTAGCCATTTTTTTTCTTTTCTCCTCTTTTCTGCAACCCTTATAACCCTTATTACCCTTATTACCCTTACCCTTGGAGAGGTCCAAGTACTCCGCGTGTGCTAACTTCGACTTTTTGCTAGCATGCAGAAATATTTATAATTTTGGTGTAGCAAAACAATTCTTGTCATACGGAAAACACCACCAAAATCACCAAAATTTGATCACCAAAATTAGAAAAATGTATAAAATATTTATTTAAAAAAATATCAATATACGTACATAAAATAATTATATTTGTGTCATTTGGAAATGATACCAAACCTTTATATTATAAATATGTATTAAAACACATACTCTTAAAAGGAACGATTTAAAACATCACACCAATATTGCACTTTTTTTGTCCGATTACTTTGAAATGACTTTCTTTCGTTTTTGACGGGAAATAACAACAGGATAGCACGAAACTGTCATTGCTCCCCGTGAGCATCCTACTAAACAAAGAGAATGATGGAAATGTCATCCTTAAGGATGTATTGTGTACGAGCTAATTAATGATTTCATTATTCCCACCATAATTTTAAATTTTGCGCGGACAGCCCTTTTTGATTCCCTCCAGGATAAAGTATTGCACTAAATCCTACTACTATTATAAAGGCGAAAGTTTGTAAGTATGGATGTATGGATGTTTGTTACTCTTTCACGTAAAAACTACTGAATGGATTTGAATGAAACTTTACCACAATATAGCTTATACATCAGAATAACACATAGGCTATAGCTTATACATCAGAATAACACATAGGCTACAATTTTTGAGGTTTTTAATGTGAGGTCGTAGAAAAAACACATTTTTTGCGCTTACATTGCAAACGCTGACTGAATCCTACAAGATAGATCAAAACAATTTACTACAGTATTGTACAACTTAAAAAGGTCTACAAAAAAGTCCGTGATGGTATATGTTTATCTCTTAGGAATAACCCACAATAACCATTTTTTATCCTTTACTTTGTACGAGAAATAATGGCTTATTTACGAAGCGATTTTAAGCAATACAGTATTAATCCTTATCCAATTAAGTATCTTAAATACATTGTGCATTTAATAAAGATCAATATGGCTTTTTACAGCATGTAAATTAAATAAATATTTTCGAAGATATCACAGATTTAAAATGCAGAGTCATAGCAATTTCGGCGATAAATACCGTTTCGGTGATAAATACCGGCAGCGGCGCCAGGCGAACGGGGCGTGGGGGGAGCGGGGTAGGTGCGGTGGGGAAGAAGTGGCTCATCGCTGAGTGCGCGATGCGCGACCCGAACGCGGGCAGACGCGTGAGGGCAGACGTCGTTGACGGTTGTGTCCGTTTTGCGAATTTTCAAGGCACTAGCGATTTGATAAAAACGTATGGTCGCCTACTTTAAGTAATATAGGCCTAAGGTTAGTTATTGCCAGGTTTCTTTTTGGTTAGGAGTTACACGTACAAAAAGATACTTCATTTTTACGAATTACTTCATTGATAATTCAATTACTATATAGATAAGCTACTTACAGTTAATTATAACAAATTATATAAATAGGTCAGCTCTATGTGGCTTGCTCACGTGTTTCCAAAGCGAAGAATCTGCATGTTTATGCTGAAGGAAAAAGATCGTTAAATGTAGTTTATAGGAGCATACTGCAGTAGCTACCTATAGGCCTATGATTAGGGCTCTGCAGTGCTTAGTTACCGTATTTCTTACTTATTACTAGACTAGACGGGACGATCTGAAGTCCACGCGAACGAAGTCGCGGGCAAAAGCTAGTAAAATAATAAAATTGTCATCGAATAGAATAACTGACGCTAAATAGAAATAACATTAGTTATTTCTGGTAAACCAGCGTAGTTTTATTTAAACAGTGGTTAATACAAGAAAAACAGATTGTGGACGCGCCACCAAACTTAGAAACACGGGCAACATTTTGTTTTTTCTCTAATTTCCAAAATGTTTTCTACAAATATATTGATGGCCTCATCAAGAAATATAAGCCTATTATCCTAAAAAAAAAACAGTGTTAAATATATGTAGTTTAAGATACGATTTTCAGCGACGCCGTCTAAAATTTATGCTTGAGAAATTCACCTATGTATAACTTTGCTTAAAATTATGAATATGTATATATTCATACGAAGTGTACCCAAAGTTTTGATGTTAAAGATCCCTAAAGTATCGTCAAACGTCAAAATTGCTAATAATTTGTATGCAATTGTTTAGCGCGTCTGTCAATTTCAACTGGCTGCTCTAATGCGTTAACAATTTAAAAGTAGCTCATGCTTTTTAATTATTCTCAGATACACCTAAATTTAAATATGTATCCAAAGATTTCACTATTGTTGAAGATCTTGCTATCAAGTGAACAGTCATTATCAATTCAGTACTATCTGGCTCTGCAATCCATTGCCGACGTAATTGACCCATGCTCTAATTGCATACATGGCTCTAGAATGATTCCGGGCAATATTCATTTTTTGGTTTGTCAAACTTTGTCTAAATTACTTGATATACGAGTATAACGATACATGTTGGAAATGCTGGAAAAGCTCAAGCCACCGCCTTAATGCCGCTTAATCCTTTTCAGTTATACCTAATCAAATCAATGCAGGGTGGGATCTTTCCTTTTAATAAATCTACAAAAAAAATCCCGAATTACATATAAATCTTAAAATCCATCTTTTAAAGATAACTTACCTTCTATACACATATCTTCAAGAAAATTGGTAACGTACAATGCAGTAATATTTAAATTAAATCACTTCACAATGACACCATTTCAATTCCTACATTGTACTCCGAAGCCAGGGCAGGTAACTAGTATTTAGGTATAGGTATGCAATATGCACTCATTTCTATTATTTAGATCAGTGATTCCCTAAGTGGTCTATATCGACCCCTGGGGGTCTATGACAAAGTGAATGGGGTCGGTGTAAGCGAAAAAAAAATTTGGGGTCCATGAAATGAAAATGGGGATCCACGATAATGGATCTCAACACATACACTGATAGTACCAATTTACTTACATCATACCAGTGATTCCCAAAGTGGTCCATCGGAGACTCGATGGGGGTCTACGTAGGCGTGAATAAAATATGAAAATATGGGAATGTGATATAAATGTAGCAAGGAGGGGGTCAACGGAAACCAGAAAAAAATTGAAAGGGGTCTACAAGAAAATATAGTTTGGGAACCTAAGATTTAGATCGATCCAAAAAGGAATTTTTGATTGGATTCTATTTTCATGTTAATCAATACAAGAAGAAACCTAAGTTCATAAAACAATGTCAATAATTGTCTCAGGAAGACCAAGACTGACCTACCATGAGCAAATAGGCCGAGTACTGTCAGAGGGTGTAGTCAAAAGTCTTAGGCATCGGCGTGCATGTATGAAGAGAATGATGAAAGTAAAAGAAACACGGGAGATGTGTCAGGGCCGGGATATCTGGCGCTCCACACTCTCTGCCTACCCCGCGAGAGATTTGTCGTGAAGATACATACATACATACAAAATAATGTGAGATATTTAATATAGGCAGGTGCCGGCTCCATAGGCCCAGCCCAAAGTTTGGAACGTCAATTCTCATTACAATAGTCCCATGTAGTCTGCGGGTCCTGTCAGTGACAGTATTAACTATTGATGCAGTCAGAGAGAGGTCCTGCCAAATGCAACCCATTAAAAGTAGATCAAAATTCTCGAAAGGGCCTCTACGTGTTGGACTCATGTCCCCGAGCAAAACTTTTAAGCTATTGCATAGCTTCTATCGAGGGCCTTGAGCGCGGGGACCGAATCCAGAAATTCCGTAACGAAAAAACCTCACGCTCCCCACTCCGACGGGCACGGAGGTGTGGCTTAAAGGCCGTGCATTGTCTAACGTCGATTCTTTTCGGCAGTCTTCGACACGGTGTTTGTGTGCGTGCAACTAGACGTATTGTACGACTCTACGAAGCTAGCACGAATCGAGACGAGCTGCTCCGAAATCGGACGAATACATAAGCAGCTGTTTTTATGTATTGAAAATAATAAAAATATTTCAAACAATATTCACTTTTTTATTTAATAAAAGAAAAAAAAATGTTTTCTTATCGGTCACCACGTTCAAAAAGTGTAACTTGAATTAATATCAAAGAAAAAAGAAATACTGCATAAATAAAATAAATAAAAATGTAACTTCACGCCTGTAATCCCCGAAGGGGTAGGCAGAGGTAAATACATGCATTCAAGCATACATGCAAACACCCACGATTCGCCGGTTACGTTTTGGCCCATGTAACAGGTGGCGAGCCTGTTGATATCTCCGGGCACATTACCAAACTTTGAGGTACTGGGAAATTTCCAGAAAATGGAAAAATCCCAATAGAACCAGAGATAAAGGCTTTTTCACCATTATCTCTGATAACCCCTACCCGGGAATCGAACCCAGGATCTCAGCGTAGTAGTAGTGGCCTGCTACCACTAGGCTACCGAGGCAGTTAACATAAAATAAATAAATAATTATAATTGCATAAGTTGATACAAAATGCTATGCAATAGCTTTACCGCGGCAGTCCCCGAGTGCCACTCGTCGATTTTTTTTTATGTAATGAAAGTGGCAAACAAGCATGCAGTTCACAAAGGTGTTAAGTGATGGCTGCAGCCTATAGACACCCACATTAAGACCAAGGTCAAAATGCAGATGCGATGCCACTCCTGAGGCCTAAGGTGTTTTGCCTCTGTGCCGGAAAATAGAGTGATGTACAGTGACGAAGCTCGCGGGCGCTAGCACCACCGCATTACTTAATATACTTGCCGCTAAATGGTAGTGTTCAGCACTATCGTGTCCCGGTCAGGTGGTGATGTACGGCCTTGTAATTTCCGGCACAGAGGCATAACGCCTTAGGTTTCAGGAGTGGTAACGCATCTACATTTTGACCTTGGTCTTTTTGTGGGTGTCTATAGACTGCAGTCATTATTTAACATCAATGTGCACTGCATGCTTTTGCCAAAGCTAAATGTGATTTAACTATATTTTTTACAGGTGATGTACTACGGAAACCAATTCTCTTAACTTTAAAGACCCCACACTTACCGCATTTTGCATTGTACATGCCGCAAATGGTAAATAATTGGTAACAAATCGAAACTTCAATTAAATTGAAACTCTTTTAGAAATCAATTGCATTGCACCGATTGAATGCGATTCTCGTAATCGAATTAAAATTGGATTCCGTTGCGATCCGGTATTTTGTTTTGTACCGACTGCGGGGGGTTCTACTATGGAACAACAGTGCAGTTTGCGTTATGTTCTTTTTAAAGTTTGCGCTGAGGCAAATGAAGATCACGCATATCGATGCGTGATCTTCATTTGCTTGTTATCTGATTGTATCTTGATTGTTATCGAACAATAAGTGTACGGGGTACACAAGTAGCTCAAGAGATGAAGCAAAGACCGTGGTTAGTGTGTAGTGGGTGGTAGTAGACACAGATATAGGTATCTCTATTTTTCCAATGAGACTCGCCACCATATTCCAGCGAAGAAGCTTTGAGTTCTTTGCTCACATTGAGAGAAAGAAAGGTGATGATCTGGAAAAGACTTTACGAGACGGGTAAAGTAGAAGGGAAGAGGCCCAGAGGCAGAAGCCCATTACGCTGGTCTGACCAGATTCGTTCCACGTTGGAAACTACAGTTTGCCAAGCCATGTACATCGCCGAAGACAGAACATTGACGAAGACGAAATTGTTAAACGAACTTCCCTCTGAGTTGTTCCCTAGGTGCTTCAATATGAAGTTCTTCATAAATGGCGTCTAAAGAGTCCTTCAGGGTTGGCAGCGCGTTGGCAACTCCCCTGGTGTTACAAATGTTCATAGGCGACGGTGCCCACTTTCCATCAGGTGGCCCGTTTGCTTGTGTGTCAACCTTCAGACATAAAAAAAAAACAACACGGCGAAATATTGTTTCTGAAAAAGTAATAATTGGTGGTAGAGCTCCAGCGACGGAGATCGCGGGCGTTGGCACCACCGCATTACCTAAACTTATACATACATTATACTTGCCGCTAAATGGTAAGTGTTCAGCACTATCGTGTTCCGGTCAGGTGATAATGTACGGCCCTGTAATTTCCGACACAGAGGCCTTAGGCCTCGGGAGTGGTAACGCATCTGCATTTTTACCTTGGTCTTTGTGTAAGTGTCTATGGCTGCAGTCATCACTTAAAATCAATGTGAATTGCCTGCTTGTACCACTTCCATTACATAAAAAAACGCATGGCTGCAGTTGAAGAAAGATAAAAGACTTGTGAATGTAGGTACCTAACATTATTTAATGTTAGTGCCATCGCATTCAAAAACCTATATCTAAATTTCCTGCCATTGGCAATTGAACCTATGAAAAATAAACGAAAACACTGTTCGAAACACATCCATACATTTATACAAATAAATAAAATTGGACTGTCTGTTTGTAATATAAAAATAACCGCTTTTTACTAATTGCACATGTTTGTAGGTAGACACGGTATATATACCAAAACAACATTTTTATAAAATTTTGTCTGTCTACCTGTTTGTCCTGGCTAATCTCGAGAACGGAGGGACCGATTTTGAGGGGAATTTCACTGGTAGATAGCTTATGTAATAAGGAGTAACTTAGTCTACTCTTATACTAGCTGCGCCCACGACTTCGTCCGAGTAGATACTGGTCAATCATTAATTCTCACGCGGACAAAATCGCGGGCACATCTAGTAGCATCTAACATTAAAAGACAAAGAAAATAATATACGATTCCACATTCAGATTCGGTTGGGGCCTTTGTGCATTTGCATAATTATGTACAATTACTGTTTAATATGAAATGCTTTGTGTGGTACTATAAAATGACAGTGCATTAGTAATGATATAGTGCAGCATATCGACATAATAATAGGTATGCTTCTATGATTTTACCAGTGATAAAGGTTGAGGACAAAAGTTGCACCGGCCCTAAACGTATACGGCTAATGTCCCCACATCGCCCTAAACCGAGAATCAGACCTCCAGGGGTCTCCGTCAGACAGTTGTTTAAAATTGTTAAGGCTCAAAGTCAGTGGCGTATCTATAGGGGGACGGTGGGTACGGCCCGCACCGGGTGCCACACACTTGGGGGTGACACCCTACCTTTAAAAAAACAAAATTTAAGCTGTTTAGACGAGACAGAGAATTTGCTCAAATAACGGTGGAGAACGGAGACATAAGAAATAGATATAAATATTCGCGGGTGCCACCTATGTTAGCTACGCCACCACGAGAGTCCTTTGCGCTTGCCGATTGTACAGTGAACTAGACTAGTGCCGTCGCACGAGCCGCCTACATAAGTACCTACCTACATTTAAAAGAATCTCCTATGTAAATCGATTTTGGTAGTCGGACCTCAGGTAGTGGAATTTCTTTTACAGTACCGCTTTCGGTCAGGATTACTTATTGATTTTAAAATAAAAACCGTGATATTCGTACGCAGTAAACTTACCAAGATTTGGGTGCTTTGGGTTTGCGATAGTGATTGGATCGCGTACGGAGTATTACGTTAGTGTACGTATACGTACTTCTGAAGTATTTTGTAAGTAGATTTTAGACTTTTTTAGGATTATTTGTAAGTATTTTAGACTTTTATTTTATCATATATTTTTAAGGTGCGGGTCACAATTTCGTGTTTTATTATTGCACGAATGCACATGCTGATTACGAAAATGATATGTGTACTCAGATTCAAGGTGGCTGATAAGTATACTTGTAATTTTTCCAAAATGTAATGTAATCAATTGCGAGGTTTCTTGCTGACTCAATTCAAAAAAATAAATATTTATTCAGACCCAAAATGACGAACATTTTTTCCAAAATATGATGTGTGTCAATGTACAGTTTACTTGCGGTGCTATTTCTTAAAATTCAATTCAATTTTGAGGTTTCTTGGATCTGAAAAAGATGATGCTCAAAATTAGAACCCGATGGAACCGGAAATTGATACTTACCCATAATATTGGAGAGCCACCACGTATTGCATGTATCAAGTACCAATAATATCGTGGATCTGAAAACAAGATCACCCCAACAACCTTCGATATTAACAATCTATTGTAAAAGCTATTGGTATTATATTTAAAAACAGATAACAACGTATAAATTTCAATAGTCGGACCTCAGGTGGAATTTCTTTTACAGTAGTTTCTATCGGGATTACTTATAGATTTTAAAAACAGTAATATCCGCAGTAAACTTATGAAGCTTTAATATTGCGGTCGGGATTGGATCGTACGGGGTATTGCGAACACGTACGTGTCTTCCGTACACCCCTACGCTTTTTATTTGTGATAAGATTTTAGTTTTTTTCGGTTCTGTGCTATCTGTACAGTTGTACTACTGTATGTAAAAAGTATGTTCCATTAAATGAATCATTATTCTATTTAATAAAAAACGAATATAATATAAATTTAAGAATCGCTAGATATAATCAAATAAGTTTTTATCACTATGACAGTCTGTACAAGTAACCGTTATCAAGTTCACTGATGGTAGAGTACTCGCACTCGCGGACGGAGGCCCCTCCGCATTACCTAATATACTTGCCGCTAAATGGTAGTGTTCGGAACTATCGTGTTCCGGTCAGGTGGTAATGTACGGCCCTGTAATTTCCGGCACAGAGGCATAACAGCTTAGGCCACAGGAGTGGTAACGCATCTGCATTTTGACCTTGGTCTTTGTGTAGGTGTATATAGGCTGCAGTCATCACTTAACATCAATGTGAACTGCATGTTTGTTTACCACTTTCATTACATTAACAAAAAAAGCACGGAAGACTGTTCAAACCACAACAAAATTCCGAAAACGCTTAATTAAACGTTAGTTATTAAAAAAAACACATTATTTTTAATTTATAAATATGGTAAAAACGGAAAAAAAACTCGCATACCTATAAGTTTATAAGGCATATAACTATCACAGAGACATTATAACTAAGGTCTCAGGGGTGGTAACGTATCTGCATTTTGATCTCTAGTCTTTGTGTATATTCTGCAGTAACTTAACATCAATGAACTGCATGATTGTCTGCCACCTTCATTGCATAAAAAACATCCACGCGCCTACTTACTATTTCTTTATTTTATTTAAAGAAAAATGGAAAGAAAAATTTGACTTCAGGCGAGACTCGAACTCGCGGCCTACTGGGAATCTAGTCCAGCCGCTCTTCCAATTGAGCTACTGAAGTCCTGCCCGATTTGTCAAATCTTTCCTTCACATTTATTGCATTGCTTTATGGTAGCAGCAGCGCCATCTATTGCCAACTATGCTAGTTAGGCAAATTTTTCTTTCCATTTTTCTTTAAATAAAATATATTTCACAAGCGTGTGTTAATGCGAAATAATATAAAACAATTACTATTTCTTATAAATAAATATATTCAATATTACTCAGCAATTCATTACTCTGTTTTTAACTTAATTAATTGACCCGTAGCTGAAATTTTATGAAAATATTTTGTCAATTAGTGAAGGCTTTGTGAAAATGGCTTATATTAAATGACAACATTGACTTCTGAAGTGAATATTCGAGTGGAATTTCTGATATTAAAATGACTATAAATACCGAGGAAAAATGTATGATTCAAATTTGAAGAAAGTAATGGAATTCGAGATCAAAATACAAAACGGTTCTCATAAAAATGAACTGCAAAGGAGAATGTTACTGTTCCATACATTTCTAGGCCTAGGTGTTAACAGTGTATAAATAAAGTAAATTTTAAATGACCTTAAAATAAATAATTTGAAATTCGGGCATTTTTTTAATTTTTAGAAGGTAATTGAAGTAGGAATATATTATTATGATCAAGTAAAAGTTGGGTTAGACTTTTTTTATGTGGTGGAAGTGGTAAACAAGCGTGCAGTTCACATTGATGTTAAGTGATGACTGCAGCCTATAGACATTTACACAAAGACCAAGGTCAAAATGCAGATGCTTTACCAATCCTGAGGCCTCAGCTGTTATGCCTCTGTGCTGGAAATTACAGAGCCGTACATTACCACCTAACCGGAACACGATAGTGCTGAACACTACCATTTAACGGCTAGTATAGTAGTAATGCGGTGGTGCCTACGCCCTCGAGCTCCGTCACTGGAGCTCTACCACCATTAACTACCACCTAAGTCAGAATTGTACATTAATGAATGCAATAAATGATTGAGTATTGAGTACGTAGTTTTCCTTGCGTTTTCCTCCCGATTTTGTATTATTTAAAGCTATTTCGGAGTTTACCTATTATAAATAATTCAATAGATGGTAAATCGAATTATTTAAAAGTGCTTTAGAAATTTAAGAAAAAAACGGAAAGTAAAATTTGACTTCGGGCAGGAATCGAACCTGCGACCTCAGGATAACCAGTCCAGCCGCTTTACCACTAAGCTACCGAAGTAGCTGTAGTTAGTAGTGCAGTAGCTGTACTTCGGTAGCTTAGTGGTAAAGCGGCTGGACTGGTTATCCTGAGGTCGCAGGTTCGATTCCTGCCCGAAGTCAAATTTTTCTTTCCGTCTTTTTCTTTAATTTCTAAAGTTTACTCGCATGTGTTATTGCGAAAAATAAATATCACAATTTAAAAGTACGTATATAATTAGAGTTCTAATTCGATGTGAGGTTACAGGCCGTGTGATTGTGTACCTCCGGGAAGCTCATACAAGCAGCCGCACATGCGGTTTTCCTGTGGCTGATTGTGTGTCACTTCAAGCTGTTTCGCGGATTATTGTTATTTATAACACAAAATACAGCTCAACGTTAATGGACTGAATACAATTTATCACATGATATCCGAAACGGGCGCATGTACGAATAAATTGGCTAAAGTAACTCGATAACTGAACAACGTGATGTTCGGACAAATGTGCACCGACACTGTTGTTACTCAATTAACACTTCGAACGTAGTTTGTCCGATTGTGATTTAACTGTATATTTTTTTTATTGTGAAGAAAATGGCAAACAAGCCTGCCGCTCACATTGATGTTAAGCATAGAGCAACACGGGCCACCGGCCGCGGCGGACTGGAGGGGAGTAGCCATAGCGTTTATTACCGATGCAAAACAGTCTGTCATTTTTTGCGGGGGGAATGCGTGCGATCCACACGCACACTACAAAAATCGTCTATTACTACGAAACTCACACCTCGACTTTAACAAAATACAGAAACAATTTCACGCACACATTTAAACATCTAGGCGACAGGTATAGTCCCATTTGGGTTTGTAATTTGACAGAGGGGAAAGCCTGCATATGGCTACTCCCCTCCGGTGTTGCTCTATGATGTAAGTGATGACTGTAGCCTATAAACATTTACATAAAAACCAGAGGTCTAAATGCAGATGCGCTGCCACTCCTGAGTCCTTAGTTATTATGTTATTATGATGATGAGACAATCCGGTTAGTCCAGCGGTGTAATGATTGACCGTTTGATTCGAAGGATGCGGGCATCGAACACGCGTTCGATGCCCGCAACGGGACAAATGTTTGTATGGCCTACAGATATTTGTTTCGGGTCTGGGTTTTTGTGTATGTGTTGTATGTGTACAACAGGTTTATACCGACTGTGGGGCTGTGAGTGTAAACGTATTTTATTATTTAAAAAAAAAATAATTAAAAAAAAATATGTCTCTATGATATTTATTACGGGACCATAATATATTACCAACTAACCGGAACACGATAGTGCCGAACACTACCATTTAACGACAGATAGGTTAAGTAATGCGATGGTCCCTATTCCCTTGAGCTCCTACACTTGGAACTCTACCTCCAGTAAAACCACTATGACCTGGTATTTTTAATTAAACAGTCGATTATCAATACTTTTAAGTGAGTATCAGCATGTGTTGTGTAGCCTACGGTTTAGGCCCCTTTTTACGAAAATTGGGAATTTTTTCCTCAGTACATATTTTTGGGGTTCAATAGCGACTAAAATGGTATTCTTGTAGTAATGGATCGAAGTATTCCGTTGTAACAGCTGGCTTCTGAATAAGATAGTAATTGAATATGCTTGTTTGCTACTTCATAAGATAAAAAAAATCTATACAAATAAAAATAATAGTCGGGCTGTCTGTTTGGCGGGTCTAATCTTGAGAACGGCTTTACCGATTTTGACAGGACTTTCACTGACAGATAGCTGATGTAATAAGGAGTAACATAGGCTACTTTTATACTAGCTGCGCCCACGACTTCATCCGGGTAGATACTGAACAATAATAAATTCTCACGCGGGCGAAGTCGCGGGCACAGCTAGTATTTAATAACTACCAGGATCATATCCTAAACATAATCGATCGATCTTTCCACCACCCACCCTCTCACCAGTAAAAAATAAAACAATATGATTTGAACGAAATATACGAATATCAGAAGCATTCCCATAGCCGTAATATTGAAGTAGGCGGGCGTTGAAATAGCCGTCATTCGACATTTACATGTGTCATTCGAAATTACAGTCTGTTTGTTCCGGGATATCGCAAAAACGCTCATTTAATGGCCTATTACAGCTCAATATGAACACTGTTATGTGTGTATCAGCATGTGTGGCCTATGCTTTAGTATCTTTTTGAGGAAAATTTTGTATTTGTTTGCTCTGTATACGTTTTTGGGGTTCCATAGCGACAATGACTGTATTCTTGTAGGAATCACAACTTTTTAAACGATGGACAATAATGAAAAAAAAATGGAAACGAGATCAAAGCGAAAATTGTGTGATTGTCCAGATCATGTACTATCGAATCACGTCAGTGCCTTATTTTTTTATAATGGTTTTGGATGACCGGAAACTTCTTCAACTGCGCGATATTTCGTACTATTTGCTAAAAATTGTTACTACCTAATACAAATTAATATTCTTTAATGCAAATTAATTATGACGACCCGGTTAGTCCAGCGGTGTGAGATGACAGTTTGATTCGAAGGGTCTGAGTGTTTGTGTATGTGCTGTATGTGTACAACGACACCCACGATACAGGTTTATACCTTATGTGGGGCTGTGAGTGTAAGCGTATTTTTTTATTATATTAAAAGCATGTAGTGGATAAAAAAGTGTGTCAGCTCCGACGCAAGACGGGAGTTTTCTCGGTGTGTGTAAGGAGATCGCCACGTACGTAGTACGTAGTATTATTACATATTCTGTGTAGCTAGTGTGCGGCCGAGTGGAACAGTCGCAGCGCTCGCGAGGGAATCGCGCGTAACACCTCAACTTCGTGTTACACTTGATTTTGTTCGTCAAATTTTTCCATACCGGGATTTATAACTCAAATCATTTCTTTTTCCAAAAATATACGAGGGTCATTACATGCTGCATCACCCTCTTACCAAGGAAAATACCTATGATTATTCTTCCGCAAATTCAATAATGCGCATGTGGCATTTTATTCTTTGTTTCATTTTATGTCACTCTTTCTTGCATAATAAACTTGTCTAAGCGTATTAAAAATAATCAATATATTTTAAAGGTCTTCGCACTTTCATATTCATGATTATTCTTCCGTAAATTCGCAAGAAAAGTTTCTCTTTTTGCACCACCGGTTTCCGTACAATAGAGGAACCGACACATGCAATTTCGACTCGCACTTAGCCGGTTTTTCTAATACAAAGTTCAATAATCGTTTCGATCAATGTAAACAGTACTCAATATCTAGTCACTCATCAGGTAAATCCAAAATAAATAACAGTATTCAATCACGTTTCCTTTACGCTGGATATCCTAGCAATGTCTGTATTGTCACGATTTTTCCAATATTCCGAAGACACTAATACAATATCACTGGATAAAAGCAATATTGTGTTAAATATTATTTTTTATAATATACTTAATATTGACTAGGACATTTTTATGCCCCAACGTTTAGTTTTTAAGCTGCTTATATTGGTTTAAATTTAGCCTAAGTGATAGGTTGTCTTTATTGTTAAGCTATAATTGATTAATTATGAAGGTATAGGCGTAGTGCTCTCTCATATTTCACTTTCTATCACAAGTATTAATATGCTCAAAAGACTGCTCCAAATACTGTTAAAACTTTGTACCACTATGTTACAGAAAATATTTTTTTTTTGTTTGTTTCAAAGTTTACAGTAAATATTAGATAAACAAAAGCGAGAGGCTCCTATATTGTCTTAGCACCGCCAATACTTCAATTGAGATTCGCTTTTGTGGTGGTAACTGTGCCGTAATATTTCATCCAACAGCTATGAATCAGTTTCGTATAGAAGCTTATTCATCATGTCAGCCATAGGACGTCCTCTGAACATAGGCCTCCCCCAATGACCTCAACGAAGCGACGTGCATCCAGCGGGTATCAGCCTAGACTAGGTCGTCGGTCCATCTTGCAGGTGGACGTCCCACGTTGCGCTTGCCGATACGTGGTCTCCACTCGAGAACCTTTCTGCCCCAGCGGCTATCGGTTCTCCGAGCTATGTGCCACATTTCCCATTGCCACTTCAGCTTGGAGATCTATTTGGCTATGTCAGAAACTTTTGGTCGCCTACGGATTTCTTCATTTAGTCATGGCAGAGTCGCTGAAATATCTCAGCATAATGAAGCTAATTAAAATTAAAGTACTGTGTTATGCGTAGATGCAGTTGTAAAATTTAGCGGAGGAATAAACCTGGTATTAACGATCGCACAATTTTCTAGTCACTCAAAAGTAAATCCAAGATAAACAACAGTACAATCTCTATTCCTTTACACTGGATCCTAGCAATTTCTGTATTGTCACGATTTTTTCCAATATTCCCTTAATACAATCATTCTCGCTGGATAGAAACAATGTTATTTATAAGCAAAATATTATTTTCTATCGTACGTTATATTCTAACGTTATGTATTGTATGATTTTAAACGAGAAGGTTCTCAATTCGGCCGGTATTTTTTTTTATGTAATTACGCGAATTTGGCCGAGATTTCTGGACCGATTTACGTGATTCTTTGCGGAAAATGCGGAATAGTTTCGAATTGGTCCCATAAAAATTTGATTAAAAAAAACCGATTAGTTTTTATTTTATGAGCACTTTTTACTTGCTTTCACCTCAGACTAAAGGAATAAGAACAGACGGCGAGCGGTCATTGCCCATGGTACACCTACTTAATCCACCTGGGTGAACCAGGGGTAAAATTTTCTTCCCATGATACACCTCTTGTGAGTTAGGTGTACCAAGGGTAAATTTTACTACCGGTGGTCCACCTGCGAGATAGTTCAGCGGAATGTATTGCCCATGGTCCACCTAAAAATTTTCAATTGTGAAGAAAAGACAAATTCATACAGATAAAAAACGTCCAAGTTTAATTTCTTTTGGTTTTTAACCGACTTCGAAAAAAGGAGATATTTCTCAAATCGTCGAAATCTTTTATCAACTGACTTCGAAAAAAGGAGGCGGTTAAATTCGTCGGAATCTTTTTTTATGTAAGTTAACCGATAATTTGAAAACGCCTTTACCGATTTGGATATTTTTATTTGTTTTAAAGGGTATACACACATATACATGATACTCTTCAAATTTCATAGCACACTTGAAAGGTTTTCGATATATTTTGTAAAAATTATGTTCCGTGGCTTGTTGCCGTATACTTCACAGGTGGTCCTATTGACACCATGTCAAGATGTGATGATGGAATCCTGGAGAAACCGACGAAACTTTTAAAATTTCATAGCACACTTGAAAGGTTTTCGGTATTTTTTATAATAATTATGTTCCGTGTGTTTGCTTTCGGAAAGCATAATTTGATGAAGTGGAACTGATGATGAAAACTATATTATAAATGGTACCTTCGTAGTTGAAATACCTACTTTTTACTAATACTAATAGTTACAATTAGTAAAAAGTACGTTAAATTTGTTTAATTAAACAATATTATTATAAACCGTCAATGTTATTATAAATCATTAGAAAACGCCTGTAGGTCCTACTAATTTTTTTTTTTTGTATGGGTGGTCTCATTTTCACCTTGTAGGTATGTGAAAGTGTTAAGTACGTAACCCATATTAAAGTAATTGACTCAATATAGTGAATATGTTACTTGTTTATTTCTCTTAAAATGATATTATCTAATTGAGTTTATTTTTCGCTTTTTAGTGTTTTTTGTGTATTCCGTTTTAATTTTTTTTAGAAGGCGGTTTTTTTTTTTTTTTAAATAATTTTAAATTCTAGATTATGTTTCTTGTACATGCGTTGTGTGATCACCTTTCGAACATAACCTATCGATTTCAAAAATATTTAATCGTATTACCTACGCTGTGCATGACACTCATCTCTTAAGAAAACATGATTCCCTTTAGTTCCAAAAAGTTAAGACTCGTGGCTCGTTGAGCTACGATTTGAGACTGAAAAGAACGCGACAAAACATGTTATTAATAAACAATGTAAAAGTACATTCTGCACTAACACTGATACAGGTGGACCACGGGAAAAAATTTATTTCCCATGGAACATCTAGGTGAACTTAGGTGGATAACGGAAAGATGTAATTACCCCTGGTACACCCAATTCATAATAGGTATACCACGGGTAGAAAAGGAGATCAGCCAAAATGGTACATAGATTGTACATGCACAAATACTTTACATAAAATTTGTGCGCATAGAGCTGTAAATTTTTCAATACAATATTATACTGTAACCCACCAAAATCACTGAAGTAGGCATTTCATTGTATTAAAACGTAACTTCACGCCTGTAATCCCCGAAGGGGTAGGCAGAGGTAAATGCATGAATTCAAGCATACATGCAAACACCTACGATTCGCCGGTTACGTTTTGTTATGTGTATTAATTTGCTCGTATTCAAATTTAAGTCATTAAAATATGATTATTTGTTTAAAGCTTGGCACCGACTTCAAACCTATTAGTAAATAGCACATATAAATGATAGGTAGTATATAATTACAATTAAATCTTTATTATTTTTATCTTTTCAGTTTTGAAGTCGTTTTATCTTAACGTAGTTATATTTATTAGATACATAAAATTATACAAATAACATTATCGTTACATTTGTATAATTTTATGTATGAAAATTGAGTCGCCTATCCAGTTCTAATCGATATATTCCGAGAAAAATAGGATAATTGTTTTCAATTGTGTCTCCGCCAATATAGGCTTCCTGATCCGCGAGTGATTTATGCCGAGCTGGGTTCGAACTAGAACCCAGCTAGTAATTTAGTCTAGTAGCGAGTGATTTAAGTGGGTAGGTACCTATTTATGATCCCACAACCATCTAGGCACTCAAAAGTACATCCAAAATAAACAACAATACAATACTACTGGTGGTAGAGCTCCAGTGACGGAGCTTGCGGGCGTAGCCACTACCGCATTACCTAATATACCTACTTGCCGCTAAATGATAGTGTTCGACACTATCGTGTTCCGGTCAGGTGGTAATGTATGGCCCTGTAATTTCCAACATACCTAACAACTTAGGCCTCAGGAGTGGTAACACATCTGCAATTTGACATTGGTCTTTGTGTGGGTTTCTATAGGCTGCAGTCAACACTTAACATTAATGTGAACTGCATGCTTGTTTGCCACTTCCACTAGATAAAAAAAAATCTATTCCTTTACGCTATATCTTAGCAATGTCTGTATTGACACGATTTTTCCCAATATTCCCCAGACTAATACAATCATTCTCGATAGAAGCAATGTTATTTATAAGCCAAATAATATTTTCTATTATACGTAATATTCTGAACTGAGTATATTCCAAAGGTGTTAATTAAATTATTTTACATTTACATAATATTATGTCAATTAAATAATTATTTAATGTCGTTACAATTTTTTTACAATTTTCTATTAGTCGAATGTGGTTGGGTAATATACAATGTGGTCGTTATACAATTTTATGGACATACAATACGGCCCCAACCCAACCGAAGACAAAGTGGCCTATGAAAACCTCAAACCTCCTGGATTTAACTAGGTGCCTGTGAGTCGTTAATCTTAGGCTCAGTAAGTTAATTTATGTGATTAAGTTATAAAGTATCACAATGTGTGCAAAAAAATAAATAACTGTTGTACACAACGGCGTTGAAATATTATTTTGAGGACCTACAGAATATTATAGAATATTTTAATTACCTCTCCGGAATTCAAAGTTTAAAATTAAAGTTCATTAATGAGTTTCAATTTTTTTTTTAATTATGGCATCGCTGTTACACATATTGCCAGTGTCAAGTACCTAAAATGATATTTCGTATTCTTATGCAGCGTAAAAATCTGAATCAGTCAGTCAAATATCAGTCAGTCAATCAGTCAGAGTCTTTCAGAGTAACAGTCAGTAGTTCGAGTAAAGCGATGGCTACTTTACCAGATCATTTACCTACAATGAAGTTTTGGAGGAAACCTGAAAATACGTGTTTTAGCACTGTTATGATATTTCACTATACACGGGCACTGTAATAAACCTATATCAAACAAAAATATCACCAACTTTATTTAATACAACTCTAAAATACACTAAGAAAATAAAATAAAATAAGAGCACCACACGTCTCTTTCAAGTTCCCGCCAAAATTCTTTATTTTTTAAAATAGGTATATTATACTTTTATAACTTATACGTTTTTTATTTTTTAAATTAAAAAAATATTTAAAAAAAAATAGTTTTTTAATTAAAAAAAACTCTTGTAAGTACATACTTTGGTATATATTTTCATTTTTCAAATCAATGTATGGAACTTGTATGTTGTTGTTGTACTTATGATTCCCGTTGAAAAAAGTTCATAAAGCAAGGGAACCTCATTTTTGAAATCAGTTACTCATAGAACTAAAATTGTTCAATTTAACATTAGGCAAGTGAAATAAAATATTGGAGTAAGTTCATAACGAATCCATCGACGATAGCTGTGTTGTGTGGTCGATGCGCGAACCGAAAACCGACCTTAAACAAACACGAGTTTTCCATTAATTAAAAAAAAAAGTTTTGTTGTGGCACATCTGCATTCAGCCTAATAAAAATATTGTTTTAAAAATATTATATTATATACATATATTTAACACGTATCTGTACCTTTTTGTTAAGATAAAACAATTAAATTATGATATTTAATATTTCAATAACATAAAATCCCAATTCATTTCACACATCGCCATTTCAAAATTTATATCGAGAACATGGAACCTCCTCCGATAAACCACGGAGATATCGCGTACTGGCACGTTAGCCGCGTTCGAAAAACGAAACCCCAGTCACTCATCAACCATGTCCGCAAGAACTGTGAACGACAAATGGCGTAGGAAAACGAAAAATGATGACGACAATGATTGTGCCAGCCTCGCTTGGCTGCTCAGCTTTAGGCTGGACGAATTCATCAACGTGAGGGTGCCTGATGATGAACCGGAGCCGGAGCCGGTGAGGGTTGAGGCGCCGACGGCGAGGAAGCCACCGTATACGTACCCTGAGCTGATAGAACGGGCTTTGAGGGAAAATGGAGAGCTGACTGTGTCTGCGATATATCAGTGGATCTCGTGAGTAAATTTTTTATTCTTATTTTTTTGTAGGTACTTTTATGAGACTAAGAGAAATGGCATGTACAGAGAAAAAGTACACGGTAAAACAGCTTTAATAAAAATTTTTTCTAGTGAACCTAAAGAATATTTACTGGTTTTAACCTTGCGGAGTTCTTCTCAGTTTTAACTGCACTTGGAACTCAGCCTTACCTTTCTAATGACGACCAAATTAATTCCGGGGAAAAATAGAGGTACAGGAATAGGATATTTTTTGAAATGAAATTATAATATGGATAAACTGAAAAAAATGTTTTTAATATGCCAGATAAAAAGTTTAAAATTGAAGTTCAGTATGAAGTGCATTTACTGTATCTACCTACTTAGAAAAAAACATCTTTTTTACTTGTTTTTTCAATAGATTAAAGTTCACTTCACGGCACGGCACATAAAGACGCTAAATCACGGCTGCCGTTGCGCACTTGATCGCTCCTACATATTTAAGTTCCGCCCCGATACCTTTTTACATTCATAACGTACATTTACTCGTATTATTTATATATCAAATTAAAGCTATTTTTTTTTTCTCAATATTATGATATACGGGAGCCAAATAAAATTGGCCGCAAATAATATTTACTGGCAGTTATTGATAAAATAATTTAATTTAAAAATACTAGCGGCCATATTTTGATAGGCAACCTAGTGGATATAATATATTCTCTAGATTATAAATATGTATACATTAGGTTTGCAGCATATATATAAAAAAAATGTCTGTCTGATCTGAAGGTTGACAGACAAGTAGACGGGCCACCTGATGGAAAGTGGTCACCGTCGCCTATGAACATTTGCAACACCAGGGGAGTTGCCAATGCGCTGCTAGCCCTGAAGGACTCTGTTGACGCCATTTCTGAAGAACCCCATATAGTAGTACCTAGGGAACACCTCAGAGGGAAGTTCGTTTCACAACTTACACGTTCTGGGCAGGAACGAACGTGAAAATCGCACCGTTGAGCACTGCCAGGTGTCCAGTCGGTGTGGGTGGAAATTATGTCTATATATCAAAATAATAACAAAATTATGTTGCAACATGTACACTTATAATGTAATTTATATATATTGTTCACGTTCTTCATAGGCTAAGCAGAGGGCGAACAAAGCATAAAATATTCAATAGATTACTAGAAAAAACTAATTTTACAAAATAACGCTTACAAACTCTGAATGTTTACGTCATTTGCTACATTTTAATGCTTTAGTTAATGCTCTTTCATAAAAACTAACTAGATGGTGTCGAAAAATCTAGTAAGCAACCAACCAACAAGATTTTATAAAATATCTTCGCACACGTGGTGCCATAGTAATAATTTGGTTTATACCTAACTCGTTCATATAATCCCTACTAATATTATCCCTACTTCTCTACTAATATTTATAAATGCGTATGTTAGTTTGCTTGTTACACTTTCACGCTAAAATAATTTAATCAATGATCATGAAACTTTGTCCACATTTTTTCTTTATGTCATGAAGGTGGCAAACAAACATGCAGTTCACATTGATGATAAGTGATGACTGCCGCCTATAGACACCCACACAAAGACCAGAGGTCAAAATGCATTGCCGCCCCTGAGACCTTAGTTGTTATGTCTCTTTCCAACACGATGGTGTTGAACTCTACCATTTGGCGGCAGATACACAAGGTAATGAGATGGTGTTTACGCTCTCGAGTCTACACTAGAACTCTTCCATTAATAACTACTTGAAGCGCGCATGGCCCGGTGACTGGTGTAGATTGTAAGCGATCTACTCGGTAAAGCACTACGGGCGCGGTCGGGTAGTGTGATGGGTGACCGCTAGTGGCAAATTAAATGCGCGTTTCCTTGCTTCGGAGGGCACGTTAAGCCGTCGGTCCCGGTTGCTATCGATAAATAGCAGTCGTTAAACCTTGTCGGAGACCTTATGGGCGGTTTGAAAATATCCGACAGCGGGTTGGCCACTAACCCACCCACCTCCACCAATCCGCATTGGAGCAGCGTGGTGGAGAAAGCTCCAGGCCTCCCCCCAAAAAAGGGGAGAGACTCGTGCCCAGCAGTGGGTCGTATAATGGGTTGGCATTATTTTTATTAATAAATACTAGAATACTATAATATCACAATATCGTTTTTCAATATCAATTCAGTGTAAAAATAGGTTCCCACTGCAGAATCATTTCGTTCATACAGACAGATCAGTCAGTCATGTTAGTCGCAACAGATCAGTCATTCATGTTACGCATGCTTCAATAGTTCGGACATAACTATAGAAACAATATTGAATGAGTGAATGACATACAATGCGAATGAAGATGGATTCAGAGACCAAGACTACCACATCTTGACCAAATGGGTCGTGTGCTTTATGGTGAGGTCAAGAGTCTTTGAAATAAGCGTGTATGCAAGTATGTATGAAAAGAGTGATGAACATAGAAGAGGCATGACAGCTATGTAAGGTCCAAGATATTTACTGTTACACGGTCTCTCCCAACTCATAAGAGATCTAGCGTGAAGGAACATAATATACATATGCTGCGTTAAATTTACTTAAATATTATTGTTGCTTCTATAGCACAGATTGTTATACATTCGTATAGTATGTATGTTTATATTGTTGAAATATTTTAATATGAACAAGATTATTTACGTTTCTAATAATGCTTATTAGCATCAAATTTATGACTATTCGCAGTCAGTCAGACAGAAAATAAGAATGGAATAAAAATATCCTAAACTGAAACTATCCAGAACCGTCTTTTAACACAAACAAAACATAAACAATACGCTTACAAATGTTACAATGGCAACAAAGGGCGCTAAATATGATTAGGCTACTGTTGTTCAGATAATTTGATACAAGCACTGACTTGCTGTTTTATTGTCAAATAACTTTTATTGGGTTTTTTAGTAAGTCGGAGATAGGTACTCGTATTTCAGGAATAAATAAAACATTTTCTTCGTTTGTCATATGTCATGGTTCTGCAGCTTCATTTTAAAGTAGCGTAAAGCTTTCTTGATATTCGGTATAAGTGTTATTGAGGTAACTCAAACGAAAGGCATTGAATTGCTTAATTTACGTAATGGCTTTTCAAAAGTAGAGCTAAAATAAAACCCTTTGTGCCGCCATCCTCCTCCTGCCCATAGTTTGTCACAATCATAATCTCACTAGGAAATATCATGGAAGGCAAGCACTGCTACAAACAGTCTCTTTTGTCCAGGGACTCATTTATAGGTGCCTACATAAATATTCTCAGATACGTTATTGCTAAGAAAGAGACTTTGTGTGAATGATAGTATCGGTGTAAAAGTGAAAAAAGGCATGCGCCGATGGTTCGGGCATATAGAAAGAATGTCGAATGAGCGAATGACTAAACAGATATACAATGCGAATGTGGATAGTTGCAGAGGCCCAGGAAGACCAAGACTGACCTACCATGACCAAATAGGTCGAGTTCTGTCTGATGGTGGGGTCAAAAGTCTTAGGAATCGGCGTGCATGTATGAAGAGAATGATGAAGGTAGACGAGGCACGAGAGGTTTGTCAGAACCGGGATATCTGGCGCTCTACACTCTCTGCCTACCCCGTTAGGGACCTGGCGTGAAGATACATACATACATACATACGTTATTGCTACATATCTGGCTTGATATGGATATTCACGTTCAAATCAGAATCCAGGTGTCATCAGAATTTATTGTCTCCGAGAGTACTTTATAGGAGTTTGGCATGAAGCAAGCCACACAATTGGCATATCAATCTTGGTGCCACATTTCAATCTCGTCCCATTTCACGTCGTATATTAGCGAGCGAGGACTCGCAGCGGGCACCATTAGCTGCGCACGTACCTAGATTACGGAAACGTTTAATGGAGCGATTGCGTTGATTGGGCTGTAATTAATATCACATATAGATGTGTAGCCATTACTTGGTCTTTTGTAGAAAAAAAAAACATTTAGTTCCTTTTTAAATTTAGCCAAATAGCTTTATCAAGCAGTAATGTCTTGAAATTCTTGTACAGTAAGTTTTTTTTATGTGATGAAGGTGGCAAACAAGCATGCAGTTCACATTGATGTTAAGTGATGACTGCAGCCTATAAACATCAACACAAAGACCAGAGGTCAAAATGCAAATGCGTCGCCACTCCTGAGACCTTAGTTATTATGTCTCTGTGAGTTATTACGGACCCATACATTACCATCTAACCGGAACACGATGGTGCGGAACACTGCCATTTAGCGGCAGATAGATTAGGTAATGCGGTGGTGCCTACGCCCACCAACTCCTACACTGAAATGAATCACAAGTGGTTCTAGTTCCACAATCCTGACGCTCAAGTTCTTTTATCTTCGTCTGCCAGAATCACAACCTCATACGGATAGCAGTGCCATGATTATGTACTCGCTGTTGACGAATGTGCTTTCATTAATGCTACCAGACATCTTTGCGATCCGACCCCCCTTTATTTTCCGACCCGGTTAGTCCAGCGGTGTGAGACGACCGTTTGATTCGAAGCGTCGCGGGTTCGATCCCCGCACCGGGACAAATATTTGTATGGTCAACAGATATTTGTTTCGGGTCTGGGTGTTTGTGTATGTGTTGTGTGTGTACAACGGCACCCACGACACAGGTTTATACCTAGTGGGGGACTGGGAGTGTAAGCGTATTTTATTTATTTATTTCCACCATTGTTATTAATAAATAAACAAAAATATAGTACGTTCTGCATCTGATGTTCATGTTATTACGTCTGATTACAATCATAATCGAAACCAAACAAAACCCAATCGCAACCCAATCGATCATACGTCCAGAGCCATGTAAACCCGCATTTATTAAACCGCAAATTACAATTGTGATCAATCGAATATGGATTTCATTATCCATCTGTGGAGGGGGATTTAGAAGAGTTATCGGCGCGTGAAGTGGGGGGGAATTATTAATTTTATCGCCCCCCTCGGCGGCGTGTAAATTGATTTTGTTATCTGTATATGTAAATCTGTTGTAAATTGGTTTACGGTGGACATCGGCGATATGCTGATAATTGAAAGTGGCTTGAAGTTCTATAACACTGATCTTGTTTACGGTAAACTTATTTTAGATTGAGTAGGATTGAATTATGTTCATGAGAAATGTTATATTACTTTCTTCATTTTTCGAAACTGTAACGTCACTAATTTTTCACCCCACCGCCCACTAGCGGAAGATTTTTTTTATGTATCGGAAGTGGCAAACAAGCGTGCATTTCACATTGATGTTAAGTGATGACCGCAGTCTATAGACACCCACACAAAGACCAAGGTCAAAATGCAGATGAGTTACCACTCCTGAGGCCTAAGATATTATGCCTCTGTTCCGGGAATCACAGAGCCATACATTACCTCCTGACATCTTACTGGAAGATAATTCTTCCACTAGTGCAGACAGTCAACCGAACAATGCTGGTCAAGCCATTCTGATAGGGCGGTAGTAAGTGCAAGAACGCAAGATGGGCAGCAGTGTCCTACGATAAAACTACCGTCACTGCGATCACCAATTCGCCTGCCAAGTGTGGCAATTATGGCATATCCCCCCTTTATGTGGAGGCTTTGGTCCAGCAGCGGGCATTTTTTTCGCCTGATATGATGATGATGATCATGATGTTCCTGTTCTTGTGAATGAAGCTAAAATCACAAGCCATTTATAGGCTTGAGGATTTCAGCTTGAGTGGTGTTGTTTTTTATGTAATGTTGGTGCTAAATGGTAATGCGTTCCGGTCAAGTGATCACCTATGGTGATCAGGTATAACACCTTAGGCCTCAGGAGTTACCCATCTTGCGTTTTTGCACTTACTACCGCCCCATCAGAATGGCTTGATCACCATTGTTCGGTTGACTGACTGCACTAGTGGAAGAATTCTCTTATAGTAAGACTGACCTGTTATTACCAGCTCGGAGGTATAACACCTTAGGCTTCAGGAGTGGTAACGCAACTACATTGAAATCTCTTGTTCCATGTAGATGTTTATAGGCTATATTATTACCTACTTATCATGATTGTATATGCTTGTTTGCCACTTCATGTCACAAAAAAAGTCTTTATTTCAAAAGCATTACATTTACCCAAATTAGACCAATTTGGCTAATACACCAGTTTCCCATAACCAATCGCAAACATCACCCCATGCGGACGCGTTCCCAAGCTTGGTGCACCATCGACCCGTGCCTGGCGGAGACGGCGCCGTGGGTTATGACGACACCGTTGAGGTTGAGTCCACGCCAATACAATAAGCTGTCACTAGATCACGTGACTGGCACGAGAACACGTCAAAATTTTAATCTGGGGGTGCTGTTACACGAAGTTTGCGAAGTGTTATTGAGTCTCATGAATGTTGAGAGTAGAATTATGAGACGATATCCTCAATCTAGTGTGCCTCTTGAAGCAGCAAATTTTGGCAGAATCACCCATGAAGTTGATGGAAGTCAATTGTCAAAGAATAAGGACGTATGGGTTTTCACCCACCAACATCCATGAATGATTTCTCATTCAATACGCACTGCTGGATCAGCCAGTCTCGAGCAACTAGGCTTTAGGCTCCTTTTTAGCTACATGTCGTAGCTAAAAAGGATTGTTGGTTGATTGACGACCCGGATAATCCAGCGGTGTGAGATGACCGTTCGATTCGAAGGGTCGCGGGTTCGATCCCCGCACCGGGACAAATATTTGTTTCGGGTCTGGGTGTTGTGTATGTGTACAACGGCACCCACGATACAGGTTTATACTTAATGTGGGGCTGTGAGTGTAAGCATATTTTATTATATAAGTTGCAAAAAATACTAAATACATCAGATAATATCCGGAATTGGCACTGAAAGGCTTATAATCGTAAAAGTATTAATAAAGTGACAGATATCGAAAAAAAAAGATAAGTTTGCAAGAAAAAAAATAGCTTTCGACGCCTGTCTGTCGACTTTGCAAAGGACTCAAGCAAAAAATTGATTGAGCCTGGGTTGCACCATATTATTTATTAAAGTTAAAGTTATTGTTACATTGCACAACCATCTCTAACTTAAAGAAATCTGTTATATATTTTATTTTTAAAGAAAAATGGATAGAAAAATTTGACTTCAGGCGAGACTCGAACTCGCGGCCTACTGGGAATCTAGTCCAGCCGCTCTTCCAATTGAGCTACTGAAGTCCTGCCCGATTTGTCAAATCTTTCCTTCACATCTATTGCATTGCTTTATGATAGCAGCAGCGCCATCTATTACCAACTATGCTAGTTAGGCAACCGATATAATAGACTTTTCAGTTTATTGAATATCGTAAAGAAGTCGCTTTTACCCTTAATAATTGTTTTATATTATTTCGCATTAACACAGACACATTCGAGTCTCGCCTGAAGTCAAATTTTTCTTTCCATTTTTCTTTAAGAATAAAATATATTTTCACAAGCATGTGTTAATGCGAAATAATATAAAACAAATCTGTTATAGTTAGAGAAGGATGTGAAATGTTACAATAATTTTAACAAATATCGTACCCAAGCTTAGTATAATATTTGTTATCATCGTAACGTTTATTATAATTTGTATACTTTCAGAGACCGCTTCCCATTCTACAAGGCGAACGATGAGCGCTGGAAGAATTCAGTGAGACACAATCTATCCATCAATCCGCACTTCCGCAAAGGCGCGCGAGCAACACAAGGAGCTGGCCATCTTTGGTCACTCGCAGCCAATGCTATTGATCTTCTCCCTCTGAGGAAAAATCATTTCCCGGAAGACAATCCCAACACTGAAGTGGTCAATTGTCCTAAGGTAACCTCTACATCTAATAAGTTAGGATCCCACGTTCATCCAGATATGCTGAAAATCTAATTTTTACGCGGGAATATATATCCATTATCCACTAGGTTGCCTATCAAAAATGGCCATACGTAGTATTTTTTTATATTTCTATTGGGCAAGATTTTTTTTATATGTCTTTTCAATTTATTCGGACACTTCACGGCAATAGAAGAGATAAAGACTCTGAACTCTGAAAAATCACGGCTGCCGTTGCGCACTTGGCCGCAACTACATATTTTCGTTCCGCCCCGATAACTTTTTACCTACGTCCATAACGTACATGTATTATTTATACATCAATTTAAAGATATTTTTTTCACATTATTAACGTATACGAGAGCCAAATTAAATTGGCCGCAAATAAGAGTTGCTGTCTGTTAAAGACAAAATTATTTCATTAAAAATACTTTGGCCAAATTTTGATAGGCAACCTAATATGTATATATTCTCTAGATTATAAATATGCCTAAAAAATAGGTTTGCAGCATATCTGGATGAACGAAATGATTCTGCAGTGGGATCCGAACCTATAACGTATAATGCGATAGAATACTTTAACACTTTGCGACAGCACCAGCAAGATATATTGAGCATTGGGCCAAGGAAAGGGACAATCGTCTATTAGTTATAAAAACGTTACTTCACGCCTGTAATCCCCGAAGGGGTAGGCAGAGGTAAATGCATGCATTCTATCATACATGCAAATACCCACGACTCGCCGGTTACGTTTGGGCCCATGTAACAGGTGGCGAACGTGTTGCAGTCTCCAGGCACATTACCTACTGGGAAACTTCCAGAAAATGGAAAAATCCCAATAGAAGCAGAGATAAAGGATTCTAAACCGTTATCTCTAATAGTCCCCGACCCGGGAATCGAACCCAGAACCTCCAGCGTTATAGTAGTGGCTTACTACCACTACGCTACTGAGGCATTAGTTATCTCTGTTGTAAACTGCCTACGTAAGTACGAGATAACGCTCTATAGAACTGAAAGTAGCCAAAGTCTCTTTCCTATGAACGATAATAATATGCAGTATTTCTTGCCTATATGTATATATTTTTTTATGTAATGGCAAACAAGCATGCAGTTCACATTGATGTTAAGTGATGACTGCAGCTTATAGACCCAACACCCACACAAAGACCAAGGTCAAAATACAGATGCGTTACCACTCCTGAGGCCTAAGGTGTTATGCCTCTGTGCCGGAAATTACAGGGCCGTACATAAGGGTAATATCTGTATTTTATTTGCGTTTCAGGTTATAGTGCTGGATGAGGCTGCGATTGCCGCGGCCAGTATTCTTCCTGATCAAGACTTATTTACTGGAAATACAAGTGAGTTCGATATTATAAAACGTAGCGTAACATTAAAATGCCGTGCCGTTTTGGAACGAAAACTCTTTAAAAACACAATTTTTAAAAGGAGGTCACTTGATTTCTTGCTCTATTTTTATTATTTTTCGATTATATGGCCAAACCAAAAGCTAAATGAAGTACGAAGCGCTTCTTTTAGCTTTTTAGTTTATACAGTGTTCAAAAATATCGTCGTAGCTAGCGAGTGCCATATATAATAGTTAAATTATTGAGTTTATTTATAATTTTAATGTTTCTTATCTTTAGATTAAAGAAGATGACTTCTCAAAAGGCATGTTTTCCGAGAGGACCACTTTCATTAATACCTCTTTATAAAAAGACGTATCCCAAAATTGATAACATTCAAAATCGGAGTAATCGGGTCGATTATCTAAATTCTATGATGAATTTCGCCACAACTAATTACAAAGCTACACTGAATCTGAAATTTGAGTTAATTTATTTTGTCTGTTTACAGTTTTACCAATAGACTCGTGAATACTCTTGCCAAAACTTCCAGTTCTTAAAAAACCACCTCAAAATAATTACGACCCAAAATGTAGTAATGAATACCTAAATGATAAATTAATTGACTAATTTTATAAGGAAAGCAAGGGAATTTACCCGAAGATCAACTAGTATACGTATACTGTGATCTGGCTATTATAAGCCTATCTCAAACTACATCAATACCTATTCCTTGAAGTTCTTTTCTTTTTAAAACAAAGGAGATGTTGCAAAAATGTATGGACCTCCGGCCACGTATTGTACACAATATCATTAAACAGACAAAATCAGTATAAAAACGTTTTTTACTGCATATTTTCACTTGTTTAGGTTTGTTTGCAGTTACAAAACATTATTTGCAGTTCAAAACAATTGCAACTCAAAACCAACATGGCAAATATGGCAGGCGATGTCATTTTGACATTTTCATTTTTTAAATTGTATTTTAATTATACAGTACTTGGAGAAAAAAGTAATATTTTCTAAATACTATCGAAATCGATTGATCCCAAGTGTCGGCTGTATCGCCGCCATGTTTAACATAGTTAAAAATGATGAAATCGTTTGAATTTAATATGATTGTAACTCTAAAGTATATTCGTGAATAAATTAATTGTATTTTATTCGTATTCTTCTTTAATTTACCCATTTTTTGAGGATGTGTACGAACTAGAGCCGAGATCGCAACATCTCCTTTTGTAACAATGTACAACATTATTTAAATCGATTCTCACCACGTCGATGCTTTCATTCTAGTGTTCTTGAACCCGGTGTCGACGGAGCAGGTGGTGCGGGAGTGCGGCCTCATCACGGTCGATTGAGCTCCTTCGTTTGTGATCGCTAGTGTTAGGGTCCGAACGCGTCGACTGAAACAGGTGTTCGATACGCGCTCTTGCGTCACGTCCACGTATTCCCTGCGTCCTTATTCTCTTAACTAGTACAAGCTTAATCGCAACTGAATCGATTTGCTTTCTCTTGTTCTAATGTAGAGTGCGCTCCATGGACCAAATATCCAATGGACATCGAAATATGTCGTGTAGTGTTCTAATAATCTAATTACGAAAAAAGTCGGTGTGCTAAGCTGGGATGAACGAAACACTACGTACTCACGGAATGTGTTTCAGAAATTATGTTTTTTTTACCAATAAGGGTAGATTTCACCGTGTACTCTAAGAATTGAGTTTAATAAAACACGTTTTAGCTAAAAATTTTGCAAATTAATTTCAACCTTATCACGAACAATTTTCGTCGGTGAAATCCAAATAGTGTTATTGAACTCGTTTAAGAATGTAAAACGCGTCTTATTATCACGCTGAGATCCGCCCTAAGTGTTGACTGAGTAGTTGGTCCCAGCTGCCCGTTTTAGATGCAGAAAGTAGGTGCATCGAATAAGTTGCGATTTAAGGTCTATGAAGTTATGAAAATAAGGTCCCTGTTCTTTTTATACCCGATGGATAACAATATTTTGTTACTGGTCAATATAACTTAACAAGTTTTTTAGTTTCTATCAAAGTGCTCCCATACATTAGTCATATTTTGTTGACAATATTGTGTAACTTAAAAAAAATATTTGATCTTTTGTAACAGATAGGCAAGACATAAATAGTTTTTGTGTTATTTTTGTGTAGATAGCATTTGTGCACTTAATAACATATTATATCTGAACGACAACGTAACAAAATGTTGAAATGAGTTTTATGAATGTTTAATGTGTAACTTTCTGCCACGTCTTACAGCACTACAGTAATAAAATATGTTTTAAGTTTTAAAACGTTACACATCCCGTGCCATCATTCAAAGACTGTCCATCGCAAATGGACAAGTAACATTTGTAATTTTTTCTTTGATTTTGTACAATATCTGTTGCAGCGAATCGGAACCCACTAATTTACTGCAATTTTTTCCTCATAACAATATGAACATAAATTTTCAATATAATCTAAGAGCCTGCGACGCCCAGACCTTCGTTATATTATAAAACCTGGAAATTCTTCTATATATGTCCCCTATACAGGTATAAGCAAAACCAAAATATACAACCTGGGTCGCGGTGGCTTTGGCAGGTAACAGGTAGTAAATGTGAGTAAAATTGTGTTTCAAATTTGTGATACGTAGTATAAAACTTAGTTTTCATATATTTTAACTTACAATCATATTAGAAACCGCCTCGTCTCTTGGCGGACATTTTGGACGGTGACAACCCCTTGCCAGACACCCTCACAGTCTAATTATTTATAAATCTACTTTCGTCATAGTATAAAATCTGACTTTTATATATGTTATTCAGGAATCTATACGAATAATGTTTCCATAATTCCCAGTCACTTTCGATGGTTCCCCTATCTTCCCTGGCACATTGAAATTTAATCCAGGCGTGCGCGCGATGAATATACCAGGGTGGATCCAAAAGTTCGTGGCCCAAACTACAAGGAGACATGACATCTTTTTAAATTTACCGTCATTTGTTAGTATATCTTCTATTGATTTATAATGCGCAGTTTCATTCCGATACTGCACAATATAAATTTTCTGTGATTATTTGTTTGAAGCATTCTGACGCGATTTTCAATAATGGAGAAAATTGAACATCGTGCAGTCATTAAGTACCTCAATAAAAAAGGCCTGTCACCAAAAGACATCCATCAAGATATGGTGGGCACTTTGGGGGAGTCTGCTCCATCGTATTCCAGTATAAAGAAGTGGGTAGCTGAGTTTAAGCGCGGTCGTGAGAGCATTGAAGATGATCCTAGGAGTGGACGGCCTACAACCTCTACCACGAAAGAAAACATCGATAAAATTTGTGATCTCGTACTGGGTGATCGACGTTTGACCATCGGTAAGATAGCTGAGACAACAGACATTAGTTATGGCCGGGTGCAACACATAATAACGAAAGAATTGGGATTCCATAAGGTTTCTGATCGCTGGGTTCCGAGGTTGCTTTCAGCTAAACAAAAACGAGTTCGATTCACAATTTCGCGAGACTGTTTGGAACTTTTTCCAGAGACTGATCCCGAGGACTTTTTGTCTAGATTTGTTACCATTGATGAAAGCTGGGTTCACCACCATATTCCTGAATCAAAGCAACAATCCAAACAGTGGAAAAGATCTGACTCACCTACACCGATAAAAGCTAAAGTCGTTTTGTCGACTAACAAAGTCATGGCTTCTGTTTTTTGGGATGCGAAGGGCATTATTTTTGTAGATTATTTACCGAAAGGTCAAACTATTAATTCTAGTTATTATTGTAACCTTTTACGAAGACTACGAGAAGAAATAAAAGAAAAAAGGCCGGGAATGTTGCGTAAGAAAGTTTTGTTCCATCAAGACAATGCACGTGTTCACACTTCGGTTGAAACAATGTCTGTAATCCATGATTGTGGCTACGAATTGCTGCCCCACCCACCTTATTCGCCGGATTTAGCCCCCTCAGATTATCATTTATTTCCAAATTTAAAAAAACATTTTGGTGGCTCGAAATTTTCGGCCAAAGATGAGGTGATAGTCGCAGTAAACGAGTATTTCGCCGACCTTCCGGAATAAGATAAACAAGTTGCAGTTCAGGTGAAAGAAGTGTGTTGAGCTAGATGGAGACTATGTCGAAAAATAAAAATAAAATTAGACGCACTTTTCTTTCATTTTCTTGGTCGGTCTTCGAACTTCGGATCCACCCTCGTACATGTACGTTGGTGCGAGTGAAATAGCATGATCGGTCCACGGCGATCTCTTTCTGCGCATCAGCTGTCTCGTACTCCGTAATATATATTGTGTAGTGTGAACTGTTATACGTACAGAAACCGAATTGAATAATAAATTTGTAATAAATAAAAGTGAGGGAAAATTAATTTTGCTTTCTGAAGAGACATTAAAGAAATGACAAACTGACGATCCGCTTAGCTGTGAGATGACCGTTTGATTCGAAGGGTCAGATATCGAAGGGTTCGATCTCCGCACCGGGACCAATATTTGTATGGCCTACAGATATTTGTTTCGGGTCTGAGTGTTTGTGTCATATGTGTATAACGGTACCCACCACACAGGTTTATACCTTCTATGGGGCTGTGAGTGTAAGCGTAAGCGTATTTTTATAACTGAAAGTCATAAATAAACATAACCTTAAATATGCGAACATTATTTTACCTGATAAATATACAGATAGAGGTTATCACCGGAGATGCCATAAAACATTCACAGGCGTACTACATTTCTGAGCCTGCAGATTTTCAAAAAGAAAAAAGAGTAAACAAGAAGTCGTTCAGTGTAGACAAGTCATCGCCAGATACACTGGTAGTACCTGAGTTAACTACTGAACTCGCAACAAAATCGCCGACACCATTATACCAAACTTTATTTTTTTACTTTGTTTTGTAATGGCTATAATTAAAAGAATTAAATTATACGATCTAAGTTATTTTCTCTCCTTATAGTAAAACCAACATACATAAAAATTGATCTCCTTAACTTTAAACTTATGTATGTATGTATCTTGACGCCAGGTCCCTAACGGGGTAGGCAGAGAGTGTAGAGCGCCAAATACCCCGGTCCTAACAAACCTCTCGTGCCTCGTCTACCTTCATCATTCTCTTTATACATGCACGCCGATTCCTAAGATTCATTTTTACACCGATACTATCATTCACACAAAGCCTCTTTCTTACATCTTCATTACGAACGCGATCGGTGAGTGATACACCGCAGATCTTGCGCAAAGATCTCATCTCGACCGCGTTTAACTTTTTTTCATGCTCTTTCCTGCATACCCAGCTCTCGCTTCCATTTAAAAGCGTTGGAGTAAGTACAGCATTACGTACAGCTAGTCGAGCCCGCTGGCCGAGATGTTTAGATTCTAGCAGCTTACCCAACGCTCCATTCACGCAATTCCCAGCAAGCACTCTTCTTTCTATGTCGGTGGTGTACCTACCATCCTTGCTAAAAGCACATCCAAGATATACAATTTCATCCACCTGTTCTTACACTGCATCATCTACTACTACCCTTGCATTTGTTCTCTGTTCATCTCTTTCAAATACTAATACTTTAGTTTTATCCACATTCAATTGTAAGCCTTTCGCCATACAATCCTCTTTCATGACTGTGACTAGTGCTTGTAGCCCTGATGGTGTAGAGCTAACAATTACCGCATCATCTGCGTAAAGCAGACAGTTCACCACTAAGTTACCCATACGAACTTCCACATCCATCTACTTCACTCTCTGGACGCATTTGTCCAGATATATCATAAACAGCCTAGACGAAAGCACGCAACCCTGTCTGACACCGATGTTAACATCAAACCAGGGTGACATGTTACCATCTACCCGTACACATGCTTTAACTTTAAACTCCTAGAATTTTATCATCGACTGCCGATTTTTCTTATTATTTTCTGCACAATACTTAAAAAAAAAATTGATACATATTTTTTTTACAACTTTCTTAAATCACAACTTGATTCCATAAAATTCACTTGAAAATTTTCAAATTTTAGTTAAATGCAAAATTCAATGATAATTTGCAAAAGTTAATAGCGTAATGAATCGCATTCAATTGTTGACTAGTTGTGCCCGCGACTTCGCCCGCGTGAGAATTTATGATTGTTCAGTACCTACCCGGACGAAGTCGTGGGCGTAGCTGTTATAAAAGTAGCCTAAGTTACTCCTTATTACATCAGCTAGCTGCCAGTGAAAGTCCCGTCAAAATCGGTGCAGCCGTTCCCAAGATTAGCCCCGCCAAACAGACAGACAGACAGACAAAAATTGTAAAAAATGTTATTTTGGTATATGTACCGCGTATACATACATATGCATTTAGTAAAAAACGGTTATTTTAATATTACAAACGGACACTCCAATTTTATTTATTTGTATAGATTTCATATTTTGTTGATATAAAAATAAAAATATCATTTTACTGGTGGTAGAGCTCCAGTGACGGAGCTCGCGGGCGTAGGCACCACCGCATTACCTAATATACTTGCCGCTAAATGGTAGTGTTCAGCACTATCGTGTTCCGGTCAGGTGGTAATGTACGGCCCTGTAATTTCCGGCACAGAGGCATAACACCCTTAGGCCTCAGGAGTGGTAACGCATCTGCATTTTGACCTTGGTCTTTGTGTGGGTGTCTATAGGCTGCAGTCATCACTTAACATCAATGTGAACTGCATGCTTGTTTGCCACTTCCATTACATAAAAAAAAAAAAAAAAAAAATTAATTTATTTTTTTTAAATTGACTATTTTAATCGGTTATAAATCTACATAATTAATTTTTTTGATAAATTTAGAGTATAGATCGCGCTATTTCACTCGCACCAACGTACATATATATTCATCGCGCGCACGCCTGAAGTAGACTTCAATGTGTCTGGGAAGATAGGGGAACCATCGAAAGTGACTGGGAATTGTGGAAACATTATTCGTATAGTTTTTTGAATAACATATATAAAAGTCAGATTTTATACAATGACGAAAGTAGATTTATAAGTAACTAGCGGCCCGCCCCGGCTTCGCCCGCGCTGCTCTGCTCCTATTAGTCATAGCGTAATGTAAGCTATCCTATCTCTCAAGTTGGATCGAACTGCACATGGTGTGCGAATTTTATTATAATCGGTTAAGTGGTTTAGGAGTCCATTGAGGACAAACATTGTGACACGAGATTTATATATATAAGTAATTAGACTGTGAGGGTGTCTGGCAAGGGATTGTCACCGTCCAAAGTGTCCGCCGATAGACGAGGCGGTTTCTAATATGATTGTAAGTTAAAATATATGAAAACTAAGTTTTATACTACGTATCACAAATTTGAAACTCAATTTTACTCACATTTACTACCTGTTACCTGTCAAAGCCACCGCGACCCAGGTTGTATATTTTGGTTTTGCTTATACCTGTATAGGGGACATTATAGAAGAATTTCCAGGTTTTATAATATAACGAATGTCTGGGCGGAATAATATGTACAAGTTGCAAGATCCAAACTGCCAAAATACATTTAATAGTGAAAATGTAGCACTAAAATGACTTTCCTTTCGTAGACTTTTATGCTTGTGTTATCTAAAAATGCAGCTCGCTGGTTCTGATTTGTTACTACGCCAATTCAAAGGGCTCTACACACCTAAGCCGATCCGCCAACATGTTGCGTATTTTGCTATCGGTAGGCTAGTTGGACTTCGAATATTTTGAGAGCTCGGACCAATTGAGAGCATGTCGACATTTAACACGACAAAATCAAACAAAAGTAACACACGTCACTGTAGTATTGTTTTAATGATTGAGAACATTACGATAGTAAACCGAGAGCCTTATTAGACATACAGTACCTCACTAAGAATTATTGCACATCGAGACTTCGAAAGAGATAAAATAATAAATAAATAAAATACGCTTACACTCACAGCCCACAGTAGGTATAAAACCTGTGGGTTCCGTTGTACACATACAACACATACCAAAATGAAAATGACTTTTTGCGAAAATGACTCTGCGAAAGTGACCAATTTTTTCGAGATGACATTTTGCGAAAGTGACGTTCTTCGTCAAAACCACACAAACAAATATCTGTGGACCATACAACAATTTGATCGAACCCGCGACTCTTCGAATCAAACGGTCATCTCACACCGCTGGACTAACCGGGTCGTCCGAGAGATAATCGGCTAGTTTCAACTGCGTAGAGTGTTATCCCTGTTGCACACTGCCTACGTAAGGTCAAAACGGTATTGGTCAAAACTTGATCAAAGTGGTCGACAAACATAAAAAAGTAAGGTGCGAAAGAGATAACGCTCTACAGACCCGAAATAAGCCGAAATCTCTTTCATACGGTCGATGTGCAATATTAAATTTTCTTGTCTGTAATTGATTTAAAATAAGACAGCTCTTGTGAGACGTGTTGGCATGTCGAGCTTTATGTGTGTATACTCCCTAAAATTTCTCCATTTAATTTTTTATGTTAACGTTGCATTGCATGCTTATTCGAAAAGTAAATATTTTCGTTTTTAAGATAATCTCGAATTGTATAGGGAACTGAAGAATTGTTGTAGTTTAGATTATTTAAATGTAAGAAAAGAAACGAGCTAATAATTATAATTGCATAGAAACTCTATTATAATTTTATTGGTTTTATGTTATATAATTAATAACTAGTTTTATATTATTTCGCATTAACACATGCTTGTGAAACATATTTTAATTTTAAAGAAAAATGGAAAGAAAAATTTGACTTCAGGCGAGACTCGGAACTCGCGGCCTACTGGGAATCTAGTCCAGCCGCTCTTCCAATTGAGCTACTGAAGTCCTGCCCGATTTGTCAAATCTTTCCTTCACATCTATTGCATTGCTTTATGGTAGCAGCAGCGCCATCTATTACCAACTATGCTAGTTAGGCAACCGATATCGAGCCGCGAGTTCGAGTCTCGCCTGAAGTCAAATTTTTCTTTCCATTTTTCTTTAAAATTAAAAACATACCTTCATATTAATATCTGTGTAGATAATATTATTTTTATTACAACACCTATACAAGGGCTTGATTATTAAAATTTGTTTTATGCCTTTTAAATAATATAACGTGTAATACATTTTGCTGACAAATTCATAATACGCCATCAATTCTGTTTCCTTTGTAGTAAAAGTATCTAGATGTTTTCCAGCCCAAAAAATTGTGTGTTTTTTTTTTATGTAATGAAAGTGGCAAACAAGCATGCATTTCACATTGATGTTAAGTGATGACTGCAGCCTATAGACACCCACACAAAGACCAAGGTCAAAATGCAGATGCGTTACCACTCCTGAGGCCAAAGGTGTTAATGTACGGTTATTAGGTAATGCCGCCGAGCGTCGTCACCGGAGCTCTACCACCTCAAATCCAAATTAAATGTTCATCTAAATTAAATATCTAGTTAATTAGGAAAATATTTGAATTGCATTAAGATCTTGTTTTAAAAACATTTACAAACCTTATTTGGTTTACATTTTAATCGTTATACCAATCCTGGATCAAATAATTATTATTACAATTAACTTCTTATCCATTACCTTAGTGTTTCAATCACTTAATTATTTATTAATTGTTTTAGGATATTAACAAAATTTGTTTTACAAAACACATTATATGTTACCAATTTATTTTTGTTGGATATAGTCAAATGAATAATTTATACATTCAAACATATGACAAATAAAACATATGGTTTTCTGAGATCATATTTATTTGGCTTTTATAATTGACTGTATCCACTTACTGCAAAATATTGTAGCTCTAGTTAGTAGACATATTGAGATAAGTCTTAGTCAATTTGATAGTAAACTGCAGAAAATATACCTCTTTCGTTTCATTTCTGTGCTCATTGGCTGCTTATAGTTTATTTCCCATCAAACCAATTTTGAAATATTTTGTAAAAAATAAAAAAAAACTTCCGTCTGTAATTCTCAAAGGGATAGGCAGGAGGTGAGAACGTGCATTCAATCATACATGCAAACATCCACAATTCGTCTGTAAAGTTATTGACCCAGGTGGCGAACCTGTTGATATCTCCGAGCATGTTACCAAGATTCGAGGTGCTGGAAACTTGAAAAAAAATCCAATAAAACCAAAGATAAAGGATTTTATACCGGTATCTCTGATAGCCATCCGGGAATCGAATCCAAGGCCCATGATAGTGTTGGACTGCTACCATTAGGCTACTAAAGCAGTTAAAATTAATTAACGATTTAAAGAAAAACGACGGAATTGTAGGTAAGTATATACTACGTACATAAGCATGTAATGGAAGTGGCAAACAATCATGCAGTTCACATTGATGTTAAGTGATGACTGCAGCCTATAGACACCCACACAAAGACCAAGGTCAAAATGCAAATGCGTTACCACTCCTGAGGCCTAAGGTGTTATGCCTCTGTGCCGGAAATTACAGGGCCGTACATTACCACCTGACCGGAACACGATAGTGCTGAACACTACCATTTAGCGGCAAGTATAATAGGTAATGCGGTGGTGCCTACGCCCGCGAGCTCCGTCACTGGTGCTCTACCACCAGTAAAAAGTCTGCCCCTTCGATAAAGATGGAGGCGAAGGTACCTATAGTTGTTTTGTAATTAAACTACAGTTGTTTTTTTTCTCCACCTACCGCTAGGTAAAGCCATACGAACACAAACGCACCTGCATAAAAATACTCTCCCTTTTTCACTGTCAAGTGATAAATTGATTACCTACCTACCTCCAATCAATGTGCACGCAACCCGTACGAGAAAAAAAATAACACGATTCGTGACTCGGCTTTACAACGAACGGGGTTGAAGCATGTTTATTAAAGATGTGTAACATCGGGCTGTATTCTCGCCGCAATCACGTTTCGACTGTAATAATACGTCACGGCCGCTGTCTACTGGTTAACCCACCTTTGTGCAGAGATAAAGTGTCGGGTGGAAGAGTTAAGGTCGTCGTTCATTGTACTACTACTACATTAATATAATAAAATAAAATAAAATAAAAATAAAAAAGCCTTTTATTTCTAGATTAACATTAATTTGTTGCTTGTAAAGGTACCTATGATTATGTGATAAACATTAAACTAGAATGAGTAAGAACTTATTTGTAATTATATCTATAAACTAATGTTGTTTTTATTTATTCTATTAATTTTTTATTAGTTTTTAAGTAGGTGTGCATTTTTTTTTACTACATTTATATATAAGGTTGGGGAAAAAGTTTCTTCGCATTTTTTAAGATAATTCAAAACATTTTTTAATACAGTTTATTTAAATTTAACTAAAGTATGTATGTACCATTTTGTTCGATAACCTTTTGCCATCTTGTAGGTAGGGACATGATCCCATTGCTATAAAAATTTTGGGACTTCTCATCAAAATACCGCGACAAGTAGATTTGGCAGTCCTCTCGTGATGTTAACCTAACATTGCATAAAGAATTCTGAAGAGACCGAAACAGGTGGAAATCTGAAGGTGCAAGATCAGGACTATACGGCGGATGCATTAACACCTCCCAGCCAAACTCTCTTAATTTTTGCAGAGTGGCTATATATGTGTGAGGTCTAGCGTTATCATGATGAAACACCACACCCCTTCTGTTGATCAATTCCGGCCGCTTTCTCTCAACTTCTTGCTTTAATCTCATCAGTTGTTCGCAGTAGAGTTCAGAATCGATAGTCCTGCCTGGTGGTAATAGCTCATCTATACTTATAATAAAACTGTAGAAGTTCAAATTCTGTACATTGAAAATATTGAAAAAATAAATACCAGGGGATGTTACTAGATCGATGCCAAACACAAATATGTGATTAGAAAATTTTTGTCTGTCTGTCTGTCTGTCTGTTTGTTCAACCATCACACAAAATCTACCGGTCTGATTACGATGAAACTTGGTATATTTATACTTTAACCTTTGGCGCACAACACTGGATAATAATACTTTTAATCCCGAAAAAATGTATGTTTGTCTGTGTGTTTATGCACGCTAATTTCAAAAATGGCTTATCCGATTTTTAGTTTTCACTAATATATTGTGGTAAGTTTCACTAACATTTACTGTTTGTTTCATGTCAATCGGTTCAGAAATAAAAAAGTTACGACAGTTTAAAGAATCATATCGAATATTTTTAAACTTTCCTGAATCTATCTTTTCTAGGGTTCCGTATCTCTAAGGTAAGAACGGACCCTATTACTCATCCTCCGCTGTCTGCCTGTCTGTCCGTCCATCCGTCTGTCTGTCCCCAGGCTGTATCTCATAAACAGTGATAGCTAGAAAGCTAAAATTTTCACAAATTATGTAATTCTGTTACCGCTATAGCGACAAAATTGAATACTAAGAATAAGAAAATGAAAATGTTAAGGGGTCCAAGGGGGCTTACAATAAACGTGTTTTTTTTCGTATATTTTTTGCTCGATATCTATAACGGCATCAAGTATAAATAATAAATATAATAATGGCAACCCATTATACGTCCCACTGCTGGGCACGAGTCTCTCCCCTTTTTGGGGGGAGGTCTGGAGATTACTCCACCACACTGCTCCAATGCGGATTGGTGGAAGTGGGTGGGTTAGTGGCCAACCCATTGTCGGATGTTTTCAAACCGCCCATAAGGCCTCCGACAAGGTTTAACGACTGCTATCCATCGATAACAACCGGGACCGACGGCTTAACGTGCCCTCCGACGCACGGAAACGCGCATTTAATTTGCCACTAGCGGTCACCCATCACACTACCCGACCGCGCCCGTAGTGCTTAACCGAGCAGATCGCTTACGATCTACACCAGCCGCTGGGCCATGCGCGGTTCAGTTCGAGTTCGACGAGTTCGACTCGCACTTGGCCGGTTTTTCTCTGTTAGTAACATTAAGCATACAGCATAGCAGCGTCCCGGCATAAAACAATCTCCGCTATGATCACCATTCACCATGCCAAGCGTGGCAATTATGGCGTATTCTTTCCTTATGACGCACAACACTTTTAGGAGCATCTTCGGGAAAGGCTTTGTCCAGCGGAGACGGATGGACGTCTTTCGGATGTGATTATGATGATGGCGATGGTGGTGGTGGCGTTAGTGGTGTTGGTGGCATTGGTGGTGTTTGTAGTGGTGGTGGTGGCGTTCGTGTCGTTGGTGGCATAGGTGTTGTTGGTGACTCTGGTGGTGGTGTTGGTGGCGTTAGTGGTGCTGGCGGTGGTTTTACTGGTGGTGGTGGCATTAGTGGGTAAAATGCACAACGTTAATATTCAATTTTTCTCTTCTGCCGGCTCTTACGTGGTGCTTATATTATGCATAGATCTGTCTTTTATGTTTAAAAATTGACTGAAAATTTACAAAAATTTATAATAATTTTCTATAAAAAAATATTATGCATAGAAGTTTAAAATGGCAATTTCGAAAATACTTGCAGCCTGTGTGCTTTTATCCCCGATGGTCAAACGTCTAATATCGTGTACAGAGAAGCAAAATAGATTTTTTTTAGCTACCCAAAAGTGTTTATGATCCACAATTAACCAAAATGTATATCCAAAAGCGCTGCCTAATGTCCCAAAGCCACTATTCCACGCAAACAAAGTTGCGGGCACAGCTAATAATGAATAATGCCCTTCCGATCCCACCACACACACAATATCACCTTATTGCGAGTTAACCCGGGTTTCGCCACAGTCTGTGAAGCCTAACCGGCACCTTTTTCGCACGTTCTTGTCGTACGTGATCCACTTTTCATCACCAGTTATCAGCTTCTTCAAAAATGATTCGGTTTCATTACGTCGTAATAAAGAATCACAAATGAGTACACGGTTCATTAGGTTTCTTTCAGTGAGCTCGTGAGGTACCCAAATATCGACCTTTTTTTTGTACCCAGCTTTTTCAAATGCGCCAAAACTGTTTTGTGATCAATTCTCAGTTCTTCAACTACGTTGTAACTACTGATATGTCGATCTTGCTCCACTTTTTCAAAAATGGCATCCATTTTATCCGTAATAGGGTGACCAGAGCGAGGTGCATCTTTGACATCAAAATTTCCGGATTGAAAACGCTAAAACCAAATTTGTGCTACTCTCACAGACACTGCACTAGGTCAATAAACATCGCAAATTTTATTCGCGGTTTGCGTTGCATGTTTACCTATTTTGTAGTAAAATTTTAAAATGTATCGAATTTCTTCATTAGATTCACTCATCTTGACAGTACGAAAAACAAATGAAAATCACACATTTTCCTTATTTGAATTTGGAATTATGAATCATATTATGAATTATGATTCATTTTGAATCATATTACAGGCATTATTAGGATTTATGTCAGCAGCTATTAAACAAGTGTCATCTGTAAATTGGTAGCATGTACTTCTTAGTGTGTTTGTTCATATCGTTTACGTACGTCAAAAAGTGAAGATGATATAGCACTATCAATATCATTAAAACTAGCTTTAACATAGAGCTATAAGTCATCGGCATACAAATGATAAGAGCACTTAAGATTGTGTAGGATAGTATTTATAAAAAGAGAAAATAAAAGAGGAGAAAGTTTACCGCCTTGTGGTACGCCAGAGGATAAACAGTACCAATCAGAGAATTCATTACCGACTTCAACAGCCTGCTGACGACCACGAAGATACGAAGAGAACCAACTCTGTTCTACTGAAGAGATGCCAGCACGTGAGAGGATGGCACAAAGAATATCATGGCTAACAGTGTTAAATGCATTAGAGAAATCATGTAAAATTAATACCGTCAACTTAGAATTCTCCATGCCCATACGCACGTCTTCGGTAATTTTGAGAGGAGCAGTTGAGGTACTGTGACCCTGTCTGAAACCTGATTGAAAATCTGATATAAGATTGTTTTTTGCTACAAAACTTGAAAGTTGCTTGTGGACTTTTTTTTTTTTTTTTTTTTATGTAATAAAAGTGGCAAACAAGCATGCAGTTCACATTGATGTTAAGTGATCACTGCAGCCTATAGACACCCACACAATGACCAGAGGTCAAAATGCAGATGCGCTGCCACTCCTGAGGCATTAGGTGATATGCCTCTGTGCCTGAAATTACAGGGCCGTACATTACCACCTGACCGGAACACGATAGTGCTAACACTATCATTTAGCGGCAAGTATATTATTAGGTAATGCGGTGGTGCCTACGCCCGCGAGCTCCGTCACTGGAACTCTACCACCAGTAAAAATTTAAAAATCTAAAATTTTAGATAAAAATGGCAGAATAGATTGGCCTGTAATGACTAGGTAAACTAGGATTCGAAATCTTAGGCAGAGGGATAATATGAGCTTTACGCCAGATAGTAGGGAAAGAACCAGTTTGCAAAGAGAAATTGAAAATGTGAGTTATTATTGTTAAAATACTATCAAAAATAAGAAATATCATTTTCCTGCTCACTCCATCACATCCAATGGCATTTATTGTATGGCCAGATTAATATGTATAATTTATATAGTAATATCTACTTTGGATTGTTATCTTATCAGCAGACACAAATATAAATATACTTTTTTTAAGGTACATATATATCTATATATTAATATCACAGTATAAGATAGATTCGTTCATTAGACTGTGCTAATATGATGATAGCTTCATCATATTAAGAGTTTGTTTGATTGGTTGGACACGCTGATGTCACTCATAAAATGGGTTGGGTGAAACCACAGACCAATCGGCCTTCCTTCGTGAAACTTTCAATTTTACATCATTACGGTAGATATTAAAACGTTTGCAAAAACCAGAAATATATATTTTTACGCGAAGCACGTTCACACTAACAATTAGCCAATTAAGTTTTAAAGTATGTATTGACGAAAAGAGCTTATTAACAACGCAAATATTCAGTCAACTCGCTGTACCGAGTCGAGTCACATCATAAATGTTCGATAAAAATGTTTTAACCTTTATTGCAAGGTTTCAGCCGCATGAGAGGTGGTCGTGATAGACTGCTGTGCTAGTAAGACATCTTTTTTATGTAATGGAAGTGGCAAGCAAGTTTACGGTTCACATTGATGTCAAATGATGACTGCAGCCTAAAGACACTTACACGAAGACCAAGGTCAAAATGCAGATGCGTTACCACTCCTGAGGGCTAAGGTGTTATGCCTCTGTGCCGGAAATTACAGGGCCGCACATAACCACCTGACCGGAACACGATAGTGCTGAACACTAACATTTAGCGGCAAGTAAATTAGGTGATGCGGTGGAGCCATCGCCGGCGAGCTCAGTCACTGGAGCTCTACCAGTAGAGATCTTACTGGTGCAACAGTTAATCCGCGAAAGGTTCGTGGGACAGACGGTGATGGTTCGTGCCAAAACTTCGGACATTATTGGGCGAACTCCTATGATTACTGACCATGCAAATATGGGTTCTTAGATATAAAAAAAATAAGATATACGTAACTAAATAGTTAGTAAGTAAATCATCAAGATAATTGAACAATGTTAATCTAGAAACTTCATATGTCTATATTAATATTAATTTAAAATCATTCGTTTTATCCAATAGGTTTCTAGAAACAAAACTATTTTATCAACAGAAACAAATTGTAAGAAATAAAAAATAAAAGCTAATAAACAGCTTATAAATAAAAATAGCATAACCAACATCTGTCATGCTTTTAGCGCTATTTAATAAAAAGCGACCCCTGTTTTCACCCCTGCAAAACACCTCATAACAATTCCCACACCTCTCGACCCAATAAGAATTTATGATGTTCTAACAAGTATAACAGTTAAGGTAGGTACCGAGCAGCCGGTCTTAAATGTCCATTACATGGTGAAATTTGAACAAAACATTTTCTTACTTGCCACTTATTGCTCAAACTTTGCCGAACGCAACCGGGTATTGTGGTAATAAAAACTTTTTTCATTATCCCCGGTATATAAGAGCTTATTGAAAATAACAGTGTCGCTCTTGTTTTATTATGGACTAGTGTGGGACTTACAGTTTGTTCGTGTTACTATTTTATGAATTTTCCTCTTGTGTATCATGATTCATTAATGCGTATAACTTTTAATCTCTCGCTTTGTTTGAGGCAAGTGGAAAATGGTTTTCGTTTTAGCGGAACATCATTGTAAGTACAATAAGTAAAATTAAATAGTATTTTACATTGTTACCCCCTTATTCATAAACGTATTTTAGCTAAAGTGTTGCCAATCTCTCCTTTGTCTTTTTCTTTCCTGCACATTTGGCAATGCAACTGACAAAGACAAACCATTCCACTAGCTAAAACGTATCTAATGTACGTTTATGAATAAGGGGGTTAATGTCTAAACAGGCGAGCATCATAATATAGCTTTTTTAACTATCACGATGAAATTATGATTAAAACATTGTCACATTACAATGCTTGCTTCATTGATTGAACCTGAACCATTTTGGTGAACTTTGATATTTTTAACGTTTCATGTAAGTTCATATTTAGGTATGTAATTAATTAAATTTGAATTTAGATTGCACATAGGGGATTGATTTTTTAAGAGTATTTACTTCATTACAGAGTACCAAATAATATAAGCTGAATATTATGCTAAAAAAAACCTTGCATTATTTAAATAAAATACGTTAATTATAACTTTTTTATTACCGTAAATAAGGTATTGTCGTTAAAAACGATAGGCAATTAGTAATTTTCATTGTTATCTCTTATTTCCAATCAACAAAGTTTTAACTCATGATTTTATCTAATTCTAGTCAAGGAATACCTACTGAACTCAAAAGCCTCATTTGGGAATAGATAGAAAATAACATCCCCAATCGTTTTCCAAAAATCTGCTCTTGTTAGTTAAGGTGTCTTAAAACAAGCTAGTATAATTCTTAATTGTTTGATTTATACTGCCCATACAACCTCAGACAGCAAAAAAATGTATTAACAGTAGGTACAATTATTTGTATAAAATACACCATCATACACAAAAACATCGTTATAATAAATTCTGTCCCGATTATTTCGTTCGTTTGTATAAATTTATAGTAATTTCAAAGAGATAGTCAATTCAAACAGAATGTGGTAATTCGTGTGCGCATAAAAGTTAATCATTCAACGAGTATTATTTGGTCGGACTACATTTTCCATTTTCAATTTCCCTCGATCCTTTTGTGCTGTAAGTAATTTAATTCGATACAAAAGAGACGCTCCGTATCAACGTCTATAAAACTTTGGTACGCAAGTGAAATTTACGACGAATATTTTATTTGCGTTAGGTGCCAAATTTTGTACATGCATTGAATAAAACAGCAAGCTGCCAATATTATTTATGTGATCGTACAATATTATTATGTGAATACGAAATAACTTCTTTACAGTAAGACTGAATTATGCCAATTCTACGCTTTCATTGACATCGAGTGGTATTTCAGTTACTCTTTGTCGACCTAGTGTCTTAGAATCGTCTAATGTTGATGGTAGTTCGCTGTTTTTAGTTTCCGGAAGTAAATAACATAAACCCGTACCAATTAAAGCCAGAGCACCATATATGAGTCCAGAAATATTTTCAGGTACTGAATTTACCATAGGAGATAATATTTGACCAACTCTTGACAAAACCGAGAGAAATCCTAACACAGAATTCCTGATAGATGTTGGAAACAGTTCAACACCGTATAAGAATACAATAATGAAAGATAAAAAGAAAAAACAATTACATATACAAGCTACAACAACTCTCCCCCAGACTAAATTAGCAGGAATAGAGATTGTAATTATTATAAATAAACCAGAAAGGAAAACAGTCGACATTAAAAATGTTCTTCTATTTAGAGTTTTTAAAAGAAATATGCCAGCTATCGTGCCTGGGAGAAGCAAAGCTCCTGATATAGCAACGTTTTTGTGTATATTTCCACTCATTTTGCCAATAAATTGTGTTACGCCGTAGTACCCCATTCCGCAAATAAAATATATATACGACATGCACATAAGATTGAAAACAAGTTTCTTGTGCCGAAATATATGCCAGAATTTTATATTTCTTTGTTTTTTGGACGCGTGTGCTGCGTGGTATCTTTCTATTTCTTCTCGTATATTTCCGCAGGACTGAGTGTGGCTCCTACAAAAAAGATATAAACATAATAATATAACAACTATTAAATTATGAGCATATAGCGTTTGAAACTTACTTAATTTGACTTACATACAATCGAGAAAAAATTAACAGAGCACTAGAAAAATTTTAACAAAAAGCTTGTTAAAAATGTGTAAAAAGAACGTAGAAAAATTATTGAAAGAGTATGAGGACTATTTAAATATTCAATGTTACATTACTTCATTACTTTTTTATGATTCGATAAAAAGGCTTTGTAGCGTTTATAAATTTTATTATATTGAGTAGCAATTTCAAGTATTGGGTTTTCTCACGACAAAAGATTGCTAATGATACGTATCTAACATAAAATGAATTTGTTTTCTACCTAATATTATCACACCAATTTCATTATACTCACAGCTGTCCATATTTCATCATATTTCTAACAGCATCTTTTACATGACCACTGTCCATCAACCATTTAGGTGATTCCATTAATATCCACTTCAAGCCCACAAACATAAATACTGGAATCGATATAGCTAGCTGAAAGTCATCGCAATCTCTTAGAAGATACGATATCCCTGGTAAAGTCATGTGACTTATATTTACTGCTATGTGGTAAAACGCAGTTATTATCTCTCTATATCTCAAACCACAGTACTCCACACACAGAACATAAGAAGTGACGATGGCGCCCCCAACTCCAATACCTTCAATGCATCTCATGAAAGTGAAGGAGGCAGCATTTGGCATGACAGTGATCAGGCATCCGCATAAAGCCAATATCAAACAACATAAAGCAAACATAGAAAGACGTCCATACCTGAAAAGATAATAAGAAACGTTTTGGAACCATAATTATTATTATACCACCCTACACTTTAAAGTGAACAACAAAATACAGCAAAATCACCTGATAACTTTTCTAGTTATAAAAATAAGTATTTCGTTAGTCAAATAGAAAACTGAATTCAGCTCTTGAGCTGTAGCAGACTAATAATATGGACTCTCGACGCAGAAGAACGAACAATATTTAGAAATTTAAAACTCATCACATGTTTTAGGAGATTAAAATATACAAGAATTGAATTTGTTTACTGAAGATAAGAAGTGCTCTGGTTGACTATTATTTTAATGGAGCTGGATTGTGAAGGCATCGATGTGCATAAAAAGCTTGTTGTTATGTTCTCAATCTAAATAGACCAATTACTTAGAAAGGTTACTTCACAGAACTATTGAAAATTTACAAAAGATAAACCTGTTTTTATACCAACTATTCAACAACTTACTTGTCAGACAGAAACCCAAAAATGAACGAACCGATGAGCAAGCCTGTGTACGATATGCTTTGCGAAAAGCTGATCATCCAGTTACTGTTGCAAAATATTTCAAATTTCGTCTGCATTGTCTCGGTAAACACGGAGCGATCCCATTGAGGCACGCCGCACGGACACAAATTCTTGAACCCCGTTGAATTTCTTGTCACATTGCAGTTATAATCGATTGGAGGGGACAGAAATATCAAACTGAGTACGTGCCAAAATATCGGAATCTTACTAAGGAAGATTAGAGCGAAGACGAAGTAGTGGTATCTTGAGAGTGTGCTGAAATGTTTTTCTATTGGATTTTTCACTGCCATCATTGATTAAGTCGTGATCGGGTTGGTCAAGGTTGCTTTTTCAATTTTGCTTGTGTTGTTTATGCCATTTTTAGGGTTCCGTAACAAACAAGGAACCTTATAGATCCGCCATGTCCGTCTGTCTGTCTGTCTGTCCGTCCGTCCACGGTTTAGCGCAAAAACTATTGGTACTAGAGACTTGAAATTTGGCACAAGTATACACCTTAATCACGCCGACAGAGTAGTAGAATAAAAACATGAAAAAAAAAATGATTTAGGGTACCTCCCTACATGTAACGCGCGAATATATATTTTTTTCGTTTTCTATATAGTGTGGGATATCGTTGAATAGTTCTTTCAAAAATGTTAGGGTGCTTATATCATTTTTCGATTTTATTAACTGTTCGTGACTTATGTGGATGAGAATTTTTATAAGTCAAGTAGGTATATCATAGAAACTTATAATTAATTTACCACCATTAAATTTCCTTTTTTTTATTTTTCCTAAACTCAACTATTCATAAGACATATTTTTTTTATGTAATGGAAGTGGCAAACAAGCATGCAGTTCACATTGATGTTAAGTGATAACTGCAGCCTATAGACACTAACACAAAGACCAAGGTCAAAATGCAGATGCGTTACCACTCCATGCAGTGGTGCCTACACCCGCGAGCTCCGTCACTGAAGCTCTACCACCAGTATTAGTATAATATTAAGTTAATATTAATGGTGAAGTCTCCTAATTTTGATCTCATCCCATTTTGTTTCTGAGGATTGATTACTGAATGTTAGCACTAAATTAGTGTGTGTATTAAGTTACATTCGCACCACTAAATGGAATTCTAGAGAATACAGATAAAATAAAATCTATCAATACATAATGTGTAAATACATTTATTAGCAGACCACTTTTTTGTATTACCTAATAAATCAATATCAAGTAATAAATAATGCTAATGGATCCTACATACATTTGCTACAATTTTTCAAACTCCGAATTGACAGTAATCTTCTTGCTCAAAGAATTGCAAACTTTCAAATCGATCCCGAATGTAATTGCCGATGGGAATGTCAAAGCCTCTAATGGAGAAACTCTAACGTACAAGGGATCGCATTAAACATTTATTTTACACGCTTTTTTCCTCCCGACTAATATAAAAACGTTCTATGAAAGCCTCTTAAATAATCAAAGTTTGGTATAACAAAACTTAGGTTCGCAAAGTTGGTTGCAGGCCTCGGTAAACAGCTTTTGATGGAATACTTTCTGATTTATCACGCTGCTTCCACATCCGTCACCGGACCGGGACTTTTTTGTGGTATGGTAATGACGGGAAATCTTTTTGGACAGTTTTGATGTGCGTTTATTTTTTTAACTTCGTCACTAATGTATTCATATTTTTTATTTCTTCATCACTTATGTATTCTAATTTGTTATATCGTTTAACGACCGTCTTTTTCCAAAAGGCTCGATGGCATGAGCAAATATTAATTATAATAATAAAAGGATATAATTTTAACCCAATGAACGAGTAATTTGCGAAGCTTTGGTACTGCCAATGATGTTCGGCATATGTTCCAATAAAAAAGTCACAATACCATCGTTTTTCCAATTCAGAGATCAATCGTAAGATAATCGGCGCATTACTACTATCCTAATTCTATGCTACTGATGCAGTTAAATACTTTTTTCTTTTTTCATCCAAACTTTGTGAAAGAGTACTTGTTAAGTGTTAAATGTTGGTAAATCAAGACAGGCAGACTCGATAAACAGCTTTTGATGGAATACTTTCTGATTTACGAGTATAACGCTGTTCCCACATCTGCTACCGGACCGGGACCTTTTTGTGGTATGGTAATGAAATCTTTTTGTGCAGTTTTAATATGCCTTACTTTTTTATCTTCATCGCTAATGTAGTTGAAAACTTTATTGTATTATTAAAGTACAATAAGCTGTTTTAATACTTTGAAGCATTACTTACCTGTCAACCTTTGGTTTATGATGGAAAAAACCACAAAGTTGTACAATATTTTGCGCCTGTATTTCTGAAATGGTAGATAATAATATAAGAAAAAAAATTATAGTTAATGGCTACAGTTTAAAAATACTTTAATTGACTTTTGAGTCTGAGTACCTAATGTTCTTCAATGAAAAAATCATCCCCTGTTCCCAACTCAATGATCGATCAAGAGGCATCTTGTCCATCAATAGCAGTATTGTACAACTTGCTATTGATGCAGTTTATTTTGTTTTTCATCCCAACAAATACGAAAATATCTTAAAAATAACATAGGGGCTTAGCAGAAAAGCGAGAAGTTCCTCCCTCACCCACTGAACGCAGTGTTCAACGGTGCGGTTTTCACGTTTCGTTCCTACCCAGAACGTGTAAGTTGTGGAATGAATTTTCCTCTGAGGTGTTTCCTAGGTGCTACATTATGGGGTTCTTCAAAAATGGAGTCCTCCAGGGCTGGCAGCGCGTTGGCAACTCCCCTGGTATTGCACATGTGACCACTTTCCATCAGGTGGTCCGTTTGCTTGTCTGTCAACCTTCAGACATATAAAAAAATTGCATATTTAGTTTTTCTTTAATTTTTTTAAACGCACTTGTAGCATTTTTTGTGCTAATACCAAAAAATAAAACATTTCAACTTTTTATGGTTTTAAAAGCAAGACTGATTTTAAATGGACCAAAGTCAATAAATCATTGAGCATAGAAAATCTCGTGTTTTACGTTATCAATCTTTTAATCGTCAGCTAAACGCAATGGAAGAGAGCCATTTACACTTGCTAATAAGTATAAAAGTAAACAGTTATTCTGGATACGACATTTGTGAACTTTGTTCCGATCAAGAGAACGATTGTAACAACTTGTTCAAAATATTCTATAAATAATTTTCAAGATTTGAAACAAAAAATTCTACCATCCTTATAAACTCTTAATGGTTTTACGTATATCTTCGCATATAACAACCTGAGCGATATGATTATTTGTAAAAATAAATTAAAAATAAAAGGAACGCGAGGGTTGTATGGACAGAGACGTTTGGCATGCTTCTCTCTCTACCTATCTTGTAAATAACTTGCCAAGAATAACGTAATTTAAAGCGAATATCAGTGAAAAGAAAACTAATTTAACTCAAATCTTATTAGAGAACAAAGCAAATTTTATGCAAAATCCCTTTGAATTCCAAAGCTTAAGCTAGTCGAAAATAAATAATGAATAAACCCCTTTAGCACATTACGTATTTCGCGAATGCGGTTTACGTAGAAATCGTGGTAGCATCGGAACATGATAAATTGTTTGTTCGCGTCATCAAAAATTCGTCCGAGCCCTTTTCGTGACGTTTTTACTTTGAGACGCAGTGTTTTAAATGGTCGATGATTAATGTAGGTACGCATGTTTTCAATTTAAGATCATTTAATTTTAAACGTCGTTTTTTCACGTCATGTCCCTAACGGGGTAGGCAGAGAGTGTAGAGCGCTGGATATCCCGGTCCTGACATACCTCTTGTGCCTCATCTACCTTCATCATTCTCTTCATACATGCACGCCTATTCTTAAGACTTTTGACCGCACCATCAGACCACTTACTCGACACACCACAGAACTCGACCTCGACTATTTGGTCATAGTAGGTCAGTCTTGGTCTTCCTGGGCCTCTGCAATTATCCAATCAATATATTCAAAGAATAGCATACGAATAGTAGGTATACTCTTACACAAACAGCTTCACACTAGGAATTAACCTGTATCGTGGGCCATTGTTCATACCCAAAAACCTCTGAGGTGTTCTCTCGGTGCTACAAAGTGGCGTCAAAAGAGTCCTTCAGGGCTGGCAGCGCGTACACAATTACCCTGGTGTTGTAAATGTTTATAGGCGATGATGACCACTTTCCATCAGGTGGCCCGTCTGCTTGCCTGTCAACATAAAAACATTTAAAAAAGAACAACATATACACAAACACCCAGACCCGAAACAAACATCTGTAGGCCATAGGTACCTACATATCTGTCCCGTTACAAGAATCGAAATGATGCCTTGATTCAAGTAGACGTCACACATCGCTGGACCATCTGGCTCGTTTAATTTATTCGTTTTTACAGTTAGAAGTTACAGGAAAGAAGAACCAACTGACGGCTATTGGGGTAAAATGGTTCTCGTGTTGCGACCGCGTTTATGAACACCAAATGTGAGCATCCTCTCCAATAAGTGGACCAGCGACCTGAAGGCGTATTATGTATCTCGGTTGATATAATTTCGATTGCCATTTTAAAGTACATTATTGTTTTGATGTAATGTAATAATCACAATAATTTAAGAAAACCAGCAATGTACTGCAAAGTGGCTTTCAAATTCGAAGGAGTAGCCAGAGATAAAACGCACGATTCGCCGGTCACGTTTTGGCCACAGCTAATCTGTAGTTTTGGCCCACGTAACAAATAAGTGGCGAACTTGTCGACATCTTCGGACACACCACCTAACTCCAAAGTACTTAGAAACTTTCAGAAAATGAAAAAAATCACAATAGAAACATAATGTTTCCCTGGTAGCCCCCGATCTGGGAATCGAAACCAGGACCCCGTAGTAGTAGAGGCCTGCTACCACTAGGCTACTGAGTCAGTTAAATTTACTTATCATCTGGTACCTAATAATCCGTTAACTTATGCTTTGAAATAATAGAGCAATACGAGCCACCGGCCGCTGCGGCGGACCGGAGGCACAAGGGGAGTAGCCATAGCGTTTATTACCGATGCAAAACATTCTGTCATTTTGTGCGGGGGGAACTACGTGTGATACACACACACTACAAAAATCGTCTATTACTACGAAACTCACACCTTGACTTTAACAAAATGCATAAACAATTTCACGCACACATTTAAACACCTGTGCGACAGGCATAGGACCATTTGGGCTTGTACTTTGTCAGAGGGGAAAGCCTGCATATGGCTACTCCCCTCCGGTCTGCCGCGGCGGCCGGTGGTCCGTGTTGCTCCATGTTTGAAATGCTATGGACTAAGATTAATAGATATATTACACGGTAGAACGGTATTGCTGAATTTCAAACATAATTGGTCGTGACCGCAATCTTGTGGTCTGTAGATGTTTCCTGGTTGCTATGTTATGTATGATATGCCGATGGTATTTGGTGTTTATTATAAAGTAACAGTTATCTATTGATCTACTAATATGTTATTCAGAATGTTTTTTATACCGATACGAGTATTATATAGATAAATCGATAGAGAGATGAGACAACAAATTGTATTGAATAATATTTACCAATATCCCTACTTCCCTACTAATATTATAAACGCGAAAGTAACTCTGTCTGTCTGTCAGTATGTTACCTTTTCATGTCCAAACGACTGAACCGATTTTAATGAAATTTGGTACAGAGATAGAGTTTGTATATTGTAAACGGGATTTAATCGCGTACTATTTTAATCGAAGTATTTACCTCGACACTCGACGTTTCGGATGTAATGCGACGGCCGTGGTCACGAGTAGACTGCTGCTCCATGGTGTCATCGTCTCGTACCCGCGCCAGGTCTTCGAACTACCCGCGGTTGGTCGTCATCATTTCGATTCAATACATTAAGGTTCCGACACACAACGCTCACAACATCCGACGATTTATCCGAAGATACATCCCGACGTCTACATTTCCCGATAACCGGATTCCACGAAACTGACAACCTATATCCATCCCCCCGGTTGAAATTTTTGTATTTTCTGATTTCAACCGCTTCACGTACCATCTTATTATAGTACTGACGTTCAGTGGAGAGGATTTTTGGGTTGTGAAGTTCGATCCAGTGGTTTGGTCCCCACTCCAGTAGATGCTCCGCGATCGCTGACTTGTTCACCTGGCGATTCTTAACTGCTGCTTTGTGCTCCTTAACTCGCTCAGCTATCGTGCGCTTAGTTTGACCGATATAGGAACTACCGCAACTGCAGTCGACCTTATAAACACCAGGTGTTTAAAACGGTATCACATCCTTAGCCGTTCTCACAACTCCCGCAATCTTAGACGGTGGCATGAAAACAGTCTTGATGGAAAAACGGTCCAGCACAGCACCGACCTTATCCGTTATTCCTCTTATATATAGTAAGAACACGGGTTGTCTTGAGACGTCTGGACGCTTTTCTCCCACTCTTCGCCGTGGTTGGTACTCTCCCACACGATATCCATTCCGCCGCAGTACCTCCTGAACATGCGATAATTCCTCGTCCATGAACTCAGGGTCACACAAGTCCCGTGCTCTGTTGAACAGTGAAGTCACGACAGATTGCAGATGTCGAGGATGGTGGTGAGACATAGCATTCAGATACCTATCCGTGTGCGTCGGTTTCCTGTAAACGGTGTGCGTTATGGATCCATTCTCTCTGACGATCACCTTCACGTCAAGAAAAGGCAAACATCTTCCTGATTCCAGCTCGTACGCGATTAAGTCCCGTTTACAATATAAAAATATGAGTACAAATCGTGAAAGTTTAAAACAATTAAGAGATAGAGTTGACTTTGAGAAAGAACATGGTTTACTTTTTAAACGAAATCCACGGGGGCGAAGCCGCGGACAACAGCTAGTATGTAATACATTCGGGCGGAAAATATTACGATATCTTGTAGGTGCCTAGGTAGATATGCTCTCGGGCCACGACTCCAAATAGATAATATAATAACAAGGTTAATGCAAAAATATTACTAATTTATGTATTTATTTATTTATACTTTCAAGCACAAAAATGTAACATGATGTTAATGCTAAGGCATTCTCTGCCAGTCAACCTTTAAGTAATGACTAATTTCATTGAGTCCTGTAGCAAAAATAATTTTAAATCTACATTTTACATTACAAAAAGAGAGTATGACCTTTAAATCAAGGTAGCTGCTCCGCGCAGGTGAAGCTACATTTTTTACATGGCGCAGAGAAAAAAAAATCAGATGCGGCATTTTTTCTTTGTGTCACGAAGGTGGCAAAAAGCTTGCAGTTCACATAGATGTTACATCATGTCTGCAGCTTATAGACACCTATACAAAAACCAGATGAGATGCGTTGCCACCTCTGAGACCTAAGTTGTTATGTCTCTCTGATAGTTATCACAGGTCCATACATTACCATCTAACCGGAACACGATTGTACTGAAAAGTACCATTTGGTGGTACGGTGGTGCCTATACCCTCGAGCTCCTACACTTGGAAATACCAGTAACATATTAAAATTAGCCTAAATCATGACTTCCAATATTTTAATCTGTACCAATATTTATGTTTTGATGATCGCCACTAGCACTTACGCATAAGCAAAATTAAATTGTAGACCATTTATACTGATGGTAGAGCTCCAGCGATGGAGCTCGCGGGCGTAGGCACCAACGCATTATTTATTTTTTTAGTATATTATCTAATATACTTGCCGCTAAATGGTAGTGTTCAGCACTATCCTATTCCAGTCAGGTGGTAATGTACGGCTCTGTAATTTACGGCACAGAGGCATAACACCTGAGGCCTCAGGAGTGGTAACGCATCTGAATTTTGACCTTGGTCTTTGTGTGGGTGTCTATAGGCTGCAGTCGTCACTTAACATCCATGTGAACTGGTTGTTTGCCACTTCCTTTAGATAAAAAAAACCTCAAAGAACCAGACTACTAAGCTATCCTGATTTTAATTTTAATAATAGATTCGAAGGCATCGGTACATGACGACCCCATCACTTTCTAGTGGAGGAGAACTCTTCCGCTAGTGCAGTCAGTCAACTGAACAATGGGGGTCAAACCATTCCAATAGGGCAGTAGTAAATATAACAACGCAGGATGGGCAGCAGCGTCTCGCGATAAAACTACCACCACTACGATCGTCAATCCGGCTTGGCGATTATATCTGTCCATAATGACGCACCAACACTGTTGTGGCCGTCTTTGGGGAAGGCTTTGTCCAACAGTGGACGTCTTTCTGGAGTGATGATGATGATGAATAGAATCAGTTTTTTTTATTTATTTATTATTTATTTAACAAACTTAAATCTATCCTTACAGGTGGCTACCCAATGCGATAGACAAGCAATAGATATTTTGTCTAAAGAGAGCTGTTTTATCGACATTGAATGTTTAAATTAAGCGGCTCCAAATGTTCGTACATCATTGTGCACAACGTACACAGGACAGGAGGGTCAAGAGACGAGCAATTAATTATGAAGCGTTGAGCGCACACCGTTTCAATGGCGATAATAACCTCAGTGTGCGTTCAGTTTTACTGCACTCTGTTATATTGTCTACTGTTTTTGTGCCGAGTGCTATTCATATTTTTGGATTCCCATAAGTAAGTTCGTATAATAAGTATATATTATTAAATAGTTTGCAAAAAATTAAATTTTGGCTTGCAAAGAAACACTATTTTAAGTTATGTTATAGTGTTTTCCATACTTTCAATTAAGAGTTCGATAAACACTACTGTTCAAATTGTTTGTTGGATTTATTCAATTTTTTCTGTACATAATTGATTCTTACTGCAACGTTAATTACGCACATGATGAGTGTGTGTGTATTTATGACACAGCACGCACTACAAAGGCTTAAAATGTTGAGTAATTGTCGTACTTATCTTCTTGAATATTTGAATCTTCTTCATTATGTTTAATCGTATGGCAGTGTGTAAAATAGGTGAATACTTACATAAATTATTACTATAAATCTACACTCTACTACAGATCTTCTACTACAGATTTTGAAGCTTCTACAGGAACGCCCATTTCACCGGTATTATTTTCGCTCATTCAGCACCCAGGCGACATGTGCAGGGGTGTGGTAGGTAACTTCTGCGGATGCGATCAACTTTTATTTCTTTTACATAAATAATCTGTCATTTCTTATATTTACAAGCCTTACTGATCCGAAACTAAACTTGCTTTTCAATAGCAAAGCTAAACGGGATTTTATTTATGTAAGCATCTGTTTTCAGCAAACAAATGAACTAAATCAAGGCTTAGATTACCAATTTCCATTCATTAAAATCCTCACATATTCGTACATCGCCTGAACGACGTACAGTGAGGGGTCAAGTGACGAGCAATTAATTATGTAGCGTTGAGTGCACATTTCAATGGCGATAATGACGTCGGTATGCGTCGAGCTTTATTGCACTCTGTTTGCTATAACGTCAAGTGCTTCAAACAGTTTGCTCTAAAGTTTAAGGGTCATGATGAAGTTGACTTATTTTAAGGGCAATACAAAAGTGTTAAATACAGGTTGTTTGTTTATACGCTTTTTGTTTTTGGAAGAATAGTAAATGAAAGATGGACTGATGGATAAATAATAAAGGTGAATAATTTTAACCCATTCCCTGTCTCATTGCAAACATAATAGCAAACACAATGCAAATTTTCACATACTCACACATGGGACAGTAATTTTTACAAGTCCTCTCAGAATATGTAATGTACCTCTCATCAGTGTGAGGTATTCCCACGATATTCTGGGTTCTTCAAAACTGAGAAGAGAAAAGAAACCAAAACTTGATAATGCTGATCATTATCACTTTTTTTGACTTGATAACATCGACGAACGTCGGCTGCACGCACAAAAAGCATTACTCAATATGACGTTCCTCTTAAGCCGAGCGTGCAAGCGAGAGAACGGAACAAGCGATAGAGAGCCACGATCGGAGTGTTATTTGCCTGCCCGTTTTGATTAGGCTGTTGTGACGTAAAATTATCATTCATAAAGTGACCTTACAGATATACAATTTTAGCATTAAGCGCGCCCGCACACAAGCGAGCAGCCTCGCGAGGCATTTGCCGCTGCTCGCTCTGTGTGGACGCGCTCGGCACTACATGGCTCGGGCGCTCGGACGCGCGCGCTAACCAGTGCACGTCCACACAGCGCGAGGCATTTGTCGCGCAAGGCAGCTCGCTCTGTGTGGACGCGCCTAATAACTAATAATATAAAATTCCTCCACAAAAACCCTACAAACAAAATAAAAAGATCGAAAATAATAGAATGTAGCTCGTATATCCGCAACCATTTTATTTCAATACATTTCTATTCAATAAATGTCTGACACTGTCGGCAGACTATGCCCTATTTCAAACCGATAGCAAAAAGCCTGCGGTTGATGCCTTGGGGTATTTAAAATTCCTTCTCACTGACTTTTCCGCTGACCTAGCGTGTTTCAATATTCTATCAAAGGCTTTTGTGTGGACCTTTGCTATTAACACTCAGTCCAGAGGCCTGATCCGCATGGAATTCACATTTTTATCCAACTAAAAATCAGCTTTATATTGAAACTAGCGGCCCGCATCGGCTTCACACGGCTGCGATGCGGTTAACAATAAATCCGAAAACTAGTTTTATCGATTTAATGTTAGAAAATTGATACTAACATAAAGTACTAATGACTTATAATATTCACATTTAATTTCCAAACAACCTAAAATCAATATCTCAATTGTACTCATCTATACTTATAATAAATCTGTAGAAGTGTACATTCTGTACATTAAAAATATTTAAAAAAAAAACAGGGGATGTTATTAGATCGATACCGAACACAAATATGTGATTAGAAAAAAATCTGTCTATCTGTCTGTTTGTTCAAGCATCACAGAAAAACTATCAGTCCGATTACAATGAAACTTGGTATGATTATACTTTAACCTTTGGCACAACTCTGGGTACTTTTTATCCCGGAAAAATGTCTGTTTGTCTGTGTGTTTGTGCACGCTAACATCAGAAATTTTCGATATAATCCGCCTGTCTGTCACAAGCCTGTATCTCATAAATAGTGAAAAAATATTAAGGGGTCCAAGGGGACACACAATAAACGTGTTTTTTTTTTCGTATATTTTTTGCTCGATACTAGTAACGGTAGCAAGTAGACACTTAAAATTTTCACAGAATTTTTAGATTTATCCTTCATTCATCTATACAAATAAATAAAATTGGAGTGTCTGTTTGTAATATTAAAATAACCGCTTATTACTAAATGCATATGTATGTATACACGGTACATATACCAAAACAACATTTTTTACTATTTTTGTCTGTTTGTCTGTCTGTCTGTCTGTTTGGCGGGGCTAATCTTGGGAACGGCTGGACCAATTTTGACGGAACTTTCACTGGCAGATAGCTAGGAATAACTTAGGCTACTTTTATCTCCATATATCCATACATACATACATACCTACATACAAATAAGTATAATTAATTGGAGTATATCCGACTTTTAACAGGACTTCCACGGGTAGGTAGCTGATGTAATAAGGAATAACTTAGGCTGCTTTTATCTCCATACATTTATTTTCATACATAGATACCTACATGCAAATAAATAGAATTTGAGTGTTGCCGATTTTGACGGGACTTTCACTGGCAGATAGCTGATGTAATAAGGAGTGACTTAGGCTACTTTTATACTAGCTGCGCCCACGACTTCGTCTGGGTAGATACTGAACAATTATATTTTTTCTCACGTGGACGAAGTCGCGGGCACAGCTATTTAATAATAAACCAATAACCAAACGTGCACAAACGTTTAGTTTTAATAAAAAGAACATGCCGTGCTTTTCAATTGAGATTTTCAGTTAGTTAAACAAAGACTGGAGGCCAAAAGAGCATACCCAAAGTCATTGAACCATCCAACGCTTTTGCAAAACTTCAAACCCTTTCATCAAGTCAAAACCCACTCGATTACTAACGGCTATCAAGCGTCAAGCGCAAGCCTTCTTCGTTTTTTGAAAATGTTAAGCTGCTTACATACAACATGCAAGCGATCCACGGAAGCATGAATTTCGCCGGGCATCCCCTTATCAGCCCCTTCAGTGTGCGCACTGCATAAATCACTCGCAGGCTCGCTGATACGTTGAAACTTGTGTACTTAGCTATATACGTACGGTTAAGATAATTGGTTGCGAGATAAAGTGGTCCTTCGTGTCACTTTTTTGTCTTCTTTGTAAATGAATTTACTTGTATTTATGTGACAACAGATAAAAAATGGCATGGTAAGTGAATAATGAAAGAATTAAGGTTGATTTTTCTTTCTATTAGACAACGAGAGGGTGTGGTAGAGAGAATACGTTGAAAGCTAATCTATGTAATTCGCTTTTAATGAACATGAAAACTGTATTTATAAGCTCAATAAACATAACTTTGACATAATAAAAATAAAAATGAATCGATTCATGGCAATGCAAGCATGCAGTTCACATTGATGTTAAGTGAAGACTGTAGCCTATAGACATCCATACAATGACCAGAGGTCAAAATACAGATGCGCTGCCGCCCCTGAGACCTTCGTTATTATGTCTCTGTGTATAGTTATTACGGGGTACATTAACATCTAACCAGAATACGATAGTGCTGAACACTACCATTTAGCGACAGATAAATTAGGTAATACGGTGGTGCCTACGCCCTCGAGCTCTTACACTGGAACTCCACCACTAGTAAAAATGCGAATACCTTAAAATTATACTAAAGAAATTTTATAATCCATACCTGTACAAACCAAGCCTAAGAGTGCTTAACTCTTAAAACTAAGTCTCCACTAAGCTACGAGCGCCTCAGCAAAATTTACGACATTCAGATTCCTAACACCTGCGGTTGACTTCACTCCCATTGCAATATCTCAGGTCGAGTAATTAAGAGTATAAACATCGTTAAGACCCGACTTTGGCTGGCTTGTTTGCCCAACGTTTGTATTTTGGCTACCACTTTGTTTTAATAACGCTTTGTGTTCTGTTTAGAGAATATAAACAAGGAAATGAAAATCAGATTTTACTTGGCAAAGTTGGCATTCGCTTGGGGGGGATTTGCATGTCTTGTGGGTTTGATTCTGAAACGTAAATTTACGCCTTTTTGGCATGAAAATAGATGAATATGCCATTAAATAAAAATAAAATACGTTTACACTCACAGCCCCACAGTAGGTATAAACCTGTGTCGTGGGTGCCGTTGTACACATACAACACATACACAAACACCCAGACCCGAAACATATATCTGTAGGCCATACAAATATTTGTTCCGGTGCGGGGACCGAACCCGCGACCCTTCGAATCAAACGGTGGTTTCGCACCGCTGGACTAACCGGGTCGTCTTTCGCACCGCTGGACTAACCGGGTCGTCATTATGCAGGTATTGTAGACAGTGGTAGAGCTCTGGTGGCAGTAGTATATTATACTATATATTAGGTTATGTATGTACATTATATTTAGTTTTATCTTAGTGATATTCTTGACTATACATATATTTTTTATCTTGTTTGACATGTATGTCAATTGTTATTCGGTGTACCTGTGGTGCCTGTCACCTTAAATGAATAAATGAGTTTCTGATTATGATTCTATGGCATATTCTCCTCTAATGTCGCACACCACTGTTGTGAGTGTCTTTGGGTAGGGCTTTGTCCAATAGTGGACGTCATTCGGCTGGAGTGATGATGACGATGAATAGACTTAACGACCAAAAAACAAAGGAAAAAATTCTAATAAATAAATAAATACGCTTACACTCACAGCCCCACACTAGGTGTCACCCTGTGTCGTGGGTACCGTTGAACACACACAACACATAACAAACACCGAACCCAAAACAAATATCTGTAGACCATACAAGTATTTGTCCCGGTACGGAGATCGACCTTTCGAATCAAACGGACATCTCACACTGCTGTACTAACCGGGTCGTCAAAACTCTTAAAATAATAAGTTACAGCTAATTAAACAGGTCTGTTATAATAGTTCTATCCGTTTTACCTCAGTAAATAAGGATGTGTTTAACCAAATGATAATAATACCGTACAGTATTTGCAGAGGTCAGTGTTCATATGCTATTGTCTGCAGTTGTAGGGGCTTTGTGCAGTGAACTTCCGGAGGCATTCAATACAAGGAGCTTGGTACTGGTTATAAGAGGTGAGCGATTTTAAAAATAAATTGTGGCCTACGGCATTTGCACATAATAAAATGTGTTATTTTTTATGTAATGAAAGTGGCTAACAAGCATGCAGTTCACATTGATGTTAAATGATGACTGCAGCCTTTAAACATCCACACAAAGATCAAGGGTCAAAATGCAGATGTGTTACCACTTCTGGTAGGTACCACTTACTACTAAAGGTATTGTGCCTTTGTGTCGGAAAATACAGATCCGTACATTACCACCTGACCGGAACACGATAGAAAAGAAAAGAAAAGAAGAAAAGAAAACATTTATTTGGACAGCACAGAGACATGACGATACAAATTGCCAGACGATTGGTACACAGGTACAATTAAACAAAAAGCAAAAACAATAACAATTAAAAAAGAAAAAAAAATGCCATAAACGATAGTGCTGAACACTACCATTTAGCGGCAAGTATATTAGGTAATGCGGTGGTGCCTACGCCCGCGAGCTTCGTCACTGGAGCTCTACCACCAGTAAAAACTTTCATAAAATTATCTACCAGAATTAGTAGACCAGGGCCTGTGCCATGATGTCTTATTACGTTTCAGTTTAGACGCTGCCAACATTTTGTTTCATTTGTCCTAGTGACAACCTGTATGTAGAAAAGCGACAAAGCTTATAGCAATTTTCTTTCTCCAATTTTCCTTCCCCAAAGACGCCAACTACAGTGATGTGTGTCATTAGGGGAGAATATGCCATAAACGCTTGGCAGACATACGGATTGGCGATAGTTTTATTGAGAGACGCTGCTCCATATCGCGCGTTGTTATTTCCACTACCGCCCTATTGGTCAACCGAACATTGTGCGGTTGAAGAATTTTCCTCCACTTGATTCGTTGTTTCCACTTGGTCGTTCGTCGGGGCAGCTAGTATTGTATAAAGGCTACCTTCATAAACTTATCCATCTGAATTAGACCAGATGGCATTCCTTATGATTATGACATTGTCTGGCCGGGCAATGCTACCCTAAAATTTAAATTTAAACAAAAATAAGAACATTGAATTCTATTTGCGGCCAAGTGACGTTGAAGTTAGTTTTCAGAACAAAGAAACTGACGCCTCAAGAAAAGCAAAATTTTGCTTCTGGTTATATTATTTCCAATAACAATCATCTCAATTCAAAAAAAATTGGTGAAATAATATAATATAAAAGTTTTTTTTTTAAAGTCCATAGAAAAAAAATAATATTTACAGGATCTCGGATTTAAAAAAAGTTCTGCCAATTTTCACCGCGCAGATTTTAAATATTACAGCCATTTTTTTTAATTTTTGAGCATTTTAAGCTTTAAGCTTGGCATTTGTGCCAATAACATGTATGTATTGTGGGACAACAAACAATAAATAATTAAAATAAATATTTAGTAAGCACTAATTTTCTACAAATCATTTAAATTTATTTATTAATATCCGCTTATAGCTTGCATCGCAGTTTCACACGACGTATCAAACTAACAGTGCCCAGATACCGCTTTGTACGTGAAATACGCCTGAAAGGACGCTGTTATTGCGACAGCTTGCTAACTCTAATCAGACCCCTATAAATATATCTTCGTGTTCTTGCCGATTACATCAGTTAGAAAAACAAAAATTTAGGTATATCTGTAATAACTCGAAACATTGACGGTCTTATTCATAAAAAACGCTTATAGAAGGTTTATAGCATTCATTAGTTAAAATGCTCTTTATGCCTATAAAACGTTCTATAAAATTGTTTATTCATAAACGTTCTATAAACCTTCCATTGTTAAAATTCTGCTAATAGACAAAATGTTGCCAGTGCAAGGAATTCAGAGGACAAATGGATCCAGCAAGAGATCAAGCACGCCATATTGTCTACAAATTACGTGTGAAAATGACCTTATTTCGAAAAACAGGAAAAAAATCTACGTCACAGGTGACATAAAGTCATGTTTTAAAAATCGCGCGCACTTCCTAGCTTCGTTCCATTAATCGACCGCAACTACCGCGACCAAGACCGCTGAAATTGCCGTTTTGGTGAAAGCACAAAATATTGGTGGTTCGGAGTGCATGCAATGCGCTCGCGAACAGTGACATTATTTATGACGTCAAACGACCGCTCGCGACGACCACGGGCCTCAGGTGGAACAATACAAAGGGCGTTACGGTAGTTGTGGTCGATTAATGGAATGCGCCCAATGTCAATTTCAACAATCAGCTGTTGAATACCGGCCATCTTAATTCCTTATAGTACTGTTAAAGTAGGGTTCTGGCCTCTATAACTTTATAGTGGGTTTATAGAGTGTTTTAGCGCTAAAATGCTATTATGAATAACGTTTTTTTTAAAGCATACTAAAGCGAGCTCTTACAGATGTTATAACTTTTTATGAATAAGACCGTAAGTGTACAGTCCTACTTACTGGTGTGAGAGTTACAGTATCCAGAACCTAGTCGGTGGTTGTTCTCACACACCGGCGGAGCCAAGTCTTGACTTGGCTCCGCCGGTGTCTTGACTTCAATTTATTGCACCAGCGATTTTATTGCGAGTTGGAACCGAGACAAGATTAGGTACCATCTCTTATGGATGTTAAGTGATGACTACCTATATTTACCATTTGGCGGCAAATAGATTAGGTAATGCCTATGCACTCGAGTCTCTACACTGGAACTACCATCAGTAAAAACCATATACGTTTATATTGTACTATTTATTTTTCGCAATAACACATGCGAGTGAGCTTTAGAAATTAGAGAAAAAACGGAAAGAAAAATTTGACTTCGAGCAGGAGTCAAACCTGCGACCTCATGATAACCAGTCCAGCCGCTTCACCACTAAACTACCGAAATTGTTACGTTTTTATGAACAAGAACAAGATTCATAATATTAATAATTTATTGTTAATAGTTACACACTCAATCAAGCTGTCACAAACATAAATACAGTGTGAATCGCCCTTAAAATACAAACCCCTGAACACACTATACAATTGTGTCAATTTTGCTCATAGAGCAACAAGGGCCACCGGCGGCGGGCCGGAGGGGAGTAGCCATAATTACGAGTATGCAGGCTTTCCCCTTTGTCAAAGTACAAGCCCAAATGATCCTACGCCTTTCGCCTAGATGTTTAAATGTGTGCGTGAAATTGTCTATGTACTTTGTTAAAGTCTAGGTGTGAGTTTCGTAGTAATAGAAGACGATTTTTGTAGTGTGTGTGTGTCGCACGTATTTCACCCCGCAAAAAATGGCAGACTGTTTTGCATCGGTAATAAACGCTACTTCCCTCCGTGTCGCTCTATGATTTTGCTAAACAATCTAAATCAAGATCATAACACGGTACAATAATTAACATCATTTACGCAACAAATTGTCCATGTATTGGTATCATCTCGTGAACGATTAGATTGCGGTGAATGACGATTTCCGGACGCGTATTGTGTGTATGATGATAAGCGGAGCGGGTAGGGAGAAGCGTTTTTAGTGTATTGGTTTTACGTTATTCCCGTTATACGTTTTATATTGTGAGCTTCAAGAAAAAGCATAGTATTTATCAATACTGTATGTATTCATAAACAATATGATTGAATGGCAGAGATGGTCGATAATTGTCCATCGGCAGTCACTATTGGAAGAAAATGAATTTAATTGGACTAACTTGGAGTTAATACCTCAAAAATGTACTTTGAGTTCCTCCCAGCAAATACATAAAGTTTTCGTCTGAAATGTTACTTTTAAATGTTATTAACATCAATCAATTTTAACGGGTACTTTTACTCTCGTCCAACTTATTTTATGTGATTATTCATACAATAATTATTGAAACAAATTAATCCTTTTCACAATAATTGCAGCCAACGCTTAGCGAAACGAGATTTTACTTTTAAATGATCCATATGGTGGTGTATCGTTAGGCATCACCGCATTACCTAAATATGCCTTCCACTAAACGGTAGTGTCCAGCACTATCTTGTTCCGGTCAGATGGTAATGTACGGCCCTGTAATTTCCGGCACAGAGGCATAACACGGTAGGCCTTAGGAATGGTAACGCATCTGCATTTTGAATTTTGACCTTAGTCTTAGTGTAAGTGTCTATAGGCTGCAATCATCACCTCATCATGCAATGCCACTTTCATAACATATATTAAAAAAGTACTCATCACAACCGCTCCCAGAATAAACCCGCGTTACTATGCCCTCTACCGAATGTTTCATTGTCATACTCGTATCTGCGGAAACTTAATATCCAGTAGATCGAGGACCCATTGTGGGAGCCTCATCATAGTAATATTACGGTTTAGGTGCAGACCGCACAGATTAAATGCATTCAGATGCGACCAGCCTAATCGGAGCTCTCATTAGACTGAGATTATATCGAATGTAGGACTGGGATATTGAAACGTGATTATTGTTTTGTTCTTCGTCAATCAAATTCAACGTTAATCGGATTAAGTATAACATAATAACAAGCATATGTATGGCATTGAATGGATTCGCGTTCGTGTTTTAGGACAATGGACGTATACGGTTACATGCGACTACATCTTGTGAGTTGTTTGACAATGAGTGATCGTGGTGCTAATGGGGCAATAAAAAAGATCCGGACGAATTGAGAACCTCCTCCTTTTTTCGAAGTCGGTTAAAAAATGAGATTCTCTTACAGTCGCCGCGATTGTAAGAGAATCTCATTTTTATTGTCCAAAGAAAGAACAAAGGTATTTGTATATATCAAGATATTATACAGGTATATATAGAGAGTCATACCGAGGTATAACGTTGTTCAGGTAAAATAATCTGAATGAAATACATCAACTCATGCGATATTTTTCTCTTGAAACCTTTTTTTTAAACTACCTACTTACAAACAACTTAAAAAGTAGGAGACCAGAAAACTAGATAGTCCTGAGCACGGCCATTTAGCGGCAAGTATATTAGGTAATGCAATGATGCCTACGACCGCTAACTCCATCACTGGAGCTCCACCTTACCACCAGTAAAAATGATGTATCTGGGCTGTAGTAGTAACTTACCATTAATGATAACAGCCAGAGCCTTTGATTATAATAGTAGCATTTCCCGATTAGCTTACGTCACACATAAAAGAGCGGATGTCTACAAAACATGATACCCGCCAGCAATTATTGTACCAATCAAATTTAATTATTCCTCAAAAAGGGCTTGATTTGATGGAAAATATAAACATTTGGAACATAATAAGTAACAATACTGTTGCTAACTAACCATTTAAAATCGTTTTAATTTATTTTAGCCGTGTATGCAACATGAACAATGTTTTCTTAGCACCGGAGATGAGTTTTTCAGTTTTTTGCCGTCTACCGTGTCTCTGCAAAATGCATTCACCTGGCTAGCTACAGCAGATTGAAAGGTGTTTTTGTGCTGGATTAAAAATTGTAATATTTTGCATGAAACTCTTGCACTTTATTGGGGAAATACTTCCATTTAGAATTTTTACACATTTGAGGAGGATTTTTGTAATACAAAGATCGGCATTCTTCTCCTCTTCTTGATTGGCCCATGTGCTTCGGAATCAAAAATGGATACATACAATCTTTAAAAATTCATTCATTCATTTTCAGTTTACGCGGCAGTCCTACAGCCGTAAAGCTTGAGTCTTTGCTCGAGAGAACTGTAATTTCCTTATTAAGTATAACTTGTTTACCTAAATGACCTTGTGTTTGAGCTGGCCGGTTCACGTAAGATAAAGAATGAACCTTTACCTAAACACAAAATCTACTTCTCCTGAGCTGATCGCAAACAGATCATATTCTGTGTAAATTAATTTACCCCAAGTGGTTAAAAATACCAACAAACCCGTTTATGAGACCCATAGTAAGTGACTACCTTCCATATTATTATGTCATAAGAGACCCATAGTTAGCTACAACGTTCTGTTTGTTATGCACTGCATAGTACTCATCAAATTAATGTCAAATTACTACAGTATACGGCCTCACGTAAGCGACTCTACAGCGTGCTGCTGAAAATGGTATGAAAAACCTCAAACACCACCATATGGACCGACCTTTGTTCAAAATCTCATACATTTAACCACGTATAGAACACAAATTGGCGTACTTATGTTCCTAAGGTGGTGCTAAATGAAATTATTGATTTTGACGATCCGGTTAGTCCAGCACTGTTTAATGACCGCTTGATTCTTGAATTAAACCACTTTTTAAAAAGGGAGATGCGACAGATCTCAATAATTATCGCCCCGTTACATTAATTCCAGTATTACCAAAAGTATTTGAAAAGGTCATGTATAAAAGACTTCAGGACTTTTTTATGGGTCACAATTTATTAAAAAACGAACAATTCGGCTTTTGTAAGAATAGTTCCACTTCGTTAGCATGTTTTGACTTAATTAAAACAGTAACAGAAGCAATCAATGACAATAAAGCGATTGCTGCAGTATTTTTAGATATGAGCAAAGCTTTTGATTTTGTGGACCACAAGCTACTATTATATAAGCTCGATAAATATGGTATCAGAGGTATTGCAAACGAATGGATTAAAAGCTATCTGTCAGATTGAACCCAATGTGTGAAAATAGCTAAAATAGTGAATGGAACTAAAATGTATAGTCAATCAGATTTCAGGACAAATAACTACGGTGTGCCTCAAGGAAGTGTTTTGGGACCATTACTATTCTTAATCAATATTAACGATCTACCGAATGTTACGCACCACAAAACAGTATTATTCGCCGACGACACTACACTTATAGTGAAATGTAATGATATAAATGGATATGAAATAAGTATAAATGAAGCGCTCAGTAATATAATTGCCTGGTTAAAAAACAATAATTTAAAAATCAATATCAATAAAACTAATCTAATTCAATTCCAGACTTACAGAAAAAAACCTATTGACCTTAATATAACTTACGAAAATAATAAAATTAATGAAATTGACTCCACGAAATTCTTAGGATTGATAATTGATAAAAATTGTGACTGGAAATCTCATATTGAGTATGTTTGCGACAAGCTAGATAGGTTTGTATATGTAATAAAAAAATTACGTCAAACTGTCTCAACAGAAGCAGCTCTAACTGCGTACCATGGATATGTTTCCCCGGTGCTAGCCTATGGTCTTTTATTGTGGGGAAATTCAGTTGCAATTAATAAAACTTTTGTTGTCCAAAAAAAATGTGTAAGAGCCATTTGTGGAGCTTGGTGCTTAGACAGTTGTAAGCCCTTATTTGATAAATTTCGTATCTTACCGTTAGCTTGCATGTATATTAGAGAGCTATGTGTCTTTGTAAAGCAGCATCCATGTTATTTTAAACTTAATTCCGAATATACAAGTAGAAATGCTAGGGCCAGAAATCAATTTAAACTGTTTATACCACAATATAGGATTGAATTGCATAAAAGAAATGCTTATGTTAACGCCATAAGAGTCTACAATAAATTACCGACGACGCTTAAAGAAACACAATTACCATTATTTAAAAAGAAACTGACTCAATGGCTACATCAACATTGTTTTTATGACTTAAAGGATTATATGACACATAAAACAATATTATAATTTATTAATGACTCAATAATTTGACTTAATAAATATATATTATTATTATTATCCTAAAGTAATGCTAAATATTTAAATTAAATTATTAAAATCTTCAATAAACTTTATCGCTGTAATAATATCTCAATTAGATGACCACAATTTGCAATAATAACTTTGACATTAATTAATTATAAATATTCGAATTACAATAATAATATTTTGACATACTATTTAGTTAAGTTTATGGATATTTTACACACCATTGTAATGGTAGAATGTGATAGTGCTATAATGTTATTACCTCACCATCTATACCTACATGTACCCACTACATTCTGGTAAATAAATGATTATGATGATTCGAGATGCGGGTTCGATCCCCGCACCAGAACAAATATGTGTATGACTTGCAGATATTTATTTTGTTTCGGATCTCCGTCTTTGTGCATTTGTTATGTGTGTACAGAACTACTCACCAACAGCTCGCCCCTAGCTGCTCGGCCCCCCTTTATTGTTATTATTGAAATGACTGAACTGAAAACTAATAAGCCCTTGCATACGCAAGGTTTTCTTAGAGCCGGAGATAGGATTTCATTCATCCGCTTTCCCATACCTACTAAATTGAAAAGTGTGTTCGTGCCAGATTGAAATTGAAATATTTTCCACCAAATTCTTGGCCGTTTTTGCAAAAATAGTGTTTTTATTATTCTGTTAGCGAATTTTGACGCTACAAAATTGATTCTGACGAAATATTGACCACGTTAATTGGGTTGGAGATTGATAAAAAAATCTTACCTATAGATATCTAAAAGATATTTAATTTTAGGGTTTGAAGTATCCTCATATATAGTTTTTACTTTCTACCTCATCATGAGATTGAGTGGAGTTCGGGGCGTAGACATATATATATATATATATATATTAATGAAATAAAGGTGGCGAACACGCATGCTGTTACACATTGATGTTAAGTGATGACTACAGCCTATAGACACCCATATAAAGACCAGAGTACAAAATGCAGATGCCACCCCTAAGACTTCAGTTGTTATATGTGATAGTTATTACGGGGCCGTACATTACCATCTAAAGGGAACACGAAAGGTCTGAACAATATCATTTGGCGGTTAATAGATTAGGTAATGCGGTGGTGCCTACGCCCGCGAGCTACACTGTAAAATATGACGGCTTACCTACCGTGTAATGCCATGTAAAGCGATAAATGATGGAGCCATGAAGAATTGTAATTTGTAAAATGATTATATTCAGCAAGAATCAGTCAGTCGCACCCACATATAAGACTGGATGGATGCGTAATGGACGCCTAAAAATAAGGTCCATGAAAGTTAGAATCTTAGTGAGGCAATCTAACTTCTTAATCCTACTTTGTTAAACCACCTTTACAATAAAAAACAAAAAAAAATACCAGCCAGAAACTGCCCTAACATAAGTTATTCAACATTTTGTTAAAAGCGAAAAGTTTGCAAAAAATTATCGGCACAAACAGTTTTCCGACACAATAAACAGTAAAACTTATTCTCGCACAATCCGTGCTGTACGAAAAACTTCGCTAATATCGTCTGCCCGCGAAATTACGATTGGAAAAGCCCACAAATTGTAGCAAAAAGGGCGAAAAGAACGCAACTCGTTACAATAACAAGACTGTTAAGTCGCTACGGTGCAAACAATAAAACTGGTGGGACAGTTTAGCACTTATATTGTGGCTAGAAAACGCGCGGAGTTAAGCAATTTGGCGAAATTGTGGACTGTGAAGCATTTAATCATTTGGTCTTCGATATTGGAAACAAAAGTTTTCGAATCTTGCGCGACATATCATTTTAAGCCTTTATTACAACGTCGAAACAACTGAAAGGAAAATGAATTTTAGCGAATAATATTTACTATATGGTCTATCAGGGAATTGAGAGCTTGCCCTTATTTGAATCTTATGGGGTGGTTAATAATTGCTATAGCTTATCAATTTTAGACAAGCGAAGAATTCTCTGACGTATTTAAAACTATAAAAATCGAAAAATCTGTTTTCTTTATATCAAGGTAAGAATTATTTTATATATTATTTCGCAATAACACATGCTTGTGAAATATATATATCTTTTTTTTAAAGAAAAATGGAAAGAAAAATTTGACTTCCGGCGAGACTCGAACTCGCGGCCACTGGGATATAATAATATAAAAAAATATATATTTCACAAGCATGTGTTAATGCGAAATAATATATAAAACAATTATTAAGGGTAAAAGCGACTTCTTTACGATATTTAATAAACTGCAAAGTTTATTGTATCGGTTGCCTAACTAGCATAGTGTGGCAATAGATGGCGCTACTGCCACCTCAAGGTAAGAATTTTTGCAACACAACAAACCAACCACCTACCTAGAACAAGTGCTGTAGGTAGGTGGTTTGTAGTGGTAAGACGTGTACATCATATTTCTCTAAGGTGTACATATGGCGCGCCCGTCACGCGCTTAGGTATTCTTGCTTACACACACACATATTTACACGTGTATACGTGTGATGGAATTCTATTCCAAAGAGTTAAAAATATTTTAAATGAACCTTTTTTTCGTTTTTCTGTACAAACCTACCAATAAACCATTATCCTTTCTGATTCTGATAAACACAAAATCGGACCATAATGTCAACAATAGTCAATCATGTGTGTTTACAGCTATAAGAGTATTTCTGTTACTTTATAGCCTCGGGGAGATTGCGTAGGTAATGAAAAAAGTAAAACTGTTGGACAAAGGGTATGAAACGGCTAGTTTTGTTCCCGTTTCACACTTATGCGTCCTGCGTTATACGAGGTATACAGAAAGAATGTTTCTCGAACAAGTTAGTATAGAAAATAATGTTTTAAAACTATATGATTGGATGATTATGTTTTTTTTTTATGTTGTGGCGAGTGTTTTGAAAGCTATAAGTAAATCATGTCAATTTATTTTATTTTTAAAGAAAAATGGAAAGAAAAATTTGACTTCAGGCGAGACTCGAACTCGCGACCTACTGGGAATCTAGTCCAGCCGCTCTTCCAATTGAGCTACAGAAGTCCTGCCCGATTTGTCAAATCTTTCCTTCACATCTATTGCATTGCTTTATGGTAGCAGCAGTTCTTTAAAAATAAAATATATTTCACAAGCATGTGTTAATGCGAAATAATATAAAAAACAATCATGTCAATTTATGTAATACCAAAAGTAGGTATATATATAGGTAGGTATATATAGGATATAAGGTCTTTTAGGTTACACTGGTCTCTGCGACGTTTCCGGCAAATATGATTGTCATAGTAATTAATTTACGAAAAGTACTTTTACTCGTGGTAGAGCTCCAGGGACGGAGCTCGCGGATGTAGGCACCGCCGCATTACCTAACATACTTGCCGCTAAATGGTAGTGTTCAGCACTATCGCATTCCGGTCATTTGGTTATGTACGGCCCTGTAATTTCCGGCACAGAGGCATAACACCTTAAGATTATGCAGATGCGTTACCACTCCTGAGGCCTAAGGTGTTATGCCTCTGTGCCGGAAATTACAGGGCCGTACATTACTATCTGACCGGAACACGGTAGTGCTGAACACTACCATTTAGCGGCAAGTATATAAGGTAATGCGGTGGTGCCTACGCCCGCGAGCTCCGACACTGGAGCTCTACCACCAGTAAAAAGTGTGTGAACATTCTCCCCGTATGTATCGCACATAGTTTTTAGCCCCAAAACGTAGGAGCCGATCTCACGGAATGGCAAGCTTAAGTTATAGTCGAGACAAAGTAATGTTCCCCTTTCCGAACCACTGAATGTTTTATTTTGTTATTTAGACGTTAAACGCCCCTGTTTATTTCTTCACACGAAACGCAGGATTTTCGCCCATTCTCTTTGAACATCGATCTTTTATTTTACTTTAACCTGATTATTCGGGGATTGCTTTCTGATACTCCAGTTTTTAAGGCTTCGTCTATATGTTTTTTTGTAAGGATGGAGGCAAATATAGTTGCAGATCACATTGATGTATGATCACATTGATGATGATCATATTGATATTAAGTGATGACTGCAGCGACGCACACAAAGACTAAGTCTTGCCAAAATTCAGATGCGTTACCACTTCTGAGGCTTAAGGTGTTATGCCTCTGTGCCGGAAATTACAGGGCCGTATGACCGGAATACGATAGTGCTGAACACTACCATTTAGCGGCAAGTATGTTAGGGAATGCGGTGACGCCTAAGCCCGCGAGCTCCATCCCTGGAGTTCTACCACGAGTTAAAGTACTTGGCCTATAGACCACACAAAGACCAGCCACATAAAGACTTGCCACCCCTGAGATCTTAGTTATGTCTCTGTGATAGTTATTACGGGGCCATACATTACCACCTAACCGTAACACGATAGTGCTTAACATTGTGGGCAGACAGTATAGGTAATGCACTGGTATTTACGCCTTCGAGCTCCTACATTTGGAACTCTACCACCAGTAAAATCTTTATCTTTGATACTTTATTTTAGTGTCAGTCAGACCAATGATACTTGTTGAAAAAAGGTTTTTTTTTTTTAATGTAATGGGCGTGGCAAACAAGCATGCAGTTCACATTGATGTTAAATGATGACTGCAGCCTATAGACATCCACATGAAGACCAAGGTCAAAATGCAGATGCGTTACCACTCCTGAGGCCTAAGGTGTTATGCCTCTGTGCCGGAAATTACAGGGCCGTACATTACCACCTGACCGGAACACGATAGTGCTGAACACTACCATTTAGCGGCAAATATATTAGGTAATGCGGTGGTGCCTACGACCGCGAGCTCCATCACCGGAGCTCTACCACCAGTAAAATATTCCGATGGTTTGGAAATTAAGAAAAATGTTGAATGCGATAATGATAAATAGATATACAATGCGAATGTGAATGGTTACGGAGGCAAAAGAAGACTAAAACTGACCTACCTTGACCGGATATCCCGGTCTTGACACACCTCTGTGAATCTGACCCTAAATCTCTTGACTCTCACCCTTAGGATTTGCGTGCTTGTATGAAGGGAATGATAAATATAGAAAAAACACGGGAGGTGTATCAGGACCAGGATATCTGGCGCTCCACACTCTTTGCTTACCCCATAAGGGACATCGCATGGAGATAAATAGTTTACGTACACGATACTTGTTATCATTCTTACGAAAACGAAAGCCGCACATCAAGTACTATGGAGAAAGGACAACTAAATACTTGGACCCAAAAATATTTAATAAACTGGATGTGGTAAGACAAGAACAATAATATAGTCACACAAGGATAAAGTTAGAACTAAAAAATGTATTATTGACTTCAGTTTAAGTATACTTTTTTAAAATGTATCTTTAATTTTTTTTTTATTATATATCTAATGCATAGATTTATTATCTACTTTTAATGCAATTTAGTGTAGGGTTGATCTTGACAGCCGGTTCCAATGTTCCTACCAAAATTGAAGAATTGTAACCGACTGTCCAGATCAAGTCTTATTAACAGCTATGGTAGGTACATATAGTATAGAACTGAGTTTGTACCTTGCCAACAAACTGCTTCGTCAGTTTGGCGAGATTTTAGTTTATAGGTTAACTGGATTATGTATCTGTGGAAAAATTTCAAAAAAAGTCTTCGATAAGCTACTTACGCTGCACAGATTTCCATCCTTAATTACCATTGCGAGACAGATGATCACAAAATAAAATAAGATAGTGTATTACGCAACAACGGCACATTATTTCCGCGACTACTCCACAATCCCGCTACACTGAGAGTTCCGGATGGAATGTAAACTTCAATTTACTTTCATACAAATGTCTATAAAGCGAGCTTCCTTTGTGTAGAAATGAATTGTGCTTCTATGTTGTTCAGACTGCGTAGCAGTTAGGTAAATTCAGAATTATTTTTTTTATTAGTTTAGGATGACAAGCACATTACCTATTATGAAACGTCTAAAAGAGAGTCGTGGGGCACAAGGGACCACTCAGAAATCGGACCGCGGTCCGTTGTGCCCTATTGATTTAATTAAAAATTTTTTTAGGCAAAAGCGATCACTTTTAAGTACTTAGGTATATACATAAATGCTTGATGAAACAAAATAAATTAAAGCGCATAATACTTTATATCATATGCGTCATGTCAATTTGCGAAAAAATTAGGTTCGATTCCTGCCTCAAGTCGAATTTTCAATTCGACTTCTTATTAGCAGAGAGCAATGGAGAGAGCTATGCTCGGCGTTTCCCCACGATATTAATCACAAATGAAAAGATCTACATCAGAACCAAAGTAGCCGACATAGTCTACCGAATAAGGAAACTCAAGTGACAGTAGGCAGGGCACATAGCTCAAAAACTGACGGCCATTGAGGCAAAAACATAGAGTAACACGAGCCACCGGCCGCGGCGGACCGGAGTGGAGTAGCCATATGCAAGCTTTCCCCTCTGTTAAAGTACAAGTCCTGATGCCTGTCGCCTAGATGTTTCAATATGTGCTTGAAATTGTTTAGGTTTTTTTTAAAAGTTAAGGTGTGAGTTTCGTAGTAATAGACGATTTTTGTAGTATGTGTGTGTCACACGCATATCCCCTCGAAAAAATGACTGTTTTGCATTGAGAATAAACGCTATGGCTACTTACTCTCTTCCGGTCCGCTACGGCGGCCGATGGCCCAATTGGCTTAATCTGGCAAAAGAGTTGTCTAGTGTCGGCGCGTAGCAGAATACAAAGCGCAGGCCCCTCATGAGTTGGATCGACGACCTGGGTCATTGCTGGACGAGATCGGCCAAGGATCGTTCGCTCCGTCAGTCCTTCTGGGAGGCTCCTGTCCAGCAGCAAGGGACATCTTTCGACTGATAATATGAAAACGAACCTCACTAGTCCAGTGACTATCAAAACAGAAAATCTGTAACTATGCGTTTATAGTGTACAACACTAACAACCGGTAACTTAAAACAAATATTTGCTGTGAATGTGTACCGAGCGGCAACAAACAATGAAATATTTCCTTCGAACAAAGCTATGTATCGTTTCCATATTGAAAACAAACTTCATGTGGGATTTTTTCACGTGGAAATAGTGTTGACGTAACAATATTGGGTAAAGGGATGTCACCGGTATGTTTGGATGTAGGTTCTCTTGTTTTCCGAACTCGTGGTTGTGTGACATTTTTTTTATACAAATATTAGGTTGCGGAAAAAGTTTCTTCATTTTTTATGATAATTCATAACATATTTTAATATAGTTTATTTAAATTTAACTAAAGTATGTATGTACCATTTTGTTCGATAACCTTTTGCCATCTTGTAGGTAGAGACATGATCCCATTGCTATAAAAAATTTGGGACTTCTCATCAAAATACCGCGAAAAGTGGATTTGGCAGTCCTCTCGTGATGTTAACCTAACATTGCATAAAGAATTCTGAAGAGACCGAAACAGGTGAAAATCTGAAGGTGCAAGGTCAGGACTATACGGCGGATGCATTAACACCTCCCAGCCAAACTCTTTTAATTTTTGCTGAGTGGCTATAGATGTGTGAGGTCTAGCGTTATCATGATGAAACACCACAACCCTTCTGTCGATCAATTCCGGCCGCTTTCTCTCAACTTCTTGCTTTAATCTTATCAGTTGTTCGCAGTAGAGTTCAGAATCAATAGTCCTGCCTGGTGGTAATAGCTCATAATGAATAATGTCCTTCCAATCCCACCACACACACAACATCACCTTATTGCGAGTTAACCCGGGTTTCGCCACAGTCTGTGAAGCCTGACCGGCCTTTGACCACGACCTTTTTCGCACGTTCTTGACGTACGTGATCCACTTTTAATCACCAGTTATCAGCTTCTTCAAAAATGATTCGGTTTCATAACGTCGTAATAAAGAATCACAAATGAGTACACGGTTCATTAGGTTTCTTTCAGTGAGCTCGTGAGGTACCCAAATATCGAGCTTTTTTTTTGTACCCAGCTTTTTTCAAATGCGCCAAAACTGTTTTGTGATCAATTCTCAGTTCTTCAGCTTCGTCGTAATTACTGATATGTCGATCTTGCTCCAGTTTTTCAAAAATGGCATCCATTTTATCCGTAATAGGGCGACCAGAGCGAGGTGCATCTTTGACATCAAAATTTTCCGATTGAAAACGCTTAAACCAAATTTGTGCTACTCTCACAGACACTGCACTAGGTCCATAAACATCGCAAATTTTTTTCGCGGCTTTCATTGCATTTTTACCTTTTTTGTAGTAAAATTTTAAAATGTATCGAATTTCTTCATTAGATTCACTCATCTTGACAGTACGAAAAACAAATGAAAATCACATATTTGCCTAATTTGAATTTGAATTATGTTCTTTAAAATTTTAACTTTCAATGATACCAAAACCAGCCAGATACAAATACTACAGCCAAAGAGATTTTATTACAAGTTCATACATACTATAACGCGAAAAGACTTTTTCCCCAACCTATTAAATAAAATTGGAGTGTCTGTTTGTTATATTAAAATAACCGCTTTTTACTAAATGCATATGTATACGCGGTACATATACCAAATGTCTGTCTGTCTGTCTGTTTGGCGGGGATAATCTTTGGGAATGGCTGGACCGATTTTGACGGGACTTCCACTGGCAGATAGCTTATGTAATAAGGAGTAACTTAGGCTATTTTTAGATCCGGGTAGATACTGAACAATCATATTTTTTCTCACGTGGACGTAGTCGCGGGCACAGCTCGTATTATTATAAAATATGTCAAACACACCCAAATAATGACAACTGTCATCGATGACTTGATACATCAACTTGAGAGTCAACTTGATTGGCGCCGCCTGCATCGGTTGTCCTTGAGTAATAATCGAGTAAAATCAAGATTCCAGTTGTATAGATTGTAAAAGTGTAAATAAAAACGTCTCATATCATTTCATTGCATTGGCAGAAAAGAATAATAATAAATGGTGAATATACTTATCCTAATAGCCTTTCGGATGAGTTTCTTGCCCTTTTACTCATGACCGGTGTAGTAATCGAATTGGATGGATCTTTGACAATATCTATAGTTCTCTTATTTATGTCCTTCTGCCGAACCGCGTGTTTTATTTTTTACCCAATCGAGTAATAATGTATGTATGTGTATCTTCACGCCCGATCCCTAACAGGGTAGACAGAGAGCGTAGAACGCCAGATACGCTCTCGTGCCTCATCTACCTTCATCTTTCTTTTCATACATGCACGCCGATTCCTAAGACTTTTGAAAGCACCATCAGACAGAACTTGACCTATATGGTGATGGTAGGTCATGGCACTCTCCGAACCCTTCTCTGGTATTTGGCGCATGGACTTTACCAAATTCTCGGAGTCCTACATAACCCACCCCTCTCCAAGGCTGGTAGAATAACCATAACGCATTTTACCCCGGTAAAAAAAAGGGTAGAGTAGCGTGGTTAGGATAGGGTATGGTAGCATAGTACGGCATAACGTGATATAATAGTAAGGTGGCGCAGAGTTCGGGTCAGTTAGTGATAAAAACGTGATTAAAAATCGTCTTAATAGGTACAAAAAATGTTAAAAAACCAAAAAAATATACGTAGTCGATAAGCGTTTAATCGTAACAGGAACATAAATAACGGGAATCGAAAATTTGCAGATCGCAGCTTACAATCGGAAATATCCAACGAAAATTAAAACTCTCACATAATATTTTACAATTCTGCGTGAAACATTAATGGCTGGACCTCTGCAATGATAAACGAGTGGCGAATGTAGCCGAAATATGCCGAGTGGCCGTTGCAAATGGTTTCGGATGCGCTTCTGTGATCAATGATATAGAGTGGTTCTGGATGTGACTTTTAACTGTTTCGAATCTCAAAGGGATAAACCTTATAAATCACGGGTGCACCTGTGTATGTGTTTCTCTCTCTCTTTCTCTCACTCTCTATCTCTCTCTCTGTTTTTCCATCTATCACGATTTTCTTTGAAAACAGTAAAGCGAGTTGGAATTTAGTGCACACAACATGTAAATTAGTAGTTCGGACATAATCGGTAATCAGTAAGAAAAATAAATGAATTTGAAACATAAAGGCCACTTTTGGGGCACAATGATACGTGCCTTATTGTGAGGATATCTGAAGAAATATCCAATGACATTAAAAATTCTCGTGTAGTATTTTTTATTTCAATTAATATATTTAAAATTCTGTGTGAAACAATTATGGTTGGACTTCTGCGAAGATAAAAGTGGGAAAATCTTTACTGGTGGTGGCTCGAGGATATAAGCACCATAGCATAGAGCGTACTATTTATTACCCAATGATTGATAACTTTAACACATTCTTAATAGTTGAAATACATAAGAAAAACCTGGACAAATAAATGAAAAATGATCTCGATAAAAATACTATGCATATGAATTTCAAAATGTACATCCAGGGAACTATATAAATTGTAATACAGTGCGCTTAATTTATTGCCACTCATAATAGCTGTATTAAAAGGTAAATTCCGTTTATATTATTCGAAATGTAACAAAATTATAGCATTCAGTTCCCTTTGAAATACGATAATTCGGTAATAACTGGACAGGCATTATAATTTCAGAGTACATAGTTGAATATTTAATTACTGATATCGCATGCAGTTTATAATGGCAACCCATTATACGTCCCACTGCTGGGCACGAGTCTCTCCCCTTTTTTGGGGGGAGACCTGGAGCTTATTCCACCACGCTGCTCCAACGCGGATTGGTGGAGGTGGGTGGGTTAGTGGCCAACCCGCTGTCGGATGTTTTCAAACCGCCCATAAGGCCTCCGACAAGGTTTAACGACTGCTATGTATCGATAGCAACCGGGACCGACGGCTTAACGTGCCCTCCGAAGCACGGAAACGCGCATTTAATTTGCCACTAGCGGTCACCCATCACACTACCCGACCGCGCCCGTGCTTAACCGAGGAGATCGCTTACGATCTACACCAGCCGCTGGGCCATGCGCGCTGCAGTTTATGCACTTTAAAACTAATGCGTCATTATTAGTTCCTGCTACGTCATTAATGGTTCGACCTAAGAGTCAAGGAAGTACAACGATTTGTTTTTAAAGTGCCATCTTAACCCTTTCCCTGTCCTGAGAAATACTCAACAGGGTGCAAGCTATCCCCCATATCTTTAATTTTGACGTGCTCGATTAACTGTAAGTCACCGCTTGGGTGATAAAGGTGTTTTAATGCAAGGAAGGCGAAAAATAAGCATGCAGCTGACATTGATGTTAAGTGATGACTGCAGCCTATCAACATATATACTAAAACCAGAGGTCAAAATGCAGATGCGTTAACAAGTCAGACCCTGAGACCTAAGTTTATGTATAGTATGACTCTGTAACAACAATTACGAGGCCATACATTACTATCTAACCTATCTAGCATCTTGCCTAACTAGCATAGTTGGTAATAGATGGCGCTGCTGCTACCATAAAGCAATGCAATAGATGTGAAGGAAAGATTTGACAAATCGGGCAGGGCTTCAGTAGCTCAATTGGAAGAGCGGCTGGACTAGATTCCCAGTAGGCCGCGAGTTCGAGTCTCGCCTGAAGTCAAATTTTTCTTTCCATTTTTCTTTAAAAATAAAATATATTTCACAAGCATATGTTAATGCGAAATAATATAAAACAATTACCATTTAACTAACCGGAACACGGTAGTGCTGAACAATTCCATTTGGAGGCAGATAGATTAGGTAATGCGATGGTGCCTACGCCCTTGTGATCTTACACTGGAACTCTACGACCAGTAGAAAGTAATGTCTCTGTAAAAGTTATTACGGGGCTATACAATAAATCGATTGTACTACCATGGCAAAATAATGTTGCTGCAGGAAAAAACCCATAAAATTACACCGCGGCTACCATATATGTGCCTGAACTTTTTACCTGTTTTCTGTAACGCTACCAGTATTTAATTCTACTTCCGAACTATTCTTACAAAACTACACAAAATCGTTTAAAATTTATCTCGATATTCTACACTCAAAAACTACACACCATATCAACAATCTCCGAGTTGAGCAGCTCTCAATACAAATACAACTATATAAAACTACGGAGATGCAGGGGTGTATTCTTAAAGCGAAAATGTAGCATTTCGAGTCGGCAAAGGCGGCAAAGCAGAGGAAATAGTATGTAAACGCAGCGCTCACATCTACGTGCTTCGTTTGTCGAGAGATAGTTACTGGAACGCAAAGCCAGCAAAGTCAGTCGCAGTTGATACTTTAAAGAGCGTGTATTGATTTTAAATTTGAAATGCGGCCTTTGTAGAATGTTGTATGCTAATGTTCTTAATTGGGTGTTATAGACATAGAAGTGCGCTATTTTGGATGGAGTTCCTATGTCTATGTTCCTATATTTCAAATTTCGTTTGCGGTAAAAAAGATACGATCCTTAACTGACGTTGAGACGGCTCGATTGGTTTATTTTAGCTATTTTCACAGTTTTATGTCCTATGGAATTTTGCTATGGGGACATGCCGCCGATGTCAACACCATTTTTGTTTTACAGAAAAGAGCTGTGCGTGCTATCTACGGGCTAAGTCCGCGAGTGTCTCTCAGAGATAAATTTAAGGAAATAAAAATATTGACTGTAGCTTCGCAATACATTTACGAAAATGTACAGTACATTTTCGTAAATGTATTGCGAAGCTACAGTCAATATTTTCATTTCATTCAGTCAATATGTACGTAAAAATATTAGCGAATTTCCTAGTAGAGCTAATGATTATATAAATACTAGGAACAAACACAAGTTGTCTGTGCATACAACACGACTGCATAGGGTGAGTAATTCTTTTAGAGGTCAATGTATACGCTTCTTTAACAAAATACCTGAAGATGTTCAAAGTCTTTCAATTAATAAATTTAAGAAAATTATCAAAAAACGCTTATATATGTGCAACTATTATAAAACATGTGATTATCTTAATGACACTACACCATGGAATTGAAGCGATCGCTCCCAAGCTATTTCGAAAACCTGTACTTCGGATTTACAGACTGTATTAGATTTAAGTTTAAATTCAAAAGAGCTGTACTGAGTTTCTTCAGTGGCAGAGTTCTTCTCAGTATTGACTGCCCTTGGAATTCTGCCAAGTGAATAACCTTTATTATGACGACCAAATTCATTCTTTCTCAGTTCTTTTGAAATGGGGAAATGAAGGAATTTGTAAATAATTGATGCTTTCCATAGTAAACAAAATAGTTCAGTGTCTATTTAATTTATTATGTGTTTTTTATTATTATTAGTGGTTATTGACTCTAGGTTAGTTTAAAAAAAAATGACGATGTTAAAGTGCTCTCCAGGAGCCTAATTATATGAAATAAATGAATAAAACAAAATATGTTTCGGCGCAGTTTTCTTTTAAAGTCATAATTTGAGAAAACAAGCACACAGTTTACATTGATGGTAAGATTTTTTTTATGTTATGGAAGTGGCAAACAAGCATTCAGTTCATATTGCTGTTAAGTGATGACTGCAGCCTATAGACACCCACACAAAGACCAAGGTCAAAATGCAGATGCGTTACCACTCCTGAGGCCTAAGGTGTTATGCCTCTGTGCCGGAAATTACAGGGCCGTACATTACCACCTGACCGGAACACGATAGTGCTGAAAACTACCATTTAGCGGCAGATAGATTAGGTAACGCGGTGGTACCTACGCCCGTGAGCCCCGTCACCAGAGCTTTACCATTAGTAGAAAGTGTCTCTTCGTGGTGATCAAAAACACCGGTTGGTCTACGAGCAAGAAATCAATCGCTGATTCGAACTCGGTTAGATAGAATAGATATATTTAGATAATTTATTGATAACGAATTACATTACAGATAGCGTTCGGGAAGCTACGACATAATTTAAAGATTATTTAGGTGAACCGACGTACCTGATGATGATGATGATCAACACGAAGAGAATTGTCAGAATAGGTGATTGGTTCCATTAGTTGCCAAATTTTCACAGTGGGTTTGGGAGTTAATCTAAACGAAGCACGGCATCTAAAAAGTGGCGAACTTATAATGGCCGCTCCCACCATTTTATTCCTTTCGCGGAACCACGCCAAATGAGTTCTGGTGTATTTTGTTCTGTTTTTATGTGTCTTATTGCACGTGCCCGGGATTCAATCGATGATGGCACAAAGGAATTGTTTACTTGTATGTTCTAAAGAGTCTTGGCTTACAGACTTGTAATACTAACTTTGTGTTACAATCACATAGATGGATATAATGGATAATTTTATTGGTGATGCAGATATTGTGAAGTTGTCATATCATATTTTAAGCATTGTGATGTTGCTGAGAGATGTTTAAAATAAAGATAAATTTCAGGAAGGATTTGAACCTGTGACCTTGGGAACACTTGTCCAGCCGCTTTACCACGAAACTACCGAAATCCCATAACCGAAGATCGACCATTTCCTTCCCTTTCATTTGAAACCGCTTTTTACAAGGGCAGCCTAATGCTTTTCTATGTCATGAAATGGCAAACAAGCATACAGCTAACATTGATGGTAAGTAATGCTGTGGTCTTTTAATATCAACAGGAAAGAGATTTAGATGTAGATGCGTTGCCACTCCTGAGGCTTAAGGTATTATGCCTCTATGACCGAAATTACAAGCCCACCTGGCCGGAACACGTTAGCGCTAAAAGCTATCGTTTACCGGAAACTAGATTAGGTAATGCGGTGGCGCCTACGCCCGCGAGCTCTGTCACTGGAGCTCTGCCACCAGTACAATCAAGTAAGTCATAAAGAGCTGTTAAATTATTTTTAAGCCTCTAATTAATTTTCATTACAGATTTGTCCTTTTATTCTCAATCATTGTTGTTATTCTTCGTAAACTTAATAGCTCTTTAAATGTATTTATTATAATTGTAGTTACACATGCGAGTGAATAACAAAGATGTTGAGAAAAATTAAGTCTGGCATCAGAAAATAGTAAAAAAAGAGCTAAGAAATCGCATTTTTCTAGAACCCTGACACGTCGCTTCACATCTAAGCTATGAAATATGAACTTGATTCAAATTCAACGTAAGTTCATGTTCACTTAAATTACATGACATGTTTTTCAGACACAACATAAAATAAGAAATATAAAAGAATTGCATGAGCCATGACACATCATCCAGAATTACGGTGTTTTCATAAATCAGACTAGCAAGGTGGTACACACTTGTAGGACAGCTTTTAATAGTTTCTTCCATTTTCTTGTACGGTAAGGCGTCGGGCAGTGGCTCACCGTCCACTAGTGAAGGGAAAATTTTCCGCTAGGCTAGTGTAGTCAGTCAACCGAACAGTGGCGCTCAAACCGTTCCAATAATTCCAATTAAGTATTTCCATATTATAATTATTATTTTGCTGTGAAAAAGATTAGACTATTAACAGACGTCAAGACGGCTCGCCTTGTTTATTTTAGTTATTTTCACAGTATAATGTCTTATGGCATTTTGCTATGGGGAAATTCCGCCGACGTCAATACTATTTTTGTACTGCAAAAGAGAGCTGTCCGGGCGATCTACGGGCTGAGTCCGAGGGTATCTCTTAGAGATAAATTTAAAGAAATAAATATTCTGACTGTAGCTTTGCAATACATTTATGAAAATGTATTATATGTCCGTAAAAACATTAATGAGTTTCCTACAATAGGTAACAATCACAGTATAAATACTAGGAACAAATACAAATTGTCCATGCATGCAACGCGACTGAATAGGGTCAGTAATTCTTTTAGAGGTGAATGTATACGGTTCTTTAATCAAATCCCCAAAAACGTTCAAAGTCTATCGATCAATAAATTTAAGAAAGTAATGAAAGAACGTTTATATAAATGTAATTATTATAAGACCTGTGATTATCTTAATGATAATACGTCTTGGGATTATTGCGATCGCTGCCAGGCTATTTCGTGATACTGTGATTTCGTGTATTCAGTAATTAGTATCTACTATTATTAAGGGTTGAATAATGTGAATACCCTGGCTGAAAATGAATTCCGTCTTTTATTTTACCGTATGCATATCCGGAACAGTCATGCACGCTTAAATGTTGCCTTTGGCGGCGTCGTGTGGCGGGTTGCTCACTTCCCTCTAAAATGGTCGAGGAGGGCAATGGCTGTCACATGCGTCATACCCGTGAACGGGTGCTGTTGGTGGGGACTGGTCTGTTCTGGTTTGCAGGGGCTACATCACATTTAGTGGGTAGCGGAGTTCTTCTCAGTAGTGACTGCACTTGGAACTCTGCTAAGTGAATAACATTGATCTTGACGAATAAGTTATTCTTTTTCTTCATTTATTATAATTGAAGGAATTGAAAAATTTTATGATTATTATGTTTTAACCAAGTAGTTTAAATTATAATTTTAATTTACTATTAATATATGATTTTGCTTTTACTATATGTAATGGTACTGTGGCACTCTAGGTAGTTTATGATTTATTGACGTTTTGAAAGTATCTGTAAAGATCTATTCGAAATAAAAATATTTTCTATTCTATTCTATTAAACAGGCGGTACCCGGAGCTTGTTGATATGCAGCACCTGGCGTAGATGCTGCAGCTCCCCTTTGATGTGAGTCTCAAATACCGCGTGCTCTCTGAAATAAAGACAGAAACGGCAGATAACTGGGCCGATTGCACCATCAACCGGCAATCAATCATAGTTTACGCGAGATAAATCGGAAATCTAGTTTTATTTCAATGAGTGTAGCTCGCGAAACCCCAAGGACATACCACGATGCAAATAGGCATCGTAAAATCAAAATCTCGTTAATATTTGTTAAATCATCATATCAGCCGAAAGCTGTTTACAGCTGGACCAAAGCCTACCCATAAGCGGGATATGCAATAATCGCCACGCTTGGCATGCGGACTGGCAATCCCAGTTGCGGTAGTTTAATCGCAAGACACTGCTGCCTATCTTGCGCTATTGCACTTAATACCGCCGCCACATTGATATGGCACTAGCGGAAGAATTCTTTTCCAGTATAAGAAAACTCTTTCGTTAATGGGCGGTGGAGTTGTCACGTCCCGACACCAATATCTTTTTAAATGTATACGTTTAAATGTGAGATATTACAGCAACATAATAATAACATATAGTAACTGGAAAAGTGGAAGGAAAGAGACCCAGAGGCCGCAGTCCCAAAAAGTGGACGAATCAGGTATCGCAGGAGCTGTAGATACTACTTAGTGCTGCAATACACTAAGCGACGGAACGAAACCGATGGAGACAGCTGGTTGACAAAGTCAAAAGGAGCCACGATCCTCAGCAGTGAGGGGTACGAGTAGAGAGAGAGAGATAGCAACTTGAACTTTTATACACATACTCAAAGTTTCTTATATCAAAAATATTAAAGTGTTGCGTGCGCCACGTCGTACATCACCGGGAATCATGGTGTTAATGTTAAGCAAGTCTTCATAAATCAGGCTTGCAAGGGGAGAGGCACACTGGTTTGGTTGTCATTTTTTTACCGAATATAGATATTTTATTAACAAATCATAGGATCTATTGAGAAGTTGTCTTATTGCGAGCGGTTGGCATTTTGCGAAGTAGGCATTCTCTAGATAATAAGTCTTTTGACTGCCTCGTTGGTTCAGTGGTCGCAACCATGATGATGAAACCTGAAGTCCTGGGTTCGAACCCCAGGTGGGAAAAATCTGTTATTGGGTTTTTTCTGTGAGAAAATTCTCAGCAGTTGCACGGAATCTGGTCGTGAGTTGCAAAGCACGTAAAAGCCGTCGGTCCTTCGCCCGATCTCTCTCCGGTCGCATCGGATCACCGTTCCATCGGGCTATGAGAGTGAGGGAATAGAGAGTGCACTATATTATCTGCCGCGCAGTTGGCTGGTCTCCTTTGAGATTACCGCCGTGACCGAAATTCGGTCTGGAGAACATTATTATCTTTTTACTGACGCTTTTTATTTTATCGTCTTTCAAATCACAACTAGGTATGCTAAAAAGTTTTTATAAACAAAAATCAAATTTCAAAGTTTCGTTCCTAGTTCAAATGTCAAACGACTACGAAATTCGAACTGTATACATACTTATTGTTTCACAGCGCACCGTGTCGCTAGAACAAGACAATTTCAAAAATAAAAGACATTGTCTACAATGTAGTCGATACACACTAAAATATACAAAATAGACCATCTGAGAGACCGGCGCAGCCGTGTGTACATAGCTTAACGACATCAGTACTTTTGCAACGATACAAACGGAATGCGAAATTCGCTGTAGGTACGAATAACTTCATTCAATATTCATACATTTGCACTTGGCATCCGCTGTTGTGTTCACGACTTTATTTCATACACAGTAAGGATTATAAAGCCGGGTGTAGAATGTTAAATGCTTAGACGAAGGGAAGGGACTGAACGCGAGGAATCAAGTTTACGTTTGCATCCAATGTTGTTTTGGTGCTGTTTCAATTTTAAACGTGAACGTAAATAGGTGTTTCTGTTATAAGGGTATCAATAATGTATGTAAGGCTGGGTTCGAATGACTTGGGAAGTCCAAATTGTTTACACGATATCAATTTTTGAATACCTCAAGGATGAATGTTTGTTTACTATTCCGTGCATTATAAGGCATGGGCCAGATTCGCGAAACGGTACAGTATTTACTAAGGGCGTTTACACACCATATGCACGGCCTCAGTTGGCTTTCAACACTAACCTCTGGATGATAATGGAAGATTTTTGATCAATAATATAACAGACCTTAACATTTTTTTAGGGTTCCGACCTGCATGTCATAAAACGGAAAGATTCGTCATGTGTTTTTGTATGGCAGTATGTCACAGCCACTTCATTCCGAAACTAATGAGGCCACACATTGAAAGCATTCTGGTAGAGCTCCAGTGACGGAGCTTGCGGGCGTAAGCACCACTGCATTACCTAATATACTTGCCGTTAAATGGTAGTGTTCGGCACTATCGTATTCCGATCAGGTGGTATTGTACGGCCCTGTAATTTCCGGCACAGAGGCATAACACCATAGGCCTCAGGAGTGGTAACGCATCTGCATTTTGACCTTTTTTTCGGTGTTTGCATAGAATTCCGGCGTTTGGAAGCAGTTATCGAAATCATATCAAAGCCAACGGATTCATTGATTTTCACCGCGTATTGTTGTTGTGAAACGTCTCTAATTTTTTATGTAATGGAACCGACAATGTCTCAGAGCCACAACCAAACCTCTGATCATGCCGAAACATAGAACAGCAGCTTTCCGGGGTAGCTTCAAGTTTGCTGCCAGAGATCAAACACGTCAAATTGTCTTGTATTTCAAAAATCGCGTGCACATCCTAGCTTCGTTCCATTAATTGACCGCAACGACCGCGACCAAGTCTTTGCCGTTTTGGTGAAAGCACAAATATTGGTGGATCGGAGTGGACGCAGTGACGTTATTTATTACGTCAAACGACCGCTCGCGACGACCACGGGCCTCAGGTGGAACAATACAAAGGGCGTTACGGTCGTTGTGGTCGATTAATGGAACGCGCCCAATGTCAATTTCAACAATCAGCTGTTGAGTGTCGGCCATCTTTTTTCCATATAGCACTATTATAGTAGGGTTCTGGCCTCTATAACTTTATAGTGGGTTTATAGAGTGCTTTAGCGCTAAAATGCTATTATGAATAACGTTTTTCCTAAAGCATATAGCGAGCTCTTAGATGTGTTATAACTTTTTATGAATAAGACCGTTAGTATTTGAAAGAGATGAACAGAGAACAAATGCAAGGGGTGTAGTAGATGATGCAGTGTTAGAACAGGTGGATGAAATTGTATATCTTGGATGTGCTTTTAGCAAGGATGGTAGGTACACCACTGACATAGAAAGAAGAGTGCTTGCTGGGAATTGCGTGAATGGAGCGTTGGGTAAGCTGCTAGAATAGAAACATCTCACCCAGCGGGCTCGACTAGCCGTACATAATGCTGTATTTACTCCAACGCTTTTATATGGAAGCGAGAGCTGGGTATGCAGGAAAGAGCATGAAAAAAAGTTAAACGCGGTCGAGATGAGATCTTTGCGCAAGATCTGCGGTGTATCACTCACCGATCGCGTTCGTTATGAAGATGTAAGAAAGAGGCTTTGTGTGAATGATAGTATCGGTGTAAAAATCTAAAAAGACATGCTCCGATGGTTCGGGCATATAGAAAGAATGGCGAATGAGCGAATGACTAAACAGATATACAATGCGAATGTGGATGGTTGCAGAGGCCCAGGAAGACCAAGACTGACCTACCATGATCAAATAGGTCGAGTTCAGTCTGATGGTGGGTTCAAAGGTCTTAGGAATCGGCGTGCATATATAAAGAGAATGATGAAGGTAGACGAGGCACGAGAGGTTTGTCAGGACCGGGATATCTGGCGCTCTACACTCTCTGCCTACCCCGTTAGGGATCTGGCGTGAAGATACACACATTCATATTATATTAAGAACACTTAACTCATGACGTTACAATATAAACACTGAAACAAAAACAAACATAGCCACAGCTGAATACCCGAGGGTATGTAATATAATACGATTGTTATTCCATAGATGTTATTTCTATAATACGTTTTTTTTCTTGTAATTTCAATATCCACAATTCTTCGATGATATTGTGGCGCCCATATGTATTATTTATTATTTGGTCAAGTGTACGTCACAAATACGATGTGTATCTGAAAACTGTATTCAATTTATCTACAAGAAGAATTGTCAGATAAAGATATTGAAATATGATGCCAAATAAAATATCTCATTTAAAAAACTAATAATTATTTATATGTATAAAATGGTATTATCCCACCACCTCCCATTCCCATTCGGTATACAAATACAAAAATAATCGCTTTTTACTAAATGCATATATATGTTTACACACACGGTACATATACCAAAACAACATTTTTTACTATTTTTGTGTCTGTATGTCTGTTTGTCCCACTAATTTTGGGAACGGCTCAACCAATTTTGACGGGAGTTTCACTGACTGATAGCTTATTTAATTAGGAGTAACTTAGCCTACTTTTATATTAGCTGCGCCCACGACTTCGCCCGGGTAAATACTAAATAATCATAAATTCTCACGCCAACGAAGTCGCGGGTACAGCTAGTCCTAAAATAATAAACAAATTTCGGACTCTAATGTCTACAGACTGTTTACATAATGTTTTTGTATAATTTTGTACTAGACTAGATACCAAATTTATAGTACGAGCTACACGATCTTATAAAAATATAAAAGGTTTCAGAATAAATCAAGGCTTTTCGTTAATATTTAATAACTCTCCAAAAACATCTTTCTGTTCGGGCTACAATGTTTTAATAAGAGTAGCTATAAAAAACAATATTGTATTTTTCTTGAAAGCAGAAACGATATTATTTATTTTGGATATATATTTTAACTGCTTCAGTAGCGTAGTGGTAGCAGGCCACTACTATTACGCTGAAGGTCCTAGGTTCGATTCCCGGGTCGAGGGCTATCAGATATAACGGTTTAAAATCCTTTATCTCTGTTTCTATTGGGATTTTTCATTTTCTGGAAGTTTTGGACACATTGCCGGCACTACTTCGAAGTTTGGTACTGTAATGTGCCCGGACATGTCAACAGGCTCGCCACTTGTTACACGGGCAAATCATGGGTTTTTACATGTATGCTTGAATGCATGCCATTTACCTATGCCTACCCTTTCGGGGCTTACAGATGTTACGTAAAACGTAACATCTGTAAGCCGTTCATTTTTATGAAATTAGTAGGAAATCAAGATAGCCGAAATTTGAAGACGTTATAAGATTTCGTGAAAAACATTTCAGTAGATAGACGTTTGATATATAAACTGCCAAAGCAAAACAAATCATCTGCATTTACACTTCAATTGAATTTAAGCCCTGACGCCGAGGTTTTGGTTTCATTCTGCCTTGATGCACGTTGAAACTAGGTTGTTTAATGTTCAGTGGAAGATGCTTTGTCTAAAGCTAGGGTGCGCCACCATCTCAGTTTGTGTTTGGGACCCATTTGTTTATTTGTCAAGTGTTGCTTGAGCACCCAGTGCTGTTTACTGAGCTTCTTAAACAACAATGTACTGGAATAAAACTCTTCAAGTATTTGTTGAATTTCATCTATCTAATACCTTTAAACGAGCAATTCTTGTATATATTATTTATATATAGAATCAAGATCTCGGAAACGGCTAGAACGATTTTCTTGAAACTTACAGATTAGGGGTTTTTCGGGTCAAGAAATCGATTTATTTAGGTTCCAGGTCCAAGAAAAGCTCGGTTCCAAGTTAATAATATTTTTTTTCATAACCGACGACTAACGCCATCTATTGATGAATAGAAGAACCATTAGTCTACTAACGTTAGTCGTATATGCAATTCATACTAATCGCTACGGAGCGAAGCTCGGTCAACCAGGTACTTAAGTATTATTACTTTCCTTGTAGTTACAGAGTTCGCGTATTTTGTCTGATGCTGTGATTGGTTATTTTAACATAATTTCTTATACAAAGCCTTTAATTTCTATATTGATTATAGATGGAAAGGGGAAATGAGACATTCTACAGATATACTTACCTACAGTATTATTATTATATTCAGTTTTATCTTAGTGATACTCTTGATTTTTTTAATGTAATGGAAGTGGTAAACTAGCACGCAGTTCACATTGATGTTAAGTGATGACTGCAGCCTATAGACACCCACACAAAGACTAAGGTCAAAATGCAGATGCGTTACCACTCCTGAGGCCTAAGGTGTTATACCTCTGTGCAGGAAATTACCACCTGACCGGAACACGATAGTGCTGAACACTCCCATTTTGCGGCAAGTAGGTAATGCGGTGGTGCATACGCCCGCGAGCTCCGTCACTAGAATGTTGATAATTAACATGACTTATATCAATTGATATTCGCTTCAATTGATTTTGTTTGAGCTGCGTTGTGTCGTCGATGGTTTGAGACGTTTCATAAATGGTACATACATTTCTGATTCTGATGTTTTAGAAACAAAATTCACTTAGCATCTATGTTTTTTGTTGGCTTACTTATTTGCCACTTTCACAATTCAAAAAGCGTTACATGTTCAGCATACATTTTTTGATACTTTTGATGATTAAATACTCCGTTAGAGAGTGAGCAATACATTCATTCGCGCGGTAAAAAACGATTCCAAAACGTTACCCTACAAAAGTAATTCGACCGCAAACGAATCTTAATAAGTACACATAAAATATACCAATTAAGCTAACCGGAAAGAATAACCCAATCCTGGGTCAACTTCAAAGGCCGTTAGACGAATATAGAGGGGTCTGGGCAAATATTTATTTAACACATGCAAATATCAGATGATATTCAAATGTTTGGCACAAAAGGAATGTTTCGGGGTTCGATATGGCCGATACCGATGGTCGCGTTTGATGTATGTATGGAGTGTTTGTTTTGTGTAGGAAAAGGTCAAGTGAGAGTCTAATTCATGGATTCATTCTATTGTTTATTAAAGAAAATACTAACCCCCTTATTCATAAACGTACATTAGATACGTTTTAGCTATAGAATGCTTTATCCTTGTCAGTTGCATTGTCAAATGTGCAGGATAGAAAAAGACAATGGAGAGATTAGCAACACTTTAGCTAAAATGCGTTTATGAATAAGGGGGTTAGTGTTTTATTTTTGTGTATATTGAAAGTTTTCGTTAGTTAATAGTTCAATTTCCGTGGTCTATTGTAATGAGTTTAGGGCTCTTGTAGTGTCTCTCATCAGCATGAAGTCTAATTTGAACCCCGGTTAGTTTAGTTAGAGATCAGCTAGAAGAAAAGAGAAATTTCAGCTAGCTGAAGAGACACCACAAATTGTCTAAATTGAAAAAAAAAACAAGTAAATAATCTTACTAAATCGATACGACAAAAACTAGCATATTTCTAAAATATTCATACCAATAATATGGGTTTCCTTACACAATCTATTCGCCGTAAGGCTTGTAACAGGAACGTATCAGGTTCAATGCGCCGTGGCATCACAAAGTCTACACTCCTTTTGTAAATTTGCCTTGTCCTGAAGCGCAGGATAACTCAAATGTTCAACCGCTTTTAGGGTGAAGTTTCACTCAATATTTTCTTATCCGATACATATATATATTTATTTATGTAATGGAAGTGGTAAACAAGAATGCAGTTCACATTGATGTTAAGTGATGACTGCAGCCTATGGACACCTACACAAAGACAAAGGACAAAATGCAGATGCGTTACCACTCCTGAGGCCTAAGGTGTTATGCCTCTGTGCCGGATATTACAGGGCCGTACATTACCACCTGACCGGAACATGATAGTGCTGAACACTACCATTTAGCGGCAAGTATATTAAGGTAATGCGGTGGTTCCTACGCCCGCGAGCTCCGTCACTGGAGCTCTACCACCAGTAGAAGATGGGTTTAAATTAGTTTTAACAAGAACGTGGAGTGTAGCACGCTTTCTAAAATACACATAGTATCTTACTTTGATTCTTGGGCATTTTTCGTATTTTGAAAATAGCTTAGCATACGGCCTTTTGGCGCATTGTCATTCGATACATTCTTTAATTTTAAGGCTTAAAATCTTGAAATTGATAAATGTAGGTATATATATTTGGGATAATTCTGTCTAACAAACAAACTGATTTTATTTGGATGTATCTTTGATCGATGGTTGGAGCATATTGTACGGTCATGAAGGCAATGAGCAACATCATTGCATGAAGATAAGAAAAAATCACTTAAAAAACCAGTTAAACCGAAGGTACTTCTGAAATCCTGCCAATTGATCTTAGGCTTAGAGGCTTAAGCTATTTTATCAGTCAATATTTCCAATCTGCGCATTTACGGTTCATTACCAACATTAATGAGTTATTCATTACTAGCCTTAAAGAGTAATCTAACAAAAAAAAATAGAGAACCGTTTTTTAAAAAAAATGTTTGTGTTCGTACAACAAAAACCGGTAAACATCTAGAAAATTCTGAGCAAGCCATACCTACAATACTAGACGAGTGAGAAACTGAAAGCACACATGCATCTCTCCGGAAGTCTAGCAACAATAAGGTTATACGCGCCGCGGCATCGCAGTCTACATTCCATTTTTTTTTTTTTTTTTTATGTAATGGAAGTGGTAAACAAGCATGCAGTTCACATTGATGTTAAGTGATGACTGCAGCCTATAGACACCCACACAAAGACCAAGGTCAAAATGCAGATGCGTTACCACTCCTGAGGCCTAAGGTCTTATGCCTCTGTGCCGGAAATTACAGGGCCGTACATTACCACCTGATCGAAACACGATAGTGTCGAACACCACCATTTAGCGGCAAGTATACTAGGCAATGCGGTGGTGTCCACGCCCGCGAGCTCCGTCACTGGAGCTCTACCACCAGTAAAAAACCTTTTGTAAATTTGCCTTGTTCCAAAGCGCAGGGTAACTCAAATGTCTTATCGTTTTTTGAAGGATAGTCTCGCAATATTTTCTTATCTGATCAAGATTAGAAATAAAGGTTTATGGCACTCTTTAGTTGCTGGTGTTAAATTTGATAGAGATCAATAATTTAGTTAGGGAGAAATTGGTCAAATATAGCAATAGAGCTGTAATCTAATATATAATTCTCGTGTTTTTTAATGTAATGGGAGTGGTAAACAAGTATATAGCTTATAACAAATTTAATTATCATCAGAATTTTGCTACGGTACTTTTAACCCCTCGAAATTGAACCTGTCCGGTTTTAGGTGCCAAATTTCAATGATACCAAAAAACTATGTCCATTTAAGAGTTCCTTTTAGTGCATAATTAGTTTTTAATTTGTGTTTATGTTAATTTAGTTCGATGCTTAATTTACTAAGTGGCTCTTAATAAGAAGCAACCTAATAAAAAAATATTAATTTATATTTTTTTTCTCAAAAACCTTAAGTGTCCGGTACTCGGGGGACTTCCCCTACTACTATCAAATCCGTACAAATATCATTAGGAGTATGTATATGGTTTCGTATAACGTAAACCATACATTTTACCTCATTCTTCATTACATTACGCGAACAGTAACCGTCACCCCAAACACTATTATGAGGCGTAGAATTTAATCCCGTGAAAGTCGTCCCCCATTATTAGCGCTAAAACCACTTATCCCGTGTCCCGCGCGAATCCCATGAAAATTAATTTTACACTAACACAACGCCAGATTTTGTCGTAAATGTGTTCGAGTGTTATTAGATTGTTGTGAAATCTTTGTTTGTATTGTTGAATGCTGAAATCGTTTCGTTAAATGTAACTTCGCGTTTTTTTCCGGAATGAGTAGACTGAGGTAAATACATGCATTCGATCATAGACCCACGATTTGCCGTTTATAGATACGTCATTTTCCATGTAACAGGTAGCGAGTCCATTTTCGGGCACATTACCATAATCCGGTTACACTGGGAAACTTCCAGAAAATGGGAAAATTGTAGTAATACCAGGGGTTAACATCTTAATCTCTGATAGCCCCCGACCCAAGGATTGGTCGCAGGAGTGGCAGCAATAATGGTCAACCTACCAATGACACTAACGCTAAAGTGTAAACTTATGCCAGAATTATCCTACAGGCTTTCGAACATTTCGGTTTTTTATATATTACACGGAGTTTTTTTTTCATGATGTCGAGACATGACAATCCCGCCTGCTAGTGGATTAGGATGCTTCCGGTAGTGTAGTCAATTAACCGAACAATGACCGTTAATAATTGTTTTATATTATTTCGCATTAACACATGCTTGTGAAATATATTTTATTATTTAAATAAAAATGGAAAGAAAAATTTGACTTCAGGCGAGACTCGAACTCCCGACCTACTGGGAATCTAATCTAGTCCAGCCGCTCTTCCAATTGAGCTACTGAAGCCCTGCCCGATTTGTCAAATCTTTCCTTCACATCTATTGCATTGCTTTATGGTAGCAGCAGCGCCATCTATTACCAACTATGCTAGTTAAGCAACCGATATAATAGACTTTTCAGTTTATTGAATATCGTAAAGAAGTCGCTTTTACCCTTAATAATTGTTTTATATTATTTCGCATTAACACATGCTTGTGAAATATATTTTATTTTTAAAGAAAAATGGAAAGAAAAATTTGACCTCAGGCGAGACTCGAACTCGCGACCTACTGGGAATCTAGTCCAGCCGCTCTTCCAATTGAGCTACTGAAGCCCTGCCCGATTTGTCAAATCTTTCCTTCACATCTATTGCATTGCTTTATGGTAGCAGCAGCGCCATCTATTACCAACTATGCTAGTTAGGCAACCGATACAATAGACTTTTCAGTTTACTGAATATCGTAAAGAAGTCGCTTTTACCCTTAATAATTGTTTTATATTATTTCGCATTAACACATGCTTGTGAAATATATTTTATTTTTTAAAGAAAAATGGAAAGAAAAATTTGACTTCAGGCGAGACTCGAACTCGCGACCTACTGGGAATCTAGTCCAGCCGCTCTTCCAATTGAGCTACTGAAGCCCTGCCCGATTTGTGTAATGACCGTTAAACTATTCGATTAAGCATTAGGAGTCATAGAGCAACACGGTCCACCGGCAGCCGCGGCCGACCGGAGGAGAGTAGCCATAGCGTTTATTACCAATGCAGAACAGTCTGTCATTTTTGCGCGGAAATACGTGTGACATATTTATACAAACACTACAAAAATCGTCTATTACTACGAAACTCACACCTTGACGATAAAAAAATACATAAACAATTTCAAGCATACATTTAAACATCTAGGCGCCATGCATAGGCACACTTGTGCTTGTACTTTGACAGAGGAGAAAGCCTGCATATAGCAACTGGATACTGCATATCCGGTCTGCCGGATGTTACAGAAATTAAGTTATATATTAGGTTGGGGAAAAAGTTTCTTCGCGTTATGTTCTTTAAAATTTTAACTTTCAATGATACCAAAACCAGCCAGATACAAATACTACAGCCAAAGAGATTTTATTACAAGTTCATACATACTATAATGCAAAAAGACTTTTTCCCCAACCTATGGGCCTCATAAGAAGGCTCAAGGTCACTCAGAGAGCAATGGAGAGAGCCGTGCTTGGAGTTTCTCTGCGAGATCGAATCAGAAGTGAGGATATCTGCATGGAAACCAAAGTTACCGACATAGCTCACCGAATAGCGAATAGAATAATTCCTTCTCATCGTACTGGCTTTTTATCCAACTTTTTCGCCGTCACAGCTATCAAGCTCTGGAACACGCTTCCCGCCTCCATCAAAAAAGCTCCGAGCAAGTTGTCATTCAAGCGTAATCTACGTAACTTTTATTTAAAACATCATCATAGACAATCATAATATCTCTTCTTGCTATCATTATATTATTTGCCGTTTTCTTCTCAATCATATCGATATATATTTATAATATGTATGTTTGTATATTATGTATTTATTTGTGTATATTATATGTTTAGATATATATTTTATATAGTGTAATATTTATTCGTAGGTTATTTCCTTATTTTATAATTAACTATTTAATTTATAAGTTTTACGCGTCTTTCTATTTACCCAAAGGTTGACTGGTAGACAATGCCTTTTAATAGCATTAAGACCGCCTTTTGTACAACATTTCTGTGTTTGCAATAAAGTTAAATAGCGACTCAAGTGGCAGTGGGCAGGGCATATAGCTCGAAGAACTGACGGCCGTTGGGGCAGAGCAGTTCTCGAGTCGCGACAGTGTACTGGAAAACGAAGCGTAGGCAGGCCTCCCACAATATGGACTGACGACCTGGTGAAGGTCGCGGGCCGTCGCTGGATGAGAGCGGCCCAGGACCGTTCGTTGTGGCATTCTTTGCTCAGCGGTGTACGTCTTTTGGCTGAAATTATGAAGATGACATTACATTCATCGTAAGGATTTACCTATACTACCTAATATTATAAAGAAGAAAAAATTGTGTGTTTGTATCTATAGACTTTACAAACTACAGTTTTCAAACAAAAACTCCTGAACCAATTTCAAAAATTCTTTCACCGTTACAAAGCCGCATTTTCACTGAGTAACATACTCGTAGGTTATATGACATTCATTGCACCCGCGCGAAGCCGGGGCAAACCGCTAGTCTGTATGTTAAATTCTCAAAACAAACTGATTAATTACGTACAAAAATATAAAACCTCTCTCCAACATGTCCAAAAACATCACTTGTCAGGTGCCATATTTCACCGGCACCGCTCCCTCATAACCCTAAATTTTCTATTAGCTTTCATCCCATTTTTTCGTAACACGTACGTAAGTGATGCAGTAATTTAACGGGTATCGTACCTGCATTGTTTCCTCGTTAACGATGGGTTTGCGGGGTAACTCGGAGTTAGATATGCTGGAAGATGCCTTCGTATATTTGTGGAAAAAATTTATTTGTTTTGATATAAGTTTCATTGTAAAATATGGAATAATAGGTATAAATGATAATTGTCATATTATTGTACTTATACTAACTGAAAACATATAATATGTCACCTATCTATTAACTATTTACTTGCTTATTTTTTTTTTGTTTTTGTACATGACAAACAGGCGTACAGTTTACGTAAATAGTAAGTAATAATGTAGCCTATACCATACCAGAGATTTCAGTGGCATTGCCACTCCTGAATCCTAAGGTATTACTCATCTTTGCTGGAACTTATAGGTACATACCCTACATTACCACCTGATCGGAATACGACAATAGTGAACAGTACCATTTAGCGGCAAGTAGATTAGGTAATACGGTGGTACAACGCCCGCGAGCTCCGTCAATGGAACCCTACCTTCAGTAAACCCCCTAGTTTCAGTATTGTTCATAAGGTAGTATTATTATCCGATGAAAAAGATGTGTCTATGACGAATGAGACATAATTTTGCATTATTTATCAATTGACAGATATTTTAGGATCATGCAATATTAAATTTGAAAAATGAAAGTCTTATCGACCTAAAAAATAATTGAGAAAGTGCAGTTTTTTTTGTTAAGATAACCATAAAGATGACGAGTGCATATCGTGCATTGAAATATATATTATTTACTGTAATCTATACATATAATAAAACAGTAAGATCCGCGTGTCTGTACATTGTATATATTTACGAAAAAGCAATTGGGGGCGATCTTAAAATAGTATTAGAACACTTTTCAATGATTTTTAATTTTATTGACTGTCTGTTTGTCCCTTTGTTCAGGCTAATCTCCGAAGATACCGGACGGATTCGAATGAAACTTTTTGTGGTGCATAGATACTAAGCCTGGCCAACATTTAGGCTACTTTTTACTGCGGGAAAATCACTCATTCCCACGGGAATCTCTACATTTTATTTAATTTTCCTATACAAATAGTCCTATACAAAAATCTATCAAACCTTTGACACATTATTTCATTGTGAGGAAATACGAAGCTTGCCGGGTCAGCTAATACAAAATATTTTAATGGATATTTTCGGCATTTGTTACCAAGCCTCGTAAATAAATTATCAATTTAGTCGAGGTCTCCGTATTTAATAACTATCTCTTCTATCAGCCACTAGATCAGTGTTACCCATTGTACCGGTTATGTATTTCTGAATAAATTCACCCTAATCCCCAGGAGTGGAAAGCTTAGCGTCGAATTTATTATAAATTCATATGCTCGGATCCCTTTTGTCCCGTCCCCGGATATATTATCTTGACCGGTGGAGTTGTGGAGCATTTGTCAAGAGTGTTCCCGGAAAACAGCAATTGATTCGGAATTTCATCAGCCCTTGAAATTGTTGGATTTGAATTGGTTTGTGCTTATGGATTCGTTAGCTTTGGGGGACTTTTTGTATTAATGTTTGATTGCGCTCTCTTGAGGTTGGTTTATGAAAATTATTATTCTGGATGTTTCAATATGATATGTCAGTAGGTTGGGCATTAGAAGCGGCTGGACTAGATTCCCAGTAGGTCGCAAGTTCGAGTCTCGCCTGAAGTCAAATTTTTCTTTACATTTTTCTTTAAAAGTAAAATATATTTCACAAGCATGTGTTAATGCGAAATAATATAAAACAATTATTAAGGGTAAAAGCGACTTCTTTACGATATAGAATAAACTGCAAAGTCTATTATATCGGTTGCCTAACTAGCATAGTTGGTAATAGATGGCGCTGCTGCTACCATAAAGCAATGCAATAGATGTGAAGGAAAGATTTGACAAATCGGGCAGGGCTTCAGTAGCTCAATTGGAAGAGCGGCTGGACTAGATTCCCAGTAGGTCGCGAGTTCGAGTCTCGCCTGAAGTCAAATTTTTCTTTCCATTTTTCTTTAAAAATAAAATATATTTCACAAGCATGTGTTAATGCGAAATAATATAAAACAATCATTAGAATCGTATTATCAACTAGGTCAACATATAGAGAATAATAGCTGGGAACAACCGGTATTTAAGTTGATTTGCCAGATATGTACGTAGACGTTTCCATGTAATCTGTCATGTTAATTTTAGAAAGTGTGGTGAATCGACTTCTGGAACTGAATCCGTGCTACCAAGGGGAGTGTCCTGTCAAGTACTATCGTATCGTACACATAGGACAATACGTATTATTTATTTTTTACTGACTGTAATTTCGAATTACAAAAAAAAAAATGCGGCCGCATGTATGAATATACTTTCTACCGTAGTAACTTGTTAGATGCTGCTAAATAATTATAGTGCTTAACACGAATATTTTGTGATTATAAATATCATAGTATTAAGTGAAGACATACATACAAAGATTGTAAGAATAGTAATGAATTAGTGTTCGAATTCTTAAATATGTTTAACTGATTAATGAATGGTCTGAAATAACCATTATGCGAGTCACGAAATTAAATATTTAGAAGTTTCTAACCCCATGTCCCTCCAATGAAACCACTCTATTATATCCACACTTAAGTGTTACAGTAAACTACCAAAATGTTAATAAAAATCGCTAATTCCGATATAAGTCCAGATAAATATTATAGGAGATATAGAGTAGTAGGACAAAGGTACCTAAAGCATTCTTAAATTAGCATTATGTATAATGTAAACATGCAGTCTTAACTTTTGACAAGGATCTTCCTAATGGAATTTTGGTAACCAACAATTAATCATTGCAGACATCCATGCAAATCCACCCACGTAACAAACATGGGAACGAGACCATACCCTTAAAATAATACTTTTATCCTCTCGTTGTTTCAAGCACAATCTATTCACTGCAAAGCTGAGTAAAGTCCACTTTAAAATATCCCCCAGATTTAGTTGCTGTTAAGAAACCTTAATAAGCCTGCGAGTTAATAAGCCGGACTTATGTTTAGTACGGCCTAGCGTCTGGTGGAGGATTTCACGGGATCGTGCTAGTTTCATTGTGACTGTTGATTTTTGACTAGCTTAACCGGATTTTTGTTAATATCTGGTCTGCGTAGTGTTTTTGGTTTTGTGCCTGTTGTTTCACTTTACGTTTCTTTTTATAGTATATTTGTTTTAAAAGGACTAAACTGTTGCTACTTTTACTCGATCTATTTAATTTTTGCATTTGGAAAGGCCTAAACTATCTGTCGCCAAATGATAGTGTACAGTACTATCGAGTTATTGTTAGATGGGTATACATGGCCTCGTCGATCACAAAGTTATTTTCACAAAGGTAAAACAACTTGCATCGCTTTCATATAGCCTCATTTCGTTTCGGTTTCATGCGGGATTGTGTTATATGCACGTTATAGCCAATAACCTTTAGGGTCATAACTCACTACGGCCACCCGCCACTAGACCAGCGCCCGACCGCCTCGAGCGGTCTGCACTCATTATATCAGCTCCTCTCCGTATCGCCTCGACTGCAAGCCGTCAATGTGCGGGCGGCGCGCGGTTCACGCGCGGACTGTGAGTGGACCATTCGGTGACCACTAGCTTGTCTTGCTTGCTTTGGCGACGCGCTGTTGGCGCCAAGTGGACCGCGCGCCGATTTCGAGTGGTCCGCGAGTGGTTCACAAGTAACATTGCGTCCTTCATCCGTGGACCACCCGTCGACAACGGGGAAACGCCGTGAAACGAGGCGGTACTGGTCCGGTGCCGGATGGCCGTAGTGAGCTATGATCCTTACTCTCAAAATGAAAGCCCATGTAAAAAAAAGGTTGACGATGAAAGTTGAGGTGATACTTTTATGTCCTCTGTTTTTGGGTTAGTTGTGATTAATTAATTAATTGTTCATATTACGAGTATGATAACGATTTAAATGTTTGTGACGACATTAGCAGCTCAGAATTAAATTTTGTTTATTGATATAATAGTGATGATTTAATAGTTATTGTGAGGTATATTTCTATGTAACGATCGCGATGGTAGCAAACATGCAGCTCTGATAGATGTTTATGATGACTGCAACCTATAGAAATTGAATTGAAAATTGTAACCAAACTACAACTTCCATGAATAAGAAGACTTAGCACCATCGTACTGAACTTGAAAACTGAAGTCTCACTGGTTTATTCCCTTCCCATCTAGCGTTCACAAATCGATATTGTAAGTGGGACATTTAAATAAGTAATGTTCCATTAATAACACTTGATGCGCTTTAGACAAATCACTCGGCCAAATGGTTCCATTCAACTACCAACTACAATTATTGTGGACACAGACCAAGTTAAGTGGCCTTCTGTAAGCTAATGGCTTGTACCCATCTTTGAAATTGGATTAATGATCGGTATGGCATTGGAAACGGTCGTATTATATAAAAATAGAATTGTAAAATAATGATCGGGCTACTAATGCGTACGTGCCTTTTTTTTCGAGTGGATCTAAATTAGCCGCTTTTTTACACTTAGTAGAGTTACTACTCGTCGGGACGTGATGACCCCATCACTGACTAGTATAACCCATCCAGAAAAGTCTAGGAGAGCAGGCGGCGAGTAGTGTGAGACTCTTATTCACAAAACCAATACTGACCTACCTACCAAACAGGTCATGTTCTATCTGAAGGATGGAGAGAAGAAGAAAGGAAGAGTCTTTTAAATTGGCGTGTATGTATGGAGAGTATGTAAGGACCATGATGTTTTGGCACTTCAAGCTCTCTGTCTACCCCATGGCGTAAATATACATACGATTGATTTAACTTGCAAATTGAACTTGAATTCAGATAAAACTCAGTTGAAAACCTTGGTGAAATTTATTCTAAGTCTACTTAACTGTGTACCTATAAGATTTTAGGAAAGGAAAAAAAAATAGGTTATGTAACTTTAGCACTGACATCCTGAACTGTCGTTGCAAAAGCTTCAAAGCTATAATTTTATTCTGCCACGTCCTATTCCGTAAAGAATCCCATCCAATAGCACGCTGCTAGTTTCAAGTATTTTCAATTTAGATTTACAGTCAGATCTCTTCCTATATTTAGTTAGAATGCGGACTGTTGAATTTTTAAACCTTGCAACGAAAATTCTTTTTGGGATCGAGGAATGTTGCTCCTTCGCAGCGCTTGGCTACTGCAATTTACTTTGAGAGGCGAAATATGACATTGCGCTATGTCTTTTTAGCTTCAAGTTTACTTGGATTGTGTGAGGTGCGAGGTTATCCACATCACGACGACTGAGTCGTGTTCGTTTGGTCGTTCTTTGCCTTATAAAATTGATGGTAGTTTGTTTAGTCAGTCATTATCATCATCACTCCAGCCGAATGACGTCCACTGTTGGACAAAACCTTCGTCTAAAGACGCCCACAACAGTGTTGTGTGTCATTAGGGGAGAATATGCCATAATCACCACTCTTGTCAGGTGGATTGGCGATCTCACTGACGGTAGCTATATCGCGGGACGCTGTTGCCCATTCTGCCTTATTATATTTACTACCATGGTATTGGTATGGCTTAACCGCCATTGTTTGGTTAACTGAATGCACTAGCGGAAGATTTATCCTTCACTCGAGGGCGTTATGTGCCGAAGATGATGGAAAAATCACTACAGTGAGACTAAACAGTCCCCATCATCAGCACCCGTTCACTAGTATGTCACATGTGGCAACCATTGCTCTTCTCGACTATTTAAGCTTTTCAACTTCCATGGTCTCGGGCAGACTCTGATGGTTGCCCGAGACCACTGAAGCTGATAAGCTACCGAATCGTGGGGTTGATTTTAAATAATCATTTTAGTTTAATATACGCGAGATATATCCGAAAACAAATTTCATTTCAATGGGTATAGCTCGCGAAAACCAAAGAATGCGTACATTTTTACCCCTGTATAGAGTATACAGGTGTAAAAATGTACGCATTCTTTGGTAAATGCAAGCGTGAAATATCGTTATATTGGGTATGAGTGTGAATTTAACTAATATATTAAAAATCGCTTTTTCATCGTGAACGATATCGTATCGTAATGTGCAAAAGCTTTCAGTCTTTAGAAATATGATCCAAGAAAACACAAGAAGACCTGGAATATTTTATCATGAAATGAATGCAAGGAAAATTCTGCTTAGAAATATTACAAATTAAATATCAACACTTCATCTGTAGTGTCAAGAGAAGAACCCTAATATAGTCGTATCTTATTACCACAGTCTATGGACTTATTGTTATATCTGTCCATAGAGCAAGTCGGCCCACCGATTGCGGCGGACCCAGTATAGATACAAAGAGGAGTAGCCATAGCGTTTATTACCGATGCAAATCAGTCTGTAATATTTTGCTGTGGGGAATACGTGTGATACACACTCACACTACAAAAATTGTCTATTACTACGAAACTCATACCTCGACTTTAACAAAATACATAAAGTATTCCACGCACACATTTAAATATCTGGCGCCAGGCATAGGACCATTTGGTCTTGTACTTTGACAGAGGGGAAACCCTGCATATGACTACTCCGCTCCGGTCCACCGCGGCCGGTGGTCCGTGTTGCTCTATGTTCCTGTCATATTCCAATTTGTGACTGTACTGGTACCAGACCGCTTAACTCTAATGCTTACGTTTATCTTTCGATAACGACGAATCATCTTGTCAGATTCCGAGTGATATCAAGAACTCTATTCGCCGTATCATGCAGATAAAGGAAATTTCCTTCTGATGCTGAAATACTTGAAGTACGTAAAACATGCTTCACATGTGATTCAGAAAAGAAACGCAAAATATATTATCTATGTTTTGTGTGTAAAGTGCCAATTTGTCTAAAGTGCTCAAAAAAAAAGTGCTGTAACTGCCGCGAAAACATCGAATAAGCATTGCGATTTTGTTTTGTTTTAAATATTTTTTGTGTATTTCTTGCTTGATTTTATCTTTTGTTGATTCTAATTATTAGAAATAAGAAAAAGAAGTGAATAATAATAATAATAATAATGGCAACCCATTATACGTCCCACTGCTGGGCACGAGTCTCTCCCCTGTTTGGGGGAGGCCTGGAGCTTACTCCACCACGCTGCTCCAATGCGGATTGGTGGAGGTGGGTGGGTTAGTGGCCAACCCACTGTCGGATGTTTTCAAACCGCCCATAAGGCCTCCGACAAGGTTTAACGACTGCTATCCAACGATAGCAACCGGGACCGACGGCTTAACGTGCCCTCCGAAGCACGGAAACGCGCATTTAATTTGCCACTAGCGGTCACCCATCACACTACCCGACCGCGCCCGTAGTGCTTAACCGAGGAGATCGCTTACGATCTACACCAGCCGCTGGGCCATGCGCGCTTCGCGCTTAAGAAGTGAATAATTAAAGTTATTTTTGATAAAGATCTCATTTTCTAGTAAAGTTTATTTTGTTGCTATAATTATTATAACATAAGATATTTTCCATTTGTTAGACTTTTATATTACTGTTGCTAATTTGTGGTCCTCAAATAAAACAATTGAGTAGATACATGCAATTTATTCAACTGAACTTCAAATTATTATCATATATCACAAAATACACGCATTAATATCAGCAGTCTCTATGACCGCACGTAGGTGCTTAAAGGAAAAATAGGTGCTAGGTGGTAGAGGGTTAAACAATATGTCACGCCAGGTCCATCGTACCCTAACCTTAAAGAACAAAAAACAAAATACATATAGCCTCTATTAATATTACAGTAACTAATACTAATCAACTAACTATTAGACATTAGAAGAAAGGCATCATTGCTGATGACTGCAGCCTATAGACACCCTCAGAAAGACCAGAGGACAAAATGCAGATGCGTTGCCACTCCTGAGCCCTAAGGTGTCATGCCTCTGTCCCGGGAATTACAAGGCCGTACATTACCACCTGACCGGAACACGATAGTGCTGAACATTACCATTTAACGGCAAGTATATTATGTAATGCGAGCTCTACCACCAGTAAGTCTTCTAGTCTGTGGCCACTCTAAACAGTTCGGAGAATCGACTTTTCTCATCAGAAACGCGAAGGCTCTTAATGGAGACATCTGACATCTTCATCTTGATCATCATTTCAGCCAAAAGACGTCCACTTCTGAACAAAGCTCCCCCCCCAAAGAATGCCACAACGAACGGTCCTGGGCCGCTCTCATCCAGCGATTGCTCGCGACCTTCACCAGGTCGTCGGTCCATCTTGTGGGGAGCAGACATAATGGGAACTTGGGGACATAATTATACTCGAATCCGGTCGTGTGTAACTACTATAATAATTTGAGTTAGTGATAATCACAAATTGAATACATCGTATTAATGTATGTACCTACACTAGTACATTAGTCGATCTAATTCACTTAGCACTGACATTATATTAACATACCTCTAATCACTTGTACAATCATCAAATATCTTAGCAGTTTGATTTGAGTAGGTACCACTGAACGGTGGAATATATAATTCGCACGAGGACGACTGAGTAAACATTTCGGTAATTATTTGTAAACAAGTATATAATTAATGTATGTCACCGTAATTAACCACGCCGTTTATAAATTAACTAAACTGTGTTATCATTTGTTAATTAAGTGTGTAATTTTTTAAGCGACTGCATTATTCAGTTTAATTGCGAATAAATTCAGTTTTATTTTTTTAGTTATGAGGTGGCATACAAGCAAGATTTACGTGATGGTTTTTTTTGTTCGATGAGAAATTGTTAGATACTATTTAGTCCCAAAAAATAATTTAAAATATAAAAAATACGCTTACACTTACACCACACACACTCATGCTTACGCTTACAATTACTTTAGTAGTTTTTATTTAATGAGCTTTTTTACCCCAGGAATGGCAACGCATCTATTGAAATGTCTAGTTTTCATATAGATGTTTAAAGGCTTCAGTATTCACTTACCATCAATGTGAACTTTGCTTATTTGCCACTTTATAACATAAAAAAACCTAACGTTGTTTGTAAGATTCAATTTCCGCGTGTACCGGGACCCGTTACTGTTCAACTTTGTTTAGTATTGCTCCGAGTTTATAACTTTGCAGGAACATTATCGATAAGTGACTTGTGCAGTATCGATTCTTAGAGTTGATATTGAAAGTTATTTTAAATAATCTGTGCGTTAGGCATTTTTAAATAATAATAATAATGGCAACCCATTATACGTCCCACTGCTGGGCCGAGTCTCTCCCCTTTTTGGAGGAGGCCTGGAGCTTACTCCACCACGCTGCTCTAATGCGGATTGGTGGAGGTGGGTGGGTTAGTGGCTAACCCACTGTCGGATCTTTTCAAACCTCATAAAGCCTCCGACAAGGTTTAACGACTGCTATCCATCGATAGCAACCGGGACCGACGGCTTAACGTGCCCACCCTCCAAAGCACGGAAACGCGCATTTAATATGCCACTAGCGGTCACCCATCACACTACCCGACCGCGCCCGTAGTGCTTAACCGAGTAGATCGCTTACGATCTACACCAGCCGCTGGGCCATGCGCTCTTCATTTTTAGTTATCAATAAATTGCCAGGCATTTTTAGTTATTAATAAATTGCCAAATTATAACTAAGCTCAATGTTTTTGGTTGTGTTATGGCCGAATATTCAAACGTCACTCAATTTTAAGCAACGCTCAAATGTGCGCTATATCTGTCGTTTGAACGTGTTTTAAAAAGACAGAAGAATTTTAAATCCCACTTAGATTTAAGTGACGTTTGAGTATTTGGGCCGTATCTCATTTAAATATAACGTAACTAAAAGCCTCTGATCCCCGAAGGGATGAAGAGAGGTAAGGTAAATGCATGCATTATAGCATACATGCAAACACCTACGATTCGGTTTCGTTTTGGTGCGCATAACAGGTGGTGACTCTGTTGACATCGCCGGGGATATAGTCAAACTCCCAGATGCTGGCAACTTCCAGAAAAAAAAAATCCAAGGTCTCGCCCCCGGTATCGTCCAGGACCCCAGGGCAGTAGTAGTGGCCTGCTATTTCTAGAATACTGAGCCAGATATTATTACTTCATATTACGTTTTCACTATATTCAAAATACACTTGCGTGGCTCTCCCCAAGTTTGTGCGACCGTGAATCATCAATCACACTGCTTTAAGCAAAGTTTGGTACTAGGGCTAGAGTCGTTTCGGAGATCCCATTTCCGCATACACTGCGACTACTATCTGTTTAAATTGGTTCTGTATTGGACCAAGATGCTAAGGTTGCAGGAACGATATCGATAAGTGAATTATCCAGCTCCAATGATGGAGCTCGCGGGCGTAGGCACCACCGCATTACCTAATATACTTGCCGCTTAATAGTAGTGTTCAGCACTATCGTGTTCCGGTCAGGTGGTAATGTATGGCCCTGTAATTTCCGGCACGGAGGTATAACACCTTAGGCCTCAGGAGTGGTAACGCATCTGCATTTTGACCTTGGTCTTAGTGTATGTTTTTTTTTTTTTTTTTTTTTATGTAATGTAAGTGGCAAACAAGCATGCAGTTCACATTGACGTTAAGTGATGACTGCAGCCTATAGACACCCACATGAAGACCGAGGCCAAAATGCAGATGCGTTACCACTCTTGAGGCCTAAGGTGTTATGCCTCTGTGCCGGAAATTACAGAGCCGTACATTACCACCTGACCGGAACACGATACTGCTGAACACTACCATTTAGCGGCAAGTAAATTAGGTAATGCGGTGGTGCCTACGCCCGCGAGCTACGTCACTGGAGCTCTACCACCAGTATGTGTCTATAAGCTGCAGTCATAACTTAACCTCAATGTGTATTTTACGGAACATTTTATCTTTAAGTCCGGGCATCTTTTGCATTAACATAACTATATTTAACGTAACATAAACACGAACATACATGTCCCAACTTTGCACGGCCACCGGTCATTAATCATCCTGCGTTACGCAAAGTTAGGCACTAAAGAGCTAACGGTGCTTCCAAGATTCAATTTCCGCGAATATACCGACAGCTGCCTAACTTTGTTCTGTGTTGGGACCGGTTTTATAGGTATCCGTAGTTTCCAAGAGTCGTACTATGTGAACCATTTTACGATTCTAATGCAAACAATTGAAAAATGTACTGTTAGGCCTCCCTAAACTTGGATCTGTTTTTTTTATTTATTCCCTATGAAAAACAAAACGTAAATTTTCGAAAAAATGTTTCCCGGCTTTAACACAATATATATTTTTTGTTATGTAGTGGAATTGGCAAACAAGCATGCAGTTCACATTAATGTTAAGTGATGACTGCAGCCTATAGCACCGACACAAAGACCAAGGTCAATGCAGATGCGTTACCACTCCTAAGGCTTAAGGTGTTATGCCTCTGTGCCGGAAATTACAGAGCCGTACATTATCACCTGACCGGAACACGATAGTGCTAAACACTACCATTTAGCGGCAAGTATGTTAGGTAATGCGGCGGTGCTTTTGCCCGCGAGCTCCGTCACTGGAGCTCTACCACCAGTAAGTATATTGGGTAACAAACGATCATAATCCTTGATACAATGACGTCACGGATTTTCATTACATCAGCGATGACGCACTTGGCGATAACGATCTGCAAGACAGTCCAAATTAAATTTTACCGTAGCATTCAATTATAAAATGAAAGACTAAAGCGGTGTTTCTTGTAAATTGGATACCATAGAGTAAATCATATTCATTTAAAGATCAGGCATTACATTCTAAACCATTTTTCTTTTAATTTTTGTGCTTCACTCCTATCTTCTTTTACAAAATCTTAATATATATAAATCTCGTGTCACAATGTTTGTCCTCAATGGACTCCTAAACCACTTAACCGATTATAATAAAATTCGCACACCATGTGCAGTTCGATCCAACTTGAGAGATAGGATAGTTTAAATCTCAATTCATAGTCGTAATATTATGTAAGTACCTAAATTGAAACCGTGCGAAGCCGGTACGGGCCGCTAGTATAGTTATAAAGCTGAAGAGTTTGTTTGCTTGAACGCGCTAATCTCAGGAACTACAGGCCCGATTTGAAAAATTCTTCCAGTGTTAAAGGAAGGCTTTAGGCTATGTAATATCACGCTAAGATAAATAAGAGAGGGTAAGTAACATAGCAACCGCGCGAAGCCGGGGCAGGTTGCTAGTAATACTATGAGAATACAATTTATTAAAAAAATATTAAAGAAAAGAAAAAGAAAAGAAAACATTTATTTGGACAGCACAGAGACATGACGATACAAATTGCCAGACGATTGGTGCACAGGTACAATTAAACAAAAAGCAAAAACAATAACAATTAAAAAAGAAAAAAAAAAGAGATTAAGTCTCACGGCTGGTCCAAATGGGAGCCCAGATCAGCTTCATGTCAAGTCGATAACATCAATCGACTTGACGCTGATTTTCATCTGGGACCCTGGTCTTTCACGGATGTCAGTCAAGCAGATCAAACAAATTAAATTAATAATTGTTAACAATATATACTTACATATTTTTTCATAGTTTATTTTTATTACATTGTCGCTAAGCTTCGCTGGAAAGATCATGTCAAGAAAAAGCGAGAGAAGCTTAGTCTCCGCTTTATAAGAAGTATTGGCTTCTTGGTAGATAGGTACTCTCCACTGTCGATACACAATAAAATATTATGATATAAACAAGTCCTAATGCCAGTATGGACTAATGGTATTAAGCTGTGGGGCTGTGCTAAAAAAAGCAATCTATAAATATTACAACGTTTCCAGTATAAAGTACTTAGGGACGTTGTAAATGCACCTTGGTATAAAAGAAATGACGATCTCCATCGGGACCTGATAATGGATTTCATACGTAACTTCACGCCTGTAATTCCCGAAGGGGTAGGCAGAGGCAAATGCATGCATTCAAGCATATATGCAAACACCCACGATTCAGTGGTTACGTTTTTGGCTCATGTAACAGGTGGCGAGCCTGTTGCCATGGATTTCATCATCATCATAGACTCCAATATCATGTAAATGTTGAGGCTATTCAGCTCCTCGACAGCACAGATCTAGTGAGAAGACTTTAGAGAATTAAGTTAAGAATTTAGTTTTTTACTGGTGGTAGAGTTCCAGTGACGGAGCTCGCGGGCGTAGGCACCACCGCATTACCTAATATACTTGCCGCTAAATGGTAGTGTTCAGCACTATCGTGTTCCGGTCAGGTGGTAATGTACGGCCCTGTAATTTCAGGCACAGAGGCATATCACCTAATGCCTCAGGAGTGGCAGCGCATCTGCATTTTGAACTCTGGTCATAGTGTGGGTGTCTATAGGCTGCAGTCATCACTTAACATCAATGTGAACTGCATGCTTGTTTGCCACTCTTATTACATAAAAAAAAAAAAAAAAAAACCTTTCGAGTTAGTGTAGTGTAAAAAGTGCCAAACAAAGTAAGTGTTAAACACTTTTTATTCATATACTACTTTGTCGTAACAAGAAAGTCTTGTCATATACCAACAAGCTATCTTATAAGTAGGTACAGCTTACAGTATGGTAATCGTCTCGGCCTTTCTGCGTATGATAACTGCCGCCGGGCTGGCTGGCCGCTTCTGACATATGGTTGGGGAAAAAGTTTCTTCGCATTTTTTAAGATAATTCAAAACATATTTTAATACAGTTTATTTAAATTGAACTAAAGTATGTATGTACCATTTTGTTCGATAACCTTTTGCCATCTTGTAGGTAGGGACATGATCCCATTGCTATAAAAATTTTGGGACATCTCATCAAAATACCGCGACAAGTGGATTTGGCAGTCCTCTCGTGATGTTAACCTAACATTGCATAAAGAATTCTGAAGAGACCGAAACAGGTGGAAATCTGAAGGTGCAAGGTCAGGACTATACGGCGGATGCATTAACACCTCCCAGCCAAACTCTTAATTTTTGCTGAGTGGCTATAGATGTGTGAGGTCTAGCGTTATCATGATGAAACACCACACCCCTTCTGTTGATCAATTCCGGCCGCTTTCTCTCAACTTCTTGCTTTAATCTCATCAGTTGTTCGCAGTAGAGTTCAGAATCGATAGTCCTGCTGCCTGGTGGTTAGCTCATAATGAATAATGCCCTTTCAATCCCACCACACACACAACATCACCTTATTGCGAGTTAACCCGGGTTTCGCCAGTCTGTGAAGCCTGACCGGCCTTTGACCACGACCTTTTTCGCACGTTCTTGTCGTACGTGATCCACTTTTCATCACCAGTTATCAGCTTCTTCAAAAATGATTCGGTTTCATAACGTCGTAATAAAGAATCACAAATGAGTACACGGTTCATTAGGTTTCTTTCAGTGAGCTCGTGAGGTAGGTACCCAAATATCGAGCTTTTTTTTGTACCCAGCTTTTTTCAAATGAGCCAAAACTGTTTTGTGATTAATTTTCAGTTCTTCAGCTACGTCGTAACTACTGATATGTCGATCTTGCTCCACTTTTTCAAAAATGGCATCCATTTTATCCGTAATACAAGTTAAACAGGAGCGAGGTGCAACTTTGACATCAAAATTTCCGGATTGAAAACGCTTAAACCAAATTTGTGCTACTCTCACAGACACTGCACTAGGTCCATAAACATCGCAAATTTTTTCGCGGCTTGTGTTGCATTTTTACCTTTTTAGTAGTAAAATTTTAAAATGTATCGAATTTCTTCATTAGATTCACTCATCTTGACAGTACGAAAAACAAATGAAAATCACACATTTGCCTAATTTGAATTTGGAATTATGTTCTTTAAAATTTTAACTTTCAATGATACCAAAACCAGCCAGATACAAATACTACAGTCAAAGAGATTTTACAACAAGTTCATACATACTATAATGCGAAAAGACTTTCCCCAACCTATTATCATTGTTGTACCATAATAATCCAAGACGATGCTCTTACACGGCAGCGCCGGTGTGCATTGCACACTCTGCACTATAGGTTAAGCCCCTGTTTTCAGTGCTTGTTATTTTTAACAGACTTCAAAAAATTGAGGAGGTTCTCAATTTGTCCGGATCTTTTTTTTATGTATGTTCAGCGATAATTTGAAAACGCCTTTACCGATTTGGATATTTTTTTTTGTTTGAATGGGTGTGCTTCACAGTTGGTCCCATTGTAAGCATTTCACCGACTTCAAAGCTATGACTAGGTACGTAGCCCATATTAAAGTAATTGTCTTAATATAATTAATAGATTACGTTTTTATTCCCTTAAAATGAAATTATCTACGTAATTGAGTTTCTTTTTCGCTTTTTAGTGTTTTTGGTCTATTCAGTTTTTTTTTAAGAGGTTTTTTTTAATTTTAAAATATCTTTTCCCTTGAAAATCAGCACTCTCATTCCCAAAACAGTGTTTCACGGACTCAAAACAATAACGTTATGTAACAAACGATCATAATGATTGATGCAATAACGTTACGGATTTTCATTACAGTAGTAACGGTACACTTGAACGTTATGGTCTGTAAAACAGTCTAAATTTAATTTTATCGTAGCGTTCCATTACGAAATTAAAGAGCGAGACAATGTTTCTTTTGTTTATAGTAATGATGCCATAATAATAATAATAATGGCAACCCATTATACGTCCCACTGCTGGGCACGAGTCTCTCCCCTGTTTGGGGGAGGCCTGGAGCTTACTCCACCACGCTGCTCCAATGCGGATTGGTGGAGGTGGGTGGGTTAGTGGCCAACCCACTGTCGGATGTTTTCAAACCGCCCATAAGGCCTCCGACAAGGTTTAACGACTGCTATCCATCGATAGCAACCGAGACCGACGGCTTAACGTGCCCTTCGAAGCACGGAAACGCGCATTTAATTTGCCACTAGCGGTCACCCATCACACTACCCGACCGCGCCCGTAGTGCTTAACCGAGCAGATCGCTTCCGATCCACACCAGCCGCTGGGCCATGCGCGCTTCGAATGATGCCATAGATTGTTTTGTTTATATACCTACCTACAGAAATAACCTAAGAAATTATCGGGTCGTATCTTTTATTTTATTTTTGTGCATATTTTCAATGATTTATTTATAAACAAAGTGAGTTTTTTAATGTAGTGGAAGTGGCGAACAAGCATGCAGTTCACATTGATGTTATGTGTGACTGCAGCCTATAGACACCCACACAAAGATTAAGGTCAAAGTGCAGATGCGTTACCACTCCTGAGGCCTAAGGTGTTATGCCTCTGTGCCGGAAATTAAAGGGCCGTACCACCTGACCGAAACACGATAGTGCTGAACACTACAATTTAGCGGCAAGTATATTAGGTAATGCGGTGGTGCCTACGCGAGCTTTTTACTGGTGGAAGAGCTCCAGTGACGGACTGGAGCTCTTCCACCAGTAAAAAGTGAAAATGTAAATAAATGAATCATTGAAAATATGTTCGTACGCGCAAGAACTCCCAAACAACTGCACGAAATTGGATAAATCTTTCTTTTATGTTCGTTATTGTCAGGAAAAGATTTGTATACAAAAAAAAAATTGATGGTACGAAGTTCGAATCAAAATAACAACGAAATGTAATGTGATATCAGTAACTTATATTTTAGCTTGTTTTAGGACAACGTAACTTTTTAATGGACTGCGATTTGTTTTATTGTTGTTCTACGAAATAATTGAGTCGTTTTCATTTATTTGTCTGTTAAAAATGTTATTAGATATGCCTTTTTTGTCTCAGCAAATTTAATCAATATTAGAAATGTAGGTAACCTGTAACATCACGCCTGTAATCTCCGAAGGGGTAGGCAGAGGTAAATGCATGCATTCATACAATGCAAACACCCACGATTCGCCGGATACGTTTTGGCCCATTTTATAGATGGCGAGCCTGTTGCCATCTCCGGGCATATTACCAAACTCCGAAGTACTAGGAAACTTCAAAAAACGGTCTCTGATAGTCCCCGACCCGGGAATCGTACCCAGGACCTCCAGCGTAGTAGTAGTGGCCTGCTACCACTAGGCTACTGAGGCAATGTAGGTAAATGTAATACCTACCTGTGTCTATTTTTCGTCTTTGATAAGTAGGTATTTATAATATAGTATGATGAATGTATTTGAGTTTTTGTATAGTAAAATTATAGAAAAAAAATATATTGTATGTACGCACGTAAGAAGTTATACTTTTTATAATATTAGAATAATTAAACGACCAAAACCATTTTTGAATAATAATCTTATAATTTATAATTTACGATGGAAATAAATTATACATATCGCCAATTAACCTAAAATCTATAAATTCACTTGAAATAGTATATTAAAACCAATTTACCACGAGTATTCAAAATAAAAAATTTTACTTAAAATTAAAAATCTATAACAATATCTGTCACCGAATAATAAGAAGTTTTAGAAGTTCACACTGTCGCTTTTATCAGTCGGAGTGCGCGCACATTCTAAAAATTTTGGTTTTGAAAAAATCATTGGCCTCCTTTACTGTGAATTTATCTAGTATTGCGATATAATATCTAAGAAGTAAGTGTTTTAACTGCCACATAAACATGACAAACTTTGTATAGCCACTGGGCATTAGTTGCGTTACGCAAAGTTAGGTAAAGAGCTAAGGTAGGTTCCAAGATTCAATTTCCTCGCATTTACCGACAGGACCGCCTAACTTTGTTTTGAATGGGAGTCGGTTTTACAGTTTTCCGTATAGTTTCCGAAAACGGTATCAATAGAAAACAACTTCCAAAACAAACTACAAAAAATATTGACACAAGACACCCCGTCTTGTGTCAATATTTTTTGTAGTTTGTTTCGGAAGTTGTTTTCTATTGATGAAAAACACTTTGGGAGTGTTGTTTACAGAATCAATAATCGTTCAGGAATGCCGGCACTGTCATTTGTCATGCTTTTGTGCACATAATTTATACACATAAGTATTGTTATAAGAGTTGGTGTAAATACCTACGTAGGTACATATACCTACGAATTAATAATGTTATTGAATTTGCCACTAGCGGTCACCCATCACACACCCGACCGCGCCCGTAATGCTTAACCGAGTAGATCGCTTACGATCTACACCAGCCGAGGGAGCAAACGCGCTTCAGCCGCGGGGTCATACACGAATTAATATTTAAATGAATTAATATATTTCCATACACAAAGTTACGTATCGAACGAGTAGTACAACATGGAACATGAATTAAAACTCATAATTTTCATTACATGAAATATAAATTGAATGCATACGTGTATTTTAAAAACAATGTTTCAAATTCAATCATTTAAAATCAACATTTCATACGAAATAAAGTATCAGCACAATGGAGTTAAAAAAAACATGCGGCAACGAATTTTCACCCTATTCTAACAGAAACACATAAATTTGTTCCCTCAGAGTAATCCTTCACAGTAACAGATGGTTGTCCGCACGAGAGTTGTGAAGAGGCAAAAAACCTTTGAACAAAAAGATATGGTCTTCAGCTCCATTGATTTGGTGATGGAAGAGTTATTGGGGCTGTTTGTAAGTTGCAAAGTTAGTGAGGCTTGAAGGTGAGACATTATTTCTTAACTCGGTCACAGTTTTGTTTGTGTGACTAGTGATACACGAATTAATGTTTAATACAGCCAACACGATGGTCGACGGGGGGCAACACTGTTGAATCAGAATCAGAATCAGAAACTCATTTATTCATTTAGGGTGACAGGCACCTCTTATGACACGTCAAAAACAAACAAAATAAATTAAAGCGAATAACAATTGATATACATGTCAAACAAGATAAAAAATATATGTAAAGTCAAGAATATCACTAAGATAAAACTAAATGTAATAAACTAATGTAAAAGTATATCAGTAGAATGTCTCTTTTCTCCTTTACAAACTGATAACAAAGAGTAAAAAGAAAAGAAAAAGAGTCATTCTTTGTCATTCACCGGCAAAGTTCCAAAGGCCAATATGATCTGAGAAAAACTTGCCGGAAAAAACTCAGTCGGCTCTTTTAAAAATATCTCTTAGGCATATTTTTACAATTTTCCATAATTTAAGCAAACAAGACACCCACACAAAGATTAAGGTCAAAGTGCAGATGCGTTACCACTCCTGAGGCCTAAGGTGTTAGGCCTCTGTGCCGGAAATTACAGGGCCGTACATTACCACCTGACCGGAACACGATAGTGCTGAACACTACCATTTAGCGGCAAGTATATTAGGTAATGCGGTGGTGCCTACGCCCACGTACTCCGTCACTGAAGCTCTACCACCAGTATCTGCCAAATGATAGTATTCAGCACTATGGTGTTACAGTTAGATTATGTTGTATAGCCTCGTAATAATTATAATATAACAGAGGCAAAACAAAAACCAACTCAGGCCTTTATGGCAATGCATCTGCATTAGATCTCAGCTTTTGGTGCAGATGTCTATCATTTTCATCGTCATCATCACTTCAACCCAATGTATGATTCCCTAATATCTATCACAGAGACATAATAAAAGAAGAACAATTGTAGTCCTTACAGTATTTTTTGATATTTGATGAAATCATACCCGTGTTTACCTGTTTCATATTAAATCTAAACTTATATTATAAAGCTGAAGAGTTTGTTTGTTTGTTTGTTTGAACGCGCTAATCTCAGGAACTAATGGTCCGATTTGAAAAATTCTTTCAGTGTTAGATAGCCCATTTATTGAGGAAGGCTTTAGGATAACATCATGCTAAGACGAATAGGAGAGTGATAGATATTAATGGCAGTGTTCAGCAAGCTCCACACTAGGTAATACCTAGTGTAGAGCTAGAGATTATTTCGTCAACAAGAATAAACAATAGTAAGAGCGAACCTTAAAAATATACGACATCACGAAGAGCTATAAAGAAAACAAAACAGACTAATACAGACAATTAACTGATATCCTGATTAAATTACCAGTCAATAAGGGAATGGACAAAATTGTTAAAAATATTGGCGTGTCGCCAGCGCTCTGCTGCCTGATCTGAGGGACCCATAGAGCAACACGGGCCACCGACCGCGGCGGGTTGGAGGGGAGTAGCCATATACAGACTATCCCCTCTGCCAAGTACAAGCACAAGTGTGCCTGTCGCCTAGATGTTTAAATGTGTGCCTGAAATTGTTTATGTATTTTGTTAAAGTCAAGGTGTGAGTTTCGTAGTAATAAACGATTTTTGTAGTGTGTGATGACTGCAGCCTATAGACAACCACACAATGACCAGAGGTCAAAATGCAGATGCGCTGCCACTCCTGAGACGTTAGGTGTTATGCCTCTGTGCCGGAAATTACAGGGCCATACATTGCCACCTGACCGGAACACGATAGTGATGAACACTACCATTTAGCGGCAAGTATATATTTTGTTTAAGTGTAGTTAAGGTTTTTGTGTCAGTATCTACAGGCTGCAGTCATAACCTTACATCAATGTGAACTGCATGCTTGTTTGTCACCTTCATTAAATATAAAGGTATAACGGTAGCTTAGTGGTAAAGCGGCTGGATCGCTGCCCGAAGTCAAGTTTCTCTTTCCGCTGCAGACTCTCAATTCATATCCTTAACATACATTAGTAGAACACGCCGAAAAGTGTATGTTAAAAATATATTTCGCATTAGCTTGGCTGTCACGGTTTTTAACAAACGCATTAAACGAGTGCTTTCCGACATCCAAATATATTACTTTGGCTCTATTCCAACTGAATAAATAAAGCATGCGTATGTTAATAAATGCGAGATAAATCTACAAAATAATGACCATTTTAATGAAAGTTTACAAAGATGCCTTTCGAACCATATTTTTCCTGAGTTTTATTTGAATTGTTTGTATAATGAACGTGGCTTAATGAAGTTCACACTCGGATGTATTTTGTTAATGTCAATTAACGTTAAGCGTGTTAAGCATTGTGACGTTTTTAAGAGATCTATCATTTTCTATTTATTTATTTATTGGTAATGCAACAGTGATCCAATTTTCGACCTTACGATAACTTGCTCAACCACTGATTGTCAATGAATCGTAGGTTAGCTTCAAGTAGCCTGCGTATTCTTTGGAACCTGCACTGCTGGGTTGAAATATTAAGAGGAACCTACTGCGTGGCGTAAGATGAAATTAAAAGGTCTTGGAACCGCAATGGGTGGAAGTTGGTAGAGCTCCGGTGACGGAGCTTGCGGGCGTAGGCACCACCGCATTACCTAATATACTTGCCGCTAAATAGTAGTGTTCAGCACTATCGTGTTCCGGTCAGGTGGTAATGTACGGCCCTGTAAATTCCGGCACAGGGCCGTAACACCTCAGGCCTCAGGAGTGGTAACGCATCTGCACTTTGACATAAAAAAAGTCGTTAGCAGTTCTTAGCAGTTTCATCCAAACAGGTTGACAGGTGTGCAGTCATGGTCGCGAATTTTCGAGTCACGTCAATATTTTCCTTGCCAAAATCGATAATAGAGTGAGATAGAGCATGTATTTATAGATGCTCCGTCTCACTCTATTCTCGTAGTTTTCAGTCTTACAGAATTCATACTAGCTTAGGTTATTGTAAAAAGACTAACCCATAAACGTACTTTAGTTACGTTTTAGCTTTAGAATGCTTTGTCTTTGTCAGTTGCATTGTCAAATGTGCAGGATAGAAAAAGACAAAGGAGACATTAGCAACACTTTAGTTAAAATACGCTTATGAATAAGGGGGTAAGTGTCTTCCACCTCGTGTCTATTACAAAGCCTACATCAAAACAAAAATTTGACTTGGAGATCCAATTTGAAAATTGTGGGTCGTGAATTGGACGACTTGCATTCATTTTATTCACAAAATGAACCGCCTATTCGACGAAAACTCATAACTTAAGTCCGCGACAAAATTTAATTTCGCTTGTTTTACAGATCGTAACACCTAAGTGCGTCGTCATTGTTGTAATGAAAATCCGTAGCGTTATTGTATCAATGATCATGATCGTTTGTTTGTATATTGTTATTGTTATGATTGCAGAAAGCAAATTTTGGCGAATTTATATTGTAATATTTTCGAGACAATCACACTGCATTAACAAACGCGTACATGAAATGGAAGAAACTTTTTATTTAAATAATAATTGATCTATATTACCAAAGCAACAGTACATAAGATTACCTACATAAGAAATCTCCACGCTACACGTTTTTCACAATGGTGCTAACGATGACACCATGCTCGGTATAAATTTGATGACTCGGTTTTATTTATTTATTATCAACTAGCTGTTGTCCGCGGCTTCGCCCGCGTGGATGTCATTTTATAATCCTGAATTTTCTTTGCTACAAACCTCACGGAGCCGGAGACCTTTCCAAAGAATGCAAAACCGTGGAGATCGGTTCGTGCGTTCTGGAGTTATAGAGTCAGGAAGGAAAACCCGACTTATTTTTATATTATAGATATAGCACACAAAACAGATCACAATTTAATTTAACATTCAGGAGTTTGTATCAAAGTAATGATCTAAATTGTAATCGAAAATGCATGCCTATAAGCTACATACATTAATATTTAATTTTAATGAATTTATTTTTTTCGTTACATTTTTTTAAAGTTTTCTGTGTTCCAATCATTTATGAGAAAATTTACAATTCAATTAAATACAATTTGGAAAAACAGTTTAAAAATACAATTATTATTATTAATTATTAAACATATTAAAATATAAATATAGTTATTACATTTCATTATTTTAATATTCAAACCCTGGTTAGTCCAGCGGTGTGAGATGACCGTTTGATTCGATTGAAACGTTTGGTTATGCGAAGTCAAGAAAAACGGCATCCATCTCAGCTATTTGTTCCAGCAAGAGCTGCAACGCTGATATTCTGATGGGACCTTTAAAATAAACATTACGAACTACAAGAAATAAAAACTGCCATTTTTTATTTAGTCAATAAAAAGTACAGGGATAAATATTTCAGTTAATATCTAGTTTTACTAATTTTACGAACCGGGTCGTGGCACGATATAGATATTGGGAAAATCAATTTTTACCTTTATTCCGACGTGTCGACTCGGTTGCACAAGCCGTGGTCGCGGACAGACTTCGTAAAATTAGTACATTGATTGCTAAACGCAAGTGTTTTAAAAGTTAATATCTAGTTTATATCTGAATTATTAAAATTGTCTGAAGATCTGTTGGAACGAAGTTTTAAGCTAGACGAGCATCACGAAAAATTCTCATGACACTTCTGCTCGGAGAGGAGGCAGGCCGAGTATAGGATTCGACTTATTCGTTCTCTCTCTCTCTCTCTCTCTCTCTCGACAGTGACAAGCCACGCGACGAGCGTGTCTGCTGTGCATTGTTTTGTCGTGTTCATGTGTATGTAGTTTCAGAAAATTTTAATATTTTTAAAAAGAATCAATAGATTTTGAAAGTGATTCATTAGAAGTTGAAGAGGCACTTTGTTCCAATCGGGGGTCCCACATGTGACACCTAAGACTGTTTTTTTTTATGTAATGGAAGTGGCAAACAAGCATGCAGTTCACATTGACGTTAATGCAGATAGTGTTAATAAGATAAGGTATTGTGAAATTCATAAATACATCTTTATTTTGTCTGCAACATAAATTAATTAAGATGTTTATAAACATCTAAAAATATAATTATGTGATTTAATTTTCGGAATGTCAATTTCTCCATAATACCTGCCTACAGAAGTATCATGTGGGTGGGTACGACATCCCAAAATATTTCGCTTTAATTAAAGCCCCTTAAATTTCATTTAATTTAAGTCTAATTTCATGGATCGCCACTCTTTGCTTAACATAATGGATCATCTTATTGTACTGGTGGTAGAGCTCCAGTAACGAAGATCGCGTACGTAGGTACCACCGCATTACCTAATATAATTGCCGCCAAATGGTAGTGTTCAGCACTATCGAGTTCCGGTCAGGTGGTAATATACGGCCCTGTATTTTCCGGCACAGAGGCCTTAGGCCTCTTGAGTGGTAACGCATCTGCATTTTGACCTTGGTCTTTATGTGGGTGTCTATAGGCTGCAGTCATCACTTAACATCAATGTGAACTGCATGCTTGTTTACCACTTCCATTAGATTAATAAATTAAAGCCCATTAAATTTAGTTTCAGTTTAAGTCTAATGTCATGGATATGGATTCGCCACTCTTTGCTTAATATTTATTTATTTAAACTTTGCATGAAATAGTACATAAGGCGAGCATTCTCTACCAGTCAACCTTTGGGTAAAAAGGACAGTTTGTGGTGAAAATAGAAAGAAAAAACAAATACAAAATCGTAAATATCTCACAGGAAAGGTACTGTAATAAATATATATAAATAATATAATGGATCATCTTATTAATCTGATACACGCGGGTTTCCTAAAATTCTGTGAACAGTAATAGACGAATTAAAAAGTTATCCCAATAGTAAAGCGACGGCTCATCTGCATCACAAACGAGTGAACATTTTTCAGACGACGATTCACAACACGCGCCATACATTTTCATGGAGTTTTTGCATTTTTGATGAACTAAAAAAACACGGTTTATTTTCATCATAGCTCTCGAGTTGTCTTTTCTGTGAATGTTATGTATGGATCCCTTTCGGTAAAACATTACTGATTTGGTCTGTAGGTAGCTATCTAAATTGGAAAATTAGTAATGTTAGGATAGCAATTGTAACCGGCGCATCGTGAGTGTTGGCATGTATGCTAGGGCCGTAAGACTTAGTCTTCATGCCTGTTTACCCTTGGGCACACCGCGGACACTCCATACAAACGCTTAATTTGGACTCTATTACACAGACATCAATCAGTGACGTGTATTTACACGTGCACTTGTGTGCGTAGCACGTAGAGAATACCAAATGCCGAGGAGGTTGGGTGGTGCGGGGAAATGGTGCGGGACGTCGAAGTGTCCATTCTATAAGTAGTATTATTACATATCCTCTGCCCTGGGGGAAAAGGGGCGTGAATTAACGTTAGGGTTGCCAGTCCACTACTGCTATTCTCTCGGGCAGTAGGTATATACTTTAGTGCTTTTTAATTTTTCAAGTTTTCGGTAATCATCCCATGTTTTTTTTCATTAAGTTTGCCACCTTACATAGAACGAAACGTAACTGGCATATCATCATAGGTGTTTGTTTTGTAAGTGTTCCAGAATAGTATACATTTAACTCTAGCTCAATCTTTGGAGAACACAGGCGAGATGTTACGAGAAGATTTCTTGGCTATATCTCGGAACTTTGACCGGGAAATGTGCTCATTTTATTATTTAAATAGCTGTACTCCTATAGAAGCTTGAAATTACTCACCCGAGACACGTATAACAAGCGAAAAAATTACAATTCCAAGTTCGAATAAGTTGCTACTTCGACATACGTTATTATCACCAAAACAGATCACAAAGTATGTTTTTCAACTTGTAAATTAATGAATCTGACAAAAGTTTTTGTATAATCCGAATCACTGCAGTCAAAGTTTTAATGATTATAAGAGGACACAGGAAACGAAAATATTAAATCCTTAAAGGTCAACTGACATAATTAGTGTTGGATTAAAAACAGAAAATGTTGGTAAAAATAGAAATTAGGGTCATATATAACGTGACCATTTTTATCGTCACTCAAAACGGGACATTCTCAAAATTAATCTTCAAGAACCAGGGGGAAGAGGCTAACGCCCAGCTATAACGCCCTTCTTTAAGTATCGCTTTAAGTATCTTTGGTATCGCTATCTTTGATTTTGATTATTATATATTACTATTTTTTTTTTATGTCACGGAAGTGGCAAACAAGCCTGCACTTCACGTTGATGTTAAGTGATGACTGCAGCCTATAGACACCCACACAAAGATCGTCAAAATGCAGATGCGTTACCACTCCTGAGGCTTAAGGTGTTATGCCTCTGTGCCGGAAATTACAGGGCTGTACATTACCACCTGACCGGAACACAATAGTGCTAAACACTACCATTTAGCGGCAAGTATATTAGGTAATGCGGTGGTACCTACGCCCGTACCTCCGTCACTGGAGCTCTACCACCAATCATTCAAAAAATTTAAAAATTTCGGATTTACGTTTACAGGGCACTTCAGTCGGATACGCTAGATTTCTATACATTTTAGCTGAGATTACCGATAACGGGACATTTTCGCTTCCCATAAGTTTTCCTGGCACACCGGGACAGGCTGCATGAAACGGGACTGTCCCGTTCAAAACGGGACGTATGGTCACGTTAGTCATATAAAGTAATTCTAGTATCCCTCATACTACATATCTGTCCTCTTAACGATAGCGTACGACTATTTAATTTTAACTGATCCGGCGAACTTCGAACTTCGAGTTACTTTCAAACGACTGCACCAAATACGGTAAACCTGAAGAATGAAGATGAAAGAAAATGATTAAAAACCTTCCACAACGGCACAAAGTTCGCCGAGTCAACTAGTTAAAAAAAAATAAAAATGTTTTGTTAAGGATAATTAAATATTTAATCTTTTAATTGTTTAATATTATTTCGCATTAACACATGCTTGTGAAATATATTTTATTTTTAAAGAAAAATGGAAAGAAAAATTTGACTTCAGGCGAGGCTCGAACTCGCGACCTACTGGGAATCTAGTCCAGCCGCTCTTCCAATTGAGCTACTGAAGCCCTGCCCGATTTGTCAAATCTTTCCTTCACATCTATTGCATTGCTTTATGGTAGCAGTAGCGCCATCTATTACCAACTATTATATTTTATATTTAATCTTATTTCCAAACTTATTATAATAGCCCCAAAAACAAAGGATAGATTAGAAATTAGATGAAAACTTTTAAAATATCAAATACTAATAAATATGAATAATGATAAATATGGAAAATGTCTGTAGGCGGAGAAACATAATTTTCTTCAAAATTGTTATTGCCTCAAAGGCTAGACAAATTCTATTTAATTTTCAAGGATCTCGCATAAAACAAAGCTTTATCTAAAAAGTAGTATTAATAACCTTATTTCTTACAACATTAAGCTAAATCTTGACAATCTGTATAATTGTTTCATTACGTAAGATGAACTGTTGAGAAGTAAAAAAAAAGAAAATTACGCAATGCTAGGGTTGGCTACAGCTATTTTTCGTTGAGTGACTCAAAACCATGTTGCAGTTTCTATACATAGTTCCTATTTATTGTATATTGATTGCAATTTACGAACGCGGTGTACGTTTCAATGTGATAAAAGTGTATCTGTACACGTATAAATGTGTGTGTTCAAGTAAGAACAGCCGCGTGACTGGTTGCTCCATAAGGCACACACACAGTAACAGATTATCACGTGTAACAATATCATCATAGATCAACTCAGAATCGCAATATTAATAAGCTGGAATTATACTAATTCATTCAGAAGCAATAATGATACTAAATTTTACTGGTACTTTACCAATAGGTAGCGTTACTAAATTATTTTGGCAAACAATGATGGTACGCACGCCAAACGTTAATACGAGTAATATCAGTGTTTTGTTTAGATAGTTGGGTATGGCCCCATTGGCCCCGTATTTTTGAGGTAGCAACACACCCTGTAATTGAACTGCGTTATTGTTTGCCTCTTTTATTATATTAGAAAATGCGTTACTGGTTTCGATACCTTACTTTGTGCATTGATGGTGGAGAGATTTGGTATCGTATTTGAAACTCCAGAATCACAATAGTTTTTTTAACTAGCTGCGCCCACGACTTCGTCCGGGTAGATACCTACTGAACAATCTTATTTTTCTCACGTGGACGACGTCGCGGGCACAGCTAGTATACAACATAAGACCTAAACATTCTGTGAAAGTTTTAAGGGTCTACTTGCTACCGTTATTATTATCGAGCAAAAAATATACGAAAAAAAACACGTTTATTCTATATGCCCCCTTGGACCCCTTAACGTTTTCATTTTCTTATTTTTAGTAATTAATTTTGTCTTTATAGCGGTATCAGAAATACATAATTTGTGAAAATATTATTTTCTTTCTAGCTATCACTATTTATGAATTACAGGCTGGTGATAGACAGACAGACGGATGGACAGACAGACAGACAGACAGCGGAGGATCAGTAATCCGTAGGGTCCGTTTTTAACTTTTAGGTACGAAACCCCCTAAAAGATAGAACTAAGACACAAAATAGCTTAAAAATATTCGATATAATTTTTTAAATTGACATATTTTTTTTATTTCGAAACCGATTCACATGAATCAAACACTAAATGTTAAGTGAAACTTACCACAATATTTTTGTGAAAACCGCAAATCCATTAAGCCGTTTCTGATATTAGCGTGCACAAACACACAAATAAACAGACATTTTTCCTGGATAAAAAGTATCCAGTGTTGTGCGCCAAAGGTTAAAGTATATTCATACCAAGTTTCATTGTAATCGGACCTTTAGTTTTTCTGTGATGCTTGAACAAACAGACAGACAGACAAAAATTTTTCTAATTACATATTTGTGTTCGGTATCCATCTAGTAACGTCCCCTGGTATTTATTTTTTCAATATTTTTAATGTACAGAATTTACGCTTCTACAGTTTTATTATAAGTATAGATAATGGCAAACAAGCATGCAGTTCACATGGATGTTAGGTGATTTTTTATGTAATGAAGGTGGCAAATAGGCATACAGTTCAGATAGATGTTAAGTAATGACTGAATCCCTTAGGTTTTATGTAGATGTCTATACATCTACACAAAAATCAGAGGTCAACTGCTGCATTACCACCCGTAAGACCTCAGTTGATATCTCTGTGATAGTTATTACGGGGCCATACATTACCATCTAAGTGGGACGCGATAGTGCTGAAGACCACCACTTGGCGGCAGATAGATTAGGTAATGCGGTGGTGCCTACGATCTCGACTTCCTCGATACTGGAACTCTACCAGTAATTAGTCATGGAAAGTTATGGAAAGTCAGGTACCATCAAATAAAAATTTAAAATTTGTGGGTAGTTTTTAACTTATTTTTCTTGTTACTTGTTCACGAGACGAATGTGGTGCACGTGTTCACAATTTACCGGGAAATAAGTTTTGTAAAGAGAACGAATGTGCAACGTAATAGTTGTATGGAAATAAATAGCGTCGTTATACGTGCAGCGTATGTGTTGTATGGAATGATATCATTAGAAATAAAGAAAGAAAGAAATAGTTTATTCTTTGATACACACAATACATAGTGATGTATTGTGTGTATAGTGAAGTAGGTACCTAAAATAAATAATAATAATAATAAAAAAATATTTACAAAGTAGATCAAAATTCTCGAAAGGGCCTCTACGTGTTGGACCTCCCATGTCCCCGCGCAAGCCTGACAAAGGTCCGGGGTTCAAATTGGACCCCGTGCTGACGAGAGACATAAAAAATATTAATAAAAACAGAGAAGACAACTTAATTAGCACAACGGTATGATGCATGTGTGAGTCCAAAAAATGGTACCCATCTCAGCTGATTGCTGTAGTTGGCACTACAGCGTTGGTGTTCTGATGGTACCGTAGGTGATTAAGTTAAGTTGGAAACAGATTTTAACGCTTAAGGTGTAAAATCCATTGAAAACTTCTATTTATGAATGTGTAGCGTCACATTATTAAGCATTATAATATAAACGCCGCAAGCTTAGCTTAGCGTTGCGTCGTCAGTTGTCCCGTAACCCTAGTGCCGCGCACACGCACCTCAACCCGCCTAAAGTAACCGTAAAAATGTAACTCTATAAATTCCGGATTATATGGTGATCACCAACAATGGACTTCTCATTATCCATCTCCTACAACCTGAACACGCGATAACCTTCACATTGGCAAATCACTCAAGAATCCCTAAATATGAAATGAACGGAGTATAAAATATAAAGTGGGAAAACTTCCAAATTTCTCTAAATAATTTCAATTTTTGACTTATGACATAAATTTAATTGTTTAAAATATATTATTAAAAAAGTAATTCTCTCACTAGTACTCCTTTCGCCCAATGTCAAAATATTTTATTTTTCCTCAAAAATCTTTTGCATAGAATAAATACAGCTTTAGTGCATAGGCATGTTTATTTTGTTAAGTATTTATTAGCATTCATACAATGAAGACAATCTTCAACACTTGCCAACTGTTACATTTAAAATCTTGTCTTAAAGTAAAAGCTTGAAAGCAGAATTACTGAAACGAAATAGCATTTTTCAAGCGCATTATTTGCTCAGATTTTAAAGGCGACGGCCCGTATTGAAGCCATTGGGTATTTCCCACCATTTTATTCTATAAAAAAGGAACGTATATGCAAAAAGCTGTGACAAGTCAACGTCGATTTATTGTATGTCACAGTAGCATGTAAGCTATAAATTTTGGGGGATTTTATACCAGAAAAAGTCTTTTTCAAATATCACAAATGCAATATGAATAAAAAAAATTGCTCGGTTTAGGAGCTTTTTTTGTGTTTGTCAGAACTCTGTTTGAACGCATAGACATATGATTTATGGGTAGATATTTCTAGATTTCTAGATAATAGATTCGCGACCTCAACATCATAACCAGGCTCTCTACCATCTGCCTGCGAAGAATCCTCGAATTCTTTGGACATCGGCACGTCATGACTCCACTGAATTCTTACGCTATCGATCAACCGAACAATTGCGATATTAAATGCAATAACATAGGTCAGGATGGGCAGTAGCATCCCGCGATGAAAATACCGTCACTGTTACGAATATGCATGACAAGCATGGCGATTATGGCATAATAATGGCAACCCATCATACGTCCCACTGCTGGGCACGAGTCTCTCCCCTTTTTTTTAAGGGGAGCCCTGGAGCTTACTCCACTACACTGCTCCAATGCGGATTGGTGGAGGTGGGTGGGTTAGTGACCAACCCGCTGTCGGATCAATCCGCCCATAAGGCCTCCGACAAGGTTTAACGACTGCTATCTATTGATAACAACCGGGACCGACGGGTTAACGTGCCCTCCGAAGCACGGACACGCACATTTTAATTTGCCACTAGCAGTCACCCATCACACTACCCGACCGCGCCCGTAGTGCTTAACCGAGTAGATCGCTTGCGATCTACTCCAGCCGCCGGGCAATACGCGCTTCACCGATTATGGCATATTCTCCCCTAATGACGCAGAATCCTTTTGTTGGCATCTTTGAGGAAGGCTTTTGTCCAGTATTGACGTCTTTTGGCTGAAGTAATAATGACGATGACTTTGTAGGTCTTCGATACATTAAAATAATACTTTACTTTAAGAAAACACATTAATTAAACATTATTATACTGCTAGTGGTTGAGTTCCAATGCAGAGATTCGAGGGCATAGATACCACCGCATTATTTAATCTCTTTGTCGTTAAATGGTAGATTTCAGCACTATCGTGTTCCAGTTAGATGGCAATATAATAATATGGTAATAATTATTAGAGGTATAACACCTTAGGTCTCAGGGTTGGCAAAGCATCTGCATTTTGATTTCTGGTTTTTGTATCTAGGCTCATGCTATCATACATATAAAATAAGACGTTCACTGAAAATGTTAGAGAAAATACAAAAAACACGAGAGTGAAATAAAAAGCTACGTGTTGAGGTCAAGTTGACACTAATTTATATTCGAAATTTTGACGTGCTAATAATGTAACTACCCGTTTACTACCTTTAAGACCATTGACTAGACAAAATCTGCCCACATACAGAGTATCTAATTGTACTAAGAGCAAAGTGCGTTGACATAGATTATTCTATCAAAAGGAATTACTAACGCTATGCTGTGATGCGTAATTTGGGGAAATACTGACGGCCTGACGGTCCATCAATATCTGTAGTTACAAAACGTTACCGAAACTCAATAATATTGAACTCTACCATTTAGCGACATGGTAAAGCAGTGTTTACTACGCGTTTATGAACTTAAAATTTTAAAATTTAAATTAACAAAATGAAGCGCGCATGGCCCGGCGGCCAGTGTAGATCATAACCGATCTACTCGGTTAAGCACTACGGGCGCGGTCGGGTAGTGTGATGGGTGACCGCTAGTGGCAAATTAAATGCGCGTTTCCGTGCTTCGGAGGGCACGTTAAGCTGTCGGTCCCGGTTGCTATCGATAGATAGAAGTCGTTAAACCTTCTCGGAGGCCTTATGGGCGGTCCGCATTGGATCAGCGTGGTGGAGTAAGCTCCAGGCCTCCCAGCAAAAAGGGTGCCCAGCAGTGGGACGTATAATGGGTTGCCATTATTATTATTTATTTATTAATAAAATAGTTATTAGTTATACAAATTTTTGACGAGTAAGTTATTTAACTACCCGTTTACTACCTATAACAAAATTGACAGTACAAAATGTGCTACAGAGTAATTGTACTAAGAGCAAAGTGTGTTGATGTAAGTTGATCCATCAAAAGATATGACTAACGCTATGCTGTGATGCGGAATTTGGGGAAAAACTGACGGCCTGACGGATCATCAGCCTGTAGTTACGGAACGTAACCGACGCTCAATAATATTGAAAACTACCATTTAGCGACATTGTAAAGCGGTGTTTACTTCGCGTTTATGAACTTCTGTAATGGATTTTGACCAGTCATTAAAATAATGAAATAGCTGAGCGCTACGCACTTCTGTCGTCGTCGATATTTTAGTGATACGTATAAGTTTCATAACAAATATAGAAGAGCAAGCTATGATGGTTTGGACAAGTAGAATTTGAACGTGACGGAAAAGATAAGTACAGTGCTCCACAATAAATATTGCACATCGAGCCTAGGAAGGAGACTTCGGCTTATTTCGGATATGTAGAGCGTTATCTCTTTCGTACCTATTTGACGTTTGTGGACCATTTTGATCAAGTTTTGACCAATACCGGACTGTCATTGCTTACGTAGGCAGTGTGCAACAGAGATAAAGCTCTAGGAAGTCGATACTAGCCGATCGTCTCTTTTGCACGATGTGCAATATTAATTGTTGAGTACCTAGGTACTGTATATAACATTATTGTATAGATGTTACCGGATAAACCAGTTACCGGATTTAGGCCAAACTAGTTTTGCCTACGCTAAACTAGTTCAAATAATACTGTCAATGTCCTCTATGCAATATATGTATGTCTTTTACTGGTGGTAGAGCTCCAGTGACGGAGCTCGTGGGCGTAGGCACCACCGCATTACCTAATTAATATACTAAAATAATATACTTGCCGCTAAATGGTAGTGTTCAACACTATCGTGTTCCGGTCAGGTGGTAATGTACGGCCCTGTAATTTCCGGCACTGAGGCATAAGACCTTAGGCCTCAGGAGTGGTAACGCATCTGCATTTTGACCTTGGTCTTTGTGTGGGTGTCTATAGGCTGCAGTCATCACTTAACATCAATGTGAACTGCATGCTTGTTTACCACTTCCATTACATATTAAAAAAAAAAAAAATGCAATCGGATAAACCGGTATTGACTTTGAACTCAAAGTTGAACTAGTTTTGTCTGGGCTAACAAATAATACTGCTTGTAAAAATTGTACCCCCAGCAAAAACAAAAATATCTTACACCGAAAGGTGCGTCCTTGTACCTAACCTGGCTAAGTCGGGGACACCTACGGTCCCCGTCTCGGCCAAACAACACATAAGGTCAAATTTTGTCTGAAGGTCATATAATAATAAGTCCAAAATTGGAGTAAGTACCTACCTAGGTACATAAGGAAGGTTTAAAGTAAAAGTGTTTGATAACTTACACTTGACTTTTATTTATAAATCTATATTCTTAATTACTCAATGTGAATGGGATAATAACACGAACACCCCGAAAATAACCTGTTCCTTAGATTCGCAACTTCAAAAAAGATTATTTCGCACTCACTAAATACATTTGGCACAGCGTTGGTGCAGATTGAACTGTCAAATGAAATTATTAACGTCACGCTCCGACGCGGAATTTTGCGAAATGCCTTAGAATCAAGTTTAACAAATTAACGCGGTGATGAGAGATATTTTGAACCTGTTAGTTGAAAAGCTTGTTTCTTTTAAGAAATGAGAATGTCTGCACATTGAGATTTTATTTCAACAATGCCAACAATATGTGTCATGAATTATTTTTTTTGTATGTTAACAACAAAAAATATTTATATCATAAATTTAAATAAAGAAAATACTTATTTTTTTCTTTCTCACTTAAGGTCTAGCTATTTGGCTCCTGTGCTAAAATTTGTGTTTTAGTAATTCACTTCGTAACCAAGCGGTAGTGTTCAATAACATAAGTAATGTCGGCGCAACTAAGTATCAGTAGTAAAAATCTGTTGAAAAAAAAAAACATCCTTACCAAGATAAGTTACAGACTTCTTCACCCGTTCCTTGGATCCGCAATTTCAAAGAAAGATGAAGCTAAAATAATTTTTCCCACTCACTAAATACATTTGGCGCAGCGTTGGTGCAGATTGAACTGTCAAAAGGAGTTATTAACGTCACGCTCCGACGCGGAATTTCACGAAATGCCTTATTACTGTGGGTTTCATTTCTTGAACTTGTTGGTTCAACGCTGTGATGAGACAAATTATCAACCCAGCTTATCTTCTGTGTGAGAAATGAGAATGTCTGCAGATTTTATGGCAACAATATGTATCGCAAATAAAATTATATTTTATTGAAAAAAAACTAGATATTTTTCAATTTTTAATAAGACATTAGGAAAATTTCTATTTTTTTTACAGAACATGGAAAGAAAAATTTGCCCTTAGGCAGGGTTTGAAACCACATTATAGCGAAAAATAAAATAAAAAACAAAAGCGTCTTGACCAGGATATATCACGGAAATCTCCACCCGTTCCTTAGTTTGACGCTAAAAGAATTTTTCGCACTCACTAAATAAGTACATTTGGCGCAGCGTTGGTGCAGATTGAACTGTCAAAAGGAGTTATTAACGTCACGTTCCGACGCGGAATTTTGCGAAATGCCTTATTACTGAGGGTATAATTTGTTAAACTTGTTGGTTTTACGCGGTGATGAGAGATATTTTGAACCTCTAAGTTGAAAAGCTTGTTTTCTGTTTGAGTAATAAGAATGCGCTTTGAAATATTGTAACAGAAATTCTTGCTATGCATAAAATAAAGTACTTAAGTACTATAACAATATTTGGACAAAAATACTGGAAATGACTGCGTAGGTAATGTATAAAGCTTGCTTTAATCTCTAATGAAAATCAAATAAAATAATGCTCGATTCAAGTACCGTTAATCCAGTGAAACTTGCACAGTGTTCCTTGAAAGTTCGCAACTTTTTTCACTCGATAACTGCTGTCTTTTGTTTCACAATTAGGTATGCAGCAGTTGTGCTGGAGCTAATTGCGACTGGCACTGCTCCAGATAATTCTTGAAATCTTCTCGTGATCCTAGCTAAGGTATACAATTTCTATCATTTGTATGGCCCCGTTATAACTATTGTAACGGACGAGGGTTGCGTGGAGTGGTGATAGTTCGAAATGAGAACACAAAAATATAAGTTTTAAACTGATACACGTATGCAGAGATGAGAGAAAGGTAAGCGAACTAAGCGAGTATCTGTGACAGAAAAACCACTGCCGTACCCGAAATATCCTCCGTATACGTGCATATTTATTTTTATTAATAGAAAAGAAGGAAAGTATATGAACTAATTTTCACATGTACCTTAACACAATTTTTAATAATATTTTGCACCGACCCGCAGTTACTATGTTGGATCTATGACGTAAGTATGTACAGTAATGGTATAGGCACAATGTACATATAGAATCTATTTACTGTGGTATAGGTAGGTATTTCATGGAATAAATTATATTTTAGGTAAGTTACGTACGTATAGGTACCTAAGATACTTACATATGTTTAAAATTATTTAGTTTACTTCATTTATGTTTTCTGATTATTTTAAATATATTTTTATGTTAATATGTATTTTATTTATTTATTTAGGTAAGTAGGTATATTAGACGGGATCGCGAGCTACGTCGTCTACAACTATCATAGAGACAAAACAACTAAGGTCTCAGGGGTGGCAACGCATCTGCATTTTGTCCTCTTGTTTTGTGTGGTTGTCTGTAGGCTGCAGTCATCACTTAAAATCAATGTGAGCTGCATGCTGGTTTGCCACCTTCATTACATTAAAAAAAAATGCATATTAGTATCAAATTATTACTGTCTTGATATGAAAATTTATCTTTCTCCAACCCCGGTATTATACATGAGAATTGAATAAAAAAACTGTTGTTTGGTACACTGATATTTATTATTGTTATACTATGTATATATATGTTTTTTAAATAAACTTACACATTATTGTTACATGTTTTTTACCAATGTTATCAAGTACCAATACTGTCAAGAAAACAGGGTCGTGAATTAGAAATGGGTTCGAGTGGTGATGATTACTGCTCCCTTTTTCAATTAATTTATAATTTACTTAGTTACCTGTACCCGGGCATGGTAATGCCGGTAACCCTAATCCTTTCTATATATTCTTACGATGGTACCTTAGTAGACAGCTTACGGAGGGGTCCAGTATCTTATCTCCTCCACTAGGCTTCAGGGTAACGGGTCACACCCCGCATCCAAAGGTCAGTTATAAATCATTTATGGTATTTCACTCCATAATTGGGGAAGGAAAAAATATTCTACTAAAGAACTGTACCTAAAATGTTAGGTAAAAATTCCCCATGTGTAAATAGGTATACCGAATGCTAAATTAAGAAACATCAAGCAAAAATAAAAAAAAAAAATGAATTTTTAACGACAAAAGAAAAATGAAATGAAAATACCGCATGAGGACTTTTCGCTAAAATCACTTAACAGACAAAAGCCTCTGCATCCCAACTCCTCCCGACATCAGGGAACATCAATTGATGATAAAAAACCTATTTAATAGGCATTTAGGCCATGATGGCTAAAATATTTAAGGCTTTTCGCCTCTTCATTATTTCGAGCTCGTCGCCACTATCGGCTCCGACCGAGAACAAAATCAGATGACGTCTTAATAACCTCTCAGACCTTCCTCTTTACCGGCCATGGATCCGCGTCCTTTAAACATTCAGCAACGATGCTGATAAAATTCCCGAATAGTATTTTAAATATGTTCTTCTCGTTATATTTAATTAATATTTTAATATTTCATTTGTAATAATTGAAATTTTGTGTTTATACAAATTAAAACTTTTTAATAAATTATGCAATCCAACTATGCGTCGTATGGAATACATTGATACTATTGATAATGTTGTCTTAGTACGGCTGTGATGAACTAGATGGCGTTGTGACCATTTTTATCACCAGACTACAAAAATACAACGTTACAGTATGCTTGTTTACCACTTCCTTTATCATGACGACCAAATTCCTTCTTTCTCAGTTTCATTCCATGTGTTTATTTCAATCGATTGGTTCTCGGAATCCAAGTAAACTAAGCAGTAACCGACCTATCGCGAATACAAATGCAGCAAAACTTGCTTCATGATAGTTCGCATTTTTTATCTCGATAACTCCTGTCTTTTGTTTCACAATTCGGCAATTTCTGCAGCAGTTGAGCTGGAGCTAATTGCGACTGGCACTGCTCCAGATTATTCTTAGAATCTGGACATGACTCTGGCTTAAACTTGTTAAGCAAATAATGTTTTTCATGCCAACTTTTTGTAGTTTAACAGTTATGAAGTCAGATCTTAAATTGTTGTTATCACAATTATTGGTAATAGAAATCATTTTGTGTATATATCTATACACAAAGTCTAAGTTCTCTAAGTCATTTTGTATTTTAAAGTTGTCTTAAAATACGTTAATAAAGATTTCATCTTGTTCAAAGAGAAAATGGAAGCGAAGTAAGCATTAATCGATCCAACACGAACACAAATGCAGTGAAACTTGTGCAATGCTCCATGAAAGTTCGCAACTTTTTTCACTCGACAACTGCTGTCTTTTGTTTCACAATTTGGTATGCAGCAGTTGAGCTGGAGCTAATTACGACTGGCACTGCTCCAGATAATTCCTGGAATCTGCCCATGACACCGGCTTACGCTCTAGCAAATAATGTTTTTCATGTTGCCGTTTTCAATTTACAGTTTTAAACTCAAACCTTACTTAGGTAGTCATGTTCTTAATATTAAACCAATACTAGCGGCCCGCCCCGGCTTCGCGGTTTTAATGTTGCCTACCCTCTCCTATTCTATTATTATAGCCTTATTATATTGTATTATTATAGGCTATTATTATAGCATTCCTCGATAAATAGGCTATCTAACACTGAAAGCATTTTTCAAATCGGATTAGTAGTTCCTGAGATAAGCGCGTTCAAGCAAACAAATAAACCAACAAACTCTTTAGCTTTATATATAGCATATTATAATAAACAATCATAAAATATAGATTTATTTTAAAAAGTAGTTCGAGATTTCTTTGTTTTTTTAAATTCAGAACTACCTACAGATTTGTGACGTATTCCAAAGCAGTGGATATAGGCCATAAATCATTGAATTACCGAATCCATGACCGAGAGAGCTAAAGGCAGATGCATTGCCAGACCAGAGGTATATTTTGTTCAATACACTCGAAACTTGGTCGTTTAAATTATGGTAACATCACGTTAAGAACATATTTTACAGTTATTCATTAATTTTGAAAAGAGATCAATTAATAATAAGTCAATTTGAATGTATTTTTTGTTTATTGAATCTAGCAACTAGTTGAAAGACCAAGTCCAAGCGAAGTAATCGACCCAACGCGAACACAAATGCAGCGAAACTTGTGCAATGCTCCATGAAAGTTTGCAACTTTTTTCACTCGACAACTGTCTTTTGTTTTGAAATTAGGTATGCAGCAGTTGAGCTGGAGCTAATTGCGACTGGCACTGCTCCAGATAATTCCTGGAAATTACCCATGACACCAGTTTACACTCGTCTAGCAAATGTTTTCATGCCACTGTTTTGTAGTTCAATAATTTTTTATGTGGCAGAACTTTTCACTTATAGCTGAGCAAATATATATGAAACAATGAGATATAAATTTCAAAAATTCTACGCAAGTAGTTAAAGAAAAAACCTTGTTTTTATTAAAAATGATTACTAGTCACATAATCAACAGTAAATTGGAACTATCATAATGCTAGGGTAATGGAAAAGTTTAAATAGGTACCAAATAAAAATTAATGTTTTCAAAAATATTGCATACCATCATAAATCATTTATAATAAGGCCGTCTAACACGTTTAATTAGCGTGAAACAAAAAATATTATATGACTCACCTTATCACAACTCTACTAAAATTGTCAAAATAAATCACATTTCACCAAAACTGGGTCCAATTATGAAATTAAAACGCAAAATCGTTCGCGTGAAACTCCGTCCAGTTTACCGGCACGATAAATATACGAGTAAGTGTAAAGCGCCAAAAATTCGCCGAATCTCAAAAATTCTGTCGGCCCTTGTATGATTTTTTCGTAATCAAAAATGCAAATTCTGGAGTTGGAATTATACTGATTTGCAAGTCAGTTTTTTCGGCTAATTTTTTACGTTTTGCCAAACTTCGCTGCCGTTTTCATCGAGTTATCAGATTTTGTGTAATATTTGAGACGAATGAGATCAACATTCAGAAAAATGAAATTGTATTATGCTGTTACTTTACCAAAAAAATATCGGTGATATGTGATATTTTGATATTTTGAAGAAATAGAGTGATCTGTGAACAACTTTTGATTTTCATAGAAATAGAAAATATTTTTATTACGAATAGATCTTTACAGATACTTTCAAAACGTCAAGAAATCATAAAATACCTAGAGTGAATAACCATTACATATAGTAAAAGCAAAATCATATATTAATAGTAAATTAAAAATAAGAATTTAAACTACTTACTTCAAACAAAATAATCATAAAATTTTTCAATTCCTTCAATGTTGATAATTGAAGAAAAGAATAACTATAACTATATTCACTTAGCAGAGTTCCAAGTGCAGTCACTACTGAGAAGAGCTCTTTTAAATGAGAGCTTAGATTTAACTGCTCCGATATCGCCTCTGATTTTATGGTCGTGCCTTAAACTCAGAGGCGATATCGGGGCAGTAGTGATCCCGATATCGCCTCTAATTTTAGGGCGGTGTGTAGGCAGCTTAAGAATGATACTCATAAACCATTAGGTATAAAGTACCAAACCCTCTCCATACTTACTTAAAACATGAAAAGAGGCCTCCATTTCAAGAGAAATGATACAAACGTACTCCTGCGTAACCTCTTACGTAAACTTCTCAAACCCGACTTAAAAAAGAAAATGTTGTATTTTTTTTTTTTCGAGCCGTGTAATTTGTAACATCGTTGTCACGTACAAATTGCGTAGCGTTTAGCGAGTGAAGGACAAAAAGTGAGGGAAGTTCGGACGTATATCAAGATAAGTTTGGGAATCACGCCCTTTTACGATCTGTGTTACTTTGTTACGATAGTTCTCCACTTGGTTGTATCGTAGTTTTTAGGGTTCTGTGTGCCAGATGGCGAAAATAGGTTAGTAATTTTGTTGATCTATCTGTCAGAACATGTGTTACTATAGTGATTTGACTATAAGGGTGCTTTTCCACCAGAGATGTGCTATGCAGTTATGCTGCGAAGATCTACGCTACGAAAATATGTGACCGTTTCCACCAATACTATGTTCTATAGCTGAACGATATACCACTCGCCACGGCACATAGTACGCATCCATAGCTCGCATTCATAGCACGCATCTATACCACACGCACAGCACCACAGTGATCAGTGCACAGCACACATCCTTACATATAACAAACCGGTCAATTACGTGTTGGACCACGCGCAGTGTAGGGTTCCGTAGTTTTTAGGTATGCAAGCTTAAGCCTTCCTCGATAAATGGGCTATCTAACACTGAAAGCATTTTTCAAATCGGATTAGTAGTTCCTGAGATAAGCGCGTTCAAGCAAACAAATAAACCAACAAACTCTTTAGCTTTATATACAGCATATTATAATAAACAATCATAAAATATAGATTTATTTTAAAAAGTAGTTCGAGATTTTTTTGTTTTTTAAAATTCAGAATTACCTACAGATTTGTGACGTATTCCAAAGCAGTGGATATAGGCCATAAATCATTGAATTACCGAATCCATGACCGAGAGAGCTAAAGGCAGATGCATTGCCAGACCAGAGGTATATTTTGTTCAATACACTCGAAACTTGGTCGTTTAAATTATGGTAACATCACGTTAAGAACATATTATACAGTTATTCATTAATTTTGAAAAGAGATCAATTAATAATAAGGAATGATTAATGAAATGAAAAAAAAAAAATTTTTATGGAGTTGTTCAAAAATTTCGAGTATTACATTTGGTCGACTATTACTCGCAAACTTGTAAAGCCAACTACGAGTATGTAGCTACTATTGCCATAACGTTGGAATTTCTAACAACAACAGTTTAGTTGGTTGGTGGGGGGACACTTGACTCTAATGAAAATTGGCGCTTTAAATCCCTAACATTTTTGAAAAACCTATTCAACAATATCCCACACTATATAGAAAACGAAAAATAAAAAAAATATCCGTGCGTAACATGTAGGGGAGGAGGGACCCTAAAAAATTTACTTTTCATGTTTTTGTTTTACCACTTTGTCGACGTGATTAAGGTGTATACTTGTGCAAAATTTCAAGTCTCTAGTACCAATAGTTTTTGCGCTAAACTGCGTACGGACAGAAAGACTGACGGACATGGCGAAACTATAAAGGTTCCTTGTTTACTACGGAACCCTAAAAACATATCTTAGTTGAATCCATTTCCACCAGTGCTACGCTATGTGCACCAATGAATATGATTGGTGGATATCAAACGCATCCATAGCAACGTAGCATAGCAAATATCTGGTGGAAAAGCACCCTTGTGTGCTTTTGCGAGCTATGGATGCGTTTCATAGCGCATCTTCCTCGTACAACTACTCAGCTTACCTAGTATCGGTGGCAACGGTCACATATTTTCGAAACGTAGATTCCACATCTTCGCAGCATAGTTGCATAGCACATCTTTGGTGAAAAAGCACCTTTAGGCTAATTGTTTTATATTATTTCGCATTAACACATGCTTGTGAAATATATTTTATTTAAAGAAAAATTGTGAAAATTCACAGGCATGTGTTAATGCGAAATAATATAAAACAATTAGTCTAAAGGTGCTTTTTCACCAAAAATGTGCTATGCAGCTATGCTGCGAAGATGTGGAATCTACGTTTCGAAAATATGTGACCGTTGCCACTGATACAAGGTAAGCTGAGTAGTTGTACGAGGAAGATGCGCTATGAAACGCATCCATAGCTCGCAAAAGCACACATTCAACTAAGATATGGTTCCGTAAGTAAACAAGGAACCCATAAGGGTTCCTTGTTTACTACGGAAGACAGACGGACATGGCGAAACTATAAAGTTTCGCCATGTCCGTCTGTCTTTCTGTCTGTCCGTACGCAGTTTAGCGCAAAAACTATTGGTACTAGAGACTTGAAATTTTGCACAAGTATACACCTTAATCACGCCGACAAAGTGGTAAAACAAAAACATGAAAAGTAAATTTTTTTAGGGTACCTCCCCTACATGTAACGCACGGTTATTTTTTTTATTTTTAGGTTTTCTATATAGTGTGTGATATTGTTGGATAGGTTTTTCAAAAATGTTAGGGCTTTAAAGTGCCAATTTTCATTAGAGTCAAGTGTCCCCCCACCAACCTACTAAACTGTTGTTGTTAGAAATTCCAACGTTATGGCAATAGTAGCTACATACTCGTAGTTGGCTTTACAAGTTTGCGAGTAATAGTCGACCAAATGTAATACTCGAAATTTTTGAACAACTCCATAAAATTTTTTTTTTTTTCATTTCATTAATCATGACTTATTATTAATTGATCTCTTTTCAAAATTAATGAATAACTGTAAAATATGTTCTTAACGTGATGTTACCATAATTTAAACGACCAAGTTTCGAGTGTATTGAACAAAATATACCTATGGTCTGGCAATGCATCTGCCTTTAGCTCTCTCGGTCATGGATTCGGTAATTCAATGATTTATGGCCTATATCCACTGCTTTGGAATACGTCACAAATCTGTAGGTAATTCTGAATTTTAAAAAACAAAAAAATCTCAAACTACTTTTTAAAATAAATCTATATTTTATGATTGTTTATTATAATATGCTAAAGAGTTATATATAAAGCTAAAGAGTTTGCTTGAACGCGCTTATCTCAGGAACTACTAATCCGATTTGAAAAATGCTTTCAGTGTTAGATAGCCCATTTATCGAGGAAGGCTTAAGCTTGCATAACTAAAAACTACGGAACCCTACACTGCGCGTGGTCCAACACGTAATTGACCGGTTTGTTTTATGGAAGGATGTGTGCTGTGCACTGATCACTGTGGTGCTGTGCGTGTGGTATGGATGCGTGCTATGGATGCGAGCTATGGATGCGTACTATGTGCCGTCGTGAATGGTGTATCATTCAGCTATAGAACATAGTATTGGTGGAATCGGTCACATATTTTCGTAGCGTAGATCTTCGCAGCATAACTGTGAAACACATGCTTGTGAAATATATTTTATTTAAAGAAAAATTGTGAAAATTCACAGGCATGTGTTAATGCGAAATAATAAAAAACAATTATTAAGGGTAAAAGCGACTTCTTTACGATATTCAATAAACTGCAAAGTCTATTATATCGGTTGCCAAACTAGCATAGTTTGGCAATAGATGGCGCTGCTGCTACCATAAAGCAATGCAATAAATGTGAAGGAAAGATTTGACAAATCGGGCAGGACTTCAGTAGCTCAGTTGGAAGAGCGGCTGGACTAGATTCCCAGTAGGCCTCGAGTTCGAGTCTCGCCTGAAGTCAAACCTTTAGGCTAGGTTGCATCATTTTACATTAATTTTAACAACTTTGTTAAAATATTGGTTAAGCGAGTAATGAGTAGCTCTATTTGAAAATTGTGAAATGACGTCATAACTTTAACTGCTAACTGTAACTGTGTAAGTTGCGCTGGTCAATGATAAACTTAACCTCAAAATTATCTGTTAGGGAATCTGACAGATTCCCTTAACATCAGACAAAGATTGCAATATAGATGCGTTGCCACTCCTATGATCTAAGTTGTTATTCCTCTCAGGTCGTCAGCCCTGTACCCAGCCGCGTCACAATGGTCTCGCCGGTGGTAATACGTGAACCACATGCCTGTTAGCCACTAATCATACTTAAGAAAACTGGCACCATAAAAATACAAACAGCTTAAATTCATATTTACTCAACATTTCAACAAAGTTTTCTCTTCACTCAAAATGAAGCTAGTAAATAAAATTAACGGTTATAATTATATGAAATGGAATGCAGTGCAATAAACTTAATGCGCTGCATTAGAATACAGCTCGGAATAAAAACGTTTAACACGATACGAAGAGCCGACTCCTCATTAAGTGATGCGGTGACTACACTGTCAAACCGATGTCGCACCGTAGTTAAGGGCGCGTATCACACACACTCGTAGCTATTTTATTAATCTCCTATTTACAACTGCCTCGGTAGCCTAGTGGTAGCAGGCCACTACTACTACGCTGAGGTCCTGGGTTCGATTCCCGGGTTATCAGAGATAATGGTGAAAAAGCCTTTGTCTCTGGTTCTATTGGGATTTTTCCATTTTCTGGAAATTTCCCAGTACCTCAAAGTTTGGTAATGTGCCCGGAGATGTCAACAGGCTCGCCACCTGTTACATGGGCCAAAACGTAACCGGCGAATCGTGGGTGTTTGCATGTATGCTTGAATGCATGCATTTACCTCTGCCTACCCCTTCGGGGATTACAGGCGTGAAGTTACGTTTTTTTTTTTCCTATTTACAAAATTTGGATTATTCCCAGTAGACCCCTCTAGCCCTGTCCCCCTGGGTGACAGCTGGGAATTGTCTTCTCAGTTGTCACCCCGGTGACAATTCGTGAAGTCTGTTCCCTTTGGAGGCTGACAAGAGGGGACATCTGGGCAGTTAGTTTTGTTTCTCAGTTATCACCGGGGGAGGGGGAGTCACGAGCGATAAAAAACATGTAATTTTAGATTTCAGTTTTTTTTATTTATTTATTTATAAAAAGAAACATATAGTTTTACAAACATAATATGATTCAAACATAAACTTACTAGAGTTTTACCGTGCATCAGTGTCGTCGGTTACATTGTAAATTGATGAGAACAAAAAGTAATTATAAAATAAAAAATAAGTTTCACTACATACTTCAATTAACGAATTGTAGCAATAATGAAGTGACTATACATACCTACATGGCTACTTAGCGTACAATAAATATTTAACAACTAGGTATGTTAATTATGTAGGTAGACATAAATTATTTCAATGGACGGACTATTGTAATAGCCGCGTCGCATCGCATATCTGTGATAACATTGTCTATTTGCTATAGAGAAATAAATCCGATAAGTACCTATCACTACCTCAGTGAAAAAACGGTTTTGTAAGCCAAATATGGACATGGATTAAAATTTTTGGTAAATTATTCTTAGTATTTAACTGGATATTGTGGGCTTTAGAACTCATGAAGGCAATCTTTTGTTTAAAATTTTACTTTAAAAAAAAACACGGTTTCTCATTGATGGTTAGTGAATAATGTAGCTTATAAACATCCTGTAATCTAAACCAAAGATTTTAAAGTAGATGCGTCGCCACTCCTGAGGCCTAAGTGCAGATCGATCTACCACCAGAAATCATCCAAGCATCGTAATTAACCTACACGGGTGAAGTAGAAGTTTTTTTTATGTAATGGAAGTGGCAAACAAGCATGCAGTACAGTTCACATTGATGTTAAGTGATGACTGCAGCCTATAGACACCCACACAAAGACCAAGATCAAAATGCAGATGCGTTACCACTCCTGAGGCCTAAGGTGTTATGACTCTGTGCCGGAAGTTACAGGGCCGTACATTACCAGCTGACCGGAACACGATAGTGCTGAACACTACCATTTAGCGGCAAGTACGAGTTATTAGGTAATGCGGTGGTGCCTACGACCGCGAGCTCCGTCACTGGATCTCTACCACAAGAATTGGCGTTTGATTGTTAAACGAGCCTACACTAGCTAAACTAACTTACCTTGAAATGACAACACTTCAGACTGTAACAATTAAGCAAAATTACGTATAAAATTCTTCCTCGGAATACAACTCGGCATTAAGACGTTTGACACGGGACGGAGAGCTGACTCACCATAAAGTGATATGGTAACTACACTGTCTCATCGATGTCGCACCAAACGGTAGGGCACGTATCACACACTACTCTTAACAAGTAATGATGATAAAGATTTCATTACCAATCTCAAAATCTACATTTATGAAACTTTTATTCAACGTGCCGGTGCGGTGTGACAGTCGGCTGGGAGTTGGGAGCCTCGCACCGGGATAATTTGATTACGTATGCATTAAGTGCATTTCCATTTCCCCGTGGGTATCTGAGATCTCTTTTAAATCATTCGATCCATACTGACACGTATCCATTTGACTTGTGTCTTCGCTGTGACTTGCTTTAATGGTCTTTTGATATTTGTTGTTGTTGCTTGGAAAAGGTCTATTTTTATATTTTAACATGATCAAATGTTATTTAAATAAAACTGCCTTAGTGGCTCTTGTAGCAGAGTACTAGTGTACTTGGAATGAGGCGGGGATTTGAACCTCAAGTCGGTATGCAGATTGAATTCGTACAGGCATAAGGGCTCCCGCCCACGTCCCATAATCGGTGACCAATTCCATAAAATAATGACATATTGACAAACTGGAATTTAGGTAAGCCACCGGAGTCAATAGTGAATCAGTTATCCGTTTATTTTCTTCTATGCAGTTTTTTTGGCTTCGTACAACCAAACATGTTACGATTCGGGTTGTGGGGCGTTTCGGTCCGCTCGTGTTTTGACCCGCGGACCGAAACGCCTATAAGCATCTTATTCATGGGGATATTCGGCCCACAAATGTAAAGTGGACCGAATCACCCAAGAGTTCGTCTTAAATGGATAGATTCGGTCCAATTATATTGTCATGTACAGTCTTTACTGCTTAAATATACGGCGAAATATTAATATTTTTATAGTTGTGTTTTTTATTGTGTAAAAGATTCATATGATTAATGTTCTGTGTATTTATGTTATATATATATATATATATATATATATATATATATAATAATGATGAAGGTAGACGAGGCACGAGAGGTTTGTCTGAACCGGGATATCTGGCGCTCTACACTCTCTGCCTGCCCCGTTAGGGACCTGGCGTGAAGATACATACATATATATATATATATATATATATATATATATATATATATAATATATGTGTGTGTGTGTGTAATATATTTAATTTGATTTATGTGATTTATTTGTTTAAGTTTATTTTTGTGCATTTTATTTATTTCTCAATTTTTTGTAACCTTAACTGTAGGTACTTAAATCTTTCAAAACAGGACTCTATTTATATCGAGACGAATCGACCTTTAATAATAAAAATATGGGGTGATTCGTTCCGCGGACCGAATAGACCCACTCAGAAGGCATTGTTAGGCGTTTCGGTCCCAGGACCGAAACAAGAGCGGACCGCAACGCCCCAATACCCTACGATTCTCTTTCTTGTTTTTAATTTTTATTATTGTTTAGTTGTTGTGTTTATGCCGAAAAAATAAATATTTTTCTTTCTTCTTTTTTTCTTATCTTATTTACTAGTTAAATATAGAGATACTAATACTGATAATGATCCGTACAATAGTTCATATTTGATCCCGAATGTTGTTTGGAAAAATATATTGAAACCGTTTTAAGGCACCCAAAGAAAGAAGAGCACTCTTTTTGTTTGGATGTTATGACGTCCCAGGCGTTCAAGTTATTGAAACATCATGTAGCATAAGCAAATCCTTCAAATAAAGTAAAACCATTACATACTCGTATAACCTTTGAAAGCATTTCATTTTTGCACCACAAAGAAAAATTAAATGTTATACAAAACACACACCACAGGTTTTCGGCCAAAAATTGGTTGTAACAATGTAAATGTTTTCAATCTTTTTGCATCGTTCATTTTTCTCGCGTATAATTTTTCATTGTTGCCACGGATTTTGGTTCAAATATAGGTGAACTCCGCCGTGATTGGAATCCTAACGAATTGCGAGCGAAGGATGACTTCGCTCGTTTTGTTTGAGCATTGGAATCTGAACAGGTTCTGTCTTTGGGAAACTTTGTTTTGAGTTCGTGCTTCGGAAGCCGTAAGTCTTGATTGTTTTAATTACAAGTATATTGAAAAGCGTTCGCAGGGAACCGGAGATTCCAAGTTCGATTATATCATCAACTTTTTGTCTGATTAAAGAAGAATCCATATTATGTCTGTATGTCGGCTTTTGTTATACCTACAATTCACTTATAAAACGTGTAACAGGATTAAATCTACAACCCGAGACTAGTTTGTTCAGAATCGATAACCGAATCGATTTCAGGCATTTTTGATGTATTTTTGAATTGTCCCAAAATTAATTACTATTAAACAGATTATAGTCACCCATTTGGAGAACAGTCATTACAAACGAAAATTAAACTAACGTCTATCCATAGTAAAATGCTAGTCTCAGCAACGGTAAGACGTGCTTTTTATTATACGTAAATTATCATTAAAGAAATAAAATAGCGAAAATTAATCTTATTACTAACGAGTGTTAAATAAGGGTACGCAGGTTAGGCAACAGTGTGCGTGTGTGAGTAGCTTCGTGCTTTATGTGCGGCCGTACGTAGAGGTAGGGTAAGTATGCATTGGGTGTGCATACTGTTAGTACAAAATGAGGACAACTTATTTCTTAAATAAAAATAAATACATAACCATGTTATTTCAGTTCATGTGTTATGATTATAACTCGATTTTCTAATCGGGGTGTTAGAGAGTGTGCATTATTCCCGTTGCATGTTGTATTTGAATGATGCATTTACTGAGAAGAGATCTTGTATCAGACCAAGGGAGCAGGTACGAACATAGGATTGAGGAGGAGGAGGATCGACCTACTTCCTACTACCACTATACTGGTGTAAACAGGTTATTAGATGGTAATATACTCCTTAATTTTTGACAGAGAAATTCAAACAACCTCGACTCCAAAAGAATGGCAACAGATTGCTATATTTTAGACCTCTGATTTGTATATAAATAAATAATAATGGCAACCCATTATACGTCCCACTGCTGGGCACGAGTCTCTCCCATTTTTGGGGGGAGGCCTGGAGCTTACTCCACCACGCTGCTCCAATGCGGATTGGTGGAGGTGGGTGGGTTAGTGGCCAACCCGCTGTCGGATGTTTTCAAACCGCCCATAAGGCCTCCGACAAGGTTTAACGACTGCTATCTATCGATAGCAACCGGGACCGACGGCTTAACGTGCCCTCCGAAGCACGGAAACGCGCATTTAATTTGCCACTAGCGGTCACCCATCACACTACCCGACCGCGCCCGTAGTGCTTAACCGAGCAGATCGCTTACGATCTACACCAGCCGCTGGGCCATGCGCGCTTCTTTGTATAAAGTAGTCTAATTATATTAATGTGGAAGAAGTGGCTGATTGCTACTATACCAATAAAACCAAAAAAAAAATAAGTGAACAGATTTTTTAAAAATCTCGCTATCAAACTTTTCTCTTTTTATCGTTGTTTAATCTTGTAAACTGTGGCTTTAATTTATTTTCCAGCTCTTTTATATCCAAAATAATACCTTTTATAATAGTTATTCCGGATAATAAATGATATCAGCTTACGAGAAAGACAACAACGCTCTCAGTTATGGTAGCTTGACACGCGACACCATGAATTTGAGGGACTTACTAGACCTAGCCAAATGAAATTGACTTAGCAGCTTTGTGAAAATAGATGAGCAATTGTATAGTCCATGTTAGTTAGTTTAGTGACATTTAACTATCTTATTGTTTAGTGAGTTATTCTTTTTTAATTTTATTTCTTCAATTTTTTTAATGTAATGGTAGTGGCAAACAAGCCTGCAGTCCACATTGGTGTTAAGTGATGACTGCAGCCTATAGATACTTACACAAAGACCAATGTCAAAATGCAGATGCGTTACCACTCCTGAGGCCTAAAGTGTTATGCCTCTGTGCCGGAAATTACAGGGCCGTACATTACCAGTACCACCTGACTGGCACACGATAGTGCTGAACACTACCATTTAGCGGCAAGTATATTAGGTAATGCAGTGGTGCCTACGCCCGCGAGCTCTGTCACTGGAGCTCTACCACCAGTAGAATTGTAATGTAATGGTAATGTATGGCCTCGTAATAACTATCATATAAACGTAAGAGCTTAGGTCTCCGTGGGTCAACACATCTGACCATCATTTTCACCTCTAGTTTTATGTAGATGTCTACAGGCTGCAGTAATCACTTAACACTCATGTGAACTGCATGCTTGTTTAGCTTCTTCGTTACATCTATACATACATACAAATAAATAAAATTGGAGTGTCTGTTGGTAATATAAAAATATCCGCTTTTATATGTACCGTGTATACATACATAAATATGCATTACACGGTACATATACCAAAACAAAATTTTTTTCAATTTTTGTCATTTTAGTTTAATATACGCGAGATAAATCCGAAATCTAGTTTTATTTCAATGAGTGTAGCGAAAACCTAAAAACACACAATGCACAACCTACACAATTGAGAAGAAAGTAATATTTTATAGATTTCGTGACAAACGCTAAATAGAAACATGTATTTATATATGGGTCTTCACGCCAGGTCCCTAACAGGGTAGGCAGGAAGAGCAATAAGGATTTCCCGAAATTTCAACGGGAATGGTAACTATAAAGCACATACAATGTTGCGATAAAACTTTATCTTTCGTAAACAATGAAGGAAAATTTAATAAGCAAATTAAATTTTTAAAAATATCACTGAATTATCGAACGTTTACATAATAGCCCACTTATAATTTGTACAATCTAAGCTATCGTGTTCGCAACTTTAACGGGGACATTACTTAAACAATGTTTCACTGTCGTTCGGCAACCTTCAACATTGGACATCTGACATGACAACCATTTCCGTGTCTCGATAAAAATGGGCATTCTCTATCTTGTTTCTTTTTAAATATATTTCCTAATTGCTATATTACTGTTTTTTAAAAATAAACAAGTGATGTGCCCCACCCTAAACGATGTCCTAGAGAATTAATATTTTGCGTAGTTATTACTTACTAGCTGTTGCCCGCGGCTTCGCCCGCGCGGGTGTCGTTTTATAAATAACAAAGTAGCCTATTTTCTTTCTCAAAGTCAGCTCTATCTCTGTACCAAATTTCGTCAAAATCGGTTCAGTCGTGACAAGGTAACAGACAGACAGACAGACAGAGTTACTTTCGCAATTATAATATTAATAAGTAGGGAAGTAGGAATAGGCAAGTGGTGTCATCAATCATACACGAAACACAAAATTAAAAATTTTGTTTTTCACTCCACCCTAACCATGCTAACGTACACGTCAGCATGGTGAATATCTAAAATTTACAGCTCAAATCTACCTAGAGATTGTATAACAGCCATATTTACAGAGTTGCCCAACTTCTAATACCAGTGCACGTTGGTTCGGTCCATGAGTTGAACGAAAACAAACTTGCCGTGAATTTCCCGACTGAACGTCTAAACATTGTTCCCTTTTTAGATGCAGGCTCTATAAAACAACACGTGCCACAGGCCGACCGGAGGGGAGTAGCCATAGCGTTTATTATCGATACAAAACAATCGGTATTTTTTGCGGGGGGAAAGGAGATGTTACGACCTCGGCTCTGGTTCGTACATGTCCTCAAAAAATGGGTAAAAAAAGAAGAATCTGAAAAAAATACAATTAATTTATTCAAGAATGTATTTTACAGTTACAACCACATTTAATTCAAACGATTTTACGTTTTTATCATTTTCAACCATGTTCATTATGGCGGCGATACAGCCGGCGCTTGGGAGAGTACCTATGTAAATAAAACAAAACTAATGCTATATGTATCGTACTTATGCATCACATATTATCAAAAAAAAAACGATGTCCATCATATCGAAAAATTTAAAGAAGTTCCGATGATTTCTTTTTTAAATTGGAAATCGATTAGTATAGTATTCAAACATAAAATCGATTTCGATAGTATTTAATAGATATATAGAATATAATAATTAAAAAAAAAACAATTGAAAAATGAAACTGTCAAAATGACATCGCCCGCCATACTCGCCATGTTGGTTTTGAGTTGCAATTCTAACTGCAAATAATGTTTTGTAACTGCTAATAAAGCTAAATGTGTAAAAATATGCAGTAAAAAACGTTTTTATATTGATTTTGCCTGTTTAATGATATTGTGTATAATACATGGCTTGAAGTCCATACATTTTTGCAACATCTCTTTTGTGTGACACATATTCACACACACACAACAAAAACCGTCTTTCACTACGAAACTAACACCTTGACTGTAACAAAATACATAAACAAATTCACGCACACATTTAAACACTTCTGCTTGTAGTTTGACAGAGCGGCAAGCTTGCATATGGCTATTCCCCTCCGATCCGCCGCGGCTGGTGGCCCGTGTCTGTGACGGATGGGAGGTTTACAAACTATATTAGGCGCTGGCACTTACTGGTGGTAGAGCTCTAGTGACGGAGCTCGCGGGCGTAGGCACCCCCACATTTCCTAAGATTCTTGCCGCTGAATAGTAGTATTCAGCACCTGACCGGAACACGATAGGCGGCGCTAAAATATGGGGTTCTTCAAAACTGGCGTCAAAAGAGTCCTTCAGGCCTGGCAGCGCGTTGGCTACGCCCCTGGTGTAGCAAATGTTCGTAAGCGACGGTAACCACTTTCCATCAGGTGACCCGTTTGCCTGTCTGTCAATCCTTTGACATAAAAAAAGTGAACTGCATGCTCGTTTGCCACTTCCATTATATAAGAAAAAACTGTTTTATCAATTTTATTAGAGGTAGAGTTCCTCCATTGTTGGAGCTTGAGGGCGTAGGCACCACCGTGTTGCCTAATCTGAGGTCAAATAGTAGCGTTCAGCACGATCGTGTTCTTATTATAAAAATAGCCTCAGGAGTGGTAACGCATCAGCATTTCGACCTTGGCACGACCTTGGGACTTAACATCAATGTGAACTGCATGCTTGTTTACTTGTTTACTTGCCACTTCCAAAACATTAAAAAAAAAATGTGATTTACTATCTTATCGTTTATTATTTTTACGGGGATAGTTGTCACGGGGCTATTCATTAACCTTTTAACCGTCGGGAGTGGAAGCGCATATTTTTTAAGATATGAAAGTGGCAAACAAGCATGCAGTTTATATTGATGTTATGTGATGACTATGAACATATACAAATTGATTACACCCAACAACGTAACACTATTTATGGAGCTACCCAAACTTCTAATTCTAGTGCACGTTAGTTGGGGCTCATGAGTTTAGGGAGAACAAACTTGCCTTGAATCTCACAGCTGGACGTCTAAACATTATGCCCTGTTTAGATTCAGGCTTTCTGATGGATGGGATATGTAATATAAATAAAAATAAATAAATACCTTAGATCATTGTATATCAATGCCTTAGGTCGATTGATTTGGGCAAATATCGTTCTGTTCTTATGTTTGGTTTTTACTGGTGGCAGATCTCCAGTGACGGCGCTCGAAGGCGTAAGCGCCACCGCATTACCTAATATACTTGCAGCTAAATGGTAGTGTTTAGCAGTATCGTGTTCCGGTCAGGTGGTAATGTATGGCCCTGTAATTTCCGGCACAGAGGCATAACACCTTAGGCTTCAGGAGTGGTAACGCATCCGCATTTTGACCTTGGTATTTGTGTGGGTGTCTACAGGCTGCAGTCATCACCTAACAACAATGTGAACTGCATGCTTGTTTACCACTTCCATTCCATAAAAAAAATGGTTTGACCTCCATTGTTTGGTTGACAGACTTATTGTTAGTAATAAATTGTAACACCAGGGGAGCTTCCAACGTGATGCCGATTCTGAAGTAATTAATCTATTAATACACAACAGTGTAGTAAAAGAGTTCTCTTTTGATGATAGATTTGAAGAAGCCCATATTGTAGCACAGAGAGAACACCTCAGAGGTAAGTTCGTTTAAATAATGGCAACCCATTATACGTCCCACTGCTGGGCACGAGTCTCTCCCCTTTTTTTTGGGGGAGGACTGGAGCTTACTCCACCACGCTGCTCCAATACGGATTGGTGGATGTGGGTGGGTTAGTGGCCAACCCACTGTCGGATGTTTTCAAACCGCCCATAAGGCCTCCGACAAGGTTTAACGACTGCTATCCATCGATAGCAACCGGGACCGACGGCTTAACGTGCCCTCCGAAGCACGGAAACGCGCATTTAATTTGCCACTAGCGGTCACCCATCACACTACCCGACCGCGCCCGTAGTGCTTAACCGAGGAGATCGCTTACGATCTACACCAGCCGCTGGGCCATGCGCGCTTCAAGTTCGTTTAACAATTAGTTATTATTGTATTATTGAAAAATAATCATTATGAATTTTCAAGGGGGTTTTATAACTACTAAGTTATTAGTTATAGTCCCAACTAATATTATAAATGTGAATGTAACTCTGTCTGTGGACCTTTTCACGTCCAAACGACTGAACCAATTTTAATGAAATTTGGTACAGAGATAGAGTTGACTTTGAGAGAGAACATAGGCTACTTATTAAACGACATCCACGCGGGCTAAACCGCGGACTACAGTTTGTATTCTATAAATTACACTGAAGGAATAAATCATTAACTTATCTCGAAGCTTAACTTTTCTATAGTTCAATTCACAATACGTAAATAACCTTAAAGCTTCTAACATTTCACTATAAACTAAATTTAAAACCTCGCTAGAAAGTTTCAAACATAAATAAAATTAGTCTATGTTGATCAATATCAATCTATATGCATGTCCGATTTTTGCATTGGTTATCTGGTGGTGATCTAAAAATCAATAAGGTTTATTCTTATCACCTTCAAATGAGGAAAAATTTTAAGAGATTCGCTTTTGATCTTTGGATAAATTATATTATAAATAGCAAAAACACGTAATGGGCAAGCTAAAGGATTTCCTCTCCCAATTTTCAAATTACCAAGGTTTTGGATGGTTGCAAAGGCCCAGAAAAACCAAGAATATCAAGTCAAGGGTCAAGAGTCTTATGGTGAGATTCACAGACCGCACTACGACTTTACTTTCGAGCAAAGTACGCTTCGAACTGTCAAAACCCATACATTTCTGACAGTTCTTAGCATACTTTGCTCAAAGTAAAGTCGTAGTGCGGTCTGTGAATCTCACCATTAGAAATCGGAGTGCATAAAGATAAATTTGACCTGATCGTTCAATCTTATACTTAAAAAATAAATATTTTGTAAAAATATTATATTAATGAGCTTAGCATCACAAATAGGTATTTTATCCCTTTTTACCAAATAGGTAAAAGGGTTAAAATAAACATAAATATTGTAGGATAGGGTGCACTGATTTTATTAAATCCCTTCTTTGGATAACATGTTTTTTAAACCATTAGGCTAAGGTAGATAAGCTTACACAGTAAACCATTATCTTATGGGTGTGTCAATCAATCTTTTTCCTTTTTATTACATACACACTTTACCCCCCGGATGCACTTCGCTTCCGATCGGTCGGTATGGAGGTCATTGGGGGAGGCCTATGTTCATCAGTGGACGTCCTATGGCTGATATGATGATGATGATGACACACTCTCAGTGATAATCAATCAAGACTGACAATTATTCAGTGAAAAAAAAACCGCTCAGAATATGGCCTCTTAGCATAATTATGATAACCCATCGCAGATTAATTTAGGTGGAGATATCAGCCAACATTAATTACCTTAGATCGATGTCCCGCGAACCGGAGCGCGTCGTTTGGAGACGAGCACGAGTTTGATGGGTTTAGCACCAGAAAAATATAAACATAATTTTATCCTTCGCTACCGGTTGACTAGAGCATAGAATTCTATGGTTACATTTTTTAATGTAATGGTAGTGGCAAACAAACATGCAGTTCACATTGATATTGAGTGGTGACTGCAGCGTATAGACACTTACATAAAGACCAAGGTCAAAATGCAGATGTGTTACCACTCCTGAGGCCTAAGGTGTTATGCCTCTGTTATTACAGGGCCGTACATTACCACCTAACCGGAACATAATAGTGCTGAACACTACCATTTAGCGGCAAGTATATTAGGTAATGCGGTGGTGCCTATGCCCGCGAACTCCGCCACTGGAGCTCTACCAACAGTATAATCAGATGATGATCTACACCCCAAACATTCTCTTTTTTGTTTTCATTATAAAAATATATAAATATAATAGTTTCAACTAAGACAGTAAAAGGAAAATTATGGCTTAGAAAGGACGTTTTAATGTAAACATGATAACCCGTTGCAGATTAATTAAGGTGGCGATATCAGCCAAGGTTAGTTACCGCAACTCGAACCCGCGGACCGGAACGCGTCGTTAGGCAGAAATAAGCACAAGTTTAATAGGCTTAGCACCAGAAACATAATAATATAATTTTATGCCTCGTTACCGGATGGGTGACTGGAGGATGGGGATCAATTGTTTTATTAAAATCTGCTTTGGATTACATCTTTTCTAAGCTATTAGTGTGGCAAATATTAAATGCTTACACAGTTAACTATTATCTTTTACGTTTGTTTACCAATTTTCTATATGTATGTTGTAGCAGGCCATTACTGATGCGCCGGAGTCCTGGGTTCGATCAGGAATAAAGGATCATCAGTTAAAAGTCGCGCGCGCGAGACGCGCGGCGCGGAATCAGCACCGGGGCTGGCCCCCTCTGCTGCGGCTTCTTCTGGCCTGCCATGCAGGTCGGCGTTGGGTGCCCTGGGATTCAAGGGCTTCGGTGGAGGAGGCACGTATCGTTAGTCGAGAGAGGGTGGGGGCTTCATACATATTTGTTTTTTTTAATTACTTTAATTGTTTTTTTTTATTATTGTTATTTTGATCTATGGTACTGTTGGGATGTTCACGTTTTTTGAGAAATTTCCCATTGCCACCCTCGGAGTTTAATAATGCGCCCGGCGATGTGAATAGGCTCGCCACCTGTTGCATGGGTCATGACGGAACCAACGAATCGTGGGTCTTGGCAAATATGCTTCAATGCATGCCTACCCTTCGCTAAATACAGACAAGAAGTCGTGTTTTTATTTTATTTAAATTTTATTTGATTTTGTAAGAATTAGGTCCATGTTCTTGTGGTGGTAATAATATAACTAATTATGTGAATTTAAAGTGTAGATTTTTGAGATTCAAAATAAATATTGATGTGAAGGATGGACGGTAAAGCCGGAGTAATAGCATATGTTTTGTTTGCCTTAAAATATGATCTCAATTAAAGGTTACAGTCTATGACAATGATGACGACATGCGACTACAGACGATGCACAAGATGCATTATAGAATATTAATGAATAGAAACCATCTACAGGAGTCTATATAAGCAAAGCATTCGCCGTCTTATCTGTTGTACACACTCATCATACCCAGACACTTGCTATCAGTGTAATTTATGTACACGATTCACGTAGTGGAACGAACCAGGGTCGGTGCCAGCGGCTGCTCTTCTTGCCAAGTGAGCTTTATTCTATTTTTTAGAGCCGGCCCGTAAAATGTTACGTTCATATCATCAATACCTCTGGGGGGAATTAAATGTTTTGATACAATTTTAACACCTATTGTCGGCTTAGCATATATTTTTTTCATGTAATGGTAGTGGCAAACAAGCATGCAGTTCACATTGATGTTAAGTGATGACTGCAGCCTATAGACACCCACACAAAGACCAAGGTCAAAATGAAGATGCAGACCCCTGAGGCCTTAGGTGTCATGCCTCTGTGTAGGAAATTACAGGCCCGAACAATAATATAAACATTTTTGGGTAGGGGAAACTAAGAATCGTTTTTAACCGACATTACAACGACAGAAGCGGTTCTTTGGCTGTCTGTACACATTATTTGTGAATACTCACTGATTATTTTCATATGATTTAAGAAACCGGTTTGATTTTAGGTTGAATTCATCCTAGCACAAACCTGAAGCGCGTCCTTCGATGCGCTCTCTTCGTCACTCTTAAAGTTGAAAGTATGAGCCGAAGCGACGATCACTTCCAAGTCTAGCTGATTACAATTTATATTTATAACTATACATCTATACAAATCAATAAAATTGGAGTGTCTGTTTGTAATATTAAAATAACCGCTTTTTACTAAATGCCTAGGTGTCTATACATGGTACATATACCAAATAATTTTTTTTACAATTTTTGTCTGTCTGTCTGTTTGTTCCCGCTAATCTCGGGAACGGCTGGACCGATTTTGACGGGACTTTCACTGGCAGATAGCTTATGTAATAAGGAGTAACTAAGGATACTTTTATACTAGCTGCGCCCACGACTTCACCCGGGTAGATACTGAACAATCATAAATTCTCACGCAGACGAATTCGCGGGCACAGCTAGTCTAGTATAAAAACGTGTGTATCCATGAAACAACATCACTTCAACTTTAAAGAATTAAACACGTATATGTGATTTGACACGGCGCTAATTTGAATTGAGCCGATGACGACCCACAACTTCGACGATAAAGGAGACAAGTAATTTTGGACCTGCAAAATCGTTCCTGGTTAACCCATTACACAGTACATTTTATAATAAAGTTAACAATTAGCAATCTAACCCAAATTTTACTTGATATACTTTAACAACTTCTTCTTCTTTTAGTGCCTCTCCAACTAGTGAAGGTTGGCTGTCAGTTCGGATAACTTTAATCTGTCCTTCGCGAGACGAAATAGTTCAGCGGCGCTGTTGATGCCGGTCCACTTGCGAATATTGCGTAGCCACTTTTTCTTCGGCCTACTGATCTTTTTCCAGCCACTTTGCCCATCATTATAAGTTGCAGCAGTTGGTATCTGACATGTCGCATAATATGACCTAAATAACCAACTTTTCTCTGTTTGCATGATTTGGCGCTTCTGACCAGCTCGACGGAGAACTTCTAACTGTTCTGAACTTCAATTACTGGTAATTGTAAAATGCCAGAATTTCAAATTATTTATTAAGTCATTTAACCAAGGGGTAGCCTGGGCCCAGAAATGTATGGAACAGTATCATTCTCATTTTAGTGTATTCTTATCTCTCGTAAGCACACTCATCATACTCAGACACTTGTACAATCTATTTTAAAGAAAAATGGAAAGAAAAATTTGACTTCAGGCGAGACTCGAACTCGCGGCCTACTGGGAATCTAGTCCAGCCGCTCTTCCAATTGAGCTACTGAAGTCCTGCCCGATTTGTCAAATCTTTCCTTCACATTTATTGCATTGCTTTATGGTAGCAGCAGCGCCATCTATTGCCAACTATAGTTAGGCAACCGATATAATAGACTTTGCAGTTTATTAATTATCGTAAAGAAGTCGCTTTTACCCTTAATAATTGTTTTATATTATTTCGCATTAACACAAGCTTGTGAAATATTTTTCCATTTTTCTTGGAATAAAATATATTTCACAAGCGTGTGTTAATGCGAAATAATATAAAACACTTGTACAATCACTGTAATTTATTTACACGATACACGTTGTCCAATCCGCACTAACAGTGGCTATTGTTGTGAAGTGAGCTACGAGTATATTTTTAATTTTGATGCTGACCCGTATAATTATCTTGTATATTTAGATAATTTCTGCACCTATATATGGGATATAGATCCCATTCGCATATTTTTTTATGCTGGTAAATTATGGGTATTCTTATTTTCTAGCAGCTTTAGCGCTAAATGGCCATAGAAATTGAAAATATTTTAATTATGGCTCAATTTATGCTAGCGCCGACGCTGAACGCACCGAAACGTCAACCTAAAAATGTATGCAGTTGAATTTACTGTATGCTTTTTAGAATGACGTTTCGATGCGTTAAGATTCGGCGCTAGCCTAATTTTTTTATGTGTATTATGTTCAGATATACTTCTGAAACTGATGTGCCATTATCAACTAAATACAAAAAATACGACTAGTGTGAATTCACAAAAAGACGTTCCAAAATGTATGGAGAAGCAGCATAAAATACTAAATAATTTTCAGCCATTCCAATCGTTTACCTTCAATTAATAGTCGTAAGCAAATTTCAAAAACAAGAATATCATAGTAGCAATATGGTGACTTATTGCTGTCATACGATAATTACATAAAATAAATATGTCCGACAAACTTTCTATATCTTTTGATATAGTGTACAAGGTGCAGGCCCAACGTAGAATTTGTCCTCTTACCAACTTCGCTACAATTTCAAAAAAATAAATGCGATTCCACTCTGCGCTTGCAAAAAATTGACCTATATTATCTATTCTCATTTCTCGTAAACACACTCATCATTCCTAGACACTGGTGCTATCAGTGTAATTTATGTACACGATTCACGTAGTGGAACGAGCAGCAGAGTTTGTGCCAGCAGCGGCTACTTTTCATGCCAACTGAGCCTTATTCTTTTATTTTAGTGCCAGCCCGTTAAATGTAACGTTTGTCTACTGCCTCTGATGTGTTGATACAATTTTTGCACCTATTGTCGACTTTGAGTGATATAAACATTTTTGTATGTATGTATCATCCTCTTCACGCCAGGTCTCTATCGGGGTAGGCAGAGAGTGTAGAGCGCCAGATATCCCGGTCCCGACTACTCCTGACAAACCTCTCGTGCCTCGTCTACCTTCATCATTCTCTTTATACATGCACCCCGATTCCTAAGGCTTTTGACCCTACCAACAGACAGAATTCGACCTATTTGGTCATGATAGGTCAGTGCTGGTCTTCCTGGGCCTCTGCAACCATCCACATTCGCATTGTATATCTGTTTCGTCATTCGCTCATTCGACATTCTTTCTATATGCCCGTGCTACAAACATTTTTGGGTGCCTAAAAATCCGTATCGTTTTTAACTGACGCGACTTTAAGACGAAGGAAGAGGATAATTTTAGCATCTATGTAAAGAGGATATCTCCAAGATAGTTCCATAGGTCACCCAAACCAATTCCAGCTTTTATAATCCTGGAAACGAAACAAATCCTTGAAAACCATTTGATTGATGTCTTTTTAATATTTTATGTGTAAATAGTGACTGAGTTGAGTAGCTGCCTATCAATGAACCATTAATTCTGATTATAATGGTCTGGTACGTATTATTAATCAGTCATTTTGCCCTTTTAGAGACGTATTGATAAACAAGAGAGCCATCAAACTTAAATATAGTAATTAAAGATTATCTTATTATGACAGGCTTTTTATCATTTTTGATATTTTATTATGCTACAAAACATGAAAAAATTAGAAAAGAAAACATACGAGTTCAGATAGGATTTGAAACTGCAATTTCAATTCCGTTATTTTTACTCATCATGAAGTTAGGTGACTTGATAATTCAGATGATTGGTTTTTGCCTGGAACAACCGTAAATGGAAATTAGAGTTTTTAGTAAGAAATTCGGGGATAACGTAATGATACTACAAGAAAGTAATCAAATATTTTATTTTCAGTACATTCAAAGCATTTCCACGTGCTTTTAACCTATAGGTATTCTTAAATTATTATTTACATCTTACTGAATGAGGATTATTGAATGTCCTTATCGGTTGATTTGTGATTTTATGAGATACAGAGTTAAAAAAGCCCCCGTGCTTTATATCGTCCCATTTTTAAGGCCAAGCAGTTTATCCACTACAAACATTATATTTTTGTACAACATGTTTGGTTATATAGACAATAAGTTTTAAAATTTTGGACAACATTTATGACATTTTGTTTGCTTTCAAGTAGACGTGTGATCACACTGCAACCATGTGGGAAACTAAAGCCCCTTATGGCAAAGAAATCAGTCTCTCTACAATTTATTACTTAATTTTTTTTCATTAGTCTTGAACCCACATGAAGAGATTTTAGATACTTTTCCATTACCAGTAAAAGTTTAATATTGTGACAGGTTTTCACAAAATAATTGCCATATGACAAAACAAAAACAAAACATTTAATTTTCCGCTTGAGCAAAAGTTTGACATTTAATTACGAGAGCTCAATACAAACAAATGTGTTGTACAAAACATATCACATCATCTAATGCTAGCGTAAAAACATTGTGCATTATCAGTACACGATTATCTGTCAAAAATATAATTTTCATCTTTTCTACTACAAAACTTTTATTACAATTAGTTTTCTATCTAATTTCATGGCAATTAGAAATTTTGGTAATAACTCTGTTAAAGCAAAAGTCAAACTCAAGTCAAGAATCCTTAAATTGCTTTTATACTAATTCAATTCCTTAACAACATTTGAAAAGTTACAAATTTCATTCATTACCTATTCTATTACGGAACACACTAGCAAAATTTCTAATTGCCAATTCAATTGCCTTAACTATATTATAACGCGATATTGTCGGCATAACGTTACTTAAATTCACTTGAATAAAAAAGAGTTCACTTTGCACGTCACCTTATCACACTTGTTAATCAAGCAGACAGTTTTCAACTCAGAACGTTTTCATGAGAATATGCTCGGAAAGCGGTGCACCTAACTTAGGTATAATATTATCATTTTTCACATTCTTCTCATTTCTGTGCAATGTGCACTTTTTCTCTTTATGACCTATTTCAGATTTGTTATGTGTAGTCTTTATTTGTGTTGATATTGATATTCTTTTTTTAACTTTACAAGATTTACATATACACGCGCTATCTGTTTTTGTGACTTTCTCACATTCGTCCCGTTTCACAGTTTTCACTGGATCTTCTCTTGTTTTTTCTTTCTTATGTTCTTTCGTTCCTTCAACGGCTAGTTGGGAATGGTCGACGCACGTTTTTGATTTCTGTGTGAGAATGAAAGCTTTGATTAGATATAATTAACCTTTTACTTTTATCAACGCTTGGTCATATTTAAGTACACAAATCAATAACAATCGATGAAGTTGGATTTTTTTAAAGGTTTAACCAGAACCAGAAGTTTGTCAGTATGAAAGTCATGATATATAATTATTTATAGATATTTAGCTATAGATACTTTTATATATGATTTTTTTTTTCTTAAACGCTTGAGTAACAAAAACACCGGAGGTTCGGATAAATTTTAACGAATATTTCATCACATTGTCTATATGTCTGTGATTATTACTTAGATCATAATTTTTATTAATCATGTCTAATAGGTAAGGTAACTTCTTGTTATAATAATATGGCCACTTACAAACATTTTGACGTCTCAAGAGAAGCAACAAAACGCATCCTTTATATTTCAAAATATTCACCATTTTATGAATACGTAACTGATATACCCAATAAAATAGAAGTAGAAGAAGAAAGAAGAGAAAACATTTATTGGTGCAGCCCCCATACCAGTATCAGGTACTGTATTAAGAATAAAAACAATAGAAAAAAATAAACATTTACAATAAGTACGAATACATACGTAACACAAAAAAAAACTTTTAAAAAAGAGTTGACAAAAAACATATTTTATTAAAAAAGTACCTAGTTAGAGTAGAAAATAAGAAACAAGATCCCACGGCTGCATCAAATAGTTCCCAGTTCAGCATTATGTCAAACCGAAGCCCGACGCTGGTTTTCAACTGGAAACTACTCGGTGGGACACGGATATCGATAAAATAATTAATACATTCTCATAACTCACAGTAGGGTTGACAGCCTTGGAGTATATCTGCACTCGGCCTTCCAACTCCATCTTTAGCCGCCAATCGCGCAAGTACATGTGCGCAGCCGCAGCGCTCGGCCATCCGCGTCGCCATGTGTGCCACCTGGTAACAGAGATAGTGAAGATTATTATTTTAAAGAAAAATGGAAAGAAAAATTTGACTTCAGGCGAGACTCGAACTCGCGGCCTACTGGGAATCTAGTCCAACCGCTCTTCCAATGGAGCTACTGAAGTCCTGCCCGATTTGTCAAATCTTTCACATTTATTGCCTTGCTTTATGGTAGCAGTAGCGCCATCTATTACCAACTATGCTAGTGAAGATTGCCTTGTTGTAGAGTTTAATGGGCGGCGTCGGGTCGTGACGACCCCACCACCCACTAGTGGAAGAATTCTTCTACCGGAAGAGAATTCTTCAAGTGCAGTCGGTCAACCGAACAATGGTGATCAAACCAATGGGATGACAGAAAGTGCAGTAACGTTATGTCTGTTTTATGTGTCTCGCTCTTTTCTTTTCTTTCTTTTCTAACGCAAGATGGGTAGCAGAGTAGCAGGATCCTGATGAAGTGTTGTGTGAGTGTGTTGTTGTTAAATGGTAATGTACGGCCATAATAACTATTACAGAGGCATAACAACTTAGGTGTCAGGGCTGGCAACCAGGCAAGCATTTGCATTTTGACCTATGGCTTTTGTGTAGATGTCTATAGACCGCAGTTATCACTGAACATCCATGTGAGCTGCATGTTAGCTTGCCAACTTCGTGACATAAAAAAAACAGTTCCATAATTACGAATTTAGTAAAAAGCTGTTATTTTGTCATTAAAAACAGACATAAAGTACCAAAACCTTGTGGGGGACAAATTGGCTTGCACCAAAATGAAAACACAAGTCTGCATCGATGTATAAGTGGACTGTATTCTGGGTTCTTGTACCAAAACCTTGTGGGGGACAAATTGGCTTGCACCAAAATGAAAACATAAGTCTGCATCGATGTATAAGTGGACTGTATTCTGGGTTCTTGTACCAAAACCTTGTGGGGGACAAATTGGCTTGCACCAAAATGAAAACATAAGTCGATGCATCGTGCATCGATGTATTAGTTGACTGTATTCTGGGTTCTTCAATAATCTTTCTATGCTAACTTAATCACTAGCTTACTTCACTACGTACTAGCTAACTAGCGAACCAGGGGGTCTGGTACTATTCTACACTATCACTTGACTGGCAATACCTTCACGGTCTGGAAGCGCTTTTCTTGCTGAGAATCGAACGAGGAGTACATATGCATGAAGATAATCAATAGTTTATAAACTGTTTAATGCGAGTTTAGCATGTAAAGTCAACATTATAGCGTTTGATATTTCAATGGCTGTAATTACATCGTTCTGTTTTGAAATGAATAACTACTGTATTCAATAATAAAATATTGATTATATTATATGCTTGATGTTATGAAATTCCAGATTTAGTCGAGATTTTTTTTTTATGTGATTGAAGTTGCAAACAAGCATGCAGTTCACATTGATGTTAAGCGATGACTGCAGCCTATAGACATCCACACAAAGACCAAGGTCAAAATGCAAATGCGTTACCACTCCTGCGGCCTAAGGGGCTGTGCCTCTGTGCCGGAAATTACAGGGCCGTACATTACCACCTGACCGCAACACGAGGCATAACAGCTTAGGCCTCAGGAGTGGTAACTTGGTAACGCATCTGCATTTTGACCTTGGTCTTTGTGTGGGTGTTTTTAGGCTGCAGTCATTACTTAACATCAATGTGAACTGCATGCTTGTTTACCACTTACATTACATAAAAAAAAATATCCATTAGTTTGCCTATCGATAAATGGCCACGAACATGTCCTCGAGCTCCTACAATGGAACTACCACTAGTGAAACTTCGGCTCAAAATAGCCTACACCGACTTGATTTTCTTTTTACCCTCCATTTTTATTGAATTATGAGGACCGGGACGGTTGATTAGATTAATTAAAAGAATTTTGTTAGTTCAGCGAAATTTAAGTAACTAAATTGAGCTTAACCTCATTTCCACTCCGACACACTTTTTTCCCGAGTTTAACTTTATCTTTCATGAAGCCACATTAACATCACCTTGTTATTTAAAAAGTATATCTATCTCCTATTTTCTATGTCTGTATGTACATACATACACTATCGTGTTTCGCATACATATGCGCCAATATCGGAAAGTTGTGAACGGCTTTTCCTCCTTTTGAAATGTTGGAAAGAAGGTTTGAGGTGGTCTATCTAACACTGAAATATTTTTTAAAATCGGACCCGTAGTTCCTGAGATTAGCGCGATCAAGCAAACAAACAAACGAACTCTTCAGCTTTATAATATTATTATAGTATAGATATCATATTATATAGTATAGATTACATTGCAAGCTAGGCAACAAAGAAGCGGCAGCTATATAGTAGAAAATAGAGAAATATGATGCTGCGGCAGCAGCACTGTTGGGTGCAGCGGAGTTCGGAATCATACCTTTATAGAAACTAATGCTACGCTGAGATCCTGGGTTTGATCGCCAACCGAGTTACATTATCATAATCAGTCGCGCGCGCGCATCCCCCGTGCAAGTGTGTCGGAACGAACGGAGCTGAGTTTTGTGTTTCTGTGTGTGCTAAAATGGCAAATAATAAAGTGAAATGTAATTCGTGTAACATCATTATAAACGAGATGTTGTCATTTATCCAGAATAAGATTTCTGTCGCCGATAAAGACACTTTGGTGCGAATATGTGAATCCTCGTACTCGACTAAAGATATTGAAGATTCGAAGGAGCTGCTCTTTCAGTCATTTCCCGTTGCCAAGACAAATATCAAACGTAAAAACAAAGGCAAGGAACAACGAGACCTGCGGGACATTATTAAGGTTTTTAAATCTATGGAACCAGATCTCTTCCCCATATTTGTGGCACGGGATTTAGAGCGGTTGCCGCCAATTTTGTTCGACCATCTTGACTGTACCAAACTTCTAAAGGATCTACTACGTCTGCAAAGCGACGTAAAAGACATGAAGGATTCGTACGTTACGCAGTCTCAACTTAGTGATTTTAAAGCAGAAATGTTACAACCACAAATGGACTCCCTAGTTTCCAGATCTGTATGTAAGATCAATAGGAAGCGAGGCGCTTGGTTGATGGATAGTGGTCCTATAGGACTATCTCATGTAAATGATTCATCAATAGATGCAGCCATGACTAACGAAGTATCATCGGACTCGGAGAAAAATATGCAGCGATTACAAAAAGTTGCGGAGGTAAACGACAAACAAATAGACTTAGAAACAGCGACCGTGACGCGACAAGATAGCAACGACGCGGCTAGTCAGAGTGAAACCGGTTCGGAACTGGAGACCATGACGTCATGTATGGCACCGGCGCTGTAGTGACTATGTTAAGTGAGATTGATAGCGAATACAGCTACACTGGGACCTCTGCCGTGGATACTGCAGCTGGCATGCTGAGAGGGAGACCGTACGGCGGTGTCGCACTGCTATGGAAGAAAAGTGTTTTCGACAACGTATTGATAGTGCAATGTGACAACCCGCGGGTGTGTGCCATAAAGGTGACAATAGATCTTAGATCGTTTTTGGTGTTTTGTGTGTATATGCCCATTGATAACGGTGCGAACCTATCAGAATTTACGGATTGCCTTGGGTTGGTGAGTGCTATTATTAGTAATAGTAATACTGAATGTGCCTATATACTTGGGGATTTTAATGCACATCCTAATGAGCAATTCTTTAATGAACTAACTTGTTTTTGTGCGGAATCGGAATGGCAGTGTGCTGATGTCAACTTGTTAGGCTTGGGCTCAGACACATATACTTTCATAAACGAAGCGAATGGCTCGAGGGGATGGTTCGATCATTGTCTAGTTACGGACGCTGCTATGAACACTATTGTTAACACATATGTTCAATATGATGCTCTATGGTCTGACCACTTTCCACTAGTTACTCAGTGTAAGTTAGAAGAAATACAATGCAAATTTTATGATACAACTAATGACAATAATAATAATTTTCTAAACTGTAATAAAATACGATGGGGGGAAAGAAAACCTACTCAGATTGACATGTATTCCAAATTATGTAGCAATAAATTGAAATTAATTGACTTTCCTATACAATTTTGTGAATGTAGTGACTATGTTTGTAATAACTTGGACCACAGAAAAATTATTGACAAATTGTACAGTGACATTGTTTATGTTTTATGCCAAGCTGCTCCTGAAACGTATGAGGGGAATATGTTAAGAGGTAATAAGCCTGTTGCTGGGTGGAATAGGTATGTGAGTGAGGCTCAGAGGGAAGCCAGGTTGAAATTTGAGCTCTGAGTGTGGCATGGTAAACCCCGGGAAGGTCGTATTTGGAGGGACATGCAGACGAGTCGCAGACGTTTTAAATCTCGCCTACGATGGTGTCAAAACAATAGTGATCAAATTAGAATGGATATCCTGGCCACACACCACTCTAAGCGTGATTTTCGAGGATTTTGGAAGTCCACAAATAAGTTGAATGCTAGACCAGACCTGCCTGTGAGCGTTGATGGCATTAATGATGTAACGAGCATAGCCGAATTGTTCAGAGAGCATTTTAATGTAACGTCACCGTTGGGGCCATCACAGTCTACATGCATTGCGGGTTGTAGTGGCGTGGAGGTGAAAGCCCGGTTCAGTGCAAAAGATGTTGAGAAAATAGTTAAATCTATGTCAAGGGGTAAGTCTCCAGGTCACGACGATCTGAGTATAGAACACCTTAAATATATTATGCAGGATCTCATTTGTTCAGAGTATTAGCTATGTTTTTATCTGTGTGCGTTGGACACAGTTACTTACCTACGCCAATGATGAAGACGGTGGTGGTGCCAATAGTTAAGAGTAAGACCGGCAATGTCAGTGACAAGGGTAATTATCATCTCATTGGCCACTGTTATCTCGAAAGTGCTTGACAGTTTGCTTAACAGTCAGCTTGAACAACATTTAAATATACACGACAATCAGTTTGGTTTTAAGTCTGGTCACTCCACCGAAACAGCTGTTTTATGTTTAAAGCAAACTGTCAAGTACTACACTGACAAGAGCACACCAATTTTTGCTTGTTTTCTTGACCTGTCGAGGGCATTTGACCTGATTTGCTATGACATCCTCTGGCCGAAACTGGAACAGACGTCGATGCCAGAGGAATTGATACGCATTTTTAAATATTGGTACCAAAATCAGGTCAATGTTGTTCGGTGGTCAGGTGCTCACTCGTCTCTGTATATGTTGCAATGTGGGGTAAGGCAAGGGGGGATCAGTTCAACCTTGCTTTTTAACCTGTATATAAATGCGCTCCTTGAGAAGCTCAGCAGCACGCATGTCGGATGTCATATTGGAGGTATTTGCCTGAATAATATTAGTTAAGCTGATGACATGGTGCTGCTGAGTGCCTGTGTGTGGGTTAACGAAGCTGCTTGGCATTTGTGAAAAATATGCTGACGCTCATGGATTAGTGTATAACGTGAACAAGAGTGAATGTATACCTCGGACCTGAAAGACGATCTATATATAGAGAGGAAGCGTAGGGCGCTGTCTGTGCGAACATGATAGCCCGCAGATTCGCTCGCTGTTCGAGGGATGTGAAAATTTCGTTGTTACGAGCATTTTGTACATCCTTCTACACGAGCAGTCTGTGGGTGAATTATTCTCAAAGACAGTACAGCGCACTGCGTGTCCAATACAACAATGCATTTAGGGTGCTGCTGGGACTGCCTCGCTTCTGTAACGCCTCGGGGATGTTCGCCGAAGGGCGTGTGGATTGTTTCTATGCAACCATGCGCAAGCGCTGCACATCCCTAGTGCGTAGGATGATGCTGCGACTGGTGCGCCCAGTCGCAGCATCATCCTAAGTGTATTTGCAGAACGCTTTGACTGTGAGTACCTGAACCACTGTAACATGGTTCATGTACTGACTAATATTTTATATTTTATATAATGTATTTTTATTATTTCGTGAATTTATTTATTTATTTTATTTTATTAATTATTATTTGTTATTGTAATGTACTATGATCCATGATGGTCGAAAAATAAATGAATTGAATTGAATTGAATAATACGTATTAGCTCAGACAGACTTTATCGCTTGCAGGGCAGAAGAAGCTGCAGCAGAGGCAGTGCCCCGGTGCTAAATCCGCGTAGCGCGAATGGTGCGCGCGAAAACCAGTGATATAGACTTTATCATATACGAAAGAATTCTGTAGAACTGACTTCGAAATTTAAACGATCGTAAGTCGATCAACAATAAAAGAAAAACTTTTCAAGTAAAGTAATGATGCAAATTATTGAAATACAATTCACAGTTAAAAACGAAACCTCTGAAAGTCCCGACAACTTAGCCGTATTCCCAAGAAATATTCATTACCACAGTTCGTCGAAAACAGTATTCAATTTCAATAATATTGCATTTCTAAACCAACTTGAGACCGGATTCATAACCAATGTATTTTATTTCATAAAAATCTAAGTCTTTGAACTATCATTTGATTTAAGTAAGTACTGCCCACAATTTTTATTTTAAATCAATTCGCTTTGAGAAATATCTCAAAAGGTTCAGCGTCTTCGATAAAGCTCTTAAATGGCTTCAATTTTTTTTCCGAGACCTCCAACTTTTTTTTTATATTCCAACTTCCTTACACATAATTTTAACAAATTTAAATAAACCTTCCTCATGAATCACATCATCTATTGGTGAAAACCACGCCAGCGAGCTCCGACACTGGAGCTCTACCAACAGTAAAATTACAATGGCGACCACCAGGTGCCTAAATGGTAAAAAAGAAAAATAATAAGTCGACCAACTGTATCATCGAGTATTTTAAAATGTGTATAAAATTTTATATCATTTTCATATCAAATTAGATTATGTATGAACATACTTACTAGCTGTACGCACTTTGTTAAATGTAAGTATAAAGAGTTAGCTATACACATTACGGTGTACCTGCCAGGTTTGCTTGCACAGTAAAGCCTTTTCTTTATATCTTTTAGATAAAGGAAGTTCTTCCCAATGGAACGTTATTCCTTTATTGGTTTAGTTGCAATTTATTGGTAATAGTTGCAAATCGTGGAAGAATGTAAAATAATTGTTAAGGTCGACACAGTATCTCCTCCCTGAAGATTACCTCCTACAAATAAATAAACAAACCAATGCTAATAGTTGCAATTCGTGGAAGCGAGTGAAAGAATTGTGATGGGAACAGTATTGCCAAAGATAACCCCCTTCAAACAAACAAAGTTAGCAACTTTACCTCTTACGTCAAGACACGGGAGACTGCCGGCGGCTAATGGACAATTGAAAACAATTGGCATATTTTTCTCGTGTACTCACTAGCTATTAGTTATTAGAACAGATATAGATTGCCCAAACACTATTCAATGTTTTAATAGGTATTCCATTTCTCACCTGGTTAACAACTGTAAAGTCCTTGACTTTTGTCCTTGCGCTCTATACATTAGCGCGGTGGATCTGAATGAAATGAGATCCGAACGGATTGATCTCTCCATGCTTCTATATCTGAAACTGAGACGTGTCGCTTCCAAGAAGTACTTCGAAGCGGGACCGGGCAGCCCTGAAACAGATTGGGTTATTAGAATATGATCCTTATTGATACGTTTCTTCGAATTCAATTTCGTTTGATTAAGTTGGAAGTTGATTTGATATTGAGTCGAGATCTTGTACAAGTTGGACAAGATACTAGGACAATAAATGAAAAAACCGGTCAAGAGCGTCTCGAGCCACGCACAGTGTGGGGTTCCATAGTTTTTAAGTTTGAATAGTGTAATTAAAAAAATATAATTTCTGTGGCGTAGTTCAACATTTTCGAGTAAATTACATTTGGTTGACTATTGTCTAATAGCAAACTTGTACAGCCAACATAAGTGTGATAGTTTTCCTTTTAATTTCGTTATATGTAGCACCTGTATACTTTGTAATGGAAGTGGCAAACAAGCATGCAGTTTACATTGATGTTAAGTGATGACTGCAGCCTATAGACACCCACACAAAGACCAAGGTCGAAATGCAGATGCGTTACCACTTCTGAGGCCTAAGGTGTTATGCCTCTGTGCCGGAAATTACAGGGCCGTACATCGTACATCACCACTTGATCGGAACACGATAGTGCTGAACACTACCACACTACCATTTAGCGGCAAGTATATTAGGTTATGCGGTGGTGCTTACGCCCGCGAGCTCCATCGCTGCAGCTTTACCACCAAAAGGTATTCAAGTTTTACCTTTGGTCCTCAGCCAGTTGCCGTAAAGCACATAATGCTCCCAGTTATTCGGCTCCAGCTCCACCAGCTTCGCCAGGATCCTCTGCTTCTCTGACTCCGGCTTCAAGGTCAGAAGCTCGACGTGTGCTTGCACGAAGCGAGGTTGGAGGATCACACACCTTTCCAACATGCTTATGGCTCGGCTGGTGCGGCCACTTTTTCTGTTGGAGGAAAATAATGGGTTAGTTTACGGTTTCCTGAACCAAATCTTCATCATCTTTGTTTACTTGATTTTGCAATTAAATCGTTCGGAACTTATGTGTTCTCATGATAATAATAATTATTTTTTAAAACAAAAATGGAAAGAAAAATTTGACTTCAGGCGAGACTCGAACTCGCGGCCACTGGGAATCTAGACCAGCCGTTCTTCCAACTGAGCTACCGAAGTCCTTTGGTAGCTCTTTTTCCTTTTTCTTTCTCTCTTAGTCCTTTGGTACTTCGGAAGCTCAGTTGGAAGAACGGCTGGACTAGATTTTCAGTGGCCGCGAGTTCGAGTCTCGCCTGAAGTCAAATTTTTCTGTCCATTTTTCTTTAATAAAAATGTACTTCTCAAGCATGTGTTAATGCGAAATAATATAAAACAAGATTTATTATTTTTTGTGTTTTATGAAAAATTATGCATTAGTGATCCACGAGGATAGAGTATTTTTTTTTCTATCTATTCAAAAAGTTGTAAATCTTGGGAACATCGTGAGTGTTTATGCTGTCACTCTTTCGAAACAACTCTTCTAAAGTTTATTTTCTTACACATACTTCTGATAGGTATGATTATATATATATTTGTGGATTAACACAGACATCCACCGCACACAAAACTTGAAAACACAAGAATTCTTTTTCCTACTTTTAGTTGGTACTTACTTGTAAAGTTTACCCAAATTGTAATGCGCATTGACGTGGTGCTTATTATATTTAATGGCTTGTAGGAAGTGTTGTTCCGCGTTCTCCATTCCGGCCACTAGCGTGCCGATATTGTTGTGGGCGCTTGCATAAGTTGGCCATAGCCTGTGTAAATGGAAATTAATAATGTTGTTTGAAAACATTTTATCAAAAACGCATAATAGATGGCGTTAGAAGTTATTTACATTGCGCTATCATTTAGTTCACACTATTACAAAATGTGAACTAAACGATAAACCACAACGTTACGTTGTTTTTCGAACAAGCATTCGGTTTGAGAAGGTAACGGTATTGTGCTATATTATTGCAACTGTGAACGCTATTATGCCATGGGATCGGAATAGTATGTGGCTCTTTGACAGCGATGTTACGATGTATAAAAAATGTATCTATCATAACATTCTTGCATTATATTATAATCTGCTTAGTCCATAGAGCAACGCGGACCACCGACCGCCGCGGCGGACTGGAGGGGAGTAGCCATAGCGTTTATTACCGTTGCAAAACAGTCTCTCATTTTTTGGGGGGAAATGCGTGTGACACGCACACACACTACAAAATTCGTCTATTACTACGAAACTCACACCTTGACTTTGATAAAATACATAAACAATTTCACGCACACATTTAAACTTCTAGGCGACAGGTATAGGCCCATATGGGCTTGTACTTTGACAGAGGGGAAAACCTGCATATGGCTACTCCCCTCCGATCCGTCGCGGCCGGTGTTGCTCTATGGCTAAGTCAGATCACGAAGATGTTCTTGGGAAATCATTCTGGAAACATCAATTTCACACTGATAGTAGGTACTCAAATATTATTAAAGGTATTCAATGAAATGATAAAACTGTCTGTAATTGACTTATTTATACTTATGACCAATTAATTAGAAACTATAAATCCAAGATCAATATTTAAACACAATAAGTCGAATCACGTTTCGCGGATAATCTATATTCTAAATTGAAAGAAAAGTTTTTCTTTCACAATACTTAAACAACAAGAACACGAAACCTGCCTTTATATGGAAATGTCTTTATTTAGATCAGAACCGTTGAACACTTTCAGAGTGTCTCAGTGAGTTAGGCTGTAGTTACAAAACTTTCCTCTCTGAGCAGTGGAGCGGGCAACCCCTAATTGTATGTATACGGCTACGATATCTTTGTATTTCCCAACGCGGCAGCTATATGCGGAAATAGCTTTAATTTGAAGTGACAATATTCTGTAATTAAAATGAATAAAGAACGAAATATGTAAGGTAAGTAATGGGTACACTAGCTAAACATTTTTATGAAGAAGAAGTAGTGTTTACCTATGAAATTGCATAATCAAACGTGGTCGTTCACTACGAGCCTCATAAGAATGACGGAGATAGCTAGAGAGCTATGCATTTCCCTGAGAGATAGAACGAATATAACCCATCGAATAGTGAAGAACCGCCGACTGAGAGACGAAGCGTAGGTAGGCCATGTAGGATGTAGACCTTGAGATTTTCCTAATGGAACTTAGGGAACCCCGAGGATTGCACTGACACATCAATAGGCTACAGCTTAGCCTTAAAAGTAACTAGAAAAACCCCTGAGACCTGCAGACCTGCAGATGCTTTGTTATGTCTCTGTGACAGTTATTTATTTATTTGCTTGTCACATGGTTGTTATAAGGTCTTACAACTAACTATTTTGTACTAACATGTAACACCCCGTAGGGGCACCGTAAAATTATAAAATAACATTTCATGTACATATAATATTTCCTATACATCGTTAAAGGTTACAATTTTAATTTGAAATGCATATATTACCATATAAATTTTTGAGTATAATCAAATGAAGACATTTAAATTAAGAACTTACAGGCCATACAACGTACGCCATACAAAGTAAGAACATATTATTATGTTATAATAATGTTGCTCCTGCTACCTCTACTGAAGACGTTCCTTTAAAATAAAGAAAAGTTAATCCAAATACAAAATGTTAACCCACACACATTATACCTCACAAAGCTGGCGAAAACTATTCCATCCAGATGCTATTTGGCACGCCATAAAGCAACTCTTCTACTTTACCTGCAACTTAAGCAAACTGCACGTACCTCAGAGCTTCTTTGTAATGTTTGATAGCGTTGTCTTGTTGCTCCGTTTCCCTCAAGAAGTTGCCGAAGTTGTAATGCAGTTTGGCGTTTTGCGGCAAAGTCAGTAAATCCGACCTGAACACACATTTAGGGTGATTTAGGAGATTCAAGATGGTTTATGGTAGGAGCGGAATGGCGAGAACGTGATATGATAATAATTTGTATCAATGTTTTATATGTTTTAATATGTAAGTAAAGGAATGATATTCTGTTGTATTTTTCTACCTTCCACAGTTTATTCAGTTTATTAATTTATTTCGTATAATTAGGCTCCTGGAGAGCACATTTACATCGTCCTTTTTTTTAACTATCCTAGAGTGAATAACCACTAATAATAATCAAAAACACATAATAAATTAAAAAGAAACTATACAATTTTGAACAATAGGGAAAGCATCAATTATTTACAAATTCCTCCATTTTCCCATTTCAAAAGAATTTTCCCATTTCAAGAGAGATTGATTGAGAGAATGAATTTGGTCGTCATAATAAAGGTTATTCTCTTGGCAGAATTCCAAGTGCAGTCAATACTGAGAAGAACTCCGCCACTGAAGAAACTCAGTACAGCTCTTTTGAATTTAAACTTAAATCTAAAACAGTCTGAGTGGACAATACAACTGATAAAGACAAAACATACTTATTATAACTAAATTTTAGCTAATGTATACTCGTCTATGAACAAGAGATTAGACTTTATTTATAACTAGCGAACCCGACAGAACTCGTCCTGTCAAAAAGATTTGTTGACTCTTTGGCCGTTACGAACACACCTACATTGCTAAGACAACAGCGAGTGCTTGTAATTTAATATGAACTTTATAAAATAGCAATAAAGCTCAAATTGAGTCTACGTTTTAGTTTGAAAACGTTTGTATGGGAAAAAGAAAAGGGCTGTTTTTAGGGTTTTCCCGGCAATTATTCGATTTTTTCTCACGTTTTAAACCTTCCCTAGATCTCCAGAAACATTTCAAGACCAAAATTAGCCAAATCGGTCCAGCCGTTCTCGAGTTTAAGCGAGACTAACGAATTGATTTTTATATATATACTATAGATAGATCCACAAAGTTTTTTTTTGTGTTGAAGGTGGCAAACGTTTCACTTCAATTGATGTTCACTGATGACTGTAGCCTGACATCTACACAAAAACCAGAGGTCAAAATGCAGATGCGTTGCCACCGTGATACCTTAGCTGTTAAGTCTCTGTGATAGTTGTTAAGGGGCCATACATTACTATCTAACCGGAACCCGATAGTCCTGAACCAGTTGGTGGCAGATATATTAGGTAATGCGGTGGTACCTACGCCCTCGAGCTCGAGCACACTGGAACTCTACCATCAGTAAAAAGTCTATGAACTAGATTTCATTTTATAAATAACTAGCTGTTGCCCGCGGCTCCGCCCGCGTGTAGATCACTTTTCGCGTAACCTGTGGAAACTCATCAAATCATTCTATGGCATCCCACAGGAACATTTTTTTTGGATAAAAAGTATCCTTTAATCTAAGTCAGCTAATAATACCCTATATGTTTAGCAAATTTCATAAAAATCCGTTCAGTAGTTTTGGCGTGATTGACGGACAAAAATTCAAACATTTAAAGAAAGAAACTTTTACATTTATAATATTAGTGTGATAGTATGATTAGTATGAAGTGTGATTAGTGTGATTAAAGCTGATAAAACCTTGCTTATATGCTACAGTATTCATTTACAGTCACTGTACATTCAAAAAATGATAAATTGTTGCAATTTGGAGAAAGATTGAGCCTTGTAATACCCAAGCATTGATCACCAACAATCATTTATCTAATTGTATTTGATGATCACTGTTTAATAAACATAAATATTAAAATAATCATAATATGGTTTCTTACACTTTGGAAGTTTTCATTATAACCGTACATCAAACGAATTTTCACGTAAAATAAACCTGAAGTTTTGAACTAGAACCCGTAGTACGATAAAAGGTTTAACTCAACTAATACGTTTGAGGTTTACATTCAAACGTTTTACAACGTAACCGCGAACGTTAACTTGGAGTGCTAGTAGTTTTCATGCGTACATTTCAATTTGCGAAAATTGTTTTTGCCGTCGGATTCAATATCTGATACGCTCGGTTAGTAGAGCGCTGATAGAATAATTTCCAGTATAATTTATTAAATTGCTTTATCGTGAACATACGTAAGGAATATAGTAATTATATTGACAGAAAAATTACAGATAATTGAAGGCAGAAACATCAGGCAATATGTTGCCCAAACATCAACAAAATAATAATTCTAATTACCTATATAAATTTAAAGACCACAGCTTTATAAACGTAAATGAATAAACCGCTTTAATTTTTTTTATTTTAACAGTACATCAAACAAAGGAGATGTTGCGAGCTCGGCTCTAGTTCGTACACGTACTCAAAAAATGGGTAAATTAAAGAAGAATCCGAAAAAAATACAATTAATTTATTCAAGAATATATTTTACAGTTACTACCACATATAATTCAAACGATTTTATAATTTTCAACCATATTCAACATGGCGGCGATACAGCCGACGCTTCTATAAATGGAAATCGATTAGTTTAATTTCTTAGTATTAACACATGAAATCGATTTCAATAGTATTTATAAAATTTTACTTTTTTCTCCGTGTACTAAACAATAAAATAAATGAAAATGCCATGTTGGTTTGAGTTGCAATTCTAACTGCAAATAATATTTTGTAACTGCAAACAAAGCGAAATAACTGAAAACTTGCAGTAAAAAACGTTTTTATATTGATTTTGCCTGTTAATGATATTGTGTACATGGCCGGAGGTCCATACATTTTTGCAATATCTCCTTTTCATGTAAAATAAATCTCAAATTATGAACTAGAACCCCCTAGTACGATAAAAGATTTACCTTATCTATTATGTTTGAGGTTTACACAGGAACATTTTACAATGTAACCGCGAACGTTAACTTTGGAAGTGTTAGTAGTTTTCATGCGTACATTTCAATTTGCGAAATTGTTTTTGCCGTCGGATTCAATATTTGATACATTCGGTTTGTAGAGCGCTGAGGGAATAATTTACAGTATAATTTATTACATTGCTGTATCGTGAACATATGTAATGAAGGTGGTAATTAATCGGTTCACATGGACCGTAAATGAATACTGCAGCTTATAGATCTACCTGTTTATCTACACAAAACAGAGGTCTAAATATAGATGCGTTGCTACTACTTTAAGCTGATTTATGCTGCCTTTGATTTTTTTTTTGTAAAAAAGCAGGCAGGCAGGCAACAGTCATCACTTAAACATTAGTGTGAACTGCATGATTGTTTGCCACTTCCAAAACATAAAAAAAAATGTCGTCGCACTGACTACGTGACCAAAGTTCACTAAAAATCGCTCGCTCGTAACCTCACTGTTGAAGTTTATTCAACTATCCTTCTAGGGGGGAGGGTACTGGGTGAGGCGGGGAAATCGGGCGGGACGTCGTAGTGTCCATTCTATACGTAGTATTATTACATATTCTCTGACACTACCATCTGCCGTAAGTAAGTACAGATATCTAGTTTTATAGCAAAAGAAATCAATTCACATACTTAAGAAGAGTGGCTCTATCTCTCCAGTCGGCGTTCCTACGATGAGTGCGCGCGACCCCACTGGCTGCCAGCACCACTAGCCCAACCACCAAGAACACCTTCGAGCCCGGCTTTGAACACCACATTAGTTGGACGCCGTACGCCGTGATGATCACGCTGCCAACGCTATGAGAAGGATACATGATTATTTTGATGACAGTAGGAAACATGCATGCAGTTTACATTGATAGTAAGGGAATCTCACTAGTTCTTAGCAAGTTTCGCTTGTTTATATAAATACTAGTGGCCCGCCCCGTATTCGCGCAGGTGCAATGTTACCTACCTACATACATCGAAGAAGTCGGTTTCATTTTCAGCGTATCATGTGACACATAGACCTCATCCATCTTTTTCCACACTTGCCTATTTGTTGCTTTTAGCATCCATAATGCTTATTCGATAGTCTTAAGGTTACCTGCCCATCTTTTTATTCCCCTGTAGAGAGACAAACTATACTATACTAAATTAAGTTATTATCAATTTAGAACACCATAATTCAGATCAGCGTGAAGCCTACTAATAGCTCACATTGTACTGTGTCCAAGTGTTACATGGATACTCTATTGTGTATTAATTAATGTAGGCTTGATCTTAATGTACTGTGCGCAATGATACAATGCTGCAATGATGTATTGCTCTACATAACTAAATGTAATAGGCTAAGATCCCACTGCATAATCATTTCGTTTCTCCAGATATGCTGCAAACTTAATTTTTACGCATATTCATAATCTAGAGAATATATTATATGCACTAGGTTGCCTATCAAAACATAACCGAATGTAATAAATATTTTTTTGGGATATGGTTTCTTTTACTTATTTTTTCAATAAAATATCGTCAATTTCACGGCAACTTCTGAAAAATCGCGGCTGCCGTTGCGGACTTGGCCGCCCCTACAAATTTTCGTTCCGCTCCGATAACTTATTACGTCCATAACGTACATGTATATTTTATATATGAAATTAAAGCTATTTTTTTTTCTCATTATTATGATATACGGGGGCCAAATTAAATCGGCCGCTAAGAGTTGCTGGCTGTTAAAAACAAAATAATTTAATTAAAAATACTTGCGGCCAAAATCCATATATTTTTTTCTATAAATCTTTAATATAAAAATATATCCGGTTTTCCTTCCTGACACTATAACTCCAGAACGCACGAACCGATTTCCACGGTTTTGCATTCGTTGGAAAGCTCTCGGGCTTCGTCAGGTTTATAGCAACAGCAAAGAAAATTCAGAAAAAAAGTCAACAGCTACTATTCTATAGATTTGCAGCATATCTGGATGAACGAAATGATTCTGCAGTGGGATCCGAACCTATAAACTTAAACAAGGCCGTGTCAAAATTTACGCATGATTTGGAATTAATAGAAAAGTCACGCTAAGTTCCTCACAGGGTTGGCAGAGAGTATGTAGCGCCAGATATCCCCCCGGTCCTGACACACCGCCCGTGCTTCTTCTACATTCATCATTCTCTTTATACATGCACGCCGATTCCTCACCCTCCGACAGTACTCGACCTACTTGGTCAAGGTCACTTGAATTCGACGTACACAGCTATCGCTCGATCCCACCACCTATCGCGTATGTCCGGGGTAATACTGGATTCTATGATTGAGGTAAGTACCAACCTGGGTATATACAGAACCCGTTCGGCAATGACGAACCCCACTGTGACAAAGAGGTTGCTGGCCGGTACAAATGGCACCACCAGGAGCAGAACCCCAATCACAGCCGGCGTGTGTCTTTGCGTCTGTCAGAAAAAATAATTAAGTCGACATTGGTAGTTGAAGAAGTAAATCCTGTGATGTGATGGCCGCTAGTGGCAAAATTAAAATGCGCGTTTCCGTGCTTCGGAGGGCACGTTAAGCCGTCGGTCCCGGTTGCTATCGATAGACAGCAGTCGCTAAACCTTGTCAGCGGCCTTATGGGCGGTTTGAAAACATTCGACAGCAGGTTGGCCACTAACCCGTATCTACACCAACCCGCATTGGAGCAGCGTGGTGGAGTAAGCTCCAGGCCTCCCCCCAAAAAGGGGAGAGACTCGTGCCCAGCAGTGGGACGTATTATTTTTGACGGGTTGCCATTATTAAATTATATTATTATTAGACCGGTAGCGAGTTTAATTAATTATTGTCAGCCAAGTGAGCAAGTGTATACATTGGTATTTTGATTTTTGGACGAAACGCTACAGGCAATTGGCAGTTACTTTGGGAAATTTCATTGTTTTGTGTTACGGTGGTGGCAAACAAGCATGTAGTTTACATGGATGGTAAGTGAATACTGCCACCCCAGAGTTCTAAGGTGTTTGCCTCTGTGATGATAGATAACACGGAGCCGCGGAAGTAAGTTTTAGTATTTGTTTTATATTCATGCTTGTGAAATATATTTGCCTAACTAGCATAGTTGGTAATAGATGGCGCTGCTGCTACCATAAAGCAATGCAATAGATGTGAAGGAAAGATTTGACAAATCGGGCAGGGCTTCAGTAGCTCAATTGGAAGAGCGGCTGGACTAGATTCCCAGTAGGTCGCGAGTTCGAGTCTCGCCTGAAGTCAAATTTTTCTTTCCATTTTTCTTTAAAAATAAAAAAAAAAGTTTTAGTATTTTCGTAACGTGCATAAAAAAAAATATTACAGTTATTACTCTCTATCTATTCACCTTATTCTACTCACTCTATTTGGTCTGTTATATAATATGTACACCAAATCATTTTCATTAAGGTTCATTCCTATTTATCCTTCCAAGCTCATTCACTCTTCAAACAACCTACTCGTATTATGCCTTTTGATTCAAATATAAATGGATACGCGAATTCTATCAAAGAAATGGTAAGTATCAATCATTTGGGTGGAATTACAAATATTGATTATTGAAAATAAATGTAACTGGAATATATGGACATGAGGATGAAATTGTGAACGTAAGCTTTAGTAAATAATAATATTATGTTATTTTCAATATTCAAAATTCCATATACGGGTAATTATTGGAATTTCATTTTAATAAGATTCCGATATTCTGATATTGCGATAGCAGGTATCCTGTTTTCAGAATACTTTATTTATTGTTGGGCCTGTAAGAACTATCACAGAGACATAATTACTAAGATCTCAGGGGTAGCAACGCATCTACATTTTGACCTCTGGTCTTTGTGTAGGTGTCTATAGGCTGTAGTTATCACTTAACATCAATGTGAACTGCATGCTTGTTTGCCACCTGCATTAACATAAAAAAACATTTGGTCACACATAATACACACATTTGTACTAGAAAAGCCAAGCAATGTCATCCAAATCATTTAATAAATTGGTATAATACAACCAATATTTTTGAAGTAGTTCTAGAAGAAAATATTACCTCCAAATCTGCAATGCATCGATAGCATAGTAGCAGGAGAGCACCGAAGGCTGCGCAAGTGAGGAAGTTCCTGGGATCCCAGCCACTGGTGATGAGAGGTACGGATCCCATTTGCCAATCATGACTGAGCGTCCATGGGCAGAGAAGCAGCCACCAGTTGAATGCTGCTAGATAGCAGAACGTCATTAACCTAAAGAAAAAGATGAATAAGTAAAATTAATAAACTGAAAAGTTTGTTGTATCGGTTGCCTAACTAACATTGTTAGCAATAGATTTCACTACTGCCACCCCAAGGCAATGCAATTAATGTGAATAAAATTGGATGTCGCTACTGCCACCCCAATGCAATAAATTTGAAGGAAAATTTTCTACGATCAGGTTTGGACTTCGGTAGCTCAGTTGGGAGAGCGTGTGGACTAGAGATCCCAGTGGTCGCAAAGCCCCGCCTAAAGTCAATTTTTTCTTCGAAGTAAAGTAACTACTTGGTACAAAAATAACCAATCGGAATATCTAAATAGATTCCAATTCGATTTGTAAAGTTTCACAGCTATTTTGTGATCCTTATAAAATTTTCTAAAAATCAGTCCACATAATTTTATGCTGAAAGTTTTGTATGAAATAGTTCCTTATACTGCAGACCTTTCACGCAAGTATGGCGGGACTTACGCTCAATGCAGGTTATTTCGAATTTCCTAAATGATTTCGCATCCAACTTATTGGCAGGATGGCAGCCGGAACTTTATCCCGGATTAACAATAGAAAACAAATTAGAACCAAGTTAGAAGCTGGCAAGGTTACAATGGAATATAAATTATGAAGAACAAGTAAATCGGCATTGAGCACAATAGGAAATGAATTGGCAGTATTAATTTTAAAAGTTTGTTTGCATTTGAATTTTTAAGAAGGGAATGTTAATTAAAATAATTTTAACCATTGACAAATAAGAAACTCAAATGATAAAATTCAAATTAAATGAATTAACAATTTCAAAACTTGCTTAATGATTTTGTTTGAAATATGCTAATGAAGAAGTCTGTGGCATAGATGCTTGAATGTAAGTGTTGAAACACTTTCGCAATTAAATACAACAATTTTCTCTCATTTATCATTTAGCTAACTAGAATTTATATAATGTTGAAGGAAAATACATTGAAATAAGCAGATATCTAAGCTGGTGTGACAGTTTTAGCCCCGAGCTTCGCTCCTACCCTTAATTCTACCTAGAGGTTTCGCATCGGATCAAATTTGTAGTAGAATTACTATATCATAAATATTTTAACAATGACATAATCGTAGTTTATGGTTTGAGTAATAAATTTTCTAACTAACTGCCTCGGTAGCCTGGTGGTAGCAGGCCACTACTACTACACTGAGGTCCTGGGTTCGATTACCGGGTAGGGGGTTATCAGAGATAATGGTGTAAAGTACTTTCTTTCTGGTTAAATTGGGTTTTTTCCATTTTCTGGAAATTTTTCAGTACCTCGAAGTTTGGTAATGTGCCCAGAGATGTCAACAGGCTCGCCGCCTGTTACATGGGCCAAAAACGTAACCGGCGAATCGTGAGTGTTTGCATGTATGCTTGAATGCATGTATTTACCTCTGCCTACCCCTCCGGGGAATACAGGCGTGAAGTTACGTAATATTTTTTCTATAATGTTATTGTAGAAAACAAATATCGTATTGTTATATAATTTAAGTATTTTTTTGCGTGATACAAGAAATGATTAAAATTGGAAATAACCAACGATACACCCACGACTCGCCGGTTACGTTTTTGGCCTATAGAACAGGTGGCGAGCCTGCAGCCATATTCGGGCACATTACCAAACTCCAAGGTACTGGGAAACTTCCAGAAAATGGAAAAAACCCAATAGAACCAGAGATAAAGGATTTTATACCGTTATCTCTGATAGCCCCCGAACCGGGAATCGAACCCAGGACCTCCAGCGTAGTAGTAGTGGCCTGCTACCACTAGGCTACTGAGGCATAAAAGATGTGTATGACCTACAGATATTTGTTTCGGGTCTGGGTATTTGTTTATGTATTGTGTGTGTGTGCAACGGAATCCACGACACAGCTTTATACCTTGTGAGTGTAAGCGTATTAAATTTAAATTGTTCAATTTCTTTTTTCATATTAAGCAAGCATTTATACTATACTGTTCAACCCTTCGGTGGATACATGCTTGAAGTTAAGTTTCAATTATGTAAGATAACGTTTTACCGTGCCTTCGTGTGCCATCAGTTTTAATTGTCTCTTAAATTAAATATTCAACTAGGCCATACAATGTAGTAGACTCATCAATCTTACCTCTGTAATTCTTGCTTCGCAATTCGCCAACAAGTATTGTTCCCAAGGAACCATCTTACAAGCTATTATGGAAATATTTCATTTATTCCAACGATTACATTCTCCGGGATAACACGCCGGGGACAGAACGTCGTGTCAAGTCAATTTGTTGACGCGATTCGCAAACAAGGATTATAGTGTCCTGACTTCAGGGATCATGTTTTGTGTGAATGCCTTTTGTGCCTATGTTGTTTATGAATTTCGTTGGCTCAATCTTTCAGTTCATGTTTAGATGTTTGTTGCCGAATATTTTCCTACTTGTGAGAGTGGAAAGCAGTATATGTGATGCGGTGGTGTCTATGCTTAATGGCTGAATACTCAAACGTCACTCAATTTTAAGCAACGCTCAAATGTGCGCTATCTCTATCGTTTGAACGTGTTTTATAAAGACAGAAGACTTTTAAGTCCCACTTACATTTAAGTGACGTTTGAGTACTTGGCCGTAAGAAATCGTCACTGAAACTCTACCCCCATTATTTGTGCACGATAAAACTGTTCATAACTGTACCGGGAAACCCTTAAAAAAGACAAATCCCAATAGCATTGCGCTCTTAACCCCGGGGTTCAAATTTCACTGGTGGTAGAGCTCCAGTGACGGAGCTCGCAAGCGGAAGCACCACCGCATTATCTAATATACTTGCTGCTAAATGGTAGTTTTCAGCACTATCGTGTTCCAGTCAGGTGGTAATGTACGGCCCTGTAATTTTCGGCGCAGAGGCATAACCTTAGCCCTCAGGAGCGGTAACGCATCTGCATTTTGACCTTGGTCTTTGTGTGGGTGTCTGGTGGCTGCAGTCATCACTTAACATCAATGTGAACTGCATGCTTGTTTGCCACTGCCATTACAAAAAAAAAAGAAAAAGTAAATATTTTAAGATCTAAATACCTGACAAAGAAGCTTGGATGAAACGCTGCAGGGTTGTCCTGTGGAGAAAATGTTGGCCACGTGCCCTGCAGGAGCGCCAGCCGCAAGCATATGAGTAGGGCTAGGGACACCACTATCTTGATCGTCCGTATTGACAGCCCTGTGCATTTCTTTTCTATCTTCAAGGAACATATTGACCTGGCATACAAATAAAAAGAAATTACTATCTACACTTAATATTAAAAAGCTAAAAAGTTTGTTCGTTTGCTTGAACGCACTAATCTCGGAAACTACTGTTCCCGAGATTAGCGAGATTAGAATTTTTTAAAATCGAAAAAATTTAGTGTTAGATAGCTCATTTATCGAAGATAAGATATAACATCACGCTAAACTGAATAGGAGAGGGCAGGTAACCTTCCACCCACGAGAAGGCGGGGCGGGGCGCTAGGTAAAATAAAATTATATATTAATTAAATTGTATTTCGTAAGGTCAGCTTCCGTGGTCTCGGGCAGACTGAGTTGGCATTTGTCTGACAGCAGTTTGAAAAAATATTATGTGCAGCTACCTTCATCGAAAAGCTGAAAAGCGACCGAAACGTCGGTCCGAAAACTAGTTTTATTTCAATAAATATTTACTAATGTACATTATGATGTTCAACATCCATTTAACTAAAATGCATATTTTTGATAGGTAGCAATGAATCTCATATATTGTAGTACTACCCGATATAGCTATAGCAGTAGTACCCGATACCCGGATGGATAATTCAAAGCAATTCAATACGCGAAATAATGGCGAACCACGCTTCTTTCTTTTCTTTTTTTTTATTACGCTTACACTCACAGCCCCTCAGTAGGTATAAACCTGTGTCGTGGGTGCCGTTTTACACATACAACACATACACAAACACCCAGACCCGAAACAAATATCTGTAGGCCATACAAATATTTGAATCAAAACGGTGGTTTCGCACCGCTGGACTAACCGGGTCGTCTTCTTGCCAGAAGTTTGATTTACATCGACGGATACAAAATTAATGTTGTTGAAAATTACTTCAACCGAGAAATGCATGAAATTAGACGATGTTGCTCATAACCCCCTAAATCGATGTTGCTCATAATCCCTAATGCATCGGGTCCGAAGCAGTTCCAACAGTATGCTAAGAGTAATAGCGAGCAAGCTTGAGTCCCCTATCTGGAGATACTGGATAGGTATGCATAAAATCTTAGTGCATTGAATGTGGTTCACACACTCCCCGACATACTTGGTACTTGACATTTAATTTTTTTTTTTTATAGTATACATATTTTAATATTATTCTAAAAAGACTTGACATCAGATAATTTATTATTTCCTTTTGATTAAGTTTTAATTAATTTTATTTTATTTGCTTACCGAGATATTTGATAATTGTTTTTATATTATTTCGCATTAACACATGCTTGTGAAATATATTTTATTTTTAAAGAAAAATGGAAAGAAAAATTTGACTTCAGGCGAGACTCGAACTCGCGACCTACTGGGAATCTAGTCCAGCCGCTCTTCCAATTGAGCTACTGAAGCCCTGCCCGATTTGTCAAATCTTTCCTTCACATCTATTGCATTGGTTTATGGTAGCAGCAGCGCCATCTATTACCAACTATGCTAGTTAGGCAACCGATATAATAGACTTTTCAGTTTATTGAATATCGTAAAGAAGTCGCTTTTACCCTTAATAATTGTTTTTACATTATTTCGCATTAACACATGCTTGTGAAATATATTGGAAAGAAAAATTTGACTTCAGGCGTTACTCGAACTCGCGACCTACTGGGAATCTAGTCCAGCCGCTCTTCCAATTGAGCTACTGAAGTCCTGCCCGATTTGTCAAATCTTTCCTTCACATCTATTGCATTGCTTTATGGTAGCAGCAGCGCCATCTATTACCAACTATGTTAGTTAGGCAACCGATATAATAGACTTTCCATTTTTCTTTAAAAATAAAATAAGAGATATTTGATGTTACATTTTTTTTTCTCTTTTCTTAATTTTTTAATTGCAGGCATGACATAGATTGTATTTTTATATTGTGTGGAATTATTTTATTTTTTAATATGTAATTAATTTTTAATGTGTAATATGGAGAAATCTGAAATAAATGGATAATAATAATAATAATAACTTTGTAAATCGAGTAATTTTATTTGTTTTATATTATTTCGCATTAACACATGCTTGTGAAATATATTTTATTTAAAGAAAAATGGAAAGAAAAATTTGACTTCAGGCGAGACTCGAACTCGCGGCCTACTGGGAATCTAGTCCAGCCGCTTTTCCAATTGAGCTACTGAAGTCCTGCCCTGCCCTGTTAACACTTGGGCCCAAAAATGTATGGAAGAGTATAATTCTCCTTTACAGTTCAATGGGAGTATTCATACTTGACAGTAATAATATATTAGACATACAAGTTAGCGCACCACACTCTCTGCTTACCCCGTATTGGATTTGGCGTGAACATACGAAGATATGTACATACATAATAGATATGCAAGTCCACGAATAAGATAATACAGATATGTATGAACTGTTAAGAGAAGATATATGTACTTTACATCTATCGGCTATATTAGATACCTACCCGATACCCGGATGGATAAAACTAAACAATTCATAGCGCGAAACAATGGCGAAACACGCTCCATAGTAGAAGTTTGATTTACACCGACAGATACAAAATTAATGTTGTTGAAAACTACTTCAATCGAGAAATGCATGAAATTAGACGCCTTTGTTCGTAACTTTGTAAGTCTATTAATATTATCATGTTTATTGGTAAAAAAGATCCAAAATGTGATTTGGCGGACGAAAATATTAGTTCCATTTCTTACATGAAAAATGTATGTCGATTTTTTATCTGAGATACTATTGACTCAGTGGCAAATAAGCATGTAATGCACATGGATAGTAAGCAAATACTGCAGCTCATTTAATTTTTTTTCTGGAAATTTCCCAGTACCTCAAAGTTTGGTAATGTGCCCGGAGATGTCAACAGGCTCGCCACCTGTTACATGGGCCAAAACGTAACCGGCGAATCGTGGGTGTTTGCATGTATGCTTGAATGCATGCATTTACCTCTGCCTACCCCTTCGGGGATTACAGGCGTGAAGTTACGTTATTTAATTACGGGGTCAACATACAAACATTATTTTCAGATTATACAATTAGAGCAGAGGTTCCTTGACTTTTTTTTCTTGTAGACCCCTTTCAATTTTTTTCTGGTTTCCGTGGACGCCCCTCGTTGCTATATTTATATCACATTCCCATATTTTCAACGCCTACGTAGACCCCCATCGAGTCCCATGGACCCCAGGGGGTCTATATGGACCACTTTGGGAATCACTGAATTAGAGCATTCACACTTATTACTTACTTATTGGTAATAATGATTAAGACACGTTAATGACTGAGATATATCGATGTTTATGAACTTTATTACATATACGACATACCTTTATACTGGTGGTAGAGCTCCAGTGACGGAGCTCGCGGGCGTAGGCACCACCGCATTACCTAATATACTTGCCGCTAAATGGTAGTGTTCAGCACTATCGTGTTCCGGTCAGGTGGTAATGTACGGCCCTGTAATTTCCGGCACAGAGGCATAACACCTTAGGCCTCAGGAGTGGTAACGCATCTGCATTTTTACCTCTGGTCATTGTGTGGGTGTCTATAGGCTGCAGTCATCACTTAACATCAATGTGAACTGTATACTTGTTCGCCACTTTTAAAACATTAAAAAAATAATAATAATGATAGTCTACAGCTTTCAGCAATATTACCCGATATCCGAATGGATTATTGAAAACAATTCACTGCGCGAAACAATGGCGAACCACACTTCATGCCAGAAGTTTGATTTACACCGACAGATATAAAATTAATGTTGTTGAAAACTACTTCAACCGAGAAATGCATGAAATTAGGCGATGTTCGTAATTTTGTTAACCGATTAGCTATTTAAAAACAGCGGTACTTGGTTGGCTTAGTTGTTAAATTACCTTAATTATTATTGCTGGCGTTATACTTCGGTGCCAATTCCAAAGTATATTATGATATTCTCTTTTTTTTTACGAGTTTACTCCTGAAACGATTTAAATTATCGGATCCGGTACGGAAATTTTGTGAGAAGTAAAATCAAGTAACACGAAAGGTGTTACGCGCGATTTCCCCGCGATTCGCCCTGCCCTGCAACCAAGCGAATGTGTTTCACTCGGCCGCACACTAGTGCGATCTCCTTACGCACACCGAGTAAACTCCCGTCGTGCGTCGGAGCTGACACACGCACTTTTTATTTTATTTAGACGCTTTTTTATTTAAGCTTAGAATAAGCCCCCTACTCTCAGTTGAGATTTAGGCACCTTCTTGAATGGAAAAATTCAAAATTCAAATCATTTATTTCAAATTGGTCTACAAGGACACTTTTGCATTGTCGGGTTATAAGCTACCTAGAGAAAAGACAAATTCCAATAGCGACAGGATCGAACCTAAGACCTCAGGAAAGGCATATTACACCGGTTACCTCATTTTCATTTTTAGTCTAAAATTACCAGCCTTCAATATTGAACTACGTTTATCAGTGATTGTTCATAAATTTAAAAATTATTATTATCAATTGAGAGGCTTCTCAGATTACAATATTCATGCCGAAATTTTACTGTACTATAAATAAATCAATTATTATTTTAGATTTGAATACCTGAAAGCACTAACAAACCGAAATAATACTTATCAAGTTATAAGACCGTTCACAAGTAAACAAATTTGAATCAGTTTACAATATTAATGAATTACTGCCACGGTTTTAATAAAATCGTCTCGAAATTCGGTTATTATGAATACTCCATGAAATTTTATTACATCCAATCTCAATTAGGAGCGTAAATATGAGATGTTTAGGCATTTTCTAATGAGTCGTTTACTGGAGTAAATCAAGATAGCTGCCATACATTAAATCTGTCCGCAAGTTGATTAGTTTATTTATTTACTCGTAGTCTACTGGTGGTAGAGCTCTAGTGTTGGAGTTCGGGGGCGAATGGACCATTACCCAATTTATATGCAAATGGTAGTACTTAGCACAATCGTGTTCCTGTTAGAAGGTCTTGAATGGCCCTGTTATAACTGTCACTAAGGACGTCTTTCGAATGGAGAAAATGTTGAATAAAATGTAAGAGAATTTAACTTAAAGTTTACGTAATCGAGTGGAAGTAATTTTCATGGAATAAAAACACGATAGATTTAAATTCTTCTTATACGTAACTTCACGCCTGTAATCCCCGAAGGGGTAGGCAGAGGTAAATGCATGCATTCAATCATACATGCAAACACCCACGACAATTTAATGTAACAGGTGGCGAACCTGTTGCCATCTCCGGGCACATTACCAAACTCCGGGGTACTGGGAAACTTCCAGAAAATTGAAAAACCCCAATAGAAGCAGAGATAAAGAATTTTAAACCGTTATCTCTGATAGTCCTCGAGCCGGGAATCGAACCCAGGACCTCCAGCGTATATATATACTTCTTATACTTTAAAAATACTTATTATTACGGCCCTGTAATTTCCGGTACAGAGGCTTAACACCTTAGGCCTCAGGAGTGGTAACGCATCTGCATTTTGACCTCGGTCTTTGTTGTGTCTATAGGCTGCAGTGATCACTTATCCATCAATGTGGAATGCATGCTTGCTTGCCACTTCCATAACGTAAAAAAAAAACTTTCTACATAAAAATGTTTTTGTCTTAAATTAACTGTTCAATCCGTAAAATGCCTGCTATAAAAAACATCGCGGAAAACTATTCTGCTGCTAGTTTTTCGTTCTTTAAATTGCTAAGTTACATGTTATTTTTAAATGATAAGCTGCCTTGGAGAGTGAAATACCACTTGTATAATAAAATTATTAGTTAATTTATTATGTATTTTAGTAATCAGTCCAAATCCGGAATAAAAATAAATTCGGAAAAAAACATTTAGTAGGTACAGTACCATGCCAAGAAATATTGCCACCAGTGGCTATTTTCGACTTCGTAGAGCATTATTTCTATAGCACACCGCCTACGTAAGCACTGATAGGTCGGTATTGGTCAAAACTTGATCAAAATGTGCGATAAACGTTACATAGGTAGTGTTCGAAAGAGATATTCATAAGTTATACACAGCCAAAATAAGCCGAAGTATTTTTTTTTTTAATGGAAGTGGTAAACAAGCATGCAGTTCACAATGATGTTAAGTGATGACTGCAGCCTATAGACACCCACACAAAGAACAAGGTCAAAATGCAGGTGCGTTACCACTTCTGAGGTCTGAGGTGTTATGTATGCCCCAGTGGCGGAAATTACAGGGCCGTACCTCCTGACCGGGACACGATAGTGCTGAACACTACCATTTAGCGGCAATTTTCCTATGGTGCAATATTTCTTGCTGAGGACTGTACATAACTTTAAGGAAATTTGATAACAATATAAATCACATACCTTTTAACAACTGGCCAACATCTGTAGAAGTCTATAGCTAAGTTCAAAAGGAGAATGGTGACGCCAGTCTCTTTGGCCAGCATGCTCAACGCTCCTAGAATGACGCTCAGCCATACTGATTTCTTGTTACTTGTAGGTCTGCAAAAAATCACCGTGGTTCAGAATACATAATATTAACACAGTCTAAAGAAAAGGAACAGGTTAATTACCTACTTATACTGTGATATTAATATGTTTTTAAGTCCCCATAGTCAAGTGGTTTTTTTATCAGGTACAGTTACCAACAATTAATATTGGACATCGAGTCTGCGAAAGAGACGATCGGCTCGTTTCGACTTCGTAGAGCGTTATCTCTGTTGCACACTGCCTACGTAAGCACTGACAGTCCGGTATTGGTCAAAACTTGATCAAAATGGTCGACAAACGTGAAATAGGTACGGTGCGAAAGAGATAACGCTCTACAGACCCGAAATTAGCCGAAGTCTCTTTCCTAGGCTCGAAGTTTTTACTGGTGGTAGAGCTTCAGTGACGGAGCTCACGAGCGTAGGCACCACCGCATTACCTACTGCACTTGCCGCTAAATGGTAGTGTACGATAGTGCTGACACTATCGTGTTCCGGTCAGGTGGTAATGTACCCCTGTAGCACAGGGGCATAATACCTTAGGCCTCAGGAGTGGCAACGCATATGCATTTTGACCTCTGGTCATTCTGTGTGTGTCTATAGGCTGCAGTCATCACTTTACATCAATGTGAACTGCATGCTTGTTTGCCACTTATATTACATAAAAAAGTACAATATTTATTGTTAAGCACTGTATAATCACACATAACTCCAAGAAGCTATTTAGTATTCAACCGAACAATGGCGTTCAAAATCATACAAACGGATGATAGTAAAACTAACAACGCAGGATGGGCAGCAGCGTCTCGCGATAAAACTATCGCCACTACGATCGTCAATCCACCTGACAAGCGTGGCGATTATGGCATATTCTCCCCTTATGATGCACAACACTGTTTTTTTTTAAATTATTTTAAAGATAAATGGAAAGAAAACTTTGTCTTCAGGCGAGACTTGAACTCGCGGCCACTGGGAATCTAGTCCAGCCGCTCTTCCAACTGAGCTACCGAAGTCCTGCCCGATTTGTCGACTGACTGCAACCTATAGACACCCACAGAAAGACCAAGGTCAAAATGCAGATGCGTTACCACTCCTGAGGCCTAAGGTGCTATACCTCTGTGCCGGAAATTACAGGGCCGTACACTTGACCGGAACACGCTAGTGCTGAACACTACCATTTAGCGGCAAGTACGAGTATACTAGGTAATGCGGTGGTGCCTACGCCCGCGAGCTCCGTCACTGGAACTCTACCACCCATAAAATGTTAATAGGTGTCTTTGAAGAAGGCTTTGTCTAGCTGTGGACGTCTTTCGGCTGAAATGAGGATGATGATTAGGTATTGTTTTTAAAAGTTAAAAAAATACTTAACTGCCTCAGTAGCCTAGTGGTAGCAGGCCACTATTACTACGCTGAGGTCCTGGGTTCGATTCCCGGGTAGGGGACTATAAAGGACTGGAAATTTCCCAGTACTTTGAAGTTTGGTAATGTGCTCGGAGATGTCAACAGGCTCGCCACCTGTTACATGGGCCAAAACGTAACCGGCAAATCGTGGGTGTTTGCATGTATGCTTGAATGCATGCATTTACCTCTGCTTACCCTATGTTAATTTGAAACTTTGTTACATTTCAAGTAGATACTAGTATATTTTTTTTTTTTTTTTTTTTTTTTTTTTTTTATGTAATCGAAGTGCTAAACAAGCATGCAGTTCACATTGATGTTAAGTGATGACTGCAGCCTATAGACACCCACACAAGACCAAGGTCAAAATGCAGATGCGTTACCACTCCTGAGGCCTCAGGTGTTATGCCTCTGTGCCGGAAATTACAGAGCCGTACATTACCACCTGACCGGAACACGATAGTGCTGAACACTACCATTTAGCGGCAAGTATATTAGGTAATGCGGTGGTGCCTACGCCCGCGAGCTCTGTCACTAGAGCTCTACCACCAGTAAGTATTTTGTAATTCTTTGTACTTATTTTACAAATAAACAATTATTTATTTTATTATTTTTTATATTTTTTTTATTTACCCCTTCGGGGATTACAGGCGTGAAGTTACGTTAAAAAATACATAAATTATTACGTTTGGCAACTTACCTATGATAAACTAGAAGCGACGATAAGAAGAATATACACGCTAGCACATCAGCTCGCCCCACAACACCGGCCACCTATGTGAATAAAAACAAATTGATTATTCTTCAGTCAATATTACATCACTGACGCATCAGGACATGATGATCCCACCTCCCACCAGAAGCGGATAATTCTTCTGCTAGTGCAATCATACAACTGAAAAATGGCGAAAAAACTATTCCCATAAGGACAACAGGAATTCCCGCATTAAAACTACCGCCTATGCTGCCAACCCACATGCCGCGCGCTTTGCGCACGCGGCGATCTTTTGACACCATGGCCTGAGACCCATTAGGGCATAGTGTATGGTGACATGAGTGGCTTAATTGAGTTAAACTGACCGCTTCAGCATGAGTAAAGAAGACAGCGAAAAGCAATGCAGCAAGCGCCGCGAATGCACACTGCAACCTCGCTATAGTGACGCACGCTCGCGCAATCAGCGTGCAACACGCTGCGCGCAATGACACGTTGCAAGCATGCCATTGCATTGCAAAAATGACACGGCCATTGCTTAAGACGCGCTTAATTAGATTAAACGTGGTATGTGTTATAATGGAGTTAGACTTACCGCTTCAGTATGTACAGGGTGGACAGCAAACAGCAACGCAGCAAGCGCCGCGAACGGACGCTGCAACCTTGCTATAGTGACGCACGCCCGCGCAACCAGCGCGCAGCACGCCGCGTGCAACGATACGTTGCAGGCATGCCACCACCATGGCCTTAGACCTGCTAGGGCGTAGTTTAATCTGTAACAATGGAAAAAATAACATCAAGAAAGAAAGCTATCAAAGCTTTGATTTTGTGAATGTTCTGTTGGTGGCAAACACGCACGCAGTTCACACTAATGGTAAGTAAAAATCGTGACTACACAAAAACTGGAAGTGGAAGAAGAGAAAATGCCGATGAATTTCCATCTCTGAGGCTTCTAAATTGTTTAACCATTTAGATAGAGGAGCCATATTATTTTAAATAAAAGCAAGACCTTTGTAGCTACTTTACACTTCCATCAAAGCCTTCGTGGTGCTGTAAAGATAGACATGGTATGTGAGCGTTACCAAGAGTTTCCTAGTTAAGTAGGACACCATAATAAGTCCAGTATCCTGGTAACCTTTGTAAAACCTTGGTAGATTAATCGTGGTGAATATTACGCCAGATCAGACCTTTTGTCGGAACATTTTGTCTGGTATGTTACGTATCCAGCGTTAGTAGTTAGTATTCCGATTATATTTCTTGAACATTTTATATAACAGATTCTAACAAACGTAACGTTCTAAGTAACTCAACTTCGAAAGTATACTATGAACACAATACAATAATACGTTTTTGTTTTTTTTTTATGTAATAAAAGTGGCAAACAAGCGTGCAGTTCACATTGATGTTAAGTGATGACTGCAGCCTATAGACACCCACACAATGACCAGACGTCAAAATGCAGATGCGCTGCCACTCCTGAGGCATTAGGTGTTATGCCTCTGTGCCGGAAATTACAGAGCCGTACATTACCACCTGACCGGAACACGATAGTGCTGAACACTACCATTTAGCGGCAAGTATATTAGGTAATGCGGTGGTGCCTACGCCCTCGAGCTCCGTCACTGGAGCTCTACCACCAGTAAAAACTTACTTAAAACTTATCCAAAATCCAATTTCTACTTAAAAAATCCACTGTCTACTTAAAAACAGTTTTATGTCAAGTTGTTTTTGAGTCCGATAAAATATAACTTAAAAAGAACCGCTGTTCTTGGAAGGCAACTCCAAAACATTTTTACCCAAAACAGAAACCATGTGAATATTCATTCGGGCATCGGGCGAAAAAATTTGTTGAGTAATGTTTGGGGTAGTGACAACATACACGTCGCGGAGTGAACTACGTGCTAAGGCCTTTTTCCTCCCCATTTACGGCACGTGGGTTTCTTATAAAGCCAACACCTTTTCAAGGAGTTGCCATTACTTTCCGTTTCATTCACCCATGTTTGTTTTATAAAAAAATATTTCCAGCTTTCTTTGAGGTGTTAATTTAATGACTTCATTTATGTTTGCTGGTTTCCGCTTTTAAGGTTTCTTTTTCGGTTTTTTTTTTTCTTATTTTGTGGTAAAGATTAAGTAGGTGTTGATTGAAATTTTCGTCCGATAAGAGGCTAAGTAAAATAATGTGGCTTTTTAATGTAACGAAAGTGGCAAACAAGCATGCAGCTCACATTGATGATAAGTGATGACCCACAGATAAACCAGAGGACAAAATGCAGATGCGTTACCACTCCTGAGGCTTAAGGTGTTATGCCTCTGTGCCAGGAATTACAGAGCCGTACATTAACACCTAACCGGAACACGATAGTGCTGAACACTACCATTTAGCGGAAAGTATATTAGGTAATGCGGTGGTACCTACGCCCGCGAGCTCCGTCACTGGAGCTCTACCAGTAAAATAAGATATTTATCATTTGAAACAAACAAAGTCCATATGATATTCTGGTCAGAAGCTAGAATATGATTACCTACAGTTACTCAGTGAAAATACCCTAAAAACAAAAAGTATTGATCCCCATAACAACTGTCCTGAGTTTTGGCGGGAACCTTGAAAGACCCGTGTGGTGTTCTTATTTTATTTTATTTTCTTGGTGTATTTTTGAGTTATATTAAATAAAGTTGGTGGCATTTTGTTTGATATAGGCTTATTGTGCCCGTGTATAGTGAACTAGAATAATAGTGAACAAGCGCGTCCTTTCGGGTTGCCTCCAAAACTTCATTGTAAATGGTTCTGGTAAAGTAGCCATCGCTTTACTCGAATTAGTGACTGACTGACTGACGGGACTGACTGACTCTGACTATTACGCTGCTTATTACGAATACGAGATATCGTTTTACTTGACACTGGCAATATGCGTAATAGCGATGCCATAATACGAAAAAAAAAACAACTGTCCTGATTTAACATGCAAAAGGCATTTTTACAACTCTAATGGGTCCATTCAAATGACAGTCTGACGGTATAGCGATTATCACGCAAGCAAAATTGCTGCTGTATGACTACTCAGAAATTATAATGATGGGAATGGCATGGCACTGATTTATTGAAATAACGTGAGTATCTTTTTTTAAACATTGATAAATTATGGCTATTTTTGATAGTCATGCGAGTGTTGTTTTTTTTATGTATTGTAAGTGGTAAACAAGCATGCAGTTCATGATGTTAATGTTGACTCCAACCTATAGACACCCACAGAAAGACCAAGGTCGAAATGCAGATGCGTTACCACTCCTAAGGCCTAAGGTGTTGTGCCTTTGTGCCGGAAATTACAGGGCCGTTCATTGCCACCAGACCGGAACACGATAGTGCTGAACACTACCATTTAGCGGCAAGTATATTATGTTACCAGTATAGTATATTTTGTTGCTGCTATAAAATGGATATCTATATAATATAAATAAACGATTCTAGCTTTCTCATCGTCATTCAGAAAATTTTGTAATGATTTTCCACAATATCATACATATGAAGAAGATTGAAGAGATTCGAAAGAACTGCCGGTCGGTCGGTACACTTTTTTACATTATTATTCGCAGGAATTACCTTTATTTTGATAAATAATAATCCTAAAATGGACTCCACAAATACATTTTTTTTTTAATGTAATGAAAGTGGCAAACAAGCATGCAGTTCACATTGATGTTAAGTGATGACTGCAGCCTATAGACACCCACACAATGACCAGAGGTCAAAATGCAGATGCGCTGCCACTCCTGAGGCATTAGGTGATATGCCTCTGTGTCTGAAATTACAGGGCCGTACATTACCACCTGACCGGAACACGATAGTGCTGAACACTACCATTTAGCGGCAAGTATATTAGGTAATGCGCTGGTGCCTACGCCCGCGAGCTCCGTCACTGGAACTCTACCACCAGTAAGTAATATAAGTACAATACAGGTACAATGCACGCGTATCGCTAGTATTAAGTGCCTACGTCTGACGTCAAACCTATCGACCGTTCTTCTAATATATAAAATGATTGTCAGAGTTTGTTATGACAAAACTTTGTTACTTGCGAGCCATAACGGCTAAACGATTTTAAATGTTTGGTAGGCTGGAATAGCGTGGAGCATTTTTTAATCCCTGTACATGTTATAGTGTGTCCGGTGTGTTGTTACTTTCTTTATGATACTTTTATACGGTCTGAAAATTGACTCTGTTATATGGATAATATTTTAGTTTGATAGCGTTATTTGTTTTATTATATTGTAACTAATTTTCAAAACAGATTTTTCCTAGTTTTGTATTTATCTCCAATATTTGAAAGCTTTTGATGCTTATAGTAATCACGTATTTTTAGGTAAGTAACCTAATGAAAGTGGGAAAGCATATAGTTCACATTATTGATAGGTTTTTTTTTGTAATGGAAGTGGCAAACAAGCATGCTGTTCACATTGATGTTAAGTGATGACTGCAGCCTATAGACACCCTCTGTGCCAGAAATTACAGAATCGATTAATTGTAACTTTACGCAACACTCAAAAAGTACGGACTTTTTGAGTGTTGCGTAAAGTTACAATTAATCGATTCTCCATTAAAGTCTACGAAACAGCCATTTGACTCAATAACACATAAAATATTCAATAGATAAACCTTATCGAGTTTTACATGAAAAGCAACTACGAAACCAAACTATAGTAGTGAATATTGCCTTTACAAACTCACAACGCGATACAATATATAGAGTTCCGGCCCCACTATACTGCCCTGTGGAAGCCTAGGTAACACGTCCGCTTGATTACTTTTTAATAGCCATCCACGTCACCCAGATATCACCCTGTAAAACCTATCACTGCCTTTTATCTCCCTTTGCTATACGTGATCTAGTTCAGTTGTGTACCGGTTTTAAAGGAGATTTTATCGTCACCGACAGTATTATCGTTGCAATAGCTTCCTACAAAAAGTGGGCAAAAAGCAAGCTAATTAAAAAATATTAAATGAAAATTTAACAATAAATCTCGACTTTGACATTTTTTTTTTTACATTTGTAATCTCAATCATTACCATAGCATTTTAATCATAATGTTTGAAAAAAGTCTAGTAATGAGCTAGTAACAAATCACTTATCTATTTTGCTGTTTAAGTCATATTCAATGTTCTTTATGATAATAATATGACATTATTAAGGATATCTGGCGCTCCACACTATTTGCCTAAACCGTAAGGACTTAGGGTAAAAATTAATACGAGTACATTCATAATCTATACATATAATAAAACAGTAAAACCCGCGTGTTCGTACATTGTATATATTTACGAAAAACCAACTGGGGGCGATGTTAAAATAGAATTAAAACACTTTTCGATTATTTTTAATTTTTTTGTCCGTCTGTTTGTCCCTTTGTCCAGGTTAATCTCCGAAGATACTTGACGGATTCGAATGAAACTTTTTGTGGTGTATAGATACTAGGCCTGGCCAACATTTAGGTTACTTTTTACTGCGGGAAAATCACTCATTCCCACGGGAATCTCTACATTTAATTTCATTTTCCTATACAATATCAAACCTTTGACACATTATTTCATTGTGAGGCAATACGAAGTTTGCGAGTCAGCTAGTGACATAATAATATTTATCATCCAACAGATACACTATTCAATAGTGAGGCTTAGCATTTTACATAAAATAAGTTGTAATCTTGTAGATTCATTTACTATGAATTAATATTAGATAACAACTTATTTTATGTAAAATGCTTAGCATAGTTACGTAGTATTATTACATATTCTCTGGCATAGTTGAGTATTATAACAAAAACCTCGGTATTTTAAATAAGTCTATCAGTAAAAAAACTAACACAATGATACCAAAGTATCAAAAAAGATTTCAGGCAAAATAGAAATAAAAATACGAATTCAACAAGATTTGAAATAACAACTCCCAAGTCCGAATCAGAAAAACACTTTAACATCCAAAATACTAAGATTGACTTTCTTCACGCAGAGTTTTTCCGCTTTATCTGAAACCGTTTTACATTCAGTGATCACTCGATATCTATTTAATACTTAAAGTCAATCGTAACGGTAAATGTAAATTTATCCAACATCATAAAGATGTCATAACAAAATCACTAATTCTTATATTGTGTTTAACCATGAACATATGTTGTTTTTTTCTGAACAGGAAAATATCGCAGGATACGTAATCTTTTGCCCGGGGGACGTTTTCCTTAATGATGGCAGCGGTATGTTTATTTTCCTCTTTGTATTTTATATTTATCCGTTCAATGTTCGTTGGTTGGAAATTAAAAGATAAAAATTTTGTCGTCAGAAGCGATGTGGGTTGACAGTATCGATAAGTTGCAAATAACGTTTTCGTAGGTTTTCGCGAGCTTCATACATTGTAGAAATTAAACTTGCGGATTTTCTCGCGTATACAATACTCCCAAACTTCTTACACCCTAATGTTGAGTAGGACTTACAAGATGCCTTACCGGGCCTTATTTGTCCGGGACAAAACCTGACATTGTAAGGACGCGACAAAAATATCATTTGTACTGCTTCAAATATTAAGACGCGTTACTCTTTGCTCTTGTACTATACGTAGTGTGTCACGTGTGTGACTAAGACAAAAAGTGTAACGTGATTGGTCTGAGGTGAGGACAATGAGGCTACTACTCCTCAAAACAGACCAATAAGCGCCGCGTATTAAAATGTCGTGGTAATCTTTGCTCTTTTGTACTTTTAAGTCAAGTGTGACGTGTGTGACTAGGACGTCTACGATGACTGTGACTACTTCAAATGCACCGCGACGCGTCAAATTACTTCGCCGCCCTCGCGTTACGTCATCGCCTCCCGTAGTTTGAAGTAGACCTGAGTCGATCGCGAGCGATAGAATCACTTTGATTGAATCACGATCCAAACACAAGTGATCGGGTCGTGACGTACAAAAAAAGTCGATCATTTGGGTCCTTTGGGTCATTGGGTACTTTGTTTCTCGTGAACTCTATCACATTAAGCATAAGGTACACTTCAGTTTGTTTACAGTTTTATCGATCAAGCTCCCTTGCACAATGTCATCTAATTGTAAAATTTATGCTATATACCTATAAAGTTAAAGAATGAAATTATAGTGATAATTAATTGAAATGTATTAAAATGAAAAATAGCCAGCGGCATAATGTGTGAATCGCGATCTCGAGTCTCGCATCCTTATCAGATGGGTCTCGAATCACGAGAATCATGAGCTACAGTATACGTTTGAGCGAAATCGAGTCGCGACCCAAATGACCCAAACGATCGAGTCATTTAGACTCGATCACCTTGTCAATGGGTCGCGATCGACCCGAATCCCGACGAAGTCGTGATCGACTCAGGTCTAGTTTGAAGTGGGATAAAGTACTGGCTCAGTACATAAAAGAGGCTCCTCTTACAAACTCATTCTGAAAGCGTGTCCTACCCAACACTATTATACCCGACATTTCGGTCGCTTTCTAGCTACCGTGGTCACGGGAAGACTAATTCGATAATGTTCAGCCTGGTCTTATATAGCTGAGACGGAACACAACCCTAGTGCGATGTAAACTACTAGTGGCGCCATCTATCGAACTACGAAAACTACGTTGCCATGTCATGCTAGCGCCACCTGTTTCTGAGACGTCTGGCATAACGGTCGATAAGTTGATTAATTTGCAAGAAAAAGGAGAAAATAGAAACCTAGAAATATGAAAAGGTTTACTTATACGATATATTAGAATTTAAATGATGAAATCCGAACTCCTAATTGACAATCGTATTTTGGCTAAGGAGTTCCTAATCACTCTTTTGTCTTTTCCTAACTTGCGCAATTGAAAACGTAACTGACAAAGACAAAACATTCAAAAGCACAATCACCTCTCAGACAAATGATACAATTAAATAGAGTTGACATGCTAGTATTATTATCTCCTTACCAACAACTAGAAATGAATAATACCAGGTTATCTTAAACGCGATAGAAGCTTACATTTTTCCTGTCCTTGTCACCATAAATGCGTACTGACTGGTGGTAGAGTTCTAGTGTACGAGCTCGAGGGTGCAGACACCACCGCATTACCTAATCTATCTGCCGCTTAATGGTATTATCAACTTCAGCACGATTAGAAATTAAGGAAAGAATGGAAAAAAATGATTTCGGTATAACGATTTTTTCTTTAATTTCTAATTTCACTCAGATGTAGGTATTATTGCGAAAACTAAAATCATGACATTCATTACGTTTGTTTTTGTCAGTTAAATTAACAATTCTTCTTTGAAGAGCTACTAGATAATACCTCGGAAATTTTGGTTCGACAAGCCTTTTGACCCTCAAAATAGAATTTCAAACGACCCTAACCTTTCAGACGGCTTTCAACTTGGTTTGTTACCTAAGGAGAATAAGATAAAGTTAATTTCAGTATTAGACATTTAAAATTACATTGTGATATTCCCTACTTTCCAAATATCCAATTTTCGTTGACAAATATTATGATTAATAATAAACAAACTTTATTTGCTCCACAAAATTAGCCTTATATTAAGGCATTACATATGTATTTGTTACCATTCAATATTATTATGATATTTAATTGTATGACCCCGTAATAACTATCACGGAGACGTAATAACTAAGGTCTCAGGGGTTGCAGCGCATCTGCATTTTGACCTCTGGTCTTTGTGTAAGTGTTTATAGACGGCAGTCATCACTTAACACTTGTTTGCCAGCTTAATTTCATTAAAAAATTAATAATGCAGTTATCTGGATCCACGCACTTATCAATTTACTGGTGGAAGTCTTCCAGTGTAGGAGCTTGAGGGTATAGGCCCCACCGCATTACCTAATCTATCTGCCGCCAAATAGTAGTGTTCAGCACACTTTTTTACATAAAAAAAATGTGCTTGCGACCCACCCACTTTAAAGGCATTAAAAATATGTCAGAAAGTAATCCTTACATCAAAAATGTTCAATCTTTATGAGCTTAGTTAAGCAATTGAAAGTGTGTCAATTTTAACAAAGATTAACAAAGACATGTGAAAGTAAATAAAAACATGTAAAAATAAAAAGAATCCTGCAATTATGATTTCCAGACATATTAATAACATTTTTCAAAGAATGCAACAAGCTGGGAATTACAAAAAACGTGAATTAATTAATTGCTACTGCTATTTCAGTACATGACTTTCTAGATAGTTAAACTTGTTTTGGTACGATGGTAATTTGATTACTTCTTGTTTTTATAGAAATTGCTAATAGAGTTGAAATTTTATTTAATGTCTTTTAAAGTTCTGAAATTAAAAATACGTAGGTGACATGTAATAACATCCCAAACAAACGATACACGGTTTGATCTCGTATTCTTACACAGAATATTGCGTTCGCAATAAATGCCGGTCACCAGGCTCATGCAATATTCCAATAACCTGGTATCTTTGGACTTCGGACAATTCCAATATTGTGATGCGTTGTCGTTTAAGAATACATTTGAAATGGTTTTGAATGTTGATACTTGAATTTTATTCAAGAGACACAAGAACCATGAAAACGACACCCATGACGAAAAAGTTGACAACCTCATGCAGTCGCCATCTTGGATAGGTATAATATAGGTGTTGCTCAACTTTGGATGAAAGCACCACTAGTAATTTACCTAGGTGGCGACTCCTCCGAATAACAACAAAACTTCGGATGAGTCCTACTATTGTGCCTACTATTTGTAAAGAGTGACTTTTCTTCCGCGGATAAGATACATTTGCGGATGAATTGTCACCTACATCTCGTGAAACATTATTAAGAGTTTGTAAAAAAAATAGAAAGATAAATTTGACTTCAGGCGAGACTTGAACCCGCCACCACTGGGATCTGTAATCCAGCCGCTCTCCTAACTGAGCTACCAAAGACCACATCTAACTGTCGAATTTTTCCTTCACATTTATTGCATTCAACAGTCGGGTGTGGATTTCGGTGGCTCAGTTGTCTAATCTAATATCAATCTACAATAGATTGCAATTTCAATCCAAAAACGGCTTAGGTGACGGATGTGGATTTGCAATTTCGTTGATGGCGCAAAGCTTTGACAATGTCAGTATTGTATGTGGTCTATGGCAGCAGGTTGTCACCGCTGATTGCTTTTCCAATTAAATTTCAGAGCCGATGTACGGGCATTATTGTTGGGAGGTATGGAGGGCGTTTGGGAAATGAAAAGAATGAGTTCTGTTTCGACGAATCGCAAGTGAAAATATGTATTTTCTGAAAATTTTGACGTATTTATCTCGCTATAAAATTTGTTTATACAACGTGTAACAGGATAAACGCATACCCTGAAATTATTTTGTTCAGAATCGATAACCGAATCGATTTCAGGCATTTTTAATGTTGGTAATATTTTATCCCAAAATAATTTTATAAGTCGATCCAGCGTATTGGTTATATTGACCACGGGTTGGCCACTAACCCTTATTTCCACAAACCCGCATTGGAGCAGCGTGGTGGAGTAAGCTCCAGGCATCCCCAAGACCTCGAAGTTTGGTAATGTGCCCGGAGATGTCAACAGACTCGCCACCTGTTACATGGACCAAAAACGTAACCGGCAAATCGTGGGTGTTTGCATGTATGCTTGAATGCATGAATTTACCTCTGCCTACCCCTTCGGGGATTATAGGCGTGAAGTTACGTTACAATAGAATGCAATTTTAATCCGAAAAGGGCTTAGGTGAAGGCTGTGGATTTGCAATATCGTTGATGGCGCAAAGCTTTGACAATGTTAGTGTAGTATGTGGTCTTATCCGCAGCAGGTTATCACCGCTGATTGCTTATCCAATTAAATTTCAGAGCCGATGTACGGGCATTATTGTTTGGAGGTATTGCGGCGGGAAATTAAAAGGATGTGTTTTATTTATCATTGACCATTAAGTACTACAGTACTAGAAAGGACATTCCCTTCGATAGCATGGTTCCAGTTTTTACTACACTTTTCCATAGTAACATGACAGCTGAGGTGAAAACGTCTTACTAAATATCTGTCAAATCAATTTAAAAACGGATCCGGCTGTTTGTTTCTGTTGTAGGATACTCGATATATTGACCTCATTATTGTTTAATAATAATAATGGCAACCCATTATACGTCCCACTGCTGGGCACGAGTCTGTCCCCCTATTAGGGGGAGGCCTGGAGCTTACTCCACCACGCTGCTCCAATGCGGATTGGTGGAGGTGGGTGGGTTAGTGGCCAACCCGTTGTCAGATGTTTTCAAACCGCCCCATAAGGCCTCTGCCAAGGTTGAACGACTGCTATCTATCGATAGCAACCGGGACCGACGGCTTAACGAGCCCTCCGAAGCACTGAATATTTATTATTGTTTACTGGATATTTATAAAATACAATATTTGAGGTGAATAATTTTTGTATTTATCAACAAGATTGAAGGTAAATACAGACAAGAAAAAGAACATACAGCCGATTCCATTTTCAAATTAATTTGATAGATATGTCAAAATGGCGTCATGACACAATTATGTACATTAAAAAAAAGATATGGCAGTCATGTGATTACCTATCATTATACAAAGGTAACTAGGATTAACTATCTCAGTAGTTTAGTGGTAGTAAGCCACTATTGCTCCGTTAGGGTCATAGATCCGATTTATGCCCAACGCCTCCGTCGGAGTCCAGTGATGCAAGACAGACCTACATGGAACAACACGTAATTAGCAAGTCGTGGATGTTTACATTTATAAATTTATTTAACTTTATTGCACAAATTCAATGCTGCACAATAGGCGGACTAAATGTAACTTAACATTATCTACCAGTCAACTTTTGGGTAGAATCGAAAACATTTGCCTCTGTCTCTGAGAATATAGGCGTGAAGTTACGTTTTTTTATATTAATGGCATCGCTATTACGCATATTGCCAATGTCAAGTAAAACAATATTTCGTATTCGTAATAAGCAGCGTAAAAGTTTGGTAAAAGTTAGGGTCAGTCAGTCAATTTATCAGTCCGTCAGTCAGTTACAGTCAGCAATTCGAGTAAAGCGATGGCTACTTTATCAGAACTTTTATAATGAAGTTTTGACGACAACACGAAAGGACGAGTTTTCGCACTATTATTCTATTTCACTATACGCGGGCACTGTAATAAGCCTATATCAAACAAAATGCCACCAACTTTATTTAATATTACTCAAAAATACACCAAGAAAATAAAATAAAATAAGAGCACCACACGCCTCTTTCAAGGTTCCCAGCCAAACCTCCAAGTTACGTTTCATATAATAAAGTAACGAACAAATATGTTTACATAACTAGGTAAGCTTAATTGTATGCATCCATGAATGCACGTTCACATTTCAAGGAAACTATGCAAAAATATATTTTCCCAAAATCAACTTCACTTTATATTATTGCATATTCATAGCTCCAAAATGTAATATTCACCCCAAAAGCAAGCAAAATAGCAACGTCACAGTCTCACTCAATCTATTCCATAATAGATGGTAATTAAACTCAAAAGCAAAAGTACATAATAACCTATTGGGAACCGCAGGTATTTTTACTAAATGCCTTGGACGTGTCATTAATCAAATGGTACAACTACGTCCAACGAGGATGGTAATGAACCATTGTTACGGGGATGAACGTTAACATTTATTTATGGAGTTCTTGATGATTATTGATGGTGTACATTACAATGCAACGCTTTTGAATACAGGTTTTTAAATTGCGAATAAAATAGCTACGGCAGACTTAAAACTTTCTCTGAATAAGTTAAAAGAGCTTGCGACTCGTTGCTAATTTTCTATAAAAATGTTTGCAATCTTTTCAAAAGCGAAGCGGGATTTTAATATTCTCATATTGTGCTCCTGTGGGCGTAGGATTACTTTGAACTAGCGGCAGGTGCCGGCTTTACATGATTGATATACTTAGAACCTTTCGTAAGTAAGCTCCAAAATTATTTTGGAGCTTACTTACGAAAGGTTCTAAGTATTAATTTTATTTTTTTTATGTCTGAAGGTTGACAGACAAGCAAACGGGCCACCTGATGGAAAGTGGTCACCGTCGCCTATGAACATTTGCAACACCAGGGGAGTTGCCAACGCGCTGCCAGCCCTGAAGAACCTCATATTGTAGCACCTAGGGAACACCTCAGAGGGAAGTTCGTTCCACAATTTACACGTTCGTTCCTGTCCAGAACGTGTAAATCGTGGAACGAACTTCCCTCTGAGGGATGGAACTTCTCTCTTCGGCGGATAGTACGGTGTAGGAAAAGAGATTATTGAGATATTGGTGAAAGGGTGAATTATATGAGTTTACTTTCTCTATGAAGATCTTCAGTTCTTTTTTAATTACAGGAACGAATAATCATATTACAAGTAATCAAAGTTCATCCCTTGTAACTTGTGATTCAGAGACTTTATGGTCATCACTATGGATACATAAACGAACACTTTCAATATTTATAGTAATCCTAGCCGTGCCCGCGACTTCGTCCGCGTGAGAATTTTTGATTGTTCAGTATCTACCCAGACGAAGAGCGTGGGCGCAGCTAGTATAAAAGTAGCCTTAGTAACTCCTTATTACATAGGCTATCTGCCAGTGAAAGTCCCGTCAAAATCGGTCCAGCCGTTCCCGAGATTAGCGGGAACAGACAGACAGACATACAGACAGGCAATTTTTTTTTTAAATGTTGTTTTAGTATATGTACCGTGTAAACATACATATTTATTTAGTAAAAAGCGGTTATTTTTATATTACAAACAGACAATCCAATTTTGTATAGATTATTAAAATTTTAAAAAAAATTTAAAACCCAATAAATGTGAGAGACTGTATTTGATTTGTAATCCCTATAAATATGCGACCAAAAACAATGGACACAAAGTACCCAGAAGAACATAAAGAGTAAACTTTTTAATTTGCTTCCATTAATTTTAAATTAACTGCGTCAGTAGCGTAGTGGTAGCAGGCCACTACTATTACGCTGGAGGTCCTGGGTTCGATTCCTGGGTCGGGGACTATCAGAGATAACGGTTTAAGATCATTTATCTCTGCTTCTATTCGGATTTTTCCATTTTCTGGAAGTTTCCCAGTACCTCGGAGTTTGGTAATGTGCCCAGAAATGGCAACAGGTTCGCCACCTGTTACATGGGCCAAAACGTAACCGGCGAGTCGTGGGTGTTTGCATGTATGCTTGAATGCATGCATTTACCTCTGCCTACCCCTTCGGGGATTACAGGCGTGAAGTTACGAAATTACGTCAATTTTAAATTTATACAAAATAATTACACCAAAGTTTTAATACCCTCGAATTGAGTTGCTACGTATAATTAACAATAATTAAGTACCATTAGAAACACAGTTACCGACGACGATAGGACAGTTAAATGCTAATGACATGTTTTAACCCAAACGAAGGGTTTAACTGTGTTAGTTCACTTGGAAAATTGTTGTTTTAACCCTTAACGCATCGGATTTCTGCAAAAGATAAATGTTTAACGTTAATTCCTTTTCTTTATTTAATGGAAAGCAAACAAGCATGCAGTTCTCATTGATGTTAAGTGATGACTGCAGCCTATAGACAAGACACCTCGAGGGTCCAGTGCTAAAACCCATTAAGTGAGTTTTTTCAAAAATGAGTTTTTTAGCGCATCTTGATCGATTTTGTACGCTCTTTCCAATGGTATCCAATAAGCGAAATTCACAGTAGAACCTCAAGTTTCTTGGTGCAATAACCCAATAAATTAAGGTGTTTTTTCAAAACTGATATACAAAAACACCCTAAAGAGATTTATCTGAACAAAATATATTTTTATATTACGCATAAACCATTTAAGTTTATTTATTTTAATTTAGTGTTGAATAAGTTTTAGCAAATCACTTTTTAATATTTATCGGGTTTTAGCTTTATAGACATGATTATGAAAGTAAATAAAACTAAATGGCAATAACCATTAATTCTACTTTTAGGTGTACATATATGGATTAACTCATTTCATTATTTAAGTTTCTTCTAATGTTGTTTGTGGTAAAACCCAATAAATCGAAGTGTTTTTTCAAATTATTAGATTTATTGTTAGTTTAGTGCTTATGGTTGGTGTTAAATATTACGATGGGTGGACGCGGAAGAAAATTAGTGCAATTGGCATGCATGAAACAGGTAAATCCACACATTATAACAATTTTTAAAACGGTTTTGAACTAACATTTTTTTATACAATATTTGAAAAAGGGACGTAAAATAGTTATCTTTATCATCATCATTTCAACCAAAAGACGTTTACTGCTGAATAAAGACCTCCCCCAAAGATGTTCTTGGGCCACCCTTATCCAGCGATTGCCCGCAACGTTCACCTGTTCGTCGGTCCATCTTGTGGGGGGCCTGCCTACGCATCGTTTTCCAGTACGCGGAACTAACTACTCAAAAACTGTTCTGCCCAACGGCCGTCAGGTTATGTGTCCTGCCCACTGCCACTTGAGTCCCTCTATTCGGTAAGTAACTTTGGTTCTCATGCAGATCTCCTTGTTTCTGATTCGATCTCGTAGAGAAACTCCGAGGATAGCTCTCTCCATTGCTCTCTGAGTGACCTTGAGCCTTCTTATGAGGCCCATAGTGAGCGACCACGTTTCTGTCCCATATGTCATCACTGGTCACACATATTGGTCAAAGACCTTTTTCTTGGAGACTGCGGTAAGTCGGACGAGAAGATGTATCGTAGCTTCCCAAACGCTGCCCAACCGAGTTGGATTCGGTGATTGACCTCTTTTTCGAAGTTGGACCCACCTAACTGGCCCATTTGTTCCAGGTATACATAATTGTTAACATCTTCGAGTATTGTGCCCTCGAACATAACAGGAGTGGCTGTAACATGGACATTTGATATCATTTTCATCTTGTCCATGTTCATTATTACGCCCACTCGTTAAGAGGTTCTACTGAAGTCTAAGCATTGTACTAAGGTCTTCCAGGGTCTCAGCCATGACTACGACATCATGTGAAAATCGGAGGTGGCGATGTACCAACTCGTTAATATTGATGCCGAGTCCTTTCCAGTTCAGAAGCTTGAAGACATCTTCCAATGCAGCGGTGAACAGTTTCGGAGATATAACATCTCCCTGTCTCACACCTTGCAGCAGTTTCAAGGTTTAAGGTTTCAAGTTCTGATCCTGAAATCGGACCGATACGGTGGCGTTCTCATACAAGCAGCGCAGCACCTGGATATATCGATAGTCAACTTGGCATCTCTGGAGTGACTATAGCACAGCCTTCAACAATCTTTGGCGAACACTTTGGAGCCCTTGTTCCGCTATATGGCCGCTTTAATACTATCAGTATTCAACTGGCGAAGGTTGCGATTCAATGACTTGGATATCTGTCTGTTGAGCCGCCTGTACACAAAGCATCTTCAGAGGACTTCAGAACCATACCGCGCCTCTCCTCCATGAGCTTGAGATTTGGGCTGGAGATCTTTATGGTCTTATTCGTAGGGCGGGTCTTGAAAAACTTAGGCCACTTAAACCACCATGCAGACAGTTTCCACGATTTTGGATTGGATTTGGGCTGTTCTTCGGCGGAGCGTATACTTTATTAGTCGGGATCTTTCGATCTTGACATTTATATTCAGTGTAAATAGCGTAAATGAAAATAAACCAGCCTTGAAAAGTGACGAAGACTGTTTTTAGTCTATTTTTTACTCAATAAAACTATTAATTAAACTACTATAAATGTTTAATTTGATTTTTTTCTTTGGGGTAAAACCCAATAAGTCACTACCTCACGTAACTTATTTTCTATTAATATATAAATGGTGTTTATTGGGCAGTTTAGAATTGTTTTAGTAATCAGTAATATATATATATATATACTTTCACCTCAAATGCGTATTACGACGATATAAAACGAATAACAGGGGTATATTATATTTGTCTTTGAACTTTAAATGTTGAATTACTCAAAAGTTAACATTATGCACTTAATGGGTTTGAGCACTATACCCTTGACCTACACAATAACCAGAGGTCAAAATGCAGATGCGTTACCACTTCTGAGGCCTAAGGTGTTATGCCTCTGTGTCGGAAATTACAGGGCCGTACATTACCACCTGACCGGAACACGATAGTGCTGAACACTACCATTTAGCGGCAAGTATATTAGAGGTTTTAGAAGGTTTTCTTTTTTTTATGTCTTAAGGTTGACAGACAAGCAAACGGGCCACCTGATGGAAAGTGGTCACCGTCGCCTATGAACATTTGCAACACCAGGGGAGTTGCCAACGCGCTGCCAGCCCTGAAGGACTCTTTTGACGCCATTTTTGAAGAACCCCATATTGTAGCACCTAAGGAACACCTCAGAGGGAAGTTCGTTACACAATTTACACGTTCTGGGCAGGAACAAACATGAAAACCGCACTGATTAGCACAAAAAAAGGTATTATTTCGGGTTCAATTACTGTAAATAAGTAATGCCTGATATAATTTAATATCATTCTATACCCATACGGGGGTCGGCACCCTTTTTCTTAACACAGACTATTGTAATAAGTAGCCAGCAAAAAAAATGGTACAAAGCCCATACTATTGTTATTGTATGTATGTGTGTCTCTTCACGCCAGGTCCCTAACGGGGTAGGCAGAGAGTGTAGAGCGCCAGATAGCCCGGTCCTTACATAGCTCTCGTACCTCGTCTACCTTCTCGTCTATTGTGTTATTATGTGCATCTATATGTCAATCTTCTCTGAAATATGTCATCTGCCAAGCCAATCTACAAATGTTTGTCTGATAATAATTTTGTAATTTTTACATAGAAAATGAAACCTCAGGCGTAGATTGCGGCAACGAATCTATATTCGTTTTCCAGTTTTACGATTGTTCCTTTCATTTTTTCTAAAAATATTTAATAATGTTGCTGACAATTATGTATTTAACTTCTACTCTTTCTAAAAAAATCTTAATAGATATGACTGGTGTGGGTAGAGCTTTAATGTAGGCGCGCTTTGATTTTTATGGCGGTCGCCTTGACAAATGATTTGCTGACAGCCGACGGTTGTTGGGCTTAGCGATACTTCGCGACTTATGCTGTCTAGGTTTATTGATTTTGTGACGCTTGTCGAGCGGTTTGATAAAAGGGAGCACTATATCAAACTTCATAAGTTAGGAACGTAGTCATAACTGCAACAATAGGTATATCTGCCGCCGCTAAATTGTAAATTGTAATTGCTAATTGTAATTAATTTTGTACTGGTTGTAGAGCTCCAGTGACGAAGCTCGCGGGCGTAGGCACCACCGCATTACCTAATATACTTGCCGCTAAATGGTATTGTTCAGTAGTATCGTATTCCGGTCAGGTGGTGATGTACGGCCCTGTGATTTTCGGCATAGAGGCATAACACCTTAGGCCTCAGTAGTGGTAACGCATCTGCATTTTGACCTCGGTCTCTGTGTGGGTGACATATGCTGCAGTAATCACTTTACATCAATGTGAACTGCATGGTATTTTGCCACTTCCAGAATATAAAAAAAAAATACAACGAAAAATGACATTTATTTTTATATATATTGATAATAACTTCTCTCTCACTGCACTTACTATTCCCTTACTATATTTTTTAAATGGACTATTGTAAGCGACTCGTCTCGAGACGACACTAGTCTACTTTACGCTCAAATTTTAAGTTATTGAGCATGGTAAGTACGTTTAGTATTTTTATTAAATGTCACCAAATATTACTATCACAACAACTCTTACATCCACTCCACCTCTTTACAAGAATAATGTGACATTTCATATAGAACGATTTAGATGAAATGTCACGTTATTCTTGTAAGAATAATGTTGCATTTCATAAAGAACGATTTAGATGAAATGTCACATTATTCTTGTAAAGAAGCGACTCGTTCGAAATATACTCAATGTTTTACTAATGATGACGTCATCATGATGACGTATGACGTACGACAATGATGACGTATTTACGTTTGATCACCTATAAAACATTTCAATTCAAAAAGTTTTCGAATAGATCAGACTGATGTGGATAGATCCTTAATATATCCAGTGGAGCGCGCTTCGGCTTTTTATGGTGGACCGACTTGACAAATGATTTGCTGACAGCCGACGGTTGTTGGGCTTAGCGATACTTCGCTAATGCTGTCCTGTTTTATTGATGTTGGAACGCTTGTCGAGTCTTGTTTGATAAAAGATGGAAGTATATCAAACTTCGTAACTCACTACTTAGATGTTGCCCTGGAAAGAGATTAGAGATTACAATATGCTGGTGGTTTTTTGAGTCACATGTGGGGTAAACCCTATAAACATATATCTCCATCAATAATCCAGCTCCAGCTAATCGAGCACATTTCAATGATCAAAGCGAAATTATGTTTAAAAAATAGTTGCAAACAGGAAAAAGACAAATTTTAAAAATTTCACCTAAGAATAAAATTATGTAAAGGCTAGAAAAATTAAATAAATTCACAAACACACGCATGCTGCCCTTAAGAAGGTTATACTCAGTGTTGTATTAATATCATACATATAGTATTAATTTATGTATTACTAACCCCTAGTTTGCACTTAAAACATTAAATATGATGATGTTGCGCAACTCGTCGCATAAAGTATGTATTGCGATAAATGTCTTGTTGGTGCTAGCGTTCACACTGCTGTCAAACCTATCATTTTAACATGTTTTTCTATTAATGTTTCATCAATGCAAACTCACGGTAACACAACACCCAAACCCAAAACATTTGTATGTAGACAGACCATTAACAAATACCTAGTTGTCCTAGTCCTGTACTATGTGTACAGGGATCTAATGCGTCACCTCTCAGATCAAGTCGTTCGTTACGATCCATTGGACCGTCTCACCTCACATGTTTTAAAATTTCTATCATTAATTACATTTACATTTAACTGCCTCAGTAGCGTAATGGTAGCAGGCCACTACTATTACGCTGGAGGTCCTGGGTTCGATTCCCGGGTCGGGGACTATCAGAGATAACGGTTTAAAATCCTTCATCTCTGCTTCTATTGGGATTTTTCTATTTTCTGTAAGTTTCCCAGTACCCCGGAGTTTGGTAATGTGCCCGGAGATGGCAACAGGTTCGCCACCTGTTACATGGGCCAAAACGTAACCGGCGAGTCGTGGGTGTTTGCATGTATGATTGAATGCATGCATTTACCTCTGCCTACGCCTTCGGGGATTACAGGCGTGAAGTTACGTTATTAATTACATAATTACAATGCTTGTGATAGTAATTTTGTAATTTTTTATGATTGAAATCCAAAAACTTTTTTTTTTTATGCCTGAGGGTTGATAGACAAGCAAACGGGCCACCTGATGAAAAGTGGTCACCGTCGCCTATGAACATTTGCAATACCAGGGAAGTTGCCAACGCGCTGCCAGCCCTGAAGGACTCTTTTGACGCCATTTTTGAAGAACCCCATATTGTAGCACCTAGGGAACACCTCAGAGAGCAGTTCGTTCCACAATTTACACGTTCTGGGCCGGAATGAACGTGAAAACCGCACCGTTGAGCACTGCCAGGTTACATTTTGTTTCGCTAGGAACTCGTGCACCTTTCAAATATACCTCTTTAATGTAAATTGCAACCATAATTATGTAATGATTAATTATCCTCGCTATTAATTAACATCGGGGCGCGCGGTACGCATACACGCCTCAACTGTGAAAATTTCTACGGTTTGGAAATTTTCCGCGCCGATTGTTGTCTAGATGTGTGAGAGTTATTGGTGCATAAATTAATTTAATAATTGGTTAATTATTACAGTACGCATGAAACTTTGTTGCGTTCGTGGAGCCAGATACACGTCGTCGCTGCCAAGAAGGTTATTGTATGGTATATGGTATATAGTACAAGAGGAGACGAAGCGTAGACAGGCCCCCCACAAGATGGACCGACGGCCTGGTGAAGTTGCGGGCAATCGCTGGATAAGGGCGGCCTAGGATCGTTCGTTGTGGCAATCTTTGGGGGAGGCCTTTGTCCAGCAATGAACGTCTTTTGGATGAAATGATGATGATACGAGGAGGAAAATATGAAAGAAGTTTGCTATGTGAAAAAAATATATTGATTCGTATGTAGTGTAATAATTCTTGCCGCTAAATGGTAGTGTTCAGCACTATCGTGTTCCGGTCAGGTGGTAATATACGGCCTTGTAATTTCCGGCACAGAGGCATAACACCTTAGGCCTCAAGAGTAGTAACGCATCTGCATTTTTACCTCTGGTCTTTGTGTGGGTGTCTATAGGCTGCAGTCATCACTTAACACCAATGTAAGCTGCATGTTTGTTTGCCACTTCCATAACATAAAAAAAATCCCAAAATTTTTGTTTTAAACGCGTTTAAAGTCAACCGGGAAATTCCCAGTTGACGCCTGAAAATTTCGATAGTTGGCTTCTAACCTGTTCCAGTTCCACTGTTCCGCATTGCGCCACTTCTTACAACACATTCTATATTTCTCTCTCAATTATGGCATCTGAGGATAGGATAAAAGGCGACCAAGTGCATGTCGGACTCGTGTGCACAGAGTTCCGTACAATTGAGGTTTTTCTTGACCCTTTTTTCAACATTTTTTTTATGTAATGGAAGTGGTAAACAAGCATGCAGTTCACATTGATGTTAAGTGATGACTGCCTATAGACACTTACACAAAGACCAAAGTCAAAATGCAGATGCGTTACCACTCCTGAGGCCTAAGATGTTATGCCACTGTGCCGGAAATTACAGGATCGTACCACCTGATTGGAACACGCTAGTGCTAACACGCTAGTGCTGAACACTACCAGTAAGCGGCAAGTGAAATAGGTATGCGGTGGTGCCTACGCCAGCGAGCTCCGTCACTAGAGCTCTACCACCAGTCTCTATCCTGAGCCCTGTGTGTTTTCTGATATAAGAGTGAGGGGATGATCAATTTTCACCTATGATGCAGATTTTAAAGAATTGATATCGATATGTAATTAAAAAAACATAAAAATAAAAACCGTTCTCGAAAAAAACAATTTTTTTTTTGTTTTCCTTTTTTTGTTTTTCATTATATTTTTATGTTATACTAGCTGCTGCCCGCAACGTCGTCTGCGTGAAGGCAGTACAGCACCAAACATACCTAAGATGTCAGTGTCGCTTTAGCATTATAACCAAACAACTTTTGAAATAGTATTAAATTAAAACTATTTTTTTTTTCAAGCGAATCCAGTGAAGGGAGTCATATGGGAATTCTGCTGAGTCGTAAAATGTGACCGAAGGAAATAGAGAAAATAATGCAGGAATATATTCCCGGACACAAAAGAGTAAAAAAACGTACAAAGGCATCAAACCTTACGACAATTTCCTATAAACTACGTTGGTAGTTATTCTGCCGGGAGCCAAAATGTAAAGAGAGTCAGGACTGGTGACGCGGTAGCAAGCAACGTACAGTTGCCCGTGTGAGAAGCAACTTGTCCTGAGGTTAACACCCGCTGACCTCAATGTCTGCCTCTGTGACTTATTGATGGTCATCGCGAAGCAAACATTCAACTGTACGCGCTTGAACTGGAACGTGAAGTTATGAGGTATGAGTGGAATGCGTGGTATAAATACTGCCTCACCAATGCCACAACCCGTAAGAATTGCCGCCTCAATGTTGTGTCTGTGGAGCGAGATGGCTTTAAGGCGGGTCCCGTTAAACAACTTCGGAGGAGATAAGTTCCGAAGAAGCATAATCGGGACCTTCAGCTTGATGGTATGCAATGGAAGTCCGCTTGCTGACAGGAAGTTCAGAAATGCCATAGAATAATGTGTGGCGTCATCTTGCTCGACGACATTATTTATGGAGGTAAACTGTACCACTTTATTTCCTATTAATTGCTGCAGCGTGATCATTTTTGGGCGTCAAAATGGCTTGCTTACACACCCAAAACGTTGTTTTCTGCTGGTGCGGTATACGACTGATGTCCCTGTAGACACCGAGGATGAGTTCTTCTAAGCTGGATACATTTCTGCCGAGAGACTCCACGAAGCACCACCTGTCCACCTCTCTCTTCTGGTAGAAAGCTATCGCAATCGGTGGTGGAAATGACCACATCTTGAAATGAACTAAGACAGGTGTTCAGCATGCGTTCATTAGTTACTTCGACTTCGTCTCCAATAGCACGTGTCTCAAAGCTCATAGGAAATCTTCAGACAGATGATGGCGATACTTCTCCGTCACTGACGCTTGCCTCCGCGAGGGTGTCATCCAAGTTTTAGTCACCGTCACGTGGTGGAAGGTGACGTGCTACGCAGGCTGCGCGGTAAGTGGGATACTCCACGCCATCAAATGTCCTCAGAAAAGCGAAATACGTTGGGCCTCGGACCGTGTGAAGTAACAACCGCAGGAAATAGCTATCGCCATTATTTGGATGCACGATACCTATTAACCTTACCCAATGCGTGTCCTTGAAAATTACCGGATATTTATGCAAAATTTGAAGTAAATCCATTAATTACTTTTGAGTTTAGCCCGAACATACATACAGACAAACAACAACAGACAAACAAACACTATATTTGGTTTCGATATCGATAGAAGATAACGACCCAAATATTCTTTAAAACAAAAAAAAACAATGCACAGTTTTGACTTTCCTACGATTTAAAAGATTCACAGCTCTTCCCCCGTAGGAGATAGCATGATAATATGTAGGCCGAATCGGTTAGTAATATTCATGCAAAATTTGAAGTAGATCCATTTAGTACTTTTTTAGGTTAGCTCGGACATAATTACAGACAAACAGACAATAATTCTGAAAACTTTATTTTTGGCTTCGATTTCTATTGCAGAACACGTCCCAAGTATTCTTTTAAAAAATATTCAACGTACAGTTTTGACTTTCCTACGATTTTATTAAATGTAGAGATTCCCGTGGGAATGTGTGATTTTCCCGCAATAAAAAGTAGCCTAAATGTTGGCCAGGCTTAGTATCTATACACCACAAAAAGTTTCATTCGAATCCGTCCGGTATCTTCGGAGATTAGCCTGGACAAAGGGACAAACAGACAGACAATAAAATTAAAAATCATTGAAAAGTGTTCTAATACTATTTTAACATCGCCCCCAATTCGTTTTTCGTAAATATATACAATGTACAGACACGCGGGTTTTACTGTTTTATTATAAGTATAGATAGACAAAAATCTTCATTTGAACAAGGAACCTAAATAGAACTATCCCTTATTTATATAGGTTAGTAGCGGCATAAAAACATAATTTCTATATACATTGGACTTTAAACTATTTGCTAGTTTTTCAACTCCTATTTCCTCGAAACCTTAGGCTAAAAGCTGTAACTTTTCAACTTATCCCATAAAGAAGAAAATTCAGTGGTTCACGCGAAAGCGAACGGAATTCATAGAGTTGCATTTTAAATATTAGTGAGAATATTACGAGAGCGGAATATGTTAAAACATGCAACTTCTCCGGGTTCAGCATTTGAAGCATACCGACATCGTTAGTAATAAAAATTCAATTTCGTCTTTCTTGTTGCAAACGATCGACACGTGGCGTGAACGAGATCAGAAGTGTGCGGCATTATCTTCTCTATATAACGTGTAACAGGATTAAATGTACAACCCGAAACTATTGGAGGGAGGTGAAAAAGTCTAGAAACTCTTCTCCAGTTTCTGGAATGAATAGAATAAAATCTTAGTTGGGCGACATTCTGGAGAACACGCAAGATGTGTTAAAACGATGGAGCGAGTATTATGGGGAAATGTATGATTATGCTCACAACACTGACGCCGGAGTTGCTGACTTGACGGTGCCGGCCTGTGAGGATATAACAATAGATGAGATTGTATGGGCGATACGAAGTTTGTAATGTGGTAAGGCTGCGGGTATTGATCAGGTTTCTGCCGAAATGATCAAATATAGTGGTGCTGCCCTTTGGGATTCTTTCTGGGTGTTGTGCAACCTTTGCTGGAGATCCGGAAGAATCCCAAAGGATTGCCGGTGTGCGGACATCGTGCCTTTGTATAAAGGCAAGGACGTATGGACTGCACCAGCTATCGAGCGATCAGTTTGATCAGTTTGGCAGCTAAAGTGTATGGGAAAGTCTTAGAAAGTAGAATGAAAGAGAAGTCCGACGGGTTGTTGTGGAATGCACAGGGTGGTTTCAGAACTGGAAGAGGATGTATGGATCAAGTTTTCTCCCTTCGCAACATCGTAGAGAAGCATCTGGCTGTGAGCCAGAAGGTTTTCTGCGGTTTTGTGGGTTTGGAGAAAGCGTTTGATAGAGTATTACGAAAGGAGCTGAGGGACATTTTGCCAGAGTATGGTATTGATGGCAGTCTGCTCCGTGCAATACAGTCCACATATGTGGGCTGTCAAGCATGTATGCGGGTAGATGGTAACATGTCACCCTGGTTTGATGTTAACATCGGTATCAGACAGGGTTGCGTGCTTTCGTCTAGGCTGTTTATCATATATCTGGACAAATGCCTCCAGAGGGTGAAGTTGATGGACGTGGGAGTGCGTATGGGTGACTTAGTTCACCACTAAGTCACCCATACGCACTCCCACATCCATGTCCCACTCTCATCATCCACTGTGTGCTTTACGCAGATGATGCGGTAATTGTTAGCTCTACACCATCTGGACTACAAGCACTAGTCACAGTCATGAAAGAGGATTGTATGGAGAAAGGCTTACAATTGAATGTAAATAAAACTAAAGTATTAGTATTTGAAAGAGATGATCAGAGAACAAATGCAAGGGTAGTAGTAGATGATGCAGTGTTAGAACAGGTGGATGAAATGGTATATCTTGGATGTGCTTTTAGTAAGGATGGTAGGTACACCACTGACATAGAAAGAAGAGTGTTTGCTGGGAATTGCGTAAATGGAGCGATGGGTGCTGCTAGAATCTAAACATCTCAGCCAGCGGGCGCGACTAGCCGTACATAATGCTGTACTTACTCCAACGCTTTTATATGGAAGCGAGAGCTGGGTATGCAGGAAAGAGCATGAAAGTAAGTTGAACGCGGTCGAGATGAGATCATTGCGCAAGATCTGCGGTGTATCACTCACCGATCGCGTTCGTAATGAAGATGTAAGAAAGAGGCTTTGTGTGAATGATAGTATCGGTGTAAAAATGAAAAAAGGCATGCTCCGATGGTTCGGGCATATAGAAAGAATGTCGAATGAGCGAATGACTAAACAGATATACAATGCGAATGTGGATGGTTGCAGAGGCCCAGGAAGACCAAGACTAACTTACCATGACCAAATAGGTCGAGTTCGGTCTGATGGTGGGATCAAAAGTCTTAGGAATTGGCGTGCATGTATGAAGAGAATGATGAAAGTAGACGAAGCACGAGAGGTTTGTCAGAACCGGGATATCTGGCGCTCTACACTCTCTGCCTACCCTGTTAGGGACCTGGCGTGAAGATACATACCCGAAACTAGATTGTTCAGAATCGATAACCAAATCGATTTCAAGCATTTTTAATATAGATAATATTTTGTCCCGAAATTGATTGCAATTAAGGAAATTATGGTTACCCATTTGGTGAACAGTCAGTTCAAACGAAAATGATACTAAGGTCCAACCAAAATAAAATGCTTGTATCAACCAATTTATTAGAACTCGTTGAGACGTGCTTTTCATCATAAATAATAATATAAGAAATAAAATAGTGGAAATTTATCATAATAGTAGCGAGTGTTACATAATGGTACGCAGGTTATGGTACATCACATTGCAACATTGTGCGTGTGTGAGTAGGTCTGTGTTTAATGTGCGACGGTAGATAGAGGTAGGGAAAAACGCCACAGGCGTGGCACAGAAGTGTGGTGGTACTGTTCTTTAAGAAAGGCGACAATACCCTTCTTAAAAATTATAGGCCCATCGCACTTCTAAGTCACGTCTATAAGCTGTTTTCGAGAGTGGTTACGAACCGTCTATCTCGCAGACTCGACGACTTCCAGCCTCCCGAACAAGCCGGGTTCCGTAAAGGTTTTAGCACCATAGACCACATACACACGCTGCGGCAGGTTATACAGAAGACAGAAGAGTATAACCAGCCCCTCTGTCTAGCGTTTGTGGACTATGAGAAAGCCTTCGATTCCGTCGAGATTTGGGCTGTGCTACAGTCACTCCAGAGGTGCCAAGTCGACTACCGATACATCGAGGTGCTAAGGAGCTTGTACGAAAACGCCACTATGTCGGTTCGCCTTCAGGACCAGAACTCGAAACCTATCCAACTGCAGCGAGGTGTGAGACAGGGAGATGTCATATCTCCGAAACTGTTCACCGCTGCATTGGAAGATGTCTTCAAGCTTCTGGACTGGAACGGACTCGGCATCAACATTAACGGCGAGTACATCTCCCACCTCCGATTTGCGGATGATATCGTAGTCATGGCTGAGACCCTGGAAGACCTTGGCACAATGCTCAATGGCCTCAGTAGGACCTCCCAACGAGTGGGCCTTAAAATGAACATGGACAAGATGAAAATTATGTCGAATGTCCTTGTTATGCCCACTCCTGTTATGGTCGAGGGTACTACACTTGAAGTTGTTGACGATTACGTATACCTGGAACAAACGGTCCAGTTAGGTAGGTCCAACTTCGAGAAAGAGGTCAATCGCCGAATCCAACTCGGATGGGCAGCGTTCGGGAAGCTGCGTTATATCTTCTCGTCCAATTTACCGCAGTGTCTGAAGAAGAAGGTCTTTGACCAGTGTGTGTTGCCAGTGATGACATACGGAACAGAAACGTGGTCGCTCACTATGGGCCTCATAAGAAGGCTCAAGGTCACTCAGAGAGCTATGGAGAGGGCTATGCTCGGAGTTACTCTGCGAGATCGAATCAGAAATGAGGAGATCCGCATGAGGACCAAAGTAACCGACATAGCCCATCGAATAGCAAAACTCAAGTGGCAGTGGGCAGGGCACATAGCTCGCAGAACTGACGGCCGTTGGGGCAGAAGAGTTCTAGAGTGGCGACCGCGTACCGGAAGACGAAACGTAGGCAGGCCCCCCACGAGGTGGACCGACGACCTGGTGAAGGTCGCGGGCAATCGTTGGATGAGGGCGGCCCGGGACCGTTCGTTGTGGCATTCTTTGGGGGAGGCCTTTGTCCAGCAGTGGGCGTCTTTTGGCTGAAATGATGAAGGCGATACGATGTTCGTCCGGGCAACTAGTACACTCTAGTAGATCTGCTGGTGATCTTCTAGTATATCTCACGCACTATTGGTCCCACGCCTTGGACACGAGTGGGGAGGCATTGGCTGTAAGCCTGGACATTGCTAAGGCCTTTGACCGGGTCTGGCACAGGGCACTCCTCGCGAAACTTCCATCCTACGGTCTTCCCGAGAGGCTATGCAACTGGACAGCCAGCTTTCTGTCTGAGCGTTATATACAAGTCTTAGTTGACGGTCAGCGCTCAGACAGACTACCTATCTACGCTGGTGTGCCGCAAGGCTCTATGTTATCTCCCACGCTTTTTCTTCTGCATATCAATGAAATATTGGAGCAAAACTCCAATTTTCATTGCTATGCCGATGATAGTACGGGAGATGCACACTACACTAGCCGTGCAAATGCCTCTCGGACACTTATCGAGGAAAGCAGGACTAGACTTGTGTCTGAAATCGAGCACTCTCTGGAGCGGGTCTCGGATTGGGGTCGACTTAATTTAGTACAGTTTAACCCCTCGAAGACACAAGTCTGCGCGTTCACCGCAAAAAAAAACCCCATTCATTGTAGCATCACAGTTCCAGGGTATTTCGCTCGCCGTTGATAAGAGTATCGGTATCCTGGGCGTTGACATATCGAACGAAGTGCAATTCGGGAGTCACATTGAGTGTAAGACCAAGTTGGCATCCAAAAAGTTGGGGGTGCTTAACAAAGCGAGGCAGTATTTCACATCGGGGCAGCTACTACAGCTTTATAAGGCCTAAGTGCGGCCCCATCTGGAATGCTGCTCTCATTTGTGGGCGGGAGCCCCCAAATACCAGCTTGGTCTACTTGACTCCCTACAAAAACGCGCCGTTCGTATTGTTAACGATCCAGGACTTACCGACAGGCTCGAACATCTGAGCCTGCGCAGAGACATTGGGAGTCTGTGCGTGTTGTACCGTCTCTACAACGGTGAGTGCTCTGCTGAACTGTTTGACATGGTGCCACCGTCTCTTTTCCTACACCGTACTACCCGCCGAAGAGAGAAGTTCCACCCACACCGACTGGACACTTGGCAGTGCTCAACGGTGCGGTTTTCACGTTCGTTCCTGCCCAAAACGTGTAAATTGTGGAACGAACTTCCCTCTGAGGTGTTCCCTAGGTGCTACAATATGGGGTTCTTCAAAAATGGCGTCAAAAGAGTCCTTCAGGGCTGGCAGCGCGTTGGCAACTCCCCTGGTGTTGCAAATGTCCATAGGCGACGGTGACCACTTTCCATCAGGTGGCCCGTTTGCTTGTCTGTCAATCTTCAGATATAAAAAAAAAAAAAAAAAAAAAAATTCAATTTTACTAATTTTGGTAAGTTTAAAAAGCTATGACAAGAATTTTAGTAAGCTTTTCGTTTTTGTATTTTAAAATTTACTACTACGATTGCAAAAATTCATGATGCAGGTTTCATTGTATACATTTTGAAATTTAAAGAAAAAATAATAAAATAAAATAAAAAAATAATAACAAAAACCGTGCTCAAAAAGGATTTAAATGAACAAAACAAAAGTTTTTCGTTTAATTTTTTTCATTTAACGTTTGATATCTTTTATTTATAAAAAACTAGCTGACTCGGCAAACTTCGTATTGCATGAGAAAGAAATAATGTGGCAAAGGTTTGATAGATACGGACTATTTGTATGGGAAAATAAAATTGTGGTTTTTACTATTTCCCATCAATTTTTTCATGTTTTCTTACCTTTTCAGGACCTTTTCAGGGAACCTTTTCAGAACTTCCAAAAATCATTCAAAACCAAAATTAGCCAAACCGGTCCAGCCGTTTTCTAGTTTTAGCGAGACTAACGAACAGCAATTGAGTTTTATAAATATAAACAAAAACCGTGCTCAAAAAGGATTTAAATGAACAAAACAAAAGTTTTTCGTTTAATTTTTTTCATTTAACGTTTGATATCTTTTATTTATAAAAAACTAGCTGACTCGGCAAACTTCGTATTGCATGAGAAAGAAATAATGTGGCAAAGGTTTGATAGATACGGACTATTTGTATGGGAAAATAAAATTGTGGTTTTTACTATTTCCCATCAATTTTTTCATGTTTTCTTACCTTTTCAGGACCTTTTCAGGGAACCTTTTCAGAACTTCCAAAAATCATTCAAAACCAAAATTAGCCAAACCGGTCCAGCCGTTTTCTAGTTTTAGCGAGACTAACGAACAGCAATTGAGTTTTATAAATATAGATAAAGTTTTCACAAAGAAATTGTTTTAGTAGCAATAGGTACAAAGGCGAAATATTTGAAAATAAAGTAATATCTCAGCGTTTATCGTTTAAAAAAAAAACAATTTCCTCTTCCTTGTTTCAAATGATCGACACCTGGATTGAATAATCAATATATTAACAAATCTAACAATTTACACTCAAAAGATATCTGAGAATTTACACTAGAGTGTACCAATGTTATCACTGTTTACAACACTAGATAAAAGCGTTCTAACTTCTAACTGCAAATACTGACCGCAAATGAACCTCAAAATTGTACCGGAAGGCGATTTGAACCTCGCACAGTTCCGTTTAAGACTGAATCGCGATGAAATGACGCCTCTAATATTTCACGGGTCACTGGCTGCGCGTTAATGAGCAAACCGGTATTTGCAACGAAATTAGCATTTTTTTATATTTTGAGTTTTTTTTGTAATAAAGTGGCAAACAAGCATGCAATTCACTTTGATGTTAAGTGATGACTGCAGCCTATAGACACCCGCACAATGACCAGAGGTCAAAATGCAGATGCGTTGTCCGTCCTGAGGCCTAAGGTGTTATGCCTCTGTGCCGAAAATTACAGGGCATACATTATCACCTGACCGGAATACGATAGTGCTGAACACTTGGTAGTGTTTAGTTTAGCGGCAAGTGTATTAGGTAATTCGGTGGTGCCTACGCCCGCGAGCTCCGTTACTGGAGCTCTACCAGTAAAGCATGTTAGCTGTTTGCATTTAGTGTGTTTGATTACTCTATCGTACTTCCCTTGGTAAATCAGATAGTTGTGTTTTCAACGTTTTAGTAGGTGCGGGGCAATTATGGTTGAAAGAAGAATTTCTCACATTGACATAGTTACCGTACTGGATTCAGTTAATAAAATTGGAAGCACTTTTATCATTTTTTTAAGTCAAATGTAAGTATATCTGAATTGAGTTCCACACATTTCATCATGATATGGCACAACGGAATCTGCAAAATCAAAGAGCAAAACAGAAACAATTAAACATCGTGCAAAAATAGTTATGATCATAAAACCTATCCAATAAACAGAATAATTTAACTACCTCCATTTGGAACCTAAAACTGCAATTGCACAGTTCAGTATATTACTAAATCTCTCTGAAATTACGCCTCAAACATTTCCCGGGCCACTGGCTGCGCTCTAATGAGCGAGCCGGTATTTACAGCGGAATATTTAGATGCTCGTTAGCTGTTTGATTTTATTCAATGTGTTAGATTACTTACTATATTTTACGTCCCTTGATAAAACAGATTGAGTGTTGTATTTTCACAATTTAAGTAACTTTTACTGGTGGTAGAGCTCCAGTGACGGAGCTCGCGGGCGTAGGCATCACCGCATTACCTAATATACTTGCCGCTAAATGGTAGTGTTCAGCACTGTCGTGTTCCGGTCAGGTGGTAATGAACGGCCTTGTAATTTTCGGCACAGAGCCATAACACCTTAGGCCTCAGGAGTGGTAACGCATCTGCGTTTTGACCTTGGGCTTTGTGTGGATATCTATAGGCTGCAGTCATCACTTTACATCAATGTGAACTGCATGCTTATTTGCCACCCCTATTACATAAAAAAGTACACACTGAAATAGTCTCCCCAGACCTGGCGTCCCTCAGTAAATCATATGATACATTTTGATAAACCAATGTCCATTGGTACATCAGTGGTGCACGTCAAGTCACATGGGTTTGCAACTGTAGTGTTAGTTGTCATTTAAGTTGGTTAAAATTATATTCGCTTTAGTGTAATAACCGTACAATTTTGTTCACCAAAATATTACAAAAGCAATTTTCTTTTTAAGCTCCATCTTTCTTTTTCTTAATTTACTAAACACTTCTAAAATGGCGTCAAAAGAGTCCTTCAGGGCTAGCAGCGCTTTGGCGACGCCCCTGGTGTTGCAAATGTTCATAGGCGACGGTGACCACATACCATGAGGTGGCCCGTTTTCTTGTCTGTCGACCTTCAGACATAAAAAAAAAACTTATCCAGCAATCTCTATGTCTCAATGTAAGTTTCATTATTTACGAAATTGGATCTACGCCAAGAAGATGTGACCGTAATCGTGAAGTAATTTATTAAACACTTTTGTTATTTAATTTCCAGCTAATCTGCATACTATTAAGTCCAAATGTAGCAGACAAAAGTTATAGCATTGTACGTCTTCCATTTAACTATATAGAAAATAGTTAAACAGAAACTACAACAAACCATCCAACAAATATTAGTAATTTAAGTGCTTCCATTTAAAACCATAAACTAACCATTTTCAAATACCATAATCGTTAAGAGTATCGTAGTAGCAAACAGTATTCTAAGTTCTAAATGCAAATACTGACCGCAAATGAACTTCAAAATTGTACCGGACAGCCATTTGAACATTGTTGAGTTAAGTTTACGATTAAATCCCGCTAAAATGACGCCTCAACCGAGCCAGTGGCTGTGCGTTAATGAGCGAACCGGTATTTGCAGCTAAATATTTGCTCGGTAGCTGTTTGATTGTGCTTAGTGTGTTAGATTACTCACTCTATCTTACATCCCTTGATAAATCAGATTGTGCGTTGTGTTCTCAATTTAAGTTCGTTGCAATTAAAGTTTAATGAAATATTATATTTTGCATTTACGATGTCGCCGTGCAGTAGAAATAACATTATAATGTTTCCAACATTGCCCAGTTTAGTTTACTAGTAAATCCTGCTAAAATGACACCTTAAATATATATTTCTCGGGCCACTGACTGCTCGCTAATGAGCAAACCAGTATATGCAGCGAAATATTTGTTCGTTAGCTGTTTGATTTTGTTCAGTTTATTAGTATACTTAGATTTAGTGTCATTTAGTAAATCAGATGTTACTTAAACGTCCGTTAGTACATTAATGGTGGAGCTCAAGTCAAAATACTGTTCCAACAGTTGTGTTAGTTGTTATTGACGTTTTAAGATAAGGTTATATCCGGTTTAGTTTAATTACCGTGAAATTCTCTTTAATTTTATAAGTTCTCTTTATATTACTACAAGATGTAAGTTTGTTATGTAATAAAAGTGCATGAACACTTGTTTGACTCTTCCTTCCTTGTTGGTAATTTATTAAACACTTTTTATTAATAATTGGAGCTTATCTATCTGTTTGTATGTATATTAATCCAGTAAGTCCAACGATAGAAGAAAAACAGAATGGCATTGCACGTTTTCCATTTAAATATGTATAAAATACTAAAACAGAAACTACAACAAGCCATACAATTAGTACCAGCAATTTAGGTGCTTCCATTTAAAACCATAAACCTACAATATTCAAACACCATTACCGTTCGGAGTACCAATAACAAAAAGCGTTCTAACTTCTAACTGCAAGTACTGACCGCAAATGAACCTCAAAATTATACTGGACAGCCATTTGAACATTGCACAGTTTAGTTTACGACTAAATCCCGCTGAAATGACGCCTCAAATATTTCACGGGCCGCTAGCTGCGCGCTAATGAGCAAACCGGTATTTGCAGCGTTATTGCTCGTTAGCTGTTTGATTGTGTTTAGTGTGTTAGATTACGATCTAGCGTCCCTTGATATATCAACAGTGCAGATTAAACTACGTTTTCAATTCTGTTTGACGAATTTTTTTTTACTGTTTCATGTCTTTATTTTCACTGAGTTAAACTGTCAAGGCCCCGCGGCTGGCGTAGGTCGTAAGCAATCTACTCGGTTAAGAGATACGGACACACATCCGACAGCGGATTGGGCACTAACCCGTATCTACACCAACCCGCATTGGAGCAGCGTGGAGTAAGCTCCAGGCCTCCTCCCAAAAAGGGGAGAGACTCGCGCCTAGCAGTGGGACGTTTCAAGGGTTGCTATTATTATCATTATTTATCTCGTCAGCACGAGGTCCAATTTGAACACCGGACCTTTGTCAGGCTTGCGCGGGGATATGGGGGGTCCAACACGTAGAGGCCCTTTCGAGAATTTTGATCTACTTTATAATGGGTTATATTCGGCGGAACCTCTCTCTCTGACTGCATCAATAGTTAATACAGACACAGACAGACCCCGCAGAATATATGGGACTATTGTAATGATAAGTGATTCGCCAAACTTTGGTCTATGTGGGTGAACTGGGGGGACTAGCTGGCTGGGCCTTTGGAGTGAGATCCGGCATCTGCCTATAACAACATTTCACATTATCGAATCCTACTTTAAGCAGGTGGTGACTCGCCTCTCCTCGATGGGCCCCCCCAAACAGCCAACCCGATGGTCGACGGGGGACAACACTGTTGAGAGAGGCTGGGGTTGTCGAGAGGTGTGGTGGTTTCACCATCACGAGCGAGTAATCTCAAGCTCGGAGCGGACTTCTCCGCTATTATGCCTTTAGACACTTCCACCCCCGAGTGTATGGCTCTTGCAGGCATTTAGGCAACAGCCTATTATCTAAATTTCTGAAAATGCCGTACCTCTTGCGCCCCACTCTGACCGGCTAATGAAGTCAAGCCAGAGGTGAGAGACATGATGCTCTGTCCGGCCGTACCTCTGTGTGGCGGACGAGGCGGAGCCCAGTTCTCTCGGAGGAACTCGATATGATGGTAGGGGGTGGTGTCGCTACTCACCAACAGCTCGTTACAAGTTGCTCTGCCACCTTATTATTATTATTTATTATTAAAGTGTCAAGCGGCGACAACCCGCCGGCATGCTACTAAAATAGACCATCTACGTGTTTAACGCTACTCGTGTGAAAGCTCTTTACACCAATATCAGTTAACGGCTTATCGTTTGACCATGGCGCTCACGTAAAAATAAACTTTTATTAAAATGTAGCAAACTGCCAAGGGACCCAATATCATTCAACAATTTATCCCAACTGGAACACCATTTTACTACCAGCTCACGCCTCACCCTAAATAATGTAGACCAGCTAGCGCCGATAAAAAAGATGTAATACACACCATTTCCCCCGAATGTTACCCGCACGATTACTCATCCGATCACAACACGAACATCCCTTTACCAATCCGTCGTACGTGTCACTAGAATAAAACAAGTAGTGTGATAAACTGAAGTCATTTCCGATACTAAAGAGGTGTACATTCGTCATGAAGCCTTTACCAACTTTTCATCCCAAGCCCTTATCGCTGAAGACCGTGCCGTGAGTGTAGCTCACGTAGGAGACCATAAATCTTACTGACAGCGGGGTGAATTGCCGTTACTTTGTTCAGTTCGGGGAATTTAAATTGGGATGTTCGTATGTGAGAGCCTAATTCCGCTGGTTATTGATTGTATTAGTTAAAGAGGAATGGAAAGAAATGTGTGTGTTTGGTGAAAAAATTGGATGCTTCATGTTTTAGCACAGGTGATATATTCACATTAGATTCACCATTCTACACGTTGAGCATATATTGGAAGATCATTGTTTTTGGTGTTGACTACTTTATTTTTGTTTATTTATTGTTTGAACATATGTTCAATGGTCTCTTTGATCAATTACTGCAACACTATCTGTGTTGCAGTAATCGATCTAATTAAAAAGCGTCAATACTTTACTACTGCTACTAATGCCTGGTAACTCATAAAGTTATATATTAATATTTAAAGAGCCAAGTATCCAGTTGGGAGACAGCATCATCACCTGAGAACGATACATGGTTTATGTAGACCCAGTAGCAATGCCATTGGACGTAGGGACCGATTAAATGGGTATTTGATACATGTAGGTTCTTTAATATACATCCTTCTATCTGTGTCTTTCTGACGTTAGTCCTATAGCAGCTGGGCCAACTACTATGAAATTTTTCATAGTGTTGTTGTTAATGATTTAATGCTTTTAGATAGACAACAGAGGCATAACACCTTAGGCCTTAGGAGTGTTAACGCATCTGCATTTACCATACCACCTGTTAGCACCAACAGGTGGTTCAATTTTATTTTATGTAATGGAAGTGGCAAACAAACATGCAGTCACATTGATGTTAAATGATGATAGACACCCATACAAAGACCAAGGTCAAAATGCAGATGCGTTAACACTCCTAAGGCCTAAGGTGTTATGCCTCTGTGCCGGAAATCACAGGGCCGTACAAATCCGTCAAGGCCAAGTTAAAAAAGTTCTGCCATATGAACTGCATAACGCTATATGCGCCTAATGATTATTTAGTCGTAGAAGATAAGGCTTAACTGCGCGTTTTCAATTTCAACTTCGTAAATACATGATTTGAAAATAATCGCTTAGGTGCAATTAAATAGAATTTATATCATAATATTAATGTTATGCAGCGCACTGAAATAGATCACCACTCACAATCTAAATAGGACACGATTGAACCATAAAACATCACAATTTCCCACTAATTAAACCTCCAACTTCTAATTGGTCGTGGAATGAAGACGACATTTTTCACCATAGTTCTTCTAGTTCATACAAGATTAGACATTATACCATTCGGGTAAGAGCCAAATCCCCATGCATGTCCGGTTCCACTGGAACAAAAGTGTACCAGAACAAAGGCGTACTTATCATGCCGTTAGCGCTTACATTCCTGCTTAGCAATTACCAGTTGCGTCTGAAGGAGCGCTTTGTGAAAGCAGAGACGGTTTGCAAATGCCAAATATTGGATGTTTTAAATCCTTTACTTGCTTTGTTTATTCTTGCTGGATTCCTAGATAAGGAGTAGAATTTTTTGATGTACTCCTCTTTATCTTTAGTCTATTTAAGAAATTCTTTTAATTGGAATTTATTCGACAGACGTCTTTGATGCAAAATTTGCCCTTAGAACAACTTGATTGAAATTTCGATACAGACATCAAAGTCTTTGTCCTATACAATGTTTTCACTGTTTCATGAACGCCATCGTACTCAATTCTTCTAAAAACATCTGCAATTATTTTGGTGGCAAACAAGCATCCAGCTCACAGTGATCACAGCAGCCTATAGATACTCGTATACACAAAAACCAGAGGTCCAAATGCAAATGCATTGCTACCACTGACTGAGACATAAGTTGTAATAATAATATGTGTGTACATATCTGATTGCAATTTATGCCTCTGTGATAGTTATTATGGAGCCATCCATTACTCTCTTACCAAAACACGGTAGTGCTGCACGGCAGATAGATTAGATAATGCGGTGATGCCTACGCCCCCGAAAACAGAGAATATGTAATAATACTACGTATAGAATGGACACTTTGACGTCCCCGCCGGATTGACCCGCATCACCCAACCTCCTCCCCTCTTATGGGCGACGGTTCGTATTTTCTACGTGCTACGCACACAGGTGCACGTGTAAATACACGTCACTGATTCATGGCTGTGTAATAGAGACCAAATTAAACGTTTGTACGGAATTTTGGCGGAGTGGCCGCGGTGTGCCGAAACTCTACCACCAGTAAAACATGTTTATGGATATATCTCATACTTAAATCCACTCTAGAAATAACAGGTACCTACTATATGTATAACAGCCATATTACATGCGCTTGCATGTATTAAGGCTAATATTTTATATACAAAGTAAATTATATTTATAGGTTATGTTATAAGGCCTTCATGGAGTCTTTTTTAGGGTTCCGTAGTAAACAAGGAACCCTTATAGTTTCGCCATGTCCATCTGTCTGTCTGTCTGTCTGCCTGTCCGTCCGCAGTTTAGCGCAAAAATTGTTAGTACTAGAGACTTGAAATTTGGCACAAGTATACACCTCAATTACGCCGACAAAGTGGTAAAATAAAAACGAGATAAAAAAATTTTTAGGGTAACCTCCCCTACTAGTAACGTGCGGATATTTTTTAAAATTTTCGATTTTCATGTAGTGTGCGGTATCGTTGGATAGGTCTTTTAAAAATGTTATGGGTGTACCCGCATCATTTTTCGATTTACTTAACTGTTCGTGACTTATTAAGCTTTAAAGCGCAAATTTTCGTTAGACTCAAGTGTCCCACCCCTCCCTACAGACTAAACTGTTGCTGTTATAAATTCAAACGTTACAGCGATAGTAGCTACATATAACGAAATTAAAAGGAAAACTATCACACTAAAGTTGGTCTTGCATGTTTGCGAGTTATAGTCGACCAAATGTATTATACTTGAAAATTCCGAACAAGTCCATTGAAAATATTTATAAATTTTTTTCATTACTCTGTAACTACGGAACCCTACACTGCGCGTGGCCCGACATGCACTTGACCGGTTTTTCATTTAATCTAAAAGTTGTTGAAAGAATGTTATTGTGCAAAGTGAAATTATTATTTCAAGTAAATTTTAAATGGAACAATCCCATAAATAAGCTGTTAAAATCAATAAACAGAAACATTAGCAAGATGACTGAGAATGTCTTCATTCCGCCTTAACCCCGAACTTAGTTCAATGCCAATGAACCGGGAAATTGTTAGATGGGATGCTCGTGAATTGTTTCGCATTTATCTATGTTTAGCCGAAAGTAAGTAAATCGCTTGATTCACGCGTCGTGATTATTTGATTGTTATCGTACGTATGGTGGTAAAGTAAATAATGGTATGGTATAGAAAACTGCTTTTGTTATCGAATTGTTAAAAATACTTGTGGTTTTTATGTACATATCTGATTGTAGTTCGTAGACCTGGGACAGTATTTAAATCTTACTTTATTTTAACGTATACCAAACATCGAGGCAAAGGAGACGCCCCAAAAATGTATGGATCTTGGGTGCGCACCTGTACGCTATATTGAGAGAAGAAGCATAAAATACAAAATAGTTTATTATAACTGCCTCAGTAGCGTAGTGGTAGCAGGCCACTTCTATTACGCTGGAGGTCCTGGGTTCGATTCCCGGGTCGGGGACTATCAGAGATAACGGTTTAAAATCCTTTATCACTGCTTCTATTGGGATTTTTCCATTTTCTGGAAGTTTCCCAGTACCCCGGAGTTTGGTCATGTGCCCGGTGATGGCAACAGGTTCGCCACCTGTTACATGGGCAAAAACGTAACCGGCGAGTCGTGGGTGTTAGCATGTATGATTGAATGCATGCATTTACCTCTGCCTACCCCTTCGGGGATTACAGGCGTGAAGTTACGTTTTTAGTTTATTATACCTTCAATTAATTGTCTATAAGTATATTTCAAAAACAAGAATGTCATATGTCATAGTATCAATAAAGTGACATATTGTTGTCATACAAAAATTACATAAAAAAAACATTTCCTACAAAAAACAACGATTCAAATTATTTTTTGAGTATTTTCCCACGATTTTATGTATTTTATCTATCTCCTTTAGATTATATTAGGACTGCGCTAAAGCTGACATTTCTTCATACGTCGAAACAAAATAAGATTTTTTTATTCAATGAAGGTGGCAAACAAGCGTGAAGTTCACATTGATGTTAAGTGGTGACTGCAGCCTATAGACACCCACACAAAGTCCAGAGGTCAAAAACCATATGCGTTGCCACCCCTGAGATCTTAGTTGTTATGTGTGATAGTGATTACGGGGCCATACATTACCATCTAACCGGAACACACGGTTAGTCCTGAACACTACCTTTCATTTGGCGGCAGATAGATTAAGTTGTCATAAAACTGCTATAAACGATGGTCGTATGGCCCTGTAATAACTGCCACATGTTCTATCACCCTATCACCATTTTTTTTTTTTCTCAATGGGCCAATCAGGGTCGCCATCCGAATATCTATGGTCTATAATGAATGCCAAGATGATAGTGGTTGTCATCTTGGCTATGGTAGACGACTTGACTGTCTGTCAAACGTTTTGCCACCCTTTAATTCTGTGACACACTGTGTAAAAAAGATCCACGGCCAAGGTAACAGCAACTCAAGCCGGCTTAAAGAACTTGAAGAACCCTCAAAGAACTCAGCACCCAAGTAAAGCAAGAGCGAGAACACTAGGTGAGTCCCGCAAATATCTGTAATTGAATAAACATTATTCGTTTCCCATTCTGAAAATTTATACTCCATCACTCTTTCTTTTATAAGATAAAACAGTATTGTTTGCAACTATAATTACTAAACATTAAGTTAGAAACTTAAACCTAAGATTTGCACAATTTACAACAAAATTTAATCTCCAAAATGTAATATAATTAACCTCAAACTAAAAAGCAGCAGCATTTCCCAGCAAACTCAAACGAACCTTCCGAATTACGCTCCTAAGCCTCCAGTGACCCAAACGTTAACTCTAGTATCATCAACTCCACAAACTTTGCCTTTGATACAGTAAACCTTATAAGAATTATAAATCTCAAGTTCCAAAGTAAAGCAGCACTCGGACATCTGGGATGGATAATTAAGACAGATGCTGTCTTCCCGTTCAGTCGGGTGTGCTTTCTATACATATTTTAAAACTTCCCTTTGCCCGGCGCCTAGTCTGTAATAGCACCAGATGACGCTTTACTATGTAGATGCGTTTAGGGCAATCTACATGCTGTTTAAAATTTCATTGCTCCGAGATCTTGGAGGTGCGAAAGCTTCGCTTTGGCCAGTAATTGAAGCGCAGGGAATAAAGCTTCTATTGGGATATTCAAACGGTACACTGTAAAAGCATTTTGTGCTGCACTGAATATATTGCCTTCTAATTTAGATCTTTGCGTTTTAGAGGTGAGGTATTTTGAGTACACGACTTATCTATTTACCAATTTTAAATAGAGATAAATAACATTTCAGGTTTCGGTTTCTCTGTAGTATACTAATGGAGTTATCTGTTTTCTATTTAAGGTCTCCAAAATTTCTGATATTTATCAGGTAAGCCGCGTTACCATTTAGCAAATATGTCTCAAAATGCTGACTGGAACTAAAATTGTTTATTGTTTAGTATGTATGTATGTATGTATCTTCACGCCGGGTCCCTGACGGGGTAGGCAGAGAGTGTAGAGCGCCAGATATCCCGGTTCTGATAAACCTCTCGTGCTTCGTCTACTTTCATCATTCTCTTCATACATGCACGCCAATTCCTAAGACTTTTGATCCCACCATCAGACAGAACTCGACCTATTTGGTCATGGTAGGTCAGTCTTGGTCTTCCTGGGCCTATGTAACCATCCACATTCGCATTGTATATCTGTTTAGTCATTCGCTCATTCGACATTCTTTCTATATGCCCGAACCATCGGCGCATGCCTTTTTTCATTTTTACACCGATACAATCATTCACACAAAGCCTCTTTCTTACATCTTCATTACGAACGCGATCGGTGAGTGATACACCGCAGATCTTGCGCAATGATCTCATCTCGACTGCGTTCAACTTATTGTTTAGTGATATCTTTTTATTGTTGCTTATTATGAAAAATTTCATCTCTTTGTGTCCAGTCTTTCAGATTTGTACCCATAACAAATTCAGCTGTAAATGACCTGTTCAACGTAACTTCATGCTTGTAATCCCCGAAGGGGTAGGCAGAGGTATATGCATGCATTCAAGCAAACATCCAAACACCCACGATTCGCCGGTTACGTTTTTGGCCCATGTAACAGGTGGCGAGCCTATTGACATCTCCGGACACTTTACCAAACTTCGAGGTACTGGGAAATTTCCAGGAAATGGAAAAATCCCAATAGAACCAGAGATAAAGGACCTTACACCATTATCTCTGATAACTCCCTACCCGAGAATCGAACCCCGAACCTCAGCGTAGTAGTAGTGGCCTGCTACCACTAGGCTACCGAGGCAGTTATACAAAATCGGTTTAATATTAATAAGGCTGCATCAAAAGTAAGTGACACAAATTTTCTTGCCAAACAACAACTGTTATGCACAGTACAACATTAACAATCCGATTGGACAGTTTTATAGGGACAAGCAAAATGAGAAGCAACGTGAGGTATAACCCACTCTTAATGTAGAAATCCAACGCAGTTTCCGACCACTCTGTGTAAGTGAGATACGGCATGTGTTAACCTACATTTTAAAAGCTCCTTGCCAACAATCTTGGAAAAATTCAACCATTACCTCGGGATATTACGCGAGACCAAACTTCCGATTATGATTTCTTTTATTGTTTAACAAACGAAACAATAAGTGGTAGAATTTTATGATCTAACTCATGTTTTATTGAGAATAAACTGCTTCGAATTTTATTTTATTCATCAATATACCTACCTGTTTAATTTTGTTATTCCCAATATACTTAATGTTATGATGAATGTAGATGAGGCACGGGAGGTGTGCCAGGACCGGCATATCCGGCGCTCCACACTCTCTGTCTACCCCGCTAGGGACCTGGCGTGAAGATACATACATACTTAATGTTATTAATATTTAAGTAATTTTGTCTGTCTGTTACACTTTCACGACCAAACCGCTGAGCGGTAGTAGATAGTTTTATGTACCTATGTAGTTTTTGTGCCTTATCTCAATACTACCCGCACGAAGTCGGAGGGAACAGCTAATAACTATAAAGCAACTCATGAATACTGAAAGTCTGTTCTTAAAAATAATTATTTACGTAGATTTTCTCACCAGTGTAAACCTAAAAATAATTATATTCAACAGACTAATACACCTTTCTAAATCAGTTGAAAGAATCTTGGAATTGAAATGTTTTTCATTTTCGCAAATACCATTTACAAAGTCAATTTAATCTCACGCATATTCCACATGAGCCGGATTCAACATTTTTACTTTTTCAACCAGAAAATTAATGCGGAATGAGGACCAATAATCCCAAATGGGTTCCGTTGATAGGTTAATGAATATTTATACTTTTGGTTAGTATTTATTGACTATTCATTTTACATTTGTCTGATATCGGATAAAGTACGGTGAATTTATCTTTTTAATAACCTTTTGTTTGTAATGAATTTTTGGATCCAATGAAAATGTAACTTTTCAAAAACAATTGTTTTTATATTATTTCGCATTAACACATGCTTGTGAAAATATATTTTTATTTTTAAAGAAAAATGGAAAGGAAAATTTGACTTCAGGCGAGGCTCGAACTCGCGACCTACTGGGAATCTAGTCCAGCCGCTCTTCCAATTGAGCTACTGAAGCCCTGCCCGATTTGTCAAATCTTTCCTTCACATCTATTGTATTGCTTTATGGTAGCAGAGGCTTCGGCTAGCTTTATGGTAGCTAGCGGCTTCTACCAGCCGCTTTTACCCTTAATAATTGTTCATTAATGAACAGTTATTAAGGGTAAAAGCGGCTTCTTTACGATATTCAATAAACTGAAAAGTCTATTATATCGGTTGCCTAACTAGCATAGTTGGTAATAGATGGCGCTACTGCTACCATAAAGCAATACAATAGATGTGAAGGAAAGATTTGACAAATCGGGCAGGGCTTCAGTAGCTCAATTGGAAGAGCGGCTGGACTAGATTCCCAGTAGGTCGCGAGTTCGAGCCTCACCTGAAGTCAAATTTTTCTTTCCATTTTTCTTTAAAAATAAAAATATATTTTCAAAAACACTCGCTTTTAACACTCATTTCACTGATTTTTACGAAAATACAATAAAGGTAAGAAAGTGTTGTTACTCAATATCTACAACATGTAATGGGAATAATGCACACTCTCTGATACCCCGACTAGAAAATTGAGGTATAATCATAATACATGAACTGAAGTCACATGTTTATCTAGCTAATATTTTTTATTTAAGAAATAAGTTGTCCTCAATTTGTACGAACAGTATGCACACCCTATGCATACTTACTCTACCTCTACCTACGGCCGCACATGAAACACGAACCTCACGAAACTCACACATGCACACTGTTGCAATGTGTGTCGCCTTATTTCTAACTATGCTCATTAAACATATAATAAACAAAATACCGCGAACTAGACCGAAAGATGTAATTCTTTGCTGACGTGTTTTCCATCAGGAATTATTTTCAGGCGTTGAGAGGTTCATTAAAATGTATTCAAAATTTTAAGCCTTGTTCAGGTTCGGCTGGCGGTTGAATTTGAGTAATTAGTAACGTCGGTGCCATGATGTTGACCGATCGTTGAAAGCGGGCGGCTTGAATACATCAACCTCAAAATTTATTTAGTTTAAAACCATATAGGAGCCGCAGTTTGGACTGAGCTTGAATTTAGCATTGGTTCGTTTGTGAATATTACATTGACAACGTTTTTGATATTCCACATTTGTTGGGTGCTTATGATAAAATATGAATCCAGTTGTGAGTTAGGTGCAGCAGAAAGATCCAACCTCTTACGTGTTCATGATAACTTAAATGCTTTGCAATTTTTTAACATAACCTATTCGTTTAACAATAAAATGGAAGTGCACTTTACGTGTGCACGTTATGTAAAAAACATGGTTGAAATCTCGTATCTAAATTTCGTACTGCGTATGTTAATAACTGCCTTAGTAGCCTAGTGGTAGCAGGTCACTTCTACTACGCTGGAGGTCCTGAGTTCGATTAACCATGGTTAAGTATGGTTCCATTTGGGATGTTTCCATTTTCTGGAAGTTTTCCAGTACCTCGGAGTTTGGTAATGTACCCGGAGATGGCAACAAGCTCGCCACATGGGCCAAAACGTATCCGTATCGTACCGGCGAATCATAAGTGATTGCATGTATGCTTGAATGCATGCATTTACCTCTGCCTGCCCCTTCGGGGATTACAGGTGCGAAGTTACGTTACGTTATAAGTTAATACTGGAGCTATAGCTATATATAGACATCAACAAAAAATAATCTCTAAAGTCAAGTTGATTTGCGTCTACGACAGATGAATTTATCATCGTGCTTTAACATCCATTCGGAAAAAAAATAGCTCTTAATAATAACATTTGGCTGCAGATATATAAAATAAAAAGTCGAAAGCCAGTTTGTGTTGCCTGTGATGACATACGAAATTGAAACGTGTTCGCTCAGAAGAAGGCTTAAGCTCATAAAGGGAGTAATAGTAGGTGGACCTACGACCTAGTGAATATCGCGGGTAATCGTTGGATGAGACCGGCCAATAAATTTTCCTTTGCAACGATGATGATGATGATTTAAAATAATGCGGTTGTGTCTATACCCTCAAACCCGGCCACTGAAAATCTACCATCAGTAAAAAGCCACCCTCCCGTATGTAGTAGGCTTCCCATTATATGAACAAATACAAAGACATATTGACGTCGAAAAAGAAACTCAAACATTGCTTAACTTCTGCAGTACAGTTTATAATACCGTTGGTCTCCGAAATCCTCTTAAATATGTATGTATTCAGAGCGACTGTTTGACAAAGTGCTAAAACAATTTGCTAATGCCCGAATCCTGATGTTTAGGGTCTGCCAACTTTTGCGTACATTAATTCGAAGGTTTTAATGTTGGCGGCATTGTAAGGAATGAGGGAATCATAATAATATTGTTTTTAGGATTCTGCTAATGACGAAAAAGAGTTAACTTTTGTAAATGTTTACTCACACGGCTTTGCACAGGATTTCGTACTTCAAAAAGTAAAAAGCTAACCCTATGATTCTATTAGGATTACTCGTGGGTCTGTCTTAGTTGCCCGACTAGCACTTGTCCGATTTTCAAATCTTCTGTTGCTTCTCTAGCTTACTTTACGAATAGTTGTGTCCTCTTGGATTTGTTTCGAAGTAATGATAGAAAGATTGACGTAAAATCCCTACTGTAATATTATAAATGCGAAAGTAACTCTATCTGTCTGTCTGTCTGTTACCTTTTCACGTCCAAAGGACTGAACCGATTTTAATGAAATTTGGTACAGAGATAGAGCTGGCTTTGAGAATGAACATAGGCTACTGAGTTATTTTTAAAACGATATCCACGCGGGCGATGCCGCGGGCTACAGCTAGTCATATATATATCATAGTAATCTAAGGCACTACGTTATCTCAGCAGAATATGGTTGCTTGACTCACTGAGAAAATTACTGAGAATTTCCAACTAATGATAATGTATTACAGTAGCATCATTAAGTCTGTCTTATGTACCATTTTATGTGTGCATAAAAGGTAAATTAATATTATTCTGTTATATTAAAAGAAAACTACAAAGCTCACGCCCAGCTGAAGAAGTGCTTTCATATCATGAAAGTGGCAAACATCATCATCATTTGAGCCAAAACACGTCCACTGCTGGACAAAGGCTTCCAAAGATTGTGTCGCCCTCATTCAGCGTTTGCGTACAACCTTCACCAGGTCGTCGGTCCACCTTATGGAGGACCTGCCTACACATCGTCTCCGTTGCGCGGCCACCATTCGAGAACTCTTCTGCCCCAACGGCCGTCAGTTCTTCTGGCTATGTGCCCTGCCTACTGAAGTAGTAGAAGTTCTTTTTTTATTTTTTTTATTTTTATGTTATAAAAGTGGCAAACAAGCGTGCAGTTCACATTGATGTTAAGTGATGCCTGCAGCCTATAGACACCCACACAATGACCAGAGGTCAAAATGCAAATGCGCTGCCACTCCTGAGGCATTAGGTGTTATGCCTCTGTGCCGGAAATTACAGAGCCGTACATTACCACCTGACCGGAACACGATAGTGCTGAACACTACCATTTAACGGCAAGTATATTAGGTAATGCGGTGGCGCCTACGCCCGCGAGCTCCGTCACTGGAGCTCTACCACCAGTAAAAGTAGAAGCAAATGGGTAACATTAACACATAGGTACCTATAAACCAGATTTTTAATGTAAGGAAGGCACCCTAAAGACATCTAGGTACCCATCCACCCCTGAGCCCTAAGGTGTCATGTCTCTGTGATAGTTATTACGGGGCTCTAGTGACGGAGCTCGCGGGCGTAGGCACCACCGCATTACCTAATATATTTGCCGCCAAAATGGCAGTGTTTAGCACTATCGTTCCGGTCAGGTGGGTATGTACGGCCCTGTAATTGCCGGCACAAAGGCATAACACCTTAGACCTCAGGAGTGGAAACGCATCTGCATTTTGACCTCTGGTCTTTGTGTGGGTGTCTAAAGGATGCAGTCATCGCTTAACATCAATGTGAATTGCACGCTTGTTTACCACATTCATAACATAAATAAAACAGAGGTCAAAACATGCATTTTCTCCCCTGAGACCTAAGGTGTCATGTCTCTGTGATAGGTGTATTACGATTAGGATATTACGGTGCCATACATTACCGTCTAACCGGAACACGACAGTGCTGAACACTACCATTTGGTGGCAGATAGGTTAGATTTAATATTAGGTGGTGCCTACGCCCTCGAGCTCCTACACTTGGCGCTCTACCACCAGTAAAATGCCACCAGATCTGTCAAAAGCAGAATCAATGAACCTAGACGGATTTCCACTCCTTGCCTGATATGCCTCTAGGCTGGCAAATACAGAATACAACAAAAGTAAATCAATACTACAAACAGATTTCACTTACAAAAACTTAATTAAATGCTTTTATATTATTTCGCATTAACACATGCTTGTGAAATATATTTTATTTTTAAAGAAAAATGGAAAGAAATTAAAAATAAAATATATTTCACAAGCATGTGTTAATGCGAAATAATATAAAAACAATTATTAAGGGTAAAAGCGACTTCTTTACGATATTCAATAAAACTGAAAAGTCTATTATATCGGTTGCCTAACTAGCATAGTTGGTAATAGATGGCGCTGCTGCTACCATAAAGCAATGCAATAGATGTGAAGGAAAGATTTGACAAATCGAGCAGGGCTTCAGTAGCTCAATTGGAAGAGCGGCTGGACTAGATTCCCAGTAGGTCGCGAGTTCGAGTCTCGCCTGAAGTCAAATTTTTCATTCTATTTTTCTTGAATTAAATTCTTTTGAAATGTTTCATGTTATAATTTCAAAGCTTGTTTATTCTGAAAACAGCGCGTTATTCTATACATAATAATATAAGTAACGGAATTAATCCATTATATTTGCTCAGCTACGTTCTACGTGTCGTGTATTTGAAATTGTTAGTGCAATTTTGTTGAAAATTGCATTAATCATAGAGCAACACGGAGGGGAGTAGCCATATGCAGGCTTTCTCCTCTGTCAAAGTACAAGACCAAATGATCTAACGCCTGTCGCCTAGATGTTTAAATGTGTGCGTGAAATTGTTTCTGTACTCGTATTTTGTACGAAATTACGATTTTCTATTACTACGAAACTCACATTTTGACTTTAATGTGAGTTTCGTAGTAATAGACGATTTTTGTAGTGTGCGTGTGTGTCGCACGCATTTCCTCCCGCAAAAAATGACAGACTATTTTGCATCGGTAATACACACTATGGTTACTTCCCTCCAGTCCGCCGCGACCGGTGGACCGCGTTGCTCCATGGCACTAACTGAAGCGTTGGTAGTATTTTATTTCAAACCTTGTTTTATTTGATATCGTCATTTTGATATACATTTACTTTTAATAAGTCATCATATCATATCAGCCATAAGACGTCCACTGCTGAACATAGGCCTCCCCCAAGGACCTCCATGCCGACCGACCGGAAGCGACGTGCATCCAGCGGGTACCTGCAGCCTTAATCAGGTCGTCGGTCCATCTTGCAGGTGGACGTCCTACGCTGCGTTTGCCGATACGTGGTCTCCACTCGAGAACCTTTCTGCCCCAGCGGCTATCGGTTCTCCGAGCTATGTGCCCTGCCCATTGCCACTTCAGCTTGGAAATCTGCTTGGCTATGTCAGCGACTTTCGTTCGCCTACGGATCTCCTCATTTCTGATTCGATCCAGTAGGGAAACGCCGAGCATAGCCCTTTCCATTGACCGCTGAGTGACTTGGAGCTTTCGTACGAGACCCATAGTGAGAGACCACATCTCGGCACCGTAGGTCATCACCGGTAAAACGCACTGGTTAAAGACTTTCGTCTTTTAATAAGTAACTTGAAGTAAATATTCCGTCCAACGGGGACAGCGGGAATAAATCTAAAAAAATAGTAGTAAGGAAAACTATTGAAACATTCAATACAAATAAAATAAGGGCAAATTATGCATACCTACATTTTATTAGAATGGTTAGTAGATACTCGAAAAGTTATACCGCGCGCTGCGAGCACCGACAGCGTACTGCCGCGCTTTGACGTGGCTCTCTGCTCCGCGCACCCCTTTTACCCACCCGGTAACATCACCCCCGCTCTCTTTGTACCCCGCAGGCGATACGCGTGTTAAACGGTCGGTCTATACGGTTTCGAACTAGGACACTGAATTTCTACCATTAAAAGAAAAATAAAAAAAATGTTAATGGTTTTTGGTATGTATGCGTGTATTAGTTGATACCTATGTGTGCGTAGCTGCGTCTACGCACTTAACTGACTGCTAATAAACCAGTGCGATTCAAACCAGCGAGCCTTTCACTTGTATCCAATCCACATATATAATATTGGCGACGATATACCCGCGTGTGAAAATAAAAATGTCGAGTGTTCAGTTTGGAATTTTAAACAATTTTGACCACAATTTGCAAAATTGGAAGACGTACAAGAGTCGAATTTCACAATATTTTATCGCGAACGAGATCGATGTGAAGAGCGACCCCGTGGGGATAAAAAGAAGGGCTATTTTGCTGAGTGCACTCACCGATGGCACATTTAAATTAGCAACGGATTTGGCGTTGCCTAAAGTGCTTGATGAAGTTCCATATGAAGATATTTTGAAACTTCTAGATAATCATTTCACTCCGAGACGTGTGGGATTTAGTGAACGGCATAAGTTTTACGCGACATCGCAAAATGTTGGTGAGACTCATTCCCAGTGGGCTGCGAGGTTGCGGGGGTTGACCGAACACTGCAGGTTTTTAAACGTAGAAGAGGCCCTCCGCGATAAATTCATCATGGGCATGCTGCCGGGTCCCGAGAAAGAGAAGCTTTATGTGCAAGATCTAGATGGTCTCACACTTGCAAAAGCGGTGGAGCTAGCAGAGAATCAGTGTTGTGCGCGCGCAGCGGTCGCGGTCAGTTCGCGCCGCGTTGACTGTTCCGTACCTACCGATACACCGGGTGCTGATAACCAGTTATTTAAGTTATACAAGCACGCCAACAATGGTAAATCTAAGGAAGTGAAGTGTAGTGTATGTGGTTATAAGAATCACAAGTCGTCAGAGTGCCGATTCGCAAATTACGAATGTACTAAGTGTCACGTGAAAGGTCACCTACGTAAAATGTGTACGAAATTGAAGTACGTGGATGTGCGTGTCGGTGATGAGAGTGATGATGATGGTAAGTTTTTTTACATTCGTTCGTTTAGGGGAGAACCCATGGTAGAATCGGTACTTATTAGGAATTGCATTTTAAAATTCGAAATTGATAGCGGTTCTGCTGTGACTGTAATATCGGAGAATTATTACAAAAGTAATTTTAGTGATGTGCCATTGTCAGTAACGCGCAAAAAGCTTGTGTCGTATAATGGTAAACATATTGTATGTTTAGGTACGATCCGAGTGCCCGTATCATATACGGGACAGACTCATGAATTGGATATGTACGTGGTCCGTGATGGGGGCCCACCCTTATTGGGAAGAGATTTCATATCCCGGTTCAATTTACAATTAATGCCAGTTAATTTCTGTCATGAGGAAACTTCATTTGTTAAAGATTTGCAAGACCAATATCCGACTTTATTCTCGGATAAGTTAGGTTTATTTAACAAATACGAAGTGAAGCTAATATTAAAAGAGGATGCAAAACCAGTTTTTTTCAAAGCGCGCCCAGTGGCTTTCGCATTACGGGACAAAGTAGGTAAGGAAATCGATAGGTTGGTCGATTTGGGTATTCTCAAGCCTATTGAGCATTCCGAATATGCTTCGCCGATAGTCCCAGTCTTAAAACGGAATGGGTCTATTAGATTGTGCGCTGATTACTCGGTGAGCCTTAATAAACAGCTAATAATTGACCAATATCCACTTCCAACAGTAAAGGAATTATTTTCTAAAATATACGGGGGTGAGAAATTTACGAAATTGGATTTATCTATGGCATATAACCAATTTTTATTAGATGAGGGGTCGCAGCGCTTTACTTGCATTAATACCCATCGCGGTTTATTCCAGTATACTCGGCTGGTGTTCGGGTTAGCTAGCGCACCTGCTATTTTTCAACGCGCAATGGAGTGTGTTCTTTCGGGGCTGGATGGAGTTCTGGTACTATTAGATGACGTGTTGGTGACGGGTAAGAACATGTCAGAACATATTGATAGACTCCATGCCGTACTAAAGCGTTTACAAGACGCCGGGTTGACGTTACAGCGGGAGAAATGCGATTTTTTTAAGGATGAGGTTAGCTATCTTGGATACATAATTTCAAAGGATGGTCTTAAAAAATCACCTGAAAAAATTAGGGCTATGGTAGATGCACCGACGCCTAGTAATGTTAGCCAACTTCAATCTTTCTTGGGTCTGATCAACTACTACAGAAATTTTGTACCAAACGCTGCCACTATACTTAGCCCACTGTACGACTTACTAAAAAAGGGTTGTAAGTGGCAGTGGACCTCAGTGCATCAAAACTCGTTCAACACTATTAAAAGAGTGTTAACGTCGGAACAGGTGCTGACGCATTTCAATCCCAATACCAAATTGATATTGACCGTGGACGCGTCCCCGAGCGGGTTGGGTGCAATTTTGTCCCAAGTAGAGGCAGACGGCATTGAGAGACCTATTTGTTTTGCGTCCCGAACCCTTAATGCTGCGGAAAAGAGGTACGCTCAGATCCAAAAGGAAGCGACCGCTATCGTGTTTGGAGTTCGACGGTTCCATCAATACCTATATGGTAGATCTGTTCCATTTATATTACGTACGGATCATAAGCCGTTGATATCAATATTTGGACCGTATAAAGGCATACCGGAGGTCTCTGCAAATAGGTTACAGCGGTACGCGTTATTTCTTAGTGCATATAACTATGCTATCGAATATGTTCGTAGTTCGGATAATAGTGCAGACTATTTATCTCGAGCGAGTCTGCCGGCGCCCGCGTCACACACCGCGAGCGACCGCGGCGCGGACACGTGCACCGAACAACTCGGCGAAAGCGAGATAGACTGTGACCGAGCAGCTTACGTTTGTTTTGTTACAGACGGAAGCATGCCGGTCACGATGAATAAGTTACGGACGGAAACAAAATTAGATTTCATTCTAAATCTGATTGTAAAATACATATTACAGGGTTGGCCAAAGAAAGTTGATGATGTGAGAATATTGCCTTTTTATAATTGTAGATCACAGTTGGCTTTTGAAAATGGATGTGTTATGCGAGGCCATAAAGTTGTTATTCCGAGCAGTTTATATGATGTTATATTGAAAGAACTACATTCATCTCACTTAGGCATTGTAAAAACTAAAGCTGAGGCTAGGTCGAGATTTTGGTTTCCAGGCATAGATAAAGCCTTGGAAACTTTAATCAATTCATGTGAGATTTGCATTCAGTTGCGTCCCACCCCGCCGCGCGCCCCGCTCTCGTCTTGGAAATACCCATCTCGCCCGTTTCGTAGAATTCACATAGACTTTTTAGGTCCTATAAGGAATTGTTCTTATCTCGTAATAGTAGATGCGTACACTAAGTGGGTGGAAGTTTATACTATGAGTACTACCACTTCGAGGGCTGTAATTGAGAGGTTGTGTGATTTTATATCAAGGTTTGGGCTACCGGAAACGTTAGTGAGTGATAATGGCACAGCATTTTGTTCCCATGACTTCGAAGAATTTTGCAAATTGAATGGCATATGTCACATTACGTCACCGGTCTATCACCCCGCAAGTAACGGACAAGCTGAAAGTTTTGTAAAAATTGTAAAGAAAGGAATTAAGTCATGTCTATTGTCTGATTGCAACATTAAAGACACGCGAATTAAATTATTAAAATATCTAATGGACTACCGCAATTCCATGCATACTACCACGGGAATCTCACCTGCGAAAATGGTTTTTGGGTATAATCTAAGATCCCGGCTGGATTTAATTACGCGTGAACCATCGTCACTCTCATCACCCGAGATTCATACACCTGTAAAATTAAAACAGTGTACGCGAAGTAAATTACAACCTACGGCCAAAACGAGACTTTTTAAAAAAAATGATATAGTTTTATATAAAAAGTTTTTCAACAAGTCCAGTTATAAATGGAAACAAGGTATTATTGTTAAAAAGATAGGCAAAGTTGTTTATTTAATAAAAGACTTTAAAGAAATTGGATTAATTAAACGGCATAAAAATCAATTACTGCTTTACAAAGGGATGCGTGACAGTATTAAAGATAACACGAGTACGCATACACATAATACGACATGTTTACCAGAAGTTGATCAAGTGGTACACGCGCTACCGCAGCCGCCGCCTCCGTCGTCGGCACTGCCATCACCGTCACCGGCACCATCTCCGTCGACAGCAACAGCTTCGCCTCTGCCGCCGTGTCATTCACCACCGCATGAATTTTCACCGACCATGCGGACCCGATCACGACCAAGACGTTCTCAGGATTTTGACGATTCTTTAGTTTGGGAACACTGTAACGTCGATAGGGGGAGGAGAGGCGCAATATATGAGCCGAACACGTCAAGTGAGAGGGATGAAATCATTGCTGCCAGTAAATCTGATGATGAATTCCATGAAGCTGATGATTATGAAAATGACGGATAATGAACATGAAACTCGAAGGTACCTACTCGTGTTACTCCGTCCGTCCCAGTGATTGAGACTAGGTATATTATTGCCATTGTATAACTAGTCGGGGTTTTGGTTGATAATGTCTCTGATAAGAGGGAGGAGATGGTATGTATGCGTGTATTAGTTGATACCTATGTGTGCGTAGCTGCGTCTACGCACTTAACTGACTGCTAATAAACCAGTGCGATTCAAACCAGCGAGCCTTTCACTTGTATCCAATCCACATATATAATGTTTTAAAACAATAAGGTACGAGTACACTGAATATTGATTAGTTGTCATCGTTTTAAACTTACATAAGGTGTTGTTTTATTTTTTGAATTTAGCAATAACACATGTAAGTGAAATATTTTAAAGAAAATTTTGACTACAGGCGGGACTTGAACCCGCGACCACTAGGATCTCTAGTCCAACTGCTCTCCCAACTGAACTACAGAAATCCAAACTCGACTGACTGACAGAATTTTTCCTTCACATTTATTGTATTGCATAATTATCTACGCGATACACTTCTTCTCATAGACAGTGAATGGTAGCAGACTGAAAGAACACTCAAAGAATTCCAACATCAATCAACCTTCACCATATCAATCGACTTTAAAAGTAAGCGTATCTCGAACCAACGAACCAACGCGGAGCAACTCGAAACTAAATTGACAAAACAAAGTTCCACCAACTATGCGCAACTCGCGGCTCTCGGTCCATAGTCTGTTAGCAAAAACTGTGCCAACCGAGAGTCGGTGGACCGAGAAATTGGAACGAGAAATCGAGAGCGCACCTCAGTTTTAAGCACTGAAATTCCACTCGATTTTCGTGTGATAAAATTACTTTAATCCAGTATCGATTTTATTTACTTTTTTTCATGTACCTACCCGTGTACACAGGTGAATAAACGTGTTTACGGAATATTTTACACATGATCGTTGGATCGCCAATTCTTTTACTGCGTAAATTGAAATAGCTGGGATATATATTATATGGAAAGGTCCTGTAATTTCCGGCACAGAGGTATAACACCTTAGGCCTCAGGAGTGGTAGCGCATCTGCATTTTGACTTTGGTCTTTGTGTGGGTGTCTAGAGGCTGCAGTCATCACTTAACATCAATGTGAACTGCATGTTTGATTGCCACTTCCATTACATAAAAAAAAAATATATCCTCCTGTAGATACTTACAGGAATATAAAACTGTTTTATGGATATTTTACTAATTATTTTTACTGGATATTTCACTGGTGGTAGAGCTCCAGTGACGGAGCTCGCGGGCGTAGGCACCACCGCATTACCTAATATACTTGCCGCTAAATGGTAGTGTTCAGCACTATCGTGTTCCGGTCAGGTGTTAATGTACGGCCCTGTAATTTCCGGCACAGAGGCATAACACCTTAGGCCTCAGTGTTTGTTTGCCACTTCAAAAATTACAGGCGATTTTATGTCGACAATTACTTACCAACAGATAATGATTAGGTAAACTTGTTACTATACCTACCGTTGTATGGGAATTAATAAGTCAAGACTCACAGTATATTGTAATGTCCAAATGATAATATTCGACGCCGCGTATTCATAAATAGCCACTGTATTTAAACTTGAACGAACATAACTGACAGTTTGTTTAACAACTAGATAATATTCTGAAAATAAGCGGATATGCGGACTGTGGAAATGTAGTCTCGTGGGTAAAGCGTGATTTGTGCACATTTCAAATTGTGTAGGATATCATCGTTGCTTATAATATTGTTGTATGATAAATAAGGTAACTCGATGGACTTTCAACTACATTAGAACCTAAAATAATAATTATGTTAATAGTAGAAAGACGTTGCTTTGTTTTTCTTAATTGGAAATGCCATTATATTTTAGGTATTAACCTAAAAATATATTATAATGCTATCATATTGCTTCGAAAATAAAGATGAAAAAGAAATAAAAAAAAACCCTTTGGTATTCTTCTAATATATCTATCAATAAAATTTGAGCTTCAATTGATTACAGATACCTGAAGTTTGGTTGCTAAAGTACGATACAGTTTAAATATATTCAACAAAAATAGTATGTCATATCACCACACTATAAATACCTATTAGGTAGAAATTTTAGCTAAATTTAGACTTCTCGATTTAGCGTCGCAATTGATTATTGAATACTAGCTGTTGCCCGCGGCTTCGCCCGCGTGGATGTCGTTTTACGTATAAATAGCTATGGCACGCTCAATACAAATTTCCACCCCCTATTTTAGGGTGGTGGGGGGAATATAAGGAGACAAAAAGTAGCCTATGTTATTTCTTAAGGTTAACTCCATCTCTGTACCAAATTTTACTAACATCGGTTTTGTCATTTGGACGTGAAAAAGTAACAGACAGACAGATTGAGTTACTTTTGCATTTATAATATTAGTAGGGATTGTAGGGATTATTCCACAGAAGGAAAAACGGCACCGCACTATTAATGGCAAAGATATTTAATTTACCAAACAATGTGACTGGAATCCGGTCGAAACGAAATAGTTTCGACTTCCCTCAAAAACTAATCCAACTATAACGTCCGGAGCGAGTCGAACAGGAACCGAATATGGCATGTCATTAGCGAACATCAAATATTCAAATCTCACCGGATTACACAGTTGTCGTGCCGCAATTATGTTAATACGAGCTGTTGCCCGCGGCTTCGCCCGCGTGGATGTCGTTTAAAAAGTTTATTATCTTTCTCAAAGTCAACTCTATCTCTGTACCAAATTTCATTAACATCGGTTCAGTCGTTTGGACGTGAAAAGGTAACAGAGAGACAGACAGAGTTACTTTCGCATTTATAATATTAGTAGGGATTTGTTTCGTAAACATAGCGTGGCATTCTTTGTACCTATGTATCTGTAAAATTTGTTCTTCGATTTCATGTCAGATTCCAAGAAACTTAAGTATATTCAATTAAATACGATAGAGTATAAATATATTCAACAAAGAAAGTATGTCATGTCACCCCCCTTTAAATATGTAATTCAAACATTTTAGATAATTTTAACTTCTCAATTTCGCGTTGCAATTGATTACTGAAATACGGCACCCGTACCTACTATTAACGGCAAAGATATTTAATTTACCAAACAATGTAACTGGAATCCAGCCGAAACGAAATAGTTTCGACTTCCCTCAAAAACTAATCCAACTATAATGTCCGGAGCGAATCGAACAGGAACCGAATATGGCATGTCATTAGCGAACATCAAATATTCAAATCTCGCCGAATTACACAGTTGTCGTGCCGCAATTATGTAAATATTGTTTAGTAAACATAGGTATTCGAATATATCTGTCTGATTCAATTGATATCAAAATTCAAAAAACTTAAGAGTATTCATTAAAATACGATACAGTTTAAAGACATTCAACAAACAAAGTATGTCATATCAGCACATTTATATATTTAAAAATCAATTGCTGTTCGTTAGTCTTGCTAAAACTCGAGAACTCCTGGACTGATTTGGCTAATTATGGTTTTGAATGATTTTCGGAAGTCCAGGGAAGGTTTAAAAGGTAAAAAAATATCAAGAAATTGAAGGGAAACAATAAAAACCACAATTTTATTTTCCCATACAAATAGTCCGTATCTATCAACCCTTTGATACATTATTTCATTCTGAGGCAATACAAAGTTTGCCGAGTCAGCTAGTTATAAATAGATGTTAGTTGTTATGTCTGTGATAGTTATTACGGGGCCATACATAACTATCTAACGGGAACGCGATTGGGTTGAACACTATAATTTGGCGGTAGGTATACTAGGTAACGCAACAGTGCCCACATTCTTGAAAACTTCAAAATTGGACTCTATCACTAAAAGGATCCCACTGCAGAATCTTTGGTTCATCCAAATATGCTGCAAACCTATTTTTTACGCTTATATATAATTTAGAGAATATATTATTATATCCACTGGGTTGCCTATCAAAAAATGGTTGCAAGTATTTATTATATTTTTTTTGAGAAATATTTTTTTTTACTTGTTTTTTCTCTAAAATATCGTCCACTTCACGGCAATATGTATAAAGACTCTGAAAAAACACGGCTGCTGTTGCGCACTTGGTCGTCCCTACATATTTTCGTTCCGTCCCGCCAACTTTTTACGGTCATAACGTACATATATTATTTATATATCAAATAAAGGATATTTTTTTCTTATTATTATGATATACGAGAGCCAAATTAAATCGATGATCAAATGATCAAATTAAATAAATAATTTAATTAAAAATACTTGCGGCCAAATTCTGATAGGCTAGTGGATATATATTCTCTAGATTATAAATATGCGTAAAAATAAGGTTTGCAACATATCTGGATGAACGAAATAATTCTGCAGTGGGATCCTCACCTATAACAACGTAGTTCAAAAGTATAAAATAAAATCTTCTTGACAAGTACAAACGATGATGAACGAGATGCTGTATTGCACTAGCAAAATTTACATATTAAGCTGTAATATATTAGGTTGGGGAAAAAGTCTTTTCGCATTATAGTATGTATGAACTTGTAATAAAATCACTTTGGCTGTAATATTTGTATCTGGCTGGTTTTGGTATCATTGAAAGTTAAAATTTTAAAGAACATAATTCCAAATTCAAATTAGGCAAATGTGCAATTTTCATTTGTTTTTCGTACTGTCAAGACGAGTGAATCTAATGAAGAAATTCGATACATTTTAAAATTTTACTACAAAAAAGATAAAAATGCAACGCAAGCCGCGAAAAAAATTTGTGATGTTTATGGACCTAGTGCAGTGTCTGAGAGAGTAGCACAAATTTGGTTTAAGCGTTTTCAATCCGGAAATTTTGATTTCAAAGATGCACCTCGCTCTGGTCGCCCTATTACGGATAAAATGGATGCTATTTTTGAAAAAGTGGAGCAAGATCGACATATCAGTAGTTACAACGTAGCTGAAGAACTGAGAATTGATCACAAAACAGTTTTGGCGCATTTGAAAAAGCTGGGTACAAAAAAAAGGTCGATATTTGGGTACCTCACGAGCTCACTGAAAGAAACCTAATGAACCGTGTACTCATTTGTGATTCTTTATTACGACGTAATGAAACCGAATCAGTTTTGAAGAAGCTGATAACTGGTGATGAAAAGTGGATCACGTACGACAAGAACGTGCGAAAAAGGTCGTGGTCAAAGGCCGGTCAGGCTTCACAGACTGTGGCGAAACCCGGGTTAACTGGCAATAAGGTGATGTTGTGTGTATGGTGGGATTGGAAGGGCATTATTCATTATGAGCTATTACCACCAGGCAAGACTATCGATTGTGAACTCTACTGCGAACAACTGATGAGATTAAAGCAAGAAGTTGAGAGAAAGCGGCCGGAATTGATCAACAGAAGGGGTGTGGTGTTTCATCATGATAACGCTAGACTTCACACATCTATAGCCACTCAGCAAAAATTAAGAGAGTTTGGCTGGGAGGTGTTAATGCATCCGCCGTATAGTCCTGACCTTGCACCTTCAGATTTCTACCTGTTTCGGTCTCTTCAGAATTCTTTATACAATGTTAGGTTAACATCACGAGAGGACTGCCAAATCCACTTGTCGCGGTATTTTGATGAGAAGTCCCAAATTTTTTACAGCAATGGGATCATGTCCCTACCTACAAGATGGCAAAAGCTTATCGAACAAAATGGTACATACATACTTTAGTTAAATTTAAATAAACTATATTAAAAAATGTTTTGAATTATCTTAAAAAATGCGAAGAAACTTTATCCCCAACCTATTAATAATACAACGTAAACTATGTCGTGTGACATATTAAATGAAAGAAGTTGTTGTCAGCATTTCAGATATATTTTTTTTATAATTTTTGCATAAACGAATTTGAAGTAATTTAAGAAAAATGACGAAAATTGACCATTCCCCCCCTTCCTATCTCCGAAACTACTGAACTTAAAATTTTGAAAAAAATGTGGAGAATAGTTTTTTGCCTATAGATTACTGGAAAACCTATAAGAAGTTTGAGTATTCAAATTAAATCGAAAATTCTTAATAATATAACCACCCTGCCGGTACCACCGTAACCGCTGTCCCTGCATTTTAAATCTGTAATATTTTCGAAAATATTTATTTAAATTACGAAACCCTCACCACGCGAGTCGAACTCGCACTTGTTCGGTTTTTCTATGAATTATCGTCCACTTCACGGCAATATGTAAAAACACGGCTGCTGTTGTGCACTTGTCCGCCCCTACATATTTTCGTTCTGCCCCGCTAACTTTTTACGGTCATAACGTACATGTATTATTTATATATCAAATAAAGGATATTTTTTTCTTATTATTATGATATACGAGAGCCAAATTAAATCGATGATCAAATGATCAAATTAAATAAATAATTTAATTAAAAATACTTGCGGACAAATTTTGATAGGCAACCTAGTGGATATATATTCTCTAGATTATAAATATGCGTAAAAATAAGGTTTACAGCATATCTGGATGAACGAAATGATTCTGCAGTGGGATCCTCACCTATAACAACGTAGTTCAAAAGTATAAAACAAATTCTCCTTGACAAGTACAAACGATGATGAACGAGGATGAGATGCTGTATTGCACTATTAATTTACATAATAATAATAATAAATAATAATAATGGCAACCCATTATACGTCCCACTGCTGGGCACGAGTCTCTCCCCTTTTTAGGGGGAGGCCTGGAGCTTACTCCACCACGCTGCTCCAATGCGGATTGGTGGAGTTGGGTGGGTTAGTGGCCAACCCGCTGTCGGATGTTTTCAAACCACCCATAAGGCCTCCGACAAGGTTTAACGACTGCTATCTATCGATAGCAACCGGGACCAACGGCTTAACGTGCCCTCCGAAGCACGGAAACGCGCATTTAATTTTCCACTAGCGGTCACCCATCACACTACCCGACCGCGCCCGTAGTGCTTAACCGAGCAGATCGCTTCCGATCTACACCAGCCGCGGGGCCATGCGCGCTTCAACATAATAAGCTGTAATATAATTATACAACTTCCCAACCTAAACAGCTCGCTACGTCGCCACAGTCACTACTCCTTCCAGTGGAGAAACTTTTCACCTTTAACATATTACTACATTGAGAGTTGAACGCGACGACAGGCATGAATCTAATTATTCAACACGAAACTAAAATAATGTTTGTAACAATCTGTACACCTCCAACTGTCAGCGAAACCCGTGAGTAACTAATTGTGTCAAATGATACGGCCATTAGAGCCGAGGGTCCTTTCATTACGGACGGTGACGGTATAAATACCCTTTTAGAAGCAGTCCGTTCATTTCAAGAAATAATACGCTTGGTTGTCAAGTCTAAACAAACTTGCGTAGGTAGTTACGTCAGGTATTGCGTGAAGTTATAGTAGTACAAATATGGTAGGATCTTGTTCCGGTCAGGTGGTAATGTACGGCTCTGTAATTTCCGGCACAGAGGCATAACACCTTAGGCCTCAGGAGTAGCAACGCATATGCATTTTGATGTCTGGTCATTGTGTAGGTGTCTAGGCTGCAGTCATCACTTAACATCAATGTGAACTGCATGCTTGCTTGCCACTTTCATAACATAAAAAAAAATCAATATATCTCGATTAGACAACAGTACTTACTAACTATAGGTTACCTACACGGCATTTCCAAATTGCCATCCATCTACGAAAAACACTCGACATTTCTCAAAGTTTTCCAGAACAATAATAGAGTTATAGAATTCCTTCCATGCGCATAATGTGCTTTATTGGTATCATAAATTAGAACACAGTGACAGCACCGTCATTTCTATATCGTCATTGCCCATTTACCGTCATTTCCCCGAAAGTGTCACGGTACCGGGCTGTACCGTCTTATAATCCAACTATTGTGGTTTAAATGATACGCCTTTACTGTGTAATAACACGCGATTGTTCTCAATGCTGCGCCAATGGAATATCGAATTAACAGAATTGAGTTAAAGTTGATTTTCCCTTTGCGTGTTTCCGAAGAATTTTCATGCATACCTCCACCGTTTAATGTATTGACGTCCGAAATTACGAATGGTTAGGATTTCAATGTTCTGTCAATGTTGTCAAGGTCAATTTTATATTTTTGGCTTCGTGAGGAATTCGGGGGCAATTAATTTGTTGACGTCAAATTAAGTTCAGTATTTGGTACAGAATTTGGGTCAGTTCTAAGTTAGGACACGGAATTGGAATTATACTTGAGTTTACTTGCTGGAATTATGATTTTTGTAGCAGTATGATAAATAAATCCATCCTGGCGTCGGGACGTGTCGAGCAATGCAATAGATGTGAAGGAAAGATTTGACAAATCGGGCAGGGCTTCAGTAGCTCAAATGGAAGAGCGGCTGGACTAGATTCCCAGTAGGTCGCGAGTTCGAGTCTCGTCTGAAGTCAAATTTTTCTTTCCATTTTTCTTTAAAAATAAAATATATTTCACAAGCATGTGTTAATGCGAAATAATATAAAAACAATGACCTATATTTATAGTAATCGTCTTCCAGATACCACCCCAATGTTCGAAATAGCTATTCCGATCGTTATAGTTTCCACTTCTCTTAAACCTAATGTAACAGTAACGCCCAAAGTCAGTCGAAGAGAAACTACGTTGCATACTACTCGTATTAGTAAACATAAAATTATACAAAACAAAACCCATTGAGCTCTAGTAAATACACCACATTTACTTTACTATTATTTGTACGGCCCTGTAATTTGCGGCACAGAGGCATAAGACCTTAAGCTTCAGGAGTGGTAACGCATCTGCATTTTGTCCTTGGTCTTTGTGTGGGTGTCTATATAGTCCTCCTCATCGATTTCGATGAAAGCGACCTTAACTATTATTTATATATATATATATATATTTTCTTTAAATAACTTTATTTATTTTATATACTTACTTTAAATACTTTTATTTATAAATATTATTCATCCGTTTTGCCCTCTAAGATGAGCTCTTAGGTGACTAGCTAAACCAGACTTAGTTTTAAATACTCTACCGCAGACGTTACAATAGAGTTGGCCCTGTGAATTGTAAGCATAGGTATAGGATAGGAGCGCTTAGGACGTTCTTTACGAATTTGGCGTTTTATGTCAAGCGTCTCAAGTCGGGTTTCTTCGAACTTTTTAACACTTTTGTAAATAGTAGAGCGCCACGAAGACCTCCTTGAGGCAAGCTTCTCCCACCTTGTGACATCAATGCCACATGCAGACAGATGTCTTTTGAATACGTCTTTATAGCGCAAAAACTGACCACCGTACCTACGCTTACCCTGAACCAATTCGGAGTAAAACACGACTTTGGGCAGACGGGCATTATCCATGCGAAGAACGTGGCCACACCATCTAAGTTGGCGCTGCAAGAGGAGAGCTTCCATGCCTTCCATCCCGGAACGATGTAATACTTCGGTATTTGGTACACGATCCTGCCATTTAATCTTCAAGATGTACCTTAGACACCGTAGATGGTATAAATCTAGTTTTTTTTATGTCTGCTTTATAGAGGCACCATGTCACTGCACCATATAAGATAACTGGTAGTATCAGTGCTTTGTAGACGTTAATCTTTGTCTCTAGCTTGAGATCATAGGAGTTCCAGACACGATCAGAGAGTCTTCCGAAGTTAGCTGCGGCATTTGCAATACGCGTTGGTATCTCTGAAGCTAAAGTAATGTCGTGCCGGATGTTGCTACCTAGATATTTAAAGTGTGTTACCATCTGCAGTGATTTTCCGTCAAGGTTTAGTGCCGTATAGTCCGCCTCGCAGCCCCTTGGAGGTTTTTTCATAATTTGCGTTTTGGTAGCACTAATAACCAGACCGAATCGTTAACAAGATTGGTGTAGTGCGTCAACATAGCTCTGCAGATGAACCATACTATCAGACATGAGACAAATGTCATCCGCATGAAGTACCTCCAATATAGAGATATTCTGTACCTTCGTCGTTGATCTAGAAATAGAAATAGAAATAGAAAATATTTTTATTTCGAATAGATCTTTACAGATACTTTCAAAACGTCAATAAATCATAAACTACCTAGAGCGAATAACCATTACATATAGTAAAAGCAAAATCATATATTAATAGTAAATTAAAAATTAAAATTTAAACTATTTGGTTAAAACATAATAATCATAAAATTTTTCAATTCCTTCAATGATAATAAATGAAGAAAAAGAAAAACTTATTCGCCAAGATCAATGTTATTCACTTAGCAGAGTTCCAAGTGCAGTCACTACTGAGAAGAACTCCGCTACCCAACAAACTCAGTAAGAGCTCTTTTAAATGAAAGCTTAAATCTAGTACAGATTATCGTGAAAAATCAAATAATGTCAACGTCCATAGCATAGATGCAAATAAACTGCTATCTACTAAATGTGATGTAGCCCTTGCAAACCAGAACAGACCAGTCCCCACCAACAGCACCCGTTCACGAGTATGACGCATGTGACAGCCATTGCCCTCCTCATCTAAACCTCGATATGTCAAACAAACCTCTTTCAGTCCGGAAGTTTAATTGAATTTTATCGCTACACGACTGCAGTGCGTCTCTCATGACGAATACAGCTTACAGATTACCGCGTCCCGCCAAGCCCGTGGAATCTCTTCATTTATCCACATTCTGAGAATAAGGTGGTGGAGTCTTTTTAAAATATTATTGCCACTATATTTATATATTTCAGCAGGAAGTTGGTCCATACCTGGTGTCTTCGAATTCTTGAGACGATTGACTGCACTCACAAATTCTTCAAAGGACGGTGGATTATCTAAAGTATGACAAAGTGAAAGTTCAGCAAGCGCATCCACGTAAGATAAGTCAACGGTGAGGGCACTAGGGTTCAATATATCGTTGAAATGTTCTGCCCAACGTATAAGAACATCATTATTATCTGTAACCCGACGTTGCCCATCCTTAGAGTACATTGGGGCTGTTTTTCGTACTCGTGGACCGAATATAGCTTGTACGCCTTCAAAGAACTTTCCAGTTTGGTGAGTATCAGCATATAATTGTTATTCAGCAGCTTTCTTTTTCCACCAATTATTCTTCAGTTGGCGACCCTCAGATCTCAAGTTTTGTTGAGCTTTCTTTTTACTGCTTACATCCACTTACTTTGTGTTCAGTTCATGTCTGTGTCGTTCAACTATAACTTTGATCTCCAAATCTGAGGCGTCGAACCAGTCTTGGTATTTCTTTTTTTTTTAGGCTGCAGTCATCACTACACATTAATGTGAGCTGCATGCTTGTTTGCCACTTCCATCACATTAAAAAAAATATTGGTGAACATAGAGTACCTACAATTTCTCATAACTTATTCAGACAAAGATTAATTCCATTGGATTCAGAATCCATAAAGTATCATGTAATGTGGGTGCTTTCAATGTTAACATTGTGTACACCAAATATTCAAGACCCACAGGATTACGACGATGTTGTAGATACATATGCTACATCTATATTCATATTTCTTCGTAAATTATAAACCTAGTTTTCTCAGAATGTGAGCTGATAAATGTTCTACTTACGCTTGTAACGTAGAAAGAAAATGATGAACATATAGAATATTATTTTCAGTTTTAAGTATCATATCAGACATCTAAGCAATTAGTGACGGTCCTAAAGAGGTAAGAGAAGACTTTTAGAGAACAAATCGTCATTCCTTTCTGGGGGAGGATTTATTTCTATTAACTGCCTCGGTAGCCTAGTGGTAGCAGGCTACTACTACTACGCTGAGGTCCTGGGTTCGATTCCCAGGTAGGAGGTTATCATAATGGTGTAAAGTTCTTTATCTGTGGTTCTATTGGGATTTTTCCATTTTCTGGAAATTTCCCAGTACCTCGAAGTTTGGTAATGTGCCCGGAGATGTCAACAGGCTCGCCACCATACGCCACCGGTACGTTTTGGCCCATGTAACACATGGGCCAAAACGTACCGGCGAATCGTGGGTGTTTGCATGTACGATTGAATGCATGTATTTACCTCTGCCTACCCCTTCGGGGATTACAAGCGTGAAGTTACGTTATTTATTTCTTCTCACATAAAAAAGTGTTTAACATAAAAGTACAAAAAAATAGAAATAAAAACAAAGTTTATCTGAAGAGCTGGTGTCTGCGAATGGGATAAACCAATATTTACAGATCACCAGAACCTCGCCCCATGGAACAGGAGATATATAAAAGTATCAAAATCACTCTTATGCAACTCTACGCAAAACCATTGTTTACGACAGAGGCCCCACAAGTTTTTTAGAACCTCGTCTGCATCCATTAAGTGCCTCTAGAAATTAAAGAGAAATTTGACTTCCTGGACCGGCGACCTCAGGACTAGTTATCCTGAGGTCGCAGGTTCGATTCCTGCCCAAAGTAAATTTTTTCTTTCCGTTTTTTCTTTAATTTCTAAAGTTCACTCGAATGTGTAATTGCGTAAAATAAATAGTACATTAAGTAGAAATAGAAAATAGAAATAGAAAATATTTTTATTTCGAATAGATCTTTACAGATACTTTCAAAACGTCAATAAATCATAAACTACCTAGAGCGAATAACCATTACATAAAGTAAAAGCAAAATCATATATCAATAGTAAATTAAAAATTAAAATTTAAACTACTTGGTTAAAACATAATAATCATAAAATTTTTCAATTCCTTCAATGATAATAAATTGTACCGTCATCATATTATTTCAAAGTTGGTATACAATTCTCAAGCTTACACTTAGGTTGGCACTCCTTAGCACTCTTCACGGTCATTGGGTCGATTCTGACAAGACGTCACTGACGTCACCACTCGCCACTACCTGTAGCGAATCGAACTTGCAACGGGAAAGGAGACGCTTGAAATTCGTGATCCCGAACGCGCGCGTTTTGTGGCTGGTCCAGGGCCACCCGTGACTCGACACCCCGGCCGGGAGTGAAAACCAAGAAAGAACTCGAAGACCACAGGATCAAGACAACATAAATGCCGAAAGCTGGAACCGCAGGTTAGTCAGACGACCTATTAGACCGTTCTCCCTTGTGGGAGTCCCTGTTTGTGAGACGCCAACCGATTGAAACCGGGCCCTCACAATACATTTTGGTGCCGAAACCCGGGAATTATCCATTTTTCATTAACTTTCGTAAAACCATACACGTACAATTTTTCTTCCTACCGACTTTTTTGAACTCCCTAATTTCGGGAAAGTTGGGAGATTCTGCCCTGTACACGTAACAATTATATTCAATTAACGTGTTGATCGATCGTTAACATTGGAAAGATATCCTCATCTTACGCATCCATATATATATATATATTTTTTCGATTTCGATTTCTATAAATGAACGATTCTGAATAAATTAATAAATTCGATTTCTATGTAAAAATTTTTAGGTCACCAGGAGTAACATACCTACCTAGTGTGATCTAGTAATCCGAAGGTACAACCGTTGCAAATACCAAGTGTTCCGTTCGGCATAATTATTGTGTGTAGCTACCTAGTTTACAAATCATTTTCAATATTCAACGTTTAGCGGTTGGGATATAGGTAGGTACGTTTTACGTGAATATACACAAACCCGGTAAAATCCTATTTGTCTAACTGTTGTTTATAACATCGTATCATACGCGTATTTAAGTTTTTTTTAAGTAAATAATTGTTCTTCGCTCCTAGGTACATACCTACGTACAACACAATAATACAATTGCTTGCGCCTTTCACTTATTCGCTTTGGTAAAAACCTACCGTAAAGAGGAGCAGCATTCTATTGTTGTTTGTTGACACAGGTTTGCCTTAATTACGTAGGTACCTAAAATTCGTCGCTTATCTCATAGACCTACACTATGTAAAAGTGGATAGGTATTCAAGTTGCAATTTATCGTTGCCTAGCGTTGTTTATACATTCTATTTATATCGCGGTATAACATCGCTGGTCCTCGCACTTGTTTATCTGATTCTTTTTAGTGGTGTAGGTAGGTAAGTATGCAACTATCGTAGTTAGGTCGTTTTTTATCGTAATTTACTTACCTATTATAAATGGCTCGTAACTAATTCGGGCGTCCTATTCATCGAGTGACTTACCATAAGCGAAATTATTCAACTGCAAACAATAACAATCGTGTTTACGTAACTTAGCTCATTAGGTACTCTAAAGTGATAGGTACCTATCGTGAAGCACCATTATTATTATAATAATAGTGCTCGATCGCTCTCGTAAAAACTGGACCGTGCTATACCTACATATCGTTTAATTAGGTATTCTATTGTTTAACTTTTAATTATTCTCGTGTAGTTCCACATCCCCTCGTAATTATAAGAGGACGAGTTCGGTTGGGAACCTGACTCGCGGGATATCGTAACACTAAATCGTTTTAATAGATAAATGGTTCTTCAATTCTTTTAATTAAATTATTTTTCACGTTTTTTAGCATTGCGCGTGCTAAGCCGTAGCTTGTGTACACTGCTTTGTCGTATTTCGTTTGTACTAGTCTCTCACAACGATGTACGCAACTCGGCGACGTTCTAAGCACGACACAACATCGAGGCGTGGCTCACATGCTACTTCCGAATTAACTATGCAAGACTTACCGGTTTTACGGAGGAAGCGTACACTAGCTCTGCGACGTCTTGAAAAAACTTTGGAGGCAGCTGAGCTAGCTCAAGATGATAGATCTCTTCTGAATACGTTTCTTTCTCATCATGCTGTCATGCCGCGACTTTGTGAAAGTTTTGAGCAGGCTCATACGGACATTCTTGGCATTATTGATGGCACATCGGAAGAGAAAGAAGATTTAATACGCGAACAATTTGATGACATTTACATTAAAATTGCTACTATTTATAGGGAACTTATTCCTAGTAACGATAAACAACGTACTGAACGTGATCGCTTGAGCGTCTGTAATGTTAAATTACCAAAAATCAAAATTCCAACGTTTTCAGGAGCTATTAAAGAGTGGCCTGAATTCTATGATGTTTTTAATTCGTTGATCCATAATAACGAAACATTGTCAGACACTGAACGTATGCATTATCTTATATCAAGTTTGTCAGGTGACGCACTTGGTCTTATTCGTACGTACCCAGTTAAGGGTACTTTCTATAGCGAAGCCTACCAAGCGTTGCTCACTAGGTATCGTGATAAGCGTGAGTTGGCTTTTACGTGCTGGAAAGAAATATTAAATATTAATTTTAAATCGAGTTCTCCTTCAGAATTCCGTCGTGTACTTGATTTAATTAGTGAAAATTTAAATATTTTGAAAAGTCTTGATTTACCTACGGATCAGTGGAGCTTTATTCTGTGCTATCACATATTATCGAAACTCGATTCTAAGACTCGCTGTGCATTTGAACGAAGTCATTCAACTGCCGAACTTCCCGAATTTAGAGATTTGTATAAATTTTTAAATATGACATGCGAGGCCCTTGTTCGAGATACACATTTTTTGTCACAAGAGCGTAGTCACTCTACTACCAACCGTGCACACGATAAATCTATACCTAAAATACCACCAAGTAATAAATCGTTTAAATCGAAACCGACTACGGTATTCCTTTCCAGCACTAGCAACACTAAATCTACTGCTGATAAACCTAAAATTCGAACGATTACGGCATCTGAAGCATCAGTCACAACACCAATTGTCAAGTGCTCCTTCTGTTCAGAAAATCATTCGATCAGTTATTGTGAACGGTTCACAAAGCTTTCTGTTGCGGAACGGATTGAATTCGCTAAAACCAACCGTTGGTGTTTCAACTGCTTAGAACCTTCGCACAGTTTAAAGAATTGTAGATCATTTTTTAGTTGCCAAAAGTGTCGTCAACGTCATCACACCCTGCTTCATCGAGATGATGATGCTAATTTATCTGCTTCATCAAGTCAAGCCCATTCGAGCAGTAGTCCAGAGCAACCTGTAAGAGTACTTACGAGCATAGGTGATAATTCTGTGGTGCTGTTATCAACAGCCACTGTGCAACTTCGTGATTCCTCAGGCAACTTCCAATCGTTTCGTGCTCTCATAGATTCGGGTAGCCAGGCTCACTTCATCAGTGAACGTGCTACCACCATCTTAGGTGTCGCCCGCACACTTACTTCTCGTCGTGTTCGTGGTTTGGGACAAGCATCTTCGTCTATATCAGGTGCAGTTCGCCTTGAGGTTGGTGCTAACAGCAACAGCCTCTTTTCTATCGACGCGCTCACGTTGCCTAGCATTTGTGGTAGGATACCTTCAACTCGTATTAATAAATCGTCGTGGCATCATATCGAGGATCTCGCCTTGGCTGACCCTAACTTCGACAAGCCTGGTTCTGTAGATCTGCTTCTCGGCGCTGAGGTGTTTACTTCTCTTCTCCTTCCTGGCCGTGTGGATGGAGGTCCAAATCAACCCTCAGCTCTGAATTCAGTGTTTGGCTGGCTCTTACTGGGTGGTGCCGGCTGTCAGGATGAAGTTCAATCGTTTTTCAGCCAAGACGATGATCTGCTTCATGAGGAAGTCAAGCGCTTCTGGGAGTTGGAATCATTTCCGTCACCTCGACATCTAACCCCTGAGGAAACTCGCTGTGAAGAAATCTTCGCAACTCATCATACCCGTGATTCGGTTGGCAGATACGTGGTCACTCTGCCTTTCAAGGAAGAAGAGCAGGATCGTTCTTTTCCTGGATCTCGTGACATCGCTTTGCGTTTTTTTCACTCAATCGAACGAAAACTCAGGAGAAATCCAGAGTTGCATCACCAGTACAACGACTTCATGAAAGACTATCTCGATAGTGGTCACATGAGTCTTGTCCCTGTAAACAAACTTACAGAGGGAAAGTATTACATCCCTCATCACTGCGTTCTGCGTCCCGAGTCCGCCACAACGAAACTCCGTGTGGTGTTTAACGCTTCAGCTAAAGATGCTAGGGGCGTATCGTTAAACGACACTCTGCTCGTCGGTCCCAAACTCCAATCAAACATTGCTGAAGTTCTTCCATGCAGTAGTCTTTTCGCGTGGTCTGATTCTACCGTTGTGCTTGCGTGGCTTCGCTCTCACCCTTCACGTTGGAAGACTTTCGTTGCGAATCGCGTAGGGCACATTCTTGATGTCATCCCTGGGGCTCGATGGGGTCACGTGGCCTCTGAGGATAATCCAGCGGATGTAGTCTCCCGTGGACAGCTTCCATCAGCTCTTGTCACTAATCGCTTATGGTGGGCGGGTCCGTCGTGGCTCTCTCAACCGCTTTCATCTTGGCCAATTCTGATGGTATTCCAGACTCAGACATTCTAGCTGCAGAAGAAAAGGCTCCTAGCTCGTTCCTTACTCATGGTGACGTTCCTAGTCCGTTTATAGACACTCTGTTGGATCGCTATTCGTCGATTCGTAAAATCCAACGCCTTTTGTGTGTATGGATAAAATTCATTGCATTCATTCGTTGTAAACGCACTCGCTGTTCTGATCCCATATCGACTCGGGTAGAACTACATAATGCCCTTATGATTATTGTGAGGTACGTTCAATCACATCATTTTGCATCAGAGATAAGTCACTTGCTAGACAATACTCTTCTTTCGAAACAAATGCGTAAGTTAAATCCGTTTCTCGACGCTAAGGGAACTCTCAGGGTGGGTGGCCGATTGGCCAGATCGGGGCTCGAATTTGAGCATAAACACCCCGCTCTGCTCCCTCGCGAATCGAAGCTTACCTATTTAATCATCGAAGCGTTTCATCGTGAAAATTGTCACGCTGGCGTTAACACGATGCAATACCTTCTAACACAACAATTTTGGATCCTTTCACCCAAACGGGCAATTCGTCATTGCCTTTCGAAGTGTGTTCAGTGTTATAAAACGAACCCGACTCCTCTTGAACCGTTTATGAGCGATCTACCTGCTACTTGCGTCAATCAGGTTAAGCCTTTTTCTGTTGTGGGAACGGATTACGGTGGTCCTTTCCGCATCAAACTCGCAAAACATCGCGGTGCGAAAATCGGTAAGGCTTATCTCTGTTTGTTCGTATGCTTAAGTACCAAAGCAGTGCATCTCGAAACTGTTTCGGATCTTTCATCGGACGCATTCCTTGCCGCTCTTCGTAGATTTGTCGGTCGTCGCGGTAGGGTCAACGTCATCCAATCCGATTGCGGTACAAATTACGTAGGCGCGAATAATCAGCTTCAGTCTCTCATGCAATCTGCCGCTCAAACCGAACAGATTGAGTTTCGTTTTAACCCGCCTTCGAGTCCTCACTTTGGAGGAGTTTGGGAAATTCAAATTAAAGCAGTAAAATCGCACCTTTATCGAATTATCGGTGATCAAGTCTTAACGTTCGAAGAACTAAGTACGGTCTTCGTGCAAATTGAGGCGATACTCAATTCGCGACCCCTTTGTCCGTTGAGTTCAAACCCCAATGACTTGGTTGTACTGACACCGGGCCACTTCTTAACCTTGGAGCCTCTAACTACCGTTCCCGACGAGGACTTAACGTCAGTTAATATTAATCGACTTAGTCGTTGGCAGCTCATTCAACGTTTCCAACAGGATTTTTGGAATCGTTGGAAGTGCGAATACCTCCATACTTTGACTCAACGGGCAAAGTGGACTAAACATTCTAAGCCGCTAATCGTGGGATCCGTGGTAATTCTGAAAACCGAAACTTCTCTTCCGTTACATTGGCCTCTGGCTCGGGTCGAGAAATTGCACCCTAGCCCGGACGGAATAGTTCGTATCGCAACGGTTCGTACAGTCGATGGTTCGTGCTTAACTCGACCGTTGGCTAAGCTATGTCCGTTACCTAACCTAGATTAATCCGTAACTCGTTAATTATTAGCTTTAGTCGTAATTAAGTCTTTTCGTAGGTTAGTTATTCGCTAGTTTTAGAAAATACCTGTAACGTATTTTGGTGGGCGGAAATGTACCGTCATCATATTATTTCAAAGTTGGTATACAATTCTCAAGCTTACACTTAGGTTGGCACTCCTTAGCACTCTTCACGGTCATTGGGTCGATTCTGACAAGACGTCACTGACGTCACCACTCGCCACTACCTGTAGCGAATCGAACTTGCAACGGGAAAGGAGACGCTTGAAATTCGTGATCCCGAACGCGCGCGTTTTGTGGCTGGTCCAGGGCCACCCGTGACTCGACACCCCGGCCGGGAGTGAAAACCAAGAAAGAACTCGAAGACCACAGGATCAAGACAACATAAATGCCGAAAGCTGGAACCGCAGGTTAGTCAGACGACCTATTAGACCGTTCTCCCTTGTGGGAGTCCCTGTTTGTGAGACGCCAACCGAGTGAAACCGGGCCCTCACAATACATAAATGAAGAAAAAGAAGAACTTATTCGTCAAGAACAATGTTATTCACTTAGCAGAGTTCCAAGTGCAGTCACTACTGAGAAGAACTCCGCTACCCAACAAACTCAGTAAGAGCTCTTTTAAATGAGAGCTTAAATCTAGTACAGATAGATTATCGCGAAAAATCAAATAATGTCAACGTCCATAGCATAGATGCAAATAAACTGCGATCTACTAAATGTGATGTAGCCCCTGCAAACCAGAACAGACCAGTCCCCACCAACAGCACCCGTTCACGAGTATGACGCATGTGACAGCCATTGCCCTCCTCGACCATTTTAGAGGGAAGTGAACAACCCGCCACACGACGCCGCCAAAGGCAAAGACATTTAAGCGTGCATGACTGTTCCGGATATGCATACGGCAAAATAAAAGATGGAATTCATTTTCAGCCAGGGTAATCACATTAAGTGTCTTACAATGTGCTTAGTGGCTTAATCAATCTTATATCATTGAATCGAAAACTTCAAGAAGCATAATATCGTAATTATCAGTACATTACAACGTTACTGAAACTCCGTCAAAGTGAATTATTTTCGACTTCACTCAAAGACTAATCCAACTGTGATATCCGGCAACTTTCAAACAGGAACAGAAAATGGCATGTCATTAGGGAACATCAAAAATGCAAACTCCGCCGGATAACGGAGTTGTACACGTGATTCAATAACGTTATTATTGTTAAGCGAATCCTTATAAAGTTATCTTTTTTTTAAATTTTGTTAGCTGATGAAGATGGTACTGAGAAAGATATTAGTATCATTACGTTTACATGCTTTTGAATGTAACATAAATATTCATAAAATATTCAAGACGGAGATGTCGTACGTGTGCTTTTTTATCTAATGGAAGTGGTAAACAAGCATACAGTTCACATTGATGTTAAGTGATTACTGTAGCCTATATAAACATCTGCCACTCCTGAGGTCTAAGTTGTAATGCCTCTGTATCGATCGATTGATCGCCTATATATCTACTGGGTATTCATTTACCATCATTACCTAGATGTGTATAGTCATCTACATAAAACAAACATTTCAATGTAGCTTGATGCGTTGGCACTCTTGGCCTAAGCTAATATGCCTCCGTCACCTCCGTGTAGCTGTTGTTATGCAGATGTCTATAGGCTACAATATTCGCTTAACACCAATAAAATAAAAAAACGACTAAGTGCGAGTCGGACTCGCGCACCGAGTGTTCCGTGCGAACCTGTAGGTATGTAGGTAAGTCAAAATATGTTTATTGTATAATGTAACTAAAAGTTTTTGCAATTTTTCCTTATCTGTGCTATAAGGCGTTGCTTCGAACCAAATTTCAAGATTCTGAGTTCACGGGACTAACCCTGTAGGTTTTGATACCCTGGCAAGTTTCGAAAATTTGCGGCATTAACGGCTGTATCTTTTGATTGCGTCGGCCTAGAAGTTAAATTTTTTCACAGATCTAAGGAACAGTAGACTTAAATATTTGGTATAAATTTCAACTTAATACCTCAATGCATTCCTGAGAAAATGGATCTTGACAGGCAGACGGATGGACGGACAACAGAGTGATCCTAAGGGTTCCGTTGATTCCTTTCCAGGTGCGAGGAACCCTAATAAGATGAATTTTAACTACACTGTGTAAAATGAAGCATCCACTCAAATGATATTCTCTCTCAATTGATAGTCGTTCACTCTGAAATCAACATTTGAATGGAATACATTCAAAGAATGATTTATGATGAATTTACGAAACAATATTATTGTATTTGTTGCACGTGAAGACAACATTGTGTATAATAATAATAATGGCAACCCATTATACGTCCCACTGCTGGGCACGAGTCTCTCCCCTTTTTTGGGGGGAGGCCTGGAGCTTACACCACCACGCTGCTCCAATGCGGATTGGTGGAGGTGTTGGGGTTAGTGGCCAACCCGCTGTCGGATGTTTTCAAACCGCCCATAAGGCCTCCGACACAAGGTTTAACGACTGCTATCCATCGATAGCAACCGGGACCGACGGCTTAACGTGCCCTCCGCAGCACGGAAACGCGCATTTAATTTGCCACTGGCGGTCACCCATCACACTACCCGACCGCGCCCGTAGTGCTTAACCGAGTAGATCGTTTACGATCTACACCAGCCGCCGGGCCATGCGCGCTTCAATTGTGTAATTCCGCGAGATTTGAATATTTGATGTTCGCTAACGACACGCCATATTTGGTTCCTGTTCGACTCGCTCCGAATGTAACAGTTGGATTAGTTTTTGGAAAGTCAACATTATTTCACTTTGGATAGGTTTCATTTACATTACTGTGTAAATTAACTGTCTTGTCCATAAATAGTGTTGTATTTTATTTATTTACTATGTTTTGTTTAAATAGTATGTATGTATGTATGTATCTTCACGCCAGGTCCCTAACGGGGTAGGCAGAGAGTGTAGAGCGCCAGACATCCTGGTTCTGACAAACCTCTCGTGCCTCGTCTACCTTCATCATTATCTTCATACATGCACGCCGATTCCTAAGACTTTTGACCCCACCATCAGACAGAACTCGACCTATAAAACCTATGACCTTATTGTTTAAATAGTAATGTATAATTCAGTAATCAAATCAGGAGATGATATAGGAGTGTCGATGAAATGTGAGGAAAGTACTTAATTGGATTGTCAAAATAATTGAGATATGAATTAAAGTGAAATAAGTGTGAAGGATAATTATTCTAAAAGCTTTTGGAAAAATTTCACGTTTAGGTGAGAGACAGGTAGGTTAGTGGATATAGTGGCTAGATTAGTTGGTATTTATGATGTCACAGATTAAAAAAACTGAATTAGCGCGAAATTTGACAGCGCTAAATCAGTTTTTTTTTTACTAAACCGGAAAAGTTCTGAGGTTCAAATGCCTCATAGTGATAATTTAAAGTTTAGTTTATTGTTGAAAAGAGCCAACTTGTAAATAGTAGTAATTTTATATGATAAACATAATATTATGTACATTTTATGAATCTTAATTTAATCTTTATAATCTTTTCATTGGTGGTAGAGCTCCAGTGACGGAGCTCGCGGGCGTAAGCACCACCGCATTACCTAATATACTTGCCGCTAAATGGTAGTGTTCAGCACTATCGTGTTCCGGTCAGGTGTTAATGCACGGCACTGTAATTTCCGGCACAGAGGCATAACACCTTAGGCCTCAGGAGTGGTAACGCATCTGCATTTTGACCTTGGTCTTTGTGTGGGTGTCTATAGGCTGCAGTCATCACTTAACATCAACGTGAACTGCAAACTTGTTTGCCACTTCCATTACATAAAAAAGATGGGTTCGGTAATGCATTGGTGCCTACGCCCTCGAGCTCCTACACTTGGAACTCTACCACCAGTTGTTTATGATATAGCTATTGTAATATGTACTTTCTATGAATCTCTCTTAAACCTAGTATAAGATACCATTCACATCATTATTATGAGCTGAGATGAGTTGAGCAATGAGATAAAACATTATTCGAATGACTTAATTATTCTGATAAATATCAGTGGCTCAGAAATAGTGTTCATGTTTATACATCACGAATGAGCGTCAGTAAAGGTTATGGATGTATAAACCCTAATTACTGAGCACTAATTAAAGGTCGCCGTCGCACCGAACTGAACCAAATTATATTTCAGCGACTGTCACTGAATGGCACACGACCGGGTAAGCCGGGACATAATAAAATCCGTTTTTTACGTTTGGTACAAGATTGTTTTAAATTTAAAAGAGCAAACATTTCTGGCTGGTTATATTCTTACTGGTGGTAGACTTCCAACCTCGAGGGCGTAGGCATCACGGCATTACATAATCTATCTGCCATGAAATGGTAGTATTCAGCACTGTCGTGTTTCAGTTAGATGGTAATGGCTCTGTAATGCATAACTAACACAGAGGCACAATAACTTATAGATTGAGAGATACTGAACCCTCCGACCACCGTTGGTCCTGTAAGGCTGGAAATTTTTGTAGCGATAAATCATAACATGCTAAGTACAAAAACCATCGCCTGGCAAGGATCTGCCCGTCACGTGAGCAACCCCACATTTTTGATAATATAAAAAATAATAAAAAATAAATTTGAACTTGTAAGGCTGAAATTTTTATATGTTTTAGTTTATATATGGAGAAGTTTAAAAGAAAATTGACAGGCGATTCCGATGAGCACAAGTGCCTGCCAGGCGAACCGAAAGAGAAACATTATTTTACTACAGTTAAATTATTAGGTACAATACACAAGAATCTTTACTTCCGCCTTATCATTTAATACTATCAAATCTGATATTCATATACTCTAACAAAACTACAGATAAAATCTACGTTCAAAATAAATTGCTAACATTTTCAAACAAGAATCATTCACTGTCCTAACTAAAGTTTAAATTACACAGAGATAAAGAACCGACACTTTCAGCCATAACTGATACCCAATTTTTAAAGCCATTCTATTTGAATCAAGTGGCGATCACTTGATAAATGGCGCATTAAAACGGGATTAAAGTGGACTCTGGCACAAAGCCAGAATCCGCCACCGCCTATAACTTGGCCGTATAAAATAAAAAAGTTCGCGTGAGCCCCACCATTAATTTACTGCGTGAAAAGAACGTTAAGACGTGGAGCCACGGTTCAGCTTTGAATGATAGTAATGGATAGGCATTGAGTATGAGAATTATGGTTTGCTCTTGAATGGCCCACAAGTTGGGGTCGCACGCACCTCTAATGGTTGCGGCACGGTGTGACAAGACAGTCGTATTGTTAGTGTTGATGAGAATTTTGATGAAGGATTGCATGGCGATAGTGTTGATGTAATAAAAAAAAAATACAGTTTATGAAACATAGCTTCTTTGTATGTATTTACCTCATCCCCATGTATTACACGATCGTGGTGAGCCTGAAGTATGAATTTTGATCGCTCTTTAATCGTCCATATATTTCTTTTCATGAGCGTATTGAGCATGCCTAATGCCTTGGGGTCGGGACGTGATGACCAACTACCGGAGGACCTCTTGGAACGTGGAAGATAATTCTTCCAATAGTGTAATCAGTCAACCGAACAAGGGTGGTCAAAGCATTCCAATGGGGCGATGGCCAGTGCAATAACGCGAGATGGGCAGCAGCATCCTGCGATAAAACTACCGCCACTACGATCTACCATTCATATGCCAAGTGTGGGTTTTGGTTCAGCAGTGGACGTCTTTTGGCTGATAAATAGCATGGCAACTCCTTCATGAAAAGTCTACAGTGACTGGCCTGAAACATTTAAGCTCCCCAAAAATATTAGTCGCTCTGAACCATTAATCTTGGTAACATACGTTAAATAGTAAGGTATAGGCATTGAGTATGAGAATTATGGTTTGCTCTTGAATGGCCCACAAGTTGGGGTCACACGCACCTCTAATGGTTACAGCACGGTGGGACAAGACAGTCGTATTGTTGGTGTAGATGAGAATTTCGATGAAGCACTGTATGGCGATAAAAAAAAATATTAAAAAAAATTACAATCAATGAAACATAGCTTCTTTGCCTGTATTTCCCTCATCCCCATGCATTACACCTTCGTGGAGAGTCTGAAGTATGTTTTAATCGCTTTTTAATCATATTAATATTATAAATACGAAAGTTTGTATGAATCAGAATCAGAAACTCATTTATTCATTAAGGGTGACAGGCACCTCTTATGACACGTCAAAAACAAACAAAATAAATTAAAGTGAATAACAATTGATATACATGACAAACAAGATAAAAAATATATGCATAGTCAAGAATATCACTAAGATAAAACTAAATATAATATGCTAATGTTGTTGGTGTATCTTCACGCCAGGTCCCTAACGGGGTAGGCAGAGAGTGTAGAGCGCCAGATATCCCGGTTCTGACAAACCTCTCGTGCCTCGTCTACCTTCATCATTCTCTTCATACATGCACGCCGATTCCTAAGACTTTTGACTCCACCATCAGACAGAACTCGACCTATTTGGTCATGGTAGGTCAGTCTTGGTCTTCCTGGGCCTCTGCAACCATCCACATTCGCATTGTATATCTGTTTAGTCATTCGCTCATTCGACATTCTTTCTATATGCCCGAACCATCGGAGCATGCCTTTTTTCATTTTTACACCGATACTATCATTCACACAAAGTCTCTTTCTTACATCTTCATTACGAACGCGATCGGTGAGTGATGTATGCTAATGTAAAAAGTATATCAGTAGAATGTCTCATTTCCCCTTTACAAACTGATAACAAAGAATAAAAAGAAAAGAAAAAGAGTCATTCTTTGTCATTCACCGGCAGAGTTCCAAAGGCCAATATGATCTGAGAAAAACGAGCCCAAAAAAACTCAGTCGGCTCGTTTAAAAATATGTTTGTTTGTTACTTCTTCACGCAAAAACTGCTTAACCAATTTTCATGAAATTTGGCACACAAATAGAGGATAATTTGAATTAACACATTGGATAGTTTTTATAATGTACCTGTGGGATGCCATGGGATTATTTGATGACTCATTTAATCAAGCGCAGTAGATAAAGATATGGGCGATACCTTGCACCCTATTGAAAATCTCCACCAAATCTAAGGTTTCTATATGGGGCCGAACCCATAGGGCCACCGCCACGAGCTTGCCTCTCTTCCAAATCGTTTGAATTTTGGATGGGAGCTTTGATTAGCTAACTTAACATCCTTACTGATGTATCTGACATTTGAGTAATTATTCACCTCCATTATTGAAAGAATCAAAACTCTTCGAAAATTCAAAACTCTCTTGGTGGAGGTACCCAACAGTGTACGGTATCTCCCATATTATTGTCTTAATCTGACGCGCTCGACTGAATCCAAAAATAGCGATATCGAATTATCGATAGTGAAACTATATAAACTATATGATCTGAAAAATAAGTTAGGATATCGATTCGACTATCGATAGTATCGTTACAACCAATACTATCGATCTAAAATAAAAGTAGCATATCGAGTGCCATATTAGGTACGGGGCCATACAGTATCATTTAATACCATGTACAGAATATGGCTATCTTGGCTTTGTTTGTATGTGTAGATAGTATTTATCACCCCTCCGCTTAATTTAAGTATAATAAAAAAGATCAAACGAGCAGAACTCTTTGAAGGTAAAACAAAATTACGTTGACCTCGGACTATGTTAATTTATCAAATTTAGATGACAAATGAACAACCTGACCCTAGGAGTAAAAGGTTAGGCCTGTAATAGACGACACACAATTTTGCCCGAATTCTTTTAGTTTAAGTAACCGACGCTTATGACCCCGTAATGACTATTACTGAGGCAAAATAGGTTAGCCTCAGGGATGGCAAGTTATTCTACCAGTTTTGTGCGGATTTTAGGGTACAATGTTTTTCTTAAAATGTAAAATGTAACGCACAACCTGACATGTAACTTAACACGTTATCAATAAATTATCTGTATCTGTATCTGTATCTTAATAAGTGATAACATGTTCGTATTTTATGTATTAGTGTAAATAAAAAATGTACGGCAACTTTATATATGTTTGTTTTTGTTGTTTAACTATGTTAATGTTGTTTAATCTTGTTTAAACACATAAATAATTGTAAAAAATGTAATTGACAGCACGTTGGCAACTCCCCTGGTGTTGCAAATGTTCATAGGTGACGGTGACCACTTTCCATCAGGTGGCCCGTTTGCCTGTCTGTCAATATTCAGACATAAAAAAAAACATTATCATCAGAAGTGTGCCTATGCGTAGCAATATTTTCTAGTAGATTCTTTCTGCTCCCCCCCCCCCCCACCCTATCTTTCACATCGATACACACACTTGTTTTTAAATACCTATAACACAACGAATGGGTAGTAAACATTTATATATGTACTAGCTGTTGCCCGCGGCTTCGCCCGCGTGGATGTCGTTTTATAATCCTGAATTTTGTTTGCTATAAACCTCACGGAGCCCGAGACCTTTCCGACGAATGCGAAACCGTGGAAATCGGTTCATGCGTTTTGGAGTTATTGCGTCAGGAATGAAAACCCGACTTATTTTAATATTATTGATATGATGTAAGATTGATACAGAATGAAAATTTAACATATAGCCTGTATGGTGTTGTCTTCTATTCAAATATTATTTTTATTTTATTCATATACCTATATCATTGAAGCCATTATAAAACACGTCGAATAAAAATTCAGTCTGCCTAAAGCCTTAACGTATGCTAACTAGATGCGCAAAATAAAAACGCTATCGTAAATATGACTCCTAAAAAATTCGTGAACACGTTCTTTTTGTCAAGGTGTTATAATTTTATAACATACGTTTCAGTCATGCTGAATCATTTATTTTAAGCAATTGTTTATAACTCGACTAACCTATCTTATATTATCTTATATCTTATCTATATATATAAAAATCAAGTGCTGTTCGTTAGTCTCGCTAAAACTCGAGAATGGCTGGACCGATTTGGCTAATATTGGTTTTGAATGATTTTTGAAAGTCCAGGGAAGGTTTAAAAGGTAAGAAAATATGAAGAAATTGAAGGGGAATAGTAAAAACCACAATTTCATTTTCCCATACTAATAGTCCGTAGGTATCTATCAAACCTTTGACACATTATTTCATTCTGAGCCAATACGAAGTTTGTCGGGTACAGCCAGTAATATATAAAAGGAAGGCTACGAAGGGTTGTGAGTCTTATAAGTACTAATCCACCAAATGTAGTTTTTTTTATGTAATGGAAGTGGCAAACAAGCATGCAGTTCACATGAATGTTAAGCGATGACTGCAACCTATAGACGCCCACACGAAGACCAAGGTCAAAATGCAGATGCGTTACCACTCCGGAGGCCTAAGGTGTTATGCCTCTGTGCCGGAAATTACAGGGCCGTACATTACCACCTAACCGGAACACGATAGTGCTGAACACTACCATTTAGCGGCAAGTAAATAAGGTAAGCGAAGCGCGCATGGCCCAGCGGCTGGTGTAGATCGTAAGCGATCTGCTCGGTTAAGCACTACGGGCGCGGTCGGGTAGTGTGATGGGTGACCGCTAGTGGCAAATTAAATGCGCGTTTCCGTGCTTCGGAGGGCACGTTAAGCCGTCGGTCCCGGTTGCTATCGATAGATAGAAGTCGTTAAACCTTGTCGGAGGCCTTATGGGCGGTTTGAAAACATCCGACAGCGGGTTGGCCACTAACCCACCCACCTCCACAAATCCGCATTGGAGCAGCGTGGTGGAGTAAGCTCCAGGCCTCCCCCCAAAAAGGGGAGAGACTCGTGCCCAGCAGTGGGACGTATAATGGGTTGCCATTATTATTATTATTATTAAATAAAGTAATGCGGTGGTGCCTACGCCCGAGCTCCGTCACTGGAGCTCTACCACCAGTAAAAAGTAGGTCAAACTCAAACTCAAACTCAAAAATTCATTTAATCACTTGGAAATAATAGAATTTGCTTGTGATAGGTCAAATTACAAATATAAAATTAAAGCGAATAACAACTGATACGTTGATTAATATGTCAAAGTAAATAAATTAAAAATAGTCCAAAAATACTTAATAATAAAAATAGGTATCAACAGAATGTTCCATACTCTCTTTTACAAACGGCAAGATAAGACTAAACAAAAAAATAAGGGACATTCCTTGTCATTCACTGGCAGAGTTCCAAAGCCCACATTACTGAGAAAAAACCTGCCAAAACAAAACTCAGTAGGGTCTTTTCAAAATATGTTCCTTAAAACTATTTTCACAATATGAAACTTATAACTATGTTTTACAATGTCAAGTACAATGCACATTAATTTCACAAAATTATTGTTTAGTCTTGTGGAGCTAGACCAGCATTTGTCCAGGCATCTCTATCCTTTAGATAGTCATCGAGTCTATAGTACGCATTTTTACATAGTGTGCGTTTAATACATGACTTAAATTTATTATCTGTAAGTTCAAGAATGTTGGACGGAATTTTGTTATAAAACTGTATACAACATGTTAAGAAACATTTATGTGTTTTCGATAGGCGAAAACTTGGAAATACTAATTTATTTTTATTTCTGGTATTATAAGTATGTATATCATTAATTTTCTTAAATAAGTGCAAGTTTTTCCTAGCATACAATATATTTTCATAAATATATTGGCAAGGGACCGTCATTATATTTATTTGCTTGAATAATTCTTTCAAGGAGTCACGACTATTTAAGTTATATATCGCTCTAATAGCTCTCTTTTGTAATATAAATATTGAATCAATTTCAGCTGCCCGACCCCACAACAAAATACCGTAGGACATGACACTGTGAAAGTAGCTGAAATAAACGAGTCTCGCAGTGTCGACATCCGTTAACTGTCTAATCTTCCTGACGGCATAAGCAGCAGAACTTAGACGTTTTCCTAACAGTTTAATATGAGGACCCCATTGCAATTTTGAATCAAGCGTTATACCCAAGAAGACAGCTTCACTAACAAATTGTGTTTTATCATTGTTGAAGAATATTTCCCCTTCTTTACTTTTGACATTTGGAAGAGTAAAACGAATACATTTAGTTTTTTTACTATTTAATGCAAGATTATTTACTGTAAACCAATTATGTACTTCTTGTATGGCTTTATTAATAGTATCATAATTTGGTTCTTTTCTATTCACTTTAAAGACCAGCGAGGTATCATCGGCAAATAAAATTGTTTTAGGCTCACTGATGGGCATCAAATGGAGCAAATCATTTATATATACTAAAAACAGAAATGGACCTAATATCGAGCCCTGTGGTACACCCATTTCTACTTTAGAGCCTGGTGATTTTACTCCGTTAACTTGTATTTTCTGTTCCCGGTTTTCTAGATATGATTTAATAAGTTGAAGGGCTTTACATCCAAGGCCATAGTGCTCAGGTACTTCAGTAAAAGAAATATTGCACTTCGCGCCCACGAAAAAGACAATCGCCTAGTTTCGATTCTGTTGCACACTGCCTGCGTAAGCACTGATAGTCCAGTATTGGTCAAGACTTGATCAAAATGTTCGACAAACGTCACAAAGTTCAGACGCGAAAGACTTTACTGGTGGTAGAGCTCCAGTGACAGAGCTCGCGGGCGTAGGCACCACCGCATTACCTAATATACTTGCCGCTAAATGGCAGTGTTCGGCACTATCGTGTTCCGGTCAGGTGGTAATTTCCGGCACAGAGGCATAACACCTTATGCCTCAGGAGTGGCAGCGCATCTGCATTTTGACCTCTGGTCATTGTGTGGGTGTCTATAGGCTGCAGGCATCACTTAACATCAATGTGAACTGCATGCTTGGATGCTACTTCCATTAAATTAAAAAAAAAAATGAGATAACACTCTACAAATCCGAAATAAGCCGCCTATAAGTCTCCTTCATAAAGTCGATGTGCAATTATGTCTTTTCCATAATATCTTGTCAAAGTGTAGTCTTCAAACAAGCATGCAATGCACAGTGTGGACGTGATGTCACAGCACAAATATGAACAGTGTGGCAACTATGTACAAAACCTTGAAACGTCACACTCACACAAACATGCGCATTGACGAGGCCTCTAAGCGGTTCTCGCGGTGCTGCAGCACTGAGTCACTCGCTACATCGCGCGTCGATAAGCATGTTTGTGTTAGTGTGCCGTTTCGAACGTTTTGTACGTAGTTTCCATATTGTTCATAATTGTACTGTGGTGATGTGATGTCCTCCATGACGTTATCCGACAATGGCGAAAAGCTTGGCTAGATTCGTGAGTGTGAGCGGGTATGGCTCGCAAACCTGAACTTTGGAAAGTCCTGTTGCAAGACCGACAATGCAACTGGCCAGATTGGTTAAGGGTGTAATTGTATATGGTTCTCGGGCGATCTTTTCTGGCGAGGCAATACCTGCGCATTACCTAATATACAATTTGTATAAAATCTTATATTTTTTTCTTTTGCTATGGTTTTCTTTCTTTTCTCGGTTTTTTTTTGATGCGACTGTACAAGCACTTAGTCTTATTTATGCGAAGACATGTAAATGGTTTTAAGTTTGTTTTTTTTTTCACTATCTTTTCTTGTTGTTAACACTGTTTGTCTTCCAAATAAAATAAAATAAAATAAAAAATAAAATACTTTCCGCTCAATGGTAGTGTTCAGCGTGTCGGTGTTTCGGTCAGGTGGTGATGTACGGCCTTGTAATTTCCGGCACAGAGGCATAACACCTCAGGCCTCAGGAGTACCGCATCTGCATTTTGACCTTGGTATGGGTGTCTATAGGCTGCAGTCATCACTTAACACCACACTTGTTTGCCACTTTCAGTACATAAAAAAAAATCTCGAAATTTACTGAATACTACCTTTTACGGTCGGCTGCTTGTTATTTTGCAACGCAGTATTAATATCAAGGTGTAGGAAAGTGTAAACTGTAAACGCACAACAAGAACTGCAATAGAAATCTTCAAGTTGCACACAACCAATTCCCATTACACCAAACAACACGGACAACAGACATAGAATCAGTTTGGCAGACGTTCGCTCAGCGTGTTCCACTGTCATATATTTCAAAACAATGCAATCACAAGTTTGGCACGTCTACTCCATTACTGTCCTAGTTGGATACTAGATAGTTGCGTAACGGTAGTCTTGGATGTAACTAGGTTCAAGAAACAATTCTCAAGCGATAGCTGTTGGCCTTAAATGCATGTAATGAATTCGGTAGTCCGTAAATTGGTGTGTTTGATAAATCAGTTGTGTCACTTAGATTTCTGATATTATCTAGGTTGTAGATGAATTAATCACACTTATATTATAAAAGTGAAAGTTTCTTTGTTTGGATGTTTGTCCATCAATCACGCCAAAACTGCTGAATGGATTTTGATTATGATATGTTCTTAGGTTTTCGCGAGGTACACTCATTGAAATAAAACTATTTTAACGGATTTATCTCGCGTATATTAAACTAAAATGATTTTTAAAATCAACCCGACGTTTCGGTCGCTTTTCGGCTTCCGTGGTCCCGGGCAGACTGAGGTGACATTTGTCTGACAGAAGTTTGAAAAAATTATATGTAGCTACCTCCATCGATTTCGTAAACGCTCGGATTTTGATTAACTTTGTTATACATATAGGGTATTAGCTGACTTAGTTTATAGGATTTTATGCCGAAAAAATGTTCCTGTCTGATGCCATGGGATGATTTGATGAGTTTCCACAGGTTACGCGAAAAGCGACCTACACGCAGGCGGAGCCGCGGGCGACAGCTAGTGTGGTATAAATAAAGTAGGTATGGTTAAGCGGCACATTTGTAAACTTGGTAGTTTTGCGTCAACGCGCAGTTTCTTTTATCATAAAAATTGATTAACAGAGGCAGTTAATTAACAAATAATTAAATTATAACTCCAGCAACGGAACATACGACATTGTACGGCCCTGTAATTTCGGGCATAGATGCTTAGCACTTTAGGCCTCAGAAGTGGTAACGCATCTACATTTTGACCTCTGGCCACTGTGTAGGTGTCTATAGGCTGCAGTTATCAGAATCAGAAACTCATTTATTCATTTAGGGTGACAGGCACCTCTTATGACAAGTCAAAAACAAACAAAATAAATTAAAGCGAATAACAATTGATATACATGTCAAACAAGATAAAAAATATATGTAAAGTCAAGAATATCACTAAGATAAAACTAAATGTAATAAACTAATGTAAAAGTATATCAGTAGAATGTCTCTTTTCCCCTTTACAAAATGATAACAAAGAGATATCACTTAACATCAATGTGAACTGCATGTTTGTTTGCCCCTTTTAGTACATTAAAAATGGTTAATTGGCACATTTATTAACTTGGTAGTTTTTGCGTCAACGCGTAGTTTCCTTCATCATAAAACATATTAAATAGAGGCAGTTAATTAACAAATAATTCAATTACCTATAACTCTAGAGAATTTCTATAACCTATAGAAATGTTACTGCTGTGATGTTACTGTTGTCGTACATACATAGATTCGCCTAAGCATACCGGACAAGTCTCGGTGACTTTTTGTTTGCTTTGATGTACATATTATTTTGTAATGTTTTCTTAAATAAATAAAATATAATAAATATAATATGAAAAAAAAAACGTAAAAAAACGTAACTTCACGCCTGTAATCCCCAAAGGGGTAGGCAGAGGTAAATGCATGAATTCAAGCATACATGCAAACACCCACGATTCGCCGGTTACGTTTTGGCCCATGTAACAGGTGGCGAGCCTGTTGACATCTCCGGGCACATTACCAAACTTTGAGGTACTGGGAAATTTCCAGAAAATGGAAAAATCCCGATAGAACCAGAGATTAAGGCTTTTTCACCATTATCTCTGATACCCCTACCCGGGAATCGAACCCAGGACCTCAGCGTAGTAGTAGTGGCCTGCTACCACTAGGCTACCGAGGCAGAGTATAATATAAAATATAATAATAAATGCCTATTGTGCATATTTTTAATTTTGTTTTGTTTATTATTTGTCCTAAAGTGTACAATAAAGAGTATTTATTATTATTATTATAAAAGTTAACACAGTGTATCATTATCATTAACAATCAAATGTGACTGATTGTTCTGTGATACCTACATCTGGTCTATGCACGAAATTTCTATAAGTAGTAATTAAATGTACATAAGCCTGTACACCTCTCTTCTGATTTTTTTTATTTGGAAAAACTTCTTTAGCCACACCTTGCACTTTTTTTACGGTATTTTTTTTTTTAACTCGCGTCAGGACACTTGATTCTGATCGAAAATGCGTAAGACGGACCAGTGACCAGAATTGCGTCCGCCTCCTTTTTGGAGACCCAATGACGGTTGTCATTGTGGTGATGGTGGTAGTGCTGGTGAATAATAATTTAGGTGCTCATACCGTTCGCTATTCACCAATTACGCTTACGTTTACAAAAGTTTTCTATTTACCGTAAAAAACACATTGAATCCCTTTAAACGCAACCCCTTTTATATTCCAAGTAATTTTGCAAACTTAAATTGGCAACCGTGACGCGGTGCACATTTAAATAATTTCGGGGCATCCCCAAATTAGATTACGCGTACGCACGGGACGTCTTCGCAAGTAAGTTACGTGCCAAGTCTACGAAAGACTCTAAAAGACGACTATTGAATTAATGCCTCACAGTCAGCACTAGGGATGTCAAAATGAACCGGTTTTCTGAATCGTTAATTTTTCGACGGTGGCGTCGAGAAGTAAGCACACCGCCCATTACAGAAGGGGAATTCTTTCCGTAGTGCAGTCATTAAACCAATCAATGGTGGTCAAACTATTACAATATATATTTTTTTTTGATGTAATGGAAGTGGCAACCAAGCATGCACTACTTACTGGTGTTAGAGCTCCGTCACTGGAGCTCTAACACCAGTAAAATTAATCGAAATTAAATACAATAATGAATAATGGGCAGCAGCGTTTCGCCAAAAACGGCTGTCACTGTGATCGCAAAACGTGCTAAGATAAAAATTATCCATTAATGACGCACAAAGCTGTTGTCGCCATCTTTCGAGAAGGCTATCGATTGTGGAGGTACTTTTAATTTTTGTTGAAAAAATTAATTGTGATCTGAATCGAATTTATGTGCATTGATCTTTCAAAAACCGTAATGATCGTTATAAGCAATGAGTAAAAGCTTATTTGTAAAAAGCTAAATAGCTCTGAAAAGTATCCAAATCCTTTTCTATTAATAATCCATTAGTCTAGTCTTAATAACAAATAAGAAGGTCAGATAAGGAGATTATGATATACGAGCAAAACATTTTAAACTTCTGTAAAGCTGATTAAACAAATTCATTTTGAATTCCTTATTGTTTGGATATATTAGCTTATTAGTTAGATACATAATATTTCAAAGAAATTACGTTTTTGTTTTTATTCCACTAAATTCTACTATTGGCGGCATTGTGTTTGTTGAGGTGAAATAAAATGCTTCGTGGACTGTAACTAATGCTGTATTGAATTTTTAACTAGACGTTAGCTTAGCTAGTAGTGGAATCGAGTGACGGATGCGCGCGCGTCAATGTTGCGTCGTCCCCGCGGCTCCCCGCACCGCCGCAAACCGAAGAGATGCCGAAAGACCCCGACAGTGTTCATAATATTAGTAATTTACATTATAGTATTAAAATTTATTCGTGAGCTATTTCATTTCCAAAATAAGTACAATTTTCCCGTCGTCTTATATGAATTCGACTTAATCTATGTGAAGAAACTGTATTAGCAGAAAGGAGATGTTGCAAAAATGTATGGAACTCCGGCCATGTATTGTACACAATAACATTAAACAGGCAAAATCAATATAAAAACGTTTTTACTGCATATTTTCACTTATTTAGCTTTGTTTGCAGTTACAAAACATTATTTGCAGTTAGAATTGCAACTTAAAACCAACATGGCGAATATGGCAGACGATGTCATTTTAACATTTTCATTTTTTAAATTGTTTTTTGATTATCTAGTACTTGGAGAATAAAAAATTATAAATACTATCGAAATCGATTGATACCAAGCGTTGGCTGTATCTCCGCCGTGTTGAACATGGTTGAAAATGTTAAAATCGTTTGAATTAAATGTGGTGGTAGCTCTAAAATATATTCTTGATTAAATTAATTGTATTTTTTTCGGATTCTGCTATAATTTACCCATTTTTTGAGGACATGTACGAATCAGGGCCGAGCTCGCAACATCTCCTTTATTCATAAAACGAAGTTCGTGACATATTCTCTGACAAGATCGACTCAGATGGGGCATCCTTATTCGTCACCCTTGGCGTTCTAATTATTGTCAAGGTCAGAGTATGACGCTTACAGAATTCTGCTGAGCGAGCTGATTGCCTTTTGTTATTCCTGACCACGCCCGGATTCATCTTGATTGGGATATAATCAACGTTTTATTACCTCGTTTCTATTTGTAGGATTATCTAAGATTGGGGTTTTTTATTTTTTTTTGTTTTGTTTGACTGTCTGTTTTTTCATAGTCATATTATTATCAGGCGAAAGATGTTCACTGCTAGACCAAAGCCTGGGTGATATGCCATAATCGCCACGCTTGGCATGCGGACTGGCGATCGTGGTGGCGGTAGTTTCATGGCTACTGCCCATCTTCAGTTATAACACTTACTACTGCCCCGTTGGAATGGTTTGACCGCCATTGTTCGGTTGATTGACTGCACTGGTTGGAAGAATTCTCTTCCAGTGGAAGAAAATTATTCGGCTAGTGGGCGGCGGGGTCGACACGTCCGACGCCAGCGCAGCAGTCTGCATTTTAGATAACGTCAAACGTAACGTTAATACAAGAGTATGGTTTCACTGGTGGTAGAGCTCCAGTGACGGAGCTCGCGGGCGTAGGCACCACCGCATTACCTGATATACTTGCCGCTAAATGGTAGTGTTCAGCACTATCGTGTTCCGTTCAGGTTGTAATGTACGGCCCTGTAATTTCTGGCACAGAGGCATAGCACCTTAGGCCTCAGGAGTGGTAACGCATCTGCATTTTGACCTTGGTCTTTGTGTGGGTGTCTATAGGCTGCAGTCATCACTTAACGTCAATGTGAACTGCATGCTTGTTTGCCACTTCCATTACATAAAAAAACATTGTAGATTGTTTACTTAACTTCACGCCTGTAATCCCCGAAAGGGTAGGCAGAAGTAAACGCATGAAAACACCCACGAACGACGTTAAGTTACACACGTATTTTTAATATTCGTTACTTTAAATCGATGTTTAATTTTCCATACCAATTGTTTATATTGTACTAAAAAAAACATTTAACCCTTAAAAGCAACTACAGTTTCTAAAAACCCGGTGTAATTTTTTTCTCTGGCCGCCAAGGGTGCCCAGAACGGGTTTCATTAAAATAATGACAACTGTAGTGCCCTTGACAGCTTAAAGCGGGTTCTCATTACCGCTAGCTGCAAAGAGAAATCGGTCAAGCGCACACTATGTACTATTTCTAATGAAATGGCTGTTTGGTATGCATGCACCTTTACTGCCTGGGGTGTGGATTACTTCGGGGAAACTGCTTGAAAGCTTAAACTATTTGTTTTCATTTGTAAATCTTTAAGTTGGAGGAAAATTCAAATTCAAATCATTTATTTCAAATACAAGGACACTTTTGCATTGTCGGGTTATAAGCTACCTAGATAGAATGACTTATAATAATAATCCAAAAGGTATTAATAAATACCAATTTAATAATAATATTTAACGGATACGTGAATCATCAAATTTTTCAATTCCTTCATAGAAGAAAATGAAAAATCTGTTCGACATAATCATAGTCATTCACTTAAAAATATGTCATACGTGATTCTATAAGCAGATTATCTCATCTCTAGGTTCCGTAGTATACAAGGAACCCTTATAGTTTCGCCATGTCCGTCTGTCTGTCTGTCTGTCTGTCAATCCGCGGCTTAGCGCAAAAACTGTTAGTACTAGAGACTTAAAATTTGGCACAAGTATACACCTTAATAACGTCAACAAAGTGGTAGAATAAAAACATGAAAAATAAAATGATTTAGGGTACCTCCCTTACAGGTAACGCGCAGATATTTTTTTATTTTTCGTTTTCTATATAGTGTGGGATATCGTTGGATAGGTCTTTCAAAAATGTCAGGGGTTTGCTAATGTCATTTTTCGATTTAGTCAACTATTCGTGACTTTTGAGCTTTAAAGTGCCAATTTTCGTTTGAGTCATGTCCCTCTACCAATTAAACGATTTTTGTTAGAAATTCAAATGTCACGGCAATAGTATCTACATATAACGAAATTAAAAGGGAAATTATCACACCTCAGTTGGCTTTACAAGTTTGTGAGTAATAGTCGACCAAATGTAATACTCGAAAATGTTGAACAACTGCATATAAAATATTCATTTATTTTTTCATTACTTTAATCAAAATAAAATACTACGGAACCCTACACTACGCGTGGCCCGACACGCACTTGACCAGTTTTTTTTTACAAATAATGATATAATGATAAAATAACCTTTAACAGCCTCGGCAATTAAATTGTATGTGTGTAAGAGTTCATGTAGGTATAAATAATAAAAAACTACGATTTTGCAATATTAGGTTATTATATACTAACTTTTGCCCGCGGCTTCGCCCACGTGGATTTCGTTTTATAAATAATTCAAATTTTACAATCCCGCGGTAATGTCCCAATCAAGTTCCAATTGTTATCGTATACTTACCTAACTATTTTCATATGGTCTAAAAATGTAAAAATTCTGTATAAACTTTTTTAACTTTATTTTGTTTTTTTAAGTGACATATAGTCTGCATACCAATTTTTGACAATCCTTTATCTCTGGTTCTATTGGGCTTTTTCCATTTTCTGGAAATTTCTCAGTACCTCGAAGTTTGGTAATGTGCCCGGAGATGTCAACAGGCTCGCCACCTGTTACGTGGGCCCAAACGTAACCGGCAAATAGTCGGTGTTTGCAAGCATTATGATTGCCTTTACTTCTGCCAACCCCTTCGGGATTACAGGCGTGAAGTTACGTTACATTTCAAAGAGTCATTATACCAAGTTTTAATTTTCTGCCTTGAAAATTGTAGAATGCTCCTACAAACCTCCCCCCGCTATTTTAGGAAGGTAGGCAGATATCTATATAATGCTACATTTAAATTGCCACCTCCTATTTTAGGGGGGTTAGGAAATATAAGTAGACAAAAAGTTGCCTATGTCACTTTGCACCTTTTCAAGTATCTCTACATAGAAAATTACACCAATCCGTTGCTCCGTTTTGACGTGAATGACGGACAAACAAACACACTTTCACATTTATAATCTTAGTATAGACAGTATGGATTTATTAAGGAAGGTACAAGTAGGTAGGTAGGTAAGGTACAACTTCATATTCTGTGAAATTTTTAAGCGTCTACTTGCTATGTACCGTTGTTAATATCGAACAGAAAATATACGAAAAAAGCACGTTTATTGTATGCCCCCTTGGACCCTACTTTCATTTTCTTATTTTTAGTATTTAATTTTGTCGTTATAGCGGTAACAGAAATACATTATTTGTGAAAATTTTAGCTTTCTAGCTATCATTGTTTATGAGATACAGCCTGGTGACAGACAGACGGACGGACGGACAGACAGACAGACAGCGAAGGATTAGAAATATGGTCCGTTTTTATCTTTCAGGAACGGAACCCTTAAAAAAGATAGAAGATACCTAGATGCAGAATAGTCTAAAAATATTCGATATGATTCTTTAAATTGATATATCTTTTTTATTTCTGAACCGATTGACATGAAACAAACACTAAATGTTAAGTAAAACTTACCATAATATATTAGTGAAAACCGCAAATCGGATAAGCCGTTTCTGAAATTAGCGTGCATAAACACACAGACAAACAGACATTTTTCCGAGATAAAAAGTACCCAGTGTTGTGCGCCAAAGGTTAAAATATAATTATACCAAGTTTCATCGTAATCGGATTGGTAGATTTTGTGTGATGCTTGAACAAACAGACAGACAGACAGACAAAATTTTTTCTAATCACATATTTGTGTTCGGTATCGATCTAGTAACATCCCCTGGTATTTATTTTTTCAATATTTTCAATGTACAGAATTTACACTTCTACAGTTTTATTATAAGATGAAAAAATTAAATGATGACCTTGTCCGCATCTCATCGTGGAGCAAATCTTTTGGCCTTACTGTTAATCCCGAAAAAACTCAATTAATTATCATAGGTAGCTCAAGGCTTGTGAGTAAAATCGACTGGGATAAGTTGCCTCGGGTATTGTACGATAGAATTAATATACCGTTTCTTGACAAAGTTAAGAACTTGGGCATAATTTTTGATCAGCATCTGTCATGGTCTCCACAGCTTTGTGACGTTAGCAGGAAGGTTTTTGCCACGATTGGTTCTTTGCGCCGATTACGTAACTTTTTACCGATACCTACTAAAATTGCGCTTGCAAATTCCTTACTTTTTCCAATACTTGATTATGCTGAAGTCTGCTACCTCAATTTGACCCAACGGTAAATAAATAAGCTTGAGCGCCTTCAAAATGTTTTCATCAGATTCATATTTGGTCTCCGCAAATATGATCACGTTTCGGAATATCGCAATAAGCTCAAGTGGCTCTCCACTCAACATCGCCGGAATATACGTATTCTTTCTCTTTTGTACTGCGTGCTGTTTAATCCTATTAGTCCCAAATATTTAAAAGATTTGTTTGATTTTACCTCTCATTCCCGTTCCCTTCGATCCTATTTACTTTTGCGTCTAAATACTTCTGTACACTCTAGCAAATTTTACACTAATTCCTTCGCAGTAAAAGCTGTACGCTTATGGAACTCTGCCCTCTAGTATAAGACAAGCTCAGACTGTTGAAGCGTTCAAACACCAGGTGAAGTCTCATTATTTATGTTCCCTTCCTTAATATCTTGTGTTTATCCGACTTGTTTCTGTTCACTGTCATCATTAACATTTTATTTTTATTTTCTCATATTTGTTTAAGTACTTCTTTTATTTTATGTACCTACGCACATCCTACCTTTTCTTCTTAAGAATTATCTTTTATCTTTTGGGTTGCCTGGAAGAAATCGCTCTTCTAGCGATAAGGCCGCCCGCTGTATCACATGTAATTGAAATGTTTTGTTTTTGTAAACTAATTTTTGGTTCGCAATAAAGTATATATTATTATTATTTCACTCATTTATTCATAATCTCATTATATATTTTTTACATATACATGTATATAAAGGAAAAAAAAAAAGACAACGTATATATAAAAAAATACAAAATGGTTACCGCCGGTAGCGGGAGCAGGGTCCAAGCTGTCGGCGGTTAGGGGCTCAGAGAGAGGAACCTCCTCACAATACGTGCCGTGTCGAGAAGAACCGCTTTCTGCACCAAGCCTTTGATCCAACTTCCCAGCGAGAGCCTCTTAAGGTGGTGGTCGAGGCTCTTCGCCATGAGTCCGTTTACCGTGACGACTATCGGTACAATTACAGCCGAGTCCACATCCCACATGGCGACAATCTCGTGAGACAAGTCGAGATACTTAATTTGTTTGTCTTTTTCCGCTTTCACGAGATTCTCATCATGAGGGATGGTGACATCGACTATAATTGCGCGGCGTTCCAAGCGATCTATCACCACTATATCAGGCTTATTGGCGATGATAGTCCTGTCAGTGATGATAGATCGATCCCAATACATCGTGACATGGTCATTTTCGAGTACTGGGTCGGGTGCATACCTGTAGTACGGCACCTCCGTGGCTACAAGGTTGTATTTCAGGGCAAGTTGCTGGTGAATTATCCTGGCTACTTGGTTGTGCCTGTGCAAGTATTCGCCGTTGGCAAGGCTCGAACAGCCGGACACAATATGCCTGAGGGATTATTATTATTATTATTATAAGTATAGATGACAAGGCTATCTTTCTAAGACTTTTTAAATTGACTTGCGAAAAATATTGCGATAACTATCCCTTCAGGCCTCCGAGGTCACGACTGTGGCCACACGTGAGCCTTATTTACGTATATATCGTATATCGCACTTCCGTACCTTCGATCGGAACTGATGAATCATTTAAGGGTGTTATGGCAGTTTAGGGGAGTTTTCTATGTGTAAATACGTGTTTTCATTGGTTTTTAGTTGGCAGTTTATATAATATGAAAACTCTATCTATATCAAATTTAAGTTTGAAATCGGCTGGGGCGCGTGGTCAAATATGGTCCATTTTTTAGGGTTCCGCAGTAAACAAGGAACCCTTATAGTTTCGCCATATCCGTCTGTCTGTCTGTCTGTCTGTCTATCTGTCTGTCTGTCTGTCTGTCTGTCCGTCCGCGGTTTAGCGCAAAAACTGACTACTAGAAACTTGAAATTTGGCACAAGTATACATCTTAATTACGCCGACAAAGTGGTAGAATAAAAACATGAAAAAATATATATAACCTAAGGTAACCTCGCCTACATGTAACTCGCAGATATTTTTTTTTTATTTTCGATTTCCTTATAGTGTGAAGTATCGTTGGATAGATTTTTTATAAATAGGGGTGTACTAACATCATTTTTCGATTAAGTTAACTGTTCGTGACTTATTAAGCTTTAAAGTGCAAATTTTCGTTAGACTCAAGTGTCCCCCCCCCCCTACAGACTAAACGGTTGTTGTTAGAAATTCAAATGTTACGGCAATAGTAGCTATATATAACTAAATTAAAAGGAAAACTATCACACTTAAGTTGCCCTTGCAAGTTTGCGAGTAATAGTCGATCAAATGTACTTTACTCGAAAATTTCGAACAAGTCCTTACAAAATATATATTTTTTTTATTTCATCTTTTACTCTGTAACTACGGAACCCTACACTGCGCGTGGCCCGACATGCACTTGACCGGTTTTTGTTCTTTTTTGATGGCTTAGGTATATTTGGTCCAATGCCGCTTGAGGGGTAAACTCTTGGAACTCTATCTGAATCTGAATGACGCATGACGGCCTGGAGAGTGATATATTCTAATGATATAAAAGTACAATATACATAATATAATAGGTAGGGGAAAAAGTTTCTTCGCATTTTTTAAAATAATTCAAAACATTTTTTAATACAGTTTATTTAAATTTAACTAAAGTATGTATGTACCATTTTGTTCGATAACCTTTTGCCATCTTGTAGGTAGGGACATGATCCCATTGCTATAAAAATTTTGGGACTTCTCATCAAAATACCGCGACAAGTGGATTTGGCAGTCCTCTCGTGATGTTAACCTAACATTGCATAAAGAATTCTGAAGAGACCGAAACAGGTGGAAATCTGAAGGTGCAAGGTCAGGACTATACGGCGGATGCATTAACACCTCCCAGCCAAACTCTCTTAATTTTTGCTGAGTGGCTATAGATGTGTGAGGTCTAGCGTTATCATGATGAAACACCACACCCCTTCTGTTGATCAATTCCGGCCGCTTTCTCTTAACTTCTTGCTTTAATCTCATCAGTTGTTCGCAGTAGAGTTCAGAATTGATAGTCCTGCCTGGTGGTAATAGCTCATAATGAATAATGCCCTTCCAATCCCACCACACACACAACATCACCTTATTGCGAGTTAACCCGGGTTTCGCCACAGTCTGTGAAGCCTGACCGGCCTTTGACCACGACCTTTTTCGCACGTTCTTGTCGTACGTGATCCATTTTTCATCACCAGTTATCAGCTTCTTCAAAAATGATTCGGTTTCATTACGTCGTAATAAAGAATCACAAATGAGTACACGGTTCATTAAATTTCTTTCAGTGAGCTCGTGAGGTACCCAAATATCGAGCTTTTTTTTGTACCCAGCTTTTTTCAAATGCGCCAAAACTGTTTTGTGATCAATTCTCAGTTCTTCAGCTACGTCGTAACTACTGATATGTCGATCTTGCTCCACTTTTTCAAAAATGGCATCCATTTTATCCGTAATAGGGCGACCAGAGCGAGGTGCATCTTCGACATCAAAATTTCCGGATTGAAAACGCTTAAACCAAATTTGTGCTACTCTCACAGACACTGCACTAGGTCCATAAACATCGCAAATTTTTTTCGCGGCTTGTAGTAAAATTCTTTTTTGTAGTAAAATTTTAAAATGTATCGATTTTATATTTGTATTCATTAGATTCACTCATCTTGACAGTACGAAAAACAAATGAAAATCACACATTTGCCTAATTTGAATTTGAATTATGTTCTTTAAAATTTTAACTTTCAATGATACCAAAACCAGCCAGATACCAATACTACAGCCAAAGAGATTTTATTACAAGTTCATACATACTATAATGCGAAAAGACTTTTTCCCCAACCTAATACAACCGAGAGATAAAAAAATCTAAGCTGACAGTGTGTGTTTACAAACATCCATCAATGAAAAGCTCTTTTGGATAAATTCAGTTTTAAAATTATGTTCATATGAATCACTAGCGGCTTGCTAGGCTATTGCAATGGATGTAATAGCCTATGCCACACAGTGAAGATGCAACTTTCTAATAGTCAAAGAATTTTAGAAATCGGTCTAGTAGTTTTTGCGTGAAAAAGTTACAAACAGATACAAAAACAGAAATGGACTTTATATATATGGTAGAATGTTAAGTATAGTTATAGATTATTCAGTTCACAACATGAAAAATGAATTTAATGATTATGTGCCAAAAATAACGATTCGTCCGCAGACAGCCGGCATAAAAACATTTCGACGGGTTACCGTGGGTACGGCTCGTAAATGGTACCACGCGGCACCGAATTCTTAAGCCAAATAACTGAAAATTAAGCTTGATATCCGAAACTTTAGCAAGAACAGACAGTTACCACAAATAATTGTCTAGGTTTATTACAGTGTAGTGCACTGTATTTATATACTATACAAATACTATTTTTACGACTTTATCTCGCGTATATTAAACAAAAATATATTTTTTAATTAACCTGACGTCGGTCGGCTTTTTACTCTCTGTGGGCAGACTAATGGTCCAAGAGATACTGAACCCTCCGAGCACCGTTGGCCCTGTAAGGCTGGAAATTTTTGTAGGGATAAATCATAACACGCCAAGTACATAAACCATCGCCTGGCAAGGATCAGCCAGTCACGTCTCCAACCCCACATTTTTGAAAATGTAAAAAAAAAAAAAAAAAAAAAAAACTTGAACCTGTAAGCTTGAAATTTTTATATAATTTAGTTCATATATAGTGAAGTTTAAAAAAAAATTGACAGGCGATTTCGATGAGCACAAGTGCCTGCAAGGCGAACCGAAAGGTGTGCTATATGTAAGAATTAAAACAAACTTTCTTCTGTTTAAAATTAAATTTATATAGGTGTTTGACTAAGATATTTGAAGTAAGTAGGTTCAATAACAGGCGGTTCTGGATAGCATAAAAAAATCAGCCAAGTGCGAGTCAGACTCGCGCACAAAGTGTTCCGTATAAAGAAAATGCTTAAAAATTAAGTTTGTTGTATACCCCTTTGAAGTTTACTTTATTTTTATTTAGAAATTTCTTGTGAAAGATGATATACAAATCAATATTCTGTGAAAATTTTAAGAGTCTACCAGCTACCGTTATTAATATTGAGCAAAAATACGAAAAAAACACGTTTCTTGTATGGGGACCCCCTAAATATATTTATTTTTTTTACTATTTGTTGTTATAGCGGCAAAAGATATACATAACTAGTGAAAATTTCAGCTTTTTAGCTATCACGGTTTATGAGATACAGCCTGATGACAGACAGAGATCTATTTTTCAGCTTCATTTGACTCATTTTCGTGTCAAAAACGTGTCTTTTTCGTATTTAATAACGTAAAAAAAAAGTTTATCTAAATCACGAAAATTTAAGAAAACCTACGCCTTGCACATTTTTGGAGTGAGAATATTAATAATTATGTGGCCTCGTAATAACTATCACAGAGATAAAACAATTAAGTCTCAGAGATGGAAACGCTACTGTAGGCTTTATTCACTAACCAATGTGAATTACATGTCTGGCTGCTTGCAGCTATCATTACAACAAAAAAATCAAGAATGTAGCTTCAATAGCAGTTAAGTCAATAAAATATAAATATTTAGCAATCTCTGCATATCCTTTCGAAGTAAATCGTTCAATTCCAACGTCTATATGGCAAATGTGTGTAATTTGCGAATTCCAAATGAGCTATTTATCAATGCGCGCCACTTAATTGTGACGTCGCTGCCGCTCCATTTGTCAAAGCCAATCGCTAACAAAAGCGCTCGGCTCTTTATTTCGATTCCGTTTAACAATTGTGTGTTTTGAGGAAGTACCCGCGATTCGCTAGTTATGTATTATGTTTGTATATTCTTGCCTAGTATAGTTCTGCCTGTTCTTGGGGCAAATGCGGACATCAATTAGGTAATGCGTCTGCGAGCTCCGTCATTGGAGCTCTACCACTAGTAAAAGTACAACAACGGCTCCATCTACAAAGTATATGGGCATACGTTTAAGAAACTATACTTCAGTACATCAAAAAATCTAACTACTATTGTTCTAAAAATGTTCAAGTATGGATGTTTGTGGCTCAATCACGCTAAAGCGGCTGTATGGATTGCGATGAAATTTTGAACACAGGTAGAGTACATTATAATATGGCTGTAACACATAGGACTCCTTTCATTTAAGTAAGTAATGTAGGCAACATTTCACCCGTGCAAAGCCGGGGGACCGCAAGTAAAGAATAAATTTAAACCAAGTGTCAAACACATCAAATAATTTTAAGGAAAAGAACATTCAGAATGCCCCACAATTTATTCACTGAGTCGTGCGAGTTGCGTATAAAAAATCTGTACAATCGTGGGACCGAAACAAACTGTGTCTTTTACGAGTGGAAATAAAAGGGGATATGAAATTTCGTAACGTGTACGTGTTTGGGGTGACTGCTCCAAATGTATGTGTTTTCATAAGATACTCGCGACACGAGTGTATTTTCTTCGAGAGACAGGGACAGGCATATACCTACAGCGAAGCGCGCATGGCGCCGCGGCTGGTGTAGATCGGAAGCGATCGACTCGGTTAAGCGATACGGGCGCGATCGGGTGTGATGGGTGACCGCTAGTGGCAAATTAAAATGCGGTTCCGGTTGTTATTGATAGATAGCAGTCGTTAAACCTTGTCGGAGGTTTTATGGGCGGTTAGAAAACATCCAACAGCGGGTTGGTTACTAACCCTTATCTCCACCAACCCGCGTTGGAGCAGCGTGGTGGAGTAAGCTCCAGGCCTCCTCTCAAGAAGGGGAGAGACTTGTGCCTAGCCGTGGGACGTATCAAGGGTCACCATTATTATAATTTATTATTATAAAGTTACAAAATATCTATTCCAGTTTTTTTTTTAATATTTCATCCTTAGCTTAATGACAAAAATGAGATGAAAGTTGAGACGAAATCATGAGCAAAAGATAGTACCTAAAAACGAAAAATATTTAGCTAAGAGCTTCTGAGTGTCTTAACACAGACTTAATGAAAAGTTTGTACATTATCACCTGACCGGCACACGGCAGTGCTTAACACTACCAATCAAATTAGGTACGCGCCCTCATTTCCTCACCTCACCGGGTACATAAATAGGCAAAACAATATTATTTATTGTAAAATTTATAACTGGGGACACGAGAATAAGGGTCATAGCTCACTAGAGCCACCCGGTACCCGACCAGCGCCCGACAGCCTCGAGCGGTCTGCGCTCATTATATCAACTCCGCTCCGTATCGCCTCAACCGCAATCCGTCAACGCGCGAACCGTGAGCGGACCACTCGGTGACCACTAGTTTGTCTTGCATTGACTTTGCATTACCAACTCACTGTTCCCAAGTGGACCATCCGTCGACAACGAGTGGACGCCGTAAAACGAGGCGGTGCTGGTGGGGTGCCGGGTGGCTGCAGTGAGCTATGACCCTAACCCTACCAAGACGAGCCAAGCAAAGCACAAAGCACTACCTTTTCTCGAAACGCTTCGTCATTTTTATTTTTTGAACCCATATCACTTGTATAACCAATTTATTTCTCTTCAGTCCACAGTGAGAGTTGACTTTGGTTCATTGACTTTGTTGTGATCGCCAACTCTGTTTCTATATTATCTTGTTCGTGTCACATTATTCCAGCTATCTGCCCGCTTACAGTTGCTGTCCAGTGAGAAAGAATTATTGGAGCTTAAAGCAATTGCAGCGCTCCTTGCTAGTTTTTATTTTTCTTCAAAAGAAATACAGTGTTTATTTTCAGGCATGCGTGCAAATCACAAACTCAATAAATTGAAGACAAAAAAACAGCTTGGATGCGGATTTTGGACATTTCTATGTTCATATACATGTGACTTAAAATAACTGATAAATATTATTTTTGGGAGGATCAAATTGGAGTAAATAAACCTCAGCCATATGAGACCGAATATAGACGTTTTCGAGAAAATCGAATTATTTGTATCGATTTTACAATATCTTGATCTGAGAAATAAACGCCTAAATATTTCGGCCAAAATGTTTAGCTAATTTGATAGCTAAGTATTTACGATTTTAAAACCAGATATTCTCTAAAATAACTAAAATATTAAAGTTGCAATAAAATTTATGATTTTTAAGGAAAAAAATAACCCCATATGACAGGGACTAATTAAGTAGATAGTGTTCGATATTAATGTTATTATTCCTTCTATCTTTTTTTTTATTAAGTTGGATAACGGGGCTGACTATGTTGCTGTAGGACTTTAATGATGCATAAAAATTATCTATAATATAAAAATAAGTCGGGTTTTCCTTCCTGACGCTATAACTTCAGAACGCACGAACCGATTTCCACGGTTTTGCATTCGTTGGAAAGGTCTCGGGCTCCGTGAGGTTTATAGCAAAGAAAATTCAGAAAATTCAACGCGGGCGGAGCCGCGGGCAATAGCTAGTGAGTTATATAGACGAATTAGAAAGACTTACTGGTGATAGAGTTCCAGCGCAGGAGCGGACGCAGGCACAACTGTATTACTTAATCTATCTGCCGCCAAATGGTAGTGTTCAGCACTATCGTATACCAGGTAGATAGTAAAATATGGCCCCATAATAACTCTCAAAGAGACATAACAACGTAGGTCCCAGGGGTCTGCATCTTCATTTTGAACTCTGGTTTTGTGTAGATGTCTTTAGGCTGCAGTTGTCGCTCAACACCCATGTAAACTGTATGCTTGTTTTTCCTCTTTATAACATAAAAAAACAATAATCAATAATACGGAGAATTTTTACGATACCACTCAAAGTAAAAAGCTCGAAGATCAACTACATAAATATAATTGAAAATTGCAGAATTCCATTGAAATTGTTACATTTTTAAACCCACTCTCTGAAAAGAACGCTGATTCTTACAGAACAGTTGCACGATACACAATGCACCGCGAACCAACGCCATTCTTATTTATTCTCTAAATCCTAAACCACTTAGATTTCAAATTCCAACGATCTCATGTGAAATTTTCGTAACAAACGTCTAGAAATTCTGCGCTATCGGGCTAAAAGCTAAGTCCGCAGCGAATACCTAACCCATTTACGGACTTATGTTTAGCTACATCTACCACTAGATTTACGTTCAAATAATTTGTTACAGTCTAAAACAAAGGTTTTGAGATACATTGCGTGTATTTCGAACAGCATCAAGGCGAAGTTATTTAAGTTTCGCCTTAATCTTCAGTGATGCAAGTATTTAGTTTTATGTGATGTATCGTGTATGTACTGTACTTGTGCATTTTTTTTACTCTCACAGTACCACAGTAGGTATAAACCTGTGTCGTTGGTCGATGTCCACATACAACACATACACATACACCCAGACCCGAAACAAATATCTGTAGGCCATACAAATATTTGCCCCGGTGCGGGGATCGAACCCGCGACTCTTCTAATCAAACGGTCATCTCTCACCGCTGGACTAACCGGGTCATTAAATTATATTGAATTTTGTAGTTAAAAAAAACGTAACTTCACGCCTGTAATCCCCGAAGGGGCAGGCAGAGGTAAATGCAAGCATTCAAGCATACATGCAAACACCCACGATTCGCCGGTTACGTTTTTGGCTTATGTAACAGGTGGTGAGCCTGTTGACATCGCCGGGCACATTACCAAACTTTGAGGTACTGGGAAATTTCCAGCAAATGGAAAAAACCCAATAGAACCAGAGATAAAGGACTTTACACCATTACCTCTGATAACCCCTACCCGGGAATCGAACCCAGGACCTCAGCGTAGTAGTAGTGGCCTGCTACCACTGGGCTACCGAGGCAGTTAACTAGTTCTAAATTTAGTTATTTTGTAGTTCTTATGTTATATTGTCTAGTGAATGGTTGTATATGAGTACAGTCAAAGAATATAGAACTTTAGATGAATAAAGAGTTAGGTTCTTTAGCGATTCTGGTCTAATAGCTTCATAATCAAGAGTCTTAGTTCTTATTAATAACTAGTTCTCGATTATAATAATAAGATCCTCCATCATACATTTATAACATAATTATATCTTCTTCTTTTCTTTCTTAGTACATGTAAATTACGCGTCACGTTGTTATTTGACCGCAATGGACACCTAAAGTACTTTATTAGTGGTAATATAAGTAACATCATAATATACCTAAATAAATTAAACTAACCTATAAATGTAACACCACAGATCGCAACTTATTTGTATTGAATAATATATAATTCAATAAATATATCCAAAATCATTACAGATTGTAAATGTTTTAAAAGTCGATTTACATATGGTTTGCAAATTATATAAATTGCTCCCTCCGCTATTTCTGTCTTACTTCCCAAAAGTTTGCTGTCAGAAGTAGTCCGTCTAATTTTTTCAATGTTTTCGGTGCATTAAAGTATAAAATATATACATTTTTATTGAACATCGTAAAATATCGTATAATTCTTTTTTAGAATAATTTCTTCGTGTTCACTCAGCGAAGTAAATAATAACGACAATGATAGGTATTGAAATAAAACTAGTTTTCAGATTTGTCTCGCGTAGATTAAACTAAAATGATTATTTAAAATCGAACCCGACGTTTCGGTCGCTTTTCAGCTTCCGCGGTCTCCGGCAGACTAAAGGACTTATTACACGGCACGGTATTCAGGGTACGATAGCAAGGGTCAGGGTAGTGTAATAACATTTAGGGAGTTAGGGCCCTAATTAGGACCACCGCAGAGGCCCGTGTATTTGTAATGCGATTGAGTAAGGGCGCTGTCGACCGGATAGTGTAATAAGCGGCAACCCGGCGCGAGGCCATGCCCACCCTTTCTGTCGGACCCTGAATACCGTGTCGTGTCATAGCTTTTATAATCCGAAAACTAGTTTTATGTTCAATGAGTGTAGCTCGTGAAAACCTGAGAACATACAATGACAGGTACTTTAAATTTATTCTCCTCAAACTGTGTTTTAACATCTATTACAAATATAACATTACTGAATATTGTTTCGTTAACAGCAATAAAAATATCCATGATGTTGATTGCTGAAATGTTTATGGCGGCCATTACAGTTTGATTGGCTACAGAAACATTTGTGATAAGGTCACCAACACAACACACCCACATAAAATTAACATAACTATTATTGAGGAAATTGGACCGAAGCGTGTGATTTCTTTGTTTACTACGAATTTTATGTTAACAGTTTAGATACTCGTGTTTATAATCAACATGAAAATTATTTTTAATTTGGAAATTTCCACCAAATTTAAAGCTATTTCATTCATGAACTCAGTCAGTATTTGTTTTCGATATTTCGTTAACTGCTAATGTAAGATACATTTTAGAAGATTTAATTTAATGAGACGTCTTTGAAGCACCGAATCAGCAAGTGATGATACAGGCCCCTATTATTTTATGATCATATCATCATCATTTATAGTAACTGTAGGACACAAATTTTCCATCTAAATCTAATTTAAATACTTCTATTTTCTAGAGAAGCTCATTAAAAAATGAAACCGGTCAAACGCGAGTCGGATTCGCGTTCAAGGGTTACAAATTGAGAGATTTCCTTTTCTACTTATACTACTACTAGCTTTTGCCCGCTTCTACACTCGCGTGTAGGTCGTTTTTCGCGTTACCTGGTGCAACTCATCAAATCACCCCATGGCATCCCACAGGAATATTTATTCCTGTTCAAGTTACCCTCTATGTATGTGCCAAATATCTTGAAAATCGGTAAGCAGTTTTTGCGTAAAGGAGCAACAAACAAACGTACAAACTTTCGCATTTATAATACTTATACGATATACGATTACAGTTAAAACATTTCAACTCAAGCGGCTCAATACAAAGGGCGCAATTTATCAGCAAGTAATTGACATATAAAGACGCTAGAAATAAAAAACCAAGAAAGACATTATCCTGATTACTGAAATTAATCTTAACTGGTGGTAGAGCTCCAGTGACTGAGCTCGCGGGCATTGCAACACTGCATTACCTAATAATATACTTGCCGCTAAATGATAGTGTTCAGCACTATCGTGTTCCGGTCAGGTGGTAATGTACGGACCTGTAATTACAGGAGCATAACACCTTAGGCCTCAGGAGTGGTAACGCATCTACAGTTTGACCTTGATCTTTGGGTGGGTGTCTATAGGCTGCAGTCATCATTTAACATCAATGTGAGCTGCAAGCTTGATTGCCACTTCCATTACATTAAAAAAAAACTCGCCACAATAATGTTGTCTACCAAATAAAACACACCCAGATAACAATGCACACATTATATACGAGTTTAATAGTGAACTTAATGTCCAAAAGGAATTAGCTAGAAAGAAAGCTCGCAGAGGCAATGACACACAGCTCCAGCGACAGCATCTGACTTTTATGGCTCTCGTAAAATATCTATCCAACCCTTTCCATTAATATGTACCACATATAGTTTAGGATACCGCTGCAGGATTATTTTGTTCATCGGTATATGCCGCAAACCTTTTTTTCCGCATATATTTTATGATCTAAAGAATATTATCGACTAGGTTGTCGGTCAAAATTTTACAGCCAGCAAGCCTTATTTGCAGCCAGATTTAATTTGACAACATAATAATCATTAATCATATAGGTCTAATTTGATACATAAATAATAAATGTTAATTATGAACGTAAACATGTATCGCGACAAACGTAAATATGTAGGGGGCCCAAGTGTGTCACGGCAACCGTGATTTTTCAGAGTCTTTTTGCCGTGAAGTGGACGATATTTTATTGAAAAACCAAGTCAAAAAAAGTTGTTTACAAAAAAAAAATATTAACCAAAATACTTGCAGCCACATGTTGATAGACAAGCTAATGTATGTATATTCTCTAGATCATAAATGTGCGTAAAAATATAATCTCGCTGAACGATGTATTTCTGCAGTGGGATTTTAACCTAATAATACAAGCGCAGATGTATTTTATGTAAAAAATAATGCGCTACTAATAAAATGTAAGAAAAACTTAAACAGAACGCTTTCTGAAAGGCATGAAAAGGTATCCGTTTTTTTTTAAGTTATGAACTGGAGGCGGTTAAGTTACTTTTAAAGAAAGATGTTGTTATTTTCTGTTGATGTTTTAATTTTGGAACGAACTTCCTTATCGCGCGGTACGCTGGCTAAGCGGCTAGGCGAGCGTCACAAAAAATCCTCATGAAACTTTTGCTATAGTAGTATAGCGATCGGAGTGGGAGCAGGCCGAGTACAGGATTCGACTTATTCGTTTCTCTCTTTCGAAAGTGACATGCCACGCGACGCGCGCGTCTTCTGTGTATGCGTACATTATTTTGTCGTGTTCGTGTGTAAGTAGTTTTAGTTATTTATAATATTTCTAAAATAAAAAAAATATTGTGAAACTGATTGAGTTGAAGAGGAACTTCATTACAATCGGGTGAGGTGTCCCACATGTGACACCTCAGACGGGTTTTATTTCAACGGTATGCCGTTTGTACAAAGGGCGTGCAAATATTAACAGATCAGTTCTTTGCATTTTGTTCATAGATATTAATAGAATTGCATGTGAATTGCAATAAGTTCAGGCTTGTAAGAGGGGGCATATAAACAGAATAATATTACTCGTATTATACCTAATAGCCATGACTTTTTCCGTGCTTTTTAGTTTTGTTTTTGAATTTTAAACATGGAATCCGTTTTGGAGGATAAATAAAAAGATACATTTTAAATAAATAAATATATCATCGAATATTCAAATCTTATTAAAAGGATCTCAAATCAACAACATTACAAGGAACCTTTTCGGCATAGTTCCAATTATTTCCATAATTTTAAACGATGTAACTTTAAAAAGTGGCTCTCCACTAACTTTTTTCTTCAGAAACTATGAAAGTAAATCGCTCATGGCTTGCGCAACGTCCATATCGGTAGGGGCCAGCACCGCAGCACTTAGGTATATAATACTTTTATTGCAGTCTCCAACCCGCTTAGGAAGCAAAAGCTACCCACTAAATAAAATATTCCCCGTCAGTATTATTACCGGGTTTATGTTAGTCACAACATGGCCCTTGGTAAAATGTTTTCATTGAGACTAACATTTGGATTTCGTGTTGTGGATGATCTTGAGGGTCGGTGTTTATATATGAACATATATTAAGCATGTGTGCCAGTTTTTTAGGTTAGTAGCGTTTATATTCGTGTTGATGAAAAATTGTTATTGTCAATGTGACCGAAATTTGGACTTGACTATTCGTTTTAAAATATTATTAGATGCAATGGCGGCGAAGTGATAGCAAGTAAAGACGCTTAAACGTCAGGTTTGGTCTTAGAGTGAGCAAGGGGTTTTTTATGTAATGGAAGTGGTATACAAGCATGCAGTTCACATTAATGTTAGTGATGACTGCAGCCTATAGACACCCACACAAAGACCGAGGTCAAAATGCAGATGCGTTACCACTCCTGAGGCCTAAGGTGTTATACCTCTGTGCCGGAAATTACAGGGCCGTACATTACCAACTGACCGAAACACGGTAGTGCTGAACACTACCATTTAGCGGCAAGTATATTAGGTAATGCGGTGGTGCCTACGCCCGCGAGCTCCTTCACTGGAGCTCTACCACCTGTAAAATAAATCTAATCTTATCTTAATCTAATCTAATATCAACCTTTCTTTTAAATTTAACGACCTGTGAACTAAGACAGATATAATCCGAACAATACCTTTTTTGTCCGTTCATCCGATAAAAGTATCAATTACTATCAGACGGATTCATTAGACAATTTGATTTCAGATAGAACCTTTATTACATTGGAGACTTTTTCTCTTAGATTATTCAATTGAGGTCTGAGCCCGTTGATTGGCTTAAATTCTTTAGTCTGATTTATGTTGAAGGCCTAGATTGGATAAAATAGTCGTACTCAATGTGGTCGTTCCTTTTAAATTATATCAATTTCACTTTATTTAAGATTCCGATACTGATCAGCATCTGTATACATAATTAATTTCCATAGTAAATAACGTTTAATTATTTTCAACATCTTAGTGAAAAGCGTTAGAGCGCTAAGGACAAAAGGCGTTGGCGTAGGCCCCACCACATTCCACCCGAGAGTTTCCGTCTTGTCGTGGCGGGAGGAGGAGACTCAGTAGCCGTCGTTGAACTAGGAGTAACTAAGTTTTTACTGGTGGTAGAGCTCCAGCTCGGAGCTCGCGGGCGTAGGCACCACCGCATTACCTAATATACTTGCCGCTAAATGGTAGTGTTCAGCACTATCATGTTCCGGTCAGGTGGTAATGTACGGCCCTGTAATTTCCGGCACAGAGACATAACACCTAATGCCGCAGGAGTGGCAGCGCATCTGCATTTTGACCTCTGGTCATTGTGTGGGTGTCTATAGGCTGTAGTCATCACTTAACATCAATGTGAACTGCATGCTTGTTTGCCACTTTTATTACATTAAAAAAAAAAAAAAAGGAGATGTTGCCCAAATGGAGAAAGGTCCCGAAGTGGCGTACACGTGTTCCGCACACCACTATTGTTGGTTGGAACAAAAGGGTTCAAACCTTGGAGGGCTGGTCACAGATGTGCGCGTATGCGTCTCCGTGACCCCGTTACTGATGGCGGATGAGTCGAAATACCCCGGGGTTTTAGTTAACACGAGTATCACACTACCCACCGTCTCTTCTCCTAGACGACGCGGCGGGTGCGCATGAGGGTTTCCCCGAGCAAAAAAGCCGCACCACATTACTTTATCAACTTGCCGCTAAATGACTAGCACTATCCTATTCCCGTCAGAATTCGATGTACCTCCCCGTAATTTTCTTAGTCCTTTGCAGTGGCAGCGGGTCTACCCTAAAATTTCTGTTCATGTACATGTATACAGGCTACAAGTATTCACTTAACATGAATGTAAACTGTTGCCCTTGCCACATCGTTATAAAAAAACATGTTGCCTTTTCAGGTCTATTTCAGTCAAATAAATTTTGCTATCTTCCCTGATTTATCGTAGCATACAATTATCGTAAAAACGCAACCATCCCAACCGCGTTGAACACAAAAAGATACTATGTTAATTCACGTCAAAGTAACCTCTTTTATAACTTAAAGAAAGCATATGAAAACGTGGAATTCAACAGTGATAAATAAGTTACTTCTAAGAGCGCGCATTGGCGGGTTAGACGGGCGGGCTAATTGGGCGTACCGGGTTATGGCTAGTATTTGAACAGTGATGTGGTACTTACCTGCTGGCTACACTGTTGCTATCTTTGGTTGTATAATATAGCTAGATACGCTCGACTTTTTACTATTCACAGAGTCTAAGGAAATAATTTGGTGTAGCGGCTACGGAAATTAATAATAAAAGTATTCGTTAATCTGTAAAAGTTTTCATAAATAGTATGGCAGAGCCATTGCTTATTGAGATTTTTTACAATACCACTGTCTAAATTTACAGACTTTATGCTTTTACGAATAAATCTACCACACCGTAAAGCTGTTCTTAAGTAATAATCTTTCATACACCGGTGTGTGTATTTATTTATCAATATTAAGAAGGAAATTAATAAATAAATTAATTAAGAGTATTGGTTGTTTGCATGTTTTACGAAATAAAATGAAATTATAGACCCCTCCAGGACAAATGCGATCTATATTAGATGTTTGAGCCGCTTGAATCACACTGGTACCGCAACCATAGTCAAATCAGTGGCATTCAACCACTAAGCTAGCAAATTTAGTATTCGCTTTGATACATACAAAGTACGAAAATAACTAAAATCAATAATGCACATCCAACAATCGAAGCTTTGCACGGCCCTATCAAAACATAATGTTAGGATCACTTATTCACGATCGGCTGACCGTTCGCTATTGTCAATGATCGACAGAATAAACATGCGTATTAAGTTGGCAGCCAATTGCTACTTTGCTGGCCCTTTAGAAGTCTTTATTAATCAACTCACAACTAATATACCTGATGAGTATATTTCTAATCTTCAGTTTAGCTTTTAAAAGTCTGCCAAAGTGGAATAACTGAATAATAATTTAGTGACATATTCGTATCAAATATCAAACTTTGTTACTAGTGCTGGCGCAAAACCAATACGCCGCCAAGACAATTTAAGCTTTGTAAACTAAAATCAATAACGCACATCCTCATTGGTCAACAACAGAAGCGTTGAATGGCTCTATCAATGTATAATCACGCAATCGCTTATTCAGGATCGGCTTACCGCTTCCGTTCTGTAAATGATTGATACAAAAACACGCTCATTGAGGTGGTGGTCTGACACTAATTGCTTCTTTACGGACTCTTAAGAATATTTTTTATAAATTACCTATGTCTTTACATAAGCATCACCTCGTAGTTAAAGGTTTATTTGGTTGTCTTTTATATCCCACGATACTTAGCGAAATACAAGCATACTAAGCGAGTCTCTTAAAATTCATCAGGTACAGTTTTAGATTCCAGTTGTACCATTAAAAGTGCAGCAAAAAGAAAAACTTAATACTCATAATTCTTAGCTGCACACTTTGAACCTAGTGCTGGCGCAAAATCAATAACGCATATCCTTATTGTCCAACAACAGAAGCTCTGCACGGGTCTATCAAAGTATAATGACGCAATTACTTATTCACAATCGGCTGACCGCTCGCGTTCTGTCAATGATCGACACAATAAACAAGCACACTAATTGAGCTGGTGATTTACAGATAAATACTACTTGACTAAATAAATTTAAGAATCATTATCAACTTTATGTCTTTATCACCCCATAGATACAGGTCGAAGTATTGACATGCATTGATGCAAACATTCACATTGGCTCTCTTTTTTATGTTATTAAGTACCGAACAAGTGTTCGGTTCACATTAATTATAAGTAATACTGTACTCTATAAAGATCTACACAAAACCAGAGATTTAAATATAGTCTTCAAGCCAGGTCCCTAACGGGGTAGGCAGAGAGTGTAGAGCACCAGATATCCCGGTTCTGACAAACCTCTCGTGCCTCGTCTACTTTCATCATTATCTTCATACATGCACGCCAATTCCTAAGACTTTTGATCCCACCATCAGACAGAACTCGACCTATTTGGTCATGGTAGGTCAGTCTTGGTCTTCCTGGGCCGCTGCAACCATCCACATTCGCATTGTATATCTGTTTAGTCATTCGCTCATTCGACATTCTTTCTATATGCCCGAACCATCGGAGCATGCCTTTTTTCATTTTTACACCGATACTATCATTCACACAAAGTCTCTTTCTTACATCTTCATTACGAACGCGATTGGTGAGTGATACACCGCAGATCTTGCGCAATGATCTCATCCCGACCGCGTTCAACTTACTTTCATGCTCTTTCCTGCATACCCAGCTCTCGCTTCCATATTGTACGGATTATGTACGGCTAGTCGCGCCCGCTGGCTGAGATGTTTAGATTCTAGCAGCTTACCCAACGCTCCATTCACGCAATTCCCAGCAAGCACTCTTCTTTCTATGTCAGTGGTGTACCTACCATAAATATAGTCCAAGTTAACCAAAATCAAGGAGGTTTGCACAACTCTATCAAAGTATAATAACGCAATTACTTATTCACGATCGGCTGACCGCTCGTGTTCTGTCAATATTCGACAAAATAAACACGCGCATTAATTGAGTTGGCGGTCTACAGTTAATTGCTCCATTACTGGACTCTTGAGATTAAACCATTTTGGTATTTTCAGAAGAAAATATGGTGCATACACATTATATTAATAGGACAAAAACGTTGTTTTTTTCGTTATAGACAAAATTATCAAATAGGTACCTACAAACCCGGCCTAACCCGCTAGTGGGATGGTGCACATAATTCACATAATGTTTTATAATCGTTTTAATTATTATATCAGCGTTCAGGATTATGAGACAAAAGGCAGATGAAGAAGATATCTACTATATCAAACGGAGTGAAAACTATGTTTAAATTTTTTTGTTTAGTCTTATCTTGCCGTTTGTATAAGAGAGTATAGAACATTCTGTTGATACCTATTTTTATTATTAAGTATTTTTAGACCAGTATTTATTTTATTTTGTTTACTTTGACATAATATATTAATCAACGTATCAGTTGTTATTGGCTTTGATTTTATATTTGTAATTTGACCTATCACAAGCAAATTTTATTAATTCCAAGTGAGTAAATAAATTTTTGATTTTGAGTTTGAGTTTGAATACGCGTTAAGAAATATTCTCTTCTGTGCTCTTTAAGTTTAGGAAAGTGACAATCGGCTAGTTTCGACTTGGTAGAACGTTATCTCTGTTGCACACTGCACACGTAAGCACGAATATTGCGGCATCTGTCAAAATTCGATCAAAATGGTTGACAAACGTCACATAGGTAATGTGCGAAGGAGATAACGCAATACAGAGCCGAAAGTAGCCGAAGTCTCCTCCCTAAGGTCGATGTGCAATGTTTTTTGCTGGAGACTGAAGGTTTATGCGCGCTTGACAATAAGAAATTAGTGTTATCTCTGTTGCACACTGCATACGTAAAGAGTAATAGTGCGTCATCGGTCAAAATTCGATCATGGTTGACACACGTCACATAGGCAGTGTGCGAAAGAGAGGATGCTCTACAGAGCGAAAATAGCCGAAGTCTCCTCCGTAAGGTCGATGAGCAATATTTCTTGTTGGAGACTGAAGGTTTATGCGCGCTTGATAATAAGAAATTAGTGTTATCTCTGTTCCACACTGCATACGTAAGCAGTAATAGTGCGTCATCGGTCAAAATGCGATCAAAATGGTTGACACACGTCACATAGGCAGTGTGCGAAAGAGAGGATGCTCTACAGAGCCGAAAAGCCAAAGTGTCTTTCCTAAAGTCGATGTGCAATATTTCTTGTTGGGGGAAGTGTTTACGTGCGCGAAATGATAGTAAAATAAGTAGAGTGTAGTGTAGTACTTAGAAATGATAGTAAAATGAGTAGCGTGTAGTATAGTATTTAGAAATGATAGTAAAATGAGTAGAGTGTAGAGTACTTAGATTAGTATTTGTAGTGCGTGTTAAAATAACGGTAAAATAATCAAGCATTCCATATTGAACCTAGCTCATTACTAGTCAAATAGCGGATGCAAGAATTATTCCATCGTAAAAGATGGCCTTTTTGCGAAATCTTTTACAATGGAATAATTCTTAGAAATAAAGAAAAAAGGAAAGAAAGATGGCAGGAATCGAACCTGCGACCTCAGGATAAACAGTTTTTCTTTCCCATTTTTTTTTGTTTTCTAAAGTAGACTCACATGTGTCATTGCGAAAAATAAAAATATTAGATATAGAAATAGAAAATATTTTTATTTCGAATAGATCTTTACAGATACTTTCAAAACGTCAAGAAATATAAAATACCTACAGTGAATAACCATTACATAAATTAAAGCAAAATCATATATCAATAGTAAATTAAAAATTAGAATTTAAACTACTTAGTTAAAACATAATAATCACAAAATTTTTCAATTCCTTCATTGATGATAAATGAAGAAAAAGAAAAACTTATTCGTCAAGATCAAAGTTATTCACTTAGCAGAGTTCCAAGTGCAGTCACTACTGAGAAGAACTCCGCTACCCAACAAACTCAGTAAGAGCTCTTTTAAATGAGAGCTTAAATCTAGTACAAATTATCGTGAAAAATAAAATAATGTGAACGTCCATAGCATAGATGCAAATAAACTGCTATCTACTAAATGTGATGTAGCTCCTGCAAACAAGAACAGACCAGTCCCTACCAACAGCACCCGTTCACGAGTATGACGCATGTGACAGCCATTACCCTCCTCGACCATTTTAGAGGGAAGTGAGCAACCCGCCACACGACGCCGCCAAAGGCAAAGACATTTAAGCGTGCATGACTGCTCCGGATATGCATACGGCAAAATAAAAGATGGAATTAATTTACAGCCAGGATATTCACATTATTCAACCCTTAACAATACTAATTACAGAATACACGAAATAACAGTATCATGAAATAGCCTGGCAGCGATCGCTATAATCCCAAGATGTACTATCATTAAGATAATCACAGGTCTTATAGTAATTACATTTATATAAACGTTCTTTCATTACTTTCTTAAATTTATTGATCGATAGACTTTGAACGTTTTTGGGGATTTTATTAAAGAACCGTATACATTGACCTGAAAGAATTACTGACCCTATTCAGCCCCGTTGCATGCACGGACAATTTGTATTTGTTCCTAGTATTTATACTGTGATTTTTATCTATTGTAGGAAACTCATTAATGTTTTTACGGACATATAATACATTTTCATAAATGTATTGCGAAGCTACAGTCAGAATATTTATTTCTTTAAACTTATCTCTAAGAGATACCCTCGGACTCAGCCCGTAGATCACCCGGACAGCTCTCTTTTGCAGTACAAAAATAGTGTTGACGTTGGCGGCATTTCCCCATAGCAAAATGCCATGGAACATTATACTGTGAAAATAACTAAAATAAACAAGGCGAGCCGTCTCGACGTCTGTTAATAGTCTAATCCTTTTCACAGCAAACGCTGCCGAGCTAAGTCTATTAGCTAATTTGGCAATATGGGGACTCCATTGCAATTTAGCATCCACGGTAATGCCAAGAAATACCGTGGACTCTACGATCTCCAATACTTCCTCATTTATCTTAACATTGGTTTAAACCTTTTTTACGTTAGGAGTAGTAAATTAAATACATTTTGTCTTACTGCTATTTAACGAAAGGTTATTGGCGCTAAACCAATGTACTATATTAGAGAGAGTATTGTTTACACCATCAAAATCTACCTCCTGTCTTTTAATTTTGAACACTAAAGAAGTATCGTCAGCAAACAATACCATCTCTTGGCCATCATTGATAATGTAGGGTAAGTCATTAATATAGACTAAGAAAAGAAATGGCCCTAAAATAGAGCCCTGTGGGACCCCCATATCCATTGAAGTCCCGGGAGATCTTGTCCCATTTACATCAACATACATATTTCTATTGTTTAAATATGAAGTCATAAGCTCGAGAGCGGTATCTCGAAGGCCGTAGTGATATAACTTTCTGACCAATGTTTCATGCTGAACGCAATCAAATGCTTTAGATAAGTCACAGAATACCCCTAGCGCATTATGTGACTTTTCCCAAGCTTCAAAAATGTGTTTGACAAGTTCAACACCTGCATCGGTAGTTGAACGACCCCTAGTAAATCCAAACTGTCAACAATGTAAAAGTTTCTGATTGTTAAAATGTACAAGTAATTGAATTAAAATGAGCTTTTCAAAAATTTTACTTAAGACAGGTAGTACAGAAATTGGTCTAAAGTTTGTGGGGTCACTTGTACCACCGGATTTAAATAATGGAATAACTTTACTATGTTTCATTAGATCAGGAAATATACCACTTACAATACTATTATTAAACATAGCCGCTAGGTAAGGTGCAATAACATCCATTATTTCATGTGCAAATTTTACAGATAAGCCCCATAAATCAGTTGTGTTCTTAATATTGATAGACTTAAAGGCATGTATAACATCCGCAGTATTAACTAACTTAAAATTAAATATAGTTTTACTTTGATGTACATTTTTATTACAATAATTCTTAGAGTTAAAAATATTTAAATTGCAAAACAAAAAGAAATATTCTTGGTACAGCTACTTTTTTTGGAAAATGTTTAAGAGTGAAAGTTAAAGCTTATAAATTCTTGAATTCTAAATATTTTCACGTACACGTTTACAGTCCACTAACAAATTCGAATATTCGCAATAAGGGGATGCAAGTGCAAAGCTTTTAGCTCCGAACGAATCTAGGAATGTTGGCTGGATGCGTATTATCTTGGATTCGATCCAGAAAAGCTAAAGTTAGCTTGGCTATACTCCGAAGTTTTTGCAGTTTCATACACAATGGATAAGGGACATTTCAGAGGGATATATATAGGACTTCGCATAACTTCAACCGATTGCAACACATCATATCATTGTATCAAGGTGACCTTCCCTCTGAGGTGTTTCCTCGGTGCTGCAATATGGGGTTCTTCAAAAATGGCATCAGAAGAGTCCTTCAGGGCTGGCAGCGCATTGGCAACTCCCTTGGTGTTGCAAATGTTCATAGCTACATACGCTTAGTGTGAATGAAAGTATCAATGTAAAAATGAAAAAAGACATGCTCAGGGGGTTCAGGCTTGTAGAAAAAAGTCACGGAATAGCGTTAAGCCCGGCGTATCAAAGTGTAATCAGCGTAGTGGTAGTGGCCTGCTACCACTAGGCTACTGAGGCAGTCAGTTAAATAATTTCGTCCATTTAAAATTACAATCCGCTCCAGGGCTTCCAGTTAACCATAGCAACCTTCAACTTTACTAATTAAACGCGTTGCAACTTAGAACAACACAATAAAGAATGCAGTGTTAGTCCGCACACAAAGTGCATTGTAATAATATTTTGCAAATTAACCCCGTACTGGTTACTTGTTGTTTGCTGCAGTTTGAGTTAATTCTGGGTATATTAGGGCTGATCTCTCGGGATACTTAATTATTTTTTACCTTTTAATAAAATGTAACAATGTGAAAAGTCATACAGAAAATATTATTAAATTACAGACTAACAGCACAAATGTTACATTACCACCTGACTGGAACACGATAGTGCTGAACACTACCATTAAGCGGCAATTAAAATATTAGGTAATGCGGTGGTGCCTACGCTCGTGAGCTCCGTCACTGGAGCTCTACCACCAGTCAAAATTTGCCTTAGTTGCCTTTCTAATTTGATTAGTTTGTCTTTGTGACAGAGAAAAATCGGGCTATACAGCATCATGCAACCGGAACAACGTAGTGCTGAAATAGTAGATACCTATTACTGAATTACTATTGCAGTCAAATGGTGGTTCATTATGGTGCAATAGATTAAGTCATGTGGCAGAGCTTACGCCCTCCACAACTTCACAGATTAAATAAGACGATTCAAACCATACCACATCTATATTCAAACAGTTTCTATTACGGAATTGCTATTGATCGCATTTATCAAAGGGTCTATGATCACCATTCGGAATGACGTATCGCTATCGGCTATCGGCTATCGGCTATCATCGAGGACAATAGCCGAATAATTGGACGTGCCACGTAATAACCCAATATGCAACGGTTAATTAAGTTTTGATTCGGTGGTGTGCAGCAGTGCCTGGGTATCGTAGTTGTGTTTGATGAAGATTGGCATTTACGTGTCAGTTGTTGTGATTTCCGAACAAGTGTTGGTGTGATAGAGAAGGACGAGTGCGCTTCAATTTAAAAACCAAAAACCGAATAAAAATCGAACTGGCACGTATATGTAACTAACTTCTTATAGGCTTTCCTTTAACCTATATATACCTTTATACAAACAGTAATTTTCCCATTTTTTTTTATTTGCAAAATATATTTTACGGCCCTGTAATTTCCGGCACAGAGGCATAACACCTTAGGCCTCAGGAGTGGTAACGCATTTGCATTTTGACCTTGGTCTTTGTGTGGGTGTCTATAGGCTGCAGTCATCACTTAACATCAATGTGAACTGCATGCTTGTTTGCCACTTCAATTACATAAAAAAAAAAAAAAAAAAAAATATGCTCAGTTGTTTTAAGAACAAAGGATTGTCAGAAAATAAAGGGAAATATGGTAATTTTCCGCTACATTTTTCGGTACGCTGTCGCCACTAAAGAACCATTGTGCTTCAACGGTCGTCGGTTTTTCAAAATAGTGTGCCTAAATCGAAACAGGAACGAGGAGACCTACCGAATAACATGCCTAAGTTTCGCCATATGGCGAGATCTGTCGGCTACTTTGAATCTCATGCGAATCTCCACATTTCTGATCAATCTCGCAGGGAAACTCTAAGTATAGCCATATATCTCTTCGTTGCACTCTGCGTGATCTTGAGCCTTCTCATAAGGTCCATAGTGAACAGTCACGTTACAGTTTCGTATAGAAATAGTCTACCGAATAGCGAAGCTCAAATCGCAGTGGGCTCGATGACCAAAGACCGAATTTCGGCCGTTGGGGCGAAAGAGTTCTCAAATGGTGACGGCGTACCAGAAGATGAAGCGTAGGCCAGGCCCCACAAGATAAACCGAAGACCTGGTGAAGGTTGTGGGCAACCGCTGGATGAGAGCGTCCCAGGGCCGTTCATTATGGCTATCTTTGAGGGAGACTTTTGTCCAGCAGACGGACGTCTTTGGGCTGAAATGATGATGATGAATTATTTGAATAGCTGACATCAATACGTCATTACCGAAAGTGATTAATGATACATAGTAACAATTCTGGTTATAGAAAATATTAATATTTAATTATGCTATGATTACCGTCGGCTTGATACATTTATTTCGAAAATCCGTAACCACAGATATCTACTTAAAAACTATAGAAAACAGATGCGTTTCTACTTCTGAGGCATTATATTCTCTTAACTATTATACCTATCGTATATTTTAGGCGGCCCATACATTAACATCTAACACTGAACACTATCTCATAGCAGGAAAGAGTAGGTAATTTTTTTTTTTATGTTACGGAAGTGGCAAACAAGCTCGCAGTTCACATTGATGTTAAGTGATGACTGCAGCCTATAGACACCCACACAAAGACCGAGGTCAAAGGCGTTACCACTCCTGAGGCCTAAGGTGTTATGCCTCTGTGCCGGAAATTACAGGGCCATACATTACCACCTGACCGGAACACGATAGTGCTGAACACTACCATTTAGCGGCAAGTATATTAGGTAATGCGGTGGTGCCTTCGCCCGCGAGCTCCGTCACTGGAGCTCTACCACCAGTAACTATGTATTATGTAATAACACAGTAATCTATCTGACTTTCTGCAATTTATTCAGAAATAAATTCTAACCAATATTTATTGCTTATGGGAAAACTTGAACGAGGCGTAATTTATAGAGCTATTCCGATAGTCATTTGGAACCATGGCACTTTAAAATCAGTTTGAAAAATTATAAAGATAGTTAATCTTTACAAACTTCGCAACAACTTACAAAGTTCTGGCCCAACTTCAATAAGCTCGGTGGTAAACGTTGGCAATATTAAAAAGTAAAGTTTCCAAGACTGCAACCACTTAAATTTTGACAAAACTATGAAAGTATAATGTTGTGTTTAGTTTTTAAAATGTTAACTAAGAAGGATACTAGGGAGTTGGGGCCCTAATTAGGGCGACCGGAGCGGCCCGGTCAGCCTAACGCCCTAAGCACAAATATGATCAGTATGGAAACTACGTCCAAAACGTTCAAAACGGCACACTCACACAAATATGCGCATCGACGCTCCAGTAGCGAGTGACTCGGAGCTGCAGCACCGCTAGGGACCTCGTTGATGCGCACGTTTGTGTAATTATGCCGTTTCACGTTTTGTACGTAGTTTCCATACTGTTCGAGTTCATATTTGTACTGTGACTGCAGGGCCCTGTTGACCGGATAGTGTAATAAGCGGCAACCCGATGCGAGGCCGCGCCCACCCTTTCAACCCCCTTTCTTACCCCTTTCGGTTTAGTTACCCTGAATACCGTGTCGTGTAATAAGCCATTTTATACAGAAACAACAATTTAATTATCTATCTTGTACCTAGTCCAGTACAAGTTTGAACGTAACATCGACCAAGAAACTTAGAAGTGTACTTCAAAATAAGGACAGGCGACGATAACATGAAGACAGAAGACGTAAACTACTACAAACTTTAAGTTTTCAGAATATGAAAATAAACTGAAATGGGAATACTAGACGAGGATTTACCGAGTGAGTTATCGTTTAAGTTAATCTTAGTATTTGTTTTACTTAAATTGGTCGCGGATTTAGAGACATGTGGTCTCGAAAAAGTTGTAAAAACTGTCTTCTGCAAATTATAGTCAGCGATATCATATTCTGGTATAATACCAGACATCAGAGGCGTCAAACAAAATTCTTACAAAAATGTAACTTCACACCTGTAATCCGCGAAAGAATGGGCAGAGGTAAATGCATGCATTCAAGCATACGATATACGATACCCACGATTCGCCGGTTACGTTTTGGCCCATGTAATAGGTGGCGAGCCTATCGAGATCTCCGGGCACATGACGACCCGATTAGTCTAGCGGTGTGAGATGACAGTTTGATTCAAATGGTCGCGGGTTCGATCCCGCATCGGGACAAATATTTCATTGGCCTACAGATATTTGTTTCGGGTCTGGGTGTTTGTGTATGTGTTGTATATTCCAGGGCGCAGATCGACGTTGTCCATTCTTTTTCTTTTAGTTATTTGCTATCAACGTATACAGCACGTTCATCAACATCAGTATAGTATATTATATTTTATTTTTAAAGAAAAATGGAAAGAAAAATTGACTTCAGGCGAGGCTCGAACTCGCGACCTACTGGGAATCTAGTCCAGCCGCTCTTCCAATTGAGCTACTGAAGCCCTGCCCGATTAGTCAAATCTTTCCTTCACATCTATTGCATTGCTTTATGGTAGCAGTAGCGCCATCTATTACCAACTATGCTAGTTAGGCTCGCCTGAAGTCAAATTTTTCTTTCCATTTTTCTTTAAAAATAAAATATATTTCACAAGCATGTGTTAATGCGAAATAATATCAAACAATTATAGTATATTATATTTAATTTTATCTAAGTGATGGAGAATCTATTACTTATAAGTTTTCTAATATTTATTTTGTTTGTTTGTGACGTGACATAAGTGTTGCTTGTCACCCTAAATGAATAAATGAATTTCGGATTCTGATTCTTTAGATTCCAGGGCGCAGATCGACTTTGTCCTTTCTTCTTGTTTTATTTATTTGCTATCAGGGTTAACAACATGTTAATAAACATTAAGTTTCAAGTTATAGGTACCTACCAAAGGGCAAATTATAGTTTCTATAAACTATAACAATACAAACAATACCACCGGAGCCAAAGGGTATATCGAGATGGTATCACTCACTCGTATGTTAGGCTAAACATCAACTATAGGTTAATTACCTCGAGCCTATTGTTCGGTGAACAAAAGCCGATTCAACCCTCTTAACACTGATTTAGGCGTATCCGAGAGAGTGAAAAGGCAGAGACGAAAGGTACTTGAACTGTTTTAGATAGGTATTTGTTATTGAATTTTGTAGGTTTGTTTATGGCATGTGTATAAAAATAATATATCTATGCCTATATATTTTACGGCCCTGTAATTTCCGGCACAGAGGCATAACACCTTAAGCCTCAGGAGGGGCAACGCATCTGCATTTTGACCTCTGGTCATTGTGTGGGTATCGATAGGCTGCAGTCATCACTTAACATCAATGTGAACTGCATGCTTGTTTGCCACTTCCATTACATAAAAAAGTAGTACACAGTACCACTGTGTTACCACAGTTAGGTAACTCAGTGGTACTGCCTACGCCGTTATACGAACTCTACCAACAACCAGCTAATTTATTTTGACAATTTACTACCAAATGAAGAAAATATCAAAATTCGCATATAATTTCAACATTTTCGCTACATTTTTACACCTGCGGCTTGTATCTGGAGAGTAATAAATATGACCCACGAAAACGCGTACGGATAACCGGGCGCCGTCACCCGGTTATCGTAATTTATTAAAGCGGACCGCTAGGTGAGCCGGTTATCTGTGACACCCCCGTAATCGCTTCGTTAGCGCTAACCAAGCGTTACGGCTCAGTAACTACAGGTTGCAATGGCTAAACTGAAAGGTGAGAGCTAAAAAGCGAAACGCTAAGAGATTTGAGAGGTAAATCTGTTGGAAATTCGTAATTTTTTCTAAATTTTGAAGAGGTCTTTTGTTGAACAAACTATTTTTATTTAAAAGGGTGGTAGTAACGGTGGCAAACAAGCATGCAGTTTAAGTGATGACTGCAGCCGATAGACATCTACACAAAAACCAGAGGTCGAAATGTAGAGAGTGTAACCACCACTGAGACCGAAGTTGTTATGTCTCTGTGATATTTTATTTAAAGAAAAATGGAAAGAAAAATTTGACTTCAGGCGAGACTCGAACTCGCGGCCTACTGGGAATCTAGTCCAGCCGCTCTTCCAATTGAGCTACTGAAGTCCTGGCTGATTTGTCAAATCTTTCCTTCACATTTGTTGCATTGCTTTATGGTAGCAGCAGCGCCATCTATTGCCAACTATGCTAGTTAGGCAACCGATATAGTAGACTTTGCAGTTTATTGAATATCGTAAAGAAGTCGCTTTTACCCTTAATAATTGTTTTATATTATTCTCTGTGATAGTTATTACGGGGCCATATATATCATCTAACCGGAACACGATAGTGCTGAACACTACCACCATTGGCGGCAGACAGATTAGGTAACGCGGTTGTGCCTACGCCTTCGAACTACACTGGGACTCTAACACCGGTTAAATTATACTACTTATATATATATATATATATATATATATATATATTATTTTTTTTATGTCATAAAAGTGGCAAACAAGCATGCAGTTCACATTGATGTTAAGTGATGACTGCAGCCTATAGACACCCACACAAGGACCAGAGGTCAAAATGCAGATGCGCTGCCACTCCTGAGGCATTAGGTGATATGCCTCTGTGCCTGAAATTACAGGGCCATACATTACCACCTGACCGGAACACGATAGTGCTGAACACTACCATTTAGCGGCAAGTATATTAGGTAATGCGGTGGTGCCTACGCCCGCGAGCTCCGTCACTGGAACTCTACCACCAGTAAAATACTAATATAGTAATATTACTATTTAATAATAAAAAAAAGGTTTTCTTTCTTTTCTTTCTTACTATTTAATACAAGCATACATATTCAACAAAATTTTGTGGTTATTTAATATATTGGGCAGGGCACATAACTCGAAGAACTGACGGCCGTTGGGGCAGAACAGTTCTAGAGTGGCGACCGCGTACCGGAAGACGAAGCGTAGGCAGGCCCCCTCAGTACGATCCGAAGACCTGGTGAAGGTCGCAAGCAATCGCTGGACGAGGGCGACCCAGGGGGGCCGACCGCCTAGCTGAAATGCTTTCGTTTAGGACGTTATCTTGTCAGTTTCTTACCGCCTATTAAACATTTTGCTCTCAAGTATATGCCTACGGACGAAAGCACTTCCAGGAAAACGTTAGGTGGTACGAAACTGATAAGATGTTGCAGCAATCGAAGGCTAAACGAAATCATTTGATTTAGGCGGTCGGCCCCAGGACCGTTCGTTGTGGCAATCTTTGGGGGAGGCCTTTGTTCAGCAGTGGGCGTCTTTTGGCTGAACTGATGATGATGATTAATTATTTGAAGATGAAGAATTTAAATTTGTAAAATCAACATACGTTACAGGCAATCCCTACTTCCCTACTAATATTATAAATGCGAAAGTAACTCTGTCTGTCTGTCTGTCTGTCTGTCTGTTACCTTTTTAGGTCCAAACGACTGAATCGATTTTAATGAAATTTGGTAGGTCCAGAGATAGAGCTGACTTTGAGAAAGAACATAGGCTACTTAGTTATTAATGAAACGACAAATATTATAACGATAAATGTTTGTCATTGGCAAATATTTCCCAATATTAAAATATTCCTTTAAAAATGGCACGATGAATTCACAAATTCGGAAACGCCAACGATGGCGTTTAGCATTTTACACGCGTGCTATCTGATTGATAGACTTCATATGCCGATTTTCCTTTTCGGGCAGAGCAGTTTCCGCACAAAATTCTCGGTTCGACGAACACGTGTACGCGTAATTGATTGAAAGAAAAGTTTGTCGAAGTAGCGTTCGAACATGACATAATTCTTTTGCTGAGTTTCCTTAGACGCAATTTTAACGAGCTCTTAAAATTATTTCGTAGCTAAGACTGTTGTCATATTCTGTTAAGTTTGAAAGTAGACAATAACACAATAACATGTGAGTGAATTTAGAAATAATAGAAAAAATGGTAATAAAATTTTGATACCGCTTTGGTAGCTTAGTAGTAAAGCAACAGGACTGGTTCGGTTCCCAAAGTTAGACAATTACTAAGTATACATTATATCGATTGTATCGTTTTTTTTTAAATAAAAGTAATAGTAGATATCATAAAGCACGCCATTTGTATGTAAGCAAGCTTCTTTTATCACACGATACAGATCTTTGAACCCAGCTCGGTAGTCTGAGAGGCTTCAGTTTGTCTCTCGTAATGTATAGGTTTTGTGTCATATAAAGAATTACTATGTTTTTTTAGTATCCATCATTACTTCAACTAATAGACATTCAATCCTGAACAAAAGCCTTATAGTTATTTATCTATAGATTATATGAATATCTATGAGAAGTCTTAGGTATACGAGTATAGGAGCTTTTGACTCAACTCAAACACCTTCTTTAATTTCAAGTGAATGTACAATTCCAAATTAAAATCATTTTTTAATTTACAGTACAGTACAATAACGATAAAAGCTTATAAAAAAAAAGTAATAGACATATAATTAACAATTATTTCAACATTTCAGACACGAATACAATATCCACGCGCCATTATCGACAAACTGCTGCATAGCGTTTGATTTTAGACAACGATAACATCCCTATCTATCGACGTGACACTGTTATTATGGTGTGATGAATTCAAAGATTCCATGAACTGCATGAAATGTCGATGTTTGTAGATATCATGAAACACGCCATTTGTATGTATATAAGCAACTATCTTTTTTTGTCACATGATACAGGTCTTTGAATTTAGCTGGGAAGTCTGGGGCTACATTTTATCTTTAGAAATGTATCGTTTTTATGTCATTTTTTTTATTATTATATTTCAACATCATTTTAGCCGATAGATGTCCAATGTTAAACAAAATCCTACCTCAAAGATTCCCACAGCTTGTGCGTGATTAGATTGGATTTTGATATCATCATCACGGTTGACAAGCGGATTAGCTATCGCAGTATCGGTAGTTTTATCGCGAGACTCAATTGCCCAACGAGCCCATCGAGCACCTTCTTTTTTAATTTCAAATGAAATAATACTTCTAAATTTAAAATTTACAGTCCTCTAATTCTTAAATTTACAGTGCAATAACAATAAACATACATAATATTTAAAAAAGTAATAGACATACAATTAACAATGATTTCAAAATTTCAGACACGAATACAATATCCACGCGCCTTTATCGACAAATTGCTGCATAGCGTTTGATTTTCAACGATGATAACGTCCCTATCTATCGACGTGACACTGTAATTATGGATGAATTCAAAGATTCCATGAATTGTATGAAATATCGATGTTTGTAGATATCATGAAACACGCCATTTGAATATATTGACGACCCGGTTAGTCCAGCGGTGTGAGATGACCGTTTGATTCGAAGGGTCGCGGGTTCGATCCCCGCACCGGGACAAATATTTGTATGGCCTACAGATATTTGTTTCGGGTCTGGGTGTTTGTGTATGTGTTGTATGTGTACAACGGTACCCACGACACAGGTTTATACCTACGGTGGGGCTGTGAGTGTAAGCGTATTTTATTTATTTATTTTTTATAAGCAACTATTTTGAAAACAGTGCACATTCCTCTTACCAGTACTTATATCAAATATTGATATGATAAAAATGTAATATAAAAAGGACCAACCTTTAATTACGGCTAGTCGTTTCGTCGGTAAAGTCTAAAGTAAGTACTCAATACTCAATACTTTATTGCACCATAATGTACAACGGTAGGTGGTGTTACATAAGCATTATGGATCCTGTAGGGCACCGCAAAGTAGGAGAGAGAAGGATTGATACTGAATACAATACTTATTATTTTAACATATGATAATATATATTATTTAAATTATTACCCTAATTTATTGATATTTTAATGTAATTTTTACTCTATATATGTTTTTTTTTTTTTTTTTTTTATGTTATTTAATGGAAGTGGTAAACAAGCATGCAGTTCACATTGATGTTAAGTGATGACTGCAGCCTATAGACACTTACACAAAGACCAAGGTCAAAATGCAGATGCGTTACCACTCCTGAGGCCTAAGGTCTTATGCCTCTGTGCCGGAAATTACAGGGCCCGTACATTACCACCTGACCGGAACACGATAGTGTTGAACACTACCATTTAGCGGCAAGTATATTAGGTAATGTGGTGGTGCCTACGCCCGCGAGCTCCGTCACTGGAGCTCTACCACCAGTTTTCTTGTTATAATTCGTTTATGCTGTAATAGGTTTTATTTAATAGTATTTTCTTTAATTGGGATAAAAATGTTGTTTCGTTATTTAAGCTTTTTAACGTTTCGGGTAGATGGTTGTAAATATTTATGGACGTTTGATAGGTGCCGGAAGAGTGGAGTTTTAGTCGAGATGGGGGTAGTAAGTCCAAAACCAGAACACAATTTTGGCCCCTTACATAATTGTGTTCTGAAATAAAAACTTCAAATGGCGCCCTGGAACCTTCAAACACATAACTTGTACGGTGACCTCCGAGACATTTTATTATTTTAGTAGGAAATAGCAAAAATAAACACATTATATCGTGTGGAGTCATTTATCGCATAAAAGTATTTCATCGAAATATCAGACATTAGACATCAAAATCTTAATCAACGCCGTCCCAGTTACGTATAAAGGCCACAAGAAAAATAAATAATATATATTGGCTTCCTCATCCGTGAGAGAGTCTAGTTCTCTATTGCTATATTGGTATACGTGAAATTCGCGTTAAGTGGTATACATAGCGAAGTTGAAAGGAAAATTATCACAGTTTATTATTACACTTTACACGTTGAATGTAAAGAGACTGGAGAGCCGAAGTGTCGGAGCTCGAGGCAGTAGAAATGCCTCAAGCAGTAGGAGGAGGCAGTCAAATGGTAGTGTTTGATACTTTTTTTATGTAATGGAAGTTTCAAACAAACATACAGTTTACATTGATATTAAGTGATGCCTGCAGCCTATAGACACACACACTTAGACAAAAGTCAAAATGCAGATGCGTTACCACTCCTGAGGCCTTAGGTGTTATACCTCTGTGCCGGAAATTACAGGGCCGTATGAACACGATAGTGCTGAACACTACCATTTAGCGGCAAGTATATTAGGTAATGCGGTGGTGCCTACGCCCGCGAGCTCCGTCACAGGAGCTCTACCACCAGTAAAAACAATCATGTCCATGGTAATGTTTGGCCCCGTAATAATTATAACATAGACGAATCATCTAAGTTCTCATAGCAACGCATCTGCATTTAAACCTTCGGTTTTTGTGTTGATGTAGTTGAGCTACACTCATCAATGGACACTGCAAAGCTTGCTTGCCAATACAATTAAAATAAAAAAATAAAGTAAAAATAAAAATAGCCTTTATTCCACCATAATTGTTGAGATTATCAAGACTTAATTAAAATTATTGGAAGTATATATATATATATATATATATATTTGAATAAATTAATGATTTTACTAAAAATAAAAATAAATTCTTAATCATTGTGTCATATTATTTAAAAATATATATATTTTTACATTTAATTTAGTATAAACCTATTTAATTTTACTAAATTTGTTTTATTTTATATATACAATTACTAAAAAATACTTTTTTTTTTAAATTAGTAAAAGAAAAAAGAAAGCATAAAAATCTGCAACTATAACGAAACAAATGCATAATGCAATCTCACAAGCCAAACGAAGCGTCATCCTTCACAATTTATTAAATGAATAAGATATTCGTGTTGATATATTAAGTTTGGAGTCCGCGGACGCCATGATAAATAGAGGTTTCGCTTGAAATTTATGTATGACTTCTAGACGCTGGAGAAAGAATGGAGTGTACAAGACATTATGAGCATTTATTTGACTCGCAGTGCTCTCTGCTTTATATGCTATTTACTCGTTTATTTGACAATAATGGTACACATTAATTGTACTGGGAATGTAATTTGGGGGCAGATTTTCGACTTTATTACTGTGCGTTGTTATACGTCGCAGATTTTTGTGTGTTGTGAAAAACTGATTTTATTACAGCAATTTTCCTCGCACTCCATATCATATAGAATTCTAAAAAATACTTTTCTAAACTTGCTGCTTTCTTATTTCACCATAAACATTTTCAAAAATGCATTATTCTCTTTCATAACTTTCTTTTGTTAAACTAAATTACGAGTTAACTAAGAGAAAAAAAGTGTTTACATGCTTTATTTCTTTCTTTCTAATTTGATATCAAACTAACTGCCTCAGTAGCCTAGTGGTAGCAGGCCAATACTACTACGCTGAGGTATGCCTATATTTACCTCTGCCTACCCCTGCGGGGATTACAGGCGTGAAGTTACGTTTGATATCAAACAAAAGATCTATAAATGAACATCAAATATGTGAATGAAAAAAAGTAGTTAATAGATAAAAAATTGGCCCGTGAATCTCCGATTCAAATCAATCAAGGGTATGAAAATATATTTTTATTTGCCAAAAACAGAGTAACAGTACACAATAGCTGTGGCCCTCACACTAGACTCAGGTCTGTGTTGTGAAGTGCCAGACAAAACAACTGTTTAACAAACATGGCATTTCGGTTGACACAAGAAATCACATGGAAATCATCTTCGATTTTAATACCCTTACAGGTATTGTTTCTTAATGAAATTGAAATGAATTTACATTGGAGGTAATACACTATTGATTAGAAAAATAATTATGTAAATCGGACGACACAGAAAAAAAATATTCATGATCAGACACAAAATGAAATAATACACGTAGAATTACGAAAACAAAAGAGGTTATTCTTTTGTTTTCGTCGATTGAAAAATGAAAACTCATCCGAAATCATCACTATCATCAATAAAATTATCATTGAAGACAACAGTTAATATTAGCTGTTCTGGGTAAAAACATTACATTCCAGAAAAGGTTTCGTAAACTCTAGGAGTTTCGTAAAAAATATTTCTGTAGAATTATTTATGGTATATTTTCTGTTCTCATAATCGTACGAAAATCGCATGGCCTATAGTCTTAAGAAAGTTGTTTATAAAAATGCAAGTAGGAGACAGAAATTCCATCGTTATTTGCATCCAAAAAACCTAATCAACTTTGAAATTCACATACTATTTATTAGCTTAAAGTTTATTTAGTCGAAACATAATAATTTTGAATTAAAAAATAAAACTAAACTCACCGAAAGGACAGCGTCGTCAGCGGTCGATACGACTTATGACTGTTCACGTCAGCCATTGGCGTACCCCAGAAGTCATCCAAGAACAGCTGCTTCAAGGAGTTACTGCCTGTGACGTCACCATTGGTCACTATAGCAGGGATGTCATCATGCACGAAGTCACCATTCAAACTGTTCACATAACTCAACACTGCTGTAGCCGTCACCATTGTGTAAATCGCAAAGTCACTGGTGCAGACAGTCCTTTGCGATTTCTCCTCACGCACCGTTGGTAAGGAGCGCCGTTTCATTTTTGTGGTGGATTTTAATGTCCTCAGTACTAGGTGCCTACATCTGCACATTTGTTATGTTGACCAGACTGCACTTGAAGTCACGGTCTGTAACAATGAAAAATAACATTGTCTTATTTATGGTGATAATAGACATGTCATGAGTAATCATTTTCTTTATTTATGTAATTGAAGTGGCAAACAAGCATGCAGTTCACATCAAAATCAAAAAAATCAAAAACATTTTTTTTTACATTAAAAAAAGTTGCCTGAATTTTAGCTAGATCCTAGATTTAGGCTAAATGTTCACTCTACGATTTGTATGTTAAGATCAAAACAGTTAACAAACATAAACACATAGAAAAATATTTTTTAATTCAAAGGTCAAAGTTGAGATACACTAGCAATGACCTCAATGTGAGAACCGAAAATAGAATTCATCCCAATTTCCCAACTTCCATATCGGTTAGATTAAGTGAAGCGTATCTACAAGTAGTTGGAGTTTATGCCAACGTGTCTTGTAAGATTAAGTATCATCTTAATTAAGAGAGTGTTTTTTGAGTGGTGTTAGGAGTACGAAGTAAATAACGAAACATTATTCCTTATATTTTTTTATGAAATGAAGGTAAATAACAAACATGCAGTTCACATGGATGTCAAGTGATGACTGCAGAAACCAGTGGTCAAAATGCAGATGCGTTGCCATACCTTCCTTTCACTGAACTGCCTCGGTAGCCTAGTGGTAGCAGGCCACCCGGGTAGGTGGTTTTCAGAGATAATGGTGTAAAGTCCTATAACTCTGGTTCTATTGGAATTTTTCCATTTTCTGGAAATTTCCCAGTCCCTTGAAGTTTGATAATGTGCCCGGAGATGTCAACGGGCTCTCCTCCTGTTACATGGGCCAAAACGTAACCGGCGAATCGTGGGTGTTTGTATGTATGCTTAAATGCATTCATTATAGGCGTCAAGTTACAGACTGATAAAAATTTAACAACAGATATCTAATAAATTAAAACAGGAATTAAAACAGGAGCAAAACACAAATCGATTTTTATATAAATTGAAATCCATTCTTAGCAACAAATGCTATTACAATCTTAATGAATTTTATAACGATAAACATCTATGACATTTTTAATTAATTTGAATATTTTATTGAAAATACCTATTAAAACTAAAGCCTTATTGGGTTCATTATATAATAACAATACTGTTTTCCAATGTTAAATTGACATGATAATAATATATAAATGAAATGAAATCTGCTTCACGTTCAAATAGTTTTATGTAATTTTGCAATTTAAAATATGTACCTATAATTTAATTACTCGCCAACAATATTGCCATACCCAAGAGGGTTTCATGATGTACTTAGATAATTATTATTACCACCTGTACTAAACATCTCATGATTTATGCAATAAATGAATTGAATTGAAAATATCATCAATAAAATATCATCGATGATAACACCTCAACAACAATATTTGTTGTACCAATCGATCCAGACGATATGACAACTTGACTCAAGTGACTATAAGTTTTTATTTAATGTAATGGAAGTAGCAAGCAAGCATGCAGTTCACATTGATGTTAAGTTATGACTGCAACCTATAGACACCCACACAAAGACCGAGGTCAAAATGTAGATGTGTTACCACTCCTCAGGCTTAAGGTGTTATGCCTCTGTGCCGGAAATTACAGGGCCGTACATTACCACCTGACCGGAACACGATAGTGCTGAACACTACCACTTAGCGGCAAGTATATTATGTAATGCGGTGGTGCCTACGCCCGCGAGCTCTGTCACTGGAGTACCAGTAAAACAGTGAAAACATTTTAATATAAACGCCGTACCAAGACATGGTAAATTAATAAAAAGAATTGGAGTAAACACCTCAGTAACAATGTTTGTTCAGACAACGGCAGCTGTTAACGATGTGTGCCGATCGATCGAGACGACATGACGACTGGACTTAAGTTGATTGAAATTGATAACAGTTGTAATCCTTGTCAGAGTAGTTTGATAGCTCACATGTTTTATTCAATAGGTTACTATTTCAGCTAGAGTTCCATTTTCATTATCCCTACTATATTAATATTGTAAATGCGAAAGTAACTCTATCTGTCTGTCTGTCTGTCTGTTACCTTTCACGTCCAAACGACTGAACCGATTTTAATGAAATTTGGCACAGAGATAAAGCAACAGCTAGCAAATATAAAGAGCGGAGCAGAAACATAAGTTTTGATGTCACGCGCATACAAAGGCTTGCATTTACAAACTACAAAAGAAATGCGTTTACACTCACAGCTCCATCCTGTTATACTTGTATCGTGCATGCTTTTATATACAAACAACACACCTACAAATACTCAGATCCGAAAAATGTTCAGCGTTGTAGAATCATTCTCATTAGGTAGTTTTGCCGTTGAAATCAAATATAGGGACCAAGAGATACAAATTTAACAACACTTGACAATAAAAAACGTAACTTCACGCCTGTAATCCCCGAAGGGGTAGGCAGAGGTAAATGCGTGCATTCAAGCATACATGCAGACACCCACGATTCGCCGGTTACGTTTTTGGCCCATGTTACAGGTGGCGAGCCTGTTGCCATCTCCGGGCACATTACCAAACTTCGAGGTACTGAGAAATTTCCAGAAAATTGAAAAATCCCAATACAACCAGAGATAAAGGACTTTACACCATCATCTCTGATATACCCGGGAATCGAACCCAGGACCTCAGTGTAGTAGTAGTAGCCTGATACCACTAGGCTACCGAGGCAGTTCGATTACTTGATAATAAAAACTCAACAGTGTTTATTCAGACAGCGGCAGCAGTTAACGATGTGAGTCAATCGATCGAGACGAGTGGACTTAAGCTGATTGAAATTGATAACAGTTGTTATCCATTTCAGAGTAGTTTGATGGCACATGTTTTATTCAATAAGACACTCTTGCTGAAAGAACCCCTACTTTCGTTATCGCAAGTGTGAAAAGCCCATCAGAAACTTAGTTGAAATAGAACACTTTTGTAGCTAACTGATGTACGAGTAGGATGATTTAAAGTGTGGTAATGAGTTTTCAAAATAAGTATATAACGGTAGTCTCTACAGCATATGTTATTGTTAATTTAAACGTCTTTTTTGTACTTCATTCATATAAAGAGTTATTCGTCATCTCGCATGACAAAAATTCGCACGATCGACGAATGACGAATTCGACTTGGCACCTTTTGAATATACCTAATATTTCTGTCGTCAACTCGCACGCTCATACAAAGTACAGCCAGGTAAATCAATTTATAATTATATTTTAGAAACGATATTGCTACTGTTACTAACTACTGCTGTTATCACAGAATAGATAATCTATTCTGTGATAACAGCAGTATAAGGTATATTCAAAAGGTGCCAAGTCGCCCGAACGTGAGATGACGAATAATTCTTTATAGAATGATAAAGGATAAAGGACTATTTATTTATTGTTCTTTACATATATTTTGTTTTAAAGACGTTTAAATTAACAATAACATATATGCTGTAGCGACTTCAAGTGAATGGAGTAAAATCTCAAGGTGCAAAGACAGGAATGGGTGTCCCACAGGGCTCAATATTAGGACCATTTCTGTTTTTAGTCTACGTTAATGATTTACTTCATTTGATGCCTAATAGTATGCCCAAAACAATTTTATTTGCAGACGATACTTCAATAGTTTTTAAAATGAACAGACGGAATCCAGATTACGATACTGTAAATAAGGTCATAGGAGAAGTACATAAATGGTTTACTGTCAATAATCTTGCACTGAATAGTAAAAAAACCAAATGTATCCGTTTTACCCTCCCTAATGTAAAAAGTAAAGAAGGAGACATTTTTATAAACAATGACAAAATTAAATTTGTTGATGACGCTACCTTCTTGGGAATAACGCTTGACTCGAAGTTACAATGGGGACCACATATTAGGCAGTTAGCGAAACGTCTGAGTGCCGCAGCTTATGCTGTTCGAAAAATTAGGCAATTAACTGATATAGACACTGCAAGACTTGTTTATTTTAGCTATTTTCACAGTGTCATGTCCTATGGTATTTTATTGTGGGGTCGAGCGGCTGACATACAAGCAATTTTTGTATTACAAAAGAGGGCCATTAGAGCGATGTATAACTTACGTAGTCGTGATTCTTTGAAAGAACTATTTAAAGAAATAAATATAATGACAGTCCCTTGCCATTACATCTATGAAAATATACTTTTCGCGAGGAAAAATCTACATCTGTTTGATAAAATCTCCGATAGGCATAGTTATAATACGAGGAATAAGAACAAGTTGTCTCTGCCAAGTTTTCGACTGACGAAAACTAATACATCTTTCCTAAAATATAGTGTAGAATTTTATAACAAGATCCCAGCCGGGATTGCTGAACTCACCGATGGTAAATTCAAAGCATTAATTAAACGCACTCTATGTAAAAAGGCTTACTATAAACTCGAGGACTATCTCAACGATAGAAATGTTTGGCTAAATGCTGATCTAGCTCCACAAAGGTGTTAAATGTAATAATCAAAGTGTAATGTTGATATTATATTGTTAATTTTAAGCTTGTTTAAATTATGGAAAATTGTAAAAATATGCCTAAGAGATATTTTTAAAAGAGCCGACTGAGTTTTTTCCGGCAAGTTTTTCTCAGATCATATTGGCCTTTGGAACTTTGCCGGTGAATGACAAAGAATGACTCTTTTTCTTTTCTTTTTACTCTTTGTTATCAGTTTGTAAAGGGGAAAAGAGACATTTTACTGATATACTTTTTACATTAGTTTATGACATTTAGTTTTATCTTAGTGATATTCTTGACTTTACATATATTTTTTATCTTGTTTGACATGTATATCAATTGTTATTCGCTTTAATTTATTTTGTTTGTTTTTGACGTGTCATAAGAGGTGCCTGTCACCCTAAATGAATAAATGAGTTTCTGATTCTGATTCTGATACCGTTATATACTTATTTTGAAAACTCATTACCATACTTTAAAATCAAACTACATCAGTTAGCTACAAAAGTGTTCTATTTCAACTAACTTTCTTATGGGCTCTTCACACTCACGATAACGAAAGTAGGGGTTCTTTCAACAAGAGTGTTTCATTGAATAAAACATCTGCCATCAAAACTTACAAATATGGCGTTTTTACTCCTAACGTGCATGACTATGGGGATCATTTTGGTATAATTAGGTCAGTTTTGCCTTTTTTTGCAGTTATGTCACTGTCGCTCCAAATGAGCGATATGTTATTGTAAATTTAAACGTCTTTTTAAAAAAAGAATATGTAAAGAACACAGAAATATTAATAAAATTCAAACGATGCCAAGTCCCCCGATCGTGCGAGTAATTATCGTGCGAATGACCAATAATAATGGCAACCCATTATACGTCCCACTGCTGGGCACGAGTCTCTCCCTTTTTAGGGGGAGGCTTGGAGCTTACTCCACCACGCTGCTCCAATGCGGATTGGTGGAGGAGATGACCAATAACTCCATATAAATGTTCAAAATACTGGAATTGTATAAGTTTCATAAATAGTGGAACTAGATTGGCGAAGTTCAGGAACGTTAATGTTTGCACTACATTCTAGCCCCCTTATTCATAAACGTATTTTAGCTAAAGTGTTGCTTATCCCTCCTTTGTCTCTCTCTATCCTGCACATTTGACAATGCAACTGACAAAGACAAAGCATTCTATAGCTAAAACGTATCTAATGTACGTTTATGAATAAGGGGGTAACTATTTACCGTCGCCGGAACAAATAATCGTTAACCTTTTTTTAAATTTTAAGACTAAAATTATACACAAACACAACATTACAACGTTTAACATGTTAATTATTTAGGATAGTTGATATATCACAATAAATGTTAAGTATTGCCTAATAACGAATAATAATCTATACTTACTATACTAATATTATAAAGCTGAAGAGTTTGTTTGTTTGTTTGCTTGAACGCGCTAATCTCATGAACTACGGGTCCGATTTGAAAAATTCTTTCATTCTAGATAGCCCATTTATCGAGTAAGGCTATATAACATCACGCTAAGATGAAAAGGAGAGGGTAGGTAACATTGCAACCGCGCGAAGCCGGGGCGGGCCGCTAGTATTATTATATTTTTAAATATGCCTTTTTTGTCTTCCTCGTAACATGACGTAAAGCTGTGCCACTTTCACGGTCGTCCAATATAATAAAAACGCTCATTCACTCTCCTTTTGTACCATAAAAAAATTGGAAAACCTGCCAACGCTGAATCCCCAGCGAAATGAAATGTTGACACTCAATTTGCTGCTCCATCAAAAACGCACGCCCTAACAAATTATGCGTTCACTTTACCGGGGAAAGATAACATGACAGCTTATATGTTATCACACCACGTACCATCTCTGCACCGTCGGCCCCCATTAATCTCGCATGCATGCATGAGGCCTCGTGTTCTCGCAGATTGCATCGTCAAAATATATCGTCGGTGACAGTTTGCCGTTAATACGCTACGGCGTGTTATATTATGGTATTCAGTTTTAATGGAAGTGTTAAAAGTGTGACTTTATTTTTATTGTTATTTATGAGCAGTCAAGGTTTTTTCGTTTCATAAATTTAGTGTGTAATTTTTCGATTTCGTCCCTGTCAAAATTTTTCTTAGAGACATTGGGAGTCTGTGCGTGTTGTACCGTCTCTACAATGGTGAGTGCTCTGCTGAACTGTTTGACATGGTGCCACCATCTGATTTCCTACACCGTACTGCCCGCCGAAGAGAAAAGTTCCACTCTCACCGACTGGACACCTGGTGTTGCAAATGTTCATAGGCGACGGTGACCACTTTCCATCAGGTGGCCCGTTTGCTTGTCTGTCAACCTTCAGACATAAAAAAAATCTGTATTTGAAATTATAGAAACATGTACGTATCTTCACGCCAAGTCCTTACGGGGTAGACATAGAGTTTGAAGCGCCGGATATCCCGCTACTGACACCCTCCCGTGCTTCTTCTACATTCATCATTCTCTTCATACATGCACGCCGATGTCTAACACCTATATTCTAAGACGTTACTTGAAACATTGCTTGACTCACACTCAGCTTAAGATACTTTATGAGGACGCCTCGTAATCCATATTCTTAGTTGTATTTTGACAGTAACTCACGTGTACGGATTATCGTATAGAGAATTCAAAGTCTTGAGAATCCATTTTTATAGAAAAATATGGTATTTTATTATTTATAATTATAGTTTCGACACCAAAAACTTATTGAGCGCAAAAATATGGTGTAAATGTAAATTACTCCTCGAAACTTCAAAGTAGGTCGTGACGTACCTTAGAGTTTGACAATTGCTTTCTTACCTCAAACGGAGGCAGAATGTCGAGTTGACGTTATTAGTTACAACTAAGAATACCAATTCCATTAAGGTTGAGTTAAGGTCGAGATTACGACTTAGAATATGGGTGTAAGACTTTTGAGCCCACTCTCAGACAGTACTCGACCTATTTGGTCAGGTCAGTCTTGGACTTCCTGGGCCTCTGAAAAAATGGGAAGATTAAATTTGCTTCGGACTCGAAGTAGAACGTCCATGTCCAGAACTGCGATTACAAGTTCAGACGCTTTACCACTATTTTTATATTGTAAACGGGACTTAATCGCGTACTATTTTAATCGAAGTATTTACCTCGACACTCGACGTCTTTACCACTAAGCTACCGAAGTCCCACCTAAGCGTCAAATGTTTGTTTCCTTTTTTTTTAACTGATTTAGGATCGGTAAACGACATCCATTGATAACAAATTAATAGCCATATTGTTTTTATTTATAAGAAATAAAAAACTTTCTATTTAACTTAATGCTAATAGTACAATGAAGCGCGCATGGACCAGCGGCTGTTTGTAGATCGGAAGCGATCTACTCGATTAAGCGATACGGGCGCGGTCGGGTGTGTGATGGGTGACCGCTAGTGGCAAATTAAAATGCGCGTTTCCGTGCTTCGGAGGGCACGTTAAGCCATCGGTCCCGGTTGCTATCGATAGATAGCAGTCGTTAACTCTTGTCGGAGGCCTTATAGGCGGTTTGAAAACATCCGATAATGGGTCGGCCACTAACTCTTATCTCCACCAACCCGCATTGGAGCAACATGGTGGAGTAAGCTGCAGGCCTCCCCCAAAAAGGAGAGAGACCCGTGCCCAGCCGTGGGACGCATAAGGGGTCGCCATTATTATTATATTATAATAGTATAATATACCCTCCAATCCATATCAGCAAGTATATGCTAGTGTAATCCCTTTTCAGCCCGCTTATCTTGAAAAGCGAGAGATCCTTGTCACAACAAAAGTTACACAGTTAATGTGCCTATACAGATAAAAACACGACAATTTTCCCAAACGCTTATCCCTAAATTTCCCTGTGATACATATAAAGTGCTGTTTTAATAAGGATTTTGATGGAAGCGAACATTAATTCAGGAGTGACTTATGAAAAGGTATTACAACTTTCTGCAAAATTTTCAGCACAAAGATATTTAGATATGAAATATCAGGCGCAAATTTTAAGCCTACATAATTTCAAGTGTTCCCAAATTTCAAGACTTTATTAGAACAAAACGGCTGGATTTATGTTTTATAGCGTTCAGGTCTCCGAGTTTTAGTAATAAAAGTGGGCTTTACTATAAAGACTGGCCAAGCCAGCCGATCTAAATAAGTATTTTTCAATATACCGAACGATATGGCATTATGAATTTTTCTAGCCATGAACACGATACGTGACCAAAATATACTATGCTTTGGACCGGAAAAAAGTTGTATTCGTATTAACGAAGAATGGAACTTCGATATTGGGTATATTGAAATAGAATCGGATATGGGTAGGCGTTCATTGTAAGGCTTAAGTACATTTATATATATCTAAATAGGTATATAAATCAATTTTTACTAGTGGTAGAGCTCCAGTGACGGAGCTCGCGGGCGTAGGCACCACCGCATTACCTGATTTACTTGCCGCTAAATGGTAGTGTTCAGCACTATCGTGTTCCGGTCAGGTGGTAATGTACGGCCCTGTAATTTCCGGCACAGAGGCATAACACCTTAGGCCTCAGGAGTGGTAACGCATTTGCATTTTGACCTTGGTCTTTGTGTGGGTGTCTATAGGCTGCAGTCATCACTTAACATCAATGTGAACTGCATGCTTGTTTGCCACTTCAATTACATTAAAAAAAAAAAAAATGCTGTTCTTTGGTCTCCGCTACAACTCGAGAACGGCTTTACCGATTTGGCTAATTTTGGTATTGAATGATTTTTTGAAGTCCAGGTAAGGTTTAAAAGATAAGAGAATATGAAGAAATTGAAAGGTAATAGTAAAAACTACACTTTCATTTTCCCATACAAATAGTCCGTATCTATCAAACCTTTGACACATTATTTCATTGTGAGGCAATACGAAGTTTGCCGGGTCAGCTAGTTATAAATTAAACTTTTTTACACAAAATAATGTTTAATGTACATTTAGACCTCTGGTTCTTGTGAAAATTTCTATAAGCTGAAGTCATCACTTAACATCAATGAGAGCTGCAGGTTTGTTTGACACCTACCATACATAAAAAGTATAAGCCTGGGGTGCACCAAGACATTAAAAGGAGATGTTGCAAAAATGTATGGACCTCCGGCCATATATTGTAGTACACAATACCTATCATTAACTGGAGAAATCAATATAAAAACGTTTTTAACTGCATATTTACACTTATTTAGCTTTGTTTGCAGTTACAAAACATTATTTGCTGTTAGAATTGCAACTCAAAACCAACATGGCGAATATGGTGTTTTTAGATTAATAATAGTACTTGGAGAAAAAAGTAATATTTTCTAAATACTATCGAAATCGATTTCATGTGTAAATATTAAGATCTTAATACTTATCGATTTCCAATTTAAAGAAATTCATCGGAACTTCTTTAAATTGATCGATTCGATACATTGTTTTTTTGATAATATGTGATGACTATTAAGATAGTTTTGTTTTATATATATATATATATATGTACTATCCCAAACGTCGGCTATATCGCCGCCATGTTGAACTTGTTGAAAATGATAAAATCGTTTGAATTTAACGTGGTTGTAACTCTAAAATATATTCTTGAATAAATTAATTGTATTTTTTTCGGATTCTTCTTTAACTTACCTATTTTTTAAGGACGGGTACGAACCAGAGCCGGGCTTGCAACATCTCCTCTGTTAAAGATTTCACATCATTCTCTAACTTAAAGAATTCAAATATATTGGTGCAACCTAGGCTTAGTATGATATATCGTGACCCGAATTTACCAGCGAAAGATTAAAAAATAATAATCTTCAACAGAAAGAATGCAATCTCAATGTATTTTTACTGGTGGTAGAGCTCCAGTGACGGAGCTCGCGGGCGTAGGCACCACCGCATTACCTAATATACTTGCCGATAAATGGTAGTGTTCAGCACTGTCGTGTTCCGGTCAGGTGGTAATGTACGGCCCTGTAATTTCCGGCAGAGAGGCATAACACCTTAGGTCTCAGGAGTGGTAACGCATCTGCATTTTGACCTTGGTCTTTGTGTGGATGTCCATAGGCTGCAGTTATCACTTAACATCAATGTGAACTGCACTTCCATTACAAAAGAAAAAAGTAAGAATGCAATCTCTTGTCTTTGAACACCTAACAAATCCAACAAATACAAATGTCTGTTAATCGTTTTGCAGCATAAGACAGCAATTCCACAACACTTCATGTATAATGTTCTAGAACGTCTAGAACCGAAAACTTTACGTCGGTTTGATATTTATCTTGAGAATTCAATCCACAAACTACAATTTAAATAGTACGGAAATTATCGCTTATTGAATTACCATCGACGACACAGTAAAGGATATTTGTGGTTAAATAATTTCCGATCTTATTTTTTATGTTATCTAAGTTGCAAACAAGCATGCAGTACACATTGATGTTAAGTGATGACTGCAGCCTATAGACGCTTACACTAAGACCAGAGGTCAAAATGCAGATGCATTACCACTTTTGAGGCCTAAGGTGTTATACCTCTGTGCCGGGAATCACAGGGCCATTCCCACCTGCCCGGAACACGATAGTACTGAACACTACCATTAAGCAGCAAGTGGGTATATTAGGTAATACGGTGGTGCCTACGCGAGCTCCGTCACTGAAGCTCTACCACCAATAGAATTTAGTAAAATTTCAGTTATTTCAATGACTTCAGCTGACTACTGCCACAGGATGATTCATTGTGCCCGGTACGGCATGCTGCGTACTGCGCCATGCCGTACCGTGCCATGCCGTACGGCCCTGTAATTTCCGGCACAGAGGCATAACACCTCAGGCCTCAGGAGTGGTAACGCATCTGCATTTTGACCTCGGTCTTTGTGTCGGTGTCTTTAGGCTGCAGTCTTCACTTAACATCAATGTGAACTGCATGCTTGTTTACCACTTCCATAACATAAAAAAAAAAATCCATACGCCACGCCATACCTCGCCATGCCGTACGACGCCATCCTGTATCACAGGGCGCTGGGCAGTAGTTTCGACTATAGTAGATATTTTTACTAAATAAATTAAATCATACGTTATTGTTATAATATCTCATAACAATTGAGAAGTATATTCTACTTTATGATATTCATGTAGAAAAGCAGCGAATTCCCTGATAGTACATAAAAGCTTTATTTGAATGATTTTGGATAAGAGTTCAGAGTAGATTTTACCTACCGACATATTTAAAGGCTGCTACAAACAGGTAAAATGGTATCCAAAACGCTATATTAACGTGATTTCGTTGTTAATAGAGCAGCCTACAAACATGCGCTATTGATTAACAATACACACCGTAAACAGCGCACTACAAACAAACCATCAAATTTGTGAATATTTTCCGATGAAATTATAAACCACCGAACTGTGCGCACGTTCATTAATTTTATGATGCTAATAAACATTCGAGTACACACTATAGGACAAATTCCCGCCACCTGTGAATCAACCATCAACCACTCTTGATTGTTAAGCGGCAGTTTGAGTATAATGTTTGCTGTCACAGCGATTGCTTTTAATTACGTTGAGTGTTCGCGTTGGAGTACTATACATTTATGACGTAGAATATGCGTTGGAACACTGAACGTTCGTTTTGAGGTAAAGAGCAACACGGGCCACCTGCCGACTGGAGGGGAGTAGCCGTAGAATATGCGTTGGAACACTGAACGTTCGTTTTGAGGTATAGAGCAACACAGGCCACCTGCCGACTGGAGGGGAGTAGCCAACGCATATTGCGTTGGAACACTGAACGTTCGCTTAGAAGTCGATTTACATCAAACGAACAGCTATAACCAAAACAAGAGCATTCCTTCGTGATCTTATAGTGTAAACAAAAACTCGTATTCAGCTAGAGTTAGAACAAGAGCATTCTTTCTTTCATAATCTTTTCGTGTAAACGAAAGCTAGATCATCTGAACAAATGTTCTTTGCTCATTCGTGTTGTGCTCATTGTGTTCAATTTTGGTAGGCTTCTATTATTAAGAAATAATTTAAACCGACTTCGAAAAAAGGAGGAGGTTATCAATTCATCGGAATCTTTTTTTTTCTTTAGACCAATGCACAATTTAATCAATAAGATTGTATACCATCGCTAGAACAAGAACGCTTTGAAGAGACCGCTCTGAGGCGCATGCACGTCCGAACACGCAAGAACGCTCTAAGCAACTGTTCGTGCCCTCACTGCCCTCAAGCTAATATCGAGTAGGACTTACAAGAGGCCTTATATTTGTCCGGGACAAAACCTGACATTGTAAGGACGCGACAAAAATATAATTTGTACTGCTTCAAATATTAAGACGCGTTACTCTTTGCTCTTGTACTCTTACGTAGTGTGTCACGTGTGTGACTAAGACAAAAAGTGTAACGTGATTGGTCTGAGGTGAGGACAATGAGGCTACTACTCCTCAAAACAGACCAATAAGCGGCGCGTATTAAAATGTCGCGGTAATCTTTGCTCTTTTGTACTCTTAAGTCAAGTGTGTCGTGTGTGACTAGGACGAAGAATGCTACTATAATAAAACTACCACATAGGGTACGTTCGACCAAACGACCCCAACGATCGCGACCACGACCGCTGAAATTGTCGTTCAACTATCGCAAAAATACCGCGGGCGTTAAGCCAGTCCACTTCATTATAATAATAGAATTTATTGAGATTATTTAATTTTATCAAAAATGATTTAATTTTTAATTTGAACAAAACCTACAAATTACAAAACCAATCTTAGCTCAATCATTAAAAATATTAATATCTCTCGATATTCATCATATTAACACTATGTTTAGTAGGTACAAACAAATCCATTCTGTCACTTCAAAATCTTCAAATGTATCGCATGACAAAATTTGTCCTGTCCCTAACAAAATGTGAGTCGGACACACTTTGTAAGAGCCAGTACAAATTTTGTCATGTTAGTACAAATTTTGTCGCGACAAATTTTGTCATGTTACTTCAAATGCACTACGACGCGTCAAATCACTTCGCCGCCTCGCCGAGTCGGCGGCCTCATTTGAAGTAACATGACAAAATTTGTCGTGACAAATGCATCGCGACGCGTCAAATCACTTCGCCGCCTCGCCGCGTCGGCGGCCTCGCGTTGCGTAATCGCCTCACGTATTTTGAAGTGGGACAAAGTACTGGCTCAGTACAAAAAAGAGGCTCCTCTTACAAACTCATTCTGAAAGCGTGTCCTACCCAACACTACCTCAAGCGCTGTTTACGTGGAGCGAGCGAGCATTCTTAGAATATTCCATAAAATCTTCGCAAACACACTGCTTACATACGCTTACGCTCACATAAGTGAGTGTAAGCGTATTATACTAAGAACAACAGAATAATGCTTTACGCCTATACATTAAAAGAATTTGATATAATGGGGATAGAATGAGCATTTGCTCGTCTGATGTAAATCGACCTTTAAGGGAATGTTCCACTCTTTGAACTTCCTTATTTACGTAAAATTTAGCTAATGCCTTGGCAACTAAGTACCTATTAATGCTTCCTGAGCTCCCAAGTTTGATCTTGTTGGTTAACTTGGTTCTGTTATAAACGTAAATCTTTTGCAATGGCGTCCCCGTACCTTAAAAGTGATGATAATATAGGGAATGTCTAATGATGTTTAAAAGACTAACCCTCTTATTCATAAACGTATTTTAGCTAAAGTGTTGCTAATCTCTCCTTTGTCTTTTTCGATCCTGCACATTTGACAATGCAACTGACAAAGACAAAGTATTCTATAGCTAAAACGTATCTAATGTACGTTTATGAATATGGGGGTAAGGATATTATAACTTAAAAGGTAATTGGCGAATCTTTAATATCTTCAGGCACTTGTGAGATTTTTTTTCAGCCTATAGACACCAGCACTAAGACCAAAGGTCCAAATGCAAATACGTTGCCACCCTGACACCTTCCTTGTTTTGTCTCTGTGATAGTTATTACGAGGCCATATATTAACATCTAAGCGGAACACGATAGTGCTGAACACTACAATTTGGCGGCAGAAAGATTAGGTAATGTGGTTGTGCCTACGCCCTCTAGCTAACTGGACACTGGAACTCTACCACCATTTTTTTTTTTTTATGTTATGGTAGTGGCAAACATCCATGCAGTTCACATTGATGTTAAGTGATGACTGCAGCCTATAGACACCCACACAAAGACCAAGGTCAAAATGCAGATGCGTTGCCACTCCTGAGGCCTAAGGTGTTATGCCTCTGTGCCGGAAATTACAGGGCCGTACATTACCACCTGACCGGAACACGATAGTGCTGAACACTACCATTTAGCGGCAAGTATATTAGGTAATGCGGTGGTGCCTACGCCCGCGAGCTCCGTCACTGGAGCTCTACCACCAGTGAAACCATGTTATAATTATTTGAATATTATGTAGTGATCCAGCCTAAACTATTATATCGATTGCCCCAAAAATTACGAGAAATAAATTTTAAGGATTCTAGTGTGATATTGCCAATGTGAAGGTTATTGCGTGTTCAGGTTGTAGGAGATGGATAATGAGAAGTCCATTGTTGGTGATCACCATATAATCCGGAATTTACAGAGTTACATTTTAACGGTTACTTTAGGCGGGTTGTGGTGCGTGTGCGCGGCACTAGGGTTACGGGACAACTGACGACGCAACGCTGAGCTTGCGGCGTCCGGATATTTATCTGACACTTAATAATGTGACGCTACAAAATAATAATTTTACATAGGTAAAAAAATTCTGATCTTTTATTTATTAAGGCCCAAACCCAACACACTCGTGAATACCTAGTGTATGTCTCTTCGTTTTCAAAGACATACAAAGTTATATTTTATATTAGCTGTACCCGCGACTTCGTCCGCGTGAGAATTTATGATTGTTCAGTATCCACCCGGACAATGTCGTGGCCGCAGCTAGTATAAAAGCCTAAGCCTAAGTTACTCCTTATTAGATCAGCTATCTGCTAGTGAAAGTACCATCAAAATCGGTAAAGCTGTTCCCAAGATTAGCCCCGCTAAACAGACAGACAGGCAGACAGACAGACAGACAGACAGACAGACAGACAGACAGACAGACAGACAGACAGACTGACAGACTGACAGACAGACAGACAGACAGACAGACAGACATACAGACAGACAGACAGACAGACGGACAGACAGACAGACAAAAAATGTAAAAAATGTTGTTTTGGTTTATGTACTGTGTATACATACATATGAATTTAGTAAAAAGCGGTTATTTTTATATTACAAACAGACACTCCAATTTTATTTATTTGTATAGGTTTAGTATTGTATTCAATATATTAGGTTGGGGAAAAAGTCTTTTCGCATTATAGTATGTATGAACTTGTAATAAAATCTCTTTGGCTGTAGTATTTATATCTGGCTGGTTTTGGTATCATTGAAAGTTAAAATTTTAAAAAACATAATTCCAAATTCAAATTAGGCAAATGTGTGATTTTTATTTGTTTTTCGTACTGTCAAGATGAGTGAATCTAATGAAGAAATTCCATACATTTTAAAATTTTACTACAAAAAAGGTAAGAATGCAACGCAAGCCGCGAAATAAAATTGCGATGTTTATGGACCTAGTGCAGTGTCTGTGAGAGTAGCACAAATTTGGTTTAAGCGTTTTCAATCCGGAAATTTTGATGTCAAAGATCCACCTCGCTCTGGTCGCCCTATTACGGATAAAATCGATGCCATTTTTGAAAAAGTGGAGCAAGATCGACATATCAGTAGTTACGACGTAGCTAAAGAACTGAGAATTGATCACAAAACAGTTTTGGCGCATTTGAAAAAAGCTGGGTACAAAAAAAGCTCGATATTTGGGTACCTCACGAGCTCACTGAAAGAAACCTAATGAACCGTGTACTCATTTGTGGTTCTTTATTACGACGTAATTCATTACGTCTTCAAAAAATTCTTGGGATAACTGGTGATGAAAAGTGGATCACGTATGACAAGAACGTGCGAAATAGGTCGTGGTCAAAGGCCGGTCCGGCTTCACAGACTGTGGCGAAACCCGGGTTAACTCGCAATAAGGTGATGTTGTGTGTGTGGTGGGATTGGAAGGGCATTATTCATTATGAGCTATTACCACCAGGCAGGACTATCGATTCTGAACTCTACTGCGAACAACTGATGAGATTAAAACAAGAAGTTGAGAGAAAGCGGCCGTAATTGATCAACAGAAGGGGTGTGGTGTTTCATCATGATAACGCTAGACCTCACACATCTATAGCCACTCAGCAAAAATTAAGAGAGTTTGGCTGGGAGGTGTTAATGCATCCGCCGTATAGTCCTGACCTTGCACCTTCAGATTTCCACCTGTTTCGGTCTCTTCAGAATTCTTTATGCAATGTTAGGTTAACATCACGAGAGGACTGCCAAATCCACTTGTCGCGGTATTTTGATGAGAAGTCCCAAATTTTTTTATAGCAATGGGATCATGTCCCTACCTACAAGATGGCAAAAGAATATCGAACAAAATGGTACATACATACTTTAGTTAAATTTAAATAAACTATATTAAAAATGTTTTGAATTATCTTGAAAAATGCGAAGAAACTTTTTCCCCAACCTATTATATTGCCCGTTTATCTTATCACTCCGTATCACAGTACCAAATAAATATAGGTTCGATTCCATCGAATATCTTTATGGTTTCGCACTGAATATAGGATTACGTATTATACCGTATTGACTGCTTCTTAAGAGTGCCATTAACTTCTTTTCAAAGATTTATACCAATCTGTTTTCCTTGAGCTTTCAATACGAGATTACGGTTCTATTTTTAAATAACAGTGTCGATATCCTTTGTAGATCTGATATTGTATTACGTACATTCTAATTATTAAGTTAAAGCGTTTATCTTCCTCGCGTGTATGTTTTTAAATGCCGATGATGTTTGGCGAAATGTTAAGAATTTTGCAGCTTTTGTATAAAAGTAAGGACATTTAAAAAAAAAGGAATTTCTGGTCTGTACATTACCACCTGAAGGGAACATGACAATGCGAAACACTACCATTTAGCTTAGCGGGAAGTTGATTAGGTAATGCTGTACCCCCCCCCCCCTCCCCCCGCCACGACAAGGTTTCCGCCTTGTCGTGGCGGGGGGGGCTCAGTACCCGGTGGTTGTCCCCACACCGGCGAAGCTAAGAGGAACCCAGAGAGGAGGCGGCGTTTGGCGTGGCTTTGCCCGCCACTCGCTGCTGTGGAGAGGAGACGCTGGGTAGGAGGTGTACGGGTATTTCGTTGGCCCTGCACCCTATCCCCAGCCGCCTAACGATGGTCCCGCCGTCGGATAGGGACTTGGTGGGGCCGCGGGGGAGCGGTTGAGGGTCGAACTCTTTCGACGCTGCCGCTCCTTTGAGGCCGAACTGTGTGACTAAACCCCTCCACCCGGGCGTCTTGGGACGCCTGGCGTTGTGAGTGGTCGGGGCAGGGACCTTTGGGTGTCGGACTTGGAGATGTCCGTCGCCCAATTGGAAATAGGTCCCAAGCTGGGTGGCGTGCACGTGTTCCGCACGCCACTAATGTTGGTTGGAGCCAAAGAGCTCAACCTGTGGAGGGCTCGGAGACGAGCAGCCGCCGGCGGGGTCGCGGATGTGTGCGTAAGCGTTCCCGTGACCCCGCCGCTGATGGCGGAAGAGTCGGAACACCGCGAGGTTTTAGTGTGTACGAGTCTCACACTACCCGCCGTCTGTTCCCCTTAGACGGCGGGTGCCCATGAGGGCTACCCGCGTCAAAAAAAAAAAGGTAATGCTGTACTGTCTACGCCCGCGAGCTGAAACTGCGATAACTACGCCTTTTAGCCTGACTAAAACTCTCCTAGTAGTTAAAACTCGACTACCTACCACAAAAAAAAATACTAGTAACAAATGAAATTATAATCATTTGTAAGCGCAGAACACCATCTACTTAACTCTACCGTTTTTAGGCCAAATATTAGAAGAAAATTGTGTTTTCGGATTCTCAAAATACTTATCTTTGAACAAATTAAATGAGAGCGAATAATCTTATCTTTTAAACATATTTTTATAAAGTTCCTTCTTTTTTATAATCAAGGTAATCTTCCATAAACATTTGAAAGCATCGTGCACGAGGGACCCTTACTTTCTTCCACTGATAAGCTAAGATTATGCTAAAACAGAAGCCTTCCTTAACAATACCACTATCAGATCGAATCGAATGTCCAGTGGCGGTCCCTTATGAATTTAAGGGTCTGGGCATCAAAGCGACTTAAGTGGTTAGCGATTTTCTGAAGCAAGAGTATTTTTATTTGTGGCCATATTATTCATTTTATTTGAAAGAAAGGAAAGAAACATTTATTTGACACAACAACAAGATACATACTTAAAACAGACATAAAACGTAGCTAACAAAAACACATCTACTAAAATTATAAGGTACAAACCTATATTATTATGTAATATGTGCCTCACGGCTGCGCCAAAAAGGTGTCCTGTTCAGCAAATGTCAGGTAACTTCATTTAAGAGGTACCTGACGTTGGTTTTCAACAGGACCCAACGTGAGTGAACCACGGATGTCAAATGATTTGTAATTGATAATGAATAAATTTACACATAGATGTTAAGTGATGATTACAGCCTATAGACATCTACACAAAACCAGAGCATAAAATTCAAATGCGCATCCCTGAGAACTTAGTTGTTATGTAGTAGTTACTACGGGGACATAGGTACATTTTCCATGTCCGTATCGTAATGCTAAACTCTATCGGTATGTACGTCTTTAGATATTAGGTTTTCATTTTAAAATATTGTTGATAAAATATGACGATATATTTACCATGGGATTCCTTTTTTATGTTCCGATGGCAGACAAGCATGCTGTTTGCATTGATAGTAAGTGGCGTCTGCTGCAAAGATCTACACAAAAATCTGGCTATTAAAATGCAGATGCATCGGCACCCCTAAGTTCTAAAATGTTTTGCCTCTGTGATAGGCATTACGAAGCTATGCAATAGGTACATAAATACGTTTAAAACTGGATTTTATCAAAAGATATCGTAATATTTCGAGTCGAAAAACATACATTATTCAAATAATCTTAAATTATTTAAATAAAAAACTGTCCTCAGACTACACATGAGCAGGTACTATAATACAATATTACTTTAGATAAGACACAAAAACTAAAACCGATGCGTCGCAAAATCGCACTGACGCGACCCATGCTTAAAATAACCGCTTATGAATTTAATTTAGCCCGCTTTATGCGAGCTACGTGACATACATACACGTTGGCGATGTTGTACTGATTAGGTATTATAATAATAATAATAATGGCAACCCATTATACGTCCCACTGCTGGGCACGAGTCTCTCCCCTTTTTTGGGGGGAGGCCTGGAGCTTACTCCACCACGCTGCTCCAATGCGGATTGGTGGAGGTGGGTGGGTTAGTGGCCAACCCGATGTCGGATGTTTTCAAACCGCCCATTAGGCCTCCGACAAGGTTAAACGACTGCTATCCATCGATAGCAACCGGGACCGACGGCTTAACGTGCCCTCCGAAGCACGGAAACGCGCATTTTAATTTGCCACTAGCGGTCACCCATCACACTACCCGACCGCGCCCTTAGTGCTTAACCGAGCAGATCGCTTACGATCTACACCAGCCGCTGGGCCATGCGCGCTTCGATTAGGTATTGCTAGTTTGTAAAGAATTAGTACATGTAAATACTGGAAGTGGATTATTGTTATAAGCTAAAGCCAGCCACGCGTGTGACTAACTTTGATATAAATGATTAGTAAAGTTAACTATTCACGTACTTTACAGCGCTTTCACACAGTCATATGCCGTTTCTATTTCATGCAGTTTACCGGCTCACCTAGAAACACATGTACACGTATACGAGCGTACTTTTGCGGTAGCGGCCCACTAGGTTTGTAAGCCTTGCAAAAAACCGTTACTCTCACTATTCATAATAATGCAAAGAAATGTAAATAACCCAAAACAAAATTCTAAAATTCACTGGCATGTGTTATTGCGAAAAATAAATACTACAAATATCTATATATATAAAAAGCAATTGCTGTTCGTTGGTCTCGCTAAAACTCGAGAACGGCTTTACCGATTTGGCTAATTTTGGTTTTCAATGATTTTAGGAAGCCCAGGGAAGGTTTAGAAGGTAAGAAAATATGAAGAAATGGAAGGGAAATAGTAAAAACCACAATTTCGTTTTCTCATACAAATAGTCCGTATATACCTATTATATATCAAACCTTTGTTTGACACATTATTTCATACTGATGCAAAACGAAGTTTAAAATATAAAATTCCACTTTGTTGATAAAAATACATTAAGACATCACGTAATTGTCTAAATCATATGAAGTGTTCATCTTGGGACCTATGTTTTCTGACGTCATCACTTAAAATTGTTGTCCGTAAATCGGTACAAACAAACAAATTTTGTTTTGCAAATGAAGGGTTAGGGTAAGATGCACCTGTGGATTAGTTGTAGCCGGCCATTACATAGCCTGAGATCACAAGTCTCCCCACGTCGAAGAATGAGTGATGTTGGAATTTTTCGATTAGATGAAATTCCTGTCGTTATACGCCAGTTAATATTCCCCTTAATTTTCAATAAGTTCGGTCCACCCTCCATACCGTAGGACAAAAAATACTGGATTAATTGACAAATCATCTACAATATTTATTATTGCGAATTAAGGACTTTGAGAAGAACTGCCTCGGTAGCCTAGTGGTAGCAGGCCACTACTACTACGCTGAGGTCCTGGGTTCGATTCCCGGGTAGGGGGTTATCAGAGATAATGGTGAAAAAGCCTTTATCTCTGGTTCTATTGGGATTTTTCCATTTTCTGGAAATTTCCCAGTACCTCAAAGTTTGGTAATGTGCCCGGAGATGTCAACAGGCTCGCCACCTGTTACATGGGCCAAAACGTAACCGGCGAATCGTGGGTGTTTGCATGTATACTTGAATGCATGCATTTACCTCTGCCTACCCCTTCGGGGATTACAGGCGTGAAGTTACGTAAGGACTTTTAATACGTAGCGGAAAGCTTACAAATATCAGCTTATCCGTTCCACAAAATGTTCAACGCCACGCGACAAAATAGTTATAAGTATCTAGTTCTAGTTTTACTGGTGGTAGAGCTCCAGTGACGGAGCTCGCGCGCGAAGTCACCACCGCATTACCTAAGATACTTGCCGCTAAATGGTAGTGTTCAGCACTATCGTGTTCCGGTCAGGTGGTAATGTACGACCCAGTAATTTCCGGCACAGTTGCATGACACCTTGGGCCTCGGGAGTGGTAACGCATCTGCATTTTGACCTTGGTCTTTGTGTAGGTATCTATAGGCTGCAGTCATCGCTTAACATCAATGTGAACTGCATGCTTGTTTGCCACTTCCATTACATAAAAAAAAGTTCAATCCCAAAGTATATGTCATTGTAGGTATACAAGATATTAAATTATCTACTCTAAACATTTCATATCTCTCTATCGCATCATTTTTAGCAAAGTATTAAATGCCATTTTTCATTTGACCTACTTTTAGCTATCTTTTTTTTTCTTTTGTTTAAATGTGTATTTTTTTCTTCGCGCACCAACCTATTTTTTTTTGTGTTGTTTATTTTTGTTCGTTTATTTTTGGGCCATGTCTCGGGACTGGCGTACATCAGCCTCATCAAGGATACCAGGAAAAAGTATCTAAAAAATCCACCCTAAAAAACAAAAGACAAAAGAAAAGATTAGTATTTTTTAGTTGTTATTTTTTTCTCCCAATTTTTTTAATTATCCAATTTCATAATGTTCTACGGTTTTCTACAATAAATCAATTTTGCGTTAATCCTGAACGCAAGGCGTTTACGAAATCAAAACTGCTGTCAGACAAATGTCACCTTAGACTGCCCGGAACCACGGAAGCTGGAAAAGCGACCGCCACGTCTGGTTGATTTTAAAAATCATTTTAACTTAATATATGCGAGTTATTAAACTAAAATGATTTTTAAAATCAACCCACCTATAAATCCATAAAAATAGTTTTATTTCAATGATTTGCCAATTTATTAAGTGATATAAGTTTTTGTCATCATATTTCGATCGATCAGCGCCACGTATCAAAGACAGTGGATTTTGCAAACATTCATTGACAACGATGACGAATCTACCTGCCACAAAATGATGTAAGAAAGAGACTTTGTGTGAATGATAGTATCGGTGTAAAAATGAAAAAAGGCATGCTCCGATGGTTCGGGCATATAGAAAGAATGTCGAATGAGCGAATGACTAAATAGATAGACAGGAAGACCAAGGCTGACCTACCATGACCAAATAGGTCGAGTTCTGTCTGATGGTGGGGTCAAAAGTCTTAGGAATCGGCGTGCATGTATGAAGAGAATGATGAAGGTAGACGAGACACGAGAGGTTTGTCAGAACCGGGATGTCTGGCGCTCTACACTCTCTGCCTACCCCGTTAGGGACTTGGCGTGAAGATACATACATACAAAATGATAGTGTTCAGCACTATCGTGTTCCTGTTAGATAGTAGAGTATGACCAGTAATAACTATTAAAGAGACATAGCAAGGGCCTCAGGCCCAACGGGTAGCAACGCATCTGCATTTTGCCCTCTGATTTTTGTGTAGATGTCTACAGGCTGCAATCATCACTTAAAATTCATGTGAACTGCATGCTTATTTGCCACTTTCGTAAGTTAAAAAAAATGTAACACCAGTTTGCATTTACAGTTGAGCATTGCGCCAATGACGTCACGCTTAAAATATACCCACGCTGTAATGTACTACCCTCTGCATTATAACGTCCTTATTGATATGTTAATGGCCACCTCCTATCGTCCGTGAAAATATTTGGCGGTCATTGGCAAGCCTTTGTTATGTATAATAATATGTGCCTCGCTTCCGTCCGCCCTCGTTCTTGCGGTTTTGGATAAATGTAGACCTCGTCTTATTCATGTCATGATCTATGCGATAAAATAAGAATTCCAAAACGTAACTTCAGTCCTTTATTCCCCGGGGTAGGCAGAGGTTGTGTGAAAGAAAGAAAGAAAGAAAGAAAAAAACACATTTATTGGTGCAGCCGACATAAGGTACTTGTATTGAGAAAAAGAACAATTTAAAAAATCTATCTATTATATACATACATACATAAAAATAAATAAAATTGGAGTGTCTGTTTGTAATATAAAAATAACCGCTTTTTACACTTTTATGTGTACACGGTAAGTACACATACTAAAACAACATTTTTTAAAATTTTTGTGTCTGTCTGTCTGTTTGTTCCCGCTAATCTCGGGAACGGCTGGACCGATTTTGACGGGACTTCCACTGGCAGATAGCTTATGTAATAATAAGTAACTTAGGCTATTTTTAGGGTTCCGTACCTTAAAAGGAAAAAAGGAACCCTTATAGGATCACTCGTGCGTCTGTCTGTCTGTCTGTCCGTCTGTCACAGCCAATTTGCTCCGAAACTACTTGACCGATTGAGTTGAAATTTGATGAATATATGTAAATTGGTGACCCAAAGGTGAACGTCAAGTAAAATAATAAATTTTAAACAGGGGGGCTAAATCAGAAAATTAAAAAAAAAATCGTTAACTGTGTCGTGTGACATATCAAATGAAAGAGGTTCATGTTGTCAGCATCTCAGATATATTTTTATAATTTATAATTTTTGCATAAACAAATTTGAAGTTATTTAAGAAAAACGACGAAAATTGACCATTCCCCCCCCCTCCCTCTCTCCGAAACTACTAAACTTAAAATTTTGAAAAAAATATATAATAGTTCTTTGCCTATAGATTACTGAAAAACCTATAAGAAGTTTGAGTATTCAAATTAAATCGAAAATTCTTAATAATATAACCCCCCTGCCGGTACCACCGTCACCGCTATGTCCCTGCATTTTAAATCTGTAATATTTTCGAAAATATTTATTTAAATTACGGAACCCTCACCACGCGAGTCGAACTCGCACTTGTCCGGTTGTCTGCGCCCACGACTTCGTCCGGGTAGATACTGAACAATCATAAATTCTCACGCGGACGAAGTCGCGGGCACATCTAGTAAATAAATAAATACGTAACACAACTAGGGATTGCAATCCCGCAAAGTGGGATCCCGCAATCCCGCGGGATTCCGCACCTTTTATCAATCTGGTGGATCCCGCACCTTCAAAACGTGGGTCCGCGGATCCCGCAAATTTAAATTAGCTGCTGAAACGTTCGTGAAGTTACGCGAAAAGCACAAATTCATTCTAAATCTCATTATTAATAAGATTGATTACCATACCAGTTTTTAGATGAAAGGCTAAAATTAAATAAAACTAGATGCCAAACATTTCAAAAAAGAAGGTCTTATAAAACTGATTTGATTACTTAATATTTCTTACTTACTTAAATAATATTTTGTCAGAAAACAAATAGGTACTTTTGATGCAATAATGTGTGAGACATATTTTATTATAGTACATTTGTTTAGAATTAGACAGAAAGAAAACCCCGAAGCAGGTATTACAAAACGTTTTGTATATGATATTCATGACACCATAATTGTCATTGTGTATAATCCGACTTTATTAAAATACCATGACGGGCGTCGTGCGTGCGTGATAAAAGTATTATTTTTAATTTGTTGTCATTATAATATCGTATTCCATTCGTTTTGTGTTCTTGACCACTACATCTTTGGTCTTTTAAAGGAGACGTTTTAGAAAACGCATAAGATAAATTATTTATAAAATAAATATGTTGCCAGTTACTGTAATGTAATTAAAAAAAAGTATTGTTTAAAACCTAATATTTTAAAATAATACAGTATTGTATAGGTATCATTAGTTTTCGGAATGAAGATCGACTTTTTAATTAAAACTCACCTAAAAAAATACACCTAAATGTCTTCCGTTTAAAAAACTTAATTTTTTTAGACCGCACTTGACAAAGTGCGTGTTGGGCCACGCAAAGTGTAGGGTTCCGTAGTTTTTAGGTTTGAATAATGTAATGAATTAATACATAATTTTTTTCTATGGAGTTCTTAAAATTTTTGAGTAAAATACATTTGATCGACTATTACTTGAAAACTTGTAGAGTTGCACTTAAGTGTGACAGTTTTCCTTTTCATTTCATTATATGTAGCAACTATTGCCGTAACGTTTGAATTTCGAACAACAACCGTTTAGTTGGTACAGGTACACTTGGCTCTAACGAAAATTGTCACTTTTAAGCTTATTAAGTCACGAACTGTTAACAAAATCGAAAAATGGTATAACCACATCCCTAACATTTCTGAATCCACACTATACAGAAAACGAAAATAAAACAATTATCCGCGCGTTACCTAACGAACCCTATAAGTACTGCAGTTTCAACTGATTTTATAACAAAATTCCTAATTTGCGGGATCCCGCGGGATTGATCAATCCCGCATATCAATGCGCGGGATTGAAGAAGCTGCGGGATTGCAATCCCTAAACACAACAAACAAAAAAAAAACAAAAAAAGGGTTGACAAAAAAGCAAAAAAACTCTTTTAAGAAAAAAAACCTTGTTAGTAGTAGAAAAAAAAAGTAAAGATATCACGTGTTACATTCGCTCAAAGCGTAAGATAGCAAACCCACAAAACCACGAAACACTATCGCTATCAATTTCAACAGTTTCACCACAATAAACACCCAGGCTATTGCATCTCGCTTCAAAGCCACAGAAGGCTTTATCGGAATAAAAACGGCGCGAGAAAAAAGCACGCAACATTGTCCAAGACCACAATAGCCTGTCACACTCAAGAGGTAATCTTATAAATACACTCTTTTATACAGACGTTCAGCAGATCTGTCTATTTCAATCCAAGGGTTGAAAATGTTGTATACTGAAGAGAATAATGGATAGGAGTTCCTCTATTTATGTAATTTAAGATCAAATTTACTGGTGGTAGAGCTCCAGTGACGGAGCTCGCGGGCGTAGGCACCATCGCATTACCTAATATACTTGCCGCTAAATGGTAGTGTTCAGCACTTTCGTGTTTCGGTCAGGTGATAATGTACGGCCCTGTAATTTTCGGCACAGAGGCATAACACCTTAGGCCTCAGAAGTGGTAATGCATCTGCATTTTGACCTCTGGTCTTTATGTGGGTGTCTATAGGCTGCAGTCATCACTTAACATGTACATGTACATACAATGTGAACTGCATGCTTGCTTGCCCCTTTCATGACATCAAAAAATGGTCAACAAATTTGCTTGAACTTTTATATTTTAGGGAGACATCAGAAGTTATTGTTCTTTGTTACAAATTTGATTTCAATACGTTAAATATTTGAACCTACGATAATACGATAAATCACTGAAAACATAAAAACTTTTAGTTAGAAACTAGCTGTGCCCGCGACTTCGTCCTCGTAAGAATTGATGATTGTTCAGTACCTACCCCGACGAAGTCGTGGGCGCAGCTAGTATTAAATTAGCCTTATTACGCCTTATTACATAAGCTATCTGCCAATGAAAGTCCCGTCAACATCGGTCCAGCCATTCCCGAGATTAGCGGGAACAAACAGACAGACAGACAGACAAACAAAAATTGTAAAAAAAAAAATTTTGGTATACGTATACACGATACATACATTTGCATTTAGTAAAAAGCGGTTATTTAGTATTACAAACAGTCACTCCAATTTTATTTATTTGTATAGATGAATGCACAAAATATACAAGGATATACAAGGCTAGATTAAAAACTGAACAAAAAACATGTCACCCGATACGTAAGATAGCATTCCTACAAAGCCACGAAAACCACGAAACACTATCACTATCGATTTGAACAGATTCACTCTAATAAATACGCAAGCTATTGCACCACGCTTCAAAGCCACAGAGAAGGCTTTAATGTAACTAAAAGGTGCGAGAAAAAAGCACCACCGCAACATTGTCCGTGACCACAATAGACTGTCACAGGCACGATGCTCAATTGGCATCTTATAAATACACTTCTATTCAAAAGATCTATTTCTATCCCAGGGTTGAACATGTTCCGCGTTGAAAAGAGTATGGATAGGGCTTACTTTATTTAGATTATGCTTGCTATAAGCGCCCTAACGCACTAGCGGTTAGCCGCGGGGGGCGGATAGACGCGCAGCCGCGGGGGGCGGATAGGTCGATACCGAACACAAATATGTGATTTGAAATTTTTTTGTCTGTTTGTATATCTGTCTGTCTGTTTGTTCAAGCATCACACAAAATCTACCGGTCTGATTACGATGAAACTTGACATAATTATACTTTAACCTTTGGCGCACAACACTGGGTACTTTTTATCGCGGAAAAATGTCTGCTTGTCTCTGTGTTTGCTGACGTCCTGACGCCCAGCGTCCCGACGCCCGGCATCCCGGCGCCCAGCGTCCCGACGCCCAGCGTCCCGACTCCCAGTGTCCCGACGCCCAGTGCCCCGACGTCGTGGATACCGACGCCCAGCGTCCCGACGCCCAGCGACCCGACGTCCAGGGTCCCGACGCCCAGCGTCCCAACGCCTAGCGTCCAGACGCCCAGCGTCCCGACGCCCAGCTTCCCGACGTCGAGCGTCTCGACGCCCAGCGTCCCGACGCCGAGCGTCCCGACGCCCAGCGGCCCGACGCCCAGCGTCTCGACGCCCAGCGTCCTGACGCCCAGCGTCCCGACGCCCAGCGTCCCGACGCCGAGCGTCCCGACGCCCAGCGGCCCGACGCCCAGCGTCCTGACGCCCAGCGTCCCGACGCCCAGCATCCCGACGTCCAGGGTCTCGACACCAGACGTCCCGACGCCCAGCGTCCCGACGCCCGGCTTCCCGACGCCCAGCGTCCCGACGCCCAGCGTCCCAGCGTCCCGACGCCCAGCGTCCCGACGCCCAGCGTCCCGACGCCCAACGTCCCGACGCAAAGCGTCCCGACGCCCAGCGTCCCGACGCCCAGCGTCCCGACGCCCAGCGTCCCGACGCCCAGCCTCCCGACGTCGAGCGTCTCGACGCCCAACGTCCCGACGCCCAGCGTCCCGACTCCTAGCGTCCCGACTTCGAGCGTCTCGACGCCCAGCGACCCGACGCCCAGCGTCCCGACTCCTAGCGTCCCGACTTCGAGCGTCTCGACGCCCAGCGTAACGACGCCCAGCGTCCCGACGCCCAGCCTCCCGACGTCGAGCGTCTCGACGCCCAACGTCCCGACGCCCAGCGTCCCGACTCCTAGCGTCCCGACTTCGAGCGTCTCGACGCCCAGCGACCCGACGCCCAGCGTCCCGACTCCTAGCGTCCCGACTTCGAGCGTCTCGACGCCCAGCGTCCCGACGCCCAGCGTCCCGACGCCCAGCCTCCCGACGTCGAGCGTCTCGACGCCCAGCGACCCGACGCCCAGCGTCCCGACTCCTAGCGTCCCGACTTCGAGCGTCCCGACGCCCAGCGTCCCGACGCCCAGCGTCCCGACGCCCAGCCTCCCGACGTCGAGCGTCTCGACGCCCAACGTCCCGACGCCCAGCGTCCCGACTCCTAGCGTCCCGACTTCGAGCGTCTCGACGCCCAGCGACCCGACGCCCAGCGTCCCGACTAGGAGATGACGTCTCGGCACAGCTAGTGTTAAATAAATGACAAGGTTGTCATTTCATTGCATTGAGATTTTTTGTTTTAGGGACTTAAAACCGAAAGTTAATGCATAGTGTAACGATTTTTTTTCAGGTATTTTAAGGTACTGTAAATGAATCTACGGTATTAATTATTATACACCGCTCGAACAAATAAGTAAAAACTACCTAACATTGTTTTATTACAAATGCACGGACTATGTTACTTAAGTAATATAACATAACATATAACATAACATAACATAATGTAAGATTAATATTGTTTACTTTGTGTTAACATCTGTGGTGTATTCTTTTTGTTATTTTTTTTTGTTCAAAAAAAATTATTTTGTATTTTCACACCGCTACCCTAAAATGTCCTAATAGTTAATTTGTGGACAACGGGGTTGATTACGCTCCTTGTAAAATTATGTACCGAGTAATTGTCCTTGTTACTTTATGAGTGTAATTGTTTGTTGTCCTAAATAAATTTAAAAAAAAAAAAAATGTAAGATATAATAGCTACTAAGCCAAGCTACATTCACAAAATATTTAATTAAAACATTGACCTAAAGCGTTCGGTAACATACCGACAACACCACAAAACACTATCGCTGTCAACTTAACAGTTTGGCTCTTATAAATACACAGGCTATTGCATCTCGCTTCAAAGCCAAAGGAGGCTTTATCTGAACAAAAACGATGCGAGAAAAAAGCACCGCCGCAACATCGTCTGATACCACAATGGAGTGTCACAGACGCGATATTCAATTGGCAATCGTATAAATACAATCATTATCTATTTCTATCCAAGGGTTGAACATGTTCTATACGGAAGAGATTAATGGGTTTAACTCTTTGAACATGATTATGATCAACATTTGAAAATGACGAGGCATTTCCCAAAACGGGGCGTCTATCCGACTGCGGCATGTATCCGGGAGTATACCTACACTTATCACTTATCAAATATCCTACGAAAAGTAGGTTTGAGACAAGATTCAGGATGTCAAAATAAACATAAAATATAAGTTTACAGCTGATTAACTCAAATCCCGAGATTTCCCGACCCTATCCCCGGCCCCGCGAGGCCGATGACATTCCGGTTATCGCCAACCGAATGGAGTAGAGCGAAAGTTGCACCGCCCATAATCGCGTATGTCTCATATGTCCCTCCGCAACGTCCTAAGCCGAGGCACGGACCCGCATGGGTCACCCTTAGGCAGTTGCGCTTACTTTTTGTTTAGGCTGGGGCGCCTTCTGCGCTCGCCGATTGCCCGGTGAAGTAGACTAGTACCGTCTCGAGACAGGCCGCCTAAATAAAGCCCGATCTAAAAAAAAAAAGCTTATTTGACTGAACCATATAGGCTGCAACAATTATTTACCTACGTGAACAGCGTGCTTGGTTCCACCTTCATAACATAAAATCCAACTTCATTGACTCTATTAATAGCGTAGAGTGTAAAGGCCAGAGAAAAGTTCACGACAACATCTGAATTCAAATAGACAATAACAAAACGTTTGATCTATCAATACTGAATGCATGATTGTTTAGCGTCAAGCCGTCAACCTAGATAGTGTGGGAAACAACAAATGTCGAAGCACACCTGGTCACTATTATGAGGCATTTCTTGCGTCATTTGTATTGGCTCTGTTAGTGTACTCGTGGATGAGGCGTTTCATTTATGGTTCATCATATTTCATAACTTTCATAAGTAGCTATGGGCGTCGCGAGGGGTGGCAAGAGGGGGCAGCTGCCCCTCCCTAGAAAATAAAAAACTGGCTGAGGTGTCACATGTAGGACACCCGATCGGAACGAAGTACCTCTTCAACTAATATCATCATAAGTCACTTTAACAATCCATTATTTATTTAAAAAAAAAAAAAAATAACTAAAACTACATACTCACGAACACGACAAAACAATGTACGCATACACAGAAGACACGCGCGTCGCATAACTTGTCGAGAGAGAGAGAAAACGAATAAGTCGAATCCTATACTCGGCCTGCTCCCTCTCCGTGCGCTACGCACTATAGCAAAAGTGTCGTGAGGATTTTTCGTGACGGTCACCTAGCTCCCTTAGCCGCGCGATAAGAAACTTCGTTCCAAAAATAGCACAATTTACAGGAATTTTTCACCTGTGCCATAAGTACCTGTAGGTACCACACTGATTTTTATGTATGTTATTAAATTATTAAATAGATCTAAAGGAAAGCTTTGTTTATTTTTAACTTAGAAAGACTTTCAGTTTAACCAACACTAATTTTGGATACTTTCCGATTCAATCGTTACAGATTTTACATCAAGCCCTAGTAACGCCTAATAATTAGGACAAAAAAAATATTTTGATAGATTTAGCGCAACAAAACAGTGTATTTTATATCTACTATCAGCGTATATGTAGTGGTAACGTCAACTGGCGACATGCGGTCCCGATACATTTAAAGGCCTGCTCAGACGAAGGACTTTTGTTCCTAGGGGACAAAAAATTCTTAGGTTTTCGCGAGCTACACTCATTGAAATAAAACTATTTTTACGGATTTATCTCGCGTATATTAAACTAAAATGATTTTTAAAATCAAGCCTACGTTTCGGTCGCTTTTCAGCTTCCGTGGTCCCGGGCAGACTGAGGTGACATTTGTCTGACAGAAGTTTGAAAAAATTATATGTAGCTACCTCCATCGATTTCGTAAACGCCTTGCGTAGCGTTCAGGATTAACACAATAATTACTTATGGTATCTTGAGGTCTTGCAGACTGCTGCGGCTGGGATTTAATCTTGCTAAGTATGGGATCCCATGATGTTGATAATCGCCAATTCATGGGATCCCATGATGTTGATCCCATACTTAGCAAGATTAAATCCCAGCCGCAGCAGTCTGCAAGACCTCAAGATACCATAAGTAATTATTATGTTAATCCTGAACGCGTTTAGGCGTTTACGAAATCGATGGAGGTAGCTACATATAATTTTTTCAAACTTCTGTCAGACAAATGTCACCTCAGTCTGCCCGGGACCACGGAAGTTGAAAAGCGACCGAAACGTCGGGTTGATTTTAAAAATCATTTTAGTTTAATATACGCGAGATAAATCCGTAAAAATAGTTTTATTTCGACAAAAAATTCTCAAAGACTTTTAGGGGTCCTCTTAGTCCATGCGTTATTGCATACAGTTTATAAGAGATCTATACATTTGATGGATAAAAAAGTACCCCGCGGAGAGTACTTCGTCTGCGCAGGCCTTTAGTAGGATATGGCATTTTTATTATTTTGTTATTTAAATATCTATGGTTCAAACAATAACATAACACATACTCAATTATAATAAATAGCAACAGATACACATGACACTCTATAAAAATAGATAGGTAAGTATGTTCAAGATTTTTATAAGGACTATAAAACTGTGTGTATTATGTAAATAATTTTATCATGGTAGTATCTTGGTTAAATACAATAATAAAACTATTTATTATGAATATCAGTTAAAAGTTTACCAAAACAGTAAAAATGTCTGTAAACATGCTTAGAAAATATTTTTAAAGACAGATTGAAGTTTCCTATACGAGTACTGTGCTAAAAATAGAAATATTTAAACAGTCAAATAAAACGTAAATATTTACACAGACCGACAAGACGAAGAAGCGTCTCTTTTATATGCCGAGAGTAATCAGATGAGAGTGAAATTGTGATCACAAATAACATCTGGATGTAATTTATTCATTGGTTATCTAGAAATTTATCGGATTTATTGTTTGATTGTTTTGTTTCTTAAGAACTTGTTATCTAATTCATAGATAGTAAATATATTTAAAAAAAAAAAAAGATGGAGCGACGACATAGTGGAGGCAGCAGGTGCTACCTGGACCCGGATGGCTCAGGATCGTAGCACATGGCTATGCATGGAGGAGGCCTTTTACCAATCATGGGTGCCCGAATAATACAAAATATATATATATATATATCTTTTAATGTAATTTTTTTTTGTAATTTTTATTGTTATTTAGGGTAAATAAAGGCTATTTTATTTTATTTTATTTTATTAAATATATTTTTATGACATAGTATATATTAGTTATTTTGATATGTCAATGTTACTTCAACGAAGTTTTTTTTATGTAATGGAAGTGGAAACCAAGCATGCAATTCACATTGATGTTAAGTGATGACTGCACACACTATGACCAGAGATCAAAATGCAGATGCGCTGCCACTCCTGAGGCATTAGGTGTTATGCCTCTGCGCCGGAAATTAGACTAGATTGAACACTACCATTTAGCAGCAAGTATATTAGGTAATGCGGTGGTGCCTACGCCTGCGAGCTCCATCACTGGAGCTCTACCACCAGTCAGAAAAATAATATATAAATATTCTTAAATTTCTAAAGATCACCTGTATCATTAAGGACGTAAAAAATTATTAAAAAAACCTTAAAACATTTATTACCTCAGACATGTGTAAGTATGATACAAGAAAAGAATAAAGAAAGGAAAATGCAGCAGCAATAAGAGAATGAAAATTGAATAATCAACAATCAGAATCAAACAGAAAAAGACACAGACACACGAAATAAACAAACGCAAACTTGGCAATTCGAATAACCCTCTTAATCACAATCGCCATCACAAATTGTAATGCTAGTGAATAATTGAATTAGCGACAGAAAATTCAATAGCAACTGTTTGCCGGGCCCGTTAAATCCTACACAGTCGTACTTTAATAAATAACTGAATAATTTGCGAGCAGGGGCGTCTGTTACTAGGGAAAGTTAATTTTTCATCTGTACACACATTCAGTAATATGATTTGTGTTCATAATTTGAATTTATTTCTTATTGTGAATGGAACAAAAAACTGCTTTCAAGTTTATTAGGCAAATTGGGTTTTTTATTGCCAGAATGTGTTTTATGTAGTACGTATATAGTGAATCATAGATGGTTCATTTATTGAATATACATGTCATCCTTACTAGTTTGTGCCAGAGTTTATAGCAAATATATTACTTTATTGATTAACGTAACGTAACTTCACGCCTGTAATCCCCGAAGGGGTAGGCAGAGGTAATTGCATGCATTGAAGCATACATGCAAACACCCACGATTCGCCGGTTACGTTTTGACCCATGTAACAGGTGGCGAGCCTGTTGCCATCTCCGGGCACATTACCAAACTCCGAGGTACTGGGAAACTTCCAGCAAATGGAAAAATCCCAATAAAACCAGAGATAAAGGATTTTTAAACGGTTATTTCTGATAGTCCCCGACCCGGGAATCGAACCCAGGACCTCCAGCGTAGTAGTAGTGGCCTGCTACCACTAAGCTACTGGGGCTTTATTGATTAGAAGTGTATAATAACTATAATAGGGAAGGGGATAGGTAGGAAGAGATTTCAAATGCGTGCATTCAAGCATACATGCAAACACCCACGATTCGCCAGTTACGCTTTGGCCCATGTAACAGCTGGCAAACCTATTGACAACTCCGGGCAGATGACCAAACTCCGAGTTAATAAGTATAACAACATATTAATATTAATTTACTCAATAATTATGTTTAAATTAAGCTCGATAAAAGCTATTATATACTTAAAGAGACTAAACAACTGAGACATGTTTTATTTTAAAGTAAAATGGGAAGAAAAAATTGACTTCAGGCGAGACTCGAACTCGCGGCTTACTGGGAATCTAGTCCAGCCGCTCTTCCAATTGAGCTACTGAAGTCCTGCCCGATTTGTCAAATCTTTCCTTCACATTTGTTGCATTGCTTTATGCCTAACTAGCATAGTTGGTAATAGATGGCGCTGCTGCTACCATAAAGCAATGCAACAAACGTGAAGGAAAGATTTGACAAATCGGGCAGGACTTCAGTAGCTCAATTGGAAGAGCGGCTGGACTAGATTTCCAGTAGGCCGCGAGTTCGAGTCTCGCCTGAAATCAATTTTTTCTTTCCATTTTACTTTAAAATAAAATATATTTCACAAGCATGTGTTAATGCGAAATAATATAAAAAACAATTAACTGAGACATGGCTGAATACGCATACAATTTTGGCGTACTTCGTAAAGCCGCCCGTGCCTCATTATCAAGCACTTAACATACTCGTATAATTATAAACATTTAAGCTCTGTAAATAATATACAGAATTAAAAAAATATCTAATCTCGCAATTAACTATCACTAACAAAAAAAGCCGTAAGGTGTGGCAATGGACTCTAACATTCTTAATGGTCCTTCGAGCCGGATGTAGGTATTACCACTTCCTATGATTTACTTTAGGAGCTGGAATTGCTTTTAAACTTGTTATGTATGTAAAAAATGTAGGGAGGTATTTCCAGATTGATGTTATAATATTGACATACTCGCAACATATATGTATGTATGTGACGCCATCATGCCAAGTTCTCGAAACACAGATGCATGTTATTGATATTATATATAAACCATCAAAGATAAAGCACCGATCGACCATCAAATAAAGCATCGAAAGTGGAACTGGGTAACACTCCGAAAGGATCCCGATCAGATAACTAAACAGGCATTATACCTAAATGGTACTGGAGTCCCCAAGGAAAGTGAAAACGTGAAAACCTAGACCCATTACGGAAGGTCCTAGCAAAGTTGAGAACAATAGGCAGTTCTGGAACAAAATTAAATATATAGCTCAAAACCACACGAAATGGGGACACCCTCACGTTGCCACCCTGGAAATAGTTATTAAGGGGATAGTTATTCATTATTACGGATAATTAATGTGTGAATGAGAGCATCGGTGTAAAAATGAAAAAAAAAACATGAGCGAATGACTAAACAGATATACAATGCGAATGTGGATGGTTGTAGAAGCCCAGGAAGACCAAGACTGACCTACCATGACAAAATAGGTCGAGTCCTGTCTGATGGTGCGGTCAAAGGTCTTAGGAATCGGCGTGCATGTATGAAGAGAATGATGAAGATAGACGAGGCATGAGAGGTTTGTCAGGTCCGGGATATCTGGCGCTCTACACTCTCTGCCTACCCCGTTAGGAACCTGGCGCGAAGATACATACATACGGATAGTAATTACGGGGCCATTCATTACCAACTAAGCGGATGATAGTGCTGATCATTTAGTAGCAGATAAGTTGAGTAACGCGGTAGTGCCCTGCAGCTCCGAGCAATTATTGAATAACGATAGACAAAAATCATAACTTTCAGAATACCGTCGACCCCGTTATGTATCTCAAAAACCTAACAAGATAGGCCTTATCTATGTATCCTAACACAGCTACGTACGTAGCGGGAAAATAGCGTAGAATGTCGTAAACGCGTGTCCAGTGTCGTTCCAATGACAGTAAACCTTGCAAGGGTCGGTTTATGGCCCTACACGCCAATAATGTGGGTCGCCCTTTAGCGGCCGACGATTATCGGTATTTGTAACTTCATTTCGGTTTTAGATAAAAGTGAACTTATGTCTGAATTTTCCGAAGAGATAGACAAAATTGTAAAGAAATATAAACAATATAATTTTCAGTTATGCTTTTTTTATATAGAGTGTTTGACAATGTTGGCTGTTTCAAATTACTTAGTCCGAAAGTAACTTATAAATATAAATACTTAATACTCATTAAGACGGAAAAAGAGTAATATGTAATTTTTCTAGTAGGTCAAATCAAGGGCTAGCTAACCCATACAGTTTCCTTTTGTAACACCTAAGATACGAGACACTTGCAACGCGTAACCAATAACAACGATTATAAATTACGCTAGCAGTGCCCCCAACAACGTCCGCGTGGAAATGTATGATTGTTCAGTATCTACCCGGATGAGTCGTGGGCGCAGCTAGTATAAAAGTAGCCTAAGTTACTCCTTATCCTTATCCTATAGACTCCTTATTATATAAGCTATCTGCCAGTGAAAGTCCCGTCCAAATTTGTCCAGCCGTTGCAGAGATTAGCCGGAACAAACAGACAGACAGACAGAAAGACAGACAGACAGACCAAAAATTGTAAAAAATGTAGTTTCGGATACGTATCACTTTCACATACATACGCATTTAGTAAAAAGCGGATATTTTTATATTACAAACAGACACTCCAATTTTATTTATTTGTATGTATGTATAGATGTTTAGATTTAAACCGACCATAAATGAACACGTACAATAAACATCATCTTAACCACAGGTCACCTCATTATTGTGCATTTAAACCCAATGAAATCAATTTTCACCGCCGTTTGACCTCACCTTTTCCCACATAAAACCCAAGCACGGAAAGCCTTTCCACGCGGTCGTAAACTGTTGGCAATTTACGCGCCAATCGCACCGGTTGAGAGCAGCGGCCGGCCATTTTGTTTTGTAGTTTTGTACCAGGATACTGAAGAATGTAAATAAAACAAGATGAATGTCGATGCATGTATATTCACCCACGCAGACAGTCTGCTCGCGACCACGGAAGCTATAATAGTGAGAAATATGTCGGTTGACTTTGAAAATATACCTAATTACGTGAGATAAATCCGTAAGAACAGTTTTATTTTAATGAGTGTAGCCCTCAAAAATCTAAGAGCACAGTATATTTTATTTAAAATACCCAAAATTTTATTCGAACATAGTCACAACTTCCTAAATAATAGGCATTCCGACAAAGTACTCAGCCGCCATCAATGTGGTTTTTACAAAAATGTTTTGTTAAAAATCGTAAAGTGTAGAGGTTTGATTAAGAAATTGACTGTGAACAGAAAACCTAAATATTGCATTTCAGTAATTAAAGAAAGTACAAAATACTTAAATAAATCGACCTAAAATAAGAATTTTCAGTTTATTTTATTTACATCATCTTAACCACAGGTCACCTCATTATTGAGCATTTAAACCCAATGAAATCAATTTTCACCGCCGTTTGACCTCACCTTTTCTCACATAAAACCCAAGCACGGAAAGGGCTTTCCACGCGGTCGTAAACTGTTGGCAATTTACGCGCCAATCGCACCGGTTGAGAGCAGCGGCCGGCCATTTTGTTTTGTAGTTTTGTTCCAGGATACTGAAGAATGTAAATAAAACAAGATAAATGTCGATACATGTATATTATATTTACCAAGGCAGACAGTCTGCTCGCGACCACTATATGAGACGCTATAATAGTGACAAATATGTCGGTTGACTTTGAAAATAATTTCAGTTTAATGTACGTGAGATAAATTTGTAAAAACAGTTTCATTTTAATGAGGGCGAACGAGAAGCCCTTTCCACGTGGTCGTAAACTGTTGGCAATTTACGCGCCAATCCCACCGTAGATAGGCCAGCGGCCGGCCATTTTGTGTTGTCGTTTCATTCCAGGATACTGAAGAATGTGAATAAAACAAGACGAATGTTTATGCATGTTTCGCCATGTCCGTCTGTCTGTCTGTCCGTCTGTCCGTCCGCGGTTTAACGCAACAACTATTGGCACTAGAGACTTGACAGGCACAAGTATACACCTTAATTACGCCTAAAAAGTGGTAGAATAAAACCATGAAAAATAAAATTATTTAGGGTACCTCCCCTACATGTAACGCGCGGATACATTTTTTATTTTCGTTTTATATTTAGTGCGGGATATCGTTGGATAGGTCTTTCAAAAATGTAAGGGATGCGCTAATATCATTTTTCGATTTATTTAACTGTTTGTGACTTATTAAGCTTTAAAGTCCCAATTTTCGTTACTAGAGTCAAGTGCCCCCCCCCCCCCCTCCCCTCTATCAACTAAACGGTTGTTGCTAGAAATTCAAACGTTACGGCAATAGTAGCTACATATAACGAAATTAAAAGGAAAACTATCACATTCAAGTTGGCTTTACTAGTTTACGAGTAATGGTTGACCAATTAGGTATATAATACTCGATTTTTTTTAACAACTCCATTGAAAATATTTATTAATTAATATTTTTTCATTGCATTAATCAAACCTAAAAACTACAGAACACTACACTGCGCGTGTTCAGACATGCACTTGACCGATTTTTATTTAACACATAAATACAAGTAAGTGGCAATCATATATTTAGACAATAAACAGGCAGACAGTACATTTACAAGGATTCCTAAGTGGCAGCGGAGCACCTGTATGCCCTGACAAAGACGGTAAACCGAGCTATCTATCAGACGAATCGCTCGGCACAGATATATAGGGTGATATTGCTTACTTGACATCCTATTCTACCGACTCAATGGGGAGTAAATTCGATATACACTGCCAATCTCTGTTACAAATGATGGAGTTTGTATTCAAATGGAATTGTATTAACAGTTCAAATTGATCCATACTGTGTTGGATAAGTATAGAGTTATTTATATAAAACTGATGGTAGAGCTCCAGTGACGGAGCTCGCGGGAGTAGGCACAACCACATTACCTAATATACTTGCCGGTAAACGGTAGTGTTCAGCACTGCATTTCACGATTAGAAAGGTGCATTCTCACTTAGTGACATTGACTATATTACATTCATTGGACCCGTGCGAAGCCGGAGCGAGCCACTAGTATTTTTTAATTTCAAAATAAATCGTTTTGCAGCTATACACGAAAATAATTACCATTGCGCCTCCAACCTTTCATCTCCGAAGCTAAATGTGCACAATTAAATAAATCTAGCATAAATGGTTCTTTTCTTGTAAATTACGTAGTCCGACGATATCCCCCAATAAAGAGATTGGCGAGAAATAAAAATGGTGTAGGCAAAACTTTTAAGGGTTTCTTCTTTTAGGCTACGGATCCCTTAAAAAGGGCAATATATAACAACAACTGTACAAGATGCATTCCACAAATTTAAAGTCTTCGTACTGAACCAAGTTAGTTTAACAACTTCCATAGACAATATTTATCGGTTGTGAACCGGAACATTGACAGACCAACAAGCATTGTTAGACTTCTGAAGAGTTAACAAAAAGCAAAACTTCGAACAACGTACCAGGGCAACATAAACCGTGGGGAAGTTCGCTAGATAACACAAACAAGAGTTAATCCCTATAAAAGTTTTCCCGATCTTTGCCTCAGAATGGCGATAAAGGTACGAAGCATTTTATTTAATTTTAATAAAGTTCAAAAACCTCTTCAAACTGGCACCAAAATACAACTTTGCACAATATACCGTGAAATGTGTATATATTTTAGGCGCTGTAAACTTGAAACACCTCGTATATATTTATTTAACGAGCTGTATGTACAGTTTGTTTTATAATATTTACATGAACTTTTATTTAACAGCCTATTGGGTAGTATTTCAGCAGGTTTTTCGCGTTGAAAATTGGAATTTTACCAGTAAATATGGAACATATTTTTAGTTCTGCTCAAAGTCAAATTCGCATTATTTATGTAATACCTTTAAACATGCAATTCTTGTATATATATGTAGAATCAAGATCTCGGAAACGGCTCCAACGATTTTCTTGAAACTTACAGATTAGGGGTTTTTCGGGTCAAGAAATCGATTTATTTAGGTTCCAGGTCCAAGAAGAGCTCGGTGCCAAGTTAATAAGAAATTTTCTTCATAACCGACGACTAACGCCATCTATTGATGAATAGAAGAACCATTAGTCTACTAAGGTTAGTCGTATATGCAATTCATACTAAATATAATTTTCAAAAATCGATACGGAGCGAAGCTCGGTCAACTACCTATTATGTACCATCTAATGATCAAGCGATACACGTGTTAATCGACAAATTGATAAGGTAAAATGAATGGTGCCTAAAACGAGCTACAGCACTTCATTGTAGAAATTAATTTTGCGGATTTTCTTGCTATACAACACTCCCAAACTTCTTCTTATAACCGACGTTTCGGTAGCTGGAAAGGGACGTTCAGTTCGACGGTTCAACGTTCAACAACGATGGTTCAGGGTTCCGCACTGTCGTGTTCCGGTTAGATGGTAATGTATGGCCCCGTAATAACTATCACAGAGACATAACAACTAAGGTCTCGGTGCTGGCAGCGCATCTACTTCTTGACCTCTGGTCTTTGTTTAGGTGTCTACAGGCTGCAGTCATCACTTAATATCAATGTGAGCTGATGCTGATGTTTGTTTGTCACCTTCATTACATTAAAAGAAATACCAATCTACTACCCATTTTAACACCTAAAGACCAATTAAACTATAGTCCCTGCTCATAAAATAAATAAACTGAACATTTATACATACATCAGATTCAAAATTGCAGAGATTACCTATATAATGACCACGATAAGGCATTAAGCGACGTTTACATCTAATTTTACCAAAAAAAAGTTCCAAAAAATCTTCATCAAGGTACCAGGCGAGCATAAAACGCGAGTACGTCGGTTAATCCACGCCCATCCCGACCCTCATAACGACGTGAAAAAGGAACTGCCGTCGTCTCGATAAAAGACTCGGCCGCACGTGTACGTCTCATGGCTTCCTGTGGGATATGGCGGCCATGTTGGATTTTTTTGTTTCAAAGAAAAATGCGTAATTACGTATGAAGATTAGTCATGTTGATTTAATCGTTCATGAACTGTTCCAAGTTAGTAGAACTATATTATTTAATCATCTCATAGAGCAACGTGGCCCACCGGTCGCGGCGGACCGGAGGGGAGTAGCCATAGCGTGAATTACCGATGCAAAACAGTCTGTCATTTTTTACGGGGGGAAATGCGTGCGACACACACGCACACAACAAAAATCGTCTATTACTACGAAACTCACACCTTGACTTTAACAAAATACAGAAACAATTTTACGCACACATTTAAGGCGGTGGTAAAATGGTAGCATTCGTCACTATCGTGTTCCGGTCAGGTGGTAATGTACGGCCCTGTAATTTCTGGCACAGAGGCATAACACCTTAGGCCTCAGGGGTGGTAACGCATCTGCATTTTGACCTTGGTCTTTGTGTGGGTGTCTATAGGCTGCAGTCATCACTTAACATCAATGTGAACTGCATGCTTATTTGCCACAAAAAACATACGAAATTACAACCGAAACCTCAGAAGCGGTAAAAAATCTTAAATACAATGTCTGGATTTATGTCGTAGTTTATAGGCTATGGTACACTTACTGAATGCTTGTTTACCCCTTTCATTGCATAAAAATCCTCATAAATGCACTTTGAATAATCTTTCAACAATTTATCTAGAAAGTGTTTCATCGCAGCTATAGGGACCGTGCGAAGTACTAGGTGGGGGTAATGTAATCGATCGCAGCGCCCATGGTGGCGAAAAGTAGCAATAATGTGGGACTTGTCATCTCAAAGTAATCTGTTTAGACTGGGATATGCAATTTTCAAAATCACATTTAACCGCCGACAAAATGGTAAACAGCATTTTTTGTGTTGTTAACTGCAAAAATATCAGTTATAAATAAAAGTAAAGGTAGTAAGGGAGAAAGAAGGAACGAAAATATGTTTATTTCGAGTAAAATTTTACAACCGTTTTCGAATAGTCCTTAGAAGTCAATAATTACATAAAGTGAATACATAAAGTAAAAGTAAAACAGATAATTAAGTAAATTAAAATAGGGATAAAATAAACATACTATTAGATAAAAACATTTCTATTCCTTCCTTCTAAAAACTAGATAAGAAGAGAAAGAAAAACTTATTCGTCAATATCAAAATCTATGTTACTTACTTAGCGGACTTCCAAGTACAGTCACTATTGAGAAGAACTCCTCTACCAAAGAAACTCAGTAGGAGCTCTTTTAATTTTATAACTTATGTCTAATACAGATAGTCATTCAAATCTAGTAATATCAACGTACATAGCATAATATATGTACCCATTTGTATAAGTAGAAATCAACAACTATCCACCATAATGAAATGTAGCACCGGCAGATCAGAACAGGCAGTCACCATCAGCACCCGTTCACGAGTATAGCGCATGACCATTGCTCTCCTCGACCATTCAAAGGGAAGTGAGCCACCCGCCGTAGTAAACGCAAGTTTACTCTATACACGATTGATTCTCAAGAGCTACTTGGAAAATTGATTAATTCAAGAAATTGATAAAACAAACTCGCAATTACATTAAAATTTCACACTCACGCTCCATTTTATTTAAATATTATGTCTATTACAACCCAATCAAATTGATTCTGACTTCAAACTGAGATTAATTGTTTATACCTAAAGAACTTATGTAAGGTATCAAAATACCTACATGTTTGTCTTATGATGCCAGATTGAATTATTGATCTCTGTCCTTGTTTTCTTCTTAATTTCTCTATATCAAGGACATGTCCAGCAGAAATCAATGTTTGTAATTGAAATTTTATACTGTGTGATACTCACAAACCCGGATCCTAAAATAATACTTATTTCGATTTGAAAACGACATTTAATTTATTACTAGCGATACAAGAACAATTCTATATGTTTATAATTATTGCAAGTATCCCATAAAAAAGCTATATTGTCTTGTTTTACTGTAAAACTGCAATTAAAAATGAACTAAACAAACCCTGACATATATTCGAAATAAAACAAAATTTTTGAATAAATTTTACTCATCTCATTTGAATGATCTAAAATTGTTTCACAACCCTTTCTCCACCCAAGTTAAGGTATCAGAGTAATTTTGGAAGAAGATTAATAGATAATTTTCGATTATAATAATATTTTATCAAAATTTCGCGGTAATATGTCATTATGGTTAGACAAGCAACGGCCCCACAAAGTTGCGGACGCTAGGTGGCGCTGAACTCGTGCACGGTCCCTATACTATTACATTGAACAGTACATATACCTTTTGATCCGCCACATATTTCCACTCAAGTATCGATAACGCTATGAGCTCAAGTACGAAAATCAATCCACACAGAACAGAGATGCTATCAAGTCGCATCTCAATAATTCCAATAATTTATTACGCTGGAGTGCTTCCATTCTAGTTTTTTGCTTTAAAAAAGATAATTCAGGATAAAGGAGACATCAAAAAGAGTCTAGACGCATTATTTCAAGTTATTGAAGTGATATCATCTTATAATGGTTAAGATAGAACGATTCTTAAACGAAAACACGGTTTCAGTTAGATGGTGAAAAGTTAGAATTATGAATTAGATATAAACACAAGGATAGAAAGATTTTATTATGTTTGCTTAGGTTTTTGCGAGCTACAGTCATTGAAATTACAAAAACTACTGCAATTCGGAAAAGTTTCCTATTGCCTTGTAGTTTGGTAATGTGCCCGGAGATGTCAACAGGCTCGCCACCTGTTACATGGGATAAAACGTACCAGGCGAATCGTATCATGTATGCTTGAATGCATGCATTTACCTCTGCCTACCCCTTCGAGGATTACAGGCTTGATGTTACGTATCTATGATTCATAAAATGAACAATGTTACAACTATTTTCTTCCTTGAATTTCTAAGCACATTCTCCTTTCACCGTGTTCTTATCAATATGCAATAAACATCCCAAAAACTAAATTATGCATATTTTCAAGTCAAATACGATTTTGGCACCCCCAGCCTCTTTATCTAGGCGACAATAAATGTCATCGGGGTATTATTAAATGCGAAGGGGCACAACCAACCCCTTCGTGCAGAGATATTTAACGGAATGTAAGGTAATAACAATCCCTTTATGATTCTTCGGTTAACTTACCCTATCCCTACAGATATCGTATTGTAAAGATATTGCTTTCCAGTTATGATTGTTATTATTTTTTGTATAGATATCTATTTTTTTATAATAATGGAAGTGGCAAACAACCGTGCTGTTCACATTGATGTTAAGTGATGACTTCACCCTACAGACACCCACATAAAGACCAAGGTCAAAATGCAGATGCGTTACCACTCCTGATGCCTAAGGTGTTTGTTATGCCTCTGTGCCGGAAATTACAGGGCCGTATACCACCTGACCGGAACACGATACTGCTGAACACTTCCATTTAGCGGCAAGTATATTAGGTAATGCAGGGGTGCCTACGCCCGCGAGCTCCGTCACTGGAGTTCTACCACCAGTAAATTTAACGATTTTTTTAATGTAGGAAAGTCGGCAAACGACATAACAATGAATGCAGAACACATTGATGTTAAGTGAGGACTGCAGCCTATATACATCTACGCCAATACCAGTGGTTAAATTGGAATTTCAGCGTAGCAGAAGTGGCCTGCTAGCCTACTGAGGCAGTTTATCAGTATCAGTAGAAAGTTTGATTAGTATAGGTATATTCAATTTTTAAGCTCGGGTAATCTTTTAACTATTTGTTTTTTATTAATTTAGTAGCGGATCCTACAATTTTAGGCACTAACATAATATTACGAGTATAAATTGAGATGGAAGCTATCCTATCTTTCAAGTTGGATCAAACTGCGTACGGTGTGCAAAGTTTGATTAAAATCGTTTAAGTTTAAGAGTCCATCGCGGACAAACAATGTGACAAGTTATTTTTAAATTACTAGCTGTTGCCCGCGGCGTCGCCCGCGTGGATGTCGTACCAAATTTCATCAAAATCGGTTCATTCGTATGGACGTGAAGAGATAACAAAAAAAAATTTAAAAGACAAATAGGGACTCGATCAAATCCATAAAACCCAAATCATCAATAGACAATGAAAACATTACGCAGGAATCAACGCCCTTGAAACGACATCGACCAACTCTGCAGACAGTTGAATAGGATAAATCAGAACAAAATGAATAAGAAGGTACTGAAAACTGCTACTTCGAAAAAACAATGTAGCGACAGAGCAAAATGCGTTTTGATTTATCGTGCACACTGGATATCTTAATAACTCGCCAGTGGGTGTCATAAATCTGGAGGTACTTATTCTATAAGATCTATCGAATGAATCACTAACGTATCGTATACGATAGTTAAGAAAAAAGTTTCAAAAGAAAAGTTGTCAAAAGACATTCTTAAATGTTTTTTTTTTCACTATCTAACGCTGTGACATACTCGTATTATGCCATTAACCAAGAATGTGTTAAATACCTACAAATGACAATATTATGTACCTATATTGATAAATTAATATGACTGCAAGACGAATCACTCTGTACTCCATATTGTGATGCCCCATAGAAGGATCCCATGTACCTACTTAACTACTGAAGTTGATGTAAGTGTTATATGTATAAGACCTTTAATGGAATGTTTATGTACTGCACATGCGGCAATAAATAAATTGAATTGTATTGTTTTTGATAAATTTTGTGTGATATATCAAATACATCGTATTGCACGGATTGCTGTGTGATGAGAGCTAGGCTGCCTTTTTTACTAACAAAATAAAATATTTGTTAGAGTTAAGTGAAAATCCCAATCAAAAACATTTTTTAGAACTATGCTTTTAAATTGACGAAATCCAATTTTAAGGAAACATGTTTCACAAAATTTTTTAAATTGCGAAAAATAAACCTTAAGCAACAATGTTTTTTTTATGTAATGGAAGTGGCATACAAGCATGCAGTTCACATTGATGTTAAGTGATGACTGCAGCCTAAAGACACTTACATAAAGACCAAGGTCAAAATGCAGATGCGTTACCACTCCTGAGGCCTAAGGTGTTATGCCTCTGTGCCGTACATTACAACCTGACCGGAACACGATTGTGCTGAACACTACCATTTAGCGGCAAGTATATTAGGTAATGCGGTGGTGCCTACGCCTGCGAGCTCCGTCACTGGAGCTCTACCACCATAACATGATAGTACTAAACACTATAATTTGGGGGCAGATAGACTAGGTAATGCGATATGCTATAATAATAATATGTTATAGAATGATTTAGAGAATATTACGCTCAAATAGACGATTGTCGTTATGAATAAATCCACTGCCTCGGTATCCTAGTGGTAGCAGGCCACTACTACTACGCTGAGGTCCAGGGTTCGATTCCCGGGTAGGGGGTTATCAGAGATAATGGTATAAAGTCCTTTATCACTGGGATTTTTCCATTTTCTGGAAATATCTCAGTACCTCAAAGTTTGGTAATGAACCTATAGATGTCAACAGGTTCGCCACCTGTTACATGGGCCAAAATGTAACCGGCGAATCGTGGGTGTTTGCATGTATGCTTGAATGAATGAAGCATTTACCTCTGCCTACTCTTTTGGGGATTACAGGCGTGAAGTTACGTAATAAATACCAACTCTAGAGTTCCATATTCATTATATCGACACTATTGACTTGACACACTCCTACAAAAAGAAAGTACAAGAAACACATTCAATCAGTTCACTAAACACATTGTCAACACCCTAGCAGTTCAACAATACATGCGATATCATCACATAATAACTCAAAATACATACCTAGCCCACTCTACACACACCTTTCATCTTGATCTTAAGTCGCCCGTTAACCGTAGCGAGGACTTCTGTCAAGTCATCCACAACATTACTTACTTACTCCTCTTATTTAATTATACAAAGGAGAAAAAAATGCATGTTATTAATACCACTGTCTTAGTGTTATTTTCAAGAGGATTTCCAACGAACCTAATAGGATTATCGGTCGGGAAAACAAACACGTAGCCGACTGCTTGGTTATTTCATTTTTAGCAGCCTTTTGAGGCTAGATAGACTTTTTTATGAGATTTACAGCTTTCAAAGGGTAAAGAGGATTTCACTTAATCGTATTTATACCTTACGTAAATGTGAGGAAGAAAATAGTAACGATGGACAGAGTATTTTTCTATGTGATGTAAGTATTTTTTACTGGTGGTAGAGCTCCAGTGACGGAGCTCGCGGGCGTAGGCACCAAGGCATTACCTATTATACTTGCCGCTAAATGGTAGTGTTCAGCACTATCGTGTTCCGGTCAGGTGGTAATGTATGGCCCTGTAATTTCCGGCACAGAAGCATAACACCTTAGGCCTCAGGAGTGGTAACGCATCTGCATTTTGACCTTGGCCTTTGTGTGGGTGTCTATAGGCTGCAGTCATCACTTCACAACAATGTGAACTGCATGCTTGTTTGCCACTTCCATTACATAAATAAAAAAGGGGCAAAGCAGCTTACAGTTTATCGTTCAATTGTCTGTCAGTCTCTTAGACACTATTAAAAGAGTATATATTGATATTTTATACAACGACTAGACGTATTTTTCTGAATGAAAAAATATAATATTCTATTTAGAAAATTCCGAAAAAATACAAAAGTCATGTATATGTATATCTTCACGTCAGGTCCCTAACGGAGTAGGCAGAGAGTGAGGAGCGCCAGATATTCCGGTCCTAACATACCTCCCGTGCCTCATATACCTTCATAATTCTCGAATCAAACGTTGTCTGTTCACTTAGCCAGTAAAGAAAGATCCTTTTTTACTGCCTCAGTAACCTAGTGGTAGCAGGTCACTACTACTACGTTGTTGGTCCTGGCTCCGATTCCCGGGTCGGGAGCTATCAGTGATAACGGTTTAAAATCCTTTATTTCTGGTTCTATTGGGGTTTTGCCAAAATTGCATTATTTATATTGTTAGGATCAGCGTGAACATAAAGCTGAAGATCATCCGCATACAAATGGTAAGAACATGTGAGGTGGGATGTGAGAAAATTAACGAATAAAGAAAATTACAGAGGAGAAAGTATACCGCCTTGTGGTACGCCAGCCGACAGCTCACACCAATCAGATAATTCACGATCGATGCGGACTGCATGCTGACGACCACGAAGATAAGACGAGAACCAATCTAGTACCAACGATGAGGTACCAATGTTTTGAAGCACAGTGATAAGTAGGTCGTGATCGACAGTATTAAAAGCGTTCGTGAAATCTATGAGAACTAATAAAGTTACCTGAGAAGATTCCATGCCTGCTCTAATATCATCAAGAATATTGAGCATAGCAGTGTCAGTACTATGTCCAGGTCGAAAACCTGACTGAAATGACGATAGCAGACTATTTCTAAATACACATTTTGAAACCTGAAGGTGAGCAGCAGCTTCTAAGATTTTTGACATAAACGGTAGAATAGAGATGGGCCTAAAATGGTTTAACATACTGGGGTTGGTTACTTTGGGGAGAGGGATTATATAAGCATTTCGCCAAATAGAAGGAAATGTCCCAGTTTGAAAGGAGAAATTGATTAAGTGAGTTAAAATAGGAAGTAAAGGCTCTAACAGTAACTGAAGCATTGCTCTGCTTACCCCATCACACCCTATAGCTTTGGATTTTAATGAATTGAAAATGTTCAGTACCTCATCGCTAGTGACCGGAGAAAATGACAACATGGGCATGGAAGTTAAAAGATAATTAATGGTGTCAGTTTTAATATTTTGATCGAAAACATATGATTTGGCAAAATGTGAATTAAGTTCGTTAGTAGTAAAGTTAAGTGTTGACAGATTTAATGATGGCTTAGAATACCCGATTGACTTAAGAAACTTCCATATATTAGCCGGGGAAGACTGCATTACATTATCAAATATGAAACGGCGTTTTGCAGTTCTTACCATTTGGCTGCATCGGTTCCTGGCTCGTTTGTATAAGTCCCAATTAACCTCACTGCGATCCCTCCTATAGACCCGAAAAGCTTTATCGCGACGAGCCATCGCCATCCGTACACCTCTTGTAATCCAAGGTGCGGGAGATCGTTTAATACGGACCTTACGAAGTGGAGCGTGGGTACCAAATAACGAGAGAATTAAATTATTTATAAGAGACACTTTTTTATCAACCGTTGCCGCCTCTTCAATACTAGACCAGTCGCAGGACAAGGCATCATTTCTTAGTTTCTCCACATCTAAACTTAAAAAGTTTCTAAGGTACGAAATAGTAGGTTGTATTTTTGGAGGCTTAATGTTCTAGGAAAGATGCAGTAAATCATGTCTTGATAGTCCTAGCGCGTAAAGCTGGCCATGGTGTTTAACTTCATCTGGGGAAGATGTTATAATGAGATCGAGCCACAAGTCATCCAAATCAAAATTATGATTGAGATCTAACAAAGTCAAATTCGAAGACTCGAGGATCGATCTTAATATATGCGATCTATTGTTAACTTTAAGCAAGTCAGTATTAAAATCACCCATGATTATGAGATGCTTATAAAATGAGGCAAGGGAGTTAATAACAGAATCATAAATAGCTGATTGTTGTCGTAGTTCGTTTTCAGTTTTCGTAGCAGATTATTGCAGAAATTTCTATAGCGAGAATAGGTGATTTTGAGTATGACGTTATTTGGATCACGTTTCACTATAAAATGCAGATTATCTCTGTGACGCATACATCTAATCAACCCTGGAGTAATCCAAGGTTTGAGGTTAAATTTAGAGCGACTTATTTTGCACTTAGTTGTATTTTCGCTAAACAGTCTGAGATAATCTTGTTAAAAGATGTAACCGCAAGGTCAACGTTTTCATTACACAGAATTTGCTGCCAGTCGATTAGTTTCAGATCCTCTGTAAGCTCATTTACCTCTGCCTATCTTTCCGGGGATTACAGGCGTGAAGTTTCAATTACTTTTTTACAGATAAATTTCGGTAACATACGTGTACAGTTTAAATTCTTTCGACCCAAGAATTTAAACCACTTATTAACAACTAAAACATAACCCGTCCAAAACAAAACTTACACTTATTAAAATGAATACAATCAACACTAACCCTACAAGTTTCGTCCAACATTAGTTGTCACTGACAAAGAAGCGCTGTAAAGGTTACAACCCCCTCTTAATTTACGAGCACATAACGCCAGCAATCTCACTCCCAACACACCATTATCCGGAGCTCAAATTAAGTGGGGAACTGCTTTATCAACCCGTGAACGTCGGGTGATTCCGATGCTACTTAGATTTTGGGGTCGGTGAGACCCGTGTCGTAAAAAGACTAGTGTTAATCGTGATGCGCACGTTTAGATAATGTTTTAGGTTGTTTTAGTGTTAGGTTCTGTAAGGGGTTTGGTTGAGGAAAAGTATTTTGGTATGTGATAGAACTGTGTTATATTTTCTTACTAGCTGTGCCCGCGACTTCGTCCGTGTGAGAATGTATGAATGTTCAGTATCTATCCGGACGAAATCGAAGGCGCAGCTAGTAAAAAAGTAGCTTAAGTTACTCCTTATTACATAAGCTATCTGCCAGTGAAAGTCCCGAGAAAATCGGTCCACCCGTTCCCGAGATTAGCGGAGACAAACAGACAGACAGACGGACAGACAGACAGACAAAATTAATAAAAAAATGTTTTTGGGTATATGTACGGTGTAAACGCACATTTAGTAAAAAGCGGTTATTTTTATATCCAATTTAATTTATTTGTACAGATAAGAAAGTCTGACTTACAGATTTTTTAACCGTCATGAAATGGCAAACAGTTGTCATTGATGGTAAGTAATACAGCCTATAAACATCTACATGCAAGCAAAGATTTCAATGCGCGTTGCCAATCCTGAGACCTATGGTATTATGCCTCTATGCTGGAAGTTACGGGGTTGTAAATTACCACCTGACCGGTACACAACAGTGCTGAACACTACAATTTAGCGGCAAGTAGATTAGGTAATGCGGTGGTGCCTACGCCCGCGAGCTCCATCACTGAAGCTAAACCACTTGTAAAAATATAGCGTTTACCATGCGTTTAAATAAAAGTAAAATTTACGTTTGAATCGGTGGTAGGTATATTACGGAAATTATTTCAGAATTGGTAATTAGAAAACAACATTCAAAACTTGTGACAAGTTTTTAATTTATTTTGCAGTTGAGCGACTACGACTCACGCTTCATTTTGCTTAGTACATTGAAGACATTACCAACAAAGAAAATGTTTAATTACTGTCTATTTTATAAGATGAATACTAAACTTTTCCGCGTGCTATTTACAGCGTGAATGTACGCCAGATATCCCGGTCCTGACATACCTCTCGTGCCTCGTCTACCTTCATCATTCTCTTCATACATGCACGCCGATTCCTAATACTTTTGACCCCACCATCAGACAGAACTCGACCTATTTGGTCATGGCAGGTCAATCTTGGTCTTTCTAGGCCTCTACAACCATTTGCAATAAAATATCTGTTTAGTCATTCGCTCATTCGACATTCTTTCTATATACCCGAACCATCGGAGCAAGCCTTTTTTCATTTTTACACCGATACTATCATTCACACAAAGCCTCTTTCTTACATCAAGATCTACTTACATATAGAGTAATAGATACATACTTCTTACAGTGTTTTCTTGAGTGCAAAATTTCCATGATTTAAACTTAATAATCCATATACGCTGGGTAGGTATGTACATCATTGAACGTATTAATATAAAATACCTATCAATTTCCCAATTTAATACAACCGACGACACCCGGTAAGTCCAGTGGTGTGAGATGACCGTTTGATTCGAAGGGTCGCGGGTTCGATTCCCGCACCGGGACAAATATTTGTATGGCCTACAGAAACTTTTTTCGGGTCTGGGTGTTTGTGTATACACACACCCACGACAACGGCAACGGCACACAACGATGGTGTACAACGGCACCCACGACATACGCTTATACCTAATGTGGGGCTGTGAGTGTAAGCGTAATTTATTTTATTTTTATTTTGTATCTTCACGTTAGGTCCCTAGCGGGGTAGGCAGTGAGTGTAGAGCACCAGAAATCCCCGTCCAGACATACATATATATTTAAAAAAAAACATATTTATTATTTTTATTTTAACCTTCCCTGAAACAAGAACATATGACCTGTCGTTAGTTCCCAGAACGTAACGCTAATCTTCTACTATTTAGGTCAACTGCATATCCAATAGACAACCTGAACACTCGAACACTCTCGCTAACTTTCTAAATGGAAATTTCCAGATTCGAGAAGCACTCAAACGCGAAAAACAAACACACGTCATTGCAGAATATGACATCCATTTGATCAGATAAATTGAGTTTCACTATCAGGCCCCGTGAAAAGTCAATTTGCCGTTGACAGTGACGTTTAATAAAAGCGATGGAGAAGTAATCTGAATTGCTAATGTTATTTTTTTTTAAATTACTCCGCTGTGCCACGGATTAAGCCTCCATTATATTCAAAGATTGTTTGCTTTATCAACTTATTGCGTTAGGAAAAATGTTTTATATATTAAAAGAGATACGTTGCCACTTTTTAAATGCTCTATGCTTATAATATGTAGTTAAATATATTTGTCTCATTAAGAATGTTTATGGAATGGGTAATAAAATTAAGGCTACGTTAGGTAATGATTATGACTGCAAGTCTGTCAAGTCAAGAAAAATTAAAACTTTAAAAAAAAATAGCATTTAGGAAACAGAATTTCTTTAGACCGACATTGATTTTTACAAAATATATTATTTCATTTATTTCATGGTATCTCGTCAGCACGGGGTCCAATTTGAACCCCGGACCTTTGTCAGGCTTGCGCGGGGACATGGGGGGTCCAACACGTAGAGGCCCTTTCGAAAATTTTGATCTACTTTGTAATGGGTTATACTCTCTCTGACTGCATCAATAGTTAATACAGGCACAGACAAACCCCGCAGAATATAATGGGACTATTGTAATGATAAGTGATCCGTCAAACTTTGGGCTATGTGGGTGAACTAGGGGGACTAGCTGGCTGGGCCTATGGAGTGAGATCCGGCACCTGCCTATATTTAACATCTCACATTATCGAATCCTACTTTAGGCAGGTGGTGACTCGCCTCTCCTTGGTGGGCCCCCCAAACAGCCAACCCGATGGTCGACGGGGGGGCAACACTGTTGAGAGAGGCTGGGGGTGTCGAGAGGTGTGGCCCCGGTTTCACCATCACGAGCGAGTAATCTCGAGCTCGGAGCGGGCTTCCCCGCTATTATGCCTTTAGACACTTCCACCCCCGAGTGTATGGCTCTTGCAGAAATTTAGAAAACAGCCTATTATCTAAATTTCTGCAAATGCCATACCTCTAGCGCCCCACTCTGACCGGCCAATGAAGGCAAGCCAGAGGCGATTTTTGTAATGTGTGTATGTATCACACGTAGTTCCCCCCGCAAAAAATGACAGACTGTTTTGCAACGGTAATGAACGCTATGGCTACTCTCCTCCGGTCGACCGCGGCGGCCGGTGGCCCGTGTTGCTCTATGATCTGTATAGTAACCAATTATTTACATTATTCCATTCTCAGATATAGATACCTACTGTAAAATGTGAGAGTAACTCTGTCTGTCTGTTAAGTTTGACCAATGAGCAAACCACTAAATCGATGATGAAGTTAAATATGGACATATTTTAAAGCCCGGAAAAGAATATAAGCTACTTTTATTTTTATTTTTTTTTTATTTCAGGCAACCAGGGCCCATATAAAACAATACCTTTTAGTTTTCATACTAATCTAAGGTTTAATCAATAAAGGTGTATTAGAATAAGCCGGAAATGAGCCTCGTAAGCCGATATTGTTGCCGGATGCCATTTTTAAGCAGATAACAATACCGGAAGAGGATGTATTACAGCAGAATATATAAAGTTAACTGAACATTATTAAGGTGGATACGCAGCGTAGGTTGGCAAATTTTAAATTAGTTAGAAATGGATTTGGCAAAACAAATTAACTTCAACAAAAGGTTATGAGTTTTGAGTTGTTTTGACTATGATAGGTATTATGAGATCATACTTTACCATCTAATCAGAGCACGATATTGCTGAAACATTTGGTGGCACATAGGACCTACGTTTTGGGGATGTGAAAGTGTAACTCCACCACTCGAAATAAATATAATGAAGCTCGCGGTTAAGGCCATTACAGGGTTATGTGTTCTAACCGTATTATATAAATAAATAATTGAAATATACAACATATACAGAAAGGAGATACAGTCCCTACGTATCTTGATCCCTAGTTGATTTTGGCAGCGATTTATTTTGCTGCCGATTCACCTTAAAATTTTATGAGAGACTTACCATTACGCTGTCTTACTACGACACAGAAACGTGATGAGAATGAATTGAACGTACCTGTAAAAATAAAAAAAATATTGTGTTTTATTATACGTATCACAATAAGACATGTGAGTAAAATATTTAAAAGTCTATAATATAAAAATAAGTGGGGTTTTCCTTCCTGACGCTATAACTCCAGAACGCACCAACCGATTTCCACGGTTTTACATTCGTTGGAAAGGTCTCGGACTCCGTGAGGTGTATAGAATATTAAGGAAAAATTTCAACGCGGGCAAAACCTTGGGCAACAGCTAGCAGCAGTTTTTTTTAATAAAAATGGGGAAAAACATCACTTCGAGCGGGACTTGAACCCGCGAACCCGGACTCGACCGCCACCCCAAGGCAATGCTTAGTGTACTTCTTTCGGATGATGATCGCATATCATCATCCGTTAGAAGTCCACTTCTGTACAAAAACCTTACGCAAAAAATAGTCACAACGAAAGGTCCTAGGCCGCTTTCATTCGATTGCTCCTTCTCACCTTCCACCAGGTAGTCGGTTTACTTAGTGCGGGAATTAATATGAAAGAGAAATTCGACAGTTGTGTGTAAGACTTTGGCAGCTTAATTAAACTGTTGGTAGAGCTCGCGGGCGTAGGTACCACCGCATTACCTAAGATACTTGCCGCTAAACGGTAGTGTTCAGCACAATCGTGTTCCGGTCTGGTGGTAATGTAAGGCCCTGTGATTTTCGGCACAGAGGCATAACACCTTCGGCCTCAGGAGTGGTAACGCATCTGCATATTAACCTTGGTCTTTGTGTGGGTGTCTATAGGCTGCAGTCATTACTTAACATCAATGTAAACTGCATGCTTGTTTGCCACTTTCATTACATAAAAAAAAAACTAGTAATCCACGCGCATAGAGAAACCAGCGATTTAAACTACTTTGGGAAACTACTACTTTATATTGGGGAATAAATTTTGCGTATTATATTCTATGGTATTCTCCAGTTGTATGAAATCGTGGACAAAACCCAGTATAACAATAAAATGAAGTGACAGGATGTAAAAATTCCATTACACGATTTCATTGATGAAAAAAAAAAGAAGAATATCGAACGCTTTTAAAACCTCAAACGTTCGCTTGAACGTAAACATAATGTTTTATTCAACGGCCCCCGTCATGAGTATGTCACAGTCATTAGGCACGGTGATCATCCATTTGAGTTCATTGCGCTATGGTTTTGAACGATCAAAATATACTTCACGAGTCACGAGTCAAATTTCATATCATGTAATTTTCTTACACAAAGGGCTTTGATTTGACTACATGCTTAGATTAGTCGTATTTGATGGGGTAATTCCTTGATTTTCAACAAACAATCCCTTTGTTACTCAGTCAAAATGAATTTATAACACACTCAAAAACATCATAACACAGGTAACGTTACATTCACATACAAACACATATAATTCACACGCGTTAATTCACATTCTTGATGTAAAAATAGCTTTTCAGCAGTGATATATCGAACGCTTCCAAAACCCAACGTTCGCTTGAACGTAAACATAATGTTTTATTCAACGGCCCCATCATGAGTATGTCACAATCATTAGACACGGTGATCATCCATTTGAGTTCATTACGCTGTGGTTTTGAACGATCAAATATCTCTCATCATGAGTCTTTTTACAAGTCTCTTCCCTCCTCCCAAGAAGGGAGACTCGTGCCCAGCAGTGAGACGTATCAAGGGTTGCAATTATTATATAATATTTTACTTGCAAAAAGAGTACATACTTGAGTACATTTTTCGAGTACATCCTTCATTAGTGTATACAATGTAGCTTAATAGATGGAGCAACTGTGCTAATGATCCAGTGGTGGTAGATCGTAGACTAGACTAGATCGTAGAACGATTGTTCTTAGAAAGTAAACCAGGAGTCAAAGAACTGGCTTATTAGAAATACAATGAGAACTATTTATTTGCAAATATATTGATCATCATTTTAGCCGAAAGATGTCCACTGCTGGACGAAAGCCTCCCTTATGGGGGGTACTCTATAATCGCCAAACGTGGCGATGGCATGCGAATTGGCTTGCAGTGGCGGTAATTTTATTACTAACTACAGCCCCATTGGAATGGTTTGATAGCCATTGGTTCAGTTGACTTACAAGCGGAAGAATTCTCTTCCAGTAGAAGAAAATGAAGCGCGCATGGCTCCGCGGCTGGTGTAGATATGAAACGCGCATGGCTTTGCGACTGGTGTAGATATGAAGCGCGCATGGCCCCGCGGCTGGTGTAGATATGAAGCGCGCATGGCTCCGCGGCTGGTGTAGATATGAAGCGCGCATGGCCCCGCGGCTGGTGTAGATATGAAGCGCGCATGGCTCCGCGGCTGGTGTAGATATGAAGCGCGCATGGCTCCGCATCTGATTTAGATATGAAGCGCGCATAGCCCCGCGGCTGGTGTAGATATAAAGCGCGCATGACCCCGCGGCTGGTGTAGATATGAAGCGCGCATGTCTCCGCGCCTGGTTTAGATATGAAGCGTGCATAGCCCCGCGGCTGGTGTAGATATGAAGCACGCATAGCCCCGCGGCTGGTGTAGATATGAAGCGCGCATGGCTCCGCGGCTGGTGTAGATATGAAGCGCGCATGGCTCCGGGTCTGGTTTAGATATGAAGCGCGCATGGCTCCGGGTCTGGTTTAGATATGAAGCGCGCATAGCCCCGCGGCTGGTGTAGATATGAAGCTCGCATACCCCCGCGGCTGGTGTAGATATGAAGCACGCATAGCCCCGCGGCTGGTGTAGATATGAAGCGCACATGGCTCCGCGGCTGGTGTAGATATGAAGCGCGCATGGCTCCGGGTCTGGTTTAGATATGAAGCGCGCATAGCCCCGCGGCTGGTGTAGATATGAAGCTCGCATAGCCCCGCGGCTGGTGAAGATATGAAGCGCGCATGGCTCCGCGGCTGGTGTAGATATGAAGCGCGCATGGCCCCGCGGCTGGTGTAGATCGTAAGCGGTCCACTGGATTAAGCGATACGGGCGCGGTCGGGTGTAGGTCGGTATTAAAAGAAAAATATTCCGCTAGTGAGCGGTGTTACGTCCCCACGCCAGCCTTGCCAGCTATCTGTCTATAAACTACTTATAGATAGCTGGTAAGTCTGACGTCGGGGCGTAACGACCCTTAAATGAATGCCACAGATAAACGAAACCAACGCAGACAATGTTTTATGCAACAGCTACGCCATGAGTATGTCACAGCCATTAGGCACGGCGATCATTCGCTTGAGTTCATTGCTGTGATTTTGTAGTATACTTCACGAGTCACATTCCGAGAGCTATGCAATTTTATTTGTTTGCAGTGTTCAAGAAATATGAACCTATGAAAGTGACAATCGGCTAGTTTCGACTCCGTAGAGCGTTACTCTCCTGCAGACTAACTACGAAAGCATCCGTAGACCGATATTGGCCAACCTGTTCTGGGATGTTTTGAAACCGCCCATAAGGCCTCCGACAAGGTTTAACGACTGCTATCTATCGATAGCTACCGGGACCGACGGCGTAGCGGCTTAATTTGCCACTAAGGGTCCTTAATTTGCCATCACACTCACACATCACACATCATTACTTGCTACTAAATGGTAATGATCTAGAAATGTATGTAATGTACGGCCCTGTAATTTCCGGCACAAAGGCATAACACCTTAGGCCTCAGGAGTGGTAACGCATCTGCATTTTGACCTTGATCTTTTTGTTGGTGTCTATAGGCTGCAGTCATCACTTAACATCAATGTGAACTGCATGCTTGTTTGCCACTTCCACAACATAAAAAAAACAACCTTCCTTTACGCCCTTTTTTATTTTAATTAAAACAACTGGGTATCAAGGTTAATAATATATCTCCTCCAGTAACATGGAGAAAGTGAGCTGAAAAAACTGCAAAACTGGATTGACCTTGGAAAATAAATGATATTTCGTTGTTCCAATTATTAAAAGCCCATTCCCAAGCTTTAGAAGTTTAGAAAAACGCAAACAATTTAGGTTGAACACTGAGTTGAATGAAGGAATGCAAATAATATCTCTGATAGACCATTGCGAATAAACAAAGGCGTGTTGAGATAAACAAAACAATTTAAACACATATGGCCAAATACTCAAAAGTCAATAAGTCTTCTATCTTTATAAAATACGTTCAAACGATAGAGATAGCGCACATTTGAGGGTTGCTTAAAATTGAGTGACGTTTGAGTATTCGCCCCAATAGTCTGACACTTATTAATTTCATTTCATGAAGTATTTTAAAAAATATACAGCCTCATCATGAGTGACGGGTAGAATACATTTGAATCAAAAATACATTATTTTCGCAAAGTAAAACACAGAGCTGACGAGCGAAGCTTTTATTCATATGACACAATCACATTATCCATACCATATTATGAGATTTTTCAGACATTGATACGTGAAAAGGTTTGAAAGGTATCATAATAAGCTTGTTAACTATACTTGTCACAATATTTTTAGCATAATATATTTGAATCACTGACACGCTTAAACCCTTGGACCGAGCAGGCTTAAATCTATCACTAAAAGTTGATAAGATAATGAAATAGAGGGATTGAAGTTGTTGAATTTGTTTGCTCGCGTAACCGCTGTGTGTGTGTATGTGAATGTATTTTATAACAACAGTTGTATTACAGACCTCGTCTAATAAACCCGCGTTTCATTTGTTCGCTAATTCTCGACGTCCCGACCATTCAAATAAGAACCCTATGAACATAATAACATGGTCCAATACGAGCCGGATCGAATAAAAATACCAACAGATAAATATAGAAATAGGAATAAAAGTTTGTATATTGCCCATTTCACGCGAAGTCGCGGACAAATTCGAGTGTATTTTATTTGAATGCAAAGAAAAATTTTACTTCAATCTAGACTTGAACCCGCGACCACTAGGATTTGTAGGCTCTTCCAACTGAGCCATGGAAGTCCACACCTCACTGTCGGATTTTCCCTTCACATTTATTGTATTACCAATGGGTTTTTTAATGTTATGGAAGTGGCAAACAAGCCTGCAGTTCACATTTATGTTAAGTAATGACTGCAGCCTATAGACACTTACACAAAGACCAAGGTCAAAATGAAGATGCGTTACCACTCCTGAGTCCTAAGGTGTTATGACTCTGTGCCGGAAATTACAGGGCCGTACATTACCACCTGACCGGAACACGATAGTGCTGAACACTACCATTTAGCAAGTATATTAGGTAATGCGGTGGTGCATACGCCGGTGAGCTCCGTCACTAGAGCTCTACCACTAGTAAAGTGTCCCAAGCTTCCCAATACATATTACTCTACCGCCAATAAAAGTACCGACATCCTCATTTAATATAATTTATTTTCAGCATATTCAAACAATAATTCAAAACTAGAACAATAAGCATGCCATATCCATGACATCAATTTTATAAGTAATTGGTGGTAGAGCTCCAGTGATGGAGCGGGCGCAGGTACCACCGCATTACGAAATCTAATTGCCACTAAATGGTATCTAGCGTTCAGAACTGTCGTGTTCGGATGGGATACGGCGGAACCGGCACAGAGGCATCAGAAGTGGCAACGCATATACATTGAAATCTCTGGTTTCTGATAGGGTATAGTATTAGTTACCGTCAATACAAACTGTATGCTGGTTAAGCAAGCATACCCAAGACCCAAGACCACTCCATGACATAAAAAAGCTTCGCAAATATACATTAAACTACACCCAATACAAGTCTATCCCCATTGAATATATTGCATTTTCGTTATTCAAAACTAGAACATTCCAGAACAATTATACCATATCCATGTCATCAATCTCATAAATAACTCATGGCGCTATAATTAATCGACATAACTAGCGACATTATCGATAAATTCCCAACACTAACACTCGACGCTCCGTTAGGGTGCCTTTCCATTGAAGCGGAGCTGTGCGGAGCTGAGCTGAGACAAAAATTTACCAATTATTTAATTTTATTTTTTTTGTTATATAATCGATGTGATAATAAACAAGCATGCAGTTCACATTGATGTTAAGTGATGGCTGCAGCCTATAGACACCCACACAAAGACCAAGTTCAAAATGCAGATGCGTTACCACTCCTGAGGCCTAAGGTGTTATGCCTCTGTGCCGGAAATAACAGGGCCGTACATTACCACCTGACCGGAACACGATAGTGCTGAACACTACCATTTAGCGGCAAGTGTATTAGGTAATGCGGTGGTGCCTACGCCCGCGAACTCCGTCACTGGAGCTCTTCCACCAGTAAAATGATATCGCTCAAATCACACTTCTCATCTCCGCTCCGCTTCAAACAGTAGCTGAGTTGAGAAGAATTATATTTAAATGTATAGCGTGCTGTGCAAAGCGCAGTTGGCTGGACGGAGCTGAGTGGGGCTTTTAGCGGCGGAGCAGGACGGTGCGGGGTAATTTTTTTTTTTTTTTTTGTAATTGTAGTGGCAAATGTTTTATGTTATGTTAGCTAAGCTAAGCCCAGTTCGGCTCATCTACAACCAGCTACACAGCTTAGCTATGCGCCACTCATCTTTGTGCAGTTTTTTTATGTACTCGTAATAAAAGTGGCAAACAAGCATGCAGTTCACATTGATGTTAAGTGATGACTGCACCCTATAGACTCGAACACAATGACCAAAGGCCAAAAAGCAGATGCGAAAATTACAGGGCCATACATTACCACCTGACCGGAACATGACAGTGCTGAAAACTACCATTTAGCGGCAAGTATACATATAAGTATTTATTAGGTAATGCGGTGGTGCCTAAGCCCGCGAGCTCCGTCACTGGAGCTCTACCACTAGTAGCAGCTTCAATGGAAACACTGACCTCCTTACACAGCCCCGCTTAGATAAGCTCCGCGCCGCTCCGCTTCACAATGGAAACGAACCCTTATTCTGATGCCGACAATCACATTCAGATCACGTTCCCGTAAGGTTTTATTAGGTTTTATTAGGTTTTTATAGGTTTTCAAGCCTTGTTCAGGATCTGTTTTAACCTGATTTAGGTTTAATAAGTAGACTCGTTTTAATTTAATGGACACGTGATTTTATTTGAATATTTTTATGTTACTGTTATATAGAATGGAAATTTTATGTCACTATTAAAACATATTTTTCTCTTGTAGCCTATTAGTATCATAGAGCAACACGGGCCACTGGCCGCGGCGAACCGGAGGGTAGTAGCCATATGCAGGCTTTCCCCTCTGTCAAAGTACAAGACCAAATGGTCCTATGCCTGTCGCCCAGATAGTTAAATGTGTGCGTGAAATTGTTTACGTATTTTGTTAAAGTCAAGGTGTTCAAGGAGTTTCGTAGTAATAGAAGATTTTTGTAGTGTGAGTCCCACGTTTTTCCCTCCACAAAAAATGACAGACTGTTTTGCATCGGTAATAAACGCTATGGCTACTCCCCTCCGGTCCGCCGCGACCGGTGGGGCGAGGCTCTATAATTAGTATCAATAAAATCGGTCAAATGCGAGCCATAATTTTAATATGTGCACAGATTTCTGTAGGTACGTAGTGATGATTCCACTTTTTATTTTACCAACTGATAACTAGAGTAAAAGTTGTACCGACCCTAATCGCATAAATGGTAGTGTTCAGCACTATCGTGTTTCGGTCAGGTGGTAATGTACGGCCCTGTAATTTCAGGCACAGAGGCCATAACACCTTAGGCCTCAGGAGTGGCAGCGCATCTGCATTTTGACCTCTGGTCATTGTGTGGGTGTCTATAGGCTGCAGTCATCACTTAACATCAATGTGAACTGCATGCTTGTTTGCCACTTTTAATACATAAAAAAAAAAAAAAAAAAATATGTCTTATGTGTCCCGCAATGTCCTAAGCCGAGGTTCGGACCCATAGGAGTCTCTTAGGCAGTTACGCTTACTTTATTTACGCTGAGAGCGCCCTCTGAAGAGAATACTATAGTATACATTAAATAATATTTTACTGGTGGTAGAGCTCCAGTGATGGATCTCGCGGCCGTAGGCACCTCCGCATTACCTAATATAAATAATAATGGCAACCCATTATACGTCTCACTGCTGGGCACGAGGCTCTCCCCTTTTTGGGGGGAGGCCCTTAATTATTTATAATTACAATTAATATTACCTAATATACTTGCTGCTAAATGGTAGTTTTCATGTTTGCGTGTTTCGATCAGGTGGTAATGTACGGCCCTGTTATTTCGGGCACAGAGGTATAACACCTTAGGCCTCAGGAGTGGTAACGTATCTGCATTTAACCTTAACATCAATGTGAACTGTATGCTTGTTTACCACTTTCATTACATAAAAAATAAAATATAAAAATCAATAAAAAAATGATTTGCAACATATTTCGATGAACGCACTTATTCTGCAGCGGGATCCTAGAATATAAGTGTATTTCAACTAATTATACGTATGTACAAGCAAATTAAGTTATTCATAAATTTATGAGTCAGGCGTTGACATTATTAATGACTGGATTTTATGTCTGATATTATGAACAGGGTCAAAAAAATGTTACAGCACTCAACGGTAGAAAACTGGTGCTAAAATTTGCCACTGCGGTAATTCATGCTATCAAATATAATGCTGAGCGCAAAAGCTCTACATGGTCGAATCAAGCATACATTATAAATTTATATATAATGTATGCTTGATACTTTTCTTTCCATTTTTCTTTAAAATATAAATATATTTCACAAGCATGTGTTAATGCGAAATAATATAAAACAATTATTAAGGGTAAAAGCGACTTCTTTACGATATTCAATAAACTGCAAAGTCTATTATATCGGTTGCCTAACTAGCATAGTTGGCAATAGATGGCGCTGCTGCTACCATAAAGCAATGCAATAAATGTGAAGGAAAGATTCGACAAATCGGGCAGGACTTCAGTAGCTCAATTGGAAGAGCGGCTGGCCTAGATTCCCAGTAGGCCGCGAGTTCGAGTCTCGCCTGAAGTCAAATTTTTCTTTCCATTTTTCTTTAAAATATAAATATTATATATTTACTACCTCTTTTTCATATTATGATGGTGACAAACAGACACGTAGTTAACATGAATGGAAAGTAATGACTAACATGGTATTGCTGGCTTACCGACTTAATATCATCTACTCATCACGCAAATACCACTATATACAGGCGAGAGTCGAGCTTTGATAACTGAAGTAATGAAGTTACTGTCCAAAAAACTTCTCGATGACCATCATCCGAGCGGTTCAGGACTTTCGTTTTGACTGCGAACAACTTCGTAATCGAATCAACTCTGAAAAGTTCCTAGATTGTGGATGTTTGGAATTGCTCACAATTCATTTACTTATTGCGTTAGCGCAAAGATTCCTTGAAAGTTTGCCCTATCTGCATTGTTCCACAGAGTTATGCAGACGCTTGGGTTTCGTAAGCCGATGTTTGGTTTGAGAGATATCTATATAAAACATTGATACGCCAGAAGTGTAAGCACACGATAATACTGAACGTCACTGACGAAAAACTCCCTCCTCACCCTTAAACTGTGAACCCTCGACGCTCGCCAGTTGCCAGATGAAGTAGACCACGACCGTCTCGAGGCGAGCTGTCATTTAGGCAGCTCGGCTCGGGTCATCTCAGTTCCTCATTTATCAACTCCAAGTTCCTAGATTGTGGATTTTTTTTTTTTAATGTAATGGAAGTGGTAAACAAGCATGCAGTTCATATTGATGTTAAGTGATGACTGCAGCCTATAGACACCCACACAAAGACCAAGGTCAAAATGCAGATGCGTTACCACTCCTGAGGCCTAAGGTCTTATGCCTCTGTGCCGGAAATTACAGGGCCGTACATTACCACCTGACCGGAACACGATAGTGTTGAACACTACCATTTAGCGGCAAGTATATTAGGTAATGCGGTGGTGCCTACGCCCGCGAGCTCCGTCCCTGGAGCTCTACCACCAGTAAAAAATTGTGGATGTTTGGAATTGCTCACAATTAATTTACTTATTGCGTTAGCGCAAAGATTCCTTGAAAGTTTTCCCTATCTACATCGCCTTTATTGTTCCGCTGAGTGACGTAGACGCTTGGGTTTCGTAATCCGATATTTGATTTTAGAGATATCAATATAAAACATTGATACGCCTGAAATGTAGGATGTTATGCCTCTGTGCTGAAAATTGTTGAGCAATACATTACCACTTTTTTTTAATGTAACGGAAATGGCAAACTAACATGCAGCTCACATTGATGTTAAGTGATGACTGCAGCCTATAGACACCCACACTAAGACCAAAGTCAAACTGCAGATGCGTTACCACTACTGAGGCCTAAGGTGTTATGCCTCTGTGCCGGAAATTACAGAGCCGTACATTACCACCTGACCGGAACAAGTCATTTATATAGGTACCTATTACTGTTATATTTTTAAAATGTTTACTATGTTTATTTTATTTCTCCGTACCTAACTTTTATTTCAAACTTGTAGTTCGTAATGTTTATCTAACACAGGGCCCATCAGAATATCAGCGTTGCGGCATTTGCCGCGACTTATAGCTGAGATGGGTTCCATTTTTCTTGGCTTCACATAACCATACCCTTAATATTAGTTTGTCTCATTATTTTCTCTTATTTGTATGTAAACGTTGTGTGTGACCAAGGAAATAAATACTTTTCTTCTTCTTCTTCTTCTATCACCAGTAAAACCACTTGACTACAACACGATAATGCTGAACGTCACTGACGAAATACCCCTCCTCGCCCTTAAATTGTGAACCCTCTACGCTCGCCAGTTGCCAGATGAAGTAGACCAAGACCGTCTCGAGGCGAGCTGTCATTTGGACAGCTCGGCTCAGGTCGTCTCGACTCCTCATTTAGACGTCCAATAAAAAGAAAACATAACACATGAATCGAACCCAAGACCTAAATCAGCACTACTAAACCATCAACTGCCTCGGTAGCCTAGTGGTAGCAGGCCACTACTACTACGCTGAGGTCCTGGGTTCGATTCCCGGGTAGGGGGTTATCAGAGATGATGGTGTAAAGTCCATTATCTCTGGTTCTATTGGGATTTTTCCATTTTCTGGAAATTTCCCAGTACCTTGAAGTTTGGTAATGTGCCCGGAGATGTCAACAGGCTCGCCACATGGGCCAAAAACGTAACCGGCGAATCGTGGGTGTTTGCATGTATGCTTGAATCCATGCATTTACCTCTGCCTACCCCTTCGGGGATTACAGGCGTGAAGTTACGTAAACCATCAAAATAGTTCAGAAGGACGTGCATTGATAACTGACGTAATGAAGTTACCAAAAAACTTCACGATGACCATTATCGGAGCGGCTCAGGACTTTCGTTTTGACTGCGAACAACTTCGTAATCGAATCAACTCCGAAAAGTTCCTAGATTGAGGATGTCTGGAATTGCTCACAATTCATTTACTTATTGCGTTAGCGCAAAGATTCCTTGAAAGTTTGCCCTATCTGCATTGCCTTTATTGTTCCGCTGAGTTATGCAGACGCTTGGGTTCCGTGAGTCCGATTGTCGGTTACTAAATGAGCTGATTTCTTTTCAAGTTCACATCGATGTAAAGTAAATACCGTACCCTATAAACATCTTCATAAAAACCGGCGATTTCTGTGTACTAGACTCGATTCTCCTAAGATAGCTCTCAACTCTACCATTATATATATAGCAGCACATAGATTAGGTAACGTGATGATGCCTACACCCTCGAACTCCAACACTGAAACTCTATCACCAGTATCGACAGTATAAATATGCATTGCCACTCCTCTAACCTAAACTGTAATGTGACAATGTCAAAAGAGACCTTAAAACAAAATTTCAAACAAAACGAGATCGTTTGAGTCTACAATTATAATTAGTGAACATCAGACCTGTGTTCACAAGAACGTATAGTCTGAACCTAATTTGTAACTCGCACAAATGATCCGAATTTACATACAGAATGTAAACGTCGAACATTGCAATTTCAGGCCTCCATTTGGTACGTAATTTAATTAGGGATCCATATATTTGTGGTATTACTAAATGTTGGATATTATTCCTGTTGACATGGATGTTGTATTTATAATTCAGTACATGTTTCACTTGTGCATATTGTGCGTATAGAAAGAATGTCGAATGAGCGAATGACTAAACAGATATACAATGCGAATGTGAATCGTTGCAGAGACTCAGGAAGACCAAGACTGACCTACCATGACCAAATAGGTCGACTTCTGTCTGATATTTGGGTCAAAAGTCTTAGGAATCGGCTTGTATGTATGAAGAGAATGATGAACACAGATGTAAACAGGCTCGCCACCTATTACATGGGCCAAAACGTAACCGACGAATCGTGGGTGTTTCCATGTATGCTTGAATGTATGCATTTACCTCTGCCTACCCCTTCGGGGATTACAGGCATGAAGTTACTTTTTTAAAAATATTGTTTAGAAAATAAACTTGATATAAAATATAACTAAAAGTTCAATATAATAAAGAAACCAGAGTTTCCAGCTATAACTTCCTCCGCAAATATTATTACCCTCTGCGATAGTAAATACTCAGCAATAATTCTAGTATATCTGAATAAAGGTTGTCGGTTGTTTCAACGAAAACATATTCTAAAAGTTGTTTTGATGACAACTGAGTAAAAGGAATTCAATTACAGACTTCTTTCTCTGAATACGCATTACGTAATTAAGTATGTATGTATGTGTACAAAACGTTCATACAAACGCGGATATAATAATAAAAATAGAAAATATTTTTATTTCGAATAGATCTTAACAGATACATTCAAAACGTCAATAAATCGTAAAATACCTAGAGCGAATTACCATTACACATAGTAAAAGCAAAATCATATATTAATAGTAAATTAAAAATTAGAATTTAAACTACTTGTTTAAAACATAATAATCACAAAGTTTTTCAATTCCTTCAATGATGATAAATGAAGAAAAAGAAAAATTTATTCATTGTTTTATATTATTTCGCATTAACACATGCTTGTGAAATATATTTATTTTTAAAGAAAAATGGAAAGATAAATTTGACTTCAGGCGAGACTCGAACTCGCGGCCACTGGGAATCTAGTCCAGCCGCTCTTCCAACTGATTTGCCTAACTAGCATAGTTTGGCAATTGATGACGCTGCTGCCAACATAAGGCAATGCAATAAATGTGAAGGAAAGATTTGACAAATCGGGCAGGACTTCGGTAGCTCAGTTGGAAGAGCGGCTGGACTAGATTCCCAGTGGCGGCGAGTTCGAGTCTCGCCTGAAGTCAAAATTTTCTTTCCATTTTTCTTTAAAAATAAAAAACTTATTCGTCAAGATCAAAGTTATTCACTTAACAGAGTTCTAAGTGCAGTCACTACTGAGAAGAACTCCGCTACCCAACAAACTCAGTAAGAGCTCTTTTTAAAATTACTGTCACCACCTGCTTAACTAATAATTTGAGATGTTGAATATAGGCTTCAGTAGCAGGCCACTTCTACCACTCTAGGTACCAGCCGGACCAGTTCGCCACCTGGGTTGGTGGCTACCAGACATAGCGGTTTAGAATCCTGTATCTCTGAATCATTTGGGATTTTTAAATTTTCTCGAAGTTTCCCAGTACTTCGGAGTTAAGTAATGTGCCTGAAAATATCAACAGACTCGCTGTCTGTTACATGGGCGATCGTTACCTGAGCCCAAACGTAAAATATAATAATGGCAACTCATTATACGTCCCACTGCTGGGCACGAGTTTCTCCCCTTTTTGGGGGGAGGACTGGAGCTTACTCCACCACGCTGCTCCAATGCGGATTGGTGGAGATACGGGCTAGTGGTCAACCCGCTGTCGGCAGTTTTCATAAAGCCCATAAGGCCTCCGACAAGGTTTAACGACTGCTATATGTCGATAGAAACCGAGACCGACGGCTCAACGTGCCCTCCGAAGCACGGAAACGCGCATTTCAATTTGCCACTAGCGATCACCCATCACACACCCGACCGCGCTCGTAGTGTCTAACCGAGTAGATCGCTTACGATCTACACCAGCCGCGGGGCCATGCGCGCTTCCGTAACGTAAGGTATGTACATCTTTAATTCAGTCTCCAAATACTAAACGCCGCCAAAAGATATTCAAAACAAAAAACAAAGCACTAAACTTTCAGATGAATCCCCTAAAAGCCGTCGAATCGTCAACAAAGACTTGCGGAGAAATTACATCGCCGTCAGTCGAGGCAATTACATCCGCTCTACACCGCACTACATTTTCAACCTTATTGTTAGTTTTTAGTAAGTTTTTAATCGTGCTTTTACTCTGTTGGCGTCGTTGATGACCCCATCGCCCACTAACACAAGAATTTATGGAAGTGGCAGAATTATCTTCCGAAGAGAATTCTTCCACTTCCACCAATTTTTCTACTGAAGACTACTGGAAGATAATTCTCCCACTAGTGCAGTCAGTCAACCGAACAATGGTGGTCAAACCATTTCAATGGGCGGTAGTAAGTGCAGTAACCCAAGATGGGCAGCTGCGTCCTGCGATAAAACTGCCGACCCTGCGATCGCCAAGCGTGGCGATTGTGGCATATCCCTTTATGGGGAGGCTTCAGAACTGTTAATGCTGGTGATTCATATGCAACGACTCACAGTGCCTCGAAAGTTAACTTCCCAGTTCGATACCCAAGTCAGAAAACAGGTGATAAGTTTTTGTTCATTGGAAAGATTCATCTTTTTTTTTTATATTATAAAAGTGGCAAACAAGTTTTTTTATGTAATGGTAGTGGCAAACAAGCATGCAGTTCACATTCATGTTAAGTGATGACTGCAGCCTATAGACACCCACACAAAGACTAAGGCCAAAATGCAGACGCGGTACCTCTCCTGAGGCCTTAGGTGATCTGTTTCAGAGATAGTTATTACGGGGCCATAGAAGGAAAGAAAAGAAAGGATAAAGATAAGATAAAGCTTCAATGACAGAGCTTCTCTGCTGTTGCCAGGCTTAGACTTCAAGCTGATAGTGATTACGGGGCTATACATTAGAATCTAACTGCCTCTGTGCCGGAAATTACAAGGCCGTACATTACCACCTGACCGGAACACGATAGTGCTGAACACTACCATTTAGCGGCAAGTATATTAGGTAATGGGCGGGTGCCTTCGCCCGCGAGCTCTCTCACTGGAGCTTTTCCACCAGTGGAAAGTTTTTAAAATGATAACAGTGTCAAGTAGTCAACAAAGACTAGCGTAGAAATTACAGCGCCCCCACTTTGAGCTGTAATTACTCTCAGTCGACAGCTCACCAAATTTTCACTCTTATTGTGAAAAGTTTTAATAGCACCGCTATCAAATTCCTATGGCAGCCAGTGATTTCCTGCGAAGCAGATGAAGCGCAAATCAACGATTTTATCGACTCACTGTAGTCATACATTATTTCATCCAAACCTAACTTCATGCCTGTAATCCCCGAACGGGTAGGCAGAGGTAAATGGATGCATTTAAGCATACATACAAGTAAGCATAATCCTATGTTATAGGTGGCGAGCCTATTGACATCTCCGAGCGCATTACCAAACTTCGAGGTACACTGAGCAACTTACAGAAAATGAAAAAATCTCAATAGTGACCCTGTCTGGAAGTGCCACCCTTGGAGTTAGGTAATGGGCCCACGGGCTCGACACCTATTAAAACGTAACTTCGTAACTTCACGCCTGTAATCCCCGAAGGGGTAGGCAGAGGTAAATGCATGCATTCAAGCATACATGCAAACACCCACGATTCGCCGGTTACGTTTTATTAAAACTTAACCTATTAAAACTTAACTCACAAATCGTGAGTGTTTATATGTTTAAATGCATTGGCAATTTGCCTCTGTCAACCCGTTCTGGCGTTGGGACGTGACGAACCCTCCCCCCAATTTTCTTCTAATGGAAGAATATTCTTCCACTAGTGCAGGCAGTCAACCGAACAATGGCGCCCAAACCATTCCAATGGGGTGGTAGTAAATGCATTAACGAAAAATCATGATGATGATCCCTTCGGAAATTTCAGGTGTGGAGTAACCAGGAGTTACGCTAGAAAAACAAATGCAACAAAGCACAAGTCTCGATTTATAAATAATAAAAACCAACAGTCGATCGCTCAAATTATCTGCCAGCTACACGACAATGATCAAATATATTCCATGCACAAGTCCGGCCACATTACGTTTGAATAAATAAACATAAGGCCGCCTACACACGTGCGACGGGCGACATAAAACGTACGTGCGCCGCGGTAATTGCTCGAAACGATCGCGTGCCAGTAATTCGTTGCAGCTGATTGATTTTACCTGTTACACCGCGAATCTTTATGGGGTTTTATTGTGTAAAACGGGGCATTAGTGATTGGTTTGACGTGGAATGATTTTAGTCAATTGCAGATAGGTACAGTACACAGCAAGATATATTCCACATCGAGCCTACGAAGATAATCGGGTATTTCGACTTTGTAGAGCGTTATCTCTGTTTCACACTACCTACGTAAGCACTGATAGTCAGGTATTGGTCAAAACTTGATCAAAATGGTCGACAAACTTCATATAGGTGCGAAAGCGAAAAATAACGCTCTATACACCCGAATTCTTGTTCCTAAGGTCGATGCGCAATATTTCTTGTTGGATACTGTACGTCTGTTTAAAGGTTTATAGCCAATTAGACCGTCTCGACACCAGTCCAGCATGATTTCTTTGCGGGATGTCCAATCATTGGCACCTGTCAACGATTGGACACCCGTGGGCTTCGATGCGCGAACGAAGTTCAGATGATCTACGAGTGGACGCTGCGTTGCGAATTATGTATAATATAGTTTGTCACGGATTGACACTAGATGCCGATCCATCGTCCTTACACGTTGGACAACACACGATCCATTCGGGATCTGCGAGTGGATATTGTAAGGCAAATATGCGAGAAACGAATAGTCAACAGGAGATTCACACACTCACCATTCGCGCGTGGAACCAGTTTACAACAAAGTATGCTACTGAAGTTTGTCTCGAATGCTGCAAATCTATGCCAAACGACTTGCAAACAACTAATTCAGTCTTTCATATTTTTAGAAAATAACGGTTGACAACCATAATTGGTCGCTGGTATGGAGTATAGTATTATCTGCTCTTAGTCCCTCATCACTGCTCGGTTTCGTTCAGTCTGCAGCCTAAGGGTAATATTTGCACTCATGTATCTTTCAGCAGAGAATATGTAATAATACTACATACTTTCAGTTAGTAACAGTTTTGACGTGGAATGTATTTTGTTAATTGCAGACCCGTTGTGAACCCGTCCGATTTACAGCCCTCCTGAGTCACGGCGCGGATTTAGTGTTCTTAGTACACGCAGGAAAGATTGAATGTACGGCCCTGTAATTTCGGGCACAGAGGCATAACACCTTATTCCTCAAGAGTGGTAACGCATCTGCATTTTGACCTCGGTCTTTGTGTGGGTGTCTATAGGCTGCAGTCATCAGTTAACATCAATTGAACTGCATGCTTGTTTGTCACTTCCATAACATAAAAATAAAAAAATAAAAAATTGCGCCGGCTCGCACTCCGGATATGTTCAAACGGTCGAACATTTGCTTAATGCGTCATCCAGTGCGCCATCACTCAGGACGTACACTGAGGCTCATCACGGAACGGATGATCATGCGAGCAACTGAGCCGATTAAACAGGCTTGATCACTGGTGGTGAGTAGATATTATTCGCTCCGTTATCCGTAACTCTGCCGCTTGTCGTCCATTTGGTTAGAACTTCGTAGTTTTCGTACTCATCCATCTATCAATCAGTCGTGGATTTGACGTGGTATTGTTTGAGTTTGAGGCTGCAAACTGTACGACAGCGGACTGTGGTGTGGGCAACGGAGCGGGCTAAAAATACATGATCGCTGGCGTCAAGTACATGTACATAATAAAAGATTTTTATAAAAAAGCGATACCACTGTCTTTTATTCTTAAGCCTGTAAGTACTATAATTCGACCAGATTGCAATCCGGAGAAAGATATTAACAATATTTAAAGTTCACATTTATTCACATATTGATGGTGAATGGTGATTTTAAACGTTTTTACGGTGATTTTGATTCAATTATGACTTCAGATCAATATTTAAAATAAACAATTTTAAAACCATTTCTGTCTCACTGATTTAATAGCCATATTTTAAACATAAAGCGGGGTAGACATCCTTTGACGTAATCCCCGACATCCGGCGCTTTCAACTGAGGGAATGACGTGTCGTTGACTACAGAGGCCTCTCAGACTACGCCCGGGCCTAATTGTAGTTTTCATCCCCTCATTAGCAACTTGCCTCTAATCTGTAGGGATGAGCGAGACGGAGTGATGGCTTTGTGTACCATTAAAACTCTTGTGATATATACAATTTCAGTATACAGCGAATAGTATCCTCGACTACGATTATACGCTGGTGAAACATGAGTGCAGGTGCTTCGAAAAAATAGGCGCGAACATTAAACCAGACTTAAGGGTTAGAGTTAGAGTCCTCCCCCTCTCTTTGGACTTAAAGTAACCCTTTGATGTACCATTGTCTCAATTCAATTCTTCCTCTAGTTCCGCTTATCTTCTTATCTTTTCACCAGACCACAGTGTCCGAATATTATAATATGTTACTAGGGCCAGTTTATGTTGCATGTAGTACCCTGGCATCTGCCGTAGATTCTTCAGAATCAGAATCAGAATCAGAAACTCATTTATTCATTTAGGGTGACAGGCACCTCTTATGACACGACAAAAAACAAACAAAATAAATTAAAATGAACAACAATTGATATACACTGAAAAGTCTATTATATCGGTTGCCTAACTGGCATAGTTGGTAATAGGTGACGCTGCTGCTACCATAAAGCACTGCAATAGATGTGAAGGAAAGATTTGACAAATCGGGCAGGGCTTCAGTAGCTCAATTGGAAGAGCGGCTGGACTAGATTCCCAGTAGGTCGCAAGTTCGAGTCTCGCCTGAAGTCAAATTTTTCTTTCCATTTTTCTTTAAAAATAAAATAATTGATATACATGTCAATCAAGATAAAAAAATATATGTAAAGTCAAGAATATCACTAAGATAAAACTAATTATAATAAACTAATGTAAAAAGTATATCAGTAGAATGTCTCATTTCCCCTTTACAAACTGATAACAAAGAGTAAAAAGAAAAGAAAAAAGAAAAAGAGTCATTCTTTGTCATTCACCGGCAAAGTTCCAAAGGCCAATATGATCTGCGAAAAACTTGCCGGAAAAAACTCAGTCGGCTCTTTTAATAATATCTCTTAGGCATATTTTTACAATTTTCCATATTTTAAACAAATTTAAAATTAACAATATAATATCAACATTACACTTTAATTATTAACATTTAACACCCTTATGGAGCTAGATCAGCATTAAGCCAAACATTTCTATCCTTGAGATAGTCCTCGAGTTTATGGTAAGCCTTTTTACATAGAGTGCGTTTAATTAATGCTTCGCATCCCCTACCCGCTGTTACTATGACCAGTACCACAAGAGTCAGCTATAGCAGGGCCACTAGGGACTAAGGACCATTCTTTTAGGTTGTGTGTCATAGGGGAGAGTGTAATAATCGCCACGCTTGGCATGCGGGTTGACGATCGCAGTGGCGACTTTTATCTGACCCATCCCGCGTACTACTACCGCCATGGTTAGACCACCATTGTTCGGTGAAATATCTATCACCAATTAATATCATATTTATTTGAAGTGCACTACATCACCCAATAAATAAGGCATGAAGTTGCTTCTAGTCACCTCCCTAATAACCTTAATGTATCAACTAAGTGATGTACCAATTGAAACATGAGTGTTAAGCAAAAACAATAAACGCGTATTATTTATACCATTACGTAAATGAGGTGATCGCTATTGACGTAGGTGTGCCCGATTCCCGGTAATCGATTCGCAAACACGGACAACTCAATAATGTATCGACTTTTAATCGAGTCGCCATCACCTTTAAAGCTTTCGTGGCGATATACATTATTTGTTTATGACTTGGATTTTTTAAATTGCTTTATCTTCTATGCACATATAAAAAGGTACATAAGGGTTTTAGTGATAATATAAAACTTAAAGAAGAATGAACTATTTTCTGTCCGTCTTTTATAATCCATAAGGAGTCTATGAAAAATATGTTTTTTACAATTGTTTACCGTACAGAACCTTGTACGCCTCGCACTTGTATAGATAGAATGATTGGCTACGTCCCACATCTTTGCACTACGAATTTGTATCTGTGGATCTATGTCATCATTTAAAGTCTCTAATCATAGGATTTTTCCACTGTTCTGAGAATTACTAGTGCCAACTTCGAAGTTTGGTGTTTACCAAGTCAATATGCCCACCACCACCGAATGAGACAAAACGTAACTTATCGAATCTTGGGTGTTTGGTCCCCGCCAAGTAACTTAATTAGCCCTTCAATTTACTGCCTAGCCTTTTAACTTAACGATGCCGTCCAACTATCGCCCCGAATCGCCCTTACTACAGCCACCCGGCACCCGACCAGCACCGCCTCGTTTTACGGCATCCACTCATTGTCGACGGGTGGTGGACGGATGGTCCATGGGTGAACAACGTCATGTTACTTGTGAACTACTCGCGGACCGCCCCTGGTCCACTTGGGAACAGCGAATTGGCAATGCAAAGTCAACACAAGACAAGCTAGAGGTTACCGAGTGATCCACTCGCCATCCGCACGTGGACCGCGCGCGGATGGGGACCCCGCGCGTTGACGGCTTGCGGTCGAGTTGATACGGAGCGGAGTCGTTGTAATGAGCGCAGACCGCTCGAGGCGGTCGGGCGTTGGTCGGGTGCCGGTTGGCTCAAGTGAGCTATGACCCTTTTATTCAATTACATTCAGCTATTCCGCTTAATGAAGTTCTAATAGCTTCGGAGTAAAGTGGCAATGATACAAGGACTAACAGATAAACAGAGTATACAGACAGACAGACATAACAAATCTACAAGGGTTCCGTTTTTAGCCAATTTGGATACAGAACCCTAAACAGGGTACTAAAAAAGCTATCATTGCTTTTGTCGGACACATACACAAAACTGCGTCGGCATCATGATGATATTTCACCGTCACGGCAATATGGCGCATAATTTAAATTGTATGGGTTTCACATTAGGCCAGATATTGAAAATTAATGTGACACTCATATTTCGTACTACGTTCGCGTTATCACGTATTTTGTGCTGTGGAGTTTAATTTTGTACAGAGCTAAGTGGCGTTAAACATGTCATACTCTTATAAGCTGGCGTCGGGACGTGATGACCCACAGCCCACTAGTGGAAAAAAAACCTGTACTGTAGAGCGTTATCTCTTTCGCACCTTACCTATTTGACTTTTGTCGACCAATCTGATCAAGTTTTGACCAATACCGGAATACGGATGCTTACGTAGGCAGTGTGCAGGAGAGATAACGCTCTATAAAGCCGAAACTAGCCGATTGTCACTTTCATAGGCTCGATGTACATTATTTCTTGATGAGCACTGTATCGAAGATTGTAATAAAAATATCTGATACATATTATTCTCACATACTGAAGATATTTGATATTTATTATCATCTTCATTATCTGTCAGAAAATGTAATTTTCCTGTTAACTCGAACCGACAGCATTTTTTCCTTTTCATTATACTAATTTCGCACTCCTAACTCATCGAAATTCATACCCATCACACTCATTAGTACCTTAACGTCGCGTTCGAAAATCCGCCTGCAAAGCATAATCCCAAATAGGTCACCCGACAATGACCTCTATGAGCACCACAAAAGAACCATTTTCCTGCACGATCAATACCAAATGAAAGAAGTCCATTTAGAGCTAACGATGACTTATTAGTTATAACGATGTCATTGTTATTCCTGTTTTCTTTTGTCGTTTTATTAAGCGAAATACGCCTTTGGGTGGTGATAATACGGGACATTATGGTGTTGCGTGTCAGACGCGACAATTAAGCGACTTTATAAATGCATTTTTTTTTCTCTTTTGAGATTTGAAGTTCGTTTTATCCGCGCTAAAAGCATGCGGCTATTCATGCAGTCCATTTATTTTTGTAAGTGCAGGGTGGACTCCCCTTGTAAGTATATATTAAACTGTCATAAGTTAGCTATAGCAGACGTTTAGAGATAAAAGCAGTAATATCGCAGCATTTATAATAGTGAGCCCAAGATGCTATTTTGTAGTAACTCGAGCGCGTCAGATTAAGATTTGGAAGATACCTCCTCCAAGTTGAAAAATTTATGTATAATGACGCGCCCGTAGGGCAGCCCTTCAAAAATTTCAAATATCTGCCACGATCTCATATCTGAATCGTCTGAATTTTTGATAGCAGCTTTGTTTAAACACCTTTTATACCCTCAGAATATCTGGCGCGTCCTTGACCCAGGATCGTGATGCTGTGCTCTTTTCAGAAAGATTCGTTTCTTACAAAAATGAAGGTGAAAATTTACGCAAGTATTTCAGATACCCAGAAAGGACGTTAAGTGAACCCAATCGAAGCTGCACTCAAAAATTCTGTCGTTTTGAATCTGAAGCCAGCTCGTGGTGGTCCTCGAAGAGTTCGGCCCTATATTTGGTGGAGGTACCTACTCAACCGGGTGCAAGGTATCTCCCATATCTTAATCTGACGTGGTCGAGTAACTCCAAAAATTCCCTCTTCCCTAGTAGGGATACTATAAGAATCTTGACTCTTATTTTGTTTAGTACAACTATTTGTTTATTACAAATTATAACATAAAGATACCTTTTGATAAGCTTTGTGTTTATCTATATCTTTATGAGATAATTTCGATGTTGATGATTATTGAATTTTTTTCTACTTTTACCTATTTTATGCGCCATTTCCTTTATAAACAAGTGCCAACGACCCGGTTAATCCAGCGGTATGAGACGAGCGTTGGTTCGAAGAGTCGCGGGTTCGATCCCCGCACCGGGACAAATATGTGTATAGCCTACAGATATTTGTTTTGGGTCTGGGTGTTTGTGTATGTGTTGTATGTAGGTATACTACGGCATCCATGATACAGGTTTATACCTAGTGTGGGGCTGTGAGTTTAAGCGTATTTTATTTATTTATTATTCTAATGCTTTTTTAAGTTATGGCAAACAAGCACACAGTTCACATCGATGTAAAATAAACATCTAAATAAAACTAAAGGTTTAAGGGTGCTTACACAAAACTGCGATGCAATGCGACGCCACATCGCAGAATCTTGCGATACGAATTGCTGCGATGCGATTCAGTCGATCTCACACGACTTTTAATATGTCAGACAAAATCGCATCGCAACAATTCGCATCGCAAGTTTTGTGTGGACGCTCTTAGGTAGATGTATTGCTTCAACTAACTATAGTAGTTGAAGCAAAATGTACCATACCAATGGAATTCCAGGAGATCCAATTTTATACATAACGAGAAACATTTAGTTTCGCCGTTATATAGATACGCTCTAATCTAAATCCGCTGTCAGTCGGAGAGGGGATTTGAGTTCCCAACCGTCATCAGAAAGAGATAGCTGCAGACGGACATTATCTGAGGATACGCTTCTCGGACAAGTGTCATGATTTTGTTAAACACGTTTTATTTTTGTAGGGTTGGAAAAAATATATTACAAAGGATAAAATGACACCCTTAAGGCTCACATTCATATTTGGGTCTCTGATTTATACGATAGATGTGTACCAAATTTCAACTCAGTCTTTATAGGACTTTCGGAGAAAATCGGCTATGACAGATGGACAGACAGACATACAGGTACGGAATCCTAAACACAGGTCGAAGTTTATTAAATTTGTTATAAAGAACACGAATTGTTATGACGTGTTGACAAACAACATGTAAATAATGAATTTATTTTACTTTGACCTCAATAAACTTTGAGTGCCCTCAAAATCCAATCTACAGTCCGTATAATAATCTAAACATTCCATGTTATCATAATAAATTAACTCGTGAAAGTTAATTATCAAGAATGGATTGATTAAATAAATTAAAACAGTACTTGCGCTTTAATGTCACGATAATATTAAACATCTTATTTATTCAGGGCCCAAACTGTTAAGGGTGGATTTATGACCTCATTTGAGAACCCATAGTGCGGAGAGATTAAACGTTAACCATTCAGGTCAGTACATACTTAATGATATCATTTAATATTACCCATTTGAGTTATATAATAATATCTAGTTTGAATTAATAAAGTGCGTCTTTATTTATAGTAAGGAAGCTGAACCTTAGTCGACCTACACCCATCTGTTTACCGAATGAAACATTATTTTTATCAAATTTCATATATAAACAAACACTATCACACACATGAATCACTGGTGGTAGAGCTCCAGTGACGGAGCTCGCGGGCGTAGGCACCACCGCATTACCTAGTATACTTGCCGCTAAATGGTAGTGTTCAACACTATCGTGTTCCGGCCAGGCGGTAAAATAAGGTAAATGGTAATTTACCCGGCACAGGGGCATAACACCTTTGGCCTCAGGAATGGTAACGCATCTGCATTTTGACCTTGCTCTTTGTGTGGGTGTCTATAGGCTGCAGTCATCACTTAACACATTGAAGGACACGACTGCTGAGGACGTCGTATGTTAAGTTTTGTGATACGGCGGACGGCTGTACACGTCATATTTTAGGCACATTTATTTTGTTTTGATCCTTATGGTAGTATAAATACGATCCTTAAGTCTAATAAAAATATCTTGTGTCACACCATGAGGCGTTTATTTTCGTTTAAATGTCACATCGTATCAATTTTTATCCTCTTCAATGTGAGAGTGTCACACGCATACAACGACCTGCGTGAGAGCACACAACGGCCACGAACGTCGCATTTCTTCGCGGCAGTCGGCTGTTGTCACCGCGTAGGAACCTCGCGTTTTCGTCGGCTGATACCTACTTGCGTCGGAATACGGGGTTAGTATTTCCGTGCAAATTTCGAATTATATTATATCGATTAAGTTTACAAGTATTTTATTTCGTATATTCTTATTTAGTGCAACGTATATTGTAGGTAAGAGGCAATATCAAGACAATATACCCACCTACATAATGAAATAACTTCACCTGTTGATGTCTATTTCAGATGGCTTACGAAAGGAAAAGAGATCATATTCAGTGATTATTTGAGGAAGTATCTACAGAGGATGAATCCACAAAGGACCCCTTCAGCGACGAAGATGGAGAATATGGATCTGATCCAAATTATGACTTTGAAAATGAAATCGATGTAGCGTCGTCCGGCTCCGATGTACAAATACTGCCAAAACGACGTCGTGCTCGTTTACATTCATCAAGCCCATCGAGTCCGTCAAGTGATTCAGCGTGTACTGAATTTGAAGATCCTGGTGCAATCGTAAATGACCCCGCTCAGTTTATTCCAACAAGTACTCAGTCAATTTATCATCACGGCGATCGAGCCAGCATTACAACAGGTATCTGTGAAGATAGACCTGTATGCCTACCATCCACAAGCAGGAGTAATGCGAATACTTGTTATCTACCGTCAGACAATGAGTGGGAAGACAATATTGCAAACATTCCTCATTTTAATTTAATTCTAAAGAAGACCGATTAAGTTCCAAAGTAATTGTTAACATAAATAGATATTGATCTCGTTTATTTTGTGATTTTTGAGATGTGTTACTGATTTTTATACATTTTATTAAAAGTGGAGTCTATTTATGTGTTATTTTATTTCTTTTATTAAAGTAAAAGGCGTGATTAGACCATTTTGTATGATCTAAAAATACATAGTATGAGGACTTTTGCAGACGTCTTGCCATAGCACATGTACAAGATTACATTGTATTGTGACAAGACGTTCTCAGCAGTCGGACGTTTCAGGACGTCCTCTTTTATCACAAGCAAACTTATCATATTAGGGTGACACGACGTCCACCGCCGTCGAAAATATTTGTATGGAAGTTGACAGTGTCACATCCCTATGTATCCATGTGAGCCGACTGTCCTTCAATGTGTTAACATTAATGTGAACTGCAGGCATTAATAAAGTGCGCCTTTATTTATAGTAGGGGTGCCGAACCTAAGTCGACCTACACCCATCTGTTTACCGAATGAAACATTATTTTTATATAATTTCATACATAAACACATCAAGCATGTTTTGCCTATCAAATATTATTCATAGCTATCATTAATTAGGAAAATATATATATTTTTATAACAAGTTTCACCCATTTGTTAACAACCCATTTAGGGTTTAAACTAAAAGTTTTAAACATATCAAAGAGGTTTATGATGTATTGCTTGTATTTACGTTCATTGCTATCTAGCAAGACGGTATAAACAGGTAAGTAAATATAGGTAACTGCACCGAACTGCTTACCAATAAACCTCTAAGACTTATTTTTCATATGATTAAAACTTTTAGTTTCAACATGTTTGGTTGGTTAACAAATAAAAAAAAACTTCCTTATATATTTTATTCTCTATGATCATATTTCGATAGGCAATACATGCAAGACGTGTTTGTTTATGTGTGAAATTTGGTAAAAACAATGTTTCATTCGGTAAACAGATGGGTGAAAGTCGCCCTAGATTCGGATCTTAGACCATTATTAGTTAGTAGTATTCATTAGAGCTATACTAATTGGGATGTTTTTGTTGTGAAGTGACAAAAAAGTATTCAGTTCACAGACGTAGTAGGAGAATACTGTGGCCTATGAACATCTACATATAAATTCACTGGTGGTATAGCTCCAGTGACGGAGATCGCGGGCGTATGCACCACAGCATTACCTAATATACTTGCCACTAAATGGTAGTGTTCAGCACTATCGTGTTCCGGTCAGGTAATTTCCGGCACAGAGACATAACACCTTAGGCCTCAGGAGTGGTAACGCATTTGCATTTCGACCATGGTCTTTGTGTGGGGTGCTTTAGGCTGCAGTTATCACTTAACATCAATGTGAACTGCACGCTTGTTAACCACTTCCATTCCATTAAAAAAAAAATAAACCAAATATTTGAAATATTTGGTTTATTTATTTTTTGGTTTTTTATATCACGAAGTGGCATACTAGAATGCAATGTACATGGATGGTACGTGCCTTGAACAGAAATTTACATTAAACCGAGAGGTCAAAATACGTGGACCTCCTCGAAACCAATGTTTGCATTTATAAGTCGCATCTTATTATTATTTAAGTCAAAATCGTCACAATACAACCACGAGTACCTATATACATACTTGGTGAAGCCTTTTAATTTTGGTTCTTCATTATTTTGTCCCTCTGGATTGAATGCCTAATGGCTGATGTGTATCGCTAGCACTAATTTGATTTGCCTGGCGTCCAAAGAGTTTTTATTTGGCCTAATGAGAATTAGCGCGACCATGACTGGTCTAATATTTAAAAGAAAAAAAGTTTATTTTAAATAATCGAATTAAAATAAACAAATGACGATTTTTTGATTGCTCTCTTACCTTATCGAATGCGAACACACGATTTTATAATAATTAAAAATTTGTGAATTTGCACTAAGTTTTGTGCCCTTAAACCTAATTTCGGAGTTATCGGACCCTCCGAATAAGCTGGTGGAGATCAATTACGGTCGAAATAGACGCCGGCGTCGAGAAGTAAGAAACACCAAACCTGACTACGTGCGTCGTCAAGAACAATAACCTGATCTGCGGTACCTCGGTACAGTCTGCAATTTGGTGAGAGGCTTGCACGATTGCTATTGGGATGTTTGATCCGGAGGGATAGGTGATCTGGTGCCGAAGTTTTAAGGGTGATCATCATACTATAATTAGGATTTATAATCCGCCTTGGTGTGGACTATTTACACGTGCCACTAATACTTAAACCTGAAAAACATAACCCTCATTTTGTTGCAGTTGGGTAAAAATATGTATATCATCGAAGGCGAGTAGAAGCCGCGATTCGGTCGTGAGAGGGCACTCATGAACTAGGCCATTCACCGCGAAACTGGCTTTCAGAGCTTCAAGCTCTTGTCTAGACGATCTCAACTAAAACTTAACAATATTAAGCTACAGCGATTGTTCATCTCAAAAGAAAAATACGGAACTCTTTCATTTTTTTGAGTTGCATGTTACAATTTAACATAGACAATACTAACTCAAAATAGTCACAATACACCAACCGCGCAAAATATGAATATCATCGAAGGCGAAATACATAATATATATTTACATACATATGTTTATATCAATATGCGATATACAAAGAGCGCTTGTGAAATAGGTCATTCGCCGCGAAACTGGCTTTGAGGGCTTCAAGCTCTTGTCTTGACAACAATCTCAACTTAAAATAACAATATGAAGCTATAGCGACTGTTTTTTTATATAATGAAGATGGTAAACAAGCATACAGTTTATATGGATGGTAAGAGCAGACAATGTACAAAACTAGATTTCAAAATTCACATGCGTTATCCCTGAGGTCTAAGTTTATTCTGACTACCTATTAGGATGACGGTAGCTCTAAACAGTACCATTTAGCAGCAAGTATTTTAAGAAATTCAATGGTGCCTACCCCCTTATCTCATAGAGCAACGCGGCCCACCGGTAGCGGCGGACCGGAGGGGATTAGCCATAGCGTTTATAATAATAATAATAATAATGGCAACCCATTATACGTCCCACTGCTGGGCACGAGTCTTTCCCCTTTTTTTTGGGGGGGGGGAGGCCTGGAGCTTACTCCACCACGCTGCTCCAATGCGGATTGGTGGAGGTGGGTGGGTTAGTGGCCAACCCACTGTCGGATGTTTTCAAACCGCCCATAAGGCCTCCGACAAGGTTTAACGACTGCTATCCATCGATAGCAACCGGGACCGACGGCTTAACGTGCCCTCCGAAGCACGGAAACGCGCATTTAATTTGCCACTAGCGGTCACCCATCACACTACCCGACCGCGCCCGTAGTGCTTAACCGAGCAGATCGCTTACGATCTACACCAGCCGCTGGGCCATGCGCGCCTCAGATAGCGATAGCGTTTATTACCGATGCAAAACAGTCTGTTATTTTTGCGGAGGGGAAATGCGTGCGACACACACGCATACTACAAAAATCGTCTATTACAACGAAACTCACACATTCACTTTAACAAAATACAGAAACAGTTTAACGCACACATTTAAACATCTAGGCGACAAATATATGCCAATTTGGGCTTGTACTTTAACAGAGGGGAAAGCCTGCATATGGCTACTCCCCTCCGGTGTTGCTCTATGCTCGAACTCCATCACTGAAGGTCCATCCGTTAAAGAGTTATAAATTTAAATAATATTTATCTTACTCATTTTCGACCCCGTTATAACTATCACATAACAACTAAGGTTTAAAACTTAAGACAAAAATATATTTTTCCTCTTTATTTCTAAGTGTCTAAAAGACCATTGAAGATATTTATATTCTATCTTAATCCTTTTGTCTTGGATGCAAAGATAATCAATGATTTAATACTCTTTTGGATTCATATATCTTTTAAGCTACGCTTTTTACTATTGAAAGTGTTCGATTTAGGATCTTTTTGCCGTTAAAGCTGTAATTCTGAGCATCGCGATCGATCGCAGCCGACAATCGATGCGGTATGAAAATGTATGGTACCGGTTCCCTGGCTCGCGAAAGACGCGCGCGGCCAACGGCTGTCGCGAGCTTGATCGCGAGCCGCGCGTGTTGAAGATGAATGATTCTGCAGTGGGATCCTGACGTAACACGGCCGTGCGCGGCTCACGACAGTCGTTGGCCGCGCGCGTCTGTCGCGGGCAACGGAATTGCACCTTATGTTTTTACTATAGTTTTATTAGAAACTAAAGATTGTTTAAACCTTTTCCTTTACTGGTAACGCAGGTGTAAAATTACGAAGTAACATATCAGCGATTCAATTCATGTCCAGATTGTATCATGGGTCACGCCTGGACAGTGAAAGTATGATTGATTCCGTACCCTTGAATTTTATTGTAAGCTTAATGTCATTTTTATTGCCTTATCTAGATTTACACAAGCAGTAAAAGGGAAAATAAAATTCAATTGTTCCGCTCACCGTGTTTTTGTAGATAATGATAAATTTGTTGGAAAATTACGACCTTGACTCTTTGTTGTACCTTTATTGGGTCGTTGCTTTTATGGGCATATGCGGCAAAAGTTAACTATTTTTGGTACATTCAAATGAATAATACTATTTATTTTTTCTATAAAAATATAATACTATTTATTTTTTCTATAAAAATATAATACTATTTATTTTTTCTATAAAAATACGTAACTTCACGCCTGTAATCCCCGAAGGGGTAGGCAGAGGTAAATGCATGCATTCAAGCATACATATTCACTGGTGGTAGAGCTTCAGTGACGGAGCTCGCGGGCGTAGGCACCACCGCATTACCTAATTTACTTGCCGCTAAATGGTAGTGTTCAGCACTATCGTGTTACGGTCAGGTGGTAATGTACGGCCCTGTAATTTCCGGCACAGAGGCATAACACCTTAGGCCTCAGGGGTGGTAACGCATCTGCATTTTGGCCTTGGTCTTCATGTGGGTGTCTATAGGCTGCAGTCATCACTTAACATCAATGTGAACTGCATGCTTGTATGCCACTTACGTTACATAAAAAAAAAAAAAAAAAAAAATGCAAACACCCACGATTCGCCGGTTACGTTTTGGCCCATGTAACAGGTGGCGAGCCTGTTGACATCTCCGGGCACATTACCAAACTTTGAGGTACTGGGAAATTTCCAGAAAATGGAAAAATCCCAATAGAACCAGAGACAAAGGCTTTTTCACCATTATCTCTGATAACCCCTTACCCGGGAATCGAACCCAGGACCTCAGCGTAGTAGTAGTGGCCTGCTACCACTAGGCTACCGAGGCAGTTTAAGTTTCTATAAAAATATTTAGTTAAATATACTATAAGTGCTTAGTTACTTACTTATAAGTGAAAACCGCTCTTTTTATGTCTATAAGTATAGGTATGTATTTATTCTTTACTCTCTCTTTTTGTTGACTGAGAATAGATGCTTTTAAGATACGAGAATAATACATTAGATTGAACGCTCCTTTTATATTTGCGATACAGTCTGCTAAGTTCTCCATGAATTTGTATTTTTAAATGAATACCAACTTCAAATGTTTTTATTGACAACGGATATTTTATTGATCTCAAAATTTAATTATCTAGTTTTAACAATTGAATCATGTTTAAAATGAGAACAAATCAAAACATCGGCACAGAGGCATAACACCTAATGCCTCAGAAGTGGCAGCGCATTTGCATTTTGACCTCTGGTCATTGTGTGGGTGTCTATAGGCTGCAGTCATCACTTAACATCAATGTGAACTGCACGCTTGTTTGCCACTTTTATTACATAAAAAAAAAACATGAAATATAGGTTAATTTTCTATAGGTTTTCTTATATAGAACACAGACCAATTTTATTGTTTTATATTTCTGGATGAACCTACTCACATACACCGGCCACAATTATTTCCCACACAGTAACAACATGTTTCATCAAAAATAATTTTAAATGCCTTAATTAGCTACTAAATGTTTTTTGTATGTTCAAGAAATAATACTTCTTCTTCTTTTCGAGTCAGCGGCTTGGCTTGAATTTTGTCAGCCCAATATTTCGCCACAGCAATTGCTTTATCGTTCGCAGTCCTTAAATCCTCCACAGTACAAGAATTGGGACAGAGCGGGTATTGGAGCATGTGTTGCATGGTTTGGGCTAGGGCTCCGCAGTCGCAATGCCCCATAGACGGAGAAAAAAAACCCCAGTTGCATAAGTTTAGAAATAATACTACGCGTACAGCTACAGGAAGCTACGGATAGTCGTAGTCTGCTACGAATGGCTACAGCTACGAGCGTAGATCACTACGGATTAAAGTCAAACATATATCCGCAATGGTATAATCAAGTTACTTTGACAAGTTCCGACGTAATCTTCTGTAAGAAAGTTATTAATTACGCAAGTAAATGTGCCTGGATCAGTATCTGGCTAACAAACGTAATAATAATATCGCTAGTACTCCCTTACAGCAAGGGTAATGCATAACTCCACCAACCCGCATTAGAGCAGCGTGGCGAAGTAAGCACCAGGCTTCCTCCCAAGAAGGGGAGAGACTGGTGTCCAGCAGTGGGACATTTCAAGGGTTGTCATTTATACACAATACAAACTTGAACAGAAATACAAACATACGAGGGTGGATCCAAAAGTTCGTGGCCCAAACTACAAGGAGACATGACATCTTTTTAAATTTGCCGTCATTTGTTAGTATGTCTTCTATTGATTTATTGTGCGTAGTTTCATTCCGATACTGCACAATATAAATTTTCTGTGATTATTTGTTTGAAGCATTCTGACGCGATTTTCAATAATGGAGAAAATTGAACATCGTGCAGTCATTAAGTACCACAATAAAAAAAGCCTGTCACCAAAAGACATCCATCAAGATATGGTGGGCACTTTGAGGGAGTCTGTTCCATTGTATTCCAGTGTCAAGAAGTGTGTAGCTGAGTTTAAGCGCGGTCGTGAGAGCATTGAAGATGATCCTAGGAGTGGACGGCCTACAACCTCTACCACGAAAGAAAACATAGATAAAATTTGTGATCTCGTACTGGGTGATCGACGTTTGATTATCGGTAAGATAGCTGAGACAACAGACATTACTTATGGCCGGGTGCAACACATAATAACGAAAGAATTGGGATTCCATAAGTTTTCTGATCGCTGGGTCCCGAGGTTGCTTTCAGCTGAACAAAAACGAGTTCGATTCATAATTTCGCGAGACTGTTTGGAACTTTTTGAGACTGATCCCGAGAACTTTTTGTCTAGATTTGTTATCATGGATAAAAACTGGGTTCACCACCATATTCCTGAATCAAAGCAACAATCCAAACAGTGGAAAAGATCTGACTCACCTACACCGAAAAAGGCTAAAGTCGTTTTGTCGTCTAACAAAGTCATGGCTTCTGTGTTTTGGGATGCGAAGGGCATTATTTTTGTAGATTATTTACCAAAAGGTCGAACTATTAATTCTAGTTATTATTGTAACCTTTTACGAAGACTACGAGAAGAAATAAAAGAAAAAAGGCCGGGAATGTTGCGTAAGAAAGTTTTGTTCCATCAAGACAATGCACGTGTTCACACTTCGGTTGAAACAATGTCTGTAATCCATGATTGTGGCTATGAATTGCTGCCCCACCCATCTTATTCGCAGGATTTAGCCCCCTCAGATTATCATTTATTTCCAAATATAAAAAAACATTTGGGTGGCTCGAAATTTTCGACCAAAGATGAGGTGATAGTCACAGTAAACGAGTATTTCGCCAACCTTCCGGAATCTTTTTTTTTTCGAGGGGATAAACAAGTTGCAGTTCAGGTGGAAGAAGTGTGTTGAGCTAGATGGAGACTATGCCGAAAAATAAATAAAAACTTAGACCCACTTTTCTTTCATTTTCTTGGTCGGGCTTCAAACTTTTGGATCCACCCTCGTATTTATTTTCAAATATTTTCGAGAAAATCCAAAGAAAAATTTATATCGTTCTAAATTCAAATCTACTACCCCAGAATTAGCCCATTTTTTTACCACTAAGCTACACAAAGTGTTTAAAGACTATATTATTTTAGAATTCAGCCTAATCCAAAGAGGGTTAGGATTGTGGTGTAATTTTAAACCATTTTATTTAAATAAAATAATATTCACACTTTTTTAAAATTAATAAAATATTGATGTATGTAAAATATGAAACATGCATTAAAATAACTACTAAAATATCCCTCAATTACATACTACTACTACGCTGAGGTCCTTGGTTCGATTCCCGGGTAGAGGGTTATCAGAGATAATAGTGTAGTCCTTTATCTCTGGTTCCATTGGTATTTTTCAATTTTCTGAAAATTTCTCAGTACCTCGAAGTTTGTTAATGTGCCCGGAGATGTCCACAGGCTCGCCACCTTTTACATGGGTCAAAACGTAACCGGCGAATTGTAAATGTTTGCATGTATGCTTGAATACATACACTTACCTCTGCCTACCCCTTCGGGGATTACAGGCGTGAAGTTACGTTTCTATTACATATTTTTTTATTTTAGCATCGAGTTGCTATGTTATTTTTCAAGTAACAAATGATAAAGTACTTACACACTGTAATATTATAGAACATACAGCTACGCTATTTCAAAGCACCGTACGGCAGTTCGTAGCGGTCTACGAGTGTAGTCCGTTACGGATTACAGTCAAACCCAATTAAGTCCGCAATGGTATAATCACGTTACTTTGACAAGTTCCGGCGTAATTATCTGTAAGAGTGTTATTACGTCCACGACTCGATGTTCTTAGTTCATTATTAAAATAACAAACTGTGTATAATAATATAGTCGTTTATCGTAGACGACCCAGTTCGTCCAGCGGTGTGAGATGAACGTTTGATTCGAAGGGTCGCGGGTTCGATCTCCGCACCGGGACCAATATGTGTGAGGCCTAAAAATATTTGTTTTGGGTCTGGATGTTTGTGTATGTGTTGTATGTGTACAACGGCACCCACGACAAAAGTGTATACCTGGCTGTGAGTGTAACGTAACTTCACGCATGTAATCCCCGAAAGGGTAGGCAGAGGTAAATGCATGCATTAAATCATACATGCAAGCACCCACGACTTGCCGGTTACGTTTTTGGCCCATGTAACAGGTGGCGAACCTATTGCCATCTCCGGGCACATTACCAAACTCCGGGGTACTGGGAAACTTCCAGAAAATGTACAAAAAAAACAAACTAGAGGTCGAAATGCAGATGCGTTACCCTGAGACCTTAGATGTCATGTCTCTGTGATAGTTATTATGAGACCATACATTACCATCTAACCGGAACCCGATAGTGTCGAACACTACCATTTAGCGGTAGATATGTAGGTAAGGTAATGCGGTGGAGCCTACGCCCTCGAGCTCACACTTAAAACTCTACCACCAGTAAATTTATATATAATAATATATATATATATACTGGATGACTTTTTTTACCGTCTTGAAAAAAATAGGGCGTGATAAGCAAATGAAATAAAAGCCTATGGCATAGTTATTTATATTATTTTTTTATATTTTCTAACTTCATCTGAAATTAAAATTTCATTAAACATTTCTATTCATTATTCTATTTTTAATTTTAGAACACTGAATTTCAACAAACAAACGCCGGCAACTTGACACGATCCTGTTTTTGCAAGTTTTGTAGGTAATAGAATAATGAATGGAAATGTTTAATGAAATTTTAATTTCAGATGAAGTTAGAAAATATAAAAAAATAATATAAATAACTATGCCATAGGCTTTTATTTCATTTGCTTATCACGCCCTATTTTTTTCAAGACGGTAAAAAAAGTCACCCAGTATATATATATGTATGTATGTGTGTGTGTGTGTTTGTGTGTGTGTATGTGTGTGTGTGTGCGTGTATGTGTATAAATACATACTTTATATTTTATTACGTTGGTGTATAACAGGTATTGGTTGTCACCCACCAATATCATATTCAAATTCCACTATTATAAGTAAAGTCATGTGTTAATATTTTATTTGATAAAGCAATACCAGAACTAAGGTATTCAATATTCGGTGTTTGTCAACGCCTTTGTTACGAACACATATTGATTTGTTCATGTGAAATTTGATACGCCGTGAATCGTGCATACACGGGTGAATTGCTTAAAAAAAGCTTTTATTTTTCTTTTGAATGAACTATTAAATATATATTGTGGCATGGGTTTTTAATTTGTCTCTTTTAAATGAAATAAGCTGCTTATTAATCATGAATACTGGGATAAGATATTTGCCTCTTTATTTAGTTCGATATTAATATTCACTTGATAATATTAATAAGGTTGGCACGGTCACATATTTTCGTAACGTACATTTCACGTCTTCGCTGTATAGCTTTTTTATTACTGGTGGTAGAGCTCCAGTGACGGAGCTCGCGGGCTTAGGCACCACCGCATTGCCTAATATACTTGCCGCTAAATGGTTGTGTTCAGCACTATCGTGTTCCGGTCAGGTGGTAATGTACGGCCCTGTAATGTCCGGCACAGAGGCATAACAACTTAGGCCTCAGGAGCGGCAACGCATCTGCATTTTGACCTTGGTCTTTGTGTGGGTGTCTATAGGCTGCAGTCATCACTTGGCATCAATGTGAGCTGCATGCTTGTTTGCCACTTCAATAACAGAAAAAAAAAAAAAAAAATTAGCTGCATAGGAAATCTCTGGTGGAAAAACACTCTCAACGATTGTTTGTCTAACTCATCATACTTTCATCACTTCCAAAATATATTAATCACCCGCAAAGTTTATTCAACTATCAACTTAATGCGGCTTAACTACAGGATCGAAATTCAATCGCATAAAAGTAGAGATTAGTGTAAGTAGGCGACGGGATGAGATATAGTTAATTAAACAAATGCTCGTGGCTCCGCGTCCACTCCGAGGATTATCTTGGATTCTTGCGTTAACAGCTTTTAAATTTCCTTTTTATCTGCCTCTAAGACTGGATACATCAAATAGACTTGGAAAGTCTTAGAACACTTATACGTGCTCAATATAATTGGTGTTCATTTGTAAAACTAAGTGTTTTTTACTGAATTATGAATTACAGTTTTATGAACTGGTGATTTGGATCTTAGAAATCTATTTGCAGAAGTATAATAAGTAGAAGTAATATACGATAATCATGCTTAAATAAAAAACAGAGAAGCACATGCAGACTATACCGTTGTTTTTCATGTTATGAAGGTGGCAAACAAGCCTGCAGTTCACATTGATGTTAAGTGATGACTACAGCTTATAGACATCCACACAAACCAGCGAAAAGACCACCCCTGTGACCTTAGTTGTTATGTCTCTGTGATAGTTATTACAGGGTCATACATTACCATCTAACCGGAACACGATAGTGCTGAACTCTACCATTTGGCAGCATATAGATTAGGTAATGCGGTGGTGCTTATGCCGTCGAGCTCCTACACTGAAACTCTACCAGTTCATTTGAGATATCTCCTATAACTCTATTTAGCAAACGCGACGCAAGTAGTCTTGCGTATAATGTTTGGAGGCAGTAGGGCTAAGTAAGTTATAAAATTCAGTCAATAGATTGCATGCCGCCGCGTTGTGAATGGAGTCTGTTACGCATGCATGTACGAATGGTGAATCATCGAACAACTTTGGAAAGATTCATTTTTTGAGATTTTATAATTTTTTTTTTGTGTAATAAAGTGGAAAACAAGCATGCAGTTCACATTCATGTTAAGTGAAGACTGCAGCCTATAGACACCCACACAATGACCAGAGGTCAAAATGCAGATGCGCTGCCACTCCTGAGGCCTAAGGTGTTATGCCTCTGTGCCGGAAATTACAGGGCCGTACATTACCACCTGACTGGAACACGATAGTGCTGAACACTACCATTTAGCGGCAAGTATATTAGGTAATGCGGTGGTGCCTACGCCCGCGAGCTCCGTCACTGGAGCTCTACCACCAGAAATGATATTTTTAAGGCAGCTTTTAGAATGCCAAAATAAAGGTACTATTAAATATAGGTACAAATAATTGTACTATTTATTTTTCGCAATAACACATGCAAGTGAACTTTAGAAATTAAAGAAAAAACGGAAGGAAAAATTTGACTTCGGGCAGGAATTGAACTTGCAACCTCAGGATAACCAGTCCAGCCGCTTTACCACTAAGCTACCGAAGTCCCGCACCGATGCGTCAAATTTTGCTTTCTTTTTTTGATTTTTAACCGATTTAGTTCGGTGAATACAAATATATATACAAGTAAGCGAAATATTTGTATAAATATAATATATACAAAGATTTTGTTTATTACCTCTCATTCCGAGGTTAACCCTTTTTTTATGCTAAATTGACTGGAAAGAATAGAAATTACGGGACCATACTTAAATCAACAAGTGACACCTTTCACAAAGACATTTCACGACAACTTGAACGAATGATCAAGTTGAAGACCCAACTAAACTTGTAACTAGACTACAATTTAACAATATCCAATAATATTTTTCATTCCTAAGAATTGCAAACGAAAAACATAATAAAGTAGTTTATAAAAATATTTTCAAGAACACATAAAGAAAAGGAAGCTAACAATAGAAATACTATCGAAGACAGATTTTTTATATTTTTATTTGCTCGACTCGTTATTGTGATTTACATTACACAATATTATATTTAAAACAAACTTCCATTTCTTTTTGTACACAGGCGACAAGATTATATTTTTGCTTTAATAAAAAATAAAGTAATAATGTTGTCAAAGTCCTCGTAGCTACTGAATTATTTAGTTTCTATATTGTTATTAAGATTGAACCATACTTATGAGATAATAATGGATGTTGTTTACTTTTTATTTTGAGAATCGGTTTAAGGGGTTCCGTAGTAAATAAGGAACCCCTATAGTTTCGCCATGTCCGTCTGTCTGTCTGTCTGTCCGTCGGTTTAGCGGTTTAATTTACAGACGCATATTACAAGGTTTATACTCACTTTTTAGGGTTCCGTAGTAAACAAGGAACCCTTATAGTTTCGCCATGTCCGTCTGTCTGTCTGTCTGTCTGTCTATCTGTCTGTCCATCCGCAGTTTAGCGCAAAAACTATAAGTACTAGAGACTTGAAATTTGGCATAAGTATACACCTTAATCACGCCAATAAATTGGTAGTATAAAAACAGTTTGCGAATAATAGTCGATCAAATGTATTTTACTCGAAATTTTCGAACAAGTCCATACAAAATATATTTTTTTTCATTACATCTCTTACTCTGTATCTACGGAACCCTACACTGCGCGTGGCCCGAAATGCACTTGACCGGTTTTTTATGTAATGGAAGTGGCAAACAAGCATACAGTTCACATTGATATTGAGTGATGACTGCAGCCTATAGACACCCACACAAAGACCAAGGTCAAAATGCAGATGCGTTACCACTCCTGAGGCCTAAGGTGTTTTGCCTCTGTGCCGGATATTACAGGGCCGTACATTACCGGAATACGATTATGCTGAACACTACCATTTAGCGGCAAGTATATTAGGTAATGCGGTGGTCCCTACGCCCGCGAGCTTAAAAGAAAACACACTTAAGTTTTACACATACCACTTATGTTTTTTTTATGTAACGAAGATGGAAATCAAGCATACACTTCACCTGACTGTTAAGTGATGACTGCAGCTCATAATATATTACAATTATATTATTATATTGGGTGTTTGTGTATGTGTTGTATGTGTACAACGGCACCCACGACACAGGTTTATACCTATTGTGGGGCTGTGAGTGTAAGCGTATTATATTTTATTTTATTTATTTATTTATTACCAAAAAAATAACACCAACAGTAAATGGATATTCATCCAATACAATGATAATAATTTGCACCACAACATATAAAATGTCGAAGTTTATAGATCAAAAGATTAACTGACAAAATATCTGATAGCATAAATTACGTGGGCTCCATTAAATATATGAGGTAAATACAACTCAACATTGACTGTTGTTTAATTTAATGAGATACCTAATATATATTGAGAATTAATAAATGTCGAAATTTAAATGAAATTGAAATATAGGTCGCGCCACGTAAAAAGAACGCTGGAAGAAAGTAGAAGGGATGTGTTCGCGCATCGGTACACTCGCGCACGAAAGTACTAGCCCTATTGGTTTATTTTTGATCTAGCTTTCGCTTGCGGTTTCGTGTATTGGTAGGCAGATTGAAAACGCCGCACCTCATACCACCAAATAGATCGATAAATCGTCTACTGCGCAGCTTGACCGCCAGCGTTCTTTTTACCTGGCGCGACCTATATCATTAGTGGTAGAGCTCCAGTGTTGGAGCTTGAGGGCGCAGATACCTTATCTATCTGCCACCAAATACAAACATTTTGTCAGCATTGTCGTATTCCAAGGTGAAAGTGTATAATAATGTTCTCAGTAATTTAATAAAATATTTCATTTATTTCCTACAAAAAGATCACCTTGTATCTCAGACAGCAGTGCTCTTTCATCCGAAGGATAACAATTGCTTATAGCAAAAAATGGAATGGCTTTGGTCGTTAAAATATAACTATACAACTGTTTTACATACAGAAAAGTAGAAATAAAAACAAATGTGTGTAAAATAGAAAAAAATTGTAAAATTTCTGCCACATAGGTAAAAAAATATTAAACCTGAGAAGTAGCAAAGTGTCTGTTGCTACCTCCCTCCCTCCCCTGCCACTTTAAGGTACGGCACCCTAACAATGCAATTATATACCGGTGAATAGAATGAGGTCTAATCTCATCGTTATAAATTCTGAGACGAAGCTTGAGATCAACGTTAGTATTAATAAACGGTACTTAAGACTGAGTACGGTTTCGAGTACGATATTCAGTATAATTAAATTAGGAATTTACTATCTGACCTCAAGTTTTCAACCCTTATAAATTATTGCTATCCTAGAATATGATTCACAAATAAATAATGATATTAAGTACTATTGCATTCCGGTTATATAGCGAAATATGACCTGTTGAAACTATCATAGAAGCTAAACAACTGAATATACACAAGTTTTTTTTTTTTTTATTCTATTTTTTTAAGGGAGTTTTGTTCCACGACATTCACAAGTTTAAACGCGTCAATTAAAAAAAATATATTTTATGCTAGTAATCTCCGAAGGGGTAGGCAGAGGTAAATGCACGCATTCAAGCACACTACCATTTAGCGGCAGATAGATAAAGTAATGCGGTGGTGTCTACGCCATCGAGCTCCTACATTGGAACTCTATCACCAGTAAATTTCCAGTGTAGGAGCTTATAATTTTTTCCTTTCTATTACCGAGCACGAAACAAAAGTCAAGAGAAAAAAATCTCTCTGAACAATAATATAAAATAAACGAAACGAAAGCTTTTACCCATTGAATACATAATTCGTGACCTTCAAACAAATTCTGGAAGAAAAATCTTTCATATGAATAATTATTTAGTCCGTACCAGGTGGATTTTGCGTAAAAAGTGAAATAAGAGAAACGGCGATAACTAAAGTAAAGATCAAAAGTCTTTGCTTTTAAATATTTAAGAGTAAAATAAAATAAAATACGCTTACACTCACAGCCCCACAGTATTAACCTGTGTAGTGGGTGCATATACACAAACACCCAGACCCGAAACAGATATCTGTAGGCCATACAAACATTTGTACCGGTACGGGGATCCAACCCGCGAGCCTCACTTCAAACGGTCGTCGCATACCGCTGGACCAACTGGCTCTTCAGTTCAATTGGAAGTTTATTTGCTATTATAGAGCAATACGGGCCACCGGACGACAGGAGGGGAGTAGCCATAGCGTTTATTACCGATGCAAAACATTGTCATTTTTTGCGGAGGGAAAGGAGATGTTGCAAAAATGTATGGACCTCCGGCCATGTATTGTACACAATATCATTAACAGACAAAATCAATATAAAAAAGTTTTTTACTGCATAGTTTCACTTATTTAGCTTTGTTTGCAGTTACAAAATATTATTTGCAGTTAGAATTGCAACTCAAACCAACATGGCGAATATGGCGGGCGATGTCATTTGACATTTTAATTTTTTTTATTGTTTTTTGTTTATATTATAGTACTTGGAGAAAAAAATAATATTTTTACTCACACCTTGGCATTTACAAAATACATAAACAATTTCACAAACACATTTAAACATCTCGGCGACAGGCATAGGACCACTTGTGCTTGTACTTTACAGCAGGGAAGGCCTGCATATGGCTACTCACCTCCGGTCCGCCGCGGCCGGTGGCCCGTGTTGCTCTATGTTTCCCGTAGTTCTAGTGACAGTTCGAGAGGTACTATCGTATTACCCCATACTTCCGCAGCTAGTAGGGTTGGCGAAGTCTCAAAAGTTTCAAAGTCTGGGGACACGGGACATGTATACTACATATACGCCAATATTTTTGCCTTTTCCTTCACGAAATAGATGGAGTTGTGTTTTTTGTTTACTAGTTTACCCATATTTACGTAAGTTTATCCATTGGCTTTGAACTTAACTTTTACTTCAAGGTCAAAGTCATTTTACCTTTTTATTTTTTTTTACATTCATTCACATGACGCCGATTACATGTCTATGAATAAAAACGACTCTCTAAATGTGTTGCTAAGCTCGAGAACGGCCGTAAATTACAGGGCCGTACATTACCACCTGACTGGAACACAATAGTGCTGAACACTACCACTTAGCGGCAAGTGTATTAGATAATGTGGTGGTGCTTACGCCCGCGAGCTCCGTCAGTGGAGCTTTACCAACAGTAGAGTTTAATTTCAATTACTTGTATCTGTTATTACAGGCTGTTGCGGCGAAACGGAACGTTCGAGCCGACGACGTCACTTCCTGATCCGCTATGACCGGCCGCTCTTCCTATTGACTCTCGCACGCCAACGGTCAATCAACTGATCGCTACAATTAAGTGCTAACATACTCGAACTTCTCTGTAACGGTTTTCGAAATAAACTTTTGTACCGAGCTTCAATAAAATTATTCATTAAAAGAATCCCTCCTGAGTTCGTCCGCGAGTTGCCGAAACACAGGCACAATAGGATTTTTCATTTTGTGTAGACGTCTGTATGCTATATTTACTCCCAATCAAAATGAACTGTATATTTAATGGTCGCTTCATAAAGTTAAAAAATAAATAGAATACAAAATGTGACAGTATGCAAAAGACTGAAATGCTAATATTCAGCGCATTTCCATTTCTGGACAGTTCTTTTTTGGTTCATATTAAAAGCAGCTTATACCCGATTGGTTTTTTAATGAGCCTATTTATTTATACTCTGCTAGGATAATTTAGTTTTGTGAAATATCATACAATTATCAATATAACATCAAAGTTGTTTTGAGCGGCTATGTTTAGCAAATACTTAACGAAAAAACTTCGCTTATCTCAGTCTATCATAGACCACTTATTAGCAGATCATCTCTATCTGTCTCTCTATATTTATAAAATTCTCGTGCTCACAACGTTTGTTACCATACTCCTCGGAACCGTTTGACCGATTGTCATGAAATTTTGTGTGCCTATTGAATAGTTCTGAGAATTGATCAACATCTATTTTTCATACCCCTAAGTGATAAGGTTACTTAACAAGGTTAGCTTAACAATTTTTTTTTCGATTTCTTGCACATTTTTTTTATTTCTAAGGCGATACGATATTCATAGGGGCGATTATATGAAAATAAAAAAGAGTATTCACATGTCTCGAGAAATATTTTTGATGCATACAAAATAGCCATCATTTGTTTTAATAAATTCTATTGAATAGTTGTTACATCGTATGTATAGTTGTTACATAACATATATTAAGCTGCTTAGACAACGGTACACATACCTTGAGGTACGCTCTTTCAGAAAAGCGTGTCATAAGGACCAAAGTGCAACTAATGATCAACAAACGATGTGGTTGAGGAAACCAACAATCACATTGTTGCGTGCTCCACGTGACTCGCTAAATCCAAATGTTTATCCAGTTCTAAATGCATCGCATTAATTATTTCATGTTGCATTTTATTAAAGCTTTCTTAGCCAAAATGTACTTCTGTGGCTTTGGGCGCTTCAGTAAATAATTTTGAAGTTTTCCAAAAAGGATTCCTTGTTATGCTTGGAGTCTGCTAATATAGATGAATTTCAATAAGCTCACCATTCATTAAACGGTACATGAAAAAATAATCAACATACACACAATGATTTATGCTATTCTTTTGAAAACGTACAAGCGTGACATCAAAACCAAAGTGCAGCCAATGATCAACATAAACGCTTCGGTTGAGGAAACCAACAATCACATTGTTGCGTGCTCCACGTGACTCGCTAAATGCAAATGTTTATCCAGTTCTAAATGCACCGCATTTTTCAACTTTCGTAGCTTCGGTAGAAGCTATTTTATGGATATGTCCGAGAATTCATTGATTTTGATGTTTCAGTATTTATTATTTCATGTTGCATTTTATTAAAAGGATTCCTTGTCACCCTTGGAGTCTACTAATGCAGATGAATTTCAATCAGAACGCGATTCATTAAACGGTACATGAAAAAATTAATCAACATGCATACAACGATTTATGCTACTCATTTGAAAACCTACAAGCGTGACATCAAAACCAAAGTGCAACTAATGATCAACATAAACGCTTCGGTTGAGGGACAATGACATTGTTGCGTGCTCCACGTGACTCGCTTAATGCAAATGTTTATCCAGTTCTAAATGCACAGCATTTTTCAACTTTTGTTGCTCCGATAGAAACTATTTTATGGATATGCCCGAGAATTCATTGATTTTGATGTTTGATTTATAAAATTCGTCAAAAGTTGAAAAACAGTTGAAATTCGATAAATTCGGTATTCGTTAAAAGGTACATAAAAAGTACTTCAACATACAACAATTAATGCTACTCTTTTGAAAACCTACAAGTGTGACATCAAAACCAAAGTGCATCTAATAATCAACATAAACGCTTCGGTTGAGGAAACCAACAATCATATTGTTGCGTGCTCCACGTGATTCGTTAAATGCAAATGTTTATCCAGTTCTAAATTCACCGCATTTTTCAACTTTCATAGCTCTGCTAAAAGCTATTTTATGGATATGCCCGAGAATTCTCGAAATATTATACCTTATTTGCAGTCCCATTTCCTAAGTAACGGTAAAACCGTTGTTATATCTTTGAATGCAATAACCGTAAAGTTTAAGTAATTGATAAAGTTAAAACTAATCGAATTTTCAATTCAAATTCAGTTCCTATTTTAAGTTAGCATGAAACTGGGAATGTCCAGTATGTAACACATTTGTCTAAAAGGTTTATCGATGTGGCAAATTTTATTGTAATGCATTCAAAATTATGGTAAAATTATGCAAGTTAATTTCACTCAAATGCAGAATGGACGGTCGATTGAAAGGCAATCACTTAGAATAACAGTGATCTAAATACATTTATGTAGTACTGCTACTACTGTAGTACACTCGATAATCGTTTGAAAGAATAAATGAATGGAAACCATAAGAATATGGTGATTTACAGGATCGAAATACGTAATTGTGCGTGTTGTCAACACTGAATATATCTGATATAGGTACTCGTATATCTTTAATAACGACATGGGTTCGATTCCCGGGTAGGGGGTTATCAGAGGTAATGGTGTAAAGGCCTTTATCTCAGGTTCTATTGGGATTTTTCCATTTTCTGGAAATTTCCCAGCACCTCGAAGTTTGGTAATGTGCCCGGAGATGTCTATAGGCTCGCCACCTGTTACATGGGCCAAAACGTAACCGGCGAATCGTGGGTGTTTGCATGTATGCTTGAATGCATGCATTTAACACTGCCTACCCCTTCGGGGATTACAGGCGTGAAGTTACGTACGTATAAAGACATATTACTTATTTATTGATTTTGAAGTAATTTGACTACTTTGACAAAATGTAGAGACAATATAATATGGCAATATTCTCAGTGTCACTAAGTAATCGACCCATTTTTCTTTCACTTACCTTAAATGACTTTCTGTTCTGAAACGTAATCAAAAATTGTATCTCAATTTATTAATAAAGACGTAAATAAAGTTGAAACCACAAAAACAGCTTGATTTCATCAAATTCCAGAATGCCTATACAAATTGAAATCCTATTGGACGAAAAGGAAACGAAATAAAATGTTACCTTTTGAAGGCTTAATACCTTAATCGCTTTCAAAATATTATTCGCTATTTTCCTCAACCGAATTTCCCTTTTCAATAGCTTTTACCCAATAACAAACCGAAACAAGAAAAAATTACTTACCCTTCAAAAACGTTTTTTTTCACACACCCACATGAAAATGTTCAACTTCAATACAAATAATCTTCAACACTAAAGTGACAAAGCAAAACTACTCAGCATTCTGCAACTAGGTTTGCTATGCCGAATAGTTCACGAGTGGTTTTGAAATAGTTTAACGAACCAAGAGGTCGCGATAGTTGAGGGGTCGCGAGCGAGCGACCGGCCCCTCTGACGGTCACCTATCGACTGACACCACAGAAAGCCCACAACACGTTTCAGGAGCACTGCCAAGCTGCAGTGATAACAGCGCATGCGTCGTGCAACTAGCTTTCCTCTCATAACATCTTAGAACCGACCACTTGTATCTACCGCCGACTGACCGATTTTCGAGTTTATGGCTTCAGAATAAGCTTGTGATGATGTTCACATTAAATTTGTTACGCTTATTATATTTCTGTATGGAGTTTAAAGAAAGTTGGTAAGCACATGTCGGCTGGAACTCTGTTAGTTTAACGAAGGGTTACAGTGAGTTGGGTTTGGCTATTATTAAGCTTTTATAACTTTTTTATTCATAAAGCTTATGTGCAATATGCGCACTGTTTGTTATGTAGACAACTTGTTAAGCTAGTAAAACAGCTTTTACCAATGGATAAATAAACATCTATATTATTTCAACTTCATAATAATGGTAGAAGGAATTTTCATCATAGAAATATAAATAATTTAATTATATTTCTGTTAAGTCAATCTGATTCTCATCAACTTCAAAAATATGTATGCTATTGCATGCACTTCTGTTTTCTTTATCTACTTTACTTAATCTGTTTCATATGAATACTTTCGTACGAATAATACCGTAAAGGCAAAATTCTATTTAAAAATATGGTTTACGCTTATTTTGCAGACAAGTTTCTTTGTAATAGAATACAATGCTAGTATAATAAGAATAAACTATAATGGTATAACCACACCTTAAGAATTTAACTGAAGACGTATCTGCTAAGAGAATTAATTTCTGCCGTGAATGTTGACTGACTAGTCAACTAAACAATGGCGGCCAAATCATTCGTATAGGGTGGTAGGAAATGCAATAACACCGGGTGGACATTAGTGTCCTACGATACAACTTCTGCCACAGCAATCCCCAATCCGCTTGTCAAGCGTGACGATTTTTTTTAATGTTGTGTAAGTGGCAAACACACACTAAGACCAAGGTCAAAATGCAGATGCGTTACCACTTCTGAGGCCTAAGGTGTTATGACTCTGTGCTGCCTGGAAATTACAAGGCTGTACATTACCACCAGACCGAAACACGATAGTGCCGATCACTACCATTTAGCGGCAAGTATATTAGGTAATGCGGTGGTGCCTACGCTTGGCAGCTCTACCACCAGTAATATGGCATAGTCTTCCCTAATGACGCACAACCCTTTTGTTGACATCTTTGAGAAAGGCTTTTGCCAAAGAAGTTATTCATCTGAAGCATCGACGATAGAACGCGCTGTGTCCTCTATGTTACGAAGTAATGATAATTTGCTATTTATATTGATAGTATCGGTGTAAAAATGAAAAAAGGCATGCTACGATGGTTCGGGCATATAGAAAGAATGTCGAATGAGCGAATGACTAAACAGATATACAATGCGAATGTGGATGGTTGCAGAGGCCCAGGAAGACCAAGACTGGCGACCTACTGGGAATCTAGTCCAGCCGCTCTTCCAATTGAGCTACTGAAGCCCTGCCCGATTTGTCAAATCTTTCCTTCACATCTATTGCAATGCTTTATGGTAGCAGCAGCGCCATCTATTACCAACTATGCTAGTTAGGCAACCGATATAATATACTTTTCTGTTTATTGAATATCGTTAAGAAGTAGCTTTTACCCTTAATAATTGTTTTTATATTATTTCGCATTAACACATGCTTGTGAAATATATTTTTTCTGAAGTCAATTTTTTCTTTCCATTTTTCTTTAAAAATAATATATATTTCACAAGCATGTGTTAATGCGAAATAATATAAAAACAAAGACCAAGACTGACCTACCATGACCAAATAGGTCGAGTTCTGTCTGATGGTGGGGTCAAAAGTCTTAGAAATCTGCGTGCATATACGAAGAGAATGATGAAGGTAGACAAGGCACGACAGGTATGTCAGAACCGGGATATCTGGCGCTCTACACTCTCTGCCTAACCTGTTAGGGACCTGGCGTGAAGATACATACATACATATTGATAAAGAATGTAGGAAATGAATTTGCCCAAAAATAACTAAATTATTTACTTGCTATTATTTAAACCACCCGAGCTAAACAGTTAAATTGAAGAACGCACGGAAGCACGATTGAACAAAAAAAACTTAATTGAATTTTAGAAACTCAATTCTATGAAGTTATAGGCAATAAAAATAATCTTATGCGAAAGTAACACTTAAATCCATGGGATCGACATAAACGTTTAACAGTTAATACAATTAAAAAATGCAAATCTCTTTCGTTCCGATTCGTTTTATGAAGGCGAAAAGTGCGGGGTGTCCCAGGGATATCCATTAGGACCGCTGATGCATTTCATAGTGAAAAGATAAAATTGTGATTTGTTGAGGCCATCGTGGTGTAAATGTGGGGTAATAATGTTTGGGGATGATATATTACGCCCTATAAATGTAGATCAGTGAACGTTTTGCTGCCAATACTGTTTTCGCCGCCTACATTTTTATTTATGAAGTGTATTATGGGTAATGTGCTGGGACGTTTGTTGTTTGTTCGTTTTATTGATATTAATAAAATATGGTTTTGGTGACACATTACATAAATAATAATGTTACTCTGTTTATTGAATTTATCAATTCTTTTATAAATAAAACTAGGTTCTACGGCCTGTGTGATGTATTGGTTACATTTGTCATGCGTTATTACGCTAAAAATATATCTTTTTAATATAATGGAAGTGGCAAACAAGCATGCAGTTCACATTGATGTCAAGTGACGACTGCAGCCTGTAGACACTTACACAAAGACTAAGACTAAATGCATATGCGTAACCACTCCTGAGGCCTAAGATGTTATGCCTCTGTGCCGGAAGTTACAGGGCCGTACATTACCACCTGACCAGAACACGATAGTGCTGAATACTACCATTTAGCGGCAAGTATATTAGGTAATGCGGTGGTGCCTACGCCCTTGAGCTCCGTCACTGGAGCTCCACCACCAGTAAATTATTCTATAGATATTTAGATATATATTATCATGAATTCTTTGCCATTTATAACACAGACCCAAATTGTGTTTATTCAGAAACGACAACTCAACGCGCCTAACACATTCTGCGAAATATTTCATTTGCCATATATTACAGCAGTATGTGCATTTATTTGCTTGGGACGCTAAGATACTCGCTCGCGTGGTTCCGATCGTTCACAATTTGATTTAAGTACTAAGTAACTGTGCTCTATGTAACGTATTATAGCCTTAACTTATTTATGTACTTGATACAAAAATTCATTTTTTATATGGTGTTGTACACATTACGTAAATAAATTGGAAGAAAGCCCTCAAAATTATTTGTTTAGTTCACCACCAGTATTTTTAAATACATTGACTAGGTTATGGTTTGAATGCGGTTCAGTAGATAATAGCGTTTTCACTTGATTTTCACTGAGTAAGAACCTTTGATTTTCCCAAAATGTCATACATTTTACTATATTTGAATTGTTATAAAAACGTGCTTATTTAGATATTTATATGCAAAGTTATATAATTGGTGTCCAGTTTTTAATTTAGCCTTTATTTAGATATAATCACTGTTGGTTTTCCTTAAACTCGTCCTTTTTTGACGACCCGGTTAGTCCAGCGGTGTGAGATGACCGTTTGATTCGAAGGGTCGCGGGTTCGATCCCCGCACCGGGACAAATATATGTATGGCCTACAGATATTTGTTTCGGGTCTGGGTGTTTGTGTATGTGTTGTATATGTACAACGGCACCCACGACACAGGTTTATATCTACTGTAAGGCTGTGAGTGTAAGCGTATTTTTTATTCTAGAAAGAAAAAAAGATACGTAAGATTTTGAAAATTGTGTACGATAAACCACTTATACTACGCTGAGATCCTGGGTTTGATTCCCGGGTTGAGGGCTATCAGAAATAACGGTGTGAGATCCTTTATCTCTGGTTCTATTGGGATTTTTTCCTTTTCTGGATGTTACTGAGTACGTTTTCCTGGTGGTAGAGTTCCAGTTTACGGACTCGAGGGCGTAGGCACCACCGCATCACCTAATCTATCTGCGGCCAAGTGGTAGTGTTCAGCACTATCGTATTCCGGTTAGATGGTAATGGTCCCGTTACATCTATCATATGGATATAAGAACTAAGGTCTCCGGATTTATAACTCATTTGCATTTAATAACCTCTGGTTTTTTGCCAATGTAGATAGCCTTCAGTTATCACTTAACATCCATATAATCTGGATGCTTGATTGCCATCTTAATTACACAAAAAAAAACCTCGGAGTTTGGTCATGTGCCCGGAGAGATGTCAACAGGCTCGCCATCTGTTACATGGGCCAAAACGTAACAAATTATTTATTTATTACAATGTAGTAGGTACATGGTACAGATAGTATGGTAATAACATTATAGAAACTTTAACATTCCACCATGATAATGGTGTGCATTTTTTTTTATGCCTACGGTTATACAACTGAAATCCAAATTAAAAGTAAAATCCTTTACTTCTGGACAACGGATTTTACTCCCATATCTCTGGTAACCCCCTCTCAGAGAATCGAACCCAGGACCCCAGCGTAGCAGTACTGTCCTACTACCACTAGCCTATGAGGCAAATAAATCAAGTCCTAAAGGAAACCTCCTGTTACAAAAGGTTTTTCTAGATACAGAGCTCCAAATTGTGGTTAAGCAAAAATACTACTCTTCCCATTCTTGTCTGAAACCACCAATGGCATCATCAAGAAATTTGAGAGTATAAAATGAAATATTAAAAAAAAGAAAAAACAGGTGTGGTTGAACCCGGGACCACTGGGATCGTTCTCCCAAGTGAGCTACCAAAGTCCACACCTAATTGTCGAATTCTTCCTTTACATTTATTGAATATCCTTTGGATGGCAGTCGTATGTGTTATTCCGAAAAATTCAATAAAAATAAAAATTTTAAGTGAACACTACGTATTCCATACATAATATTCGAAATTTAAAGCATGAGGTACACAAGACTAGGCTATATAGAGCATACTCCTACAGATACTGAATACTTGTATTAAATTGTGAGCGTGCGGAACCGAGCGAGCGAGAATCTTAGCGTCCCAAGCAAATGCACATAATTCTGCAACGCGTATGAAATATTTCGCGGAATATGTTAGTCGTGTTGAGTTGTTGTTTGCGAATAAACACAATTTGGGGCTGTGTAGCTAGAAAAGTGTTTAATAAGAGAAGAACCCTATGTAACTGGAGGTTTGCTTTGAGGATGATTTATTTAGTTCAACTAGCTGTGCCCGTGGCTCCGATCGCGTGGGTGTCGAAATACGCGCGATTTTTATGTTATTGTAACATTTTTCGTTGATACGCCGTGTTTTATATTTTTTCTGGAATCAAAAGTACCCAGTACGTTGCGCTGGATTTTAAAGTATAATTATACCAAGTTTCATCGTTATCGAAACCGCGTAAGCTTTGAAGAAATATACAGACAGACAAAAAAAAATTTGTGACATGTTTGGGTTCGGTATCGGTTTAGTAACACAGTACTATTCGTTTTTTTTTATATTTTCAAAGTACAGAATTTTTTTTTTTTTTTGTAATAAAAGTGGCAAACAAGCATGCAGTTCACATTCATGTTAATTTATTTATTTATTTATTTATAGTTAACTAGAACGGACAACAAGTCCAATTACACTAACTAACTCGGATACATGTCATAGTAAAACAAAAAGAAAATACACAAAATTAAATTAAAAACATAAGATTTAGTAATGTTCAGAGGATTTCACTGAACTGCAAACACACACTCACAACAGCCTTCCATCCATCCACAAACAAGTCGAAGTCGGGAAAGGCCTCCAATAGAGCACAGAGCACAGAGAGCGCGCGCGGAACAAAGGAGTTAGCGTGTGCAATTGTCCGAGTAAATGGTACAGCGAGGAGCTTATGCTTCCTAGCACGCAAGTATTTGTCCTGGACGGGCGGGACGTATAAACGAGCCAACTCATTGTGCAGGCACGGAGCATCAATCAAACCACGGAGGAGTTTGAACATAATGACCAATTGCCCATTGGCTCTCCTGGTCTTCAGGGAGTTGTAATTGAGGCACCCCAGGAGGAAAGCCGTGGGGTACATGAGTGGGTAATAACCAAACTTGTGTTTGTAAAGGTATCTTAGAAATGCCTTTTGTACCTTTTCTAGTAGGAGTTCGTGGGTGGAGTGATGTGGGTTCCACACGCATGAACTAGCCTCCAGTTTGCTACGGACTAGCGCGTTGTATAAAAGCCGTATTACGCAATCACTACTAAAGCCACGGGCATTCCTCAGTACAAATCCTAAACGCTGGAACGATTCTTTTGCAACGGTACTTACGTGTTCATTGAAATTAAGTCTACGATCAAAAATGACCCCCAGATCTTTCATTACCGTAGACCTACTTATTTTGGTAATACCTATTTTGTAGTCGAACATGATCGGGTGTTTCGTGCGGGCAAAACTCATAACACAACACTTGGAGAGATTAAATTCCATATCGTTTTTGACACTCCACTCGTATACAGCACGTATATCCTCCTGGAGTGCCAGGCAGTCCGCTTCTGATCTTATCTCTGCGTACAGTTTGAGATCATCTGCGTAAAGAAGACACTCTGCATGTCCAAGAACCGTCGGAAGGTCGTTCACCATGAGCAGAAAAAGTAATGGGCCAAGTATCGAGCCTTGACTGACGCCGGATCGTGTGTGGTACAGTGAAGACTCATATATCCCTAGCCTGATAAATTGCTGGCGGTCGCGCATATAGTCCGCAAGTAGCCTTAAGAGACCTGGTGCAAATCCGATTATCCCAAGCTTAGCTAGCAGGATATCGTTGTTAACTCTATCAAAGGCCTTTTTAAAGTCAAAATAAAGCACATCTACCTGACTACCGCGATCCAAACGTGTAGATATATAATTAGTAACGGTTAGAAGGTTGGTGTCTACTGAACGCTTTGCTCTAAAACCATGTTGCGCGTCAGTCAGATAATTCTTTACTTGTGAATAAATACGTCGATGCAAGATGATTTCGAAAATTTTGGCTGGTGCCGACAGAATAGCAATGGGGCGATATTCCTCCACAGCGGACTTGTTGGATGTTTTTGGTATCGGTGTAACTCGTGATGTTTTCCATTGCGGGGGATATACGCCTGACTCTAAACAAAGATTAAGTATGTGACATAGTGGACAACTTACACTGGTTTTAGCGCATTTTAAAATTGCAGACGGAATATTATCAGGACCTACGGAACTGCAAGATTTAAGTTTGTTAATACCAAACAATATATCCGCGGGAGTAAACCTAAAAATGTTAACATAATTACTGTCTCGACTGGAATCATGAATGGCAGCGAGGTCAGGGTGTAAACGTGGTACAATAGGTGAGAATACACTACCAAAAAAAGTTAAGTGAAGACTGCGGCCTATAGACACCCACACAATGACCAGAGGTCAAAATGCAGATGCGCTGCCACTCCTGAGGCATTAGGCGTTATGCCTCTGTGCCGGAAATTACAGGGCCGTACATTACCACCTGACCGGAACACGATAGTGCTGAACACTACCATTTAGCGGCAAGTATATTAGGTAATGCGGTGGTGCCTACGCCCGCGAGCTCCGTCACAGGAGTTCTACCACCAGTAGAGAATTCACACTTCTACAGTTTTATTATGTTTTATGTATAGATCGGTAATCATTAATACCTATTTGATTATTATTCTAATTCATTCACTATACGTAGCTTGTAACACGACAATGCAAAAGTGTACTTGTAAACCAATTGGAAATAAAACATTTGAATTTGAAAATCATACGTATAATACAAAAACATTCTACAGTTGCTAAGTACTTCAATTAAATTGTGAGAGTACGGAACCAAGCGAGCGAAAATCTTAGCGTCCCAAACTGCACATAATTCTGCAACGCGTAATAGACGGCAAAGGAAATATTTCGCAGAATATGTGTTAGTCGTGTTAAGTTGTTGTTTCTGAATAAACACAATTTGGACCCGTGTAACTGGAAAAGACGAAATCTCATTAACATAATTTTTACTGGTGGTAGAGCTCCAGTGACGGAGCTTGCGGGCGTAGGCACCACCGCAATACCTAACTACTTGCCGCTAAATGTTTAGCACTATCGTGTTCCGGTCAGGTGGTAATATAAACGTAACTTCACGCCTGTAATCCCCGAAGGGGTAGGCAGAGGTAAATGCATGCATTCAAGCATACATGCAAACACCCACGATTCGCCGGTTACGTTTTGGCCCATGTAACAGGTGGCGAGCCTGTTGACATCTCCGGGCACATTACCAAACTTTGAGGTACTGGGAAATTTCCAGAAAATGGAAAAATCCCAATAGAACCAGAGATAAAGGCTTTTTCACCATTATCTCTGATAACCCCCTACCCGGGAATCGAACCCAGGACCTCAGCGTAGTAGTAGTGGCCTGCTACCACTAGGCTACCGAGGCAGTTATATAGTATATAGTAATATACGGCTCTGTAATTTCCGGCACAGAGGCATAACACCTAATACCTCAGGAGTGGTAACACATCTGCAATTCGACCTTGGTCTTTGTGTGAGTGTCTATCTATAGGCTGTGAACTGCATGTTTGTTTGTCACTTCCATAACAAAAAAAGAATTTGACGTATGTTCCTTTTCGGTTATTACAAGAAATAGACTTACAGTATCCAACAATAATACTGCACATCGGTAGGAGACTTCGGTTTAATTCGTGTCTGTACAGCGTTATCGTAGGTAGTATATTAGGCAAGTATATTAGGTAGTGCGGTGGTGCCTACGCCCGCGAGCTCCGTCACTGGAGCTCTACCAATTATTTTTATAGTACTTACTAGCTGTCCCGACAAACTTCGTATTGCCTCAGAATGAAATAATGTGTCAAAGGTTTGATAGATACGGACTATTTGTATTGGAAAACGTAACTACGACGTACGAAGACGTAACTAATAATAAAAATAAATAACAGAATATAACCCATTACAAAATAGATCAAAATTCTCGAAAGGGCCTCCACGTGTTGGACCCCCCATGTTCCCGCGCAAGCCTGACAAAGATCCGGGGTTCAAATAGGACCTCGTGCTGACGAGAAAAATAAATGAAATATATTGTGGTTGGCATTTCGATCATTGGGCAATCACGAATATTAAGGGCGGCGACACTTAACGAGCGGCCATACAGCATACAGATTCTGATATTTGTCCATGTACGGGGATTGAACCCGCGAACCTCGGATCAAGCAGTCTTCACACCGCTGAACTAAATGAATCGTTAGTCACTGTAATAGACATTTTTAGTTGTTTCATATATATTACTAGCGGCCCGCCCCGGCTTCGCCCGCGCTGCTCTGCTCCTATTAGTCATAGCGTAATGTAAGCTATCCTATCTCTCAAGTTGGATCGAACTGCACATGGTGTGCGGTTTTATTATAATCGGTTAAGTGGTTTAGGAGTCCATTGAGGACAAACATTGTGACACGAGATTTATATATATTAAGATAATGTACAATAACTTATCTATACCAATATTATAAAGAGGAAACATTTGTTTTTGTATGTATGTCTTGGCGTTTTCACACAAAACTACTGGACCGATTTTTAAAATTCTTTCACCATTATAAAGCTGCATCTTTACTGAGTGACATAGGCTATATTACATTCATTGCACCCGTGCTAAGCCGGGGCAAACCGCTAGTATACTTATATATTCGATTCGAAAAATAAACAATTATGAAGCAAGAACAAAAGCTTTATCACTACGCTCAAACACTACCAAACGCTGCGAGCAAAATTATCGTTTAAAACGAAATAAAGAGAACCCTTTAAAAGAATTCCTCTCGTTCATACTCAATCAATTTGGAAACCGACAATTATTTGCGAAATTTTCTTTGTCTCCATTCGGCCGTGGGCAACAAAAGGCTAAAGCTTTCTTTTTACTTTAAATTGCTGTTTTGTCCAGGTCGAAATTCGGAGGCTTTGAAATTCCTTGTATAACAGTTTCTTTAGCACTGTATTTTGTTTCAGTTTTGCAGTATTTTTTCAAACGTTTATTAAGGGTGATTGTGTTTCATTTTTACTGTCTCCAACTTGGATAATACATAACTTCACGACTTTATTTACTGAAGGGTTAGTCAGAGGTGATTGTATACATTCAAGGACACATGCAAGCACCCTATGCGCCGGTTATGTTTTGACATATGTAAAAATATGTGTTGATAGATCACAACTTCTAGATCTATAGACCCAAGTTCGGGCCATAACTTGGAAGGTAGCAAGAATTTGAAGACATCTAATATTGAGAAAGATGTTCTGACTTTTTATCGTCTCCACAATGGTTGCTCTGTAGGACCTTTTGATATGGTGCCACTATTTAATGTTCAACAACGCACTACCCGTATAAGAGAGAAATTCCACTCATTTAACTGGTGGTAGAGCTCCAGTGACGGAGCTCGCGGGCGTAGGCATCACCGCATTACCTAATATACTTGCCGCTAAATGGTAGTGTTCAGCACTATCGTGTTCCGGTCAGGTGGCATAACACCTAATGCCTCAGGAGTGGCAGCGCGTCTGCATTTTGACCTCTGGTCACTGTGTGGGTGTCTATAGGCTGCAGTCATCCCTTAACATCAATGTGAACTGCACGATTCTTTGCCACATTTATTAGATAAAAAAAAATACAGACTGGACTCGGGTTAATTTCTATCCAAAATATGTAAATTGTGGCACTAAGTTAGTAGTCTCTTTAGTAGTTAGGTGTTCTCCGGGTACAAATAAAATGGCGTCAACAGAGACCTTCAGGGTCAGGTTCAGGCAGTTGCAACTCTCCTGACGTTGCAAAAGTTCTTAGGGCGTTAACTTTCCATAAGATGGGCCATCTGCTTGTTTGTCAACCACTGACGGCGTCTTTGTCAGACGCCTACAACAGTTTCGCCACGCTTGGCAGGCGGATTGGCGATTGGGACGCTGCTGCCCATCTCACGGTATTATGTTTTTTACGAGTCAACGTTTTAAGACAAAAAATTTAACATAACACAAACATTGAATATTCTGTAGACTTCCAACACCATTAAAACAACAATAAAGTCTAAAAACGAATAAATTTTATATCGAGACTAAAAAAGTAATCAACTGTAACACCCTCTATAAACAACCCCTCTTTTTGCCGTATCCTTGTCAACGCAAAATAGTTTACCCAAAATACTTGAACTGGATACCAAAAAACTCCATTAAAATGTAAAGCATGACTCGCCAATGTAAATAAACTTCGTATTGCCGGCCTCTTAAACGGCGGATCTAATTCTTTAATTATAAAATGCAAATTCAACGAAATCAGCGATGGCAATCAATGGCTCCCTCGAGACTTTTATGGGGTGGAAACTTGATAGAGCTCTGGTATCGTTTGAGTAAACCGCTCCAAGAATTAGTTCGGTACGTGAGTTGTGGCTTTCCTTGTGATGAGAATACCGTATTGTTTAAGGATTTTGGCTCGTTTTTGCGATATTGTTTGATTATAACCGACTATAGCTGCTATTTTTAGAGTCAGTACATTTTTGATATTTCTGATGTTAATGATGCTAATTGATATAACATGTTGGTTGTTTATATAAATTAGTATGTCATACGGTTCATGGAATTCGCGAGCGCGGTTGACGCGTGGTCAAAGACGTGTCTGCACAAGCGTTAATGTGTATGCGTAAGTGAGAGTAGGCATGTAACTAGCTGCTGCGTAAGGCATGCACACTGACTCACCGTTCTTGTACACATAGTCACCTCTTACTACTCGTACAACCAAGCGCCGTCTGTACTCGAAAATGGAAAGAACTATAATATGGTGAAATTATTTAATTATCATGGAATTATAATTTTGTATCTATTTCTGTAAAATTTTTAATCTTCTCTGAAGATTATAAATGGTCCATTCTGTCCACATGTAATGTACGCCAGCTAAACAAGCCACTACTGCTACGCTGAGGTCCTGAGTTCGAACCTCACATGAAGGGATAAGTGCTATGATATTTTTTCTGTTTACTGGCAATTTTCACGGAGTTTGCTAAAGTGCCCGGAGATGTCAATAGGCTCGCCACCTGTTACTAAACGTAACAGTCGAATCGAATACATACTTGAATGCATATATTGATTTATTTATACTTTATTGCAAATAAAAAAGTACAAAAGGCGGACTTAATGCCTCTAGGTATTATCTCCCAGTCAACCATTGGGTAGGAAAGAAAGGCAACGAAAAGGTACAGAAATAAATATGAAAGGATGAGCAATTTAATTTGGAAAAGAAAAGCAATAATAATTTAAATAAATATAATAACATATATTATTATATAATACCTCTGGTTAACCCTTTGAGGAATACAAACATCAAGTAACGCTTACATAATATTTCAATTGATAATGGAAAGTAAAAAACACACCAAATCAACAAGATGGTTGTATTAAGTCGTATTTAACTATCTCACAAAGCTTCACGTATTTGTCTAAGCATTTGTAAACCCAAATGGAAAACGTAAGTACGAGTCTACAGTCCAGTACAATATGCAGATGCCCGGGCTTGATACGTGCGCAATGTCTAGGAGAATATTTGGAGTGAAATCTTGTCTAAGCTCCGATGCATTACGTTTATCGCTTGCTTTGCTAATTGCATAGTTTAGTGATTTTGGCTTATGAATGCACACAATACAATTCACATAGTTTACATTACTTCTATTACTCTTACTCTGTGGATGGTTGCAGAGGCCCAGGAAGACCAAGGCTGACCTACCATGACCAAATAGGTCGAGTTCTGTCTGATGGTAGTGTCAAAAGTCTTAGGAATCGGCGTGCATGTATGAAGAGAATGATGAAGGTAGACGAGGCACGAGAGGTTTGTCAGAACCGGGATGTCGGGCGCTCTACACTCTCTGCCTACCTCGTTAGGGACCTGGCGTGAAGATACATACATACTCTTACTCTAATTTTTCCCAAAAAAATCGGCATCGGATCAGATAAAGACCTCACTAAAGCAATTCACACACGGGACCGCGCCTAGCCACGGAGGGCGGTGCCGGTGAAGCGGCTTTTTAGTGATTCTCCGCGCCGTATGCGTATATCCGCGCGGATAGATTTATATCGGTTTTGGCCATTTTGTTCAGAATGGACGCTAAAGTTGTAGTAGTAATTGTGACAGCATCGTTACTTTTGCGGTGTAGAAAGAAAAAAGTCGAAATCCATTGTATTTCAATTGCAAGACGTTCTCCACTCACGAAGCACTGCTTCTCCGCGCGGACGACAAACGAAGTGGCGGTGGCGGCAAGAGTAGCACTAGTTCGCACGGTCGGGCGGTGTAAGGCGATTCACACACTGGATCTCGCGCCGCCACGGTAGGCGGTGAAGCGGATTTCATATTGCTTAGCTTCTCTATTAAATACGTTAATACCATTCACACTACACCGCCCGACCGCGCGGACTAGTTTACTCACCTCCACCGTAACCCGCGGCGGCGCGCGGTCTTATGTGTAAATCGCCTAAGTGTGCATGGTATCGACGGACTTAATATAGAGGCTAAGCAACATGAAATCCACTTCACCGCCTACCGCTGCGTTGTGCGGTCACGTGTGTGAATCGCCTAAGTGTTAAAGCAATTAATAAATCAAAAGACACTTTTTAAAATGGGCGTCTATGTACATTTTTGGCTCTGAAACTGTGTCTCCACATGTAAATGAATGTGTTTTATAAACTGCAACACATACACAATCGGTCTCACAGAAACTGCCATAAAAAGAATCCATACGTGAAATGGAACATCACGTTAATATTTATAAACTAACATTTTTGCACGAGTCGGCTCGCACAATATAATAGATTGTTGCTTTAACAAAGTATAAAGATTTATTATTTAAAACCGAATATTCACACAGTACTAGGTCGTCCCCGAAGGCCAGTAATGGTGAGATATGGTGCCTGCCGTCGCTTTAATATTTTATAGCCTGTTTTCATACGCCGACATAAGAGATCCTCTTAAGTTGAATTATGTAATGCACGGCTGGAAAAATTGTATTTTGTCATTTTGACCAACGGGCCCCACTGTTTTATGTATTTTTAAGGAGCACTCTTCTTGTGTACTGTTGATTTATCTTGTTCACTATTTTGTCTCGTACAATTTTAATTTTGCGCTCATGTATGTGATAGTCAACGCTGAAAAAGTATTTTTAGCAAAGAATAATAAATGAGAAAGGACACTAGGTGAAGTCATGAAGAGTTGAGTTATGAATTGGAACAATATAGGTCTGAGGATAGACATATTCGATTCTGCATATAGTAAGGGTGGATCAAGAGTTCTAGGAATTGGCGTAAATGTATGATGCGCAATGATGAGAATGATGAATGTAGAAGAAGTAGGGGGGGTGTCAGGATATATCAGGAATATCTGGCACTCCACACTCACTGCCTACAGAGTGTGGAGTGCCATTGTCCTTGAAGAGGTAGGTCCCATGCATGCAGATTTATCTTCATAATAGTCACATAATTTTCTTTTCAAATTTAATTGTTGATCCATTGACTATAATAAAATTCACACAATACGGTTTGATTACTATTGCCAAAATGTAAAAATTCCACAACAAACATGCCATAAAAAAAAGTTGTACAGTTTTTTAGGTTAAAGGAATATAAAAATAATAAGACAAGGCATGTCTATTTTCAATCCGATATGAAATATTCTATAACGACAATGTTTTACAACCCAATTTACTTGTGAGACCTACGCATCATGCTACACAAGTTGGAAATTAACTAACCAAACTTAATTCATTACCCGCACAGGTGTAGAGCGAATAAAACCAAATCAAATACCGAAATTAGTCGGCTTACAATAGTCAGAGAATAGTAATAGAATGTTAGAATAGTAGTAGTTAAAGGAAAATTAAATGTTTTTACCGAAAGGAATGAATGAAACACAATTAATTGAAACACACAAAATGATGTTGAGCGAATGACTAAACAGATATACAATGCGAATGTTGCGGTTGTAGAACCCCAGGAAGACCAAGACTGACCTTCCATGACCAAATATGTAGAACGAGAGTTCTCTGAGTGGGGACAAAAGTCTTAAGAATCGGGGTGCAGGAACTGTGTCAGGACCGAAATATCCGGCGCTCAACACTCTCTGCCTACCCCGTAATCGGTTTGGCGCGAACACACAATTTCTGTTCGTTAGTTTTGCTCAAACTCGAGAACGGCTATACAGATTTGACTAATTTTGGTTTTGAATGATTTTCGGAAGTCCAGCGAAGGTTTAAATGGAATAAGAAAATATGAAGAAATTGAAAGGAAATAGTAAAAACCACGGCCGTAAGATCTTTTGTCGCTATGCCAGATATAACGCGCCACATACTCGTAAACATACATACTACATAGCGCTGAACGCAATCTCAATGCGATAGATAAATTTGTTCAAGAGTGACCTCTCTGTCTTCAAAAACCATCACTAGATCTTCACCACCACCAGTCATCATAATCTTTTCAGCCCAGAGAAGTCCTCAGCTGGACATAAGCCTCCCTCAAAAATGCCTTATTATTTCATAGGATATATACCAAAATCGCCACGCTTGGCATGCAGGTTGACGACCCTAGTGGTGGTAGCTAGTATCACACCGCGGACACTCCGCCAAAATTCCATACAAACGCTTAATTTGGTCTCAATTACACAGCCATCAATCAGTGACGTGTATTTACACGTGCACCTGTGTGCGTAGCACGTAGAGAATACCAAACATCTCCCATAAGAGGGGAGGAGGTTGGTTGAGGCGGGGAAAGCGGAAAAGTTAGTTATTACATATTCTCTGCTTTGGGTATCAGGTGTTCAACAATTAACTTTGTTCTTTCTATCTTTTTCTTTCTTTATTATTACTATCTACACCACTGCCCATCCCTTGAAATGTATAGACAGGTACAGGCGTAAGTAACAACGAAACAAATCTTCTTCAAAGGAACTCCAAAACAAGCAACAACTAAACAAGCTAGACTAACACGTCGCAAATGTATGTAATGAAGATGTATTACCGTTGCAGGAGCTCGTCACACTCCTTGAAAATGGATGGCAAGGAACTTGTGGCTTCAGTTTACTCGTATGTGCCGAGTTTTTTAACGCTTAAAATTGGTGATTCAGTCCAAATCTTAAGTTTTTTTTATGTAATGAATGTGGCAAACAAGCATGCAGTTCACATTTATATTAAGTGATGACTGCAGCTTGAGACACCCACACTAAAACCAGAGTTACAAATGCAGATGCGTTGCCAACCCCGAGACCTTAATTCTTTTGCCATTGTGATAAGTGATTACGGGGCCGTACATTACTATCTAACCGGAACACGATAGTGCTGAATTACCTTATCAATCTGTCGCTAAATGGTAGTGTTCAGCACTATCGTGTTCCTATTAGATGGTTATATATGGCCCCGTACTAACTATCACAAAGACAAAAGAACTAAGGTCTCATTTTGACCTTTTGTCTTTGTGTGGGTGTTTATAGGCTGCAGTCATCACTTAAAATCGATATGAACAACATGCTTGTTTGCCTCCCTTATTACACAAAAAAATACCCTGATCCTTTCTACCACTTACCCACTGAGACGTTAAAGTCTTATTATTCATTTAACATTCTTCGCAATGATGGAGAATAGGAAGCAATATACTTGCCGCTAAATGGTAGTGTTCATCACTATCGTGTTCCGATGAGGTGGTAATGTACGGCCCTGTAATTTCCGGCACAAAGGCATAACACCTTAGGCCTCAGGAGTGGAAACGCATCGGCATTTTGTCCTTGGTCTTAGGGCGAGATTCACAGACCGCACTACGACTTTACTTTCGAGCAAAGTACGCTTCGAACTGTCAAAACCCATACATTTCTGACAGTACTAAGCATGCCTATAGACACCAAGTCTATAGGCTGCAATCATCACTTAACATCAATGTGAACCGTATGCTTGTTTGCCACTTCCATTGATATAAAAAAGAAGAATAAAACTGTCGAAGCATCCGACATAACATTCATCCAAAAAGAAGAATAAAACTGTCGAAGCATCCGACATAACATTCATCCATTAAGTCTGTCGTTTTAAATGCAAAAAAGTAATAAATAAATTATTGTGCTACGAAATGGAATCAAAGGAACTGTCTGTAATTACACCATTAAGTCCCCGATAAAGCATTTTAAAACCCAATTATAGGAGTATAATGTATATGCATCCGATTCGCATTGGGAAGAAATCGAGCTCCACAATTCCTTTTTAAATAAGACAATTTTCTTGGACAAAATTTATTGCTTCCCCATTCGGAGTCTTGGGATTAATTCTGTCTATTGACACGTACTTACTTTGTGTAATAAAGTGAGGTTCGGTATCTTGTGTTTTATCTCGTAACCATGAATATCCCGATGATTTGATTATTCTGTGGGCAGCTTAGAAACTAATTTAAGCAATGCCTTGAGCTTTGTTTATTTTATTTCGGAAATGGTGTTGAGAAGAGTTTCTTGTAGATATTTTTTTATCGTCACAGAATAAGACAATACCACAGTAATTAAAGCGGTATACCCTGCAGCAACACAAGTGTGCCTGTAAAAATGAAATTCAATAATATCTCTAAGGCGGCGCTTAATTGGTTTCTCTTAGCAGCCTCAGTAGTATAACGGCAGTAGGCCTTTACTGCTATGCTTAGGTCCTGGGTTTCATCACCTAGTAGGGTTTGCATTAATGCTTCAATGCATACATTCGCCCCTGCCTAACCCTTCGGCGAATACAGTCGGTTACGAATAAAATATCGACTTTCCGTAAATCCTGCAAAGAATTTAAATAAAGTAATCATCATTTGCATTGAATAACATTCCGTTCTCTATCTTTGTTTTGTTAATTGAATCCCATCCCTATAACTGAACGTCAAACTTGATCAAACTATAATCTGTGGAAAGTAGTTGCGTCGTAATTACGAAAATTGTAAATTAATGTAATTTACTAAGTGAATTTGCACTGTTTTTAGGGTTCCGTAGTAAACAAGGAACCCTTATAATTTCGCCATGTCCGTCTGTCTGTCTGTCTGTCTGTCCGTCCGCGGTTTAGCGCAAAAACTATAAGTATTAGAAACTTGAAATTTGACACAAGTATACATCTTAATTACGCCGACAAAGTGGTAGAATAAAAACATAAAAAAATATATATTTAGGGTAGCCTCGCCTACATGTAACTCGCAGATATTTTTTTTTATTTTCGATTTCCATATAGTGTCTAGTATCGTTGGATAGGTTTTTAAATAGTATGGGTGTCCTAACATCATTTTTCGATTTAGTTAACTGTTCGTGACTTATTAAGCTTTAAATTGCAAATTTTCGTTAGACTGAAGTGTCCCCCCTCCCCACCTACAGACTAAACGGTTGTTGTTAGAAATTCAAACCTTACGGCAATAGTAGCTACATATAAGGAAATGAAAAGGAAAACTATCACACTTAAGTTGGCCTTGCAAGTTTGCGAGAATTGTCGATCAAATGTACTTTACTCGAAAATTTCGAACAAGTCCTTACAAAATATATATATTTTTTTATTTCATCTTTTACTCTGTAACAACGGAACCCTACACTGCGCGTGGCCCGATATGCACTTGACCGATTTTTTAATGGAAATCAATGTGTAATATAATAATGTGTTATGAACTAGTGTCCTCAATCAATTGCAGTCTGTAATTCTCCTGGAATTTCGTAAATTGTGACCGAGGGACGTATGTTTACCATTTGTGCCAACTTTATCTGTATGGAGTATATCTATATCTATCCACTAAACACAAGTTCGTTGTATAAGGCGCTTTGCACATAGAACAATTTAAGTTAAAGCAACTATCAAGATTTTAAGTTTTCTGTAAAAAGTTCACAGTTGCTTTAACTTACGGAACACAATAGCACTGAACACCTCCATTTGCGACAAGAAGATTTGGTAATGCGGTGGTGCCTATGCCCGCGGTCGCTGTGGCGGTTGTTATCTAGCAAGACTCTGCTGCCCATCGTGCGCTTATACACTTACTACAACCGTTGACTGACGGCATTAGTGGAGGCATTCTCTTCCTGCCTGTAGTAAGTGTAGCGTCCACTACATTAAGGCGCCAACCGGCTACCCTGGAGCCACACTGCGCCGTCCCGCAGTAGCTACTACACAGCGACTACCTCGACTCAAAAGGGGACTTTCGCATCACCGCAGCAGCGACTACCTCGACTCACTGAGGACCTTCGCACCCGACTCACTGGGATTTGCGGCATAGGACTATGGCATGGGCACAGCTCCGCGAGAAGCTCTGACAGCTGTCTCGATTATATCAACCTCCGGTCTTGGAGGGGAGTGATGTAGCGTCCACTACATTAAGGCGCCAACTAGTTGAATACAATGAAACCTCACAGTACTTGTTTAGTACGGTAGATGGCGTGCATTCGAATTACATCGCACATGCGAAGATTTCTCAAGAGTTGGCACATATACAACTCCCAACGTCAATCGTTCTTAGGCTGGAGCGCCTTCTGCGCTCGCCGATTGCCCGGTGAAGTAGACTAGTGCCGTTTCGAGACAGGCCGCCTATACAAAGCCCGACCTAAAAAAAAAAAAAAAAAAGTCAATCGTTGGGCCGCGGTCCGCCAGGCGCTACCACCTCGCCTGGTCGGAGGATCCTCCCTTTTCGCCGGAGCAACGCTTCCACCCGTTCCTCCACATAAGCTTATAAAAACTTAAAACAAACGTCATTCCGTCAGTACAGCGAAAGTATTAGTAAAACGAGCAAACTGGCCCGGAGTATATTCCAATTCAAAATATTGTCTGAGTTTACAATTGCAAAGTCCTTTCAAGAAGCCAAGATTGATAGTAGAATCAGCTTTGATGCGAGTTTCGATTTCTAGTGGAATTGTGCAGTTAACACTAATGATTACTACAGGTACCTATACATAGCTATGCTAATATATATAGTTGCTGAAACTGAGAGCAAAGACTGATTTAACACACGGATAATGTTGGGCGGACATAATGCGAAGTTTGGGTTGCAAAAATATTGGAAAACCGATAATATCAAGGTTTATGAATTTTCAACATCGACACGTTAGCGTCATTTTTTTACCTCTTGTTTTGCAGATGTTTATAGGGTATAGTAGTAAGAATAAAATATGTATGTTACCTGCGTACGTGTTTACCACTTCAAGGGAAATCAAAAACTACATAATATGTATATATTATGTAGTTTTTGGTTTCCCTTTTTTATCGACATAATTTTGTTGAAAAAAGCATTTCAATAGAGTTAACCACTACCATAATACCTACGTTCTTAGAATGTGCTATTAAACTGTAATCTATAATTTTCCATATTATTCATATTGTTGTGATATTAATTAACTTATCAATAGGAAATTAAATTCTTTGTCATTTAGAATTTGGGTTTCGATACGACATTTCTTTCTTATTTATCGTACACAGTGCTTACAAATTTACATCCCGGTTACGGGTTCGCATATATCAGCTCTAATCGTAAATTACGAGCAAATGAATACTAGGTCTCAGGAACATTTGTTTGTTTAGTGATTCGACCGCAATATATATGCAGAAATATAACTAAGTTTGAATTCTATAACGAACCTCTGTGGTGAGACATTTTCATCGTATTTTCAAAAAAGATATGTCTAGTGTTATACATAATTATGTTAACAGCTCAAAGTATTCAATAACCATACATTTTCATGAAGAGAACAAAACAAATGAAAACACAAACTCCATTCCATTCCCCGATTCCATTTAAACTGAATAAACAAACATATTTCACAAACAATAATGTTATTTAATTCTTAAAAATCAATCCATCAAAATATTATTTTAAAAAAAGTTGTCAACAAAAATCAAACAATTTTTGAAATAATCGAACACAAAGAAGAATAGAGGCGCCCGACCGACAGGAAACAAAAACTGTAAAACCAATATCGAAATTAAAATCGGCTAAGTCCGAACGCAAAAATTGTTTGAGCATAAACAATAGTTCTGCAAACGGTGCTTTTTGATTGAAAGCACTTTATTAGGGTGCCCAAATTAAAATTCGTGGATGCCCGAGCAGTGATTCGTTTCTTTTTGAATGAACGACAATTTAATTCATTCAAAATTCACGGTTCATTCCAAATATTACATCCGGTGAAAAACTGTTGAGTTTTAATTTGATAAAATAATATAATGTACTTAAGTACCTATATCTTGAACTGGAACTTGAAACTAATTTTGGCAACAAATATGTTTAACATACTTGATAATATCACAGGATTACTTTATAATTTAACTATAAAGGCGCGGGCCTACCGAGACGCATGCTGTGCACGGACACGCGGCGCATTTTAGCTGCGTGTATTAATTTGTTTGACAACGTGGGTCAATGTTTCCACTAAAGTACATGAAGACCCACTAATAATGTATAGCGTGGCGTGGCACGTGCGCCGTGCCACGCCGGAGGCTACGCACGGAAGCTACGCACGTCCCACTACAATCCAAGGATAGATAAGAGAGCTGCACATAGTCGTGGGCCATGTTCGTGTACTCCCAGTGGAAACGTAGACCCACGTTGATAGCGTTGAGCTAACCGCCTATTCGACCTAGACACGCATATGTCAATGACGTCAAATCATATGTAGCCTCTTCATGGGTTGCAATGGACACTACCACATACAATTTCATATACAGCTAAGCTTAAAAGACGTGCGCAGCCTCTACGTGCGCCGCGGTAGGCCCGCGCCTTTATGCTGCAAACGAGATGTAATGACCCCACTGCCCACTGTCGGAAAAAATATCTTCTAGTGGAAAAGAAATCTTCCGAGTGCAACCAGTTAACCGAACAATGGCGGTAATAAAAGTAATTCCGATGGAGCGGTGGTAAATGCTATAACGCGAGATGGGCAGTAGCGTCCGGCGATAAAACCACTGCCACCTCAATCGCCAATCCGCATGCCAAGCGTGGCCATTATGGCATATCCAGAGGCTTTGATACAGCAGTGGATATTTTTCAGCTGAAATGATGACGATGATATCAGCACTAAAAAATATTCCTGATTCTACACTTCCTTAACTCTCCAGAATTACAGATAGTTTTTTTTCTACACTAGCGACTGCCCCGGCTTCGCACGGGTGCAATGTAGATTGTTACTGGTAATTTGATGCCATTTTCAATCATCAATTCGTACCGATTCAACTGTTTAGAACGATATTTGCCATAAGGTTCACATTAGAAGAGTCAATATGGTCGTTAAGTTTTCTTATTTTTTCCCGCAAGCATCTAATTTTTTTCTTTCACACAAACCTTCTCCGGACAATTATTTACAACACAAAAAGAATTAGCGAAATCGGTCCAGCCGTTCTCAAGTTTTACGTTTGGCAACCCATTTAACGAACCCATTTAATATAGATGTACCATTTTATTCATAACTCTACGATATGCAAGTACCTAACATTTTTGAACGTACGCTATCCAACCATGTTAGTAAAACAAAAACATTTCTAGGCGAACTTATTTTCTGATACATAATGGAATAGTTCAATCTTGCTAACATGTCGTATGTATTTGTTTTTAATAATGGCAATGGATTCGAAGGCAATATTTTTCGCTTCTAAAAAATGTATTTCTATGGCGCAGGCTATCATTAATTTATGAACAACAAAGCTAACCACAGCGACCGCTAGGTGGCACCACAAAGTAATGAATTTGTGAAAACCGAGCCCTAACAAATATTATTTTATTCAGCGTTATCAACATTAATTATGCATGTGACGCCGTTGACTACCGTGTTATTATTTTCTAAATAAAAATTAACGTATAAATACGTAGTTTATTATATATGTATACCTATAAAAAAATCAATTGCTGTTCGTTAGTCTCGCTACAACTCGAGAACGGCTGGACCGATTTAGCTAAATTTGGTTTTGAATGAATTTCGGAAATCCAGGGAAGGTATAAAAGGTAAGAAAATATGAAGAAATTGAAGGGAAATAGTAAAAACCACAATGTCACTTTCCCATACAAATAGTCCGTATATATTATTTCATTCTGAGGCAATACGAAGTTTGCCGGGTCAGCTAGTTTATTAATTTCTTTTCTCATTTAAAAATGTATGTAATGTATATGATAACATCTTCACGCCGAGTCCCTTACACAGCCCACAGCAGCACAGGTGTGGAGCGCCAGGTATCCCGGTCTTAACATACCTCCCGTGCTTCTTTTCTTTCTTTTTTTTGTTTTTTTATGTTACGGAAGTGGCAAACAAGCATGCAGTTCACATTGATGTTAAGTGATGACTGTAGCTTATAGACACCCATACAAAGACCGAGGTCAAAATTCAGATGCGTTACCACTCCTGAAGCTTAAGGTGTTATGCCTCTGTGTTCTGTCTTCTACATTCATCATTCTCTTACATACATGCACGCCGATTTCTAAGACTCTTGACCCCACACTCAGACAGTGCTCGACCTATTTGGTCAAGATTCTCTTTTATAAACCTACTAGCTGAACCCGGCGCGCGTTGCTACACCAACAACTAACATAAATTTAAGAAAAGACTGCAGCGCCACCTGGTGTTGAGTTACATCTATGAACATGTCATATTCGTTCTCTGTGTGTACAGTGTGTACATGGTCATTCTGATTATCATGACCATCGGTTGAACGGGGCAGAAGTTGCTATTCTGCAGCGCCACCTGGTGGCGAGTGGCATCAATGAGCATATTATACAAGCCTTCTCCGTGGAAAAATACATTATACCAATTTTCATAATAATCTGCCCAGTAGTTTTTGACTTCATTGATGACATACAGACAAACATTCATTTCTATATATTTAGATTGAATATTTCGCATACAGTTCTTCGAAGCATGTTTTTCATATTATAAATAAAATTATTTTTTATATAATAATTTTATGTAATGAATGAAAACAAAAGCAAAAAGCATGCAGTTCACATGGATGTTAAGTGATGACTGCAGCATATAGATATCTTCCAAAACCAGAGGTCAATATTCGAAATGGATGCCACACTTCTGGTCTTCTTGGAACGCATATTATAGGAGGAATTGAACAGTACATAGGAGAGGACAGAACATAGGAGCAATTGAACTGCCTCGGTAGCCTAGTGGTAGCAGGCCACTACTACTACGCTGAGGTCCTGGGTTCGATTCCCGGGTAGGGGGTTAGAGATAATGGTGAAAAAGCCTTTATCTCTGGTTCTATTGGGATTTTTCCATTTTCTGGAAATTTCCCAGTACCTCAAAGTTTGGTAATGTGCCCGGAGATGTCAACAGGCCACCTGTTACATGGGCCAAAACGTAACCGGCGAATCGTGGGTGTTTGCATGTATGCTTGAATGCATGCATTTACCTCTGCCTACCCCTTCGGGGATTACAGGCGTGAAGTTACGTTAATTGAACAGTCGCGCCAAAAGCGTTCATTTAGAAGTCGAAAGAAAATCCTACGTCTTTTTTAATGACGTGATTTCATTAATTGTTTACAATATGTAACAACAGTATGCACAAAACACTTAACACAGGTGATTTAAGAATTAAAATGGCTTATATTTTTATATTGTAAGCGGGACTTAATCGTGTACTATTTTAATCGAAGTATTTACCTCAAACTTCACAACCCGAAAATCCTCTCCACTGAACGTCACTACTATAATAGGATGGTACGTGAAGCGGTTGAAATCAGAAAATACAAAAATTTTAACCGGGAGGATGGATATAGATTGTCGGTTTCATGAAATCCGGTTATCGGGAAATGTAGACGTCGGGATGTATCTTCGGATAAATCGTCGGATGTTGTGAGCGTTGTGTGTCGGGACCTTAATGTATTGAATCAAAATAATGACGATCAACCGCGGGTAGTTCGAAGACCTGGCGTGGCTACGAGAAGGTGACACCGCGGAGCAGTCTACTCGTGACCACGGCCGTTGCATTACGGCCGAAACGTTGAGTGTCGAGGTAAATACTTCGATTAAAATAGTACGCGATTAAGTCACGTTTACAATATAAAAATATTGTTGAAATATGTGTATCTAAATTTCCGCTTTCTTACATAATCTGTATCATCAATTTATTACTCTGTATTGAATGTTGTCTATTGTCCGTAGACTAGTTACGTCTACTGTCTATGCTCTCTCTCTCTCTCTTGGCCGTACTCTCATGTAAGTCACACGTGTTCTGCGCATAATATAATTTCAACTATTTAAAGTCGTTTAATTTATCAAATATGAATACAAATCGTGAAAGTTTAAAACAATTTAAAATGGCTTATCTACGAGAAAATTAAGCGTTTAGAAAATCCGTCCTAATCCGGACAACGGGTTGGTTATAAACCATCGCTAAATTGTACGCGATGCCTATTAATTAAAGCTACTTTTTGCAGGAATTAATTCATGCAAAAAGTAGCTAGTAGGCGACTTACTACTTTACTAGAACATAACGATGAAGTTTTGAAGGCAACCTGAAAGGCCGTGTTTTCGCACTCTTATTCTATTCCACTATATACGGGCAATGTTATAAACCAAACAAAATGCGACCAACGTTATTTAGTATAACTCAAAAATGCACCAAGAAAATGAAAAAAAAAATAGAGGCCCACACGTCTCTTTCAAAATTTTCCCGGCAAGAAAAAAAACTCGTAACGTACCTATTTATTATTTTAATTGTTTATTGCAAATGGCTAGATTCAGAAACTTTCGGTAGGTACGTGGGGCACGTACAACAGCATCGAATAGGATACATAACAGTTTAGAAATTGACATCATACGGCTAACAATTTCATTTAAGCATAACTACACGATAGTCAGTGCCGGATAAATCCGGTGCGGGGCCCGTAGCAAATATGACCATGGGGCCCTAGAGTTACATTGCCTACTGAAATTTAGGATGTAAATAAAACAACATTTACGAAAAGGAATCGAAAACAAATTTAGGGGATTCCCCCTTGTAAGTATTGTGGTATTGCCAACTTGCAACAAAATAATATAGGTACCTATATAATTAGTGGTCAACGCTCCCTTTGAGAATAGCTAAGATGTATTACATATTTTTTTTTTTTGGGCACAGGCACGGGGCCCCCAATGGCGCGGGGCCCGTAGCATTTGCTACTCCTTCTATATGGCTAATCCGGCACTGACGATAGTCGGTGATTATTGAACAAAGCTTTATTTAGTACGGGAAGCTAAATATTTACATTTGAACGACTCGTCGATCGGATGTTTTCTAACAACATTTGTATTACGGATATTAATAACAAACAGATTTATAGTACTTGTAAGTAAAGGGTTTTAATTTTGATAGGTTCTCTTTGTACTCCCTTACTGTAAATAAAAATATAAATTATTTCAATGTTTTTGTATATAAAATATAACTGTTCGGGCCTATATTTTCCGAAGGGGTAGGCAGAGGGAAAAATCTGCATTTAATAATACATGCAAACATCCACGATTCGCATTAAACTTTTGGCGAATTCCTAGGAAACTTCTAGAAAATGAAAAAATCCAAATAAGAGTGCTAGTACGAGATCTCGCAATTTTTTTAACGATTTTTTTTCTATTCATTTATTATTTAAATTTCTAAATTCAGTCGCATGTGTTATTGCAAAGAATTAGAAAGATTACTATTACAACATTTGTGAATATCTTTAGGTATATCATGCATATCTTTATGTTTATACGCTGCAGTATTTCTTTACCGTTGTAATGCTATTTTGCTACATTCTTTAAATAAAAAATCGAAACGAAGTTAGGAATCGAGATCCGGTAGTAACGCGTGCATTTATAAACTCTGAACAAGCACTTTCGATTAGTTAAGTTCGGTTTAAATTACAGTAACACGGCTACGGTTGCGGTTTTCAACGGGAAAGTTAAATTAACGGTTACACTAATAGTATATGTGTACTGGTTTACGATATCCGTACCGTCTACATATGATATACAGTTTTGTTTGTAAATGGTCGACTGAAATCAAAATGATATACAAACACTTTTAAGCCACACGCCAAAAGGCTTTTCTTTCTACTTCACTGTCAATATTGGATAGATATTGTGTAACCTGTGAGCAGAGTTGGGCATAATCAACTTTTGTATGTATGTATGTATGTATGTATGTATCTTCACGCCAGGTCCCTAACGGGGTATGCAGAGAGCGTAGAGCGCCAGATATCCCGGTCGTGACATACCTCTCGTGCCTCGTCTACCTTCATCATTCTCTTCATACATGCACGCCGATTCCTAAAACTTTTGACCCCACCATCAGACAGAACTCGACCTATTCGGTCCTGGTAGGTCAGTCTTGGTCTTCCTGGGCCTCTGCAATCAATAGTAACTATCAATTTTTGTAATAGTATTAATTAACAATCTGATTACAAGTAATAATGATTACTTTAATCTGATTACAATCATGATTGCATATGTAATCTTCAATCTTGAATACAGTAGTTGGTAATCAAAATTACATGATTATTGTGTGATTAAAAAATAAAGGTGATTTATTGTTATATCATTTGATTTTATTTATAACTTCTTTTCAGTTTAACTGCCTCGGTAGCCTAGTGGTAGCAGGCCACTACTACTACGCTGAGGTCCTGGGTTCGAATCCCGGGTAGGGGGTGGAAATTTCACAGGACCTCGAAGTTTGGTAATGTGCCCGGCGATGTCAACAGGCTCGCCACCTGTTACATGGGCCAAAACGTTAATGGCGAATCGTGGGTGTTTGCATGTTTACTTGAATGCATGTCCCTTTCGGAAATTACAGGCGTGAAGTTACGTTTCTTTTAAGTTTAAGTGTTTGCCTTTGTCAATCAAAAAAGTAATCAATCATGATTACAGATTGATTACAGATCAATCATGATTACAAATCGTAATCTGACATCATAAATCTGATTACATTTGTATTGCCAATGTCTGCATGTGAGAAGCTCTGTCTCAGTTGAATAAGCGCCCAAAATATAGCGATGATTTTTATTACATTTTAAACTAGCTGTTTCCTCCGACTGCGTCCGCGTGCTATTTGGGTTTGGGCAAAACGTGTCCTTTCTAAGGTTTCTATTTGCCTTCTTTTTAAATCACATCACAATTGGGCAGCAATTTGGTTGTGATAGCGTAACGGACAGACAGAGTTATATTCGTATTAATCTATAAGCTTAAAGTATGGATTAACATACGTATGTGAGGCAAATCTGTAACATATTATGGCTCGTAAAAATATAACAGTAATACAATGAAAAACGAAAGCTATTCAGCAGATAAAATAAAAGTAACTTTTTATATTGTAACCCACAACCTAGTGGGTTTGCCGATCAACAATTAAAAACAAATCACACAACAAGATAAACACGGGAACAACTAATAAAATCCATCACACTCTAGAAACCCCTTTTATCTCGACGTAACGGGAACGGAACGCAAACAATTAGCGTCGCGTCCGTGTCTTATCTGCGTCCATATTTAAACCGGATCAGAATGAACCGGGTTGCGTAACAAACAATCATTACACGGGTCCGTACATTCATACAAATTGGGTTCGAGATCCCCTACGCAGGGCCACGTCGGCTGTCCCTGTGGACACATTTACACTGTACGATTTTCAAATACAGCTCTTATAAAAAGTAGGGTTTTTAGAGTTTAATTTTACGCCATTTAAACACCATAAACAAATATTGGCATTCCCACTCTGATACCCAATTAAAATTTACTTTATAATGCTTATATAGAATATAAGCATTATAAAGTACATACATTGAATTATATTGTAATTAAAGTTTGTGTTAATATTAAGTGCTTAAGTATGTTAGTAAATTATTGAAAATTGTATATGTTAATGTAGTATTGTAATCGTAAACGTACTATTCAGCCTGCCTTTTGGATAAAAACACACATTCTCCACAAACGTATTTTATAATAAATCCATACCACATTCCTGCATATTTATCATACTTCATGTAAATTAAACGGCATCTTTTATAACAAGATAAAGCGCCCCATATAATCGACTTGAAAATATAAGTTATCATAAATATCTTCAAAATGCCTCACTAAAAATTGTGGCAATATTTGCATTAAAATCTACACGGGTAGATGTCTGATCAGAGTATTCTCTTTATCTATCTATTATTTACAATTAATCGGTAACAACATTGAAGGACAAAGTTCGTTTTCTTTAGACTGTGCTTGCACTATGTTGTTATAATATTCGTTTCGTTACAGGCGATTCAAAATGAAATACTTATTATAAAGTGTGGGTTATTTAAGTAGACTACTATTTTAAGCCAGTAACAATACAAAATATTCCTCCAAAAAAAGTTAAAATCGTAAAGAAGTCGTATGGTATAAAGTGCGTGATACGCACCGAGTCCTCGCCATCACTGCCTTTTAATATTTTAAAGTTCATTTTATTTTATGGCTGGAAATAAAAAAGGGTCAAGTTAGAATCGCTACAGCGCCAGCGGTTCCTCAATTGTATTTGATTTCATCTTACCCTTACATACTTTTGTGAATAATTTATAAGATTTAATCAAAGCAAAAAAGTATACGGCATGTGATGGTATAACTATTCATTGATTTTATTAAGGATTGCATACTTGTGTAAAACTGTTCTACCTACATTTATTTAGATTTAGAAAACAGAAACTAGCATACTGTACATTTCGTTGGCAAACTTATTGTCTTTATGCGCTGCTCTTGAAAGCAGTTGTACTTCTGCACCAGAAGGCCAACCGCCTAACTCTAATACTTTTATTTAGCTTTCGATTATGACATCATCTTGTCAGTTTCGTATCGCCTAACTTTTTCCTGGAAGTGTTTTCGTTCGCAGGTATATACTAAAGAGCTATTTTTTTTATATTCGGAACGAAACTGACTAGTGTCCCGACCGCCTAACTCAAATGCTTTCGTTTAGCTTTCGATTATGACAACATCTTATCGGTTTCGTACCACCTAACTTTTTCCTGGAAGTGTTTTCGTCTGAAGGTATATACTAAAGAACAAAATGTTTTAATAGGCGGCACGAAACGGACAAGATAACGTTCTAAACGAAAGCATATCAGTTAGGCGGTCGGCCCCCTGATGACATCATAAACGAAAGCATTAGAGTTAGGCGGACGGCCCTCAGATACAATAGTGCTTTGCATCATGCTAGGTGGATAAAGCGATATTGGGTGAGTTATGCTAGTCAATGTTCAGTCGTCCGATCAGACCATGATCAGACGAACCGACAAGAAATCGGAGACGCGTCGTCCGATCAATCGGACAGAGTAGTCCGACCACGCGGTCGAAGACTGCAATTCCACTCACGCACTCTAATTTAAACTAGTCAATCATAACCCATATGAATGATAGTATCGGTGTAAAAATGAAGAAAGGCATGCTCCGATGGTTCGGGCATATAGAAAGAATGTCGAATGAGCGAATGACTAAACAGATATACAATGCGAATGTAAATGGTTGTAGAGGCCTAGAAAGACCAAGACTGACCTACCATGACCAAATAGGTCGAGTTCTGTCTGATGGTGGGGTCAAAAGTCTTAGGAATCGGCGTGCATGTATGAAGAGAATGATGAAGGTAGACGAGGCACGAGAGGTTTGTCTGAACCGGGATATCTGGCGCTCTACACTCTCTGCCTACCCCGTTAGGAACCTGGCGTGAAGATACATACATACAATCATAACCCTTAAAGCATGAACTACTAAACATGACCATAACCCAACTTTTTTATGGCTATAGAAGTAATGATATCACGACAAAATTAATTAATGTACAACATTTTATTAGCTTTTTATGTTGCCCGAGGATATGAGTACACGATAGAAGCAGATATTAAAGTTGTTAAGCGTAATTTTAATACACAAGCACAGGGTTTTAGGACAAGTACTAAATTAGATTAGTCTATTATTTCGATAACCCTTGACCCAGTTATTATTTTCAATGGTCATGTACAAGTTACGTAGTCGGTACTGTTGAGCTCTTAATGGTGTTGTTTAAATTAGAATTGGTTTTATAGAACAGAATACCATTAAACGTAACTTCATGCCGATATGCCCTGTACCTACGAGTATTACGTATTGCATGCAACAACAGGTGGCGAGCCTATTGACATCTAAGGACGCATTACCAAACTCCATAGAGCAACACCGGAGGGGAGTATGCAGGCTTTCCCTTCTGTCCAAGTACAAGCCCAAATGGGCCTATACCTGTCGCCTAGATGTTTAAATGTGTGCGTGAAATTGTTTCTGTGTTTTGTTAAAGTCAAAGTGTAACGATTTTTCCCCCGCAAAAAATGACAGACTGGTTTGCATCGGTAATAAACGCTATGACTACTCCCCTCCAGTCCGCCGCGGCCGGTGGGGTGGCCCGTGTTGCTCTATGACCAAACTCTGATGGTGGTAATAGGAAAGCTTCCTAAAGACGGAAAAACTCAATACTCCGAGTACTTACCCTGACCCGGGATCGAACCCAGTCATTATGGCAGTAGTGCCACAATGACTGGGACTGGGCCTGGTAGCACAAGACTAATGAGGCAGTTCATTAAAAAAAATATCTGTAATGTAACTGTCTATTCTTTTATATTACAGTAATACACATAGTAAGCTGCTGCTGCTGAGAACCAATGGTAGAAGTGGTTTGCCTTATTGTCACCGCAGCGCTCAAACGGACTGACAACAAAGCTTGGAAGTAGTCCGTCAACACTAGATACTTACACCAAGATGTTTAAGGATCACGGAGGAGGGCACGACCCTTAGTAATGAAGAAAACGACGAAGTAGAAAGGTAGCTTAAAATGTATAAAAGGCAACTTATATATCAACGCAAGGCTGAAACTACTGTACCTAGAAATTAAGAACAGGGGTGGGGTACGTTTTATGGTGTAAGAGAGCACGAACAAAGGATTTTTTTTAATTCAACCCCTTAGAGGGTGAAACAGGGGGATGAAGCACATATTGAATTTTCACATTTCAGAACTTAGTATAAAAAATAAAAAAAGAGAAAGTAGGTTTCTATTCTTACCATCAACAAATCACTTTTAAATTCGCAGGAGCAGATTTTTTAAGAGAAAGAGGCTGTTTTCTCACGGTCAGCTTTATGTGGCCGAGGTGGTCTTATTGTCACCAAGTTGGAATCTGATGATAGGAAAGTAGGGCAATCGAGGGAACCCTAAAAAATAATGGATACACAACAAAATAATACATTTTTGCTTATTTCCTCTAACAATATTATCGTCAAACTTACATAAGTTACATCACTAAAGAGAGGAGTTCGCTTTCGGCTCAAACTTCGTCTAATATTTGATTACCTATTTTAAACTTAGCGAGGAAAGAAGCCTTCACAACCTTTGACAGTGAAATAAAATTGTGCAGAGTATTCAAGATTAATGTCAGTTTATAATTTGTTACTGTTACTTTGACCTGCCTTGTTGGCTTCACAGTACCAACATCTTATAGAGATTCAATTTAGGAATCTCCAAGGTTTGGTTACGTTTGTATATGTGACAGCTACGTATTAAAAATGAGACAAACTTAATGAAGATCCAGTATGTATGTGTATGTTGACAATAAAAGGCCATGATACGGTTGCAGTACATTAAACTGATGTATGGTCGCCGTTCCAAAGATGTCCTCAGACCGAAGATTTTACGTTTTAGTCGAGAAATTTCAGAGATAGCCATAAAAGGAAATCATAAAGTGCTCAGTAATAACATCAGTTGCCGTCGCCGATGAATATTTATATAAAAAATTCAAAACTCAGATTGTTTTTAGCATCCTGAATCTCAGTTTCTTTACGTGTACTTCTCTTGCCGATCCGGAATTAACGTACGGTCTCGTAAAAAATGACGACACAATATTTTTTAGTTTTAGTAACCATAAAAATAATTTTAGCGTATATAAATATACTAAATAATTCCTATAGTCCTAGAAAATGCATCACCTGAAACTTCTTCGACACAACACATTGGGTAATCCTGGAAATAACTAAGCCTGAACTTTTTTGTCAGAAGAAAAAGTGGCAAACAAACTAACATTTAAAAGACGTCTACTGACAAAAGCCTTCCCATAAGGGGGATATGCCATAATCGGCCAGCAGTCGGGCCAAAGATCTATAGTGGCCATAAGTAGCGGCCCGACTTCTAACGTATATATATTCCTACTTCTAAAAAGTGTAACGTGCATTGCTATTTAGTTTTAATTCTATTCTCTGTTATTTTTCGCTTTGAGAGGTGGGTTCTTGATTTTGGAGTCGGTATTTTATAAAAGTTATCAGCGTTTGAGTTGCGTTAGAAATTACGGAGCCGAACAGTCTTGCACTGGCACATATTGTTATGTTCATGGACCAGGTTTTTAGAACATAACTAGTACCAAAAACAGCGAAGCGAACGAAGCGCGCATGGCCCAGCGGCTGGTGTAGATCGTAAGCGATCTGCTCGGTTAAGCACTACGGGCGCGGTCGGGTAGTGTGATGGGTGACCGCTAGTGGCAAATTAAATGCGCGTTTCCGTGCTTCGGAGGGCACGTTAAGCCGTCGGTCCCGGTTGCTATCGATGGATAGCAGTCGTTAAACCTTGTCGGAGGCCTTATGGGCGGTTTGAAAATACCCGACAGTGGGTTGGCCACTAACCCACCCACCTCCACCAATCCGCATTGGAGCAGCGTGGTGGAGTAAGCTCCAGGCCTCCCCCCAAAAAGGGGAGAGACTCGTGCCCAGCAGTGGGACGTATAATGGGTTGCCATTATTAGTACCAAAAACAGTGTCTAGAGTTGCTGATGTATCCTTTCGAAATTTAAAATGTAAATTAACTTTGTGCATTGTACACTCATAAATAAACTTGAGCGAGCTGAACCATGTCTATTCGTGTTGAGATGGAAACTTGAAATGAATACAAAATACTAGCGACTCAAATTTCCTGTTATAATTTCTGGACGTTACGTACAAATGTTTGTTTAGATCAAAAGACTGTTTAGTAATTTAGTAGAAATATGAAACATGTCTTATTATGTCTAAGTCTTTTGATCCATACACAAAAAATGATAATTAGCCGACGCATATATGCCTACTACATTCATCAATGGCCTTTACGTCTACGAAAGATGTTATGAACAGTGGAATATTTTATAAAATGGCTAAAAAGGCCAATTCGGAAGAGGCAGCGACGTTTATATTACATACCTTGCAAACACGTGAGCCAATGGTTGAAGACTGATTTTCTTGCTGAAATCTGACAGCCCATTGATTTGCTAGATCCCTTTTTTTTTATTTAATTGAAGTGGCAAACAAGCATGCAGTTCACATTGATGTTAAGTGATGACTGCAGCCTATAGACACCCACACAAAGACCGAGGCCAAAATGCACATGCGTTACCACCCCTGAGGCCTAAGGTGTTATGCCTCTGTGCCGGAAATAACAAGGCCATACATCACCTACCACTTGACCGGAACACGATAGTGTTGAACACTACCATTTAGCGGCAAGTATATTAGGTAATGCGGTGGACCACCGCCGGTGGTGCCTACGCCCGTGAGCTCCGTCTCTGGAGCTCTACCACCATGTTAAAAATCATGTGTGCTTGCTTACCTTCCAAAATTAGTAAATGTACCTTAAAGATTTGTTTTACATTAATAATATAATAATAATGGCAACCCTTGGAACGTCCCACCGCTAGCCACGAGTCTCTCCCCTTTTTGGGGGAAGGCCTGGAGCTTACTCCACCACGCTGCTCCAATCCGGATTGGTGGAGATACGGCTTAGTGACCAAACCGCTGTTTAAGATTATATACGCTTAATAACTAAGTACCAAGAAAGCAGGAATAGCGAGGCGGGGAAAGCATCGTTCCACTAAACAGGTTAGTTGGCATAAAATTAGTTACTCTGTTGGTACCTAAGCCCACAAAAGATTTTTGTTCAGCTCTAGATAGATACGCTAACGCTCCTTTCGAGATTGAAAATGCAATTAACTTTGAGAATATTGTTGCACCAAGTTATTTTGAATTTATGGAGTATTCAACGCTTTTAAAAGCAAATGAATCGTAACAAAAAATAAGATTCTAAGGAATATTTAGTTCTAGTTTTTGTATAATAATTAACATGCTTCCCAATTGCTGCGTAACTTATTCCGTATTTGAAAAAGACATTTTACACACTCACAAAATGTTGTAAGGTTTTTTTTTAAACAATAAAATGGAACTGGAAGTACAAAATAACAGCGTATCTGATTCGTGCTTACCTTAGCCATCGTAACATCAATGACTGTAATATTTTTCATTTTTCGCAGTAACACATGCGAGTGAACTTTTTTTTATGTTATGGAAGTGGCAAACAAGCATGCAGTTCACATTGATGTTAAGTGATGACTGCAGCCTATAGACACCCACCCACCCAAACACCAAGGTCAAAATGCAGATGCGTTACCACTCCTGATGCCTCTGTGCCAGAAATTACAGAGCCGTACATTACCACCGGACCGGAACACGATAATCCTGAACACTATCATTTATCGGCAAGTATATTAGGTAATGCGGTGGTGCCTACGCCCGCGAGCTCCGTCACTGGAGCTCTACCACCGGTAGAACTTTAGAACTATAGAAATTGAAGAAAAAATGTAAATAAAAAATTGACTTCGGGCAGGAATTGTGCCTGCGACCTCAGGATAACCAACCCAGTCACTTTTACCACTAAGACACCGAAGTACCACACCGATGCGTCAAATTTTGCCTTCCCTTTTTTATTTTTAACTAATTATGGGCCTGTGAACGACGTCCATTGATAACTGGCCTGTCGCCGAGATGTTTAAATGTATGTGTGAATATGTAAGTTGATAGCTATAACAACGGCTGGACTGGTTATTCTGAGGTAGCAGGTTCGATTCCTGCCCGAAGTCATTTTTTTCTTTAATTTCTTAAATCAATGACTTGAACAAAGAATCATGGCAAGTTCCATACATCAATCAAATGGTATTTAGGTTCACTCATAGAGCACTCGGTAACTGCCTCGGTAGCCTAGTGGTAGTAGGCCACTACTTCTACGCTGAGGTCCTGGGTTCGATTCCCGGGTAGGAGGGGGTTATCAGAGATAATGGTGAAAAAGCCTTTATCTCTGGTTCTATTGGGATTTTTCCATTTTCTGGCAATTTCCCAGTACCTCAAAGTTTGGTAATGTGCCCGGAGATGTCAACAGGCTCGCCACCTGTTACATGGGCCAAAACGTAACCGGCAAATCGTGGGTGCTTGCATGTATGCTTGAATGCATGCATTTACCTCTGCCTACTCCTTCGGGGATTACAGGCGTGAAGTTACGTTTTCATAGAGCAACTCGGTCCACCGGTCGCGGCGGACCGGAGGGGTGTAGCCATAGCGTTTATTACCGATGCAAAACAGTCTGTCATTCTTTGCGGGGGGAAATACGTGTGACACACACTCACACTACAAAAAACGTCTATTACTACGAAACTCACACCTTGACTTTAACAAAATACATCAACAATTTCACGCACACATTTAGATATCTGGGCGACAGGCATAGGACCATTTGGTCTTGTACTTTGACAGAGGGGAAAGCCTGCATATGGCTACTCCCCTCCGGTCCGCCGCGACCGGTGGCCCGTGTTGCGCAATGGGTTCACTAGATAATAATTCAAAACTGTTGCACCGTATAACTAGGTACTTTTCTTTTTTTCTGTACAAATATTTGCTATGATCCTTTCTGCTAGAAACGTAATAAAAATTGTTTACTTACCTGCTACACTCAAAGTCCTGCGATTTTATTTACATTAAAAGCTTTATAGTATTCATTCAAACAGTCTTAAATTAGTGTAAGGCTTTGTTTAAGATTATAAACTTAATAACTACCAGGCACCTAGAAACCGAGAGGCGGTGAAAGCACCACGTTCCACTAAACAGGTTAGTTAGCATAAAATTAGTTACTTTGTTGGTACCTTAGCCCGCAGACGATGTTTGTTCAACTCTACAAGGTTCCTTTCATGATTGGAAATGCAATAAACTTTGATAATAATGTTGAGTTTATCTTAAAAACTCGAACCTTTTAAAATTGGATAAAACGTAATGAAAAGCATGAATTGTTTTTGTTTTAAATAATAACCATTATAATTTATTAACCATGGAGCAAAACGGTCCACCGGCCGACCGGAGGGGAGTAGCCATAGCGTTTATTACCGATGTGGCGATGCAAAACAACCTATCATTTTTTGCGGGGAGAAATTCGTGTGACACACACTTACCAAAAATCGTCTACTACTACGAAACTCACACCTTGACTTTAACAAAATAAATAAACAATTTCACACACACATTTAAAAATCTCGGCGACAGGCATAAAACCACTATGTTTATCACGAATTGATTTTTCTTTTTCGTCAATGAAGGAATTGAAAGATTTGGTGTATAAATCGGTTAAATTTTGATTTCATTTAAGTTGAATATTTTAATTTGATTATTATCAATACCTATTGAATAATAATAATTATTATAAGTCATTCGCTATAGTATCGTTCAGGATAAACGCAAAATTTACTTATTGCAACTTCAGGTCTCGTAGAATGGTGCGGCTGGGATTTAATTTTACAAAGACCAGGGTCCCTCATCAGGGAATCATCCCTCAGGGAATCATCATCCATCTTATGTAAGGATCCCACTGCAGAATCATTTCGTTCATCCAGATATGCTGCAAACCTAAAGCCGCAAGTGTTTTTTTATATTTTTTTTTGGGATTTTTTTTTATCCTTTTTTTCAATAAAATGTAGTTTACCTAACGGCAATATGTATAAAGATTGAAAAATCACGGCTGCCGTTGCGCACTTGGCCGCCCCTACCTACTTTGGTTCCGACCCGATAACTTTTTACGTTCATAACGTACATGTATTATTTATATATCAAATTATAACTATTTTTTTTCTCATTATTATGATATACGATAGCCAAATTAAATAGGCCGCAAATAAGAGTTGATGACTGTTAAAGATTTAAAAAATAATTAAAAATACTTGCGGCCAAATTTTGATTTGGCAACTTAGTGGATATATATTGTCTAGATTATAAATATGCATACAAATTAGGTTTGCAGCATATCTGGATGAACTAAATCATTCTGCGGTGGGATCCTATTGTCTATTAAAATTTATTTTCATCTTCGGTATTTGAAAGTGTTATTTTTTCACTTCAATTGCCTCGCGTCGCCGCGGCATTCGTGGAATCGGTCTGTGTTCTCTAGTGTTACTGCGAAATAAACCAGTAACAGAACCAGTTTGCGGGCCTGCTCCAGGGGGGCCGCGGGACGTACGCGCCGCTGCGCGCTTCATTAGCAGAACTGACTCGCTCGCCGTTGTCTTGTGTGCGCGCATATATTATTATAACATTTACATTCGTAATTACAAGTCTACAAGTCAAACACAGTTTTATTTAAGAAGTTAAGACCCCCAGTTCATACCTGGTGCTTAGCAATCAAACAGTGGTCCTTCGAACCTACAGCAAAGGACAGTGGTCCTTAAAAGAACATACAGCGGCCTTTCTACAAAGTTATTCAACAGTGTGTTGCGCGGCGCGGTCCGTGGACTCGACCCGTCCGCCGTGCCCTTGAACAACGAGACACGTCGTACCTACTATCTACATTCAACGGATGCGTATTGAGTGAGTCCGTTCCAATCCATAACAGATTCCTGTCTTTGCTTATCTTTTCCAGGAATTCAGAATAGCACTATTCGGATCGCACATACAGTTGATCTCTTCATAAAATAGGCTATACCTACGCATTATATCTACTTACATTCTACTTAGATACTTTTTATATACTTTTTCAGACTTTCATTTCTGCAGCTTTTTCTTTCCTTCTTTCCATAAGTAACATTATCAAATTAAATATAAACCTAGCTAATAATATGCCGGAAATTAAAGATCTTATTAAAAAACGCGGCACATACAAAGCCAAGCTAACGCAGTTTACAAATTTTATACGTATGTTGCCTCACGCTGCTTTAGATGCCATTCAAACTGCCGAGTTAGAATGTCGTCTTAATGTCATAGAAGCTTTATATAAGGAATTTGATAGTTTACAGACGGAGTTGGAGCTTTTATCGGAGAACGCTGAGGACACGTACGCTGAGAGAGAACAATTCGAGGATCAGTATTTCGGTCAAGTGTCACGCGCGAGGGCGTTGCTGGTTCCCGCGCGCCCTGCCTCGTCAGCGTCCGCCTCGTCCGACGACGGCGGCTCTCACCACGGTTCTGGCTGCAAGCACGACTTTGTCAGGCTACCCAAGATAGACTTACCACACTTTACCGGGGACTATCAGCACTGGCTCGAGTTCCGAGATACGTATATTTCCCTTATACATAATAACAAAAGCATAAACGAAATCAATAAGTTCCATTATCTTCGCGCGGCCCTAAGCGGCAGTGCATCTTTAATTATAAAAAGTTTAGAATTTCAGGCTAGTAATTATACTATTGCTTGGCAGTTATTGTCGGAACGATACGACAATGAGAGACTTTTAATTAATAATCACTTGCAATCTTTATTTAATTTTGAACATATTAAAAAAGAATCTAGTTATTCATTGAGGCATATGATTGATGTAACTAATAAAAATTTACGTGCCCTTAGTTCACTCGGTCAGCCGACTGAACATTGGGACACATTAATTATATACATGATGTCTAAGAACCTAGACCCTATAACTAATCGTCAATGGGAAGAATACAAAAATAATTTAAGTACGTATCCTAACTTAAAACACTTTATTAAATTTGTATCTAACAGAGCAGACTTATTAGAAACATTAAATGAAAATAAAAATATTACAAATACTAATACATACACGAAACAGAACACAAACATTAACGAATACAACTTACAAACTAAATCAAAAAATAATTTTAACAATACAAAAACTGTATCTAATAATTATTATTCACATAATAACATTCAATGTCCTATGTGTTCACAAGAACATTACTTATTTAGTTGTCAATTATTTAGGAATCTTGATGTTGAAACACGTATTAAAAAAGCTTCAGAAAGCAATGTTTGTATGAACTGCCTACGTTCAGGTCATACAAAAAGGAATTGTAAATTATATAATTGCAAATATTGTTCAAAAAGACACAATTCACTTTTACATAGAGAATCATTTCCAGAGCAAGTGAGCGATAACGTAACATTATCAACACATATGACGTCTTCTCTGAAATCAGATACTCAGGCACACGTAATTCTTTCCACAGCTTTGGTCAAAGTGGCTGACAATGGAGGGCAACTTCATACCGCCAGGCTTCTACTGGACAATGGTAGTACCTCCAATTTCATCACCGAAGATCTCTGTGTGAAACTAGGCCTGGTAACGCATCATACTAGCTCCACCGTCTCAGGTATAAACGGACAAATTACTAAAACTTCAAAAAACTGTAATCTTACTTTGCAGTCTTATTCTGGTAGTTATCGGGCGAGCATCGGCTGTTTCGTCTTACCGGTAATCACACAATCGCTACCTGGCTCTCTCTTAGATGTAAACCAAATGTTTATTCCGCCAGGCATTCAGCTAGCAGACCCTACATTTCATATACCGTCAGCAATCGACATTCTTGTAGGTGCTGAAGTATTTTGGGATGTCTTATATTCAGATTCAATTAACTTAGGCAAATATCAACCTAAATTACATAATTCCAAATTAGGTTGGCTTATTTCTGGCTGTATTTATCAGCCACATGTTAGTACACAACCGTTATGTCATTTTTTAACTGATCATGAGTCTAAACAATTTACTCGCTTTTGGGAGCTTGAATCTGTGGCTTCAAGTAACAGTCTTTCTTCAGATGAGCAGGCTTGCGAAGAGCTGTTTCAAAAAACCACGCGTCGTGATCCTAACGGTCAATTTGTTGTAACTATACCACTGAAAGACTCACCAGAAGGCTTAAGTGATAATTATACAATGGCTAAATGCAGATTTTTTTCATTAGAGCGCAGATTTCAGCGTGACCCTTCTTATAAAAACAAATACATACAATTTATACAGGAATATATCGATTTAAATCATATGACATTAACTTCAGAAAAATCACAATTTAATTATTATTTGCCGCATCACGGTATTATACGCGAGTCAAGTACAAGTACCAAACTTCGCGTTGTATTTGATGGGTCAGCCTCAAGTACTTCAGGTAAGTCTTTGAATAGTATTCAATTGGTAGGCCCTACCGTACAGGAGGACCTTTTATCGATTCTTTTACGTTACCGACAATATAAATATGTAGTTACGGGCGACATTGAGAAAATGTACAGAGCCATATTAGTAGAGCCTTCTCAACGTTCGTTACAGCAAATCGTTTTTAGATTTGATCCCTCAGAACCGTTAAAAACATATAAACTCAATACAGTTACGTACGGTACTGCTTCGGCCCCCTATCTGGCGACAAAATGTTTAGTGTCTCTTGCTGATCAATGTGACGACACTCAGGTTAGTAACTCTATAAAAAGAGACTGGTACGTCGACGACTATTTGACTGGAGGCGATACAATAGAGTCGGTTGTATCACTATGTCAGGGCGTGAGTAATGTTTTAAAATCCGCCAAGTTTAATCTCCGCAAGTGGCAATCGAATAGTCCACAGATATTAGAGTCACTAACTAAAATTAATACAGACAGAGAAAAAACATTAAATTTAAATGATGCCTTGCCTTCTAAAACTCTTGGTTTATATTGGGACTGTAAATTAGATAATTTATACTTTTTAATGCAATTAAACCCTAAATCTAAAATTACTAAACGAAATATTTTGTCTTGTATAAATCAGATTTTTGATCCTCTTGGTCTTGTGGGCCCGTGTGTACTCCAAGCCAAGCTCATGCTACAACAATTATGGATCCTTAAATGTAATTGGGACGACGAAGTACCGACGGAAGTAAACTCAGAATTTCAAGAATTTATAAAATCACTTTCGGCTATTAATTCTATACAAATACCGCGCTGGGTATCATGCAGCAAACCCTTATTTGTAGAATTACATACGTTTACAGACGCTTCAGAAAGAGCCTATGGTGCGTGCGTGTATGTCCGAACAGTCACGGTTGACGGGACAGTGTGTGTTCGCCTTTTGACCTCCAAGAACAGAGTGGCGCCTATAAAACCCACAACTATACCACGTTTGGAGTTGTGTGGTGTTTTGCTAGGCGCTCGACTATTTCTGAAGATTAGACAGTCGCTTACTCTAACATTTAATAAATGTTACTTTTGGTGTGACTCGACAGTAGTTCTAGGATGGCTGTCAACACAACCAAATCGACTAAATCAATTTGTACGTAACAGAGTAAGCGAAATACAGGAAATTACTTCCGGCCACACGTGGCGCTATGTACCTTCTAAACACAACCCCGCAGATCTCAATTCTCGGGGGGTGAAGGCTGATGTAATCAGCGCCTCCAGCCTTTGGTGGTCGGGTCCTGATTTTCTGCAGCCCAGGGAAATGCAATATCCAACACCTCCAAATACACAATCAATTTCTTTACCAGAAGTCATTTTACATACATATATTGATAACACTACAAATTCAAATAATAATCACTGCATAATTTCATATTTAATTCATAAATCATCTTCATTTACTAAATTAATCAGAGTAGTAGCTTATATAAAAAGATTTATAAATAATTGCATAAAACAAAACATTAAACAATCATCATATTTAACACATTCAGAATTAAAATCATCACATAATCTTATTTTAAAAATATCTCAACAGGAAATGTTTCCTGAAGAATACCGAAGTCTTAAAAATAACCAACTATTGCATAAAAAGAATCGTTTAATTAGTCTTTCTCCGTTTATTAATAATGAAAATATAATACGCGTCGGTGGACGCCTTAATAACTCAAATTACACATATGACGTGAAACACCCGATACTTGTATGTAGTAAACATTATTTAACTAAATTAATCTTTGAAAGGCAACATATATCTCTTTTTCATGCCGGGCCACAATTGCTTCTGGCCAATATTAGACTGACATACTGGCCTTTAGCAGGCAAAAACCTTGCTAAGCAAACGGTGCGCAACTGTGTTCGTTGTACTCGCTTTAAGGCTGAGCCAGTACAGGTTATTATGGGTGACCTGCCCAGCGATAGAACACATCTCGAGTTTCCTTTTCTGAACACAGGTCTAGATTACGCCGGGCCAGTAATGATAGCCGACCGCAAGGGTAGAGGTTGCAAATTAATCAAGTCTTATATATGTGTCTTTGTGTGCCTTGCAGTTAGAGCCGTGCATCTAGAGCTAGTGCCTGACCTCACAAAAGAGGCCTTTCTGGCAGCCTTCGCTCGATTCGTGAGTCGTCGCGGTAAACCTCAGCGTGTGTACTCCGACAACGGCACAACTTTTGTAGGAGCTTTCAATGAGCTTGCACAATTTTTACAGGTTTCATCTATCCATTTATCGTCAGATTTAGCCATTCAAGGCGTTGAATTTAAATTTATACCTGCCTATGCCCCACATTTCGGTGGCATTTGGGAGGCAGCAGTCAAGTCTACCAAACACTTGCTGCGTAGAGTCATGAGCTTAACTCACTTAACTTATGAAGAGCTCTCTACATGTCTGATTCAGATAGAGGCTATTTTGAATTCTAGGCCCATAACTCCTCTATCCACTGATCCATCCGATTTGTCTTATCTCTCTCCTTCTTATTTCCTCCTCGGACGACCTCTTACGTCAGTACCACGTCCGCAGATCGCCGACGTTAACATAGATCGATTACCTCGCTACGATCGTGTTGAGAAACTTAAACAACATTTTTGGCAGCGTTTCTCAAATGAATACGTGTCTCTTCTTCAGCAGAGGACCAAATGGCGGACACCTGGCCGGGACCTCAAGACGGGTGCCATGGTCTTAGTAAAGGACTCAAATCTCCCTCCTCTACTGTGGCTGCTGGGCAGAGTAGTGGCAGTCAAACCAGGATCTGATGGGCGGACCAGGGTCGTCGACGTCCGGACAAAGAAGGGCGTCATCACACGGGCGTTCAGCAGTATATGCCCTCTTCCAATTACCACCTCAAGTTGAAGAATTCCTCTTCAACCCGGGGGAATATGTTACTGCGAAATAAACCAGTAACAGAACCAGTTTGCGGGCCTGCTCCAGGGGGGCCGCGGGACGTACGCGCCGCTGCGCGCTTCATTAGCAGAACTGACTCGCTCGCCGTTGTCTTGTGTGCGCGCATATATTATTATAACATTTACATTCGTAATTACAAGTCTACAAGTCAAACACAGTTTTATTTAAGAAGTTAAGACCCCCAGTTCATACCTGGTGCTTAGCAATCAAACACTAGCGAGTATCCGTACTTTATCAAGCTCAAGTCAAATTACAATGGTTGTTATACGAGACTTGATGAAACCAAAGTACTTTACCAAGGCTTCTGTTCCTTTCAATAACATTGAAATACGAGTAAAATACTTCCAGCTATATTTTCCCACGCAACAACATATTTAGAGAAATAGATTTTTTTTAAGCATACAGCTAAAAAAAATCTACTTCTCATATAAAGGTGTTTACTATTGGTAGCTCCAGTTATGGAACTGTACAGCATAGGCTTCATCGCCTTAACTAATCTACTTGGTCTTGAATGGTAGTGTTGAGCAATATCGTGTTCCGATCAGGTAGTAAAGTACTGCCTTAATATTTCCAGCAGAGATGAATAACAACTTAAACTTCAGGAGAGGCAATTAAAAATTTCTGTTCACATAGACGTTTATAGGTATCCATTTGCCATAAATATAAAATACAGCTTGTTTTGAAACTCTTTAAACATTAAAAATGCACCAGCTCTTGGTCTATGCGTACAGTTGAACGGAATGACGGAATATTCGTTCGACATTTACATATCTCATCATCGTTTCTTATTCTGTTCACTGACATTCAAGATTGGGAGTTGAGGCGCAAAATGTAATGATATTATATTTTACATTTCAAATTAACTCGTATTAAGCAAAAGAAGTGTAATGTATTTGAAATATATGTGAAAGGGTGTGAACGCACGAGCTACTTTTAAAGTTTCATTACATTTGGTTAAATAATTTCTTAAAACGTATCTTATGAAACGTGCTTAGATTTTCTGTAATTTCACAAAAAACGGCCTTTTGAATTGCACTTGCAAACAGGAGATTTTATAGGATATTATATTTAAAGATTATTGAAAGGTTCGGCTTTTGGAAGCGCGCATGGTCCCGCGGCTGGTGTTGATCGTAAGCGATCTACTCGGATAAGTATTACGGGCGCGGTCGGGTGTGTGATGGGTGACCGCTAGTGGCAAATTAAAATGCGCGTTTCCGTGCTTCGGAGGGCACGTTAAGCCGTCGGTCCCGGTTGCTATTAAAACCTTGTTGGAGGCCTTATGGACTCTTTGAAAAACATCCGACAGCGGGTTGGCCACTAACCCGTATCTCTGTCAATCCGCATTGCAGCAGCGTGGTGGAGTAAGCTCCAGGCCTCCCCCTAAAAAGGGGAGAGACTGCCTAGCAGTGGGTCGTATAATGGGTTGACATTATTAAAGGTTTGGCTAGTAGGTAGTTTCAGACATAAAAGGGGAGAATGGTCAAGTTCCTTAATAAATTCTAGGCTTTTAATTTTTTTGTGTTTTGAAGGTGACAAACATGAATGCTGTTCACATTGTTTGTTCAATGATGACTGCAGCCTATAGACACCTATATAAAACGAGGAGTCAAAATATAGATGCGATGCCACCCCTGAGACCTAAGTTGTAATGTCTCTGTGATAGTTATTACGGGGCCATACATTAGTATCTAACCGGAACACGATAGTGCTGAATTCTACCACTTGGGGGTAGATAGATTAGGTAATGCGGTGGTGCTTACGCCCTCGAGCTCCAACACTTAAACTCTACCACCAGTAAAAGTTAAAGTTGTGACGTCATTGAACATTTTCTACTTAACCAGTAGTTTAACTTTGTTTATGTTAAAACAGCCCAGCCCTACTGTTTAACATCGTATATATTTTTTATAGCATAAGCAAGGACATTCAAGCAGTAGGGCCACCTGATGGAAAGTGGTCACCGTTGCCTTTGGACATTTGTAACACCAGGGGTGCGACCGCCTATCGACATTGCTGTCGTCATTGTGATTGCTGTCAAATTTATACTCGATTTTTTCTTTAACTAAATTACAATAATCGAAATAATCTACCATTATCGCTTGTATATCACCAATGAAAACGAGAATATCAATCAGATTATCAATACTAATTTTAAAGGAGCTGCAAATCGACATGAAAATTTGACAGCAATGACAATGTCAGCAGAAATACAGATAGGCGGTAGCACCGCGTAGCAGGTCTGGCAGCGCGTTGGCAACTCTCCTGCTGAAGGACTCTTTGACGCCATTTGTGAAGAACACCGTATTGTAGCACAATGTCACAAGTAATCCAAAATTATCAGTACTTTATTAGGTATGTTTCGTTTCACCATTTTTGATCATTTTTAAAGTCACTCAAAACGGGACATTTTCAAAATAAACCTACAAAGAACTAGAGGGAAGATGTTGACTTTTGAACGCCAAGAAAACCCTCTTTAAGTATTGTTTTAAGTATCTTAGGGATAGCTATCGATTTTTTTTATTATTATAAAATTCAAAAAGGTTGAAATTTTGGATTGACTATAAAATGAATAATAATAAATAAAACACGCTTCCACTCACAGCCCCACAGTTGGTATAAACCTGTGTCGTGGGTGCCGTTGTACATATACAACACATAGGTACACAAACACCCAGACCCGAAACAAATATCTGTAGGCCATACAAATATTTCTCCCGGTGCGGGGTCGAACCCGCGACCCTTCGAATCAAACGGTTGTCTCACACCGCTGGACTAACCGGGCCGTCGGTGAGTACCTATGTAGTGTCGGCCTATGTATTTACAGGAAATTATCAGTCAGGTGCGTTAGTTTTCTATAGATTTTTGATCATATTACCGATATTTTCGCTTCCCAAAAGATTTCCCGGGACACCGGGACGGGCTACACGAAAACGAGACTGTCCCGTTTAAAACGGGACGTATTTTCACGTTAGTTATAACCGATAAAAGCATGTCACGTAGGAGATAGGTGATAATACGTTATTAAATTGATTATGGAACCGAAACGTTAACTTAATCAAATGTTTTAGATGCCTGGTGATCAGTTTTACTCAAAGCGCTGGTAATGTAATAAGCGCCCGGTCTTATATAAGATTACTAGCTGTTGCCCGCGGCTTCGCCCGCGTTGAATTTTTTCCTGAATTTTCTTTGCTATAAACCTCACGGAGCCCGAGACCTTTCCAACGAATGCAAAACCGTGGAAATCGGTTGGTGCGTTCTGGAGTTATAGCGTCAGGAAGGAAAACCCGACTTATTTATATATTATAGATTATGGTAACGGGTAGGTAAAACCATAATAGTTTTACTGGTGGTAGAGCTCTCGTGACGGAGCTCGCGGGGGTAAGCACCAATACTTGCCGCTAAATGGTAGTGTTCAGCACTATCGTGTTCCGGTCAGGTGGTAATGTACGGCTCTGTAATTTCCGGCACAGAGGCATAACACCTTAGACCTCAGGAGTGGTAACAATCTGCATTTTGACCTTAGTCTTTGTGTGAATGTCTATAGGCTTCAGTCATTACTTAACATCAATGTGAGCTGCATGCTTGTTTGCCACTTTCATTACATAAAAAAAGAAAACTACATTCAATATCTGGGTAACTTTTACGCATAATTATATGCTGTAGTTAAACAATTTACTTTATCGAACTCCCCAACACGTCGCATAAAGGTAAAACTGAGCAAAAACAAAGGCTGTAATTAACTCAGTTCAGCAGTTGAGGGTACTTTAAAATCAAGGACGGAGTTTAAGTGGGGGGAGGACAAAGATAATATAATCATATGATTTTTAGATGTGAATTTATTTTTTTATCTTGTTAGTGGATTTTGTCTTGGGCCTTCGATTTGTGGTAATGTTTACCAACCGTGAATTATTGAATTGGGCAACGCAATTGCTCACTGACTGCAATCAAGGTGCAGGGTTGGTAAAAATGGACTACTACAACTCTGTTTTATGTTGAAGCCAATCATATCTATCTATCTATATATTTAAAAATCAATTGCTGTTCGTTAGTCTCGCAAAAACTCGAGAACGGCTGGACCGACTTGACTGATTTTGGTGTTGAATTATTTTTGGAAGTCCAGGGAAGGTTTGAAAGGTAAGAAAATATGAAGAAATGTAAGGGGAAAGTAAAACATTTTCCCGTACACATAGTCCGTATATATCAAACCTTTGACACATTATTTAATTCTGAGGCAATACGAAGTTTGCCGGGTCAACAAGTATTTAAAAAAATATGGCCTCGATATAACAATCACAGAGACATAACAACTTAAGCATCTGCATTTTGACCTCTGGTTTTTGTGTAGATGTCTATCTGTAATCATCACTTTACGGCCACGTGAGCATAAAAATAAATTCACGGCCTGATCGCTTCTACGTAACTTATCTTTGGTATCACCGTTCAAAGGTAAACCTGACTTTAATTAAATAACTTCTAGTAAAACTCAAACAAACGTGGTTGACGGTGAATCTAAAAAAACTAGTCGAATCATCCAATATCCGTCACTACTTTTCAGTTAGGATTTAAAATAGCAAATTATTAGAGTATTCACTAGGATAATAAATTAAAAAATCGGATAAGCAAGAATTATATCAAAAGAAATAACCCACCCACAAAACATTACTAAAGGCAAAATAATAATCCGCAAAATATTGATCAACAACGTCAAAAGAAATTTGCGAGCATAAAAATCGGAAGCTACAGCAGTTAAGATCGAAAAATATGACACAGCTCCAATAAAAAAAGGTTGATAATCGCATAATTTATTAGCAAGGCAGCCGAATGAAGACGAACCGCCGGATGGAGGAGCAACTAATCAACCGTGAATTATATTCGGTACAAGCTTCTTCAAGGTCTTTCCGGCGATAAATGGCTTTGTTTAGTGAACTATATTTCTAAAAGGATGTCAAACAACTCAAGCTTTTTATATTGAGTTATAATTGCTGTGCAATAAAATGAAAAGCACAGTTTATCTAGTGGGCAGATTTGATTGTTTGTTGCATTCTTATTAATAACTGGTCTGATCTGGTAAATCAGTGTCACCTCATTGTAAAAATAATTAAAACATGAAGAAACAAAGACATACTTAAGAACTTAGTCCCGAAAAATAGTACATTTTAAAACCTCTATCTTGAATTAAATTACCACCATTCAATTTCGACAAACAAGTATTCTCGATAAAAGGCACATCAAAGGAAGTAAGTAACCCTGAAAATATTACAGAAAAACAAAAAAAATACTTCGCAAAAATGGATCAATAACAACGTTGAAACAAATCTGGAAGCATAAAAATCGTAACAGCAGGCAACATCAGAAATTATGACACAGCTGTAATAAAATAGGGTCGATAATCGCATAATTTATTAGCATGGCAGCCGAATGAAGACGAACCGTCAGATGGAGGAGCAACTAATCAACTGTGAATTATATTCGGTACAAGCTTCTTCAAGGTCTTTTTGGCGACAAATGGCTTTGTTTTGCGAACTCTATTTCTACAAAAATGTCAAATAACTGTAGCTTTTTCTTGGATTGTAATTGCGCATGGCCCCGCGGCTGGTGTAGATCGTAAGCGATCTACTCGGTTAAGCACTACGGGCGCGGTTGGGTAGTGTGATGGGTGACCGATAGTGGCAAATTAAATGCGCGTTTCCGTGCTTCGGAGGGCACGTTAAGCCGTCGGTCCCGGTTGCTATCGATAGATAGTAGTCGTTAAACCTTGTCGGAGCTCAAAAGGCCCTATGAGCGGTTTGAAAACATCCGACAGCGGGTTGGCCCACCCACCTCCACCAATCCGCATTGGAGCAGCGTGGTGGAGTTAGCTCCAGGATTCCTCCCAAAAAGGGGAGAGACTCGTGCCCAGCAGTGGGACGTATAATGGGTTGCCAATTGTTGTGTAATTATACAAAAAAGCAAAGTATATTAAATGCGCAAATTAGTCTGCCAGTATCTTACACTTTTATGAAAAACTCGGAAATGAATATTAAAGCTATTAGAAACAAAATAACTTCAAAGTCTGAATGACATGTGCTTGTACCAGCATTTATGATGTCTGATCTTGTAAATCAATTAAGATTCGCCCCATTTGCTATGTTACAAATAAATATAAAAAGAGCCACAGAGACATAAAAACTTAGTACCGAAAATTGATACGTATTAATACCTCTTTTAATACCTAGTAACAAAAAGTAACAACTCTACGACTTCGACAAATTAAAGGATTCTCAATAAAAAATATCATAAAAACATTACTAAAGGCAAAATTATAATCCGCAAAAAATGGATCAACAACATTGAAAGAAATCTGCGAGCATAAAAATCGGAAACCACAGCAGTCAAAATCAGAAAATATGACACAGTTCGAATAAAAGTAGGTTGATAATCGTGTAATTTATTAGCAAGGCAGCCGAATGAAGAGGAACCGCCGGATGGAGGAGCAACTAAAGAACCGTGAATTATATTCGGTACAAGCTTCTTCAAGGTCTTTCTGGCGACAAATAGCTTTGTTTGGCGAACCGAATTTCGACGAAGAATTCAATATAATAAATATTCCTTACAAGCAATTACAATTTGGTACGCCTGTCATAAAATGAAAAAGAAAAGTTTATACATATACAGAAATTTACGAATTGAATCCGTCTGTCTACTGCTTGTTTGAACAAATTCTGATGGTTAATATATTTTTTAGTTCAGGGAGAACTTACTGGTTGATAATTTATAAATCGCTAATTTTATTGAAATAAAACTGTTTTGCTGCACATGTATTATACACTATACTATACACAGTGACATGATGTGATGACATTAAATATTACTCTAATGCATGGAGCAGATTTTCAGAAAAATCTCCGGAGTTTGATAATTATTCTTATGTCTTCGGTGAATCCATCTAGTTCGCTTCCTTTTATATAGAACCAAAAACAGAACAAGCGAATTGTAGGTATAAGAGTACAAGCACCAATTAATTATCGTCTGCGAATGAATCAGTATTTCATCAACATTATCACCATCATTAATTACAGGCAAAAGACCTTCACTGCTGGACAAAAACCTTCCATATAGATTGCCACAACAAATGGTCCTGGGCCCTCATCCAGCTATACACAACCTTCACCATGCTACGTTTCGTCTTCCGGTACGCGGTCGCCACTCGAGAACTCTTCTGCTCCAACGGCCGTCGGTTCTTCGAGCTATGTGCCGTGCCCACTGCCACTTGAGTTTCGCTATTCAGTGGGCTATGTCGGTTACTTTAGTTCTCATGTGGATCTCCTCAATTCATTCGATCTCGCAGGGATACTCCGAGCATAGCTCTCTTCATTACTCTCTGCGTGACTTTGAGCCTTCTTATGAGGTCATCAGTATTTCAGACATATTTATTTCTAAAGACACAAATGTTGTTATCAAATAGAATCCCTAATGAGACACCTAATATACTTTAAAGGTAGGAACACATTCAAAGAACGATCGCCTAAACACAACACTTTAATTCAAAACTTAATCAAATAAAAACTATCATAATTATTTGCTCAAGATCCAGCCAACTAACTGAGAGAGAGTTCAGTAATAAAGATAAGACAAATTGTTCCACAGTTTAAACAAATGGTATTTTAATGTCGCGTTCGATATGTTTACCAGAACTAGCTCCAGCGGTGTAATTGAATAATACTTTTGCAAACTTTGTTTCTTCTTCTTTATGATCGTTGTTTCATCGGTGATTAGATACGCTTGAAATGAATAAGGAAATTATATTTTGGACTGTGAAGACAATGTCTTTAACTCTGTAGAAAGTTTATTTATTATATTTACGAGGTTTTCAACTGCGCTACGTTTTGTAATTCAATTGTTTCCCATAATATCACCATGTCTAGAAAGACAGAGTAAATATCATATCACTTTGAGCATGGTTGCAGAGGCACAGGAAGACCAAGACTGACCTACCATGACGTGATGTTACATCATACATTACTTCTTCGTGAATGTAGCCATCATAAAATTATACCTATATACCTACTTATATTTAAAAAAACTTTTTTTATTTGTATCTATTTTGGTTAGAAAAATATTTTAAACACTTTTAAATAACTTTCAAAGTATCTAACAGTGACTCACAGTTCCACAACCCCGAAACTATAACATTATTTATACTCTCGATGCTGCAGATTTAATTTAATTTTTACAAAAATATTTTTGTCTTTAATATTTTGTAATTATCTAAATCCTAAAAAGCTGTATAAAATAATACAGTCAAGCACCAGCCGAAATGTTAGAACTGAACAATTAAACATAAAACGGAGTCCCGTCACGCGTCTAATCAAGCGACCCGCTCCAACTTAGATGGAGTTGGGCGCGCGATTACTTTGATGACGCGACGTGACCCGTGTGCACTTGGCCTTACTGTGACGTCACCTTACGCTCCTCTCCACAGATGGCTTGCAATAATGATAGACATTGAGTTGAAGTAATTTTATCAACAGTAGTAATTTAGTGATAAGATTTTATGAAGCCAAAACAATCTAAGAACCGTTGAGCAGCTAAACTAAGGGTGAGATTCACAGACCGCACTACGACTTTACTTTGAGCAAAGTACGCCTTTGAACTGTCGAAACCCATACTAAACTGACAGTTCTAAGCATACTTTGCTCAAAGTAAAGTCGTAGTGCGGTCTGTGAATCTCACCATAATAGTCACTGGCGGTAGATTTCTAAGCTCGAGAGCGTAGGCACCATCGCATTACCTAATATGCCTGCCACAAAATTGTAGTGTTCAGGACTACCGTGTTCCAGTTAGATAGTAATCAACTCGTAATAACTATCACACTACTTAAAAGAGTGTTTTGATTTTTACTACCTTTTACCAATGGTCCTTCGATCCCCTGTTGCTTTATATTTGAATACTTCATTACGTTCGAATAATTTATTTTAATAATATTTTTTGGTGAAGCCGTAAGTCTGTGAACTCCTTTTCTTCTATCAGGCAAGTACAGAAAATAAATTATTTAAAACACCAACTCAGGGCTGACTATCCTTCGTATCTGTAGTTAATTATTATTATCCGTTTGTACGGTTTTTTTGTTTATTCGCTGTTACTTAATATAATATGATGTCTTGTTATTGGTAACTATTTAGTGAGCACCCTACCATTTTAACTCTAAGCCTGGGTTGCACCAAGATATTTGTTAAAGTTAAAGTTATTGTAACATTTCACATCCATCTCTATCTTTAACAAAAAATAGGTTATAAGTGTCATACTGTGAAAATAGATGTAAGGAATATATTTTGAAAAGACCCTACTGAGTTTTGTTTTAGCAGGTTTTTCTCAGTAATGTGGGCTTTGGATTTCTGCCAGTGAATGACAAAGAATGTCCCATATTTTTTTTGTTTAGTCCTTATCTTGCCGTTTATAAAAGAGAGTATGGAACATTCTGTTGATACCTATTTTTATTATTAAGTATTTTTGGACCACAACATATTTTATTTTTGTTTACTTTGACATATTAATCAAGGTATCAGTTGTTATTCGCTTAAATTTATATTTGAAATTTGACCTATCACAAGCAAATTCTATTATTTCCAAGTTATTAAATAAATTTTTGAATTTTAAAATCGTCGTGTTTCTTTTATTATTTGGGTTTGCAATAAAATTAATAATTATTATTATTACTTATTTTTTTATGTTTCTAGAAATGATTCTCAATAATTTGGTATCAACCGATATTTTGATTATATCTATATAATTTGGAACATTCCTATTGTGTCAGATATAAAAAAATCTATCTATTTTGTTTTTGTTTTACTTATTCCATATCTGTATCTATTGCCTGGGATGAGATCAGCAAACATTTTGACCTTACTTGTGACTTCGCCTTACGTCCTACAAGCCACTTCGCAAATGGCCCATAGGTTAGTTATTCAATAGAGACTGTCGTGGTAATGTAGATGTGGCTCGTCTAATCAAATATCTCTCCGCAACTTACTATATTCACCGCACTCTAGTGACGTCAGCTTTGAGAAAGGCTTTTTTAGATTTAAATGTTTCCCAGAGACTTAAGCTGAGTATATACGAGTAAGTGGGCATAACTCGAATGTGGTATTAACTGTCACATAAGTTACGAGAGATGGTGAGCGATGTGCTATATCTTTTGACTATGTTTGCTGATTAAACAGGTCATTCACAGAGTTACGAGTATGTCAAGTAAAGTACAAGATAAAATCAAACGTAGTCTAAACTCCATTTAATATGTAATGCTGATGTACAACGTGACAGGTAGGATAAAAAAATCGGGGTATTTATCTTTACTTAGACATTTATTCTTAGTGAAATTACGTAATATTAATTTTCGTAATTTTAACAATTCAGTATTTATCATCGGAGATATAAGAATACTCGAAATGTATTGTTTTTGCTCCAAAAGCAACATAAATTACGTTTTACATCTTATTATAAGAATATTTACACACTCATTTATAATCTGGAAATAGAACGGTGAGAATCCGTATCTTACTTAAATTTGTACCTAATCAACTCATTAATAAATTGCTTACAGCATACACTATTAAGTATTCTACAGCTCTACAGCCTTACCAGAAACAGAACTAGTACCTATTAGGATAACTTTTCCCAACCCTAAATATTTTTAATGACATTGCAGCGTCTACTTCAACATAATCTATACTGTTGTCGATCAAGAAACTGAGGGAAGAAAAATGGTGTAATACGATGTACGCACGAAGAGATAAGCTTAGTATTAGGTAGGCGCATGATGAGTAAGGCAGGAAGCCATATCTTTTGACTCTGCTCGCTGATTAACCAGGACATTCAGGGTGTTATGTCGTAAGATAAAATCGACAGGGTTATGTCATATTTAATATTTTATGCTTAAACGTCAACGTGACTTGGGTTAGAACACAGATAGGTTGCCGCAATATATAACAGGTAGCGGCTGATATTCGTAGGTAGGTCTATAGATAGCATTCAAATTAAATTTGTATAAGCTAGAACTATTTCTCTTTAAGCATCAGGTGATGATGAGTGATGATTCCACCGCCCACTCATCATCATTATCATCATCATTTTAGCCAAAAACCGTCCACTGCTGAACAAAGGCCTCCCCCAAAGAATGCCACAACGAACGGTCCCGGGCCGCCCTCCTCCAGCGATTGCCCGCGACCTTTACCAGGTCGTCGGTCCACCCACTATTGGAGCAGAATTCTTCCGCTGGTGCGGTGCAGACAGTCCACGTTAAGGAGGTCATACTTTTCCAGTAGGATGGTAGAAAATGTAAACAAACGCTACTGCGACCGCCGTATTCATAGCGTGATGATTGTGGGATATTCAGGGGCGGCTCTAGCTCGTGTAGCGCCCTTGAGTAATGAAACCCTGGCACCCCCTAGGCCTGACCCCCTCAGTCGCCGTCTCAGGGAGCGCTGCGGTGTCCCCTGAGACGGCTGCGCCCGTGTGCATTGTACACCCTGCACTATAGGTTAAGCCGCTCCTGAGCATATTCTCTCCAAAATTATGCATAACCATGTAGTGGTCATCACTGCTGTAAGCCATCACTGAGTTAGCCTTTGTTGGACTTGAAGCGAACAATTTTTGGACGCAAAACAACTGCGTCTCGGTGTAAAATGTACTTTACTCGAAATATGATTTCTCATAATGTCCGTTTTTTTTCAAAATATCCTTTCTCAATAAGTTCTTTCCTCAAAATGCCATTTTCTACACATTGCAGTCATCATCATAATCATCACTCCAGTCAAATGACGTCTACTACTGGACAAAGCCTTCCCCAAAGACGGCCACAATAGTGTTGTGCGTCGTTAGGGGAGACTAAGCCATAATCGCCACGCTTGGCAGGCGGATTGGCGATCGCAGTGACGGTAGTTTTATCGCGGGACGCTACTGCCCATTCCGCGTTGTTTTATAATAATGGCAACCTATACATCCAACTGCTGGGCACGAGTCTCTCTTCTTTTTTGGGGCAGGCCTGGAGCTTACTCCACCACGCCGCTCTAATGCGAGTTGGTGGAGATACGGGTAAGTGGCCAATCCGCTGTCGGATGTTTTCAAACCGGCCCTAAAGCCTCCGACAAGGTTTAACGTCTGCTATCTATCGATAGCAACCGGAACCGACGGCTTAACGTGCCCTCCGAAGCACGGAAACGCGCATTTTAATTTGCCACTACCAGCTGCGAGGCTATGCGTGCGTCGCATTGCAGTATTAAATGAATATGGTAGCCTACCAGATGTCTAAAAGAAAACTGTTGCTTAAAGAGCCTACTTCTCATTTTATTTTACAGCCAAGGAGAATTTCTCAAATTTGTCTTCGTTTATATAAGGTTTCTTACTAAAAATCTTATATCACCGCTAAAAGTGTAGTTTGTTAGTGGACGGGCGGATGATCGCTTTCGCAATTTAACTTATCCCGCTCAGAAGTTGTGACGGAACGAGTTCTGATGAAATCAAGTTCAGAGTCTGAAGGATTCGAGATCGAAATGCCTTTTGTTAATGTTGTTAACTTATAGAGTTATGAAATGAGAATTTTGCTAAATATTGTCATACGCGAATGTCAACTATTTTAAAACCACCTGACCCAGATCGCGTTTATTTTTTTGCTTGGTATCGCATCGATGAAGATTTTTTAGATTTCATGTAGGTACCTACGATACCTAGAGTTTTGAACATTCGACTTTTTGTATCCTCACTGCAATTTTATTTGACAACCCGGTTAGCCCAACGGTGTGAGACGAGCGTTTGATTCGAAGGGTCGCCGGTTCGATCCCCGCACCGGGAAAAATATTTGTAGGCCATAGATATTTGTTTCGGGTCTGGGTGTTTGTGTATGTGTTGTGTGTGTACAACACACACGACACAGGTCTAAACCCAGGTAGATGTAGGGCTGTGAGTATAAGCGTATTTATTTATTTTTATTAAAATATATTTTTGGTCAAATTTGAGCGAATAATGTTTGAATGGGTGTTCTTATTTACCTCTGCCTACCCTTTTGGAAAACATAGGCGTGAAGTTACGTAACGTTCAACATTTACATGCATCTCCAATGTCGCATCTCCTGAAGCCTAACCAATTACGGAGTCATACCACCAACCTGAAATACCTGAATTCACATGTCAAACAATATAGAAATAATAGAAGTACCTACCTACAACAAGAATAATAATTCAGTCATTTCAAAACCAATACAAAAAAAACACAGCCAACACAGCGATTAGCTCACCGCTTCGCAGTAATATTTCCCCACTGAAGATAACGTTCACCGCAAAGTACACAAAATACGCATGACTCGGCGGGACGGTGGGATCGAGGGCAAGGCGTCACCGCTCTATCGCACCAAAAGACAGAGACGCCGCCATACGCTAGAGCAGGACAGCGTGCGCGACGCCGCTTGCCAGTGAAGCGACGGTCTCCTACGCGAACGGTGCCGTTACTTGACGGCCGTACAAATCCGGTTGACAAAATGGCGTTCTAAAAATAAATAAAACATTCGCAAACTGATATCGCTGTGTGTGTTTTGTGACTGTAAATATGTCGAAAAAAACTTTCACTATCAAAGAGGATGAGATTTTGATTCAAACTGTTCGAATGCACGAACCGCTTTATAATACCAAACATAAAGAATACAGGAAGACCTGGTTGAAAGAACAACTGTGGGCGGAGATTGCAACTAAACTCAATAACAAAACAGGTGTGTTTCTACGCCGAAATGAAGTACAGAATAACATGATTAAAAAAAATCAAAATTTAAATCATTTATTTCAAATTGGTCTACAAGGACACTTTTGCAATGTTGGGCTATAAGCTACCTAGAGAGAATGACATATAATAATAATCCAATAGGTATATATACCAATTTAATAATAATATTTAACCGATACGTGAATCATCAAATTTTTCAATTCTTTCATAGAATAAAATGAAAAATCTGTTCGTCATAATCATAGTCATTCACTTAGCAGAGTTCCAAGTGCAGGCACTACTGAGAAGAACTCCGCTACCCAACAAACTCAGCGTGTTGCTCTTTCTCAAAACCTTAGATTTAATACAAATATTATAACATAGAATAAAGATAATGTGAACGTCCATGGATAGGTACCTAGGTATATGTAGTTTAATTCCACTAACTGTTCTGGCAGTGAAAGTGATACGCACTAGTAGGTAGAACCATAACATTAATAGACATAGATGTAAGTTGTTTTATATTATTTCGCATTAACACATGCTTGTGAAATATATTTTATTAATAAAGAAAAATGGAAAGAAAAATTTGACTTCAGGCGAGACTCGAACTCGCGACCTACTGGGAATCTAGTCCAGCCGCTCTTCCAATTGAGCTACTGTTGTATTGAAGCCCTGCCCGATTTGTCAAATCTTTCCTTCACATCTATTGCATTGCTTTATGGTAGCAGTAGCGCCATCTATTACCAACTATGCTAGTTAGGCAACCGATATAATAGACTTTTCAGTTTATTGAATATCGTAAAGAAGTCGCTTTTACCCTTAATAATTGTTTTATATTATTTCATTTTTCTTTCCATTTTTCTTTAAAAATAAAATATAGATGTAAGTTACTTGATTATTATTATTATCATTCATAATATACTACAACTACTGTGTAAATAGATCTTAATGATCGATTTCGCAGGCAAGCCAATTGAGTCTGGTTGACCCCTGTGAACACGCAATCCTAAATACTCTTTAATTCACTTACTAGTTCTTAGCGACCCGACTCGGCTATGAACGGGTTGAAATTTCGGCGGTGGTATTTAAAGTCAAATACCTACCTACAAAGTACTTATTTCGAAAAATTGAAGAGTACGGGCAGAACCGAAACTGAGTCTCTAGGGTAAATAGGCACCTAATTTAAATTAATTTCATAATAATTTTCGCATAGGTACGTTAATGTGTAGCTACCTAAGTAATAAGATATAATTAAAGTAGGTAGGTATACTGCTACTTCTCTTTGAATAGTGTGTGAACCTACGCGCCTAGTCCCTTGTGGGGTAAGCAGGGAGCGAGGAGCGCCTTACACACCTCTTGTGCCTTTTCTACACTGATTACCTACCTACTCTCTTTATACATGCACGCCGAACCCAAAAGTTCTTAAGCCCACATTCAGACATACCTATATGGCCTCGTATTTTTTTTTATGTAATGGAAGTGGCAAACAAGCATGCAGTTCACATTGATGTTAAGTGATGACTGCAGCCTATAGACACTTACACAAAGATCAAGGTCAAAATGCAGATGCGTTACCACTCCTGAGGCCTAAGGTATTATGCCTCTGTGCCGGAAATTACAGGGCCGTACATTACCATCTGACCGGAACACGATAGTGCTGAACACTACCATTGAGCGGCAAGTAGGTATATTAGGTAATGCGGTGGTGCCTACGCCCGCGAGCTCTGTCACTGGAGCTCTACCACCAGAGAAGAATATCTCAGACATACAACTTAGGTCTCAGGGGTGGCAACGCATCTGTATTTTGACCTTGACCTGGATAACTAGTATTGTGGAGATGTCTATAGACGGCAGTCATCACTTAACATCAATGTGAGCTGCATGCTTGTTTGCCACCTTCAATACATAAAAAATAAGGAAATGACTTTGAGACTTGAATCATTTGATTTTAAGTTTATTTTTAGCTACATTCGTTATCATCCATGTAGACTGCATTTGACTGCATGCTTGTTTTACCTACTTACGCTTCCAGACTTTAGAATTATTGATTCTACAATCCACAATTCCATTCTTTTATTAAGTAGGTATTGATCCTCATTCCATAGCAAAGAAATAAATAACTAGCTAATTTGTTTTCTTGGAAACTCGAATTCTACTGGACCCATTCCAACAAAGTTTTTAAGTATTAAACTGAGCTAGACAAACATAAGGTACCTATGTTTTACGAGTATTTTAGAGGCATAGTAATATGATAGATTTTATTCTTACTGCAGCTTTGTTTCTATACCTATAGCTTAATCATAAAAAAATAAGAAGACAAGATTATGCGGTTTTGTAGGTTTGTTTACCTGTTTGATTGAGTGCATCCCAAATCGGTTAAATCAAAAACGGCAAGAGAAATTCGACGCTAGGATGTGGGCGTTGGTAGCTTAGTGGTAGAGCGACTGGACTGGTTGACTGGGGTCGCGAGTTCGATTCTTGTCCGAAATTTTTATATTATTATCTCAACCTTCGCCTACAGACTTTCTTATACTATACTCTAGGATTGCTTCAGTCATAAAAAAAAACTACACTAACCTTACTGAAGCTTTTCTTCACAAAAAGATAGTAGTAGATCAGATTAATCCCAAGCAAATTTGGTGAAGCTTTTAAGAATGTTATACTCAAAGAAGTCGCAATGTTAATCATTAATACAGTTAAAATTAAATGCAATCTTTAAAGAAAAATATATATCACAATAAAAAATACTTAATATCTGATCGCAGGTGTAGGTAACTCGTCATTCATTATATTTACCTCGTTATTATTACTAGAATGTGTAGTTTCTACTTTAGTGTCAACACTTTTTAGTACCTACTCTTAATAATATATTATTATTTTGGAGGGACACAAAATGCCATTTTCCTGTTATATATCACTAAAAAAATTTAGTTACGCTTACACTCCCAGCCCCACATTAGGTATTATATAAACCTGTGTCGTGGATGCCGTTATACACATACATAAACACCCAAACCCGAAACAAATATATATCCCGGTGCGGGGATCAAACCTTTGAATCAAACGGCCATCTCACACCGCTGTGCTAACCGGGTCGTCCAACTAAGTAAATTAAGTTAACAAAAGTTTACCCTATTAAATTATGAATATTATTTCACAGGTGCAGAATGCCTTAAACGATGGTGTTACGTAAGAGACTATTATATTCGACGGAAATCCAAACTTGGCAACGGAACATTTGGGGAAGCGGCAAAAAGAAGAGCCCAACTCCTTTCATTCCTTGACTTCTTTTCTACATCTCAAACACCTATCAGCTATGAAGTTAAAGACGAAGCAAACGATGATGATGAAGATGATTCGGATGAAGAAACGGATGACATGTATGATGGTGAAAATATAGATAAAGATAAGAAAAATAGGAAGAAATCTGAGCTTAATGCGTGTACAGATATGGAGTTGGATGAGATTGATTTATTCTTTAGTTCCATGGCGAAGATTGTGAAACGACTACCTAGGTACGAGCAGGCTCAGTTGAGGATGCATATTGGACATTTAGTGGGCAATACAGAATTGAAGTGTATGAAGGCCTCACAAAGTGGGGCACCACCTAGACTTGTGGCCGGTGATTTTTTAGAAGTTGTTGTTGATAACAGCAACTCAACAGACGATGATAAAGTAGAGTTCTAATATTTTAATACGTACCTATAGTTCTAACTTAGTTATTATGCTTATAATGATTCATAGAGCAACACGGGCCACCGATAGCACCGGCCGACCGGAGTGGAGTAGCCATAGCGTTTATTACCGATGCAATACAATCTGACATTTTTTGCGGGGGGAAATTTGTGTGACACACACAACAAAAATCGTCTATTACTACGAAACTCACACCCTGACATTAACAAAATACATCAACAATTTTATGCACGCATTTAAAAATATCGGCGACAGGCATTGTGTTTGTACTTTGACAGAGGAGAAAGCCTGCATATGGCTACTCCCCTCAGGTCCGCCGCGGCCGGTGACCCGTGTTGCTCTATGTGATGATTTAATAAATACATAATAAAATGTTGTTGTTATTTTTTATTTATAAATCCGCTAAGATGTGCAAACTTGTCCGAGAGCTGCAACCAATTGTTATTAAAAAAAATGCAACTGGAACAGTGCAATCAATTGCGACCGGAACAAAAAACGATCGCCAATAACTCCGTACAAAACTACTATTGAAACGCATGACGGATATGCCCCAACCTCCTTTTTTTTTCCTTCGATATTACCTTTTTTTTCTGTAGCCCTAACTATTGGTTTATATTCGGTATTGGTTCGATTCGAAACAGATGTTCTGTGGGTTCTGCAGGCTGACTGTACTTAATATATACCTCTAATAATACCACGGCATCACCGCAGAATCTTATTTTTTGTCAATAAGTGGCAGCAATTACTGCTATAATGCTATCGTTCTTTAAAATAGTGATACCTGCACATCGAATCCATAAATACTTATTACTACGCTCACGAGTCCACTACAATCTGCGATATCTCTAGATGAGAAAACTATCAAAATATGAATACAAATCTGATTTAGATGTGCAAACTCACCCGAGAGCTGCAACCAATTGTAATCAAAAACGTGCAACTGGAACAGTGCAATCAATTGCGATCGGAACAAAAAACTATCGCCAATAACTCCGTACAAAACTACTATTGAAACGCATGACGGATATGCCCCAACCTCCTTTATTTTCCTTCGATATTACCTTTTTGTGCTGTAGCCGTGTGTATTGGTCTGTATTCGGTATTGGTTCGCTTCGAAACAGATGTTCTATGGGTTTTGCATGCTGACTGTACATTAATATATAATACCACGGCATCACCGCAGTATGATGCCGTGGTGTTATAAAGTCTCTTTTTTGCCAGTGAGTGATAGTATTTAGTGTTATCGTATCGTTCGGCAAAGTAGTGATACGTACCTAGTTGAGAAAGAATCATGGCAAGTTTCATACATTGATTTGTACAAAAAACGTTAGAAAAAGGTACAAGGTAAAATGGATTAGAAATATTATCTAGGGAACCTAAAGAACATTTTCTGGTGTGTAAATTATTTTTAAATCACCGGAAAAAAATCGTCTTTCCTAACAACAGTAGAAGCATTCCATACTAAAGTTCAATTTTAAACTTTTTATTCCGGTGAGTTAAAAATATTTTAAGTATCAGGAAATGTTGTTTAGATACACTGGATAATATTTCCATGCGGTTTTACCGTGAACCTCTTTTTCATTTTTTCTGTACATATCTTGCCGATTGGCGTTTGCGTAAACTTATATTTTGACGAATATATTTTTTTTCTTTTTCTTATCTAATTTTTGGAAGGAAGGAATTGAATTTTTGTGTGATATCTTAACTGTTAGTTTTTTATATCTATTTTAATTCACATACTATCTGTTTTATTTTTACTTTATTTAATAGTTATTCACTCTAAGTAATTATTGATTTTTAATGACTTCGAAATTGGTGGTAAAATCTTACTCGAAATAAAAACATTTTCTTTCCTTCTTTCTTTTCTTAGGAGTACCTATTTGCATTCAGACCTCTAGATTTAATGCAGGTGTAAAAAGGCTAATATGTTTCTATACGCACATAAGACCAAGGATTAGTATTACTTTAATAATTCCATGGCGTTATAGAGCTTATTAATATTTATTTTTTTAAGAAAAATGTAAAGAAATTTTGACTTCAGGCGAGACTGAACTCACGGCCACTGGGAATCTAGTCCAGCCGCTCTTCCAACTGAACTACCGAAGTGCTGCCCGATTTGTCAAATCTTCCCTTCACATTTATTGCATTGCCTAATGAGTAGCGATATCTATTGCCAACAATGCTACTTTGCTAGTTAGGCAACCGATATAATAAACTTTGTAGTTTATTAAATATCGTAAAAAAGTCGCTTTTACCCTTAGATCGATGTATGTTTAGTTACCTAGAAGCGGCCGCTTTAAATAATAGCGCCGGCTAACTGCATTTTCACTTGCTTATTTATATTTATTAATTACATTTTAAAGGTGTTTATATATTACAAAAATGTGAGTTGTATACATATATCTCACGTTGGACTTAAGACAAAAAAACCTATCGAATGAGCCAGAAATTCTGTTCGACATGTCTAAACTTGTCAGAGAGCTGCACCAAATGTAATCAAAAAACTGCAACTGGAATAGTGCAATCAATTGCGACCGGAACAAAAAAAGGATCGTCAATAACTCCGTACAAAACTACTATTGAAACACGTGACGGATATGCTCCAAACTCCTTTATTTTCCTTCGATATTAACTTTTTTGCTGTAGCCGCGTTCATTGGACTACTCGCTGTTGGTTCGATTTGAAACAGACGTTATGTGTAGGGCCATGTCATTCGTTAGGCATTCCCAGGATTTGTCCTAGTATGAAGAGCGTCCGGGAGCAGTAGGGCAGGCGCAATGAGTCCGGGAGGGGTATTTGAAAATAGTCCGAATTTAACCCGGACACATTCGTTGCCAGGGGAAATCCAATTCTTTTTTCGATAAGCAATAAATTGAAATACGACGTTCCAAAATGTATGGAGTTTGGTCCTTTAGTTAAAAATTAATTTACAACAACCCACATTCAAGAAGGTTCGGCAAAAATAGTCGATTTCATTCTATTTCAGTAACAAGCTGTATAAATGAATAAAAATGAAAAAAAATATTACGAGGGTTTATTTTTGTTGCAAAAAAGTACTTTTTCGGAAGTATCCGGAGAAAAACCATATTACGCTTAAATGTCCGGGAATTTCGCCGCGTTTAGTCGTCGTCTGTAATTTAGGTGATGGCAACCCTAGTTATGTGGGCTCTGTAGGTCGATAGTACTTTAATGTGACCTGTAAGCTTTGACACTTTCAAAGCGTAAAAATATTGACGATATCTGTATACTTACTTCATGATCTATTCCACCAATAACAGCCAATTGTACTTTTATTTTGTTTATGTAAGATTATTTGTTCATTAAATGTGAAACTAGCTTACCCAGCGAACTTCGTACATCCATATTGTTTGACATCGATACTGTCTCAAGCGACAGCGAGCGACGGCATCGGGCCAAATCCGTACGGATGGAATCCGCTGTCCGCTCCGTACCAAATCCGGACGTGTGTAACGACTTTAATTAAGCTTCACTTTTCGGAGATTTTTCTAGCATTTTTTTAGATTTTCAATTTCATTGTGACTGTAACGATCAAATAAAAGAAAACAATTTATCCAATTTGGTGCTGTCGTTCGGAAGTTATGCTACAAACATTCAGTGATTTGTTTTTATTTATAATTATGTATTTACATACATAGTATTAATGTACATACAGATGTGATTGGTGTTGGTACCAATTGCCAACAATAGCAACTTCCAAGAAGCCGATAGAAGACATATGCCATGTTTGCCAACATAACATATTATTTTATGCAATGATGGCTCACAATACACAGCGCATATCCTTTTGACAATTCACGTTCCAAGAAACATTCCCGTATCGTATTTATGGATAAAACAGAAACGAATATTGTTGGGCCATTTCACGGACCGTGAATTCAGCTTCGTACTTTAATTTCAAAGGATATATTCGATTGTGACAGATTTCATGTTTGTATTTCTTCCGATTCTACATTTCTAGCTGTTATTTTCTTATGTTATTGATTAAAATGCTGCTAATTTGCTGCCTCAGTAGCGTAGTAGTAGTAGGCCACTTCTACTGCCCTGGGGGTCCTGGGTTCGATTCCCGGGTCGAGAACTATCAGAGATAACGGTTTAAAATCCTTTATCTCTGGTTCTATTGGGATTTTTCAATATTCTGTAAGTTTCCCATTACCTCGGAGTTTGGTAATGTACCCGGAGATAGCAATAGGTTCGCCACCTGTAACATGGGCCAAAACGTAACCGGCGAGTCGTGGGTGTTTGCATGTATGCTTGAATGCGTGCATTTACCTCTGCCTACCCCTTCGGGGATTACAGGCTTGAAGTTACGTTTTTTTTTGTTTATTGATTAAATAGATACCACTCGTGGCTTATTTATCCACGGAAATCTTAATTATTTAACAAGACAGTAGAAATGGTGGTAGACTGCTAAAAACGGGAAGGCATATCAGCGGTTTTTGTATATTCACTACTATATACTACTACATACATGCATTATAACTAAGTACGTAGGGATGAAAGGATACGAGTAAATACAAGAACATACTCGATACTTTAAACGAGATATCGAGTAGGTATCGGAATAAGAGTCAAAAGTACTCATATGAGTACCCATATGTATAAAGATATGAGTACAGTTACATTTACTGGTGGTAGAGCTCCAGTGACGGAGCTCGCGGGCGTAGGCACCACCGCATTACCTAATATACTTGCCGCTAAATGGTAGTGTTCATCACTATCGTGTTCCGGTCAGGTGGTAATGTACGGCCCTGTAATTTCCGGCACAGAGGCATAACACCTAATGTCTCAAAAGTGGCAGCGCATCTGCATTTTGACCTCTGGTCATTGTGTGGTTGTCTATAGGCTGCAGTCATCACTTAACATCAATGTGAACTGCATGCTTGTTTGCCACGTTTATTACATAAAAAAAAAAAAACATTACTCTTTGTTCAAAAAATTGCATATCTTAAATTAATAATTTGAGCAACGCATCCTTTTTTGCTTGAAAAAAAAGCTGTAAAGCTATTGCATAACATTTTTTAACAACATGTAATTATAATTATTTATTTATTTTATTTATGCAGTATTTTTTTCCTTTGTTTTTCTTTGATATTAATTCATCTTTTTGAGCCGATACAACCAATGCCACGTAGAGGCGAGTTGCTGAACTAAAGAGACAAGCGTGATATTTCAAAAAAATGTCATTAAAAGTTCTGCTATTCATCGATAGATCGCAAAACTAAAAAGTATCACCGTTGTGCCGGTCGGAGTGGGGGGTGTTAGGTTATTTTCGTTACGGAATTTCTAGCTTCGGTCTCCACGCTCAAGGCCCGCGATAGAAGCTATGTAATAGCTTAAAAATTAAAAGCTACTTTTAAAATTGCTTAGAAAGAAAATTATTTCATCATTTACAAAACAACTTAATCTAACCTAATCCAGCCAATTTCGTGGTATCAATGGAAAATCAGCTTAGGATTGCACAGGGAAAATTTTATAGGTAATTTTTAATATTGCCTGGAATGAAAATTATTTCAGCAATAACAAAACGAATTTCTCAGCATACCTAATCAAGCCAATTTCGTGGTATCAATGGAAAATCAGCTTAGGATACGATTGACAATTCCACTAAGCCTTGAGTGCGGTATAACACAATTAATGCTAACAGGCTTTATAATGTTAAAGCTCCATTATTCTCTCAATATTACGTTGCTGGTAGTGCTCCGGTAGACGCAACTATTATCTCTGTTTAGATGTATGGCCTTGTACGGCCCCGTAATAACTATCACAGAGACATAACAACTGAGGTCTCAGGGGTGGCAACGCATCTGTATTTTGACCTCTGGTCTTTGTGTGAGTGTCTATAGGCTGCAGCATAGAGCAACACCGGAGGGGAGTAGCCATATGCAGGCTTTCCCCCCTGTCAAAGTACAAGCCCAAATGGACCTATACCTGTCGCCTAGACGTTCAAATGTGTGCGTGATTTTTTTTCTGTATTTTGTTAAAGTCAAGGTACGAGTTTCGTAGTAATAGACGATTTTTGTAGGGTGCGTGTGTGTCGCACGCATTTCCCCCTGAAAAAATGACAGACTATTTCGCATCGGTAATACACGCTATGACTACTCCCCTCCGGTCCGCCGCGGCCGGTGGGGAGTAGCCATAGCGTTTCTCTATAGTCAGCAGTCATCACTTGAGATCAATGTAAACTATATTACTGCTAATAGCCCTCGGCCTGGGAATCGAACCCAGCGTATTAGTAGTGACCTGCTGCCACTAGGCTACTGGGACACTTTATTATCATCATTAACTTTTTTACTGGTGGTAAAGTACCAGTGTAGGTGCTCGAGGGCGTAGTCACCACCACATCCTAATTCACCTGCCGTCAAATGGTAGTGTTAAAAAAAAACATAAATACAGAATTTCATATTCATCTATATACAATATATACAATACATTTAATATACAATACAAATAAATAAAATTGGAGTGTCTGTTTGTAATATAAAAAATGCATATACACGGTACATATACCAAAACAACATTTTTTACAATGTTCGTCTGTCTGTCTGTCTGTTTGTTCCCGCTAATCTCGGGAGCGGCTGGACCGATTTTGACGGGACTTTCACTGGCAGATAGCTTACGTTTTAAGGAGTAACTTAGGCTATTTTTATACTACCTGCGCCCACGACTTCGTCTGGGTAGAAACTGAACATAAATTCTGACGCGGACAAAGTTGCGGGCACAGCTATTTTGAAAATAAATATAACAGCAAATACGTTTGAACACAATGGGGATGCGAAACACCCTCATTTTAAACCGAAACCTATTAGTGAGGAAGTTGAATCGAATCTAATTAACGCATGTAATCGAATGGATGCTATTAATTAATTTAATAACTGAAATACGCCGATATCCGTAAATTCGTAATGAAGCCAATCATGTTCTATCTTCTCTCTTCTCTCGCTTTATTATAATTGGAGAATGGTTTTCATAACATTTTCAATCGTTTGTGTATTTAATAATTAACGTAACGTAACGTAACTTCATGCCTGTAATCCCCGAAGGGGTAGGCAGAGGTAAATGCATGCACTCAAGCATACATGCAAACACCCACGACTCGCCGGTTACGTTTTTGGCCCATGTAACAGGTGGCGAACCTGTTGCCATCTCCGGGCACATTACCAAACTCCGAGGTACTAGGAAACTTCCAGAAAATGGAAAAATCCCAATAGAACCAGAGATTAAGGATTTTAAACCGTTATCTCTGATAGTTCTCGACCCGGGAATCGAACCCAGGACCTCCAGCGTAATAGTAGTGGCCTGCTACCACTACGCAACTGAGGCAGTTTATTAATTAATAAAATTTTTTTTCCATGAATTAAACTGTGTCGCATATTGGTCTTACTTTCATTTTAAAAATTTTTTTTTTTTATGAAATTAATGTGGCAAACAAGCATGCAGATCACATTGATGTTAAGTGATGACTGCAGCCTATAGACACCCACACAAAGACCAAGGTCAAAATGCAGATGCGTTACCACTCCTGAGGCCTAAGGCTAAGCCCCTGTACCGGAAATTACAGGGTCGTTACCACCTGACCGGAACACGATAGTGCTGAACACTACCATTTAGCGGCAAGTATAGGTAATGCGGTGGTGCCTACGCCCGCGAGCTCCGTCTCTGGAGCTCTATCACCAGTAAACTGTATGCTTGTTTGCCACTTTTTGTCATAAAACAATTACTTACAAGCACCCCTCCCTGACGTTGCAATATTATTTACCATCACTTTGACTAAAACTATATAATAAATTCGAGAAATAAATAACTTGATGAGTCTGGAACTGCCAACGTAAAAGTAAAATATTGTAAAATAAATATACCTAATAAATGACTATTGAACGAACGGTTACGAAAGCGGTCTCCGACCCTGCTTTCTGTTTCGTACCTACTATCAACCCCAAAAAACACACTCTAAGGGGTGTAATTTCACAAAATCCCGTCTTAAAGAGCAGCTACGTCCTAAAAAGAACCTCATACACAATTTGAAACATTTAGCACTTGTATTTCCTGGGAATTGCCTATGGATTTGAAGAAATTAAATTTTCGGATTTTCTCGCGTATACAACACTCCCAAACCTATACTACACTACAATGTATGATACTCGCGAAAACCTGCGAAAACGTTCATTTCCTAATTAGTGAGAAGAATGTTTATTTCTATGCATTATACTCCTTCTCCTCCTAGGTTACTTTCTCTCAAATTTTATTTTTAAAGAAAAATGGAAAGAAAAATTTGACTTCAGGCGAGACTCGAACTCGCGACCTACTGGGAATCTAGTCCAGCCGCTCTTCCAATTGAGCTACTGAAGTCCTGCCCGATTTGTCAAATCTTTCCTTCACATCTATTGCATTGCTTTATGGTAGCAGCAGCGCCATCTATTACCAACTATGCAAGGAAGGAAAGATTTGACAAATCGGGCAGGGCTTCAGTAGCTCAATTGGAAGAGCGGCTGGACTAGATTCCCAGTAGGTCGCGAGTTCGAGTCTCGCCTGAAGTCAAATTTTTCTTTCCATTTTTCTTTAAAAATAAAATATATTTCTCAAGCATGTGTTAATGCGAAATAATATAAAAAACTACTTCCTCTCATATTATGTACGAGCTGTGGCCGCGACTACGCCCGCGTGAGGATTTATGATTGTTCAGTATTTACCCGGACGAAGTCGTGGGCGCAGCTAGTACAAAAGTTAGTAAGTCAGCCTAAGTTACTCCCTATTACATTAGCTATTTGCCAGTGAAAGTCCCGTTGAAATCGGTCTAGCCGTTCCTGAGCTAAGCCCCAACAAACAGACAAAAATTGTAAAAAATGTTGTTTTGGTATATGTACCGTGTATAAATACACATGCATTTAGTAAAAAGCGGTTATTTTAATATTACAAACAGACACTCCAATTTTATTTATACCTACTATCCCTACTATATATAAAATATTATAAATGCGAAAGTAACTCTGTCTGTCTGTCTGTTACCTTTTCACATCCAAACGACAGAACCGATTTTAATGAAATTTGGTACAGTGATAGAGTTGACTTTGAGAAAGAACATAGGCTACTTTTTAAAGGACATCCACGCGGGCTAATCCGCGGACATTACCTAGTTTGTGTAAATTGTATAGATTAACAAGTAGATAAAGCTCGGTGTTCCTAAAACCACATTAAACAGTCCAGCGACTACACGGTCCAGATTAAACACAAACGTTGATGTACCCTCGCAGACAGTTTAAAACGGACATAAACATTACTCACAAAGTCCAAGACATACGTTTCAAGAAGAGCGCGCCCAACTGAGATTAATTAGAGCTAAACCAATGCCAAATCCCTGCAGGAGCCGTGTGTCGTAAACACTGCCAAAAAACCTTCAAATGATATTTAATACACCATAAGCTAGTGTGAATAAAATTCAGTTTATATTTTCTTTATATCATAAAAGTGGCAGACAAGCATGCAGTTCACATTGATGTTAAGTGATGACTGCAGCTATAGACACTAACACAAAGACCAGAGGTCAAAATACAGATGTGTTACCACTCCTGAGGACTAAGGTGTTATGCCTCTGCGCCGGAAATTACAGGGCCGTTACCACCTGACCGGAACACGATAGTGCTGAACACTACCATTTAGCGGCAAGTATATTAGGTAATACGAAGGGGCTACGCCCGCGAGCTGCTTCACTGGAGCTCTACTACAACATTTTTAATTAAAACTGTAAGATTCTTCGAACTGCCTTAGTAGCATAGCGGTAGCAGGTCACTACTACTACGCTGGGGTCCTGGGTACGATTCCTGAGTCGGGGGCTATTAGAAATGTATGTATGTATGTATCTTCACGCCAGGTCCCTAACGGGGCAGGCAGATGTCATTTCCCGGAGTCCCACATAACCCACCCCTCTCCACATGTGTGTTGCCTATGCGTTATTTATCCCTAGTAAAAAAAAGGTTTTATAGTGCAAGCAATGTCTTTTATCCTGAAGTTTATTTGATTTACAATACCGTACCTACACTACCATCCACCAGTCCACGTCACCATTATAATTAATTGATTATAACCGCTTTAACATTCCGAATATTAAATACCAGCGAACCTATACAATTTAATTATACGCAATAAACCCAAGTATCAAGTTTCGTTCAACATAATAATATACGTACTCCAGCCGATCGGAAAATGTTTCACGTAGTACAAGGAAATTGGATTTTCGTGTATGACAGGTGAAAACGAAGAAATATATCGCCTATTTATGCATGTATGCATGGATTGTATGAGACGTGTTTCTTGTGAGCAAATATTACTTTATTAACTCACTATCCTGGTTATAATAATATGACATGTGTAACGCAACGTATAAATAATATCTACTGACAAATTACATTTTTGGATGTTTCGAAAAGCCAGTAACTAAAACGTAACTTCAAGCCTGTAATCCCCGAAGGGGTAGGCAGAGGTAAATGCATGCATTTAATCATACATGCAAACACCCACGACTCGCCGGTTACGTTTTGGCCCATGTAACAGGTGGCGAACCTGTTGCCATCTCCGGGCACATTACCAAACTCCGGGGTACTGGGAAACTTCCAGAAAATGGAAAAATCCCAATAGAAGCAGAGATAAAGGATTTTAGACCGTTATCTCTAATATCCCCCGACCCGGGAATCGAACCCAGGACCTCCAGCGTAATAGTAGTGGCCTGCTACCACTACGCTACTGAGGCCAGTAACTATAAGTATATTAATGGCAACCCATTATACGTCCGACTGCTGGGCACGAGTCTCTCCCCTTTTTTTGGGAGGAGGCCTGGAGCTTACTCCGCCACGCTGCTCCAATGCGAATTGTTGAAGGTGGATGGGTTAGTGGCCAACCCGTTTTCAGATCTTTTCAAACCGCCCCATAACATGTCGGAGGCCGACAAGGTTTTAACGACTGCTATCTATCAATAGCAACTGGGACCGACGGCTTAATGTGCCCTCCGAAGTACGGAAACAACCCGTCACAATACCCGACCGCGCACGTAGTGCTTAACCGAGTAGATCGCTTACAATCTACACCAGCCGCGGGACCATGCGCGCTTCTATAAGTATACCTAACATTAACTGGTGATAGAGTTCCAGAGGAGTTCGAAGGCGTCAGCTAATCTGCTGCCAAATGGTAGTGTTTAGTACCTACTATCATGTTCCAGTTAGATGGTTATGTATGGCCCCGTAATAATTATCACAGAGACATAACAACTAAGACCTTAGGGGTGGCAACGCATCTGAATTTTGAGCTATTTTTGTGTCGGTGTCTATAGGCCGTAGTCATCACCTAACATCAATGTGAACTGCATCCTTGTTTGCCACTATCATTTCATTAAAAAAACTGGTCACGTGCGTGTAGGCCACGCGCAGTGTAGGGTTCCGTAGTTACAGAGTAAGAGATGTAATGAAAAAATAAATAAATATTTTCTATGGAGTTGTTCGAAATTTTCTAGTAAAATACATTTGGTCGACTATTACTCGCAAACTTGCAAGGCCAACTTAAGTGTGATAGTTTTCCTTTTAATTTCGTTATATATAGCTACTATTGCCATACACAACGTTTGAATCTCTAAAAACAACCGTTTAGTTGGTAGGGGGGGGGCACTTTTTTACTGGTGGTAGAGCTCCAGTGACGGAGCTCGCGGGCGTAGGCACCACCGCATTACCTAATATACTTGCCGCTAAATGGTAGTGTTCAACACTATCGTGTTCCGGTCAGGTGGTAATGTGCGGCCCTGTAATTTCCGGCACAGAGGCATAAGACCATAGGCTGCAGTCATCACTTAACATCAATGTGAACTGCATGCTTGTTTACCACTTACATAACAAAAAAAAAAAAAAAAAAACTTGACTTACGAAAATTTTCACTTTAAAGCTTAATAAGTCACGAACATTTACCTAAATAGAAAAATGATGTGCAAACATCCATAATATTTTTAAAAGACCTATCCAACGATACCTTACACCATATAGAAATCGAAAAAAAAGTCGGTGTGATTAAGGTACATACTTGTGCCAAATTTCAAGTCTCTAGTACCAATAGTTTTTGCGCGAAATCGCGGACAGATAGATAGACAGACAGACAGACGGACATGGCGAAACTATAAGGGTTCCTTGTTTACTAAGGAACCCTAAAAAAAAAAACTAACAAATTACATTTTTTGAAGTTTTTAAAAGTTAGTAACTTATTTAATCGTACGGCGTATTACAGAAGAAAGGCAGTTTTACATTCAACAATACATATTACAATATTAATGTAAATTAAATGTTAATAAACTATTAATATTCTTGGGCGAGCCGACTCATGCTTGACTGGTTTTTTCATTTGTTATGCACCTATTTGTTCCTGTTTACACTGTAAATACCTCTAGTTATAAATCCATTCGGAAGCGTAACTTTAAATTCTCTCTCGAAGAATCTAAAGTCCGCGCACTGGGGAGTCCACCTACAAAATCTCCACTTTACGTTCCTTAAAACAATTTCCTACTATCAAAGTTGAACTAGTAGTTTTTATTTGTTCGCGTCACGTACGTCTCTAGAGTTGTTTGCTGTTAGTGACGCTATAAGCGAATTTCCGGAAGTCTTCTGGCTAAGATGGAATCTAAAGCGTTTCTGCTCAACGAAATTTGGTTCACAACATTGACGACTGATTTCTTAGATGTTTTTACATCTGTTCTTGTCTATCAACGGATAGACAGTTCATAAACAATTAAAATTACATAAGAAAAAGAGTTTATAGTTTCAGTTCCAAGTATGGAGACCTATAATCTCCATCATATATAATTATAAAAATCAATTGCTGTTCGTTAGTCTCACTAAAACTCGAAAACGGCTGGACCGATTTGGCTAATTTTGGTTTTGACTTATTTTTGGCAGCCCAGGGATGGTTTAAAAAAATTTTTTTTTTGTTAGAAAATTTAATTTTTCCATCCAAATAGTCCGTATCTATCAAACCTTTGACACATTATTTAATTCTGGGGCAATACGAAGTTTGCCGGGTCACCGAGTTATATTATATTAATGTATGGCCCCGTAATAACTATCACAGAGACAAAACAATTAATGTTTCAGGGGTGGCAACACATTTGCATTTTGATCTCTGGTCTCTGTGTAAGTGTCTATAGGCTGCAGTCATCACTTCACTTTGATGTGAACTGCATGCTTGTTTGCCACCTTCATTACAGAAAAAAAAACTTGGTACTGAAACTAAAAGTACTTTTTTATCAAACTTGTACATGTAGGGTGTCTGGTGGATCTGACATCTGACGAAAATGATGTTGAGGTCTCTAAAACCATTTTTTCTGAAAGTCAATTGAATCAAAACAAATGCTAAGGAATATACCTTAGCATTTTCAAGAAAACAGTATTCGTCCACAATTTTGAGGTTAATATAAAAATATTAACCTCAAAATTGTGGACGAATACTGTTTTATCCTGGACTGATTGGAGAAGATTGTACAAACATAAATACCTACGTCTGTTATGACATCGCTTGCAACACCAAAATATTTCAACTGATATCATTGATGAAAATTTTAATTTTTGTCAATCATATAAAACAATTGCGGGCAATTCGTATTTGTGTCGTTGGACGAATCGCCTCCCGAAACGATCTTAGCATGTGTAAGCAAAACGTACGCGATCCCTTGAGTCACACCGTCCGCACACGAAGGGTCTTCCGAAACAGTCTATCTTTATCGATATCTATAGATATAAGTTTAATTGTTATTTATTTCAGTGTACGTGTTTAATATCTTTCATATATAAGTAAGTAGTTAATAGACTATTGAGTCGTTCGAGAATCAACTCACGAGCACTACTTTTCCTTAATTTTTGGTGTTGTACTTGAGTACTTTATAATCGTCTTCTCGTTGAGTTTATTTTTGTTAGGAAGGCAAACAATCATGCAGCTCACATTGATGTTGAGTGACAACTGTAGATTATAGATATCTACCTTAAACGAGAGGCGAAGCGACCTCTGAGACCTAAGTGGTCATGTCTCTGTGATAGTTATAACAGGGCCATTTTTCACGATTTCTCACGTATACATATTAAAACAAATTTACTGGTGGTAGAATTCCAGTGCAGGAGCTCCAGGCCGTAGGCACCACCGCATTACCTTACTTACCTACCGCTAAATGGTAGTGTTCAGCACTATCGTGTTCCGGATACCTTAGGTCTCAGTCATCTGTCAGTCGTGAGTCAGGACACTTCTTATTATATACACAGATAATTCCATTTAATGGGAGATCATAAGATCTCCCATTAAATCGAATCTCGTCAGAATAGATACCAAAGAACCTGCTCAGCAAGCAGCTTTGTTACATCTAGTCATATTTACCTCTATCTTATTCATTTTAACTTTACTACAGTCCTCGCCGACACAGTAACAAAGCAAATAGTTTCCCAGGGTAATTTTGTCAACTCCACGTTGTGTATATTTTTGACAGCACTAAGTGACATAAGCAAACAACCGCTTTACATCCAAATTGCACCTCAGAAGGCCGTTAACGCCTAACAAATGTAAGCTGTAAACATCGCTGGCTCTGCGCTTCAAATATTTTCATAGTAAGGTCAGGTGCACATTGTAGAGTGTCGTTCTTAAGGAAAAACGTAAGCAGGCCCCCACGAGATTTTTTATATAGCATGAAGTGGCAAACGAATATCGTCGCAACCTGAGCTTGCGAAAGAGATCGAGCGGTTCTAGGGACAGTTGTACGCGACAGCGCGACCACTTGTTAAGAGTCCGGCAGCAGATCCTAGAGCCGGACTGACCCGACACTACACCGAAGATATCCCGGACGTCAGTCTAGACGAGATTAGTACGGCACTCAAACAGCTGAAAAACAACAGGGCGCCGGGTGATGACGGAATCACTGCTGAACTCCTAAAAGCGGGCGGAAGGCCAGTATTAGAAGCTCTTCAGTTGACGTTCGATTCCGTCATATCCGAGGGCAAAACGCCACAGACGTGGCACAGAAGTGTGGTGGTACTGTTCTTTAAGAAGGGTGACAATACCCTTCTTAAAAACTATAGGCCCATCGCACTTCTAAGTCACGTCTATAAGCTGTTTTCGAGAGTAATTACGAACCGTCTATCTCGCAGACTCGACGACTTCCAGCCTCCCGAACAAGCCGGGTTCCGTTAAGGTTTTAGCAAACCTTTACGGAACCCGGCTTGTTTGGGCCCATAGACCACATACACACGCTGCGGCAGGTTATACAGAAGACAGAAGAGTATAACCAGCCCTTATGTTTAGCGTTTGTGGACTATGAGAAAGCCTTCGATGCGGTCAAGATTTGGGCTGTGCTACAGTCTCTCCAGAGGTGCCAAGTCGACTACCGATACATTGAGGTGCTTAGGAGCTTGTACTTGAAGTGGCAGTGGGCAGGGCACATAACTCGCAGGACTGACGGCCGTTGGGGCAGAAGAGTTCTAGAGTGGCGACCACGTACCGGAAAACGAAGCGTAGGCAGGCCCCCCACGAGGTGGACCGACGACCTGGTGAAGGTCGCGGACAATCGCTGGATGAGGGCGGCCCGGGACCGTTCGTTGTGGCATTCTTTGATTGATTGATGGTAACAGCCTATAAATATCTACGTGAAACCAGAGATTTAACTGTAAATGCGTTGCCACTCCTGAGGGTTAAAGTGTTATGCCTCTGTGCCTAATTACAATGCTGGGCATTACCACCTGACCGGAACACGATAGTGCTGAATACTACCATTTAGCAGCAAAGTAGATTAGGTGGTGGATTTTTTTTTATGTAAAGGAAGTGGCAAATAAGCATGCTGTTCACATTGATGTTAAGTGATGACTGCAGCCTTTAGACACCCACACAAAGACCAAGATCGAAATGCAGATGCGTTACCACTCCTGAGGCCTAAGGTATTATGCCTTTGTGCCGGCAATTACAGGGCCGTACATTTGCGGACATACGCCAGCTATTATTATTAAGGTACGATTCCGAACCCTGCTGCACGCAGCAGTGCTGCCGCTGCACTACTGGTCTCCATATTATATTCTCTATAAGTTTATATGTCATTACATTCGGAGCCACGCGACAACTTCGCGGCAGCAACGCAATAGAAAATCGAGGAATATGGTGCTGCGGCAGCACTGCAACGGCAGCACTGTTGCGTGTAGCGGAGTTCGGAATCGTACCTTTAAGCTGCAATTCCGTGCATCGCGATCAATCGCGGCCGCGAAAATAGATACAGTATGAAAATGTATGGCACCGCTTCCGTGGCCCGCGACAGACGCACGCGGCCAACGACGGTCGTGAGCCACGTGCGGACGTGCGTATACTGACATCAGAAACTTTGATTTCATGGCGCAAACATAATGAACCTCTGCGATGAAACCATTTTACCACTGGCCAATTACACAACACGTATAATATGTTTCACATTTTGACGGATAACACCGACTAATCTCGAAATTTTCAAGACAGGGCCGCGCGCGGCTCATGACGCTCATTAGCTGCGCGCGTCTGTCGCGGGCCACGGAAGCGGCGCCATACATTTTGATACTGTGTCTATTGTCGCGAGCGGCCGTCGACACTGTAGGCCGCGCGCAGCCGCGATCGCTCGCGATGCACGGAATTGTACCTTTAGTATAGATGTACTCCCTTTTTCCTACAAGTCACAATAATGTGAACCTTGCCTTACATCGCGGCCACATGATGCATCGCTGCAGGTGCATACAGCACCTTGCTGATAGATGGGAACGCCTTGCAGCGTTTTAATTTAAACCCCACGATACATGACCGGGAAACAGTGTGGATGTACAAACAATTTTATTGCTTACTACCAGCCATTGCCCTCCTCGACCATTTTAGAGGGAAGTGAGCAACCCGCCACACGACGCCGCCAAAGGCAAAGACATTTAAGCGTGCATGACTGTTCCGGATATGCATACGGCAAAATAAAAGATGGAATTCATTTTCAGCCAGGGTATTCACATTATTCAACCCTTAACAATAGTAGATACTAATTACTGAATACACGAAATCACAGGATCATGAAATAGCCTGGCAGCGATCGCTATAATCCCAAGACGTATTATCATTAAGATAATCACTGGTCTTATAGTAATTACATTTATGTAAACGTTCTTTCATTACTTTCTTAAATTTATTGATCGATAGACTTTGAACGTTTTTGGGGATTTGATTAAAGAACCGTATACATTAACCTCTAAAAGAATTACTGACCCTATTCAGCCGCGTTGCATGCATGGACAACTTGTATTTGTTCCTAGTATTTATACTGTGATTGTTACCTATTGTAGGAAACTCATTAATGTTTTTACGGACATATAATACATTTTCATAAATGTATTGCGAAGCTACAGTCAGAATATTTATTTCTTTAAATTTATCTCTAAGAGATACCCTCGGACTCAACCCGTAGATAGCCCGGACAGCTCTCTTTTGCAGTACAAAAATAGTGTTGACGGCGGCGGAATTTCCCCATAGCAAAATGCCATAGGACATTATACTGCGAAAATAACTAAAATAAACAAGGCGAGCCGTCTCGACGTCTGTTAATAGTCTAATCTTTTTCACAGCAAATGCTGCCGAGCTAAGTCTATTAGCTAATTTAGCAATATGGGGACCCCATTGCAATTTAGCATCCACGGTAATGCCCAGAAATACCGTGGACTCTACGATCTCCAATACTTCCTCATTTATCTTAACATTGGTTTCAACCTATTTTACGTTAGGAGTAGTAAATTTAATACATTTTGTCTTACTGCTATTTAACGAAAGGTTATTGGCGCTAAACCAATGTACTATATTAGAGAGAGTATTGTTTACACAGTCAAAATCTACCTCCTGTCTTTTAATTTTGAACACTAAAGAAGTATCATCAGCAAACAATATCATCTCTTGGCCATCATTGATAATGTAGGGTAAGTCATTAATATAGACTAAGAAAAGAAATGGCCCTAAAATAGAGCCCTGTGGGACCCCATATCCATTGAAGTCCCGGGAGATCTTGTCCCATTTACATCAACACACATATTTCTATTGTTTAAATATGAAGTCATAAGCTCGAGAGCGGTATCTCGAAGGCCGTAGTGATATAACTTTCTGACCAATGTTTCATGCTGAACGCAATCAAATGCTTTAGATAAGTCACAGAATACCCCTAGTGCATTATGTGATTTTTCCCAAGCTTCAAAAATGTGTTTCACAAGTTCAACACCTGCATCGGTAGTTGAACGACCCCTAGTAAATCCAAACTGTCGACAATGTAAAAGTTTATGATGGTTAAAGTGTGCAAGTAGTTGAATTAAAATAAGTTTTTCAAAAATTTTACTTAAGACAGGTAGTACAGAAATTGGTCTAAAATTTGTGGGGTCACTTGTACTACCAGATTTAAAAAGAGGAATCACTTTACTATGTTTAATTAAGTCAGGAAATATACCACTTACAATACTATTATTAAACATTGCCGCTAGATAAGGTGCAATCACATCCATTATTTCATATGCAACTTTTACAGATAAGCCCCATAAATCAGTTGTGTTCTTAATATTAATAGACTTAAAGGCATGTATAACATCCGCAGTATTAACTAACTTAAAATTAAATATAGTTTTACTTTGATGTACATTTTTTTTCAATAATGATTCGGCGACGGTAGGCGATGAAATGAGGTCTCCAGTCAAAGAAACTGGAATATTAGCAAAGAATGTTTCAAATGCTAAAGCAACTTCTTCGTCAGTAGTAACATGTTTATTGTCAATTATTAATTTAAAATCAGAGTTGCGTTTAGCTTGTTTCCCAGTTTCACTATTAATTACATTCCAAGTCGCTTTAATTTTGTTATTTGAATTTTTAATTTTATTTTTAATGTGAAGTGCCTTGGCTGCAAAACACACTTTCTTGAATATTTTCGAATATAATTTAACATGATTTTTAAACGAATTTGTGTGATTATGTGACTTTTCTCCATACAGGTCATACAATCTCTGTCTACTCTTATGTATTCCAACCGTCGCCCATTCATTGAACGACTTATGACTTCTTACATTTATTGTCTTATTGGTAAAAACTAAATTAAATTCTGTTAAAATTGTGGCAAAAAAGTCATTGTATAATATGTTAGGATCGTTATGGTATTGCATGTTTGCAAGTTTTGGGACAATATTTTCTCTGAATTTCTTAATTCGCTTCGCATTGAAAGGAACAAATACGATTGCTCGTTTATTTTTATCTTTATGTAATTGACTACAGAAGGAAACTAACTGACCACAATGGTCGGAGCTTAATTCAGTCAAAATATTTTTATGTGTAGGTTCAAAATCGATAAAAATATTGTCTATGCATGTCGCTGAGTTCTGTGTAATTCTAGTAGGTTCTGAGAACAAATTATGCAGATTAAATGACATAAGTAACGATTTAAACCTCACAGTTGTTGGAGTTTCCTCCAATAAATTTATATTGAAATCTCCGCAAATAATGACACGTTTTTTTGAAGCAGTTAGATTGTTTAGTACAACATCTAAATTTTTTTCAAAACATTCATAAGATCCACTTGGAGGTCTGTATACGGACACAATAATCAAGCGCTCAAGCTCCACACAGGCTATTTCTGCAGTTCGTTCAACGGAAAGACTCACTATATCTCTGCGTTCCTTGTGTTTAATGTCTTTTTTTAACAATATAAGAGAGCCACCACGTATTGCATGTGACCTACAGAACGAACTGCCTACCTGGTGCCCACTAAAATTGAATATTAATTCGCTATTTTTCAACCAATGTTCAGTAAAACAACAAATTTGTATGTCATGAATGTTTAAAAATAACTCAATTTCTAATTCTTTACCCAATATTCCTTGTATATTTTGATGCACCAGGTTTACAATGTTATTATTATTATAATGAAACAACATACTAGATTTATAAACATTTTCCTTAGGAAAATGAGAGCAAGAGGCTGTCTCTTTTGTCTCTAAATCTAATTTAAATGATTTAATTGAATGTCCATATTATTAGATGTCATTTGTAAACTATTATTCACAGTATTGGTAGTAAAACTACTCAATACTGATTTGTCATTTACTATGCTAATATTTGGAATACTTTCCAAACTCTGTATATTGTTATGCAATTGCCCAATAGAGGCAGTCGGCATAGCCAAATTTTTGGCTATATGGTCAATATAATTTGATAGCGATACAGCTATCTGTCGTTTCAAAAATTTATTAAGATAGTAATTATCTTTGGTCAAATAAAAATTATTTTCAAGAATACAATTTATGTCCAATTTATAAAACTTGTTATTATAACAAATTAGGTTATCTAATGTCAAATTTAGCTTATATCTAATATTATTTTCTATATTTGACAGACTCTTACTGTATGGTAATGTAAATAAAATAAAATTATGAATTTTTAATTTTTGTAAGTAGTCAAAGTATTCAATTAATTGTTTTTTATTTACATTGCCTCTGTTTCCAATACATATAATTAAGGTGGTATCCTGGTCGAAGCTAAAAGCTGTTATTTTTTTTAATATGCCATCATAGGTTAACCCCGGCATGCAGTAGTTAATGAAGGTTGACTGTCCCGAATGCATTTTAAATAAATGGCCCAAGTCTCTTACAAGAAGTATCTTATTACATCAGCTATCTACCAGTGAAAGTTTATCAAAAGTTCCACCGGCTCCAGAGATTAGCCGGAACAATCCGGGCACACTCGCAAAATTATAATAAATATACTGGATATAGACATATAATATACTGGAACCTATAGATATCTCAACACAACAACCGATGGTAGATGCGTTGCCACTCAAAAGTTAAGTTCTTTTGCCTCTGAGATAGCAAATACGGAGCCACAGATTATTAACTTTAATTAAAATATTTTGTTATTATTATAACTTAAAATGTTTTGCTATTGTTACAACAAAATGCGGATCATTTTTTTTTAAGTCAATCATTCAATAAATTATTATGAAAGTACTTATTTAAAAAAGTTATCTATACAAATAAATAAAATTGGAGTGTCTGTTTGTAATATTAAAATAACCGCTTTTTACTAAATGCATATGTATGTGTACACGGTACATATACCAAAACAACATTTTTTACAATTTTTGTCTGTATGTCTGTTTGGCGGGGCTAATCTTGGGAACGGCTGGACCGATTTTGACGGGACTTTCTCTGGCAGATAGCTGATGTGATAAGGAGTAGCTTAGGCTACTTTTATCTCCATACATCCATACATACATACATACTTTCATACAAATAAGTAGAATTGGAGTTTATCCGACTTTGACGGGACTTTCACTGCCAGATAGCTGATGTAATAAGGAGTAAAACTATTTTTACGGATTTATCTCGCGTATATTAAACTAAAATGATTTTTAAAATCAACCCGACGTTTCGGTCGCTTTTCAGCTTCCGTGGTCCCGGGCAGACTGAGGTGACATTTGTCTGACAGAAGTTTGCAAAAAATTATATGTAGCTACCTCCATCGATTTCGTAAACGCCTTGCGTAGCGTTCAGGATTAACACAATAATTACTTATGGTATCTTGAGGTCTTGCAGACTGCTGCGGCTGGGATTTAATCTTGCTAAGTATGGGATCCCATGATGTTGAAGTAAGTAATTATTGTGTTAATCCTGAACGCTACGCAAGGCGTTTACGAAATTGATGGAGGTACCTACATATAATTTTTTCAAACTTCTGTCAGACAAATGTCACCTCAGTCTGCCCGGGACCACGGAAGCTGAAAAGCGACCGAAATGTCGGGTTGATTTTAAAAATCATTTTAGTTTAATTAATATACGCGAGATAAATCCGTAAAAATAGTTTTATTTCAATGAGTGTAGCTCGCGAAAACCTAAGAACATATCAAATAAGGAGTAACTTAGGCTACTTTAATACTAGCTGCTCTTCGTCCGGGTAGATACTGAACAATCATATTTTTTCCCACGTGGACGAAGTCGCGGGCACAGCTAGTTTCATAATAATTTAAAATGTCAATCATAGCCTCTGGAGATAAAACATGAATACTTTTATACTTTGCCACATCGCACCTCAGTTTTAAGGTCTGTGTATCTATCTGCATACCAATTTGCTGAGAGGTGTTTTTACTGGTGGTAGAGCTCCAGTGACGGAGCTCGCGGGCGTAGGCACCACCGCATTACCTAATATACTTGCCGCTAAATGGTAGTGTTCCGGTCAGGGGGTAATGTACGGCCCTGTAATTTCCGGCACAGAGGCATAACACCTTAGGCCTCAGGAGTGGTAACATCTACATCTTGACCTTGGTGTTTGTGTGGGTGTCTATAGGCTGCAGTAATCACTTAACATCAATGTGAACAGCATGCTTGTTTGATACTTCCATTACATAAAACAAAAAAGGGGAAAATCAGCCAGCATTCCATTCTACGCCCACTCGTTGTGCATTATGCCTCAATAAACCTAATATTTCAAGGATTTAATTAAAATAAATCGTATTTGATTACAACAAAAGCTTTGTTAGCTTTCTTTCTTGTTTCTTGTTTGTAAGTTTACAATTAAAATGTATGTATGTATCTTCACGCCAGGTCCCTAACGGGGTAGGCAGAGAGTGTAGAGCGCCAGATATCCCGGTCCTGACATACCTCTCGTGCCTCGTCTACCTTCATCATTCTCTTCATACATGCACGCCGATTCCTAAGACTTTTGACCCCACCATCAGACAGAACTCGACCTATTTGGTCATGGTAGGTCAGTCTTGGTCTTCCTGGGCCTCTGAAACCATCCACATTCGCATTGTATATCTGTTTAGTCATTCGCTCATTCGACATTCTTTTTATATGCCCGAACCATCGGAGCATGCCTTTTTTCATTTTTACACCGATACTATCATTCACACAAAGCCTCTTTCTTACATCTTCATTGCGAACGCGATCGGTGAGTGATACACCGCAGATCTTGCGCAAAGATCTCATCTCGACCGCGTTTAACTTACTTTCATGCCCTGCATACCCAGCTCTCGCTTCCATATAAAAGCGTTGGAGTAAGTACAGCATTATGTACGGCTAGTCGAGCCCGCTGGCTGAGATGTTTTGATTCTAGCAGCTTACCCAATGCTCCATTCCCACCAAGCAAATGTGTTGAACCGTAATGCGTTCGGGTGAAATTAAATATTTTATTGTATATGATTAAACTTCATTATTAATTACCACACATTGCACAAATACCTGTAGTTATCAAAAATTCATTAATAAATTATTTTTTATTTGTTATGCTTCATACCAACCACTAACTTCTTATAGAGGTAACATGTAATTGCTTAGTTGTTAATAAAAAATTATATATTTAAAAAATATCATAGTTTGATAACTTATAAAATTTAAGGCAATCCGTTTGATTGCTTATTTTCTTCGTCGTGTATTTAACTAAAAAAATAAATAGATTTTTAAATTAAAAAAAAAAACACCTATCAAATTCACTGAAATTATCAATTCCAAATAATTAAAAGTTACGAAGACAATGAACAATCAATTCTAATACAAAAAACAGAGTCGCCACACCAACTCCGATTGAATATAAATAAAATACAAGTACCAAATGTGACATCGACAAACTAAAGTTATTAAATGACTGAAATGGTCTTAACGCCTTGTGTACAAAATAAGAATGTGGAATCTGACATATGTAGGCAATGATTCCATTTTCGAACAACCTTTTACCGTGTTTATGAAAAACTGTAAGCAACGGATCTCCTCTACGGAAGTAAAGAGAAAATGGAGCTTTATATAGAATTTGCTGTAGCATATGAAACGGTGTTTGACCATTTTCATCGATGTAATTCATCGCGCTGAAATAATACATTCGTTCATACATAAAAACTGCAGTTTTGTCTCGAGATTTATTTAACATATGCAGAGGATTGGTAGCAAATTCAATGTTCTTCTTAGGTATGACACAATCGAATGCCTCGAACCCATTCACAAACTGTTGGTAATTCACTTCCGATACAAAAAATGTATAGTCACTGCGACAGATGTCTTTCAAATTATCGATTTGATCAATCAGATCTTTTCGAAATATAAAATAAGTCAATAACGCTTCATAAAGAGATCTCAGCATAAAAGTAAACCAGATCCAAGAAAGCAGAACAATACTTTGGTAATTTCTTGTGAAAGATACAGGTTTTCCCAAAAATATTGATAACAGTTGCAGAGCAATCTCATCCAATCCCAACGCACTTTGACTATTTTTAAGCATGATAGTCCATATTATGAAGTAAAATGCAACGTATATAATTAATATAAATAACCAAACCTCCACAGTAAAAATTCCAAGCAGACTGTAAAAACTTGAAGTCGTACCTTTTTTCACAACGGCGACCATATTGTCATAAACGTAAGGGTAACTGGGCTCCGCTGTTTTATAAATATCAAGATACATGGCTCCCATAACCATATCTATTTTATTATCATTAAGTTCATCAAACAAATCGGTTTCATCTTTTTCAAAAGCCTGATCATCTGGATAATGCATATGAACTTTTATGTCATTCGTTTGATCCATAATTGTAGTAGCAAATATAACTTCAATACCTCTATATATTTCTGTTAGATTGTCGTAGTTCTTTTTGGTATTTTTCTCAACAATGACATAAGGCGGTGAGTATCTCATGCCAATTCGAATCTTGCATTTAAGAGTTACCTCAGGCTTGAAATCAAATACTGTATTTTTGGTATTAATATTATAAACTAGTGGATTACTTGGCATGTCAATTTCTGAACAACGAGGCTTTGCCAAATAGTAAAGTAAATCGTTATCGGTTTTGTAGGATTTTAAAATATACGCTTTAAAAATAGAATGTGCTTTTAAAATACGGAATACGTAATTCAAATTTGCTGTCTGGACAGTTACAATTAAAAATGTTGTACTTGTCGTCCATTGTAAACAAACACAATTTTCCAGCACAAAGCGAAGTTGTATAGATGAAGAAATGAAAATAACGATTTGATTATGCGAACTTAACCTTAAACTCGTCATACAGAATTTGTTTGAACACAATCTGTATTCAATTACATATTTTACAGTGTGAACTATAGATTTAATCATGCTATCTTTTGCCTCGTTCACATTTTCAGCATCAGCACCTTCATCATATATTTTAATATATTTTTCCGTAAATATTTCTTGCATGAAGTTCGCGATCGAATCTGCATGAGTGTTATTGGCAACTGTTATGTTTGTTGCATTGATATATTTCAATAATAACAAAATTATTGAAATTTTTATCAACATTTTCATTGCTGAATCTTTATAACATAAAATAAATTTGAATTCCTTTGTTTTTACTATAGCCACTGCTTAATTCTTTGAAATTTCTCAATTATTAAACTTAAACATTTTTTTGCAATCGTTATATAGCTTAGACATTATTATAACATTTTAATTCCTGTAGTGTTCCTGCAAAAATCAAACGAAATAATAAGTCATAATTTAGTCACAAAACCATTTTGTTCATTATAACTTACACAGCACTCCGTATTTATGAAAGAAGAAGAAGAAGATACGTTTATTTAATGCGCCTAAGACACATAAAAAAAACACAGAAAAAGGAAACCAATTTGAAGCTATAATCTTTTGAATATCACAAATTATTGTTCCTTTAATATATGAAATATAGACTATACACAGACTATAATTTCTATAATATAGACATTGTATTAATGATAATGTTAAACATTATTATGTTGAAAAGATTAAATTTTTGTTCACTAGTACCAGCAAAATTTTCATATACTAATTCAATATTACCACCTAGAATACTAAAAAAATAAACAAGCGAACACAAACAATATCATAAATCGTATTTACAATCACAATTTCTTTGAATACTGAACTGGAATTTCAATAAGCTTTTAAAACGGAGCTCGTTTTCGTTCTAGACACTTCAATGCATTCCCGATCACGTACGTCGTTATTTCTGATGTTGAAAGTAATCATTTGTATTTTGATAAGTTAAACGTGGGGCAATGAGACATCCAAGATTAATAGACCGAGTACAAACGTCGACACAGCATGCTCATTGTCACAGACTAATGAAAAATGTCCTAGGGGTGGCCGTTGGAATTATTTTCACTTCGTCAAAAGAAACACTGTCCCTATTGTCCCTGTTTTACTGTATTGTTACGATGAGTAATCAAGAAAAATATCGGAATGGACAATCAAATCATTAAATGTTCTGGAATTTGTTTCGATTGTTATTATTACAGCTTGGATGCGAACCTTTCATCCTTTCATTACGATGGTGTATGCACCAATGTTAATATAACCTCACAAGGTATAGTCCGTGACTTCGTCCTTTTCTAAATCGAGTTCAAAAACGAGGAGGTTCTCAATTCGGCCGGTATATATATTTTTTTTATGTATTTACGCCAATTTCGAACAGAGATTTATGAACCAATTTACGTAATTCTTGTTTTGTTTGATGCGGAATAGTTTCGAATTGGTCCCATAAAAAATTGATTCAAGTAGGCCCATTAGTTTTTTTTTATGAGCATTTTTTTACTTACTTTCACCTCAGACTAAAGGAATAAGACGGCGAGTTGTCATACAGTGCGTAGAATCCACTGACGTCCTAAATAGTCCTAATGCGCATGACAACAAGATGACAACAAGTGACAATGACTCATTTACTCATCGACGACACACCACAGCTTATTTACTCCTTCGTGGATAAAATTTTTTCATTGATTTTGTATAGTCGTGTAAAAATCTTGTATCGACGCACCTAAAAGATTTAAATTAGGTATCTAGTAATTAACACATATAAATAATAGGTAGGCTTTTTTACGTATGTATGTATCTTCACGCCAGGTCCCTAACGGGGTAGGCAGAGAGTTAACTTGTTAAGTTGTTAGTTATTTTTAGGTTTTTTTAACGTAGTTATCTTTATTTATGTATATCTATAATTATTGTAACTGCACTTGATCATTACGTAATAATTAAATCGCTATGAAATTGTTGAAAAATAAAAATTGTACATTGAACATAAAATTCCCGACGACAACTGTTTGATTACTATACGCTATAATTTTAATATTTATACCCCGAATGAGTGGTTGTTAAATAATGGTGTGGATTATACCAGCAAATAGTTTTATTAGTATAGGTGTATGAAAGGTGGATAGTATATTTATAAGAAAAATTTATATCGAATTTGGTTAAGGTCTCCGAAATTTATAAGTAGAACGATTGATAGAGCTGCGTAGCTATGTGCAACGTTTTATGTGATACGGAGCCGAGTTCTATAAAGTTCTATTTCGTTACTAGTGGTGAGATTCACAGACCGCACTATGACTTTACTTTGAGCAAAGTACGACTTAGAACTGTCAAAACCCATACTGTACTGACAGTTCTAAGCATACTTTGCTCAAAGTAAAGTCGTAGTGCGGTCTGTGAATCTCACAATAGGAGTCTATGGGCGAGATTCACAGACCGCACTACGATTTTACTTTGAGCAAAGTATGCTGAGAACTGTCAAAAATGTATGAGTTTTGACAGTTCGAAGCGTACTTTGCTCGAAAGTAAAGTCGTAGTGCGGTCTGTGAATCTCGCCCTCAGACACATGTCTTAATGAAGCTGAGAATGGTACCGTTTTTTTCTTGGCTTTTGACAGTTACATATTGTCGTAACTTCGGGCTCCTTGTTTTTCATTCATTTAATGTATAACTGTGTTGGTTAAGTAAGTCAAAGAATTTTAAAAAATCTTTCGTTACATTTGAGAAAGCCCATCCAATTTCTGCAGATCTACTACTGAAGCTCTACCACCAAAAAAATAATGCTTGTACGTTATGTTATATTACGCTTTTACAGTAACTGTACGTTTGAAGGGTAATCATTGTGAGTGCTCTTACCCGTATCATAAATATTTATCTATATTTATAATAAAACTGTAGAAGTGTAAATTCTGTACATTAAAAATATTGAAAAAATAAATACCAGGGGATGTTACTAGATCGATACCGAACACAAATATGTGATTAGAAAAATTTTTGTCTGTCTGTCTGTTCAAGCATCACATAAAAACTGCCGGTCCGATTACAATGAAACTTGGTATGATTATATTTTGACCTTTGGCGCACAACAATGGGTACTATTTATCCTGAAAAAATATCTTGTCTGTGTGTAAAAGTTTGTCTGTGTGTTTGTGCACCCTAATTTCAGAAACGGCTTATTCGATTTGCAGTATATCACTTAATATTTAGTGTTTGTTTCGTGTGAATCGGTTCAGAAATAAAAAAGTAATGTCAATTTAAAGAATCTTATCGAATATTTTAAAGCTTTTCTGTATCTTCGTTCTATATTTAAGGGGGTTTCGTACCTAAAACGTAAAGCTGGATCCTACGGAATACTAATCCACCGCTGTCTGTCTGTCCGTCCATCCGTCTGTTTGTCACCAGGCTGTATCTCATAAATAGTGATAGCTAGAAAGCTAACATTTTCATAAATTATGTATTACCGCTATAAAAACAAAATTAATTACGAAAAATAAGAAAATAAAAATGTTAAGAGGTCCAAGGCATACAATAAACGTGTTTTTTTTTCGTATATTTTTTGCTCTGTAACAATAGCGATAGCAAGTAGACGCTTATAATTCTGTCTGTTTGTAATATTAAAATAACAGCTTTTTACTAAATGCATATGTATATATCAGAGCACACGGTACATATACCAAAACAACACTTTTTACAATTTTTGTCTGTCTGTCTGTCTGTTTGGTGGGGCTAATTTTGGAAACGGCTGGACCGATTTTGATGGGACTTTTATCTCCATACATCGATACATACATACATACCAATATACAAATAAGTAGAATTGGAGTGTATCCGACTTAGACGGGACTTCCACGCTTAGGTAGCTGATGTAATAAGGAGTAACTTATGCTACTTTTAAACTAGCAGCGCCCACGACTTCGTCCGGGTAGATACTGAACAGTCATATTTTTTCTCACGTGGACGAAGTCGCGGGCACAGCTAATAAATAATAAATTCTTTGTTTATATACCAATTTCATTAAGAAGACTTAGGTATTTTTTTATAATGGTATATAAAAAATTACTAAAAAATATTAATTAAAAAATAGTACTAGCGGCCATATTTTGATAGGCAACCGATAGGCAACCCATAGGCAACCGATAGGCAACCGATAGGGAACCAAAATTTAATAATATATGTGTAAAGAAATACTATTTCTTTCTTCGCACTCTGTGTGTTTACTTACCATGAAGTTTGGTTATAGTTTTTAACTTTTTAATTGTCTGATTTTAAAGAAGAAACGAATTCCGAATGTCAGATGACAGATTTAAATACGAGTTGATTGACAATTGGATAATCAATGAAAATTTTAATATTATATTATTTTATGTTTTAAAAGTGAAAGAATAAACTTTCATTGTCGTTTCTTCTTTACAGGTTTGAGTTCATATTGTTTTATATTACCTAAATAAAATAGTCTCTGTATAAAAAAAACTAACAATAAATCTTCTTTACAGCAACACAAGGTTTATTTCTTTCATGTAGTAAAACAGTTTTATAAAACGACAATTTTGTTTATAAAAAGATGCAAATGGAGCAGTTACGTTTTGAATTCACGATTTTACCGGCGAATGATGGAAAATCTAATATTTGTTGTGTAACCTCAATCACAACTAAAGATGAAAAAAAATTTGCTATACCAGAGGAATTACAGTCTGTTGGATTTCACGAAGAATTAATTGAGACAGCCGTGTACAACAAAGTAAAAAATAGTTTAAAGAAAAGACATCAGACACGAAGAGTTTGGATAACTATGACAGATAAATTACGAGAAATTTACATAGATGCTGATGGTAACTTACAATTTGGAGAACAATATCTGGAGGAAATTGAACATAACCGAGCATCTGAAGAACAAATTAGAGATTCGAATTCATTGGAAGAAATGTTTACAAAGTTAATAGAAAATACACATGATTTAAAAAAACAGAATCTGAAATATGTCGCAGAGAAGTTTGTGATTGAGAAATTTACGAGCAAAAACTCGAATGCAAGGCAATGGATTGACATTTTTGAGAGAGAATGTTCTCGCTTCGGTATTATAAAAGATGAACAAAAAATTGAGATTCTCCGACTATTTATGGATAAAAGTTGTGTTGATTGGTACAGCTCAATGATTATAAAATTAACACTCAACTCAGAGTGGATAGTTTGGAAAGAAAAGTTGTGTGAGTCATTTGCAAACCAAAACTGGAACCAAGTGACCTATGCATTGTTATTTAAATATAAGGATGGTTCATTAGTGGACTATGCCATTAAAAAGGAAAAACTTTTATTGGACATGAGAAATTCAATTGATACAGGTACACTGGTGGATCTGATAGCGGTAGGTTTGCCAGGTTTTGTATTAGAGAAGATAAATAGAGAAGCAATGAACGATATAGTATGTTTATTCAATGAGGTGAGAAAGTATGAACATTTGGTAAATAAAAATAGAAATGGAACGTACAGAAAGTATGAAAATCAAAGGATAAATATTACAAATGAAGGACGTTATCCATGCAAAATATGCGTAAAATTAAATAAAGGGGTTCGCTATCATTCCGAAGCTGCATGCTGGTTTAGAGTTAGAGAAGATGATAAATTAAATAAAAGATATATTAAACATGTAAATAATTCAGTGATTGAAGCAGAGTTAAATGAAACAGAACAAAAAAACTAGTAGTGACACCATTAATTAAGATCAAACTACTGTTAAATAATAAATTAGAAATTTATGGAGTATACGATTCAGGTTCAAATGTATCTCTAATTAATTCCAAATTACTAAAACTAAATACAAAAGGACATAACTCGAATGAAGAAAATATAGTAACAATTAATGGTGTCCAAAAAACAAGTGGTTTGACAAATTTAAAAATAAAAATTTTTGAAATAGAAGAAAATGTGGATGTGTACATCATTGACGAACACAAATTCAGATATGATTTCTTAATAGGATTAGATATGATAAAGAAATACAAGCTAGTACAAAATGAGGAGTTAAAAATAACTCAGAAACAATACTTACATGAAAAGAATAGTAAAAAAATGGAGAAAAAGATAGACGAAGGTGAAAATGAAGGTAATAAATATGAAAACGAAAACAAAATTAATTTTAATGAACATATCAAAGAAGAGGAATTTGAAATAAAGGTTGGTCATTTAGATGATGATAAAAGGGAAGAAATAAATAAGCTAATACAACAATATCAATCAGTTTTTGCCAAAAACAAGTATGACGTGGGAATGGTTAAAGGATATGAAGCAAGAATAGATTTATTAATGGATAAATACTGCAGCAAGAGGCCATACAGATGCACTATAGAAGACAAAAAAGAGATAGCAGAACAAATAGCCGAATTATTGGATAATGCGCTTATAGAAGAATCTTATAGTCCATTCGCAGCACCAGTAACTTTGACATTTAAAAAGGAAGAAAATAAAAAATCAAGGCTCTGTATAGACTTCAGGGATTTAAATAAAATTGTAGTTCCTCAGGCTCAACCCTTCCCATTAATTGACGATTTAATGACAAAGACAAGAAATTGCAAATTTTTTACAAGCTTAGACGTTAATTCAGCTTTTTGGTCTATACCTCTACGAGTAGAGGACAGGAAGAAGACAGGGTTTGTAACTCAAGAGGGACACTTTCAATGGACTTGCCTACCATTTGGTTTGAAGACTGCTCCAGCAATATTTCAAAGAATATTGTGTAACATACTTAGAAAATATAAACTAACCGATTTTGCTGTCAATTATATAGATGACATCCTGATATTTTCAAACTCATTTGATGAACACATAAGTCACTTGAAACAGTTACTAGAAGCAATTCAAACGGAAGGATTTCGACTAAAATTTATAAAATGTACATTTGCATCAGATTCGGTAAAATACCTGGGACATATCATTCAATATAATTCTATCCAACCACTGAAGGACAATCTCATTTCGATAAAAGAATTTCCAGTACCAAAAACACAGAAGAATATTCGACAATTTTTGGGAAAAGTAAACTTTTACCATAAATATATACCAAGGAGCGCAATACTACTAGACCCATTACATAATTTGCTAAGAAAAAATCAAAAGTTTGTTTGGTCTGAAGAATGTCAAAATGCGTTTGAAAAAATAAAGAGTCTCTTGTGTTCACAGCCAATACTAGAAATTTATGATCAAAATCTACCAATAAATATTTATACTGATGGTTCTCTGCTGGGCGTTGGAGCAATTTTAAAACAAGTACAACTAGATGGTAAAGAAAAACCAGTAGCCTATTTTTCAAAAAAACTGAATGGAGCGCAAAAGAAGAAAAAGGCAATATATTTAGAATGCTTAGCTATTAAAGAAGCACTAAGATATTGGCAGTACTGGCTGATAGGTAAATCGTTTACAGTCTACACAGACCATAAACCATTAGAAAACATGAACTTAAAAGCTAGAACAGACGAAGAACTAGGTGATTTGACTTATTACCTTTCACAATATGATTTTAAAATCAAATATTCCCCTGGAAAAGATAATTTAGAAGCGGACTGTTTAAGTCGGAATCCTGTATTAGAACCAGAGGATAATCTAGAAGAACAACTGAAAGTTGTGAACTTAATTACATTAGAAGATATTGTAATAGATCAGAATCAAAATAAAGAAATACAGAGAAACAATAATAAAATAATCAAAAAACACAATTTATACTTCAAAAGAATTAGGAACAAAGAGAAAATAATAATAACAGAAGAATTCAGTATTAAATTTATAAAGCGAATACATGAAGATCTATGTCACATTGGAGTGGGACAAATGCTAACGACTATTAGTTCACTGTACGCAACAAAAAATTTAACGAAAAATATTAAAAATGTTTGTAGGAATTGTGAAATTTGCATAAAAAACAAAACAAGAGGACAACACAAATACGGATTAATGTCATATTTAGGCCCAGCGACAAGACCCTTTGAAATAGTATCAATAGACACAATTGGAGGTTTTGGTGGTTCTAGATCAACCAAGAAATACATACATCTTTTAGTGGACCACTTCACTAGATATGCATTTATTATAACATCAAAAACCCAGGGTGCACATGACTTTATAAAGCTAATAAATAAGGTCGCTGAAACCGAAGAGATTGGGATGCTCCTTACCGACCAGTATCCTGGAATAAACTCTAAAGAATTCAAGAAATTCCTTACTGACAAACAAATAACAATAATTTTTACAGCAGTGAATGCACCGTTTTCTAATGGCCTAAATGAAAGGTTGAATCAAACGATAGTTAACAAAATTAGATGCAAAATCAATGAAGATGGAGAAAACAGAGCGTGGACTACAATAGCACATGAATGTGTAGAAAAATACAATCAGACTAACCACTCAGTAACTGGCTATGCACCATGTTATTTGCTATACGGAACAGATGTTAAGGTTTTACCAAAAGAACTACAACAAGGAGGTATAAATAGTGACTGGATCGAAGATAAGAAAACAGCGCTTAATAATACCTTGAAATCACATTACTATAACAAAATGAGGTATGATAGGAATAGAAAACAAAGAGAATTCAGTGTGGGAGATCTAGTATATATAGAAAATGGGAATAAACTAAATAGGAAAAAGCTAGATGAATTGAGAATTGGACCATATAAAATAATTAAAAAGAAATCTAATACAATTTACGAGATAGATACAGGACATAGAAAAACAGAGTCAAATCTTTTTCATATCACAAAACTAATTCCAGTACAGATAACAGAGGATGAGAATGTGCAAGTATCAAATGGAGAACTGGAGTGAAAATTCACGGGTGAATTTTCTTCCCCATGGGGGGAGATGTAAAGAAATACTATTTCTTTCTTCGCACTCTGTGTGTTTACTTACCATGAAGTTTGGTTATAGTTTTTAACTTTTTAATTGTCTGATTTTAAAGAAGAAACGAATTCCGAATGTCAGATGACAGATTTAAATACGAGTTGATTGACAATTGGATAATCAATGAAAATTTTAATATTATATTATTTTATGTTTTAAAAGTGAAAGAATAAACTTTCATTGTCGTTTCTTCTTTACAGGTTTGAGTTCATATTGTTTTATATTACCTAAATAAAATAGTCTCTGTATAAAAAAAACTAACAATAAATCTTCTTTACAGCAACACAAGGTTTATTTCTTTCATGTAGTAAAACAGTTTTATAAAACGACAATTTTGTTTATAAAAAGATGCAAATGGAGCAGTTACGTTTTGAATTCACGATTTTACCGGCGAATGATGGAAAATCTAATATTTGTTGTGTAACCTCAATCACAACTAAAGATGAAAAAAAATTTGCTATACCAGAGGAATTACAGTCTGTTGGATTTCACGAAGAATTAATTGAGACAGCCGTGTACAACAAAGTAAAAAATAGTTTAAAGAAAAGACATCAGACACGAAGAGTTTGGATAACTATGACAGATAAATTACGAGAAATTTACATAGATGCTGATGGTAACTTACAATTTGGAGAACAATATCTGGAGGAAATTGAACATAACCGAGCATCTGAAGAACAAATTAGAGATTCGAATTCATTGGAAGAAATGTTTACAAAGTTAATAGAAAATACACATGATTTAAAAAAACAGAATCTGAAATATGTCGCAGAGAAGTTTGTGATTGAGAAATTTACGAGCAAAAACTCGAATGCAAGGCAATGGATTGACATTTTTGAGAGAGAATGTTCTCGCTTCGGTATTATAAAAGATGAACAAAAAATTGAGATTCTCCGACTATTTATGGATAAAAGTTGTGTTGATTGGTACAGCTCAATGATTATAAAATTAACACTCAACTCAGAGTGGATAGTTTGGAAAGAAAAGTTGTGTGAGTCATTTGCAAACCAAAACTGGAACCAAGTGACCTATGCATTGTTATTTAAATATAAGGATGGTTCATTAGTGGACTATGCCATTAAAAAGGAAAAACTTTTATTGGACATGAGAAATTCAATTGATACAGGTACACTGGTGGATCTGATAGCGGTAGGTTTGCCAGGTTTTGTATTAGAGAAGATAAATAGAGAAGCAATGAACGATATAGTATGTTTATTCAATGAGGTGAGAAAGTATGAACATTTGGTAAATAAAAATAGAAATGGAACGTACAGAAAGTATGAAAATCAAAGGATAAATATTACAAATGAAGGACGTTATCCATGCAAAATATGCGTAAAATTAAATAAAGGGGTTCGCTATCATTCCGAAGCTGCATGCTGGTTTAGAGTTAGAGAAGATGATAAATTAAATAAAAGATATATTAAACATGTAAATAATTCAGTGATTGAAGCAGAGTTAAATGAAACAGAACAAAAAAACTAGTAGTGACACCATTAATTAAGATCAAACTACTGTTAAATAATAAATTAGAAATTTATGGAGTATACGATTCAGGTTCAAATGTATCTCTAATTAATTCCAAATTACTAAAACTAAATACAAAAGGACATAACTCGAATGAAGAAAATATAGTAACAATTAATGGTGTCCAAAAAACAAGTGGTTTGACAAATTTAAAAATAAAAATTTTTGAAATAGAAGAAAATGTGGATGTGTACATCATTGACGAACACAAATTCAGATATGATTTCTTAATAGGATTAGATATGATAAAGAAATACAAGCTAGTACAAAATGAGGAGTTAAAAATAACTCAGAAACAATACTTACATGAAAAGAATAGTAAAAAAATGGAGAAAAAGATAGACGAAGGTGAAAATGAAGGTAATAAATATGAAAACGAAAACAAAATTAATTTTAATGAACATATCAAAGAAGAGGAATTTGAAATAAAGGTTGGTCATTTAGATGATGATAAAAGGGAAGAAATAAATAAGCTAATACAACAATATCAATCAGTTTTTGCCAAAAACAAGTATGACGTGGGAATGGTTAAAGGATATGAAGCAAGAATAGATTTATTAATGGATAAATACTGCAGCAAGAGGCCATACAGATGCACTATAGAAGACAAAAAAGAGATAGCAGAACAAATAGCCGAATTATTGGATAATGCGCTTATAGAAGAATCTTATAGTCCATTCGCAGCACCAGTAACTTTGACATTTAAAAAGGAAGAAAATAAAAAATCAAGGCTCTGTATAGACTTCAGGGATTTAAATAAAATTGTAGTTCCTCAGGCTCAACCCTTCCCATTAATTGACGATTTAATGACAAAGACAAGAAATTGCAAATTTTTTACAAGCTTAGACGTTAATTCAGCTTTTTGGTCTATACCTCTACGAGTAGAGGACAGGAAGAAGACAGGGTTTGTAACTCAAGAGGGACACTTTCAATGGACTTGCCTACCATTTGGTTTGAAGACTGCTCCAGCAATATTTCAAAGAATATTGTGTAACATACTTAGAAAATATAAACTAACCGATTTTGCTGTCAATTATATAGATGACATCCTGATATTTTCAAACTCATTTGATGAACACATAAGTCACTTGAAACAGTTACTAGAAGCAATTCAAACGGAAGGATTTCGACTAAAATTTATAAAATGTACATTTGCATCAGATTCGGTAAAATACCTGGGACATATCATTCAATATAATTCTATCCAACCACTGAAGGACAATCTCATTTCGATAAAAGAATTTCCAGTACCAAAAACACAGAAGAATATTCGACAATTTTTGGGAAAAGTAAACTTTTACCATAAATATATACCAAGGAGCGCAATACTACTAGACCCATTACATAATTTGCTAAGAAAAAATCAAAAGTTTGTTTGGTCTGAAGAATGTCAAAATGCGTTTGAAAAAATAAAGAGTCTCTTGTGTTCACAGCCAATACTAGAAATTTATGATCAAAATCTACCAATAAATATTTATACTGATGGTTCTCTGCTGGGCGTTGGAGCAATTTTAAAACAAGTACAACTAGATGGTAAAGAAAAACCAGTAGCCTATTTTTCAAAAAAACTGAATGGAGCGCAAAAGAAGAAAAAGGCAATATATTTAGAATGCTTAGCTATTAAAGAAGCACTAAGATATTGGCAGTACTGGCTGATAGGTAAATCGTTTACAGTCTACACAGACCATAAACCATTAGAAAACATGAACTTAAAAGCTAGAACAGACGAAGAACTAGGTGATTTGACTTATTACCTTTCACAATATGATTTTAAAATCAAATATTCCCCTGGAAAAGATAATTTAGAAGCGGACTGTTTAAGTCGGAATCCTGTATTAGAACCAGAGGATAATCTAGAAGAACAACTGAAAGTTGTGAACTTAATTACATTAGAAGATATTGTAATAGATCAGAATCAAAATAAAGAAATACAGAGAAACAATAATAAAATAATCAAAAAACACAATTTATACTTCAAAAGAATTAGGAACAAAGAGAAAATAATAATAACAGAAGAATTCAGTATTAAATTTATAAAGCGAATACATGAAGATCTATGTCACATTGGAGTGGGACAAATGCTAACGACTATTAGTTCACTGTACGCAACAAAAAATTTAACGAAAAATATTAAAAATGTTTGTAGGAATTGTGAAATTTGCATAAAAAACAAAACAAGAGGACAACACAAATACGGATTAATGTCATATTTAGGCCCAGCGACAAGACCCTTTGAAATAGTATCAATAGACACAATTGGAGGTTTTGGTGGTTCTAGATCAACCAAGAAATACATACATCTTTTAGTGGACCACTTCACTAGATATGCATTTATTATAACATCAAAAACCCAGGGTGCACATGACTTTATAAAGCTAATAAATAAGGTCGCTGAAACCGAAGAGATTGGGATGCTCCTTACCGACCAGTATCCTGGAATAAACTCTAAAGAATTCAAGAAATTCCTTACTGACAAACAAATAACAATAATTTTTACAGCAGTGAATGCACCGTTTTCTAATGGCCTAAATGAAAGGTTGAATCAAACGATAGTTAACAAAATTAGATGCAAAATCAATGAAGATGGAGAAAACAGAGCGTGGACTACAATAGCACATGAATGTGTAGAAAAATACAATCAGACTAACCACTCAGTAACTGGCTATGCACCATGTTATTTGCTATACGGAACAGATGTTAAGGTTTTACCAAAAGAACTACAACAAGGAGGTATAAATAGTGACTGGATCGAAGATAAGAAAACAGCGCTTAATAATACCTTGAAATCACATTACTATAACAAAATGAGGTATGATAGGAATAGAAAACAAAGAGAATTCAGTGTGGGAGATCTAGTATATATAGAAAATGGGAATAAACTAAATAGGAAAAAGCTAGATGAATTGAGAATTGGACCATATAAAATAATTAAAAAGAAATCTAATACAATTTACGAGATAGATACAGGACATAGAAAAACAGAGTCAAATCTTTTTCATATCACAAAACTAATTCCAGTACAGATAACAGAGGATGAGAATGTGCAAGTATCAAATGGAGAACTGGAGTGAAAATTCACGGGTGAATTTTCTTCCCCATGGGGGGAGATGTAAAGAAATACTATTTCTTTCTTCGCACTCTGTGTGTTTACTTACCATGAAGTTTGGTTATAGTTTTTAACTTTTTAATTGTCTGATTTTAAAGAAGAAACGAATTCCGAATGTCAGATGACAGATTTAAATACGAGTTGATTGACAATTGGATAATCAATGAAAATTTTAATATTATATTATTTTATGTTTTAAAAGTGAAAGAATAAACTTTCATTGTCGTTTCTTCTTTACAGGTTTGAGTTCATATTGTTTTATATTACCTAAATAAAATAGTCTCTGTATAAAAAAAACTAACAATAAATCTTCTTTACAGCAACACAAGGTTTATTTCTTTCATGTAGTAAAACAGTTTTATATATGTATACTCTCTAGATCATAAATATGCGTAGTAAATAGATATTTTTCTTAATGTACTTAATAAAAGTGGCAAACAGGCATGCAGTTCACATTGATGTTGAATGATCACTGCAGCCTATAGACACCCACATAATGACCAGAGTTCAAAATGCAGATTCGTTACCAATCCTGAGGCCTAAGGTGTCATGCCCCTGTGCCGGAAATTACAGGGCCGTACATTACCACCTGACCGGAACACGATAGTGCTGTACACTACCAGTAATGCGGTAGTTCTCACGTCCACGAGCTCCGTCACTGAAGCTCTACCACCAGTGAAAAAAAGATTTAACGTAACTTCACGCCTGTAATCCCCGAAGGGGTAGGCAGAGGTAAATGCATGCATTCAAGCATACATGCAAACACCCACGATTCGCCGGTTACGTTTTGGCCCATGTAACAGGTGGCGAGCCTGTTGACATCTCCGGGCACATTACCAAACTTTGAGGTACTGGGAAATTTCCAGAAAATGGAAAAATCCCAATAGAACCAGAGATAAAGGCTTGAAAAAAAGATTTGCAGCACATATCGATAAACGAAAAAAATCCGCAGCGGGAATCTAACCTATAACTACAAAATTGGAATGCAACATACCCGTTCTTCCACGTATACTTCTTTGCCATCAATGGACCCTCAATCGCAAAGGCACACGCAATCATTCATCGGCCGGCAATGACACACGGACCGACCAAATGCCGTGATTTATTAAATGCACCGCTGATGTATGGCCTCTCATATGCGACGGTATTCGCGGTTCCATTACTGAACGAGCGATGTCATTGTTATAACGGAAAAAGGTAACAGAAGGATTTTTTTTTACGTTATGGAAGTGGCAAACTAGCATGCAGTTCACATTGATGTTAAGTGATGACTGCAGCCTATAGACGGGTGTCTACACACACACAGATACCGAGGTCAAAATGCAGATGCGTTACCACTCCTGAGGCCTGAGATGTTATGCCTCTGTGCCGGAAATTACAGGGTCGTACATTACCACCTGACGGGAGCACGATAGTGCTGAACACTACCATTTAGCGGCAAGTATATTAGGTAATGCGGTGGTGCCTTCGCCCGCGAGCTCCACCAGTAAAAGGATTTTCACCTTTATTAGTATCTTTACTTTGAGGATTGCAAAGAGATTTATGGCACGTACGTTGGTAATTTAATTAAGAGGCTGCCACTATTGCTACCCAGAGGTCCTGAGTTCGATCCCCAGGTCGGGAGCAATTTGAGATTTTTGCCGCTAAATGGTAGTGTTCAGCATTATCGTGTTCCGATCAGGTGGTAATGAACGGCCCTGTAATTTCCGGTACAGAGGCATAACACCTTGGGCCTCAGGAGTGGCAAACACAGTACCTGACAGACAATAATCAATTTTGCTGGTTTTTTGACATCTACCGTCAACATTATTCACAATATGCACCGAGTGAACGACTAAAGCTGAGATTTATTGATTTATCGAATAATCGATTAAGCATGTTGATCTGAAATCGATTAATTGACCTACAGATTAATCTTGAACGCTATTTCGCTTCGAATATTTTTTTTATCGGACTATTTTATGAACCTAGCGACTACAAACCTAAACTGGCTGTGCAGTATTAGTTTCTTTTAATTGTTTACTGTTGTCTGACAAAATAACCAGCCGGAGTTGGTAGATAATTTGAACGAATTAAACCTAAAAAAATATAGGGATGCATTCTTATGACCCAAGATAGTGTTACTTAAAAACAACGTCATGATTTAGTAAAGAATCAATTCGTTTGAAGATTCACTTCAAAAGAAATCGATATCCAAGTTGGGCTAAGAAAGACGATTTTTTTATCAATCTTAAACAATGAATCAATTTTAGACACGCAGAAATGAATAATATTTTTTTTTGTATAGGAAGTATTAAGAGTAAAAGGAAAAGAGTTGACTCACTGTCAACTGGGACGAGATCAATTATTAAATATAATATATTATTTTTCATTAATTGCCTTAAATATAGTAATAACATTACAATAAAAAATGTCAATCAAAATCCTCCTCTAAGAGTTAATTTTATCGATTTCATAAATTGCTTATTCATTATATGACGGCAATAATCGAATCTCAACTAATCTTATCCATTACTGCATCCATCACTTATCGTATTTTAGTAATGTTTGACAATAATAATTGTCAAAGGCGGGTCGCCTTTGACTATGGCGACCAAATAAATGTTCATGACAACGTCTCTTATTTTGATCAGTTTTTATCCGAAGAATTTGTTAATTTGTAATATTTACAGACATTGTTTTAATTAACAATAGGAATAACTGATTTCATAAAGTAGTGACACAACAGATTTAGCGATACCATCCGTGGTCTATCTCCTTTAACACAGTAGGTTGTCAAAACACGTACCGCTAACCGGACCGGACCGCTAACGAAATGGAAAATTTTATTCAACAACAAGTATATTAACATGTATTAATATACTCACGGAATAGATAAATAAAGATGGAATGGTAATGTGGGTGTGGCAAGCGTACGGCAACTGTGCGTGAACACACACAGTTCGGCAGATCCATTCGTTCGCCGCTCGTAGTGTCGTGTAGACTGCTTCGAACGACGCATCTCTTGGTAAAATACCATGTAGTGCCAATTTTAACATGTAATATGAAATGTCAGACCTCAAGTATAAAGCGAGGAGGTATATCTTTTCATCGGTAAGTCACAAATAACATTTATTGTTATAATACTTATAAAAAACATATAAATATACAAAGGAATATGAATATTCGAACTTAAACTGCATTATTTAAACGTTACTGCTAGCGAATACATTGCTCGCTAAGCACTCGCACAATTAACGCTATTACTGTCTCCGCTTGCAATGTACAGCATGAAATGCGTCCGCTACACTTCGACTAGTTTATTGGTGAGTATATTGTTGCGAGCGTGCGAGTGTTTATTGCCTACGGGCGTTACATCTTAGTATGCAAACTTACGCAACCGAATAAGTGCCTGAGGATTAATGTGTGGATGATTGTCGAGATGGTGTTACATTTGTGTAAGAAATTGCATGGTGGGAGAAAAGCGGCGACACTGGTTCTAATACTAAATTGAAGCAAAGGCCTTTCCATCCTTATTTATCTATTCCGTGAATATACTGTATATAATCTATTAGATTTTTTTTTCATTTATTTAAACATACTTAAAACTATTGTACAATTTTAACTACATCAAAAATCCTGAAGAGGTTTGTGCTGATGCAGGATGACTGATTAACTTCAGTTGTTTATTAAAAAAAAAATATGACGCACATAACTATAATATAGGTACTGTGTAGGTTACAGAAGCTGTGCAGAAGCTTAAAGTTTCGATAGCATAATTATATGCGAAGCATGTCATACGGAATGCAATTAAAGATTACTACAATCTAGAAACGAATACGTAGAACTACTCATGTTTTTACTTCAAGTTTACCCACAAGAAAGTAACACAAAACTGTACAGCTACCAGGAGAGCATACATTTCTGGCACGTTTAACAATTCGCTAGCTATCCTCAACGCGCCTTTGTTCCCCGTCACTGGCGGCTGTTTGCTTTCAATTAGACACTACGTTTGTGCTCTGGCATGCCTATGGTTCCCTGGTACCGACGGATAGGCTCGTAGTAATTTGAATTTGGTTCCTGTTTACAAGGGAACTAATTAATTAGCATTTCAATTTGGCATTTCGACGTACACTGGATTTTGAACGTTCGACATTAAGTTACTTTTACTTTGATGGTTTTATTCGTGTTTTTAACGAGGTTGAGGTCGCACGTTCAATCCCTGCCCGAAGTATTGTTTTTGACGTGACAACGTCTTAAATTAGGTTGCGGCTCGGAGTCACTCATGAAAAAGTGTAACGCCCGGTAACGTAACGATGAGTCACCGAACGAGGGAGAGGCCTGCCGGACCGGCGAATGCCTTTCTACCGAGAAAAAGACGTTGTCACGTAAAATCTTCGCCCGTAAAACCGACTTTACAGGCAACCAGTTTTTTGCTTACCATTTTTTATTTATTTTTTTAATTCACTCGTTGTTTTTTTTTATGTAATCGAAGTGGCAAACAAGCATGCAGTTCACATTGATGTTAAGTGATGACTGCACCCACACAAAGACCAAGGTCAAAATGCAGATGCGTTACCGCTCCTGAGGCCTAAGGTATTATGCCTCTGTGCCGGAAATTACAGGGCCGTACATTACCACCTGACCGGAATACGATAGTGCTGAACACTACCATTTAGCGGGAAGTACATTAGGTAATGCCTCAAAATAGTAGTATTTTTTTTAATGAAAAGCCAAACAAATTTTACTCATAGACCTTAGTATACGTCTTTATACATCAAATGAGGTAATTATTTCTGTTAAACATCTTATTTCACTAAACTGTGGCCTCACTTAAATATTAAAGGGCGCGCTTCATTAAGCCGGTAACAGTTACGTATTCCGTGTGTGCCTTTGAAACGGCAATGTCAACTGGGCGTTTGATTCCAGGAGGGTTTTAGCAACAATTGATTAATAATCAGACCTTTTTGGCCTTTGATAGTGTACGATAGATTAGGAATTCGATCCCAATATTGTGATCTTTTTGCATGAAAATGTGCTTAAAAGAGTCTTTCTATGCATTCAAACTACTTGTTGTTGTTGTTATTCAAATTAAAAATTTTAACTGGTGATAGAGTTCCTGTACTCGAGGCTCGAGGCACCACCCCATTACCGAATCTATCTACCGCTAATTGGTAGTGTTCAGCACTATCGGGTTTGGTTTATGTGGGGGCGGCCAAGTGCGCAACGGCAGCCTTGATTTTTCGGAGTCTTTATACATATTGCCGTGCAGTGGACAATAATTTCATTGAAAAAGTAAATAAAAAAAATTGTTTCCCGAAAAAAATGCAGTGGGATCCAAACCAAAAAGTAGCGCAACGGGCAGCGAAACTTGCCGTAATTTTACCGCGTCCCCACGCAGTTTCGCAACCGTAGGCGGCAGAGATTATAGCGCTTAAGAGGTGGCGAATAGAATAGGTAACATGGTGGTGCCAGGACCTACGTGGTCAGACATGGAGTGGAGGAACGGGTGGAAGTGTTTCTCCGACGGAAAGAGAGGATCCTTCGACCTCGTGCCGCGGCCCGACGATTGACGTTGGGAAGTTGAAAACTTCGTATGTGCGATGTAATTCGATTGATATGCCATCTACCGTACTAAACAAGTACTTTTTGCGGTTTCGTCAGTGTTCCACTAGTTGGCGCTACAATGAGAACTCTACCACCAATAAAAGATACGTCCTAGATGACAAGAACGTTACACATAACATGACCTTTTGTTACTGTAAAGCTATTCGGAGAGCAATCATTAATTTATAAACAAAACCAACAAATCCGAATAGCGAAACCCTAAGTAAATTAAGTATTCAAATTCATTCTAGCTCAGCAACTCAATTACATGCTAACCCTGTGACTTCATAAAGCAAACTCATATACAAAATGTCGGAATAAACCCAACTCCAAGCGAGTTGCGGCAAAAACCGAACTATGGGCACATGTTATCGCCCGCTTTGACCCAAAGCAATTAAAAGTTGCGGCAAGTGTACCGACGAAGTTTCTGGAAGTTTTTATTTGGGGAAATGGAGTCCGTGTCATAACAACGTTTGGCGTTAATCATGTTAGTAAACTGAATAATTGATTCGAATTTTCTTTTAACTTGTTTTTCATTTTGGTTTCGGATGATACGATGAATGAAGCGCGCATGGCCCCGCGGCTGGTGTAGATCGGAAGCGATCTACTCGGTTAAGCGACACGGGAGCGATCGGGTGTGTGATGGGTGACCGCTAGTGTCAAATTAAAATGCGCGTTTCCGTGCTTCGGAGGGCACGTTAAGCCATTGGTCCCCGTTGCTATCGATAGATAGCAGTCGTTAAACCTTGTCGCAGGCCTTATGGGCAGTTTGAAAACATCCGACAGCGGGTTGGCCACTAACCCGTATCTCCACCAACCCGCATTGGAGCAGCGTGGTGAAGTAAGCTTCAGGCCTCCTCCCAAGAAGGGGAGAGACTCGGGTTGGCATTTTTATGGATGATACTTGCGGGTTTAGCCGTAGGGACGTGACCTCACCGCTCATTGGCTGATGAGAATTCTCCGCTGGCGCAGTCAGTCAACCGAACAATGGCGGTCAAACCATGACGGTAGTAGTACGCGGGATGGGCAGCAGCGTCCCGTGATGAAATTGCGGCCACTGTGGTCGCCAATCCGCATGCCAAGCGGGACGATTACGGCAAATCACCCCAAAATGAACTGATGAATGAACACTAGTCCCCGATAGCCCCGCTGTTTCTGACCATGGTAAAGGTGGGACAGAGGGTGCTAAGGCACTCTAAATGTATACATACATTTAGAGTGCCTTAGCACCCTCTGCTTGAATGCATGCATTTACCTCTGCCTACCCCTTCGGGGATTACAGGCATGAAGTTACGTCATACAGGTCTACGCCGGGGCGTAGACCTCGTAGAAGGTCGGGATCTTCGCACACTCCGATGATAAAATAGAAACTATGTATGAGGATATTTCCAGAACCATACATAGATCTAAGACTCACTACAACGTTGTCATGGGAGATTTCAAGTTGCGTATGTAGATGCAAATACCTCAAATATCCTCAGTGGCGATTTCTCTACGATGGCGCGTATGGCGCCGCCATACCATGATTTTTAAGCAAAAGCTGGAGCCACCCCAATTATAAACATCAGGAATCGCCACTGACTTGTCTTTACCTGTGTCTAACATTTTCTGAGAATACAGACGTGAAGTAAAGTTTGATTGATTGATTGATTGATTGATGCTGCAAACCTATTTTTCACGCATATTTATAATCAGAGTATTCTAGAGAATATATCCACTAGGTTGCCTATCAAAAAATGGTTGCAAACATATTTTTTATATTTTCTTGGGGGGATTTTTTTTTTATTTGTTTTTTCAATAAAATATCGTCCACCTCATGGCAATATGTATAAAGACTCACGTTTGCCGTTGCGCACTTGGCCGCCCCTAAGCAGTGGGATCTTAAACTAAGAGGTGTAACAAACTTCAAACAATTTCATTGTGAATACGGAGGCAATGCTGTTTGTGCCGTTATCCTTACACTAATGAATATTCCGTTGTTGATCACGATTTTCGTGTTTTGAAAGGGATCTAAAAACCTGTTTCAAATTGTTTTAATTTTCTTGGCAATTTTTTTTTTTCATGGAAGTGACAAACAAGCATTCAGTTCACATTGATGTTAAGTGACGATGTTAAGTGATTTCCAGCACAGAGGCATAACACCTCAGGCCTCAGGAGTGGTAACGCATCTGCATTTTGATCTCGGTCTTTGTGTGGGTGTCTATAGGCTGCAGTCATCACTTAATATCATTGTGAACTGCATGCTTGTTTGCCACTTCAATAACATAAAAAAAATAATAAGCTCGCGGGTTCGATTCCTGCACCATTATAAATATTTGTAAGGCATATAAATAAATAAATAGATAAATTTATTTCGGGCCAGGGTGTTTGTGTATATGTACAACGACACCCACAACAGGTTTATACCTAGTGTGGGAATGTGAGTGTAAGCGTATTTCATTTATTTTTTATCGCTTGTTATTGACATTTTTTGGACCACTCATTGGTCCTGAAATTTCCGAAAAAAATTGATTGAGGATTAGAGGTTAAAATTAAAAGAAAATTAAATCCAATCAAAGATTCAGTTACTTTTTTAAACAAACTTAGAATAGAAGAAGGTAGCTTACTAAGGTAGCTCAATTGGAATGGTTTCACCGCCATTGTTCGGTTGACTGACTGCACTAGTGGAAGAATTCTCCACCACTACAGGGCGATGACGTCGTCACGTGCCGTCGCCTTCAACAACCTTATTTCTCAAGTCGCATTTGTCACTATCATCGCGTAAAATAATCCAAATGGGTGATTAGAGTGATTACCCGTGCACCCACCGGCTTAACCCACTGGTGGGTGGAGGGTTAATGCCTATTTATCCGTGCACCCACAGCATTAAGGTTGGAATTAAAATAAAATACGCTAACACTCACAGCCCCGCAGTAGGTATAACGGTATACGTGTGTCGTGGGTGCCGTTGTACATATACAACACATACACAAACACCCAGACCCGAAACAAATATCTGTAGGTCATACAAATATTTGTTTCGCTGGGGGGATCAAACCCGCGATCCTTCGAATCAAATGGTCACCTCACACCGCTGGACTAACCGGGTCGTTAAATTAAATATCGATATACGGTTTCGATACTATTAATATGAAAAAAAAAACATGTTATGTAATGTCGAAATAAAATATTAATAAATAAATGAATAAAAAATATGTCAATTGCTCACTAACCCAAGCCACGATGGTAGATGACCGTGGTAGGAGGGTTTTCAGTTCCTTTCAGAAGCTTTCCACGCATCTAAAATTGGTACATTCAGTTTTTCTGGCATTGAAGAAATATCGATCACCAGGAACCCGATAAGTCGACAATGTCCTATCGCAACCCACATGCGACGATTAATGCTTAATCGAGTGAACGTGCGGGCAGAGCGGTCTTTCCTGAATATAATTCACATATTGCTGAGGGAAAGGCCGATAGTCCAAAATATTATTTAGATGCATTATATAAATTTTGGTCGTGGTAGGCTGTGGTGGGTAGCGCTATCATGTTCCAGTTAGGTGATTTTTAAATGGACTGGAGGCTTGTCTCGATACCGCACTAATCTACTTCACCGGGCAATTGGCGATCGAAAAGGGCTCAGCCTTAATACATTTATATAACTGCTTAAGGACCTCTATCTCTGAGTGCTCGATCCTCAACTCAGGGCGTTGTCGAGGGCCAGTTAAGTGATGATCTATACTATTCCACACTAATATTATAGTGTGAAAGTAACTATTTGTCTGACTGTTACGCCACGACCAAAAAGCTGAGCCGATTATGATGACTTTGGCATTTAGGTAGTTTGAACTCTAAAGAGGGTATAAGGCTTTTTTGCCAAAACAAAATGCCAAGAGACAAAATGAGGGCCAAGTTTTTAATGGTGGTACAGTTCCAGTTTGGGAGCTTGAGGGCGTAGGCACCACCGCATTACCTAATCTTTCTACCGCCAAATGGTAGTGTTCAGCACTACCGTGTTCCGGTTAGATGGTAATATATGGCCTATTGTCTATCCTATCTAAATTGTCATACCACTGGGTCAAACATTTAAGGATATGTGTAGGTACAGTGCTCAACAATAAACATTGCACATCGAGCCTAAGAACTTCGGCTTATTTCGGGTCTGTAGAGCGTTGTCTCTTTCGCACCGTACTTATTTGACGTTTGTCTACAATTTTGATCAAGTTTTGACCAATACCGGACTATCAGTGCTACGTAGGCAGTTTGCAACAGCGATAACGCTCTACGAAGTCGAAACAAGCGGATCGTCTCTTTCGCAGGCTCGATGTGTAATATTAATTGTTGAGTACTGTATATACTTTACTAGCTGTCCCGGCGAACTTCAGATAGCTATATGGCAACCCATTATACATCCCACTGCTGGGCATGAGTCTCTCTCCCTTTTAGAGGGAGGCCTGGAGCTTACTCCAACACGCTGCTCCAATGCGGGTTGGTGGAGATACGGGTTAATGGCCAACCCGCGGTAGGATGTTTTACAAATCGCTCATAAGGCCTTCGACAAGGTTTAACGACTGCTATCTATCGATAGCAATCGGGACCGACGGCTTAACGGTGCCACCCGACCGCGCCCGTATCGCTTAACCGATTAGATCGCTTACGACCTACACCAACCGCGGGGCCATGCGCGCTTCACGTTCCGTGTGGTCCGTGATAAAGAATCTTGTAGGATTTTATATGTCATGTTATAAAATTCACTTTTACTAAGCCAATACGCGTGTAAAACTTTTTAAAAGATGTCTTATTATTAACAAGTTAATACTCGTACGTAACTTGAATGGAAATTTCCACAGTACATCTCAAGTCCGGTCGGATGCGAAAACTCCTTATTATTTCTGTAACAAATAAAAACCTCTATGGCTTCACAGTGGAAAGTTTTTAATGAAAGGAAACTTTTTTTTTGTTCAACTTCCCCGTCTTTTGTTAATGTGCTACGAGTAATGAAACGGTGATGCCTTCTGTGACTCGAAAATGTTGAAATTGCCTTGCGAAAGGCATATTTTAATTTAATGAAGGCGTGAAATAGAAACTCCTAAAATCTTTGTGGTTAGTTATTTTTATGTAGGTGATGTTTTTTTATTGTAAACACATTCATGATTTTTGATTTTTATTTTTATGTGATGATAGTGGCAAACAAGCATGCAGTTCACATTGATATTAAGTGACGACTGCAGCCTATAGACACTTACACTAAGACCAGAGGTCAAAATGCAGATGCGTTACCACTCCTGAGGCCTAAGGTGTTATGCCTCTGTGCCGGTAATTACAGGGCCGTATATTACCACCTGAACGGAACACGATAGTGCTGAACACTACCATTTAGCGGCAAGTATATTAAGTAATGCGGTGGTGCCTACGCCCGCGAGCTCCGTCACTGGAGCTCTTAGTAGTTAGTCTCGTAGTTTTTAATACTCTTTAATACAAGAGTTGGACCTAATGTGTAAAGAATACGCTTCTAACACTCACACTAGGTATAAACCTGTATCGTGGATGCCGTTGTTCACACACAACACATACACAAACACTCAGACCCGAAGCAAATATCTGTAGGTCATACAAATATTGGTCCAAAGGATCAAACCCGCGAGCTTCAATTAAAAAAAAACGGTCATCACACACCGCTGCTACCCAAACATACGTTTTAGGTTACACTCATCCTCAATGAACATATTGGATCCACTGGCGCCAAGAAATTTTAGAACAATAACCGTCAATTTAGAAATTAAAGAAAAAATGGAAGGAAAAAATCGACTTCGGCCAGGAATCGAACCTGCGACCTCAGGAGTCCCTAACCTGAATGTCGAATCTTTCTTTCCGTTTCTAATTTTAACCGATTTAGTGTCGGTGAACGACATCCATTGATATCTAATAAATATCCAAGGATATTTTTTTTTCTTTCTCATTTTTTGCTTCTTTTAATAAATAGCTATACCTACAGATTTTTCTTACCATGTTTTGTCCTTAATTTCTAAATTCACTCGCATGTGTTATTAATAGGTAATGGCAACCCATTATACGTCCTACTGCTAGGCACGAGACTATCCCCTTTTTGGGGGGAGGTCTGGAGCTTACTCCACCACGCTGCTGCAATACGGATTGGTGGAGGTGGATGGAGGGGCCAATCCGTTGTCGGATGTTTTCAAACCGCCCCATAAGGCCTCCGACAAGGTTTTACCGACTGCTAATCTATCGATAGCAACCGGGACCGACGGCTTAACGTGCCCTCCGAAGCACGGAAACGCGCATTTAATTTGCCACTAGCGGTCACCCATCACACTACCCGACCGCGCCCGTAGTGCTTAACCGAGTAGATCGCTTCCGATCTACACCAGCCGCGGGGCCATGCGCGCTTACATGTGTTATTGCGAAAATAAAAATATTCCAATAACCGTCAAATGTTAATTACTCAGAAAGTACTAATAGAAGTTTTCAACGTCCCAAACTAAAAAATACTCTAGGTAAACAAGCTCTGGGCTTTCTGCACCTAAACAGCGAGATAACAATGATATCGCATGTGCACAGCCAACCGAATCACGAATACGGGCGCGCGGAGGAGGCAATACGTCAGCGTTGCATTTAATAAATCACGAAAATCGGTCCGTCCGTGTGTCATCGCCCGCCGATGACAGATTGCTAGTGCCGCTGCCATGTGGGCCCGATTGATGACACCGATTGTTTGGTCGATATGTATTTCCATTTGTGATGTTAAACTTCTGGGATTTTGATTAAAAGACGGCGGCGAGTTAGATCTGATTTCTCAGTTTATTCATTAAAGCTAGCTTTCCCGTGGCCGATTAGTCTCCTGTTGGTTATAATTGTTTATTTCAAATAATTGTTATTTAAAAGTTGGGGGTGCTTAACAAAGCGAGGCAGTATTTCACATCGGGGCAGCTACTACAGCTTTATAAGGTCCAAGTGCGGCCCCATCTGGAATACTGCTCTCATTTGTGGGCGGGAGCCCCCAAGTACCAGCTTGTTCCACTTGACTCCCTACAAAAACGCGCCGTTCGTATTGTTAACGATCCGGGACTTACAGACAGGCTCGAACATCTGAGCCTGCGCAGAGATATTGGTAGTCTGTGCGTGTTATACCGTCTCTACAATGGTGAGTGCTCTGTCGAACTATTCGACATGGTGCCACCGTCTCTTTTTCTACACCGTACTACCCGCCGAAGAGAGAAGTTTCACCCTCACCGACTGGACACCTGGCAGTGCTCAACGGTGCGGTTTTCTCGTTCGTTTCTGCCCAGAACGTGTAAACTGTGGAACGAACTTCCCTCTGAGGTGTTCCCTCGGTGCTACAATATGGGGTTCTTCAAAAATGGCGTCAAAAGAGTCCTTCAGGGCTGGCAGCGCGTTGGCAACTCCCCTGGTGTTGCAAATGTCCATAGGCGACGGTGACCACTTACCATCAGGTGGCCCGTCTGCTTGTCTGTAAACATAATGACATAAAAAAAAAAAAAAAAATCATCCTCACGAGCTTGGTAGGTAGTAGAGGTAGATAGAGAGCGTGAAGCGCCAAATTTCTCGATATTAACACACCTCCCGCGTCTCGTCTACATTATCATTTGTCAAGATATATTGTCCAGACATTGTTGTATGGCGCCGTTATAACTATCACAGCCATAACAACTAAGGTCTCAGGCACCCCTGATTTTTGGTTCTTGTGTAGATGTCTAGAGACTGCAGTCATCACTTAGCATCCATGTGTAGTGCATGCTTGTTTGTCACTTTCGTTACATTAAAAAAGCATAAGCACGAGTGGCGTTTTTAGATTGGAAGATTAGACAACCCCAATTGAGAATGCAAATGTTTTCCCTTATAATAATTTACCATCACCAAACCGAAAAACACTCAATGTCCCACAACTCCCAATCAAAGATATAAAGTTCCATTAACAAAAAAGAAAGGAAACTAATGAGGTACATTCTGCTATAAAACGCCCATTAGTGAATGCACTAATGAAATTGAGCATTCGGTTAGAGCGGGCACGTTTTTGTTATTGCTTTCGCCGAGCTTCTTAATTCTTAACATGGTCTTAGTGGAAATGTGTATAAGGTAGCTTGTAGACACATTCAAATAGGATTTTATTTGATATTAAATTATTAAAATAATTTCAGTTTATACTTTTGAAAACAACAATATATTTTTTTAATAAATATTCTCTTATACTGCACAAGAAAATAGTAATACAAAATATATAAATTCCTATTTTATGCTCAAGTTAATAACTTATTTTAGGTAACAGCAAGTATGTTTAATAATACACACACCACTTTGTTACCACATGTATTTTTCTAAATTTTACAGCTCTATTCGAACTACTTCCTTGTCATCTCCATTTGCAATTACTTACCCGATAATCACTCAAGCCATGCCCCATAACTCCCAATCAAAGATATACCGTTCCATTTAAAAATCGATAAAGGAACTAACGAGGTACATTCTGCTATAAAACTCCCATTACTGGATGCACTAATGAAATTGAACAATCGGTTAGAGCGGGCACGTTTTTGTTATCACTTTAATACTTCATCTGAACTGAATTCCTACTAACTATCTAATGATACTTAGCCTGGGTCGCACCACGATATTTATTAAAGTTAAAGTTATTGCTACATTTCACATCCTTCTCTAATTTAAAGAAATCTGTTAAAGTTAGAGAAGGATGTGAAATGTTACAATAACTTCAACTTTAAAAAATATCTTAGTGTAACCCAGGCTTAGTGAATTTATTACCTACCTAATAGCCAGGATGTACTCGTATAGATGTAAAAAACTTGTTATAAAAATTACACAATTTTATCTAGTACCTAACAAAAACAGCTTAAGGGCTCTAGAATGGCAATGATTGGCCAAAGATTTCCTGGTGCTATATATAAGTGATAAAATAAGTACTTATTTACCTGTAGGTATATAGGTAGGCCCAGATCTAAAAATCAAATGGAATATTAGTAAATGGATCTTCACTTGACGTTATATTTATTAGAACTCTCGTAAAATTCATCAAAAGAACTGAACCAAATCATAGATCACTCCCATCTCAATCCGATATCGATCATATTCAATCCACTCCCAAATATCTTTAGTAACCGGAATAGAATTTCCTATGATCAAATGCAACGCTGACAAATAACGTGCGATCAAATGATTTCGGGAGTCGAACCGAAATACGCCGGCACTAAATATAGGTGCATTAGCAGATTAGTTCTCTCGTGTGCACCAAGGAATGAATACACCCTTCACCATATCCTAGATCGTGGAACACTGGAAGTGCCTGATTAATAACAAAAGTTGTATGATTATGGTTCTTGCAATCGACACGTGCGCATTTAGACATGGTTGGGGGTGATATTGTGCACATGTACGGTGTATCAGTATGGAATAAATCGCGCGCGCGTCCTCGTTTACACACTCACACACACACACACCGCACACGCGCGCGCGCGCCACACACACCACACATGCGCGCGCGCGCCACACACATACACTACACACAAACCACACACATACAGTGAATAGCGAAAGTTTTAAAAACGTGCTTAAATTGCTTATTTCATCGACATTTATTTTTAGGGTTTACGCCCAAAGAAACGATTTAAGTGAAGGCCCGGTACTAATATTTCTGCTCCTAGTAAAATTTTCATTAATGCTCCCGATTCTATTAATTCGTAAATTAAATCTATACAAATAAATAAATTTGGAGTGTCTGTTTGTAATAAAAAAATAACCGCTTTTTACTTAATGCATATGTATGTACACACGGTACATATACTAAAACATTTTTTTTTACAATTTTTGTCTGTCTGCCTAATCTTGACAGATAGCTGATGCAATAAGGATTAACTTAAGCTACTTTTATACAAGCTCACGACTTCGTCCGGGTAGATATTGAACAATCATAAATTCTCACGCGGGTGAAGTCGCGGGCACAGCTAGTGATACATAAAAGTATCATTTCTAGAAAAAAATATTCAATAGCAACTCCATTTACTTACAAAAGGGACAGTGAGCGTCGCGCAGAACGTGTAGCATTTGCATTTTAGATTTAACACCGTTTAAACTGCGGAATTATTTCTTCACAGACTTTACAAATAACATTCACATGCGAGTCTGGCTAACAAAGAGTATTGAATCAATGTTAATCGCCATTTGAACTGTCTGCAATTAAAATTCGTCACTAGAGAACGAGGCGTTTTTTTATGAACAAGCATGCAATTCACATTGATGGTAAGTGACTGCAGCCTATAGATACCCACACAAGGACCAGAGGTACAAAATGCAGATGCGTTGCCGCCCCTGAGACCTTAGTTGGCAATAAGACCTTAATTATTACATAGTCATTCACAAGTGAATAAGAATCATCTGTACAAATAAATATAATTAGAGTGTCTGTTTGTAATATTAAAATAACCGCTTTTTACTAAATGCTTATGTATGTATACACGGTACATATACCAAAACAATTTTTGTCTGTCTGTCTGTCCATCTGTCTGTCTGTCTGTCTGTTCCCGCTAATCTCGGGAACGGCTTTACCGATTTTGACGGGACTTTCACTGGCAGATAGCTTATGTAATAAGGAGTAACTTAGGCTACTTTTATACTAGCTGCGCCCACGACTTCGTCCGGGTAGATACTGAACAATCATAAATTCTCACGCGGATGAAGTTGCGGGCATAGCTAGTCATATATATATTATTTACGGTATGTGTGGTTTTCAACAGCCTAAGTAGACTAATGGTACTGTCGGAACCCTCCTCCCCTTAAATTCCCGAGATTTTACTAGCGGTAGCGCTCCAGTGATAGAGATCTCGGGTAAAGGCACCAGCGCGTTACCGAATCTACTTGCCGCTAAATGGTAGTCTGCAGCACTATGTAATGTACGGCTCTGTAATTTCCGGCACAGAGGCATAACACCTTAGGCCTCAGGAGTGGTAACGCATCTGCATTTTGACCTTGGTCTTTGTGTGGGTGTCTATAGGCTGCAGTGATCACTTAACATCAATGTGAACTGCATGCTTGTTAACCACTTCCACTGCATAAAAAAAACTCTAAAGCGACCGAAACGTCGGGTTGATACTAAATAATAATTTAAGTTTAATATACGCGAGATAAAGCCTAAGGGTGCTTTTCCACCAGAGATGTGCTATGCTACGATGCTATGGAATACTATAAAAAAAATACGCTTACACTCACAACCCCACAGTAGAGATAAACCTGTGTCGTGGGTGCCGTTGTACAATACAACACTTAAACAAACACCCAGACCGAAACAAATATCTGTAGGCCTCACAAATATTTTTCCCGGTGCGGAGATCGAACTCGCGACCCTTCGAATCAAACGGTCATCTCACACCGCTGGACTAACCGGGTCGTCGACTATGGATGCGTTTGATATCCACCAATCATATTCATTGGAGCACATAGCTTAGCTTTGGTGGCAATGGATTCAGATAAGATTTATTTTTAATATGGAGGATGTGTGCTTTGGATGCGTGCTATGGATGCGAGCTATGGATACGTTTCATAGTTCATCTTCCTCGTACAGCTACATAGCTTAGTATCGGTGGAAACGGTCTCATATTTTCGTAGCGTAGATTTCATAAAAAAAAAAAAAACGTAACTTCACGCCTGTAATCCCCGAAGGGGTAGGCAGAGGTAAATGCATGCATTCAATCATACATGCAAACACCCACGACTCGCCGGTTACGTTTTGGCCCATGTAACAGGTGGCGAACCTGTTGCCATCTCCGGGCACATTACCAAACTCCGAGGTACTGGGAAACTTCCAGAAAATGGAAAAATCCCAATAGAAGCAGAGATAAAGGATTTTAAACCGTTATCTCTGATAGTCCCCGACCCGGGAATCGAACCTAGGACCTCCAGCGCAATAGTAGTGGCCTGCTACCACTACGCTACTGAGGCAGATTTCATATCTCGCAGCATAGCTGCATAGCAAATCTCTGGTGGAAAAACACCCTAAATCTAGTTATATTTCTAAAATATAAAAGCACCAACTAAGTTTTACAGTACTTAAACTCAAAGTTGCCTTGAAAAGCTACACTTAAAACACTTAAAAGGTGACAATAACAGCTTACTGAGACTCTAAATGAAACAGCGAACGCTTATTAAGTGAGTAAGTAGAGATTTAAATTACAGTAACTGTTCGCTCCTGAAATTTCAGTGGCAGCGCTTTGGGGAGTGTCGGAGCTAATTAAATTTCTAGTTGAAGTGTTTTATGTGTGGATCGACATCGGAGTTTCCGTGAGCTTGTGTTATCGTCATGAATGTGGGATCTATAATCTATATACAGGTTGTCCCAGAAATCAAGGATTTACCGAAAACGGGTGATAGGCCAAGTCATGAAAGTTATTAGAAAAATGTGAAAAAAAAATTTTGTCATGTATTTTTAATATTATAAGAATACAAATATTACATTTTTGTAAAAAAAAATAGTACAAGTAAAAATTATGAACTGTATAAAAAAATTGAAACAAAATTTGTAGAGAATTTTGTATTCTACAATATTGATAATAATAAATACAAATAGGAAATGAGATATTTACAAAAAAAAATTGTGACCTTTGACGTTGAAATGTAATAGTTGCGTACACCCTACCATATGTAGGTTTTGAGACAACTTTTAGGGTGTCAATATACAAGTATTTACAGACTTACAGCTGGGTATCTTGAATTCCGAGATTCTTACCTAATTTAAGTTTAAATTACTGGACTACTACTGCATATATAGGAGCTACAAATCGACATGAAAAATTGACAGCAAGGACAATGACGACAAATATCGATAGGCGGACGGCCCCCTGATCAGCTTAAGAAGAACCACTTGGTGTTATTTTTTTTTTATTTTTTTTTATGTAATGGAAGTGGTAAACAAGTTCACATTGCAGTTCACATTGATGTTAAGTGATGACTGCAGCCTATAGACACCCACACAAAGACCAAGGTCAAAATGCAGATGCGTTACCACTCCTGAGGCCTAAGGTCTTATGCCTCTGTGCCGGAAATTACAGGGCCGTACATTACCACCTGACCGGAACACGATAGTGTTGAACACTACCATTTAGCGGCAAGTATATTAGGTAATGCGGTGGTGCCTACGCCCGCGAGCTCCGTCACTGGAGCTCTACCACCAGGTAAAGCTTTTTTTTAAAACATCTTTTGTTTTTCAACCATTGTGAATGCGTGGCAAAGGAAACTTTGCACTCTGCCTGTCAGTGGTCAACCGTTGGAACTTGCAAATGTTTCCTGGCATCCTAGTGCGAGCTTTTAGTGGGTGTGCGGTCAACTTTGCTTGAATAAGTGAAAATTGCCTCGTGTGTTCTTTGTGACGTTCCAGTGAAATATTTTTAAGTGAGGTAATGTTTGGATTTCGGTAATGTTTTGCGTGTAAGATGGAACATATCGGTTAAGATAGAACATATCGTTGGTACCGGTGTATCCGCCGGTGTATTAGCCGGTCCAATAGCTTGAAACGGTCACCCGATCTGAGAGGTGGCGAATTAAATTCTTCACCATATGGCATACAGATGTTTCGTTTGCGTGGACAACAATACTCACAATCCAGGGAAAAACTTAGAGTGAAAACTTTGAGTGTCAGTATTTATTTGTAAACATTGATCTATCAAGTTAGTTGATAACTAAGGCGCTGGCCACACAGAAAAGACGCAAGACGCGGTAGAACGCGCCTTTGCGACTTTTTAAAACATATAGAAAAGACAAGAAACCGGCGCAGTGGCGAGAAGGCGAGCGCCCACTTCCCGCGTGCCTTCCGCTACCCCGCATGCGCCCGCGCAGACGCGCGCTCCGTCTTTTCTGTATGTTTTACAAAAGGGCGCCGTCGGTTTGAGCGTGCTGTCGGCATCCCTTCTGCGGCTTCTTTTCTGTATGTTTCGTAAAACATAATATAACATAATACAAAATGTATACAGCCGTCGTGATACGTCACGATACGTCACGTGATACGTCACGACGGCTGTTTATATGAAAGTAGATTAAACGGGCGCCGCGACTGCGACGGGTCCATGCCCTACGTCTGTTCTGTGTGTCCAGCGCCTAACGAATAGATAATAAAATGTTATCTCACATTATTGACAACGAATTTTATAATTTCTATCTCAATAAATGTGTAATTGCCGCAACACGCGCATAATATTAATCATATAATCTGCATTCTGTGGACCACAGTGAATTAATTAACTAATTCGTTAGTAGTCAAAATTAATGGCGTGTTAATATTTTTGCTCGTGTTGCATTGTCGGGCTGGCGGCGGTTAGTTATAATATAAATTGCGAATGCCTAACAAAACATGGTGCCGGTCGCTTTTATAGGGGCCAGGGTTGTCATCTATGCTCATTGATATTCTATACGTATTATAAAACAAAATCCCTCACCGCGTCTCTCTGCCTATTCGCGATAAGCTCAAAGACTGACACACACACACACACACTGCACAGATTTTCATGCGGTTTTCACCGATTGATGGGAGTGACGTCACGGATGTCAAAACAGCTGTTCGAGTGTTGTGTTTTTATCGTGCAATTAAAAGTAAAAGTCGCGTAAAGTTTAAAAAAATTTAATCGATAAACATATTTATACATATAAATTATTAACTCACATTGTTATACAGTGATTTCAGTGCCAAAAAACGTGTAAAACTAGAAAGTGTACAGTTTGATCACATCATAGTCATCGTGCGTATACCCACTTAGCATTTTACAAAAATATATAAGTGAAGTTCTTAAATCTCATTGATTTATACAGACTCTCCTTAGACGAAAAAAAAAACTTAAGTATCAGTGTGTACAGTTCATGATATCTCGGAAGAAAAACTATACAAAGTGAACAAATATCGAACTTAATAACAAAATCAAGTTACCACTTACGCCATCTATCGACCACCATACTATCCTACTACGGTTAAAACATCTACGTATCTATTTTTAGTTTTGTCGACTTTTATCTTGTTTTTAAACATAATCGACAAGATGAATAAATGTGGAGCTTGCGGAAAATTTTTATCTTCAGTTGATAGCATTCGCTGTGTAAAATGCACATCAGTGTTTCACCGGGCATGCGTCGCTATCCCGGGGGCTGCTACCGTGAAGATGTCATGGTCTTGTCCGTCATGCAAAATTAAAATTCCTAGGGAGGACAACTCATCCACTCCAGTGAAAGGCTTGGCTGAATCCATCATATCGGACGATAACGCATCGCTCAGTGTCAAAGAGGGGACCAGGATAGATAACGGTGATATGGTGCTGGAAATGCGAGCTGTTCGTTCAGAGCTCAGCGCACTTAGGGCGGAGCTTCAAGAATTCCGCCAAGAGACTACAGATTTCAGGGAATCATTAAAGTCATGCAATGACAGAATATCTCTTATGGAGAATAAGGTGACATCTCTGGAGAACAAGTTTGATACCCTCGTCCCTAAGGGTATAGACACGGTCGAGGATACCATCTCCGAACTGAAAAAACAGTTAAATGATAGAGATCAAGACCTTTTATCGAACGACATCGAAATCTCTGGGTTGACGGAATCTAAAAATGAAAATTTGCTACACGTTATAAAAACAGTTAGTGTCAAATTGGGGATAGAATGGGAGGAGCGCGATATAGTCCACATCGAGCGTCAGGGCAGCACGCGCCGTAATATGGTAGAAGCGAATGATAGCAGTGAAGTGAGCGTGCAGCGGCCGCGCTCTGTCACCGTCCGCTTTGCTCGACGAGCTATGCGCGACCAATGGCTGCGCGCGGCTCGAGTACGCCGTATGCTTACTACAGCTGACCTTGACCTGTCCGGATCGTCCTTTCGCATTTACATAAATGAGCGCCTAACTCGAACGAACAAACATATTTTCTATCACGCTCGGCAAGCAGGTATAAGGCAGCGATGGAGATACATTTGGACCAGAGACGGAAGGGTTATGGCACGCAAAGAGGACGGTCAGATGGCAGTGCAGATCCGTTGTGAAGGAGATATCACAAAAATTTTTGGTCAAGGCAATGTTGGACCGGTAGCTTAAAGCATTTTTATATTGTTATTCTTTCTGCTTATATTTTTAATGTAATATTTTTTGTTATTCTCGGATGTAACTTTGTGTTTTATAATTCTGTAAATCCTGTATGTTTATTTCAATATTACTTGTATATGTGTCTCACGGTTGTATCCATTTCAGAATATTCAGATTCAATCCAGTTATTAGATATTTTATGTATAATACTTATTCAATTTATTAGAATTTATACTCAAAATGTACTACACTTATTATTACTTATCTTGGTAAAATATGTACTTCAAATTGTTCATATTTATTATTATATTCAAGTTTATGTTATTATAATTATATTAATTTTTAAAAATATTTCAACGTTTTATATGACTTGTTCCTCCATTATTATTCCAGACATGATTAAATTCAATAACAATAAAAAAAACAGTATCTACATAATATTAATACGAGAAATTTCCTTCTATAAATTACACTATTACAATGATTAATGAAAAATTCCTAAAAATTGGTTTTCACAACGCTGGCTCCCTGGGAACCAATCACGACGATTACATCGCCATGTTTGAGAGGCATAGTGTTGATATAATGGCCATCAACGAAACATGGCTCCGTACTGGTGAAGAGGGTCGCGCTCCTATCGTGCCTGGTTATAGATTGCGTCACACACCTCGACCGCTGAGCGTGCGCTCGGGTCGTGGGGGAGGTGTTGGATTTTACATAAAACGTGGCTTAAATGTACGCTCGTGGGCTCACCCCACAGAACCTAAACACGAACAAGTCGAGCAGATGTGGCTTACGCTAAAAATTAACGGAAAAAATATTGCAATCGGCACAGCATATCGGCCACCTTGGTTAGACCTAGACCTTTTTTTAGATGCCATCACCGATACCCTTAACACTCTAGCCAATTGCGATAACGTTATATTGCTGGGAGATTTTAATGTCAATATGCATAATCCATCAGAAGCCAAATGCAAAAAGCTTGACTGTTTCTTGCACTGTTTTAATCTAATACAGCTAGTCAATACATCTACGCACTTTACGGACACTAGTGAGACGTTGATTGATTTGGTATGTACAGATTTAATCTCAAAAAAAATTAGTGTAGAAGCATTCAAATCTATAAACAGCCACGCAGTAATAGTTTGCGAATTAAAAACTCCAAAAAAAGGCTTTAAACCATATTTGATAAAATATAGACCCCTGAAACATATTTGTCATGATAAATTCGACCAGGACTTATCTAATTTAAATTTTAGCCCATTGTCAAACAATATCAATGATCTGACATTGGAATTCAATAGGAAAATAATATCTTTGTTTGATTCTCACGCACCTATTAAAACGTGTCTAATCAAAGAAATTCAATATCCTTGGATTACAGATACGGTTAAATTAATGATGAGGCTCAGGGATGAAGCACTTAACAAATATCGACATACAAAAACACTCACATTAAAAAAAAGCTACAAAGACCTAAAATCTTTGGTCACGAACGCCCTTTATACCGAAAAGAGTGCTTATTTCAAGTTCAATATTAACAATAAAATAAAAAACCCAAAATTATTATGGAAAAACTTAAAATGCACATTAATACCCGACAACAAGAATTGCCATGAATTACCACTTCATTTCTCCGACCCTAACCTGATAAATAAGCATTTCCTTAACGTACCTGGCAGTACTGTATGTAATATTTCATATATGAACTATTTTCAATTTCACAAATTTTCTGATTGTACTTTTTCTCTTGTTCCTGTAAATCAGAATACAGTCGCACGATGCATAAGTAACTTAAAATCCAATGCTGAGGGATACGATGGTATATCATTGAACATGGTATTATTAACACTACCCCATACACTAGAATTCATAACATATCTAATTAATCAGTCAATTCAGTCATCAACTGTTCCAGACGTGTGGAAGATGGCCATAGTAAGACCCTTAGCCAAAAAAACCAATGCCATTACCGTAAGTGATCTACGTCCTATCAGTATTTTACCATGTCTCTCTAAGATATTGGAGAAAGTTGTACATGACCAGTTAACACACTATTTGGAGCAAAATAAAATTCTACCTATGTTACAGTCGGGGTTTAGGAAGGGACGCAGTACTTCCACAGCCTTATTAGATGTCACAGATAACATCCTATCTGCGCAGGATAAGGGAATGTGCACCCTGCTTGTTCTACTTGACTACTCACGCGCGTTTGATGCAATAAATTTAAATTTGCTTTTTTCTAAACTTTCGTATTACGGATTTGACCGAAAGACAGTGCTTTGGTTCTGTAGCTATTTGTCAGACCGGCAACAACTGGTTGAAATTAAATTAAGCGATGGAACTTGTGCTCTTTCTACACCGGCATCAGTCAAGAGAGGAGTTCCCCAAGGCTCAATTCTTGGCCCTACTCTCTTTTCTTTAAATTGTGCGGATCTGGTTAAATGCATTAAAAAAAGTCAATACCACATATATGCCGATGATGTGCAAATATACCTCTCTTTTGAGCCGAAGCACTACAAAGATGCTATAAGGGATATAAATGACGATTTGAGTAGACTATTCGAGTGGTCCAATAATAATACGCTAGTCTTGAACCCTACCAAAACCAAGTACATCTTGTTAGGAACTAAAAAACAAATTAGTAAAATTCCAAATACGTTAAATCTTAAATTAATGGGAACACCAATAGAACGCGTTGAAGAAGCTCGTAATTTAGGGCTAAACATGGATAGCGGTCTTAGATTTGAGAATCACATAGCAGAATCGGTACGTAACTGCTTTTATAGGTTAAAGGTACTGTACAAAATAAGACCATATTTAAGTAAAGAATTACGCATGCAACTGGTCGAATCATTAGTACTGTCTAAACTTAACTACGCTGACACGGTGTTTGGGCCCCGGTTGTTGGGTCGAACTGAACGCCTCATTCAACGAGTGCAAAATGCCTGTGCACGCTTCTGTTTTACAATACCAGCCAGGGATCACATCACCTCGTATATAAATGACCATTCGATACTAAAAACGAAATCTAAACGTAAGCTTCACTTGGCATGCTTACTATTTGGTGTAACGAAATTTAAGGAACCTCTTTACTTGTACAATAAATTAAAATGGGTAGGTCAAACGCGAGAATGTTCTCTTAGACAATGCTCACGACCTTTGTCTATACAACCTCATAAGACGGCTTCTTTCAGAGGCAGTTTCCGCTATGCGGCTTCTAAAATATGGAACAATATCCCGCCACCGATAAGACAAGTCAGCTCTTTATGTACGTTTAAGAAATATCTCAAACAATACCTACTAGAAGAGCAGCGGAAGCTCGCTTCTTTCGTGACCAATAATACGTCACTTTTATGAGTTACGCATAGAAAAAGAAAAATAGGTAGGTAGGTTGATGATCGATAGTACGTAACGTGATAAGTGAATAGTAAAGTTAATTAAATAAAAAACGTACAAAAAAGAAAATGGGTAAGGAAACTTGCTTCATTTCATGTAGGTAGTACCCGAATCCTAAGTTTGCGACGGCGAGCTAGGTGCTGACTCGCCAACTCTGATTGGCGGACTGCCCATAAGCAGGGAGAACCTTCACCCATCGTCGGTTATCACTGCATAACATCCTGGAGACCTGGAAAGTTATATAAACGATCGTCAAATATGACTACATCGTCGACAGCAGTTGATGTATTTTTTAACGTTAATACCTACCTACCTCCCAACAGCAATGGTATTACAATTTTCTTTAGGCTGTGGTATTCATATTTTTGCATTGGCAAATTATTTTATATATTATTTTTCCTCTTATACAATATTAAATTATATCATTATAAAAAAAATATAAATATAGTAAATTTCTAATTAACCATTAGCAGTTTTTAATTTTTAAAAAAGTTACCTTGTATTTGCGGCCTTCAAACATATAATGCAGTAGTAGGTATATAACAAGGACGTTCTCCATTTTGTTTATATCTTAGTTTATTTTTCTTTCACTGTGCACCGCCCTTTCCTTATGAATATCATTAACTGCCATAGCGTTCCTCTGTAAATTATATAATAAGGATATATGTATAGGTACATAGTGATCATAAGGAGAATTGTTCTCATAAATAATTCATACAAGATGAGTCCACAAACCTTTGTAACGTTGTATACACGTACTACGCCGTATCACTTGTATGGATTGGTACCATGAGTGAAGTATTAAATACTTAATATGCCCACAAATATCGGACGTAAGTTACCTTAACGCGGTTTCACGTACGCGACACCGGCGCATCGGCATCGCAATAAGGCCTGCTGCGCTCGGCCGGTCGTTGTCGCGCTGTGGTGCTTGAGGTGGGGATGACGCACCACTCCCGGTGACTCCCGGCTCCCGGCGATCGACGCGCCACCGCACAATTGCGTTATAATTCTTTGATTGCATATTATTATTATGATATTTAATAAGATGTTTTTTATCTACTTATATTTTATTTACTTTGGTATTAATCTATTTATTGTTGTTTGTACCTACTAGTATGTATTACATTTATCGTTTAATTAAGTATGTTATTTTAATGGCTTATTATCTGTTTTATATCCGTATGTACCTTGTATAAGTATTAGTACAATTATCCTTTATTATAAATTTGACATCCGTGGTTCACTCACTAAGGGTCCTGTTGAAAACCAGCGTCAGGTACCTTTTATATGAAGGTACCTGACATTTGCTGAACAGGACACCTTTTTGGCAGCCGTGAGACACATATTACGTGTATAGGTATGCATTAATTTTTAGAAAATGTGTTGTCTTTTCTCTGTTACCTGTTACGTTTTATGTCTGTTTTATGTGTCTCGTTGTGTGTCAAATAAATGTTTCTTATCTTATCTTATCTTATCTTATCTTGATAGATAGGTTTTTTTAAATCGGATTAATTTTTTTAATAGGATTAAAAATCAAGCTGTCTGAGTTTTCATCGAAGACGGTGCCTAAATGGGTTATTCGTCAACTCGTCGACATGGACGACCGGACACACGTGTGTCCTGTCATTTGTGTCGAGTTGACGAATAACCCAATATTCTTTTGAGCCGTTTTTCCTGGCTTCACATAACCATACATTTGATGTATATTTGTTCTCCTTTGTTATTTATTTTTTTTCTTTTCTCTTTATGTGTAGGTATGTATGTGGTGTATCAGGTAATTTTTTTTTTCTTTCCTTTCTTTCTCTCTTTCTTTCTTATTATACTTATTATGTAAATATAAATAACAGCGGTGAGCGCCATCCCTAGCGCTAAGGGTTCATTCATTAAATCAATTTCATCCAGTCAGCGGCCTTGCTCGCTCACCTGCTTTAGCTAAAATCATGACTTTATGTAAAATATCATCTCTACTTTTATCAACCTATTAAGTAAGCTCCGGTCGTTGCGCCTATGTTGTTATGTCTCTGTGATTGTTATTACAGCGCCATACATTACCATCTAATCTGAACACAATGGTGCTGAACACTATAATTACGTTTTCTAATCTATTTTAAAGAAAAATGAAAAGAAAAATTTGACTTCAGGCGAGACTCGAACTCGCGGCCACTGGGAATCTAGTCCAGCCGCTCTTCCAACTGAGCTACCGAAGTTCTGCCCGATTAGTCAAGTATTTCCTTCACATTTATTTCATTGCCTTATGGTGGCAGTAGCGCCATCTATTGCCACACTATGCTAGTTACAATAAACTTTGCAGTTTATTAAATATGGTAAAGAAGTCGCTTTTACCCTTAACAATCTTCTTCTTCTTAATATATATAAATCTCGTGTCACAATGTTTGTCCTCAATGGACTCCTAAACCACTTAACCGATTATAATAAAATTCGCACACCATGTGCAGTTCGATCCAACTTGAGAGATAGGATAGCTTACATTACGCTATGACTAATAGGAGCAGAGCAGCGCGGGCGAAGCCGGGGCGGGCCGCTAGTTGTTTTATATTATTTCGCATTAACACGTGCTTTTGAAATATATTTTAAAGAAAAATGGAAAGAAAAATTTGACTTCAGGCGAGACTCGACTTTTCTAATCTAGTTCTCTAGTAGTTAATTGCCTCGGTAGCCTAGTGGTAGCAGGCCACTACTAATACGCTGAGGTTCTGGGTTCAGTTCCCGGGTAGGGGCTTATCAGAGATAATGGTGTAAAGTCCTTTATCTGTGGTTTTATTGGGATTTTTCCATTTTCTGGAAATTTCCCAGTACCTCGAAGTTTGGTATTGTGCCTGGAGATGTCATCAGGCTCGCCACCATGTTACATGGGCCAAAACGTAACAGGCGAATCGTGGATGTTTGCATGTATGCTTGAATGCATGCATCTATTTCATTGTGACCAATAATCTTAATCCGGTACTGGTTCCTTAGTTTACCGCTAAATGGTAGTGTTCAGTACTATCGTGTTCCGGACACATGGTAGGTAATGTATTACAGCACAGAGACATGATACGTTAGGTCTCAGGGGTGGCAACGCACCTGCATTTTGACCTCTGGTTTTTGTGTAGATTTCTTTAGGCTGCATTCATCACTTATCATCTATGTGAACTGCACGCATGTTTGGCACCTTCCTTACATAAATACTAGTTCGTAAGATACGTTATTTTTAATTTTTTGGAAGTGGCAAACAAGCATGTAGTTCACATTGATGTTAAGTGATGACTGCAGCCTATAGACACCCACAAAAAGACCAAGGTCAAAATGCAAATGCGTTACCACTCCTGAGGCCTAAGGTGCTATGCCTCTGTGCTGGAAATTACAGGGCCGTACATTACCACCTGAACGGAACACGGTAGTGCTGAACACTACCATTTAGCGGCAAGTATATTAGGTAATGCGGTGGCCTACGCCCGTGAACTCCGTCACTGGAGCTCTACCACCAGATACTGCGGCTAACACTACCATTACTATATCACTGCCGGACCAATGCCAGGCGACCTTTAGGCAGACCGTTTTTAAGGTTCAAAGACAGTATGTATGTATGTATGTATCTTCACGCCAGGTCTCTAACGGGGTACGCAGAGAGTGTGGAGCGCCAGATATCCCGATCCTGACACACCTCTCGTGCCTCGTCTACCTTCTTTATTCTCTTCATACATGCACGCCGATTCCTAAGACTTTTGACCTCAGAAACAGTATAAGCGTGGTATGACTGCTTTTGCTATATATAATAATAATGGCAACCCATTATACGTCCCACTGCTGGGCACGAGTCTCTCCCCTTTTTGGTGGGGAGGCGTGGAGCTTACTCCACCACGCTGCTCCAATGCGGATTGGTGGAGGTGGGTGGGTTAGTGGCCAACCCGCTGTCGGATCTTTTCAAACCGCCCATAAGGCCTCCGACAAGGTTTAACGACTGCTATCTATCGGTAGCAACCGGGACCGACGGCTTAACGTGCCCTCCGAAGCACGGAAACGCGCAATTAATTTGCCACTAGCGGTCACCCATCACACTACCCGACCGCGCCCGTAGTGCTTAACCGAGTAGATCGCTTACGATCTCCACCAGCCGTCGAGCCATGCGCGCTTCACGCTTTTGCTATGGACTATATGAATTGGGAAGCCACTACCGAAGATCAGGACTGCTGGCGAAAGATGTTATGCAGCCTACGCCTGCGAGCTCCGTCACCGGTGCTCTACTACCATTGTTTTAATCTTCTCCACGCAACAAACACCCACAGTTACGTTTAGCAGAAACGGTAACAAAAATAAGGGAGTCAAAGGGCGAAATAATCGTCGCATGAAAGTTTTCTTATGTTTTTATTTGCTGTATTGGCGTGGGAAGGGAAAAGGGGAAAAAAACATTGGACGTATTTCCCAGAGGTGCTATGGCCGAATGAAAGATTCTTTCGCATAAGTTTATAACAAAGGTTGTGTCGTGTTATCTCGTGTTGCTAGTCTGTTATAATTTTTAACTTCTGAAAAGATAACTTTATTTCGGTGATTCCCTTAAGAGGGAGGCGGGTGTATAAATGATAACAGAACTAGAAAAAAGCCTCAGTAGCGTAGTGGTAGCAGGCCACTACTACTACGCTGGGGGTCCTGGGTGCGATTCCCGGGTCGGGGACTATCAGAGATAATAACGGTTTAAATCCCTTATCTCTAGTTCTATTGGGATTTTTCCATTTTCTGGAAATTTCCCAGTACCTCGGAGTTTGGTAATGTGCCCGGAGATGGCAACAGGTTTGCCACCTGTTACATGGGCCAAGATGTAACCGTGGGTACGTGGGTGTCTGCAAGTATGCTTGAATGCATGCATGTACCTCTGCCTATCCCTGTTGATAGTGACCCTTCGAATTAAGCGGTCGTCACACACCACTGGGCTAACCAGGTCGTCAAAAACACAAAATATCAATTTACGAGTATTTAAACATCTTGAACTAGTCTTATCATCTTTATATAAAAAATAACCAGCCAACAGAATGGCTAAGTATAAATTATATTGTATTACAGTTATGAAGCGAAGGTCCCCAGACTGAAATAGATCGTGTACTTTGAAACAGGATTATCATGGCCCAGCTAATAATGCCGGGGATCAGATGATCCGACATTCTTGTCAACAACTGCAAATGATAAATCAACTTTGGGGTAACAATAAAGCGGATTTAGTTCGGTCTTGTTATTGTGCACAGTGGCAGCTAAATTTGTTTTAGAAACAATATTGCTACTGCTACTAACTACTGTTGTTTTATATTTGAAACAGATTTATACATAGAACTGAAAAAAAAAATCGGTCGTACACTATATTGACAATTATTATATGTTATAGGAAGTGGTTTTATTAACAAGCCAAATTCTTTTGTGATATTGTAGATTCTATTTCATATTTGTGATTGAAATGTATCTATCTATCTATCTAAAATTATGATAAAATAATATTTTGTTTTATTTTAAAGACCAATTATAAAATATTAAACGCTTTAAATAAGGATTTTTGCAGTTGACTGTATATAGTTACCTCACAATTTTGTGGTCGGGCGAGTAGACGACAGAAATATTATTTAAATTCAAAAGGTGCCAAGTCGCCCGATCGTGCGAGATTATGTCGTGCAAAATGACGAAGAACTCCTATTTTTATGGCGGATCGGTATAGAGTTTTATCTAGAATTTTCTGGAAAATTTGCTTTGTTGGGAAATCAATTTAGTAAAAATAAGGAGCAGTAAGAACCAGCAGCGATCTGATGATCAGATGGTAATGTGAATGGTAAACTGAATTGCAATTACATAGTTTGTTCTTCGGGTTTCGCGAGCTATACAAAAAAACAAGTATTCGGATTTATCTCGCGTATATTATATATGTACAGTAAAATGATTATTTAAAATCAATCCGACGTTTTGAACGCTTTTCAGCTTTCGTTGTCTCGGGCAGACGGCAGACAGGAAACATTTGTCTGACAACAGTTTGAAAAACCCAGAAACGTCAGGTTGTATTTACAGAATCATTTTATGTGTCACCGGAACAAAAATAAGCTTTAAAAATAAACCAAATCCTCCTTATAGAAGAAGCTATTTAGTATGTTTATTAAAATGTTTGATGTGAAACATCTATTGGCGCGGGTATAAACCGAATCGTTGGCGTTGCGACGCTCGCCGTGGCGATGGCTCGCCACGTTATACTAAGGCATATAATATATAGTCTATGTGTGAGTGTACGGTGTGTTTTTTCAGATGCATTTATAACTTGTACGACTACAAGATGTTGCCTCATCTGCCAGGCGTCCCGTGACGGCTCTTTGTTTTCTCATCCCAAGATCCGAAGCTGTCGCACATTGGACGATTCTTCCGCCAGTACTGTGATCCATTGACTTCATTAAATCTATAGCATATCTTACTAGTGTGACTTGGACCCATTTATCAGGGTTTTGTAAGACAATGAATTAATCAAATAAGGCGGAGTTATGACGTAGTGGACAGTCGTCTAGATTGATTGTCCGCTCCAACATCCCCAAGTCCCTCGAGTTTTGAATGATTACCATTGTTGTGTTTTAATTGAAATTGATTTATGACGGATTGTTTATTTGGTTTTTGGATGTGATTCTGATAACCATGTTATGTTGTTAATGGTTCGGATCGTTTGCTCTCGTCTGTCGATACCTACTCTTATTACCAGTGTATATAGCCCATCGAAAATAATTCAATCGAACGTCGATTTAATTAACTCTCTCCACACAACGCATGATCAACCAGTAAGTAGGTATTTTTATATAAAGCGCAATACACACTGAGCCCGCCGGACCGATGTCAGCAACTTTTTATGGGCGGGTTAGTTGGCTTTACTCATTGTTAGTCGGAAAAGTTTGTTGGCGACATATCGGCGGCATGAGTTGAGGAACTTACTTGTCACTACCGCTCGAGTGTCGCCGGGCAAATGAACGTACGTCCGCAAGCCGCAAACATGTCGACGGGCAACACGCGCAGACGCAGGTTTCCGACATGATTCTTTTCATATAGGCCGCCGGGTTGACTCGACGGGCTGTGTCGGCGGCCCGGCGGGCTCAATGTGTATTGCGCAAATTTTAATTTTAAATTGACAATTGATCTAATTATTGTAATCGCCAATTCGCATGCCAAGCGTGGTACAATGACACACAACACTGTGTGTGCATCACTAGAGGACTCTAGAAGGCATTTGTCCAGCCGTGAACGTATTTCGGCTGAAGTGTTGATGATGATAAAAAAATTGCTTTTTGTATTTACCGAAAGAGTACTATGAGAGAGGTGGGAAGGCGGACCGGGGAGTCGATAACAGGATGGTTGGGAGATCATGTACCAGAAAGATATTACACAGTAACACAAAAACATTATTATATTCTATCTCTCTATAAAGCAAAGATCCTTATAAAATCGCTGCCTCGACTTCAATCAGCACTGAGTGCCAGTTGATTACAAGACATGAACACAACCGTGTTAGGGATGGATAATTGGCTGCTAAAGTAGAGGTACACGGCTACATCACCTGTGGGCACGCCCCTTCCGTGTCGGCCCACCCAAATGTACCCGGAGGTAATATTCCGTTTCATTCTCGAACGTCCGGTTAAGACTGGTGTGCAGTGAGCGCATGGATCTGGGTCGAAAATATCCGATTAGTATTTCGATGTAAAAACGAATGGAAAAAAAATTGTTGCGTCTGCAATACAGATCCAGCCACTCTAACCAGTTACAGAATAACAATGTTTAAGGGTATAACGATATCTCAACAATACCGTCTATACTGTATAATTTTTCGTATCGGCTGAATTTTTCGTAACTGCTGGACAAAGGCGTCCCCCGATGATTGCCACAACGAACGATCCTGGACCGCCCTCATCCAGTGATTGCCCGCGACCTTCACCAAGTCGTCGAACCATCTTGTAGGAGGCCTGCCTACGATTCGTTTTCCGGTACGCAGCAACCACTCAAAAACTGCTCTGCCCCGACGACCGTCAGTTCTCGAGCTTCTCAGTGAGCTATGTCGGTAACTCTGGTCAGCTGCATAACGGCTATATCCCATCTGCCCCAGTGACTTAACAAACCAACAACCAATGGCCAAATGGCCAACAAATGGGCCAATAACAATGAACAACTCATCAATGTAATAATAATGGTGCGTAGCGACAGCACCCCAAGGAACACAACCTTCAAGTTTCAGGTTTCTACGATCAGCGGTTTAGGCTGTGCATTGATCCGTCAGTGAGTCATTCAGGAAAAAACATTTTATATGTATTGATTACCAATAATAATAATAATGCGGGGGCAGAGCAGCTTGTGGCGAGCTGTTGGTGAGTAGCGACACCACCCCCTACCATCATCTCGAGTTCCTCCAAGAGAACTGGGCTCCGCCTCGTCCGCCACACAGAGGTACGGCCGGACAGAGCATCATGTCTCTCACCTCTGGCTTGCCTTCATTGGCCGGTCAGAGTGGGGCGCTAGAGGAATGGCATTTGCAGAAATTTAGATACTAGGCTGTTGACTAAATTTCTGCAAGAGCCATACACTCGGGTGGAAGTGTCTAAAGGCATAATAGCGGGGAATCCCGCTCCGAGCTCGAGATTACTCGCTCGTGATGGTGAAACCGGGGCCACACCTCTCGACACCCCCAGCCTCTCTCAACAGTGTTGCCCCCGTCGACCATCGGGTTGGCTGTTTGTCGGGCCCACCAAGGAGAGGCGAGTCACCACCTGCCTAAAGTAGGATTCGATAATGTGAGATGTTAAATATAGGCAGGTGCCGGATCTCACGCCATTAGCACCACCCAGCACGCTGGTCCCCTGGTTCACCCACATAGCCCAAAGTTTGACATGTAATTTTTCATTACAATAGTCCCATTATATTCTGTTGGGTCTGTCTGTGTCTGTATTGACTATTGATGCTGTCAGAGAGAGGTCCCGCCGAATATAACACATTACAAAGTAGATCATAATTCTCGAAAGGGCCTCTACGTGTTGGACCCCATGTCCCCGCGCAAGCCTGACAAAAGTCCGGAGTTCACATTGGACCCCGTGCTGACGAGAGACATAAAAAAAAAAACTGCAATTGTTGATTCAAAAACTCAGTGTATCTCCATCTCAAAGCGATTCAGAATTTTTTGTTGATCCACGCGCAATATTTCCGAACGAATACCTCTCTGTAAGTTTTTTATGGCTATTGAAAATGTTAGTAAATCTATTTTATGCGTAACGATTGGGTAAAAACAGAAACTACCGATATTCGAATATAGTTGATGTCTGTCCAGAAAATAAACGGTATCACTATGAATTTGTTCTGAACAATGTTTTTCACAGTTTCAGTTCATGTTAATAAAAATACATAAATGTTTAAGTGTTAACTGAAAAACTTATAAAACTTTTTTTCATACATCTACCGATTCAGAAAATAGTTTTATTTGAGTCTCATATTATTATTTTATTTTAAATTAATAGGAAAGCTATCTATTATTACAATTAGCGTGGATACAATATAAGAAATGGAAGAATCTACTAGTTTGAAGGATATTCAACGACGTTTGTTCTACGCTTATTTTTTCTTATGGTGGTAATCTCCAATTAGAAGACATCTTCATGAAACATAAAGTTTTTGATGCTACTTCCAAAGTCGACTTTTTTATCTTAGTTCAAAAATTATTTTCTGCACGTTACTTGATAAAAAAGCAGGCTGAAACTTCGGAGGCTAGTTCCGTCCGTAGTAGTCTCGCCGCGCATCCGTCACCAGCTCTCGTCTGTGGTGGGCATATGACGCGATTTGTGGACCAAACACACCCCTATATCACATCGTACATCGATTTGTTACTGCCATTATCTGCTTACAACTCTCCTACGGCATTCTGATTTGATGGATATTAAAATTCTTCATACAAAAATATCTATTTTTAAATGAAAGTGACAAATAAGCACAACTAAATCATCACCGGCTGGGCAAAGAATTTCAACTATTACACTGATCTTTATCAGGAGGGTGCATGCAGAATATTTACTATACACGCGTATTTTTAAGTCGATATAGTAGAGTACCTAAAAACCATAAAATGGCTTACATTAGCTTTCAAACTTTCCATAAATTTTGTTTTATGGCATCAAAGGCACAAAATTAATAAGCTACTGTGATCGGCGACTAAGCGGATCCCGCCGCGCATCCGTCACCGGCAATGTTCCATGGCGGACATATGACGCTACCTACGAATCGAACACGCCTCTATATCACATCGTACATCGATTTGTTACTGCCATTTAGCACTTTCAACCCTCCTACTCTAATTTATGACTAATGTTGTCCTGTGATAATCGTTATAAAGAAGAAAAAAACGTAACTTCATGCCTGTAATCCCCGAAGGGGTAGGCAGAGGTAAATGCAAACACCCACGATTCGCCGGTTACGTTTACGAGCCTGTTGACATCTCCGGGCACATTACCAAACTTTAAGGTACTGGGAAATTTCCAGAAATGGAAAAATCCCAATAGAACCAGAGATAAAGGCTTTTTCACCATTATCTCTGATAACCCCCTACCCGGGAATCGAATATAAAGAAGAAGACGTCATAATCTATACAAATAATTAAATTGGAGTGTCTGTTTGTAATATTAAAATAACTGCTTTTAACTAAATGCATATTTGTCTATACACGGTACCAGTACAACATTTTTTACAATTATTGTCTGTCTATCTGTCTGTTTGTTTCGGTTAATCTTGGGAACGGCTGGATCGATTTTGATGAGACTTTCCGTGCTAGATAGCTGATGTAATAAAGAGTAACTTAGGCTACTTTTATGCAAGCTGCGCAATCGACTTCATCCGGGTAGTACTGTACAATCATAAATTCTCACGCGGACGGAGTCGCGGGCACAGCTAGTAAGACATAAAAATGTCCGTACTACTTTCTATTAAGTTTTTTAATCTTTTCCCAGAAATAATTCTGAAATTGAAATTGAATTTGGAACTGCTCTATTTAATGTGACCCTATGACATGTCAAGCGTAGTCGTTAGGTACAAATATTCTGCTGCATATTACTTTAGAAGAAAAGTAAATTGAAAACTATCTACTGATTTTGTTTAGAGACATCAAAGAGACATCATTCGTAAGCATAGAGCAACACGGGCCACCGGCCGCGGCGGCCTGGAGGGGAGTAGCCATAGCGTTTATTACCGATGCAAAACAGTCTGTCATTTTTTTGCGGGGGGAAATCCGTGCGACACACGCGCACTCTACAAAAATCGTCTATTACTACGAAACTCACACCTTGACTTTAACAACATACAGAAACAATTTCACGCACGCACTTAACTAAATTGTATAATTTAGTTACATAAAACCTGGATAGATGGCGCTAACTTAGTGGGCGTATTCCCACATTCACTGTGTTATTTTATTAAAATTCAAAAGAGACTGCAGTGTGTGTTTTTCTTTATTGATATCAAAAAAACAAAGTAAAAATTCTAGCTTTATCTAAATTAAAATTAATTAAATACGTTTACGTAGGTAAACCACATTCAACTCTTTCAAGCAGTGCTTGAAGTCAACTCTTGCAAGCAGTGCTTGAAGTCAATTTTCAAGTAACCATAACTTATTTTTCTCTTAACCTATTTTGACGAAACAACGTGTTGTTTTGATAACGCTCCTAATTATAAAATATGTAATCCACCTGTGAAAACCGTGTTCAAATCCGTTGAGTAGATTCGAAGTTATAACGTACCAGACAGACAGACAGACAAAAATTACAATTTTTTGTTTGATTCTGTTACTCTTCTTGAATCGCTCCCTATTAGTTTTTTGGAAAAATATTTTATGTACAGCCACTCGAATTACAGTATATCAATAAAGGAAGAAACAATTTATTGTTTTATCATGATATATGCAGAAAAATCTTTATATAACCTTTTCTATATTTGAAGTTATAATTTTATTGTTTCGTCGACTCAATTTTCCCGCAGTTGGCAAAAAAATCCACAAAAAATATACGAGAAACTCTTCAGCTTCTTTCGTATCGGAGAACAAACTTCGGTAGATACTAAAATAAACTGAAGAGTACACCGAAGTTTCAGGAAAAATATTTAAACCCTTATTTCGAAACAAAAACTTACAGTATCTTGTAATTAGGGATGTCAAGCGAACTATAATATTTGTTATTTTTTATTAATAACTTCAAAACTGAAAGATAAAAATGTTGAAGAAGGTTGCAAAGTGTGGGCTTTTCACTCGGAACCCAGTTTTTCACTAAAAAGAAATGTCTCCAAAATTTTCTCTCTCACTCTCTTTGTCTCTCTTTGCCTCTGTCTCTGTCTTTGCATCTGCCTCCATTTTAACTTCTCATTACTCAACATTATTTCAAGGTTGTACTTTCACGCGAAATTGAGAAATCTCTTAGACCTCTTTAATCCGGCCCTATTGCATAATCTGTTCTTATCGGCCGTCTTCTACCTATAAACTACCTCCCTGCCAAATTTCCTAAATTCCATTTTTGTACGTCGAGCAGTTTTCGATATTTCTTAATCGGTGACATTTCGCTTTTATAACAGAGATAGATTATTATATAGATAAATAGGCAACGCTGGCGTCGGCGGGACGTGACGAGATTTTTTTCTTAGTAATATACAGTATCTGTTATTATTTATTTGAATCCCGTCGATTTCTTTTATTTTCAATTTTCTTTTTAACCTAACCAAGGTGGCAAACAAGCATCCAGTTCTCATGGATGTTAAGTGATGACGGCAGCCTATAGACATCTACACAAAAACTAGAGGTCAAAATGCAGATGCATTGCCACCCCTGACACCTTAATTGTTATATCTCTGCTGTGTCTCTGTGATAGTTATTACGGGGTAATAACACATTACTACTACCAACCGGAACACAATAGTGCTGAACACTACAATTATGCGGCAGATAGTTTAGGTAATGCGGTCTTACCATGAAAATATTAGTTAAAATAATCATAAAACTAGTTTTCGGATTTATCTCGCGTATATTATACTAAAATGATTATTTAAAATCGAACCCGGCGTTTCGGTCACTTTTCGTCTTCCGTGGTCTCTCTCGGACAGACTGAGGTGGCATTTGTTTGACAGCAGCGAGTTTTATTTCAATGAGTGTAGCTCGCGAATACCTAAGAACAATCAATAACTCATTAATAAAACACCTAGAGCGTACCACCGGAAAAATAATGAAGATGAACGAAGTAAAACCTAAGACCTGGTTTTTGCAAAATCTAGATTCCTGGTGAGCACACGTAATTGATACTAAAGGAGTTAACGAATGGAAACTTGTGGAAAAAGTCGGACTCGGAGAGAACTCGACTTCCATTTTGTTATACTGACCGCGGTTTGAAATTCAATTGAAATTGTCTGCGATAACATTTGCCGGAGCTCGCATCTCCATTGCTTTGGTAAACGTTTGAAGAATTTAAAGTTAATATTTGCTTTCAATGTGTATAATAATTAAATGGTGTAACTGCAGTGGTAAATGTGTATGTAGTTTATGAGTTTTACCAACTTTTGTGGTATGACTTCTCTAGTTTTGTTAATTGGAATGAAGCAGAATTTAATTGTCAAATTGTGACGCGAGGACTTGAGACCTTTGGTTTTTGTATCATATTATAGACTAGCTGCTGCCCGCAACGTCGTCTGCGTGAAGGCTCTACAGCGCCTAACATACCTAAGATGCCAGTGTCGCTTTAGCATTTTAAGCAAACAACTTTTAAAATAGTATTAAATGAAAAGTATGAGTTTTTTTGCAAGCGAAGCAAGTGGAGGGAGTCATATGGGAATCCTGCAGAGTTCAGTCATAAGATATGACTGAAGGAATTAGACAAAATAATGCAGAAATATGTTCCCGGACACAAAAGAGTAAATATACGTACAAAGGTATCAAACCTTAAAACGCTTTCCTTTAAACTACGTATCATATTATAGATATATTTTTTACATTATGATAGTCGCCAACACACACGTTTGGCCTCGTTGGCCCATTAATCGCAATCTCGATGGTAAAGCCTAGGGGATCGGGAAAATCTATTATTATTTTTCTACTAGCTTTTGCCCGCGACTTCGTTCGCGTGGACTTCAGGTTCGTCCCGTCTAGTCTAGTAATAAGTAAGAAATACGGTAACTAAGCACTGCAGAGCCCTAATTTGTACGTGTAACTCCTAACCAAAAAGAAATCGCTAGTGCCTTGAAAATTCGCAAAACGGACACAACCGTCAACGACGTCTGCCCTCACGCGTCTGCCCGCGTTCGGGTCGCGCACTCAGCGATGAGCCACTTCTTCCCCACCGCACCTACCCCGCTCCCCCCACGCCCCGTTCGCCTGGCGCCGCTGCCGGTATTTATCACCGAAACGGTATTTATCGCCGAAATTGCTATGACTCTGCATTTTAAATCTGTGATATCTTCGAAAATATTTATTTAATTTACATGCTGTAAAAAGCCATATTGATCTTTATTAAATGCACAATGTATTTAAGATACTTAATTGGATAAGGATTAATACTGTATTGCTTAAAATCGCTTCGTAAATAAGCCATTATTTCTCGTACAAAGTAAAGGATAAAAAATGGTTATTGTGGGTTATTCCTAAGAGATAAACATATACCATCACGGACTTTTTTGTAGACCTTTTTAAGTTGTACAATACTGTAGTAAATTGTTTTGATCTATCTTGTAGGATTCAGTCAGCGTTTGCAATGTAAGCGCAAAAAATGTGTTTTTTCTACGACCTCACATTAAAAACCTCAAAAATTGTAGCCTATGTGTTATTCTGATGTATAAGCTATAGCCTATGTGTTATTCTGATGTATAAGCTATATTGTGGTAAAGTTTCATTCAAATCCATTCAGTAGTTTTTACGTGAAAGAGTAACAAACATCCATACATCCATACATACAAACTTTCGCCTTTATAATAGTAGTAGGATGAAGAAATTCCTAGTACTAGCCCGGAGTATGGTGGCTAGTAGAGCACGTAAAGCCGTCGGTCTTGCGCTCGATCTCTCTCCGGTCGTATCGGATTGTCATCCCATCTGACTATAAGAGTGAGGGAATAGTTTTTGAGAGAGTGCACCTGCGTTTGCGCATACACTTGTCTCCTGCGCATTTGGCTGTTGAGAATGGCCACCGTGACCGAAATTCGATCTGGAGGACATTATTAGTGGCAACAAGCATGCATTTCACATGGATGGTAAATTAATACTACATCCTATTAACATTTATGCAAATACTGGAGATCAAAATACAAATGTGTTGCCACTCCTAAGGCCGTTTTTTCTACACGACGGCTTAAAGTGCCCTCCGAAGAACGGAAACGCGCATTTTTAATTGCCTCTAGCGGTCACCCATCACCATCGATTTCTCAGGGGTTCTGTTGTCGCTGCCCATCAAACCGCGCTCGTATCGTACAACCGAGTAGATCGCTTGCGATCTTCACCAGCCGCGGGGCCATCCGCGCTTCTGTTTTTCTACTAAAAATATATAACTTGCTGTTGCCCGGGGCTTCGCCCGCGTAGATATCGTTTTGTAAATAACTAAGTAGCCTATGTTCTTTGTCAAAGGTTCAGTCGTTTGGACGTGAAAAGGTAAGAGACAGTCAGACAGAGTTACTTTCGCATTTATAATATTAAAGTAGGGATTTACGAGTAGGTTTGAGAATGGACCTTTGTAAAGCATACTTGTTGTGATATAGTTAGTGAAGTGGGCAGTCGGTAACTCAGTTACAGTTCCCAGCCCGTAACGTGTTCGCGTGTTCAAAGCTGCAGATGACTACAGACGAGGTTCTGCTCTGTATATTCAAACATCTTCATGCCTATGTGCCAGGTATAGGCAGGAAAATATATTCTTATGTCATGAAAGTGTCAATTTTGGCGAACTTCACACATTACGGAAATATTATGGAAATAGTATCTATGTGTGGATTTTTAATAAAAGGAAAGTAAGCAGTCATGTGAATTACATGGATGGTAAATAAATACTGCAGCTAATAGATTTTGCTGGTGGTGAAGTTCCAGAGTAGCGACTCGAAGGCGTAAGCACCACCGCATTACCTAAGCTATCTGTACGTGTTCGTTAAGATGGTAATGTATGGCCCCGTAATAATAATAATAAATAAATAATAATAAAATACGCTTACACTCACAGCCCCACAGTAGGTATAAACCTGTGTCGTGGGTGCCGTTGTACACATACAACACATACACAAACACCCAGACCCGAAACAAATATCTGTAGGCCATACAAATATTTGTCCCGGTGCGGGGATCGAACCCGCGACCCTTCGAATCAAACGGTCATCTCACACCGCTGGACTAACCGGGTCGTAATAGGTAACTATCACACAGACATTAGTACTAAGGGCTCAGGGGTGGTAACGCATTTAGTTGATATCATCATCATCATCATCATTTCAGCCAAAAGACGTCCACTGCTGAACAAAGGCCTCCCCCAAAGAATGCCACAACGAACGGTCCCGGGCCGCCCTCATCCAGCCATTGCCCGCGACCTTCACCAGGTTGTCGGTCCACCTCGTGGGGGGTCCTGCCTACGCTTCGCTTTCCGGTACGTGGTCGCCACTCCAGAACTCTTCTGCCCCAACGGCCGTCAGTTCTGCGAGCTATGTGCACTGTCCACTGCCACTTCAGTTTCGTTATTTAGTTGATATGCTACAGTATTACTTACCATCAATCTGTATGCTTTTCGCCACTTCAGGCCATAAAAAATAATTTAAAAACAAAGAAGACTTTATTAACTTATAAATAAAGTATGGACGTGACTGACCAGACATTTGTTGGGTAGCGGAGTTCTTCTCAGTAGTGACTGCACTTGGAACTCTGCTAAGTGAATAACATTGGTCTTGACGAATAAGTTTTTCTTTTTCTTCATTTATTATCATTGAAGGAATTGAAAAATTTTATGATTATTATGTTTTAACCAAATAGTTTAAATTTTAATTTTTAATTTACTATTAATATATGATTTTTCTTTACTATATGTAATGGTTATTCGCTCTAGGTAGTTTATGATTTATTGACGTTTTGAAAGTATCTGTAAAGATCTATTCGAAATAAAAATATTTTCTATTTCTATTTCTATTTCTTTTGATAGTATACATATTAACCGTAACACGGTAAGAACTTTTACTCATGGTAGAGTTTCAGTGCAGGAGCTCGAGCGCGTAGGCACCACCGCATTACCTAATTTATCTGCCGCTAAATGATAGTGCTCAGCACTATCGTGTTCCGGTGAGATGGTAATGTATAGTCATAATATCCCCGTAATAACATCACAGAGACAACTAGACGAGACTAACTTAGGTCTCAGGGGTGGCAACGCATCTGCATTTTGCAGACATCACTTAACATCAATGCAAGCCGAGCTGCATGCTTGTTTGCCACCTTCCATACATTAAAAAAATAGCGCAGTCACCACGAGTGACATTTCCCAAAGGTTATGCTAATGACGAATCGCCTGAACGCTCCGCTAATTTCAGCAAACACAATTGCTTTTGCAAGCATGCATCACCAATTAGGTAATAGGTATGTCTCCGGGATATAGATATGAAATTCCTTCTGTTTGATCAGAGGATTGAAGCGAGGCGATTGTGGATTGATGATGACCTTGGTATTTAACTACAAAAAAGGAGAGTACTATGTTCGACTGTTTACATGGTTTTTTTTTTAGTTTTTAGCTGATTACTTAGTGAGTTATGGATCGATTTCTCCAAATTGTTTTTTTCTTAGTTTTTAGCTGATTACTTCGTGAATTATGGATCGATTTCTCCAAATTGTTGTTTATGAAAATGCCTGTGTCGTTTTGGAATCGTAGATCTAACGTTGTAAATGTGGTCGGCATGTATCTCTTTGCTCGCATATCAAATCCAAAGATATTAGCGGAATTAGATTGCCAATCCGCACCGGCCGCTGAGCATTCGTTTAGACTCGCGGACGGTCAGGTGACCATTCCCGCTCACGCAGCAAGAATCATCCATTCATTGTGCATTCGCCTGGCGAGCGTAAACTTAGTGAGAAAAAACCGTTAAAAATGCCAAATTATTCAGTGTTTTGGTGTAAAACCCGAGCAGTAGGTAAAGCAAACTAAATCATTCAGTAGCATTACTTATCACCGGTAAGTCATCATTTTGTTATTATTTTTTTAAGTTGAACACGATATCACATCGTCCGCTATCAAATATATCGTCTCAAAACAGGGAGTTTTTTTTTATGTAATGGAAGTGGCTAACAAGCATGCAGTTCACATTGATGTTAAGTGATGACTGCAGCCTATAGACAACCACACAATGACCAGTGGTCAAAATGCAGATGCGCTGCCACTCCTGAGACATTAGGTGTTATGCCTCTGTGTCGGAAATTACAGGGCCGTACATTACCACCTGACCGGAACACGATAGTGATGAACACTACCATTTAGCGGCAAGTATATTAGGCCTACGCCCGCGAGCTCCGTCACTGGAACTCTACCACCAGTACAACAGTTTGTTCATCTTCATCGATTTTGTAGTAGATATTATCACGACTAACTGATAATACGTCATTTTTGTGACGTTTTAAGGGGCGACCAAACTCAAATCAGGTGAAGTCATAGCTGTGTTTGCTTCGCGCCTAATTGGTGTATATTTTCGCGCCAAGATAAGCTCCATCTACTTACAATGGTTGAAGCAGTTTTCATAGAAAAGCATGTGTATTGGCAATCTAACTCCTCTCATATCTTTGATCAAATCAGTCACCACGAGATCTCCCAAAGGCCCTCCAGTGTCAGGTCGCCTGAACGCTCCGCTAATTGCAGCAAACACACTCAATTGCTTTACAAGCATGCATGACCAATTAGGTCAATTAGGTCATTGTCTTCGCGGTATTAACGTGAAATACTGTTTGATTATGTCGTTGACGTGCGTTGTTAGGTGCGATAGATATTAGGTACTTTAAGATAAGCGTTTCTCAGTTCTTATACCAAAACACTTATTACTTCTTAAATGGTATTCTTCACAATGCGAGTGAATACAGAAAATTAAAATTGAATCGAAAAATTTACACAGAACTTACCTATGACGTCTCTTACCTTTCGAATTTTTTACAATTTTTACATTATGTTGGAACCTGAGCTCACAGTGTAAATGCATTGCCGTTTCTATTAACTGAGATGTGACCTTGTATGGCTGGGCTGACCAGATAGGTACCATATTCCATATTCTCTCATGTATAATTTTGGCGTGTATCCTGGGGGGTAGCTCTGAACCGGCGCCTCATCGCCGCCCTCTCCCCCTAACGCCGACACTGAAACATAAAAAAAATAAAAAATAAAACTAAAAAAATACACATAAAATAACAGAAAACAGATTTTATTATACTCAAAAAAAATTACTCTATATTTTTTTTCCCATGCATTTAACGTTTCTCCCTGAGGATTTTCCCTTTCATTGACTATATTTACCTGGTTACTAAGGCGACAATTCATCAGTCAACATGACTCCCAAAGGCCGCCTGCGATTGTAGCCTCTAATTTCAGTAAACAGATGCATGTACACATGATCAATTACCACGCTGTGTGTTATGAATAGAAAATGCGCTGTGTGTTATGAATAGAAAATGGATTGACGTATAGTTCTCAAAAATACTTCTCAATTATACCTACTAGCTATCCCGATGAACTAGGCATCTTTCGAATTAGAGGTATAAAAAAATTAAATGTCTTAAAAAACTTTAAAAAATAATTGGTGAGAATCTATATCTCTAAATGGGAAGTTCAATTAGTCAAGGGATATACGAGTAAAAATAGACTACAACCGATTCTCTTACCTCAAATATATACAATTTCGAAATATTTTGAACACCCCAAATGTCAACATCGGGCAACACTATCGCAATTTACATGGAAAATAAGTTAAATATAAGGAAGTTCAAACTGAAAATGTATACACCGGAGATAGAATGGAAATCAGTCGCACAGGTGTTGCAATATTGTTTTGGGAATATTGAATTTTACCCAAGTTGTGTTACGCGCAGAATTAGATGGTGGACTGCATATATTTACATAATGTACCAGACAGATGGGTCCGGTGATTACGGGTCATTTTTTATAGATTGTGTTTTCTTTCAGCCTATAAATACCTCGTCGCTCAAATATACTTATTATCAAAAATACAGATTAATAGCATAGTACCTGGTTGACCGAGCTTCGCTCTGTAGCGATTTTTGAAAATTATATTTAGTATGAATTGCATACTGAAGAAATATGAATAAAAACAATTGATTTTTTTGGTCTAACCTCAAATCAAACACTTCTTCTTTGCTAAAAATACGACTAACGTTAGTAGACTAATGGTTCTTCTATTCATCAATAGATGGCGTTAGTCGTCGGTTATGAAGAAAATTTATTATTAACTTGGAACCGAACTTTTCTTGGACCTGGAACCTAAATAAATCGATTTCTTGACCCGAAAAACCCCTAATCTGTAAGTTTCAAGAAAATCGTTTTAGCCGTTTCCGAGATCTTGATTCTATATATACATATATACAAGAATTGCTCGTTTAAAGGTATTATATATATAGATTTATTTTCGCGCTCAGGAATGCCACAACCATGATTGTGACGTGCGAGCGCATGACCACGAAAGAATTTGCGTATTCAGACACGTTAGTATAATGTTGGTGGTTATGTGATTGATACAACCATTTACAACCATTCGACGTCAATTTATTGAGTAAATGAATTATTAATTCTCTTATTACGCAATGTAATTCTTTTATTATCGCCAAACTCTGATTGTGAATCAATACATGCTAAATTTGGTTGCGAGTCACTTCGTCCACGCGGGCCACTTCCAGTCGGTGAGCGTACTGTATGTATGTATCTTCACGCCAGGTCCCTAACGGGGTAGGCAGAGAGTGTAGAGCGCCAGACATCCCGGTTCTGACAAACCTCTCGTGCCTCGTCTACCTTCATCATTCTCTTCATACATGCACGCCGATTCCTAAGACTTTTGACCCCACCATCAGACAGAACTCGACCTATTTGGTCATGGTAGGTCAGCCTTGGTCTTCCTGGGCCTCTGCAACCATCCACATTCGCATTGTATATCTGTTTAGTCATTCGCTCATTCGACATTCTTTCTATATGCCCGAACCATCGGAGCATGCCTTTTTTCATTTTTACACCGATACTATCATTCACACAAAGTCTTTTTCTTACATCTTCATTACGAACGCGATCGGTGAGTGATACACCGCACTGAGCGTACTGTAGTAGTCATATTGATCTTTGATTCACGAGCAGTGTGCAGTATGCAGGATGTCGTGGGTACTCACGCGTCGACACGGCTCGCAAAACGGCTGTTGCAGTAACGAGACGAAAAATAGGGTCCTGTCTCGTTTCCCCGAGGTGGTGAAGAGCGGTTACGGCGTCAGCGCTTGAGTCGCCAATATCACAGTGTTATAAGTGACACTCAAAGCCTTATTCTATTAGCACATCAAAGTCAAATATAGTAATATCTAAACTTGCTTGATAGTAATATTTGTCTTTGCGGAATAAAATTGCGACACGTCTGCTTTGTTCAAACCCAACAGCAGTTTTTTGTATAAAAATATCACATATTTATTATTTTTTTTTTATACGCTTACACTCACAGCCCCACAGTAGGTATAAACCTGTGTCGTGGGTGCCGTTGTACACATACAACACATATAGAAACACCCAGACCCGAAACAAATATCTGTAGGCCATACAAATATTTGTGCCGGTGCGGGGATCGAACCCGCGACCCTTCGAATCAAACGGTCATCTTACACCGCTGGACTAACCGGGTCATCAAAATATGAATTGCATATCTGGAACGAATATGATGCGCGCTGTTAGGAAGTGTATAGACTTATTAATGTAACGGAGCGTTTACACACATTTCATTAGTTATTTTTTTTTTTTCAAATTTAAGAAAATTACGTAATGTGTTTTGTTATAAGTAGAATTCCAAACTTTTTTTAATAATAATTGAATGAGAAAAATGGTTAGGTACATGTTAAAAACAATGGGTAACTTAGTGATTTTCAATCATCCGGTTCCGCATTTCTCCACTTTTATTGCAACGATGTAAGAATAATAATGCTATGAAATAAATTAAAAACAATATATCAATTAGCAGCGTATTTCGCTCAGATAAAACGAAAGGGTCAAGGGTCTTAAGAATGGATACAGAGCATTGATATCCATCGCCATCTACTTAAAACATCTTATTTTGGTATAATAATATATACCGTGTATACAAGCACGCATTTAGTAAAAAGCGTTTTTTTTCTACATAAAATTTTAATTGTATACTTATTAATGTAGTTATAGTGTACCTGCGTACATAGTGAATTGTTTGACTTAGATTTGCATTTGAGAAAAATCTCAGTGGTTTTAAGTAATACATTGTAAGCAAAAAATTGTATTGTTAATTGGTGTTGTTTAATTGTATTGTTTGTAGCATAGTTGGCAATAGATGGCGCTGCTGCTACCATAAAGCAATGCAACAAATGTGAAGGAAAGATTTGACAAATCGGGCAGGACTTCAGTAGCTCAATTGGAAGAGCGGCTGGACTAGATTCCCAGTAGGCCGCGAGTTCGAGTCTCGCCTGAAGTCAATTTTTTCTTTCCATTTTACTTTAAAATAAAAAAATTGTATATTATTTTTTATATGTTAATTTTTTTTTTTAATTGTGTAGATGTATAGAGATAGATATATTATTATAAAATCTTTGTACTCATTCAAAATAATGGTTTAGTTTTTCTCGCCACATGGTGTCGTTCACCACTATGATATTTTTGTAGACTAGTAGTAATAAAGTAGCTCTACGTCTACGATTTCGTAGCACAAAGCTACGTAGCGCATTCTACGAATGAGCTCAATATATACAGTACATAGTCGATTTATTAATTTTATTTTTAAAAAATCTAATTCACTCCTTTTGTTCAACAAACTAATATACGATATCTATTCATTTCACAAACAATTCCAAACGCATGACCCAATAATTCCAAGCGTTGTGACAAAGCGTGTATTTTTTTCACAGATTTACTAGGCTCTGTTTTAACCAGAAAATGTCTTGTTAAGATTGATTATGTGCCCCATACGCTAGCATTAATCATAACTTAAAAAGTCCTCTGTCTGTCGAGGGTTATGAACTTATTTAGTACAATGTCATCTAGTCCGCTTGGGTATTCAATTTGGGTCGGTTTGACCCTAGGGTACGAGATTCGGTTATTCGCAAATTGCTTTGTCTTTCTGGGGATTTCAAGGGTTAAGCCTTAGCTTTTTCATACGAAATGCGATTGTGAAAATCGTTTTGGGTTTCATGATGTTCTTTTGTGTCTGGTGGTTAAACTATTGGCGTTTTCGGTTGCTGGGTATCAATCGAAATGGGTGGTTCTTCACAGTGGTATCAATTTATTTTCAAAATGGTAGTGTTCAGCACTATCGTGTTCCGGTCAGGTGGTAATGTACGGCCCTGTAATTTCCGGCACAGAGGCATAACACCTTAGGCCTCAGGAGTGGTAACGCATCTGCATTTTGACCTTGGTCTTCATGTGGGTGTCTATAGGCTGCAGTCATCACTTAACATAAATGTGAACTGCATGCTTGTTTGCCTAGCCCATTACATAAAAAAAAAATATATGTATATAGTGTTATTTATTTTTGGCTTACTTATAAGTCGTTGTCAATTTTTTTCTTGTCGCTATATTTATTTATTTATTTATTATTTAACAACTTAAATCTATCCTTACAGGTGGCTACCCAATGCGATAGACAAGCAATAGATATTATTTTAAAGATTAAAATACATTTAATTAGATTAAAATACATTCACAATTAAAATAGATTAAATACATCAAATAATATCAAAATACATTATTAAATTAAATTACATTCATCCTTATTAAATTTAAATAATTACACAATACAAGGAAAAATCCAATAACATATATGATATAATTGCAATTTATTCAATTAAGTATGATTGCTAATTGTATTGCATTACTTAAAACTAATGACACCTAAAGCTACCTTCGTAAATTCACTCAGAGAACGAGTGAATAAATCTATATCTCTAGCAATGAGATTCATAGTGCGAAGACTCCGCGTCAGAGGTGCCTCTTGGAGCAGATTTGTCCGAGAACGTAGTTTTGCCAGCAATATCACGTTCGCACGCATATGTACGAGGGTGGATCCAAAAGTTCGAAGCCCGACCAAGAAAATGAAAGAAAAGTGGGTCTAATTTTATTTTTATTTTTCGACATAGTCTCCATCTAGCTCAACACACTTCTTCCACCTGAACTGCAACTTGTTCATCCCCTCGAAAAAAAAAGATTCCGGAAGGTCGGCGAAATACTCGTTTACTGCGACTATCACCTCATCTTTGGTCGAAAATTTCGAGCCACCCAAATGTTTTTTTAAATTTGGAAATAAATGATAATCTGAGGGGGCTAAATCCGGCGAATAAGGTGGGTGGGGCAGCAATTCGTAGCCACAATCATGGATTACAGACATTGTTTCAACCGAAGTGTGAACACGTGCATTGTCTTGATGGAACAAAACTTTCTTACGCAACATTCCCGGCCTTTTTTCTTTTATTTCTTCTCGTAGTCTTCATAAAAGGTTACATTAATAACTAGAATTAATAGTTTGACCTTTCTGTAAATAATCTACGAAAATAATGCCCTTCGCATCCCAAAAAACAAAAGCCATGACTCGTATTTAACATATTGATACGAGTTAGTTGGTCCAGCGGTGTTTAACGACTATTTGAACCGAGGCTCGTGAGTTCGATCCCCGTAACAAAATAAATATTTGTATTGTAGTAGATATCCGTTATCTGTTTAGGGTCTGGATGTTTGCCTGGCGCACCTGCTAACTGGAGCTTTACCACCATTAAAAACCTTATTAGATTTATACTTAACAGTAACCTATTATAGCTGCAGCTGTATTCGTTACTTATTTTTATCGAATTTAGAATTTTTTAGAATTTTACTTGATAAAATACGTGAAATACTTTTTGTTTTTACCAATGTTGGTTTAATTATGTTATCGCGAAAAAATGCTCATCATATTTAACTTTGGGATTAAATATTGAAATGATAAGAAATATTTAATTATACACCGAAAATGTTCGTTAAAAATAAGAACTTAACCCTAATTCAACGCAGTTTTCCAGCGGCCAACAAACCCTAGTCTGTCGAGCGGGATCATAATGGTCGGTCTATATTACCCCGGCCATAAATCAATGTCACGGACTCAGTTGCAGTTATCTCAACCCTTTTTTTTTCCAAGTAAGTTAATTAATTTGGTCCAAACGAAACTGCTCGATGCGCCAGAAGTTCGGAGAGTGGAAAGTGTTTTGGTGGTTTTTGTTTACTAGATTTGGGGAGGGTTACAATTTTAGCCGGAGATTGTTGACCATCTGTTAATTAGTTGGATATTCAATTACGCATGACGATTTTTTTTATGTTCAGGACTTGGAAATTTTGTTACAATAAAAGACATCGATTACAGAAATCGATTTTATTTGTACCCGATTAAAAGTTGCCAACTATTATTCTTGATATTCTTAAAAAAAGATGTTGTCAGATATCATTCTACCATATTAGAAGTTTAATTATATTATTAGTCATAAATAGGTCGAGTTCTGTCTGATGGTGGGGTCAAAAGTCTTAGGAATCGGCGTGCATGTATGAAGAGAATGATGAAGGTAGATGAGGCACGAGAGGTATGTCAGGACCGGGATATCTGGCGCTCTACACTCTCTGCCTACCCCGTTAGGGACCTGGCGTGATGATACATACATACATTAGTCATAAATGTCGTGTTTTTTGTGCAAGATAAAGATGTTATGTGCATGTGGTCCATGTGTATTGAATTCCGTAGCACAATATTCACTTTGATACCTTCAACGTAAACCCTAGACATGTTTGGAAAGGACCCATTAAAGTGTTAATGAAATAAATCAAAACAAAATTAATGAAAAGCAAACAACGTCAGCAAAATTAAGTTCTCCTCAAGTTTGTACAGCCAACAACCTAAGACGTCATTTCATCGCAATTGACAAACACTTCGTCTATTTCTGTATCACCGTCTAACAAATTAGTTTCTTAATCATTTTCATAAGATTTTATGATTCTTGGAACATACTAAAAATATAATTTTAGAGAAAAAATATGTTTACCAGCAAAGTCGATTTACAGCCTTCTTAAATTTTTATTTTACGCGTTAATGTCATAAATGTCATACATCGACTATGGAACTAAAGGAAGGCCGATTGGTCTGTAATGTTATGCGAGCCAAATGCTTATACTGATCGTACCTCTCTGCCGCTTATTCCGCGCTCTAGCACGCTCGATTATAAGATTTATGTGTATTACGTGTAGGGTTTCTGCTCAAGACTTCTCGAACTCGAGACAACTCGAGCGTTTCGCCTACATTCGAGACGAGAAATTAATAGCAAACTCTCGAGACTCTCGGGTTCCGGCCAACACGAAATAAGAACTGAAGTCAGGCTTGCCATGTTGCCGCTTTTACCAATGAAAACGTCACCCGCGCACTACAAACACGTGCAGCGGACTTCTCACTATACCGCATCATACCAGTTAAACTGGTATGATGCGGGAGACTCCCGCGGAGACGGGAGACTGACGAACTGGCAGTTAGTCAGTCTCCTGCTCAGATTGGTCGGTGAAACTCGTGCCGTGCCTGTGTGTGGCTACGCCGGCACAATGTAGTAAGTAACCAAAAACAAAAATTTGAAAAGCTCTAATTACAAACACCATTCGACAAATCACAAGAAAGTGAATTTATAAAACAATCTATTAAGATTAGAGGATTTAAGTTACTTACGTTTTGTATTTCTAACTTGTAGTGCAAAGTATGTTACAGTAAAAGAATTTTGATTTTTAATTGTTTTTCATTATTTAGACTCGAGAGTCGAGACAACTCGAGAAATTGGAGTCGAGAATTCTCGAAACTCGAGAAAAAAAATGAGGCGAGAAACCAGAAACCCTAATTACGTGATACTGTCATAGATCTGATGCAAGCTGAACGCTTACACTGGTCGTACCTCTCTGTCGCTTATTCCGCGCTCTCGCAGGCTCGTCAGGCAGAACGTGATACTTTTACGTTACCGGCGTTCACCGATTTATAAGAGGTTGAATTTACTTTTGATCTATGAGTTCGGGGATCCTGAGTGGATTGCCATAATTTTTCGGTCAACCTTCATTGAAGTATTGCTTGAAGGAAAAGGTGCATCCAATAATTATGAACATGCAAACACCCACGATTCGCCGGTCACTTTTTGTCCAAATTGGCGAGTGTATGTTATCAAACTCACTGGGAAACTTCAGGATATGAAAAAAATCCAATAGCGTCACAGATACAGGATAATACACTTTCATCTCTGATAGACCCCGACGGTTTCAAAGTCGGTATTTTTTGTTAAAAGTTCAACTAAAAACGTTTTATGTGCAAGTCGCTTATTGAAATGCGCATTTTAATTTGCCACTAGCGGTCACCCATCACACACCTGACCGCGCCCGTATCGCTTAACCGAGTAAATCGCTTACGCTCTACAACAAACGCGCAGCCACGCGCGCTGATAAAAGCCTAAATAAATTTACGCAACTGCCTGAGATCCCTACGGGTTCGATTCTCGACTTCGTTACAGTTTCTGACTTAGTATTAGTTAGTTAATAGCAGGAATAACTAAAAAAACGCAGGAAATAGCAGTTTTAACTGAATTGATAAACTCATTGTAACGTTACTAAAAAACCGGCCAAATGCGAGTCGGACTCACGCTAGAAGGGTACCGTCTATTGTAAAAGAAAATTACGTTTGTTGTATGGAAGGCCCCTTTAATTCTTATGAGTAGTTATCAAGAACACTCTTCGCGTTAAGTTCTCTATTTGTAACAATATAGTGTAATGTGACAATAAAGACTTAATAAATAAATAAATGAGTACCTAATAAATATTCTTTAAGCCGAATATTCACTTTATTTTACTTTATTTATTTATTTTCAGAGGAAATATACAACTAAGTTTTAAGTGTCTACCTGCTACAACTGCGAAAACAACACGTTTATTGCATGCCTCTTAATATTTTTTATTTTTAGTATTTGTTGTTAAAGTTAACATTTCATTGCAAAAATATCAGCTTTCTATCTATCACGGTTTATGAGATACAGCCTGGTTAAGAACGGAACCCTAAAAACCTTTCAAACGCAAATCGTGTTTTGTCACCCTATTCAAAATAAGCAAATAGACAGTGTTGCAGTCGGAATTCTAATTCAGCCAATAGTACTAATGACTAGTAATACTAATAAATTAGTAAATACTAATAGTAGTAAATCTATTCCGCCGAATAGGTTATCCAAAAGTTATTTTCCCTGACAGAGATTGGTCACGTGTTATATCGTAGATAACTTGCCTCGTAAACTTGAAAAGCCAACTTAAGTGCGATAGTTTTCCTTTAAATTTCGTTATATGTAGCTACTATTGCCGTAACGAATTAATTTCTAACAACAACCGTTTAGTTGGTAGAGTTTGTTGTATCGTTAATAACATTCCAGTCGTTATCTTTACAGTAGCATGACAACCTAATTCCAATTAGGCACCTGTTTTGGCATAAACACCACCTGCTTTTGCACAAACACCACCTGATTTGGCACAAACACCACCTGTTTCACCTTAAATGATGCCTACTATATTTTGAGGCACTAACATTAGGTATGTTTTATTTCCGACAAAAGTTATTTCGACCGTTTAATAGTTTTACTGCAGCAATTATAAAAAAAACAAGCGGAGAGTTCGCATTTCACAACGTATGTGTGACATGGAAATGTGTCACGAAAATCCGGTGCATTGTACAATTTTTTAGAGATTTGGTTATCGCGTAGTACCCGACGGTGGTTCAATAGGATTTAGATTTATTTTAGTGTGAAAAATACCTTTTTATGTTTCGCACAACCATTTAACAAGATAGATATTTAAATTGATCTGTGGCCGTTCCATATATTGTCAACCGAAACTGAATTGTGATCAGTTACAGACTATCGATCATAATAATCATCATCCCTCCCTCCACAACAATGCAAAAGTGTCCTAGTAGACCAATTTGAAATAAATAATTTGAATTTTGAATTTTTACGGAATCCTAAAAAGCAATTGCCCAGACCCCAACACATATAATTCAATATCTACTCGGATCTCATTACACAAAGTTAGCGAAACTTTATCTAATATCATAGAGATATCCATCATAACATGATTGATGATCAAGAGAGTACAGACATCGAATAGGATCTAGATGTAAAATCGAAATGAATCATCTGTTCTGAATGCGTCTAGATATCTAGATTGAATACAGATGCCTGAGAATACTGGATTCTATTGAAAAATTTGTAACATCGAGTTGAAAATATGGGTGCACTCGGGTACATATTTTTAATATTAGAAACTGAATTGTGATAGATATTAAAGAAAAGTTTTATAAATTTCAATTTTCCGATTGAATGTTAAAGAAATAACAATCAAGTGTCGTAAAGATTTTTAAAATGTTCTCTTTATATTTAGGGTAGCCGTAGCTTAGAAGAAACCCTTATAGTTTCGCCATGCCCAGCTGTCCGTTCGTCCATCGATCTAACCGCAACCACACCGCGGACACTCCGCCAAAATTCCATACAAACGCTTAATTTGGTCTTTATTACAGAGACATCGATCAGTGACGTGTATTTACACGTGCACCTGTGTGCGTAGCACGTAGAAAATACCAACCGTCGCCCATTTGAGGGGAGGAGCTTGGGTGATGCGGGGAAATCGGGCGGGACGTCGAAGTGTCCATTCTATACGTCGCAACCTAGCTCATTTTTTTTTATGTAATGAAGGTGGCAAACAAGTATGCGGTTCACATTAATGTTAAGTTTTGTTAAGTGATGACTGCAGCATATAGACACCCGCGCAAAGACCAAAGGTCAAAATGTAGATATGTAGATGCGTTGCCTCCCTTCAGACCTAAGTGGTAATGTCTCTGTGATGGTTATTACTGGGCCGTAAATTACCTATCATCTAACCGGAACACGATAGTGCTGAACACTACACTACCATTTGGCGGCAGATAGAGGTAATGGCCATAATGCCCACGCCCTTAAGCTCCTACACTCGGAACTCTACCACCAGCAAAACATGCTGCAACAATACCTTATATTTAAAAAATGCAGCAACGAGTAGATAAAAATCAAAGAATATTATTATGCTATTCCTCGAATCCTTTGCCTTGGAATTGAGGTTGAAGTGTTTGTTAGAATCATTGCTGCTACTTCCATTTTTCACACACTTCATATTTATTGAGCATTGCAACAAATAAAGGATTATTACACAAACATCGGTCCCGTGAGGCAGGCGCGATAGGGCACGGAGCGGAGGGATCCGATCAGCACTTGCCACGTGCCTACATCAATGCTACAAATCAAAATGGATGTGCTATTTACTTTAGTACAGAACCGCTCCCCACTGCACCACCCAGACAAGACGCCGCTCTCATTACGAGCAGAAGATGCCGAGGCGAAGCGGTACGTGCCTCGAAGCCTATAGACAGTCGCCGCGCGCTGGCGACTAACGATCATCTACGAATAAAACGTAACTTTATACCTGTACTTCCCGAAGGTGTAGGCATAGGTAAATGCATGCATTCAAGCATACATGCAAACACCTACGATTCGCCGGTTACGTTTTTCGTCCATGTAACAGATGACATACTTGTTGACATCTCCGTGCACATTAACAAACTCCGAGGTATACTAGTAACCATACAGAAAATTTAAAAATCTCAATAAAACCAGAGATAAAGGATTTGACACCATTATCTCTTTTATAATTAATATCCTTGTAGGAAAATAAAATAATATATTTAGATGCCTTTTTGATAAACTGCGTCAGTAGCCTAGTTATAGCAGACCACTACTACTATGGGGTCCTGGGTTCGATTCCCGGGTAGGGGGACTATCAGAGATAATGGTGTAAAGTCCTTTATCTCTGGTTCTATTGGGATTTTACTATTTTCTGGCAATTTTCCAGTACCTCGAAGTTTGGTAATGTGCCCAGAGATGTCAACAGGCTCGCCACCTGTTACATGGGCCAAAACGTAACCGGCGATTCGTGGGTGTTTGCATGCATGCCTGAATTCATGAATTTATCTCCGCCTACCCCTTCCGGAATTACAGGCGTGAAAACCGTGAAGTTACGTAAATTTTGGAAATGTGGTGAAGTTTGGTGTCCCTCAAGATCCGATATTGGTACTGTTCTTTCGCGGCAGTATTAAAATGCCGCCTCCATTTCATAATAATTTCTCCATCGAGTACCGAAGATTTAAGATAACAGGTTGCGGTGCTGACGCTACATCTTCATCGCGTTGCTAATTAATTTGATCATCACCTCGTGTTGTTGTTATAAAATAGGCTTAAAATATCCGAAGGCTGTAGGTATATTATTATATAAATGCTGTTGTTAGGGTTTCGTAGTAAACAAGGAACCCTTATAGTTTCGCCATGTCCGTCTGTCTGACTGTTTGTCTGACTGTCTGTCTGTCTGTATGTCTGTGTGTCTATCCGTCCGCGGTTTAACGTATAAACGATTGTTCCTAGAGACTTGAATTTTGGCACAAGTAGGTATACACCTTAATCACGCCGACAAAGGTGTAGTAAATATATATAATCAAAACCTAAATAAAACATAAATAACAAAATATAAATAAAACCATGAAAAATAAAATTATTTACGGGTACCGCCCCTACATGTAATGCGTGGATATTTTCTTTATTTTTCGTTTTCTATATAGTGTGGGATATCGATGGTGGATATGGGTCTTTCAAAAATGTTAGGGTTGTGCAAACATCATTTTTCGATTTAGTTAACTGTTTGTGACTTATTAAGCTTTGAACTGCTAAATTTCGTTAGAGTCAAGTGTCCCCCCCTCCCACTACCGACTAAACGGTTGTTGTTAGAAATTCAAACGTTACGACAATAGTAGCTATATATAATGAAATTAAAAGGAAAACTATCACACTTAAGTTGGCTTTACAAATTTGCGAGTAATAGTCGACCAAATGTATTTTACTCGAAAATTTCGAACAACACCATAGAAAATATTTTTTAATTCTTTTCATTACATTATTCAAACCTGACAACTACGGCACCCTACACTGCGCGTGGCCTGACACGCACTTGACCGGTTTTTATAAACACACAATCTATAATGCAATTTTGTATTTACTCGACCGTGTCAAATTAAAATGTGGGAGATACCTTGCATCTTGCAACCTGTTGGGTACCTCTACCAAACAAAAACCGAAGCTCGAAATGCAGATGCATTGCCACCCCGAGGCCTAAGTTATATTGCCTCTATTATTGTTATATCAGGGCCATACATTGCCATCTTGACGACCCGGTTAGTCCAGCGGTGTGAAACCACCGGGTTGAGCGGGTTCGATCCCCGCACCGGAACAAATATTTGTATGGCCTACAGATATTTGTTTCGGGTCTGGGTGTTTGTGTATGTGTTGTGTGTGTACAACAGCACCCACGACACAGGTTTATGCTTAGTGTGGGGTGTGAGTGTAAGCGTATTTATATATTTTTTTTATCTTAACGGAAGACGATAGTGCTGAATCGTATTTGGCTTAATAATCTATACTAATATTTTAAGCTGAAGAGTTTGTTTGTTTGTTTGTTTGCTAATCTCAGGAACTACAGGTCCGATTAGAAAAAATATTTCATTGTTAGATAGCCCATTTATCGAGGAAGGCTTTAGGCTAACATCAAATAAAATACAACATCACGCTAAGATGAATAGGAGAGCCTCCTCACTCGAGCTCCGACACTGGAACTGCAGAATGGTTACAAATACATTTTTTTTTAATAATTAATTATTGTCAATATCGTTTTTTATAACAATTATATTTATTGCATTATTTTATTTAGGCGTAGTATAACTGCCTCAGTAGCGTAGTGGTAGCAGGCCACTACTATTACGCTGGAGGTCCTGGGTTCGATTCCCGGGTCGGGGACTATCAGAGATTCGGTTTAAATCCTTTATCTCTGCTTCTATTGGGATTTTTCCATTTTCTGGAAGTTTCCCAGTTTCCCAGTACCCCGGAGTTTGGTAATGTGCCCGGAGATGGCAACAGGTTCGCCACCTGTTATATGGGCCAAAACGTAACCGGCGAGTCGTTTGGGGTCGGCGAGGGTGTTTGCATGTAGGATTGAATGCATGCATTTACCTCTGCCTACCCCTTCGGGGATTATAGGCATGAAGTTACGTTATATTTATACCTTTAAATTATTTTATACCTTTGCTTACCCATTTGTTGAAAAACACGCCTGAAGCTATGTTTTTTATCATAATAATTTTCTATATCCATCATTCAATATTGTTTTCCACTCCTTACAGTTATTAAATGCAAATAGAGTTAGATTAAACAAACATTTGTCGAAACGTTTTCGAATCACCCGAACCCATCTAAATCAATCACACTGTTTAAACATACATCCGGCAGGATTCATATTCTATTTGATGATATGATGTTAGAAAATAATTTGTCGGCAGGAGGCCTCTCCAGTCAGGACATCTAGGTAGTGTTGTCTGCGTGTCTTCCCATAAGCCGATATGTTATTCGTGTTTGTGGGCGCCTGTGGGTGGGTACTCGAGCGGTTGATGAAATAAAGCACATGGTTTGGCAGAAGATGAAGCAATAGTCACATCGATGTTAAGTGATGACTGCAGCCTACACTTACACGAAGACCAAGGTCAAAATGCAGATGCGTTACCACTCTTGAGTCCTAAGGTGGTATGCCTCTGTGCCGGAAATTACAGGGCCGTACATTGTAGTGTAGGAAACTTCAGCTTCCTTACACTTGAGGTTTTCTGCAATAAATACAAGTGATAAGCATAAGCACCACTCTACAATGTTTCAGTAATTTGTATGTCGAGGGCGACGTCTTTCTCTTTAGACTTTGAAAGTATTTCAAAAAGGAAACTTGGGAATGTCGCCTTGTTATTGTTAATCGATGTAGACTTGCGTATTGGCGACTGCAACTCCTTATGAAAATCGCAAACATTTTTTTTTATGTAATGGAAGTGGCAAACAAGCATGCAGTTCACATTGATGTTAAGTGATGACTGCAGCCTATAGACACCCACACAAAGACCAAGGTCAAAATGCAGATGCGTTACCACTCCTGAGGCATAAGGTGTTATGCCTCTGTGCAGGAAATTACAGGGCCGTACATTACCACCTGACCGGAACACGATAGTGCTGAACACTACCATTTAGCGGCAAGTATATTAGGTAATGCGGTGGTGCCTAAGCTCGCGAGCTCCGTCACTGGAGCTCTACCACCAGTTAATGTAAGGGATATTTTTACTAACAGATAAATTTTATGAAGTTAAGTATGAGTAATTTAGTTTTAAACGGTCCGCTTGAGTCTTCATTAATCAATTGTAATTAGCAATTTATAAAACGAATTCAACAAAATTTAACAGATTTGTCTTTTGTTTCTATGGAGGAATTTAAAATTATGATGATTTATCGGTTGAAGGCTTTTTTTATTAATTGGTAATCATTAATTTATATTGGATTATTATAATAAGTCATTCACTATAGGTACCTTGTAACCCGACCGTACAAAAGTGTCCTTGTAGACCAATTGCAAAAAAAAAACATTTGAAATTAGATTTTTTTATATATTTACATAGGTAAGTAGCTCGGCGGCCTAGTGGTAGCAGGCCACTACTACTACGATGAGGCCCTGGGTTCGATTCCCGGGTAGGGGTTTCTCATAAATGAGTTTGCGTTTGAGTTTAAATGGTATAAAGTCCGTTATCTCCGGTTCTATTGGGATTTTTCCATTTTCTGGAAATTTCCAAGTACCTCGAAGTTTGGTAATGTGCCCGGAGATGTCAACAGGCTCGCCACCTGTTACATGGGCCAAAACGTAACCGGCGAATCGTGGGTGTTTGCACGTATGCTTGAACGCATGCATTTATCTCGCCTACCCCTTCGGGGATTACAGGCGTGAAGTAACGTAAGTGGCGAGCAACCGCTGGATGAAAGTGACTCAAAAGCGAACATTATGGGTATCTTTGGGAAGGTGTTTCTGCTTAAATGATGATGTGTTGTCTGAATTAGCGTAAAAACGGAAACATAAGTAAAATTTAAAAAAAAACTAAGTTTCTATTCAGTAGAATTTATCTTAAAAGCATTTACAAATTGTACTATTTATTTTTCGCAATAACACATACGAGTGAACTTTAGAAATTAAAGAAAAAACGGAAAGAAAAGTATGACTTCGGGCAGAAATCGAACCTGCAACCTCAGGATAACCAGTCCAGCCGCTTTACCACTAAGCTACCGAAGTCCCACACAGATGCGTCAAATTTTGCTTTCTCTTTTTGATTTTTAACCGATTTAAGGTCGGTGAACGACATCCATTGATAACTAATTAATCCTTCAAGGATCGTACGGCCACTGGCGGCGAGACACAATTGAATTTCAATTGTCATATTTTTCTCGTGTCTGGAGAGATTAATAGCTATACAACCGATATATATAGACTTTGCAGTTTATACAATATCTTTACTTACAAATTGGAACTTTGCTATTCTCTCTCATTATGATATAAAAAATGGGAAGTTATTTAAAAAATTGGTAAATAAAATGCAAAGGAGAACGATAGGTACCGTTCCATACATATCTGGGCCAAGGAGTTATCTCTGTACCTAGTCTCTCTCTTTCATGTTATTTGTTTTTCTAAATTTCCTCGCCTTCTGTGTGCTTAAAATAACGGTTTTACTGATGGTAGAGCTCCAGTGGCGGAGCTCGCGGGCGTAGGCACCACCGCATTACCTAATATACTTGCCGCTAAATGGTAGTGTTCAGCACTATCGTGTTCCGGCCAGGTGGTAATGTACTGTAGTGTACTGGTAATGTAATGTAGGTGGTGTGTTTGACTTTAACAAAATACATAAACGATTTCACACACACATTTAAACATCTAGGCGACAGGCATAGGCCCACTTGGGCTTGTACTTTGACAGAGGGGTCCGCCGCGGCCGGTGGCCCTTGTTGCTCTATGAAAAAATATTACAATTTTTTGATACTTACTTCAATAACTTAACTTATGTGACGACGAACGACCCTAACGATTTTGTGGGCCCATTATTACCCGTCTCCTTTAATTTTGATTCATGTTCATAAGGCCAATAACACACTGTACCGCGGATTTTAACATTGTATGCAAATATTGATGATTTGTATAGAAAACACGCTTAGGGCAACACACTGCCGACGCGGCATCGCGCGGAATTGTATGAAAAATCTGCCACCCCGCGCTACACGACGCAACGGGGCGCGGTGCAGTTACGCGCCTTAGCTTGTGAAAATGCAATTCCATTTGAAGAAATCATGAAATTTAATATGGATTTATTATTGGCTAAAAATCGCAAGTCTGCCTCCGTAAAGAAAAGAAACTTCATGCTAAACCGAATGCACTCGCCGTTGGCGGCAAACGCCCAGAGTGCGCCGTGACTCGAATGCCAACCGCTCACAAATACATAGAGAACACCACACTGCACCATTGCACCGCGAAACTTGACCGCATTCATCTCAAATTATACAATGCTGACGTAACAAACGATAACAACGCTCCAGATAAAACAACGCGAGCAATGGACGAGGAAATCAAAGATGTTGAAGATAGAAACAGAAACGAACTCCGACAACAATGGGGATCGATTCCGCATTCTTCTTACATAATTGGCGTAAACAATGAGAATATCGTACTCAAGTTCGCTAATTAACTTCCAGATGGATGATGCGGGCTAATGTATTTGAGTAATGCAAAATCTTACAAAGTGTGCAAGTGTTTTCCTTTGAAAATGAGCAAAGTTAAACCCGAGTAATGCGGTGAAAGTGTGTTAATAGTTGCCTTTGAACATTTGAACAAAAAGCCCACTCAATATTAACAAGCAGCGTCTTATTGTCAAGACACTACAAAGGTATATTGTTTTGTTGTGAGGGATATTATGTAGACAGTCGGTTTCAAGTACATAATAATTGATGTACCTAATACTTTATGTTAAGTGTACGCCCCTCTTTCATGTGTATGTATTTAGGAATTCTATAATATGAATAAACATATACATATATGATGATGTGTTTTAGGTTTTCGTGAGCTATTGAAATTAAACTATTTTTACGGTAAGAAAAATTTGACATCAGGCGAGACTCGAACTCGCGGCCTACTGGGAATCTAGTCCAGCCGCTCTTCCAATTGAGATCTTCCTTGCTTTATGGTAGCAGTAGCGCCATCTATTGCCACTATTGCTACCATAAAGCAAGGCAATAAATGTGAAGGAAAGATTTGACAAATCGGGCAGGACTTCAGTAGCTCAATTGGAAGAGCGGCTGGACTAGATTCCCAGTAGGCCGCGAGTTCGAGTCTCGCCTGATGTCAAATTTTTCTTTCCATTTTTCTTTAAAAAAATAAAATATATTTCACAAGCATGTGTTAATGCGAAATAATATAAAAACTATTTTTACGGTTTTATCTATATTTTAATGCCAGTGAATGACAAAGAATGTCCCATATTATGTTTTTGTTTAGTCTTGTCTTGCCGTTTGTAAAATAGAGTATGGAACATTCTGTTGATACCTTGTTGAGTATTTTTGGACCATTATTACGTATTAGTTGTTACTCGCTTTAATTTTTAATTTTGTAATTTGACCAAGCAAATTCTATTATTTCCAAGTGATCAAATAAATTTTTGAGTTTGAGTTTGATTTACTGGTGGTAAGGTGGTAATGTACGGCCCTGTAATTGCCGGTACAAAGGCATAACACCTTAGGCCTCAGAAGTGGTAACGCATTTTCATTTTGACCTTGGTCTTTGTGTGGGTGTCTATAGGCTGCAGTCATCACTTAATATCAATGCGAACTGCATGCTTGTTTGCCTACGCGATTTTTTTTATGATGTAATGGAAGTCATTACATCAAAATCTCGCGTTAATATACGCGAGATTTTGATGTAATGACTTCCATTACAACTTCCAAATAACTAAAATTATTTTCGGTCGCTTTTCAGCTTTCGTGGTCCCGGGCAGACGATGTCGTTTGCCTGATAGCAGTTTGAAAAATTTTATATGCAGCTACCTCCATCGATTTTGTAAACGTCATTCGTATCCTTCAGGATTAAGGCAAAAATTACTTAAGGTATCTTTAGTGTGACGGGTACAGCTGGGATTTAATTTTACAAAGTACAAGACCCCATTATGTTAACAATCGCCAGCCAACCAACTTATTTATTGAAATTTGGATGTTTTTTAATTTCAATGACCTCGCGGTACCTAATCTTGAAAAACCTCTTGCGTCAGTAGTCTAGTGGTAATAAGCCACATTACTACCCTGGGGTTCTGGGTTCGATTCCCGGGTCAGGAGCAATCAGAGGTAACGATGTGAAATCGTTTATTTCTGGTTCTATTGGGATATTTCCATTTTCTGGAACTTTCCCAATACCTCGGAGTTTGGCAATATGCCCGGAAATATCAATAGGCTCGCCAACAAGTACATGGATCAAAACGTAACCGGCGAATCGAGGGTGTTTGCATGTATGCTTGCATACAAGCAAACACCCTTGGCAGAAGTATATATACCTCTGCCAACCCCTTCGCGGATTACAGGTGTAAAGTTACGTTATAAAATCTTCGATGGCGGTACGTAATAGATCGCCGGATCAGCTAGTTAAAAATGCAAATAAAAATGCCTGAAAATTCAGTGCAACAAACTTTATATCTCTATAAAATATATATATAATACTGAATAGACACATAACAATGACTAGAAATATACTTATCAAATAATCACAGAATATAAATATAATACTAAAATTGTTCAGGTAAAAAGAATTGCGCGACTCTAAATAAAAATTCACAAAAAGTATTTACAATTATAATGTACTTAACTAGGGTTGCCATCTGTTGTTAGCCGAACATTTTGTATTGAAAAAGCAACATATTATGCTTTTCGTTCTACGTTATGCCTACGCATTTTCCTAATAAATGTGGGCTAATCATGAATAATGGCAACCCTGATAAGGGCAAGCATCTACTGTAATGTTTTAAGGTTATAAAATCGTTATTCGTCCAAAAAACTATGAATAAAATGTAAAAGTTTTGAAAATGTACATCATTAAATTAGTTTGAAGAATTTTTCCATGTTTCGGTATAATACAAGAAACTAATATACCTAAATTCACGAAATGAATTCAATGAAAAGTAACTCACTCGCTTATGTTATTGGGAAAAATATACAATATATTATACGGCAAGAATGGAAATTGTTTCGTGTTCATACATCAAAAAAACATTCGTTTTTTTATATGAGACATTCAAGTTCATAATTAATTCATATAGAGAGAATAATTAGCCCATGTTAAGGTAATTTATACGTACGCGTCATGAGACTTGCACGTTTCAAAAACTTAATTATCTTATTTTAAAAATGTATCTACCCTTAATACCTAATACGTTATTTACTTATCTAACTCATTGGATACAACGATAAAAATCTGCTTATACCCATTGAAGTATATACTTACATACATTATACCTTGCTTTAAACTCGTATATTACGCCAGATCTGAGGTCGTAATTTAAATTCAAGTGACTAGGTAAGTGAAAGAACGCAACAGCCTAGAAACTATTTAATAATTAAATACTTACTGTTTCAAACAATTTATTTAAGAGTATCATTTTTTTAACATAGATTTGATATCCCTAGACTGTGGTTTATCTTACTCGTGTAGGTTTCTCATTTCATCGTTTTGTTAATTTTATATATAATAATATATCAGAAATAGTTTTGTATAACAATTAAACAGACAGGTACTAACACCCAAGGCGCATAGCTATGAGCCTTCATCAAATACCTGTCAGTTGATTTGTAAGAAAGTTTACCATGTTTATTCGGAAAGGAATCGAGGCTTTTTCTAACAGTGGTATATATACTCGTTTTTTTTGTTGTTTTGATGTTTGTCCGTCAATCACGCCGAAACTACAGAACGGATTTTGATGAAATTTGTTATACAGATAGGGTATTAGCTGACTTAGATTATATACTTTTTATCCCGAAAAAATCTTCCTGTGGGATGCCATGGGATGATTTGATGAGTTTCCACAGGTTACGCGAAAAGCGAACTACATGCGGGCGAAGCCGCGGGCAACACCTAGTATTTATATGAGAAAAGTGTATAATTATCTTTCAGTATAAAGCGCTTCCCTCGTGTTTAGTAGCCCAAACTTCTCGTTTCGCAAGATAATAATGAATGTGAATAAAATCTAAAAGAATTAAGTTACCAATCCTAATGAGCCCCTATAGGAGTGGTTTCTAGTTTCTCAGATTTGTGAATATTATTTGAGAAAATACTGAAGCGTTTCAATGTATGAATTGTTATTGAAGACTATGCGCTTACTGTCAGTTGATTTGTTGACTTGTTGACCACTAAGCGCTTCCCTCGAACTTGGTAGGGCCAAACTTCTGGTTTAATGTCATTTTGTGAATAAAATTCTACCAACCTTAATGAGTTTTACTGACAGCTAGCTCCCCATAGTGGTTTCTTGTTTCTCAGATTTGATAATTTACTTTTTTTTTTTTTTAATTTTGTACTGAAGTCTAAGCCTGGGTTGCACCACGACTTTAGGTAAAGTTAAAGTTATTGTAACATTTCACATCCTGCTCTTACTTTAACGGATTTCTTTAAGTTAGAATAGGATGAAATTTTACAATAACTTCTACTTTTGTAAAAATCATGGTGTAACCCAGGATAAGTGCTTTCGTTTCCTGTCACTTGGTTTGGCAATTGAAGAAGAAACTTTTCAATGCTTTTTAAACTGATATGATTGGACTGTAGAGTATCGTTGTAGTGTTTCCCTGATCCTAGCAATAATCCAATAGTTCATCGATACTACAATGTTTCTCGCAGCACTCGTTGACCACTAAGCGCTTCCCTCGAGCTTGGTAGCCCAAACTTCGGGCTTTGTGCGGCGCTAACCACGGGAAATCGATTTGATTGGCTTCCTCCATGTAGTACGGCGATAGAATGGCACCTGTAATGATTTAAGCTGTTATCTTTGACAAACTAAACCAGGAAGGCTATGTTTATGGATTTTTTATACTGGTGGTAGAGCTCCAGTGCAGCGCAGCTGCATTTTGACCTCTGGTCATTGTGTGGGTGTCTATAGGCTGCAGTCATCACTTAACATCAATGTGAACTGCATGCTTGTTTGACACTTTCAAGAGATAAAAAAAAAATTACGTCAATTATCAAGTGCGTCTCCAAGAAGGTTCAGGAGGTTTAGGGCTCCGATAAAGGAGCTTGCTTTACCTAACCTTCTTGCCGCTAAATGTTAGTACTTAATTCTATCGACTATCTTGTGCTGGTCAGGTGGTATGTATGTATCTTCACGCCAGGTCCCTAACGGGGTAGGCAGAGAGTGTAGAGCGCCAGACATCCCGGTTCTGACAAACCTCTCGTGCCTCGTCTACCTTCATCATTCTCTTCATACATGCACGCCGATTCCTAAGACTTTTGACCCCACCATCAGACAGAACTCGACCTATTTGGTCATGGTAGGTCAGCCTTGGTCTTCCTGGGCCTCTGCAACCATCCACATTCGCATTGTATATCTGTTTAGTCATTCGCTCATTCGACATTCTTTCTATATGCGCGAACCATCGGAGCATGCCTTTTTTCATTTTTACACCGATACTATCATTCACACAAAGTCTCTTTCTTACATCTTCATTACGAACGCGATCGGTGAGTGATACACCGCAGATCTTGCGCAAAGATCTCATCTCGACCGCGTTCAACTTACTTTCATGCTCTTTCCTGCATACCCAGCTCTCGCTTCCATATAAATAATCAGGTGGTAATTCATTAATTTGTACACCAACAGTTTACATTGACTATGAAACAGTTAAATATGTTTTTTTTTCAGTATCCGGTCTAGAGACATAAGCTAAGGCAACGAGTGGCACCACCTCTGCATTAAAATCTCCGGATTTTATGTACCCAACAGTATTCACTTACCATCAATGCTAGCTTGATAGCCCTGATTAAACACTTACCATACATGGTAGCTTCTGATCTCTTATGGGTTGGTTCTTCATTCAAGCATAGCATCGCTATAGCCCTGGCCAAGTTCCTCCCGCAGAATCTCTCGGAATCCACGTGCTGCCGAGAGAGGAGGGAGCCCCCTATGTGACCGCTGCATGTAGAACATAACATCAGGAAGGCAGCGATAGCGAAAGTCTTCTGGTATTTCATCTGCAATCAAATACCTCTGGCGTAAACTGAAAGGCCTAGACTATAAAGGTCGTCATCCATTGACAGCACGGCATGGCACGTGAAGGGAGTTATCATCTTTTTGCGTATAGATAAGTACTTGGTGATGAAGTTTACCTGTCCAAGGCGCGAGGCTCTTTACACCGCTAGGCTGTAGGCGGTGGTCCAGACCTTACTTTTTTAAAAAAAGGTCATATTTCTCCGTAGGCTCTATACGCCCTCATAATTATGTTTGATCGTATGGTTAGCAACGCTGCGGTCGCTTGTTATACTGTTTATTCTTATAGATTTGGTAGGTAGGTACTCAAATGGGTAAAATTGGGGGCCTCGCCCACGCACGTTGGGGGCCCTCGTCGCTCGGGTGCCCCGTATAATTGATACGGCAGATATGGCGATAGTCACGCCCCTGGCTCTAAGTTAAACGGAAACATTATTTAAACATTGCTATTCACAGAACTCTGGTAATTGCACAAAGCAAAAATATTCATTTTAATTGAAATCCATTTGAATCCAAACTATTCCAATTGGAACTGCAATTGGCAATTTAGGCTGACCTCATTTGGCTCGTATATATTTGTTTAAAACAGATGTGCAACATTTAGTTGGACTCGCGTACGAAGGACCATCTTACTATTATTTTAATTATGGCAACCCATTATACGTCCCACTGCTGGGCACGAGTCTCTCCCCTCTTTGGGGGGAGGCCTGGAGCTTACTCCACCACGTTGCTCCAATGCGGATTGGTGGAGATACGGGTTGGTGGTCAACCCGGTGTCGGATGTTTTCAAACCGCCAATAAGGCCTCCGACAAAGTTTAACGACTGCTATCTATCGATAGCAACCGGGACCGACGGCTTAACGTGCCCTCCGATGCACGGAAAAGCGCATTTAATTTTACCACTAGCGGTTACCCATCACACTACCCGACCGCGCCCGTAGTCCCCCTTAACCGAGTAGATCGCTTACGATCTACACCAGCCGCCGGGCCATGCGCGCTTCTTCTTACTATTATTACATGTGAAAGTATGGATGTTTCTTTGTTTGTTGCTTCATCATGCTAAAGCGGCTGGACGGATTTTGATGAAGTTTTATAGTTTTATTTTGATGCGTCCTGTTTTAAGATTGTTGAAAAATACCAAAAAGGTCATGTTTACCTTTTTTTAAAGTAACAGGTATATTTAAAATTCAGACAATCATGTTTAGATATACCGACTTCCCTACTATCCCTACTTAATATTATAAATGCGAAAGTAACTCTGTCTGTCTGTCTGTCTGTTACCTTTTCACGTCCAAACGACTGAACCGATTTTAATAAAATTTGGTACAGAGATAGAGCTGACTTTGTGAAAGAACATAGGCTACTTAGTTATTTATAAAACGACATCCACGCGGGCGAAGCCACTATTTAGTATTTCCGTTCAATTTCTTCATATTTCTTTCCTTTTAAACCTTCCCTGGACTTCCAAAAATCGTTCAAAACCAAAATTAGCCAAATCGGTCCAGCCGTTCTCGAGTTTTAGCAAGACTAACGAACAGCAATTGATTTTTATATATATAGATATTATCACTGTAACAGCTTTTAAATGTGTCGGTTTCAGTCACAAAAAGTTTATATACCTACATTGTAGATTATTTCGCGTGATTGACCTGTTAAAAGTTTACCTATATTCCATAAACATGTCATCCTACAGCATAATATTATATTTTTCTGAGATTTCAACAGCTCTAGATATATGTATTTAACATAACATAATAAGACAACCGTATGTAACCGCAATTGACACACATCACGTAAGTAGTGTGCGGCAGACATAATGCTTTGGGCAACAACCCTCTTTTTTTTTTCCTCTTTATTTTTTAAAGTGGGTTTGATCATTTTTGACCATGCCACCCTCATAATTACAAAACCTTATACTTAACAAACAACATAACAAAATATTACAATATAAAAAATAAGAACTATGCAAAGAACACTGAATTAATTGCGCTCGTTCATAACTGAACGAGCCAATTTGTATAAGCTTTTAGCCTCTTCACATAGAGGTAGAGATAAGATGGTATTACAAATACCAACATTTTTATCTGTTCTAGGCATAATGTTACAGCGTTGAGACTCGCTCCGTGAACATTCCATAAGAATATGGTAAACATCTTCTACGATGCCACATGTAGTGCAATTTGGAGAGTTGACTTTACCCATCATGAAAACAAAGCTGTTCAGTGGTATATGACCAGAACGAAGTCTCAAGGCCGTAACAATGTCATTTCTGCCCATTTTACATAGTTGGAACCAGAGGGAACGAGGCAATGTTGGTTGGATCGTTTTGTACCAGATACCTTTAATACGAGATCTTTCATCGAAGTATTCTGACCACAGCTTAGAGTATTTTTTTGCTTCAGATCTGCATTCAGTAAACCAGGTGACATGGGAAGTACTTTCCCCCTATGAATCGCTTCTTTGACTAATCTGTCTACAATCTCATTTCCGTCTAGTCCAATATGAGCAGGGACCCATTGCAAAATGACAGTTTTATTATTGTTAACAAATTTTCGTAGAGACTTTGCAATATCAAAGGCCAATGGAAGTCCTCTAAAGCCTAAAGTACATTTAATTAAATGTTGAAGCCCACTTTTTGAGTCAGAAAATATGACAAAATTAGTATGGTTTATTGACTCAATATAAGACAACGCTTCCACAATTGCAATTAGTTCGATGTGCATGATTGATAATCTCTCATTATTATCATTTAGTTTTATATGTGAGTTAGACATATGATCAAAAAAAGCTGCACCTGATCCGTTGTTATCTTTGGCCCCGTCTGTATAAATTTGATAAAATTTCGAATAATTAATATTTATGAAATTGGCACATTTTTGTTGTAAATAAAAAATATTATAACCTTTTTTTGGTTTATTTAAAATTTCAATGTTGGTCAGTATGATATGTTCCAAATTAATATTGCTGATCCAGGTATCTAAACTAAATATTTCTAATTGTTTACTGGAATATATATTGTTATGTACAGATTTTAGTCGGTCGTGGATTTGTGATAATATCGGTTTCTTTTTGCGTAGCCAGTAAAAATTTTGACAGAGTTCCGATAAGTTATCTAATATATTTATTAAAAAGCCTTAGAAAAAGAGCGTGCCTTAAGCCGAACTTTTGCTGCCAAATAATTTCTACGTATATATAGCGGCTGTAGTTGCAGTTCTGTCTCCATGACATAAATGGGCGTACTCTTTATGTATCCGCCTATTAATCTTAAAAATACATTTTGCACTCTATCAAGCTTAACTAAATGGGTATTATGACTATTATCATATAATACACAAGCATAATCCATCCTACTTCGAACAAGTGCAATATATAAACGCCTTAAGTGTGTCGGATGGACGCCCCATCCTGGACCTACTAGTATTTTAAAAATATTGACAAATTTTAGAACAGCTTCTCTTAGTTCATTTATAATAATATGTTTTGTCCATTTCAATTTACAATCGAGCCAAACCCCTAAATATTTTACATTGTTAACCACATCCAAATTAATGCCGTTTAAAGTTACTGGAAAATTATCCCTACGATATCCCCTTTTAAATATACAAATTTCTGTTTTACTTATAGAAGTATCTAATCCTACTTTTTGTAATTCATTATTTAAGCAGTCTAATCCATTTTGTATTTTCCTTCTACCTTCTTCAACTTTTTAAAAGTGGCAGTATATGACAAAATCGTCAGCATACTGAGAAATGAACAAATCATTTTCAAGTATTTTACATATATTTGTTGTCCCTATATTAAATAGTAGAGGCGATAACGGATCTCCTTGAGCCAGACCTCGACCTGTATACCTCGTTATAGTGTGTTCGTCTATATTAATACTAAGGTGTCTTTCCTGAAGAAAATTCCATAAATATTATAGTTACAGATTCTAGATCCCACCCTTAATTTATCTAGCTTTAAAACTATATACCTAACATCAACATTGTTATATGCATTTTCTATCCCTTTTCACGTCCTACTGCTGATCACGAGTCTCTCCCCTTTTTTGGAGAGGCCTGGACCTTACTCTAACACGCTGCTTCAATACGGAAATATGGGTTAGTGGCCAACCCGCTGTCGGATGTTATCATTGCCAAACCGCCTATAAAGCCTCCGTCGTGGTTTAACGACTGCTACCTATCGATAACAACCGGGACCGACGGCTTCACATGCCCTCCTAACAATGATTTAAAGCATGTCATTACCTACGAAGCACGGAAACGCGCATTTTATTTTGCCACACACACCCGACCGCGCCCGTTTCGCACAACACCAGCCGCAGGGCCATGGGCGCTTCAATTATTCAGATAATGCTTTACGAAGCCAAAACCAGCCGCGTATCTCTTGCCTTAGTTACATGTGCAATATTTCTAGATAGGAAGTATACGTGTAAGGTCATTACCATCTAACCACAACCCCATAGTGGTTACTTTCACTATGTAAGTACCTAGGGGTAATTATTCAGATTTACTACGTCCCTAAGTCGGAGTCTTACACCACCTACTCCCTCAATTAGAAAAATCCAATGCTATTATACGATTATACGGTAATATTTTCGTCTACCAAACAACCACAGCAATAGCACTCAAAGCCTAATCGAATTATAATTTAAAATGTCAAAAGCAACCAAGATCCCAATTACTTACCCTGGTCCCTTTGAAGTTCGTTCCTGTGCACAAAGGTTCTGAATGCTGAAATCTTACCGATATGCCCATTATATACTCTGCGAAGCGAGGGCAGTAATTAATATTCAATAACATGTTAGAAGTTCCAGGTGGTTGGTTAATGAGAAGTGATATGACCTTGGCTCGAGTTTTCCAAGCCTCATAAATAGGTTACTTACACATGACTTATTCTTGGAATATATTATGGTATGAGCATTATTTTGTTAAGATTCTATGGTTATTTATAGGGTGGATATACACGTGCTGTTGGATGGGGAAGTAGGTTGGAAACAAAACAAGATCATAGCAACATCACGGAGGGAATGGCACAATTTTTCCTCATCAGTTAAGAAAAATGTTTAATGATGTACGCGTGTATGACTTATAGAGAGGGGATTTCCAAAAAAACGGGTTTGATTTTAATGTTTCAGTAGCCTAGTGGTAGCAGGCCACTACTACTACGCTGAGGACCTGGGTTCGATTCCCGGGTCGGAGTCTTTATCTCTGGTTCTATTAGGATTTTTCAATTTTCTGGAAGTTTCGTAGTACCTCAGAGTTTGGTACCTAATGTGTCGGGGATGTCAACAGACCCGCCACATGCTTGAATGCATGCAATTTACCCTTGCCTACTTACCCCTTCGTGCATTAAAGGCGTGAAATTACGTTTTTAGATTTTCAATGTATCTTGGCAAACAAGCATTCAATTCACATAGATATTAAGTGACGACTGCAGCCTTTAGACATTTACACAAAAACCAGAGACGTGCCCACCCTTGAGGCCCAACGCGGACACTCCGCCAAAATTCCATACAAACGCTTAATTTTGTCTCTATTACACAGACATCAATCAGGGACGTGTATTTACACGTGCACCTGTGTGCGTAGCGCGTAGAAAATACCAACTAGTGTTGTTGCAATAGTAATATTCTATCGATAGTATTGTGAACTATCGTGACCTCGAAAAAATAGTCGATAGCGCGATAGTACTATCGAAAATATCGCCATGCTGCAATACTATCGATACTATTGACCTTATTGACTATTGTTTATAACAATACTATCGATACTATCGATACTATCGATACTATTGATCTTTGGCAATAGTATTGCTTATTTTTAACTATCGATACTATCGATAGTATCGATAGTATTGCAGCATGGCGATATTTTCGATAGTACTATCGCGCTATCGACTATTTTTCGAGGTCAACTATCGATAGCGCACTATCGATAGTTTAGCAACACTGATACCAACCGTCGCCCATAAGAGGCGAGGTGGTTGGGTGATGCGGGGAAATCGGGCGGGACGTCGAAGTGTCCATTCTATACGAAGTATTATTACATATTCTCTGCTTGAGGTCTACGTTTCTGTGATAGAAATTACGGGGTCCAGTCAACCATGACTTCCGTGGAGAGAGTTGGGTACAATTCAGATCCCCTTTATCATTTACTTGCTTTCCTATAATCCATAGTTAAGATTATTTTTTTCAAACTTTAAGTTTAGTAGTTTCGAAAGAATGGCAATAGTCAAATTTCACTTTTTTTCTGAACTAAGTTTAAAATTGGTCGCCTTAAATTAAAAAAAAAAATGAAAATAACTGTGTTCTTAATTCTCATAAGACCTTTTATTTAATTATCAATATTTTCAAAAATACTTTTCATTGAAAATACTTACGAAATAAGTATTTACGAAATCAATCGATCATTCGTCGTACATCGCCAGGGTGTGGCAAGAGGTTTGGTCACTAACCCACCCCCACCTCCACCAACCCGCATTGGAGCAGCGTGGTGGAGTAAGCTCCAGGCCTCCCCCCAAAAAGGGGAGAGACTCGTGCCCACTAGTGGAACGTATAATGGGTTGCCATTATTATTACATAAATAAAAAAGGAAACCGAATTAAAACTGTTTTCAAAAGACTAATCCTGTTTTTTTTTCTTTATCATACACAATATTTATTTATGTAACAAGAATAAATTTAGCGAAATAGTCGTAGTTATTAAGTTACGACATATTTACAGAAAAAATATAGTCACCAGCAAAATGTTTGCGAATGTCGAACCACTCGTAACATTTGTTTACGGCTGTCCAACTCCGTCTTCAACTTAGTTGGATGTCTTAATTTAATACAAGTTTCATCTTTGTTCCGTCCCGTCCCTTTCTGGAACTTTCCCTCGGTATCTTGGCAACGTTTGTCGATTTGTACGGTTTTTCTTTTAAGTAATTGAGTATGCTTAATTCGCGTATTTTTACCTTGAAATCTTGAAAAATTGTCTGTCGCTAAAACTAAACTAACACAAACTCTTCAGGTTTAGCTATGTTTGCTTTATAATATTGGTATGGATTTATAGGCCTTCAATGGATTTATCTCAATCCCTTTTCACATGCTTTTGATTGGGCTTATTTTTTATGTAACGAATGTGGCAAACCAACTTGAAATTAACGTATCTAGTGCCTATATGGAGGGGATGTCCAGGCCATGCCCCGCAATCCCCAACCCCATACAACAATCACTAATTCATACAAAAAGTACTTATCAAAGAATTATGTCCCCATCTATATTTGCGAGCGGTGACCCTCTCCAAAATCTTTCTTTAGGGCCACGCCTGATAAAGATTTACACATACCTAACCCAGGCGCATTGATACTTTTGTTACCCAAGATCTTTTGCATCTTTACCAGGACTAAATACCTCGTGATCACAAGAATGCTGAACAAAGTGAACACTATTATTTATCGGCAGTATTAAAACGGTTGGTGTCAGGGGCGGCTTAACCTATAGTGGAGGGAGTGCCATGCACACGGGCGCCGTCGTCTTAGGGGGCGCCGAAGAGCTCCTTGAGACAGCTAAGAGCATCGTCTTGGACCATCATGGTACAACAATGATATGACAGAAGCGGCCAGTCAGCGAGGTCGCGGCAGCTATCAAACGCGAGCGGCAGCTCTATGGGCTTCTTTTTCGAACATTTTGTTTCAACTCGAAATAAACCTTATTTAAAGTTTAGAAGCGGCCAGACAGCGCGACGCTGGTAGTGCAGCGGTGTCAAACGACGGCAAAGTTAATAGTTATAGCTGCGGGGGGGCGTCAGGCCTAGGGGGCGGCAGGGTTTAATTGCACACGGGCGCTACACGAGCTAGAGCCGCCCATGGTTGGTGTCTAGGTCTTCGAGCTTCGTCACTGGAGTTTTACCACCAGTAAAAGTCGTCGCCAGCCGACGATATAGAGGAGGGCATTTTGGCTATAAGGGAGGGCAGGTTGGTTCTAAGACTAGATTGGTACCTATAGGTACTTATGGCACAGGGCAGTCTTGCCTGCAAATTCCCCTTCCCCTTCCTATCTGCCACCCCTTGGAGACGCCCATGCCACCAGTCATTGATGAGCTTCGTGTCTTGAGAATGCGATGGCGTCGTAGCGTCGCGTTCAATTCAGTATAGCTTTTAAGATGTCAAATAAGATGAAATGATGCGTAACATTGGAAGCGACACTCCCCGGCAACCTCATTTGGATACGTTCCACTCCACTGAACGATTAAACGGTGATCAGCGTGACGTTAAACAATATTCAAATGCTTTTAAATTTCCATCGCGATACAAGCATGGAGTTGAAGGTGAGGGAGTGGAAATCAAAAATATCGTTAATATCGCCCATACATTTTACGACGATTTTATGAATAATATATGCAAATACATAAAGATATAATGACGTAAAATGTATGTGCGTAATGTGTGTGTTTTTTTTTAATTTGTCATGCAACTTCTTTTAAGTTTATTGTGTCTCTTTCTTGTTTTATAACAAACAGTATACCTACATATACCTTTCGGTTATCTTAGGGTTCCTTAGTAAACAAGAAAGCCTTATAGTTTTGCCATGTCCGTCTGTCTTCTGTCTGTATGTCCGTCCGCGGTTTAGCGCAAAAACTGTTGGTATCTACTAGAGACTTGAAATTTGGCACAAGTTACACCTTAATCACGCCGATAAAGTGGAAGAATAAAAACATGAAAAAAATAAATTTAGGGTACCTCCCCTTCATGTAACGCGCGAATATTTTTTTTTTTTTTGGTTCTCTATATAATGTGGGATATCGTTGGATAGGTCTTTCAAAAATGTGAGGGGAGTCCCACATCATTTTTCGATTTAGTAAACTGTTCGTGACTTATTAAGCTTTAAAGTGCCGATTTTCGTTAGAGTCAAGTGTCTCCCTCCCTCCCTCCCCTTCTACCAACTAAACGGTTATTGTTAGAAATTCAAATGTTACAGAAACAATAGCGACATATAATGAAATTGAAAGAAAAACTATCACACTTAAGTTTGCGAGTCATAGTCGACCAAATTTATTTTAATCGAAAATTTTGAATAACTCCGTAGAACATTTTTTTTTTCATTACATTATTCAAACCTAAAAACTACAGAACCCTACACTGCACGTAGCCCGACATGCACTTGACCGGTTTCTTGTTATTATTTTTAGGACGGTAGGCGGCACGTTTCGAGACGGCCCTAGTGTACTTCACCGGGCAATCGGCGAGCGCAGAAGGCGCTCCAGTCTTAAGCTACATATACCGGTAAACCTGATGGCACGGCCTTATACCCTCGGAAAATTATGAGTGGCATCAGCAGATTTTTTTTTTTTTTTATGTAATTGAAGTGGCAAACAAGCATGCAGTTCACATTGATGTTAAGTGATGACTGCAGCCTATAGACACCCACACAAAGAACAAGGTCAAAATGCAAATGCGTTACCACTCCTGAGGCCTAAGGTGTTATGCCTCTGTGCCGGAAATTACAGGGCCGTACATTACCACCTGACCGGAACACGATAGTGCTGAACACTACCATTTAGCGGCAAGTAAATCAGATAATGCGGTGGTGACTACGCCCGCGAGCTCCGTCACTGGAGCTCTACCACCAGTAAAAGCTCTAAACCAGATTAATAAATAAATAAATAAAATAAAATACGCTTACACTCACAGCCCCACAGTAGGTATAAACCTGTGTCGTGGGTGCCGTTGTACACATACAACACACACAAACACCCAGACCCGAAACAAATATCTGTAGGCCATACAAATATTTATTTTGTCCCGGTGCGGGGATCAAACCCGCGACCCTTCGAATCAAACGATGGTTTCACGCCGCTGGACTAACCGGGTTGTCGATTTCAGATTATATTATTCATTAATTTGGTGCTCTTGTAATAGACGTCCTTAACAATCATGCCCCAGGATCAGGGGTGAGCATCTTATGAAAAAGGATCCCCATAGCTTTGTCTCCCGAACTCTGAACCGTGTATGGAACCTAGCATAGACCTCAGCGTAGCAATAGTATCCTGATGCCACTACCCCACATAGAGCAACACGGGCAACCGGCGGCGGCTGACCGGAGGGGACTAGCCATATGCAGGCTTTCCTCTCTGTCAAAGTATCAGCACAAGTGACCCTATGCCTGTCGCCGAGATGTTTAAATTTGTGCGTGAAATTGTTTATGTATTTTGTTAAAGTCAAGGTGTGAGTTTCGTAGTAGTAATACACGATTTTTTTTACGTGTGTGTATCACACAAATTTGCCCCCGCAAAAAAGGCCGGTGATCCGTGTTGCTCCATACTACGCCACAAGCAGTTTTTATCCATTTAATTCATTAATTATGATAGATTATAAATGCTTTTTTTTACAATTTTAAAACAGACCTAAAGGTTAAAACCTTTGTACAAAAATTAGTATCTAAACGGCTAAAGGTTGAAGGTGAAACAGCTTAGAAACATTAATTATCATAATTAATTATGTACGCATCTCTAAAATTTAAAATATTTTATACCTGACATAGGTATATAAAACCGAAATATAAAAAAAAAATAAGTGCATGTGGCATTTTAAAGAATTTAAAGCATCGATTTCTCAACCTAATAGATACCGCATCTCAGGCGAACGCTTTCAGACAACACATCAGTGATTCAGTAATGATATAAGAAACCGAGCGCGAGTTCGTCTTCAGTACCGACCACATATGTGACCTTTGTACGTCGCTATACTTCATTAAAATGTATACTTCAATAAATAATTTCATTAAAAAATAAGAAAGCGAAGCAAAATGACATCTTGTTCAATAAGGTGGTGTGGAAAATGTGGCATAACATTTAATTTCTAAAAAAGACGGCATTACTTTTCACAGGTAAGCTGTTTTCACGATTATAATTTCAAGAATAAAATTAATTTGGAGTTCAACGTACACTGGTCTAAAACAGCACCCTTTGATGTCTTTTTACAGTGCAACCCTTTCCTTTGCATGCATTTATACTCGTATTAAAATATATGAGATTCATAGTCTAGCAAAACTATACGGGTTCCGTAGTAAACAAGGAACTTCCTTGTTTTTTACTACGGAACCCTAAAAATGGAAAGACAAATTTGACTTCGGACAGGGATCGAACCTGCGACTTCTGGATAACTTGCCCTGCCGTTAAGTTACCGAAGGCCGACAACTGAGTGTCCAGTGTGTCTTTCCCTTGTGTGAAAACGTAGATAAGAAATCTATGGTGAAAAGTGTCTTTTTTCCCTAAACCAGAGAATAATAAATATGTAACCTAAACCTATCAAAGAAATAAACTTTGCGTTTCAGAACGAACACAAAATACACTGACGACCACGTTCCAAATAACGATTAGAACGCCCTTTTTATCCTTTCACCTAGACCCGTGGAATGGAAGTAATCGTGGTCCTTGGGAACGCTTACTTCGTCCATATGATTTAGATAGATTAAAACGATTAAATTGGGTTTTCGCTTATATTTGTGGCTATTTTGATAAATGGAACGAGCATTTTAACAATTTAAGAGGGGGCTCGAGGGCATTGCGGACATTAAATGGAACGTACACAACGTTTTTGTAATGGGCGTGTTCAAAAAAGTTAAGATCTTACAAGACTCAGTGTGAAGTTTATTGCATAAAGGCAAATAGGTGGACAGATCAGAAACTCATCATGAAGATGAACAGAAATAATTAATAAAGACAATTTATTTAGTAAGTAATTGTCGTTGAAATCATCACGATAGGCGGTCTAGATATTTTTTATGCGCATTTTTAAGAAATCAGTTCCGGTCCGAAAGTCCTGAAGTCCGGAAGTGCGAAATACGATCTGTAAGACATGGGACGTTCAAAATTTGACAGATTCAGATTCTGTATTCTGAAGGGTTAAAAAATGTTAAATATTCAAAATTACATTTCAAATAATTCATTTTTAGTAAATATTATATTTGTAAAAAAAACAAATGCCCCAAATCAATCGTACTGCGAGTTATAGAAGTACATGCAATGTCACCCAGATGACACTAGTAGCAAGAGCAAGTAAGTGCAAGTGAGTCTGTACAAGCCGAAATGCTTTAAATTAACACAAAACGGCGGATTCTAAAGTACCTACTGACAAGATTACCAAAGTTTCATTAGATCTTAATTCGGCTGAACATAACCAGTAGTCATATGATGTACAGAGTGACAGATGGATGACAACATAACCTATTTGGCAGGATACTTCACTGTAGAAGAAATTGTGCAAATATGAACTTTATACATATTGTGTTAAAGTTAGTTATAAAGTCCGCTTCAAATATTTCATTGCAATCTGCAATCCGAGAAAAATGGGGACAAAAGTTCGAATACTTATTTTATTACCGTTAAGTTATACGTAGCGTTTGTTTACCGTTTTACAAGCACAACCGTGATAGAAGTCGTGCGGTACACACATTAAAAGTTTAAATATGTTAAATATATTAGATCTTGGTTTCCTAGGTTTAGCCCTCACGGTTGCATTCACGGGTTTCCTGATAAATCATTACGAAAAACATGTGCCAGTGTTTATTATTAAAGGGTTTAGGTATGGCAGCTTCGCTTATCAAGGTTCCGGCGCAAATTACCTGCAAATAATCGAAGTACCGAAAGCTTTATACAGACATTTCTATGCATTTGCATCAGTTTTTAGTGTATTAACTCTGTTTTACGCCGCACTTGTCTATTTTTTGGAATTCAGCGTACATAGATATGTTGTGCTGGTGTTGAAAATCATTTTGGAGCAGAATGAAGCTTCTGGTAAGTGTATTGTAATTTTTACATGTGTTTTAATTCATACATTTCATGAAAAATGCAGCAAAAAGAATGTACTATGAATACTCTCACCACTAATAAGCTGAAGAGCATATAGTGGTCCCAACTTATTTTTTATGGAATTGGAAATTTTTGGCGGAATAATATTATTCCACCATGATTCCACCAAATAGAAAAAAAACTATTTTTTTTCTATCTTTAGCCACCATAGCCTTTATTTTATTATATTTTCAGCTACCCTAATAAGGGTGGCTTAAAATCCTATAAGTCTCAGTACGGCTGACTTCCTATCTCTTAAACTGTTGCAATTAGGTCTTTGAGCAATCGCCCATTGCTTATTTATCTGCATACAATATGTAGGTACGCAACAGTTACTAGTTTATCTGAAACTCATCAAAATAACGCCAGTTTTATAAATTAATAAAACAATAGAACCCACAATAATTATTGTTGGTGGTAGAACTCCTGGTAAAATACCTAATTTACTTGCCGCTAAATGGTAGTGTTCAGCATTGTTGTGTTCCAGTCAGATGATAATGTACGGCCCTGTAATTTCCCTAAAACCTAAACCTAAAACCCACAGGTTTATACCTGTTGGGCTGTGAGTGTAAGTATATTGTTTTTTTATTATTTTTTTTTTAATAAAGAAATAATGAATTTCCCAAATGAAGATTTTGAGACATCCTTAGAATAACACCAAGCTACATCCTATGCTCCCCAACCCGGGCAACCAAAATATTAACTGAGGAGCAGGTGAAAAAAACCGGACTTATCCTTTCAAACATTATTTTACAGGAGAGTATAAACAAATTTTATGCTCTCCTGTAAAAAATTGTTTAAAATTTGGTAAACAGGTACCTATATTTTATTCAGGATAAGTCCGTTTCTGCATGATAAGGCATATTCACATCTTTATTTTGAATATGAAAGTGCCGAATTGATTGAAAATCTTTTCATAATGCATAGATGTTTACTTTAAGCGGCTTTTAAAAAAAGTTTTTTTTTTTGACATGTGGCATTGTCTGTTTTTTTTCGCCTTCTCCTCAACTAATGACATGTTCATACTGTTGATTTATTATTTTAAATGCAATCTGTTGTTCTATATCCTTGATTTAATGATGTGCCATTGTTTGTGTACTAGGAATACTAATGCATGTTATTATGTAAGTATTTGCAAGTGGAATTTTTGTTGGGTTGTAATGTGACTATACATGCCTGGTTTGGGTTCTATAAAGTTGTACCTTTGTACCTATTGTGACCTTTGTTCAAAATAATTGGTGGTCTGATTATATGCCACGATTAGATGTAATGATTGATACATCATTCATAAATATTATATATATATATTTTTTATTGTTTTTATAATACAACTGAATGGCTTTACTGGTGGTAGAGCTCCAGTGACGGAGCTCGCGGGCATAGGCACCACCGCATTACCTAATATACTTGCCGCTAAATGGTAGTGTTCAACACTATCGTGTTCCGGTCAGGTGGTAATGTACGGCCCTGTAATTTCCGGCACAGAGGCATAAGACCTTAGGCCTCAGGAGTGGTAACGCATCTGCATTTTGACCTTGGTCTTTGTGTGGGTGTCTATAGGCTGCAGTCATCACTTAACATCAATGTGAAATGCATGCTTGTTTACCACTTCCATTACATTAAAAAAAAAAAATGGCAAAAATTTTTGCCATATTCCTTTTTTTTTCATTCATTGTAGTAAGTAATTTGGCCTTAACTATGTAATTTCTTTTACTGAAGCTCTACTTAATACACAGGTGTTTCTCCATTAATAGATATTAATGAAAAACCTACAAATTGTTTTAAAAAATGATATCTTCCACAATGTCTTAAATACCTAAGGAGGTACCATAAAGTTTCAAGGATAATAAAATAATTAACTAATATTTATTTAATTACTTACCACTATATATTAAGCATAAAGTTGGATAATAATATGATAATTATTCTACGATCTTTGTTGCCAATGACATTCTACAGTTGTGAAACATGTCACTATGTGTATGCCATGCCACATAAGAAAGCTAAATACCTAATGAGGTACCATAAAGTTTCATGGATAGTAAAATAATTAACTAATATTTATTTAATTACTTACCACTATATATTAAGCATAAAGTTGGATAATAATATGATAATTATTTTACGATCTTTGTTGCCAATGACATTCTACAGTTGTGAAACATGTCACTATGTGTATGCCATGCCACATAAGAAAGCTCAAGGTCGCGCAGAAGGCAACGATAAACTATAAAAAACCGGTCAAGTGCGTGTCGGGCCAAGCGCAGTGTAAGGTTCCGTAGTTACAGAGTTAAAGATGTAATGGAGAAAATAAACAAACATTTCCTATGGAGTTGTTCAAAATTTTCGAGTAAAATACCTACATTTGGTTGACTATTACCTACTCGCAAACTTGTAAAGCCAATTTAAGTGCGATAGTTTTCCTTTTAATTTCGTTATATGTAGCTACTATTGCCGTAACTTTTGAATTTCTAACAACAACCGTTTAGTTGGTACAGGGGAGGGACACTTGACTCTAACGAAAATGTACACTTTAAAGCTTACTAAGTCACGAACAGTTACCTAACTATACCGAAAAATGATGTATGTAGAAACCAAAAAAAAAAATATTCGAGCGTTACATGTAGGGGAGGTACCTTAAATAAAAAAAAATGTCGTGTTTTTATTTTACCACTTTGTCGGCGTGATCAAGGTGTAGGTACCTATACTTGTGCCAAATTTCAAGTCTCTCGTACCAATAGTTTTTGCGCTCAACCGCGGACGGAGAGACATACAGATACACAGACAGACGGACATGGCGAAACTATAAGGGTTCCTTGTTTACTACGGAACCCTAATAACGCTCAGCGTTTCTCTATGGGATTGAATAAGAAATGTGGAGACCCTCAAGAGAAGGAAAAAGCCGATGTGGGTCAATATTTGCTAACGGACCCAAATGAGATATTTTTTTTGATATATACATAGTATACATACCTATTTTATGAAGATGTAACAGTTTGTCAGGTTCTCTCAGGGATATAGGTACTTGGAACACATAGAGGTCGTTAGGACATCCCTCACATTACTACACATTGACTACAACCCTGGACCTCTCTAAAAGAGAAGCCCCCACACCCTCGACCTCCTACACTTGGAACTCTACCACCAGCGTTAACTCAAACTCAAAAATTTATTAAACACTTGAAAACAATATAATTTGCTTGTGATTGGTCAAATTACAACATTAAAAAATTAAAGCGAATAAAAACTGATACGTTGATTAATATGTCAAAAAAACAAAAATAAAATAAGTAATGGTCCAAAAATACTTAATAATTCAAATATGTATCAACAGAATGTTCCATACTCTCTTTTACAAACGGCAAGATAAGACTAAACAAAAGAATATGAGACATTCTTTGTCATTCACTGGCAGAGTTCTAAAGCCCACATTACTGAGAAAAACCTGTCAAAACAAAACTCAGTGGGGTCTTTCAAAATATGTTCACTTACAACTAATTTCACAATATGATACTAATGCAAAAGATCGCATACTTTCATAGAATTCGCATAAATTCTAATCGTATTTTTCTGTTTCAGTATCGGCGATGGCTTCCCTAGTAGTGATGTCCTTGCTGAGCATACAATGTATCCGACGATGCTACGAGACATACCGATTGCAAGTGTTCGCCAAGTCCAGCAAAATGAACCTCAGCCATTACATAGCTGGGCTTGTCCATTATTTTGCCGTCATAGTCGCCGCTGTCGGCCAAGCACCTTTGTTTTGTGGTGGGTTTCTTAGCAACATACAAGTTACCATTTAAAGCATTTTCACACTTGCGATTTCTTCGGGCGATTACACGGCGAGGCGTTCAGGTTCATAACCGCCGCATTATCGCCGCCCTCCAGCGGTGATATCGCGGTTATGGATGACATCTTCAAATAATATGTTTAAAACATAGAGCAACTCGTCTCACGAGTAACCATAGCGTTTATTACCGATGCAAAACAATCTGTCATTTTTACGGGGGGAAATACGTGTGATACACACACTTACACTACAAAAAAAATCGTCTATTAGTACGAAACTCACACCTTGACTTTAACAAAATACATAAACAAATTTCACTCATTTAAATATCTGGGCGACAGGCATAGGACCATAATTTGGTCTTGTACTATGACAGAGGGGAAAGCCTGCATATGGCTACTCCCCTTCGGTCATCCGCGACCGGTGGCCCGTGTTGAATTATTTGCTGTATTGACCTACCATAGAGCAACGCGGCGCACCGGTCGCGACGGACCGAAGGGGAGTAGCCATAGCGTGTATGACCGATGCAAAACAGTCTGTCATTTTTTGCGGGGGGAAATGCGTGCGACACACACGCACACTACAAAAATCGTCTATTACTACGAAACTCACACCTTGACTTTAACAAAATACAGAAACAATTTCACGCACACATTTAAACATCTAGGCGACAGGTATCGGCCCATTTGGGCTTGTACTTTGACAGAGGGGAAAGCCTGCATATGGCTACTCCCCTCCGGTGTTGCTCTATGTGACCATTCATCAGTTTTATCTACATTACCATTTTAGCTTTTATCATAATCTCTCTACTAACCGTTTCTAACGACGGGTGAATTAAGCGTCCCGAAAGCAAGGTCGTTTGTCTTTAGAATGGCTCCGTCTATTTATTGATCTGCACGTATCATAAAACTATAATACATATGTCTGTCTGTCCGTGTATGTTATTTTTCATGCGAACCTGTAAGTAACTCAATTTAATTATTTTTTGAATTACACCTAATTGTGAACTAAAAAATCCATTTAAACCTGACCAGTACTTAGTTGAAGTAACTTGGTTGACATTCGTTTGATGAGCACTTTGCGGTACATTACTGGTTTTCTAAAATTATTGTATTAATTAACGTTTTAGATCAAAACAGCAATGCACTAAAAATTCCTCTCAAATTCATGTTAACCAAGATGCATAATAATGATGGCAACCCCTGATACATCCCACTGCTGGACACGAGTATCTCCCCTTTTTGGTCGGAGGCCTGGAGCTTACTCCACCTCGCTGGTCCAATGCGGGTTGGTGGAGAAACGGGTTAGTGGCCATCACGCTGTCGGATGTTTTCAAACCGCCCATAAGGCCTCCGACAAGGTTTAACGACTGCTATCTATCGATAGGGGCTTAACGTGCCCTCCGCATCACGCCGATCCGAATCACGGAAACGTGCATTTTAATTTGCCACTAGCGGTCACCCATCACACACCCGGACCGCGCCCGTATCGCTTAACCGAGTAGATCGCTTGCAATCTACACCAGTCGCGGGGCCATGTGCGCTTCAGATAATAGACCATCTTATTATAATTTTAGATGGAACAAAAATAAACAATCAAGTAATTTACACGAGCAGAGCCGTGAGCATAGCTAGTATATGAATAAATTGTGAATTACGACAGTGGTTGAAAGTTGAGTAACCTAGATTGCATTCTCGACGGCCATTCTAACATACTAAACTAACCGTTACTTTCGAATAAATTGACCGGCGAAGTGTGAGTCACATACTTGTCTTATAGGACGATATAATGCCTCAGTAATCTGGTGGTAGCAGGCCTCTACTGCTACGCTCCTAGGGTCTAAGCCCACCGTTTCTGAAGGCCTCAACACAGGTCGACTGAGTTTGAATATCTTTTTTGGAAGTGGCAAATAAGCATGCTGTTCACATTGATGTTAAGTGATGACTACAGCCTGTAGACACTCACACGAAGACCAAGGTCAAAATGCAGATGCGTTACCACTCCTGACGTCTAAGGTGTTGCCTGTGTGCCGGAATTTACAGGGCCGTACGTTACCACCTGACCAGAACACGATAGTGCTGAACACTACCATTTAGCGGCAAGTAAATTAGGTAATGCGGTGGTACCTACGCCCGCGAGCTCCGTCACTGGAGCTCTACCACCAGTAATCATTAAAGTTTTGCACCAAAATACACTTGCCGGGTCGCTGATTATGTTTCTCGAGCCCCATACAATAATACAAATAATACAATATGCCCTGCAATGGGCATCTACATTTCCAAAGCGACAAGTATGACTCAAAACAAATAAATATTTTGAACGTATAAATTAAATTGTGTTGTGAATAGTTGTTATACATTACAATTCCCATCATGGCGAAATTTTAACCATCATTCGTTCCGCCAGTGTTCGCTTGACTGTCTGCACTAGCGGTAGAATTTTTCTCCACCAGTAGCAGAGAATATGTAATAATAATACGTATAGAATGGACACTTCGACGTCCCGCCCGATTTCCCCGCATCACCCAACCTCCTCCCCTCTTATGGGCGACGGTTGGTATTTTGTACGTGCTATGCACACAGGTGCACATGTAAATTACACATCACTGATTGTACACGTCACTGATTGCTGTCTGTGTAATAGAGATCAAATTAAGCGTTTGTATGGAATTTTGCCGGAGTGTCCGCGGTGTGCCAGTAGTGTAGTCGTCACGTACCGATACGACTTGAAAAATGGAATAGTCATTCTTACTAGAACAGAACATATCAATGGATGAATCATAAGATAAAGACGAATTTAAATAAAAACAGAACACGCTACATACAGTTACCAATTATTCGAGAAAACAAGGAAACGTGACATTTAATTATAAAATAAGTGTCTGATGAAAAAATTCAATTTCTTGTAGCTTTAAGACGGAACATGAATCTTCCGTATCGATCAAATTTGACCTCCGCCCTTAAATTGCGATATTGTCTTCCTTGATCGTCGAATGTGCCTTTGTTAATATTTTAAGTACTTATCTACAGTCAGGGCACTCTCCGCTTTCAAAATAAATAAGCTTACACTCACAGCCCACACTAGGTATAAGTAGGTGTCGTGGCTGCTGTTATTCACACACAACACATACACAAACACCCAGACCCGAAACAAATAGCTGTAGGCCATATAAATATTTGTCCCGGTGCGAGGATCGAACCAGCGACTCTTCGAATCAAACGGTAGTTACACACCGCTGGACTAACCGGGTCGTCATTATACATAATTATATATCGTATACTTATTTATATCGATGAATCATCGACGTATCCATCCATGTGTGCTTGATGCACCTACTTATATCCCCCTTTTTAATGTCTGAAGGTTGACAGACAAGCAAACGGGCCACCTGATGGAAAGTGATCACCGTCGCCTATGAACATTTGCAACACCAGGGGAGTTGCCAACGCGCTGCCAGCCCTGAAGGACTCTTTTGACGCCATTTTTGAAGAACCCCATATTGTATCACCTAAGGAACATCTCTGAGAGAAGTTCATTCGGCAATTTACGTTCTGGGCAGAAACGAACGCGAAGCGAAAACGGCACGGTTGAGCACTGCCAGCTGTCCAATCGGTGAGGGTGGAACTTCTCTCTTCGGCGGGTAGTACGGTGTAGGAAAAGAGACGGTGGCACCATGTCAAACAGTCAAGCAGAGCACTCACCATTGTAGAGACGGTACATCACGCACAGACTGCCAATGTCTCTGCGCAGGCTCAGACGTTCGAACCTGTCAGTAAGTCCTGGATCGATAGATTTAGATCTATCATCTATCTTTAAAAGCATAATTTATGAGCATTAATATTTCAACTTTTTTTTATTTTATTTGAAGCGCGCATGGCCCGGCGGCTGGTGTAGATCGTAAACGATCTACTCGGTTAAGCACTACGGGCGAGGTCGGGTAGTGTGATGGATGACCGCTAGTGGCAAATTAAATGCGCGTTTTTGTGCTTCGGAGGGCACGTTAAGCCGTCGGTCCCGGTTGCTATCGATAGATAGCAGTCGTTAAGCCTTGTCGGAGGCCTTATGGGCGGTTTGAGAACATTCGACAGCGGGTTGGCCACTAACCCCAACACCTCCACCAATCCGCATTGGAGCAGCATGGTAGAGTAAGCTCCAGGCCTCCGCCCAGAGAGGGGAGAGACTCGTGCCAAGCAGTGGGACGTATAATGGGTTGCCATTATTATTATTATTATTAATATTTCAACATTGCGTATTACAGGTGACCAGAATCGGGAGAAAATAACGTGGACGGACACTCGTACAACACTCCTGTCTGTACCTTGCACGCTAATATTCCTCTGGGCATTCTACGAGCAGTACAAAACGAACGTGATCTTCGCGAATCTCCGCAAAGACAAGAAGTCTGGTGCGGTCGTCACCGAGGAGCATAGAGTGCCGCACGGGAGGATGTTCGAGAAGGTCTCCAGTCCTCATAGGATGTGCGAGATAGTTATGTACACGGCGTTGTTGGCGCTGATGCCGACGAAGACTTTCTTCTTCATTTATCTGTGGGTGATTAGCAATCAGGTGAGATTTTATGGCTCTTAACACTTCTTTGTAAGAACCACAATTTTTTTTAAGAGAAAATGGATAGAAAAATTGACTTCAGGCGATACTCGATATTGCGGCCACTGGGAATCTAATCCTGCACTCTTCCAACTGAGTTGGAAGACCGAAGGACTTCGAGTCTCGCCTGAAGTAAATTTTTTCTTTCCATTTTTCTTTAAAAAAAATATATTTCACTAGCACATGTTAATGCCAAATAATATGAAACCAGAACTGCAATAACAATCATCAGAAAACATTAAGACATGATTGACATGACACTGAAATTGATTACGAATTACATAATCAATTTTAGTGACCAATAAGACCCATAATCGCCCTGGTTTACATGTACACATAATATTACAATGTTTGCCGCCTACACGAGTTCCAGTGTAGGGCCTCGAACGCGTAGGCACAACCGCATTACGTAATCTGCTGCCAATTTTTTTTTTTTTTTTGTCATTAAGTTGACAGACAAGCAGACGGGCCACCTGATGGTAAGTGGTCACCGTCGCCTATGGACATTTGCAACACCAGGGGAGTTGCCAACGCGCTGCCAGCCCTGAAGGACTCTTTTGACGCAATTTTTGAAAAACCCCATATTGTAGCACCGAGGGAACACGTCCGAGGGAAGTTCGTTCCACAATTTACACGTTCTGGGCAGAAACGAACGAGAAAACCCCACCGTTGAGCACTGCCAGGTGTCCAGTCGGTGAGGGTGAAACTTCTCTCTTCGGCGGGTAGTACGGTGTAGAAAAAGAGACGGTGGCACCATGTCGAACAGTTCGATAGAGCACTCACTGTAGAGACGGTATAACACGCACAGACTACCAATATCTCTGCGCAGGCTCAGATGTTCGAGCCTGTCTGTAAGTCCCGGATCGTTAACAATACGAACGGCGCGTTTTTGTAGGGAGTCAAGTGGACCAAGCTGGTACTTGGGGGCTCCCGCCCACAAATGAGAGCAGTATTCCAGATGGGGCCGCACTTGGGCCTTATAATGCTGTAGTAGCTGCCCCGATGTGAAATACTGCCTCGCTTTGTTAAGCACCCCCAACTTTTTGGATGCCAACTTGGTCTTACACTCAATGTGACTCCCGAATTGCACTTCGTTCGATATGTCAACGCCCAGGATACCGATACTCTTACCAATGGCAAACGGAGTGCCCTGTAACTGTGGTGCTACAATGAATGGGGTTTTTTTAGCGGTGAACGCGCAGACTTGTGTCTTCGAGGGGTTGAACTGCACTAAATTGAGTCGACCCCAATCTGAGACCCGCTCCAGAGAGTGCTTGACTTCAGACACAAGTCTAGTCCTGCTTTCTTCGATAAGTGTCCGAGAGGCATTTGCACGGCTTGTATAGTGTGCATCTCCCGTGCTATCATCCGCAAATGGTAGTGTTCCGGTTAAATGGTAATGTATGGCTCCGTAATAACAATCGCAGAGACACAACAACTAGGGTCTCATTGGTTCATCAGCATAATGATCTCTAGTTATTGTGAAGATGTCTATAGGCTGCAGTCATCACTTAATATCCATGTGAAATGCATGCTTGTTTGCCACTTTCGGGTGTGATACGGGACTTCGTAAGTTTACTTACACGAATCACGTGACAACGAATGCACGGTACCACGAATAACTAACGCACCGAAGCAGAGAATATGTAATAATACTACGTATAGAATGGACACTCCAACGTCCCGCCCGATTTCCCCGCCTCACCCAACCTCCTACTTATGGGCGACGTTTGGTATTCTCTACGTGCTACGCACACAGGTGCACGTGTATCACGAATAACAGAACCTCTAAGGAGAAGAAGTCACTGTAATAAAATATAATAATTATTAAATGTGTAATTGACATTTATATAATTTACTAAAATGTTATAGCAAACATTTTTAAACATAAGGCGCCATTATTCGAATTACGTACATATTTCTTTCATTTTTGGTGGGTGTACAAGGAAGAAAATATTAATTCTTTATCTTTTAAATATTTTGCGATAACATTTTAATAAATTATATATGACAATCGCACAATTAATTATTAAAATTATTATTAATCTAATCTCTATCTAATGTGGTTTAAATCTAAACCTGCATTTGGATAAAAAATCAATGCAATGACGTCCAACATTTTTTTTTTCAGGTACAAACAGCGATTGGGGCTCAACAATGGTACATCAAAACATTCAAAGACTACCCTACAAACAGATACGCAGTGTTCCCGGGAATTCTTTAGTTTATATAGCATTCAAGTTTAAAGGGTAGATATAACTTTCAAAATTGTGAAAAATACTTGTCATACATTTTGCCGAGGTTGTCAGTCCACTTTACGTCTTCCATACACAATACAATACATTTTATTTAAAGAAAAATTTGATTTCAGGCGAGACTCGAACTCGCGGCCTACTGGGAATCTAGTCCAGCCGCTCTTCCAATTGAGCTACTGAAGTCCTGCCCGATTTGTCAAATCTTTCCTTCACATTTATTGCCTTGCTTTATGGTAGCAGTAGCGCCATCCATTGCCAACCATGCTAGTTAGGCAACCGATATAATAGACTTTTCAGTTTATTGAATATCGTAAAGAAGTCGCTCCTACCCTTAATAATTGTTTTTATATTATTTCGCATTAACACATGCTTGTGAAATATATTTTATTTAAAAAAATGGACTGAAAAATTTGATTTCAGGCGAGACTTGAACTCGCGGCCTACTGGGAATCTATTTCACAAGCATGTGTTAATGCGAAATAATATAAAAACAACAATACAATACGACATTCATTGTATTGGTATTCATCCCAGGGTATTCAAAGTGTACCTTCAAACATCAAATGGAATATTGTAGCTGTTCCCCTTACAGACAGAGACCACTGCGACAGTTCTGTACAGGGGAGAAGTTCGTTTCAATACAGACTGATAGATATACTGCCGCTGGTGTCATAATTATGGCAGTATATGACATCATGACTGACGTCATTTTTGTACTGTGAACACTGGAGCATTCGAAGTAAGGTGCTCTCATTGGTTTGATCACGTGCTCAAACTGTCACTATTGTTTTATTTATTTATGTCCATTGAAAAATTCCATCGATTTAAAAAATAATTATATGGAGACATTCCAAAATGTATGGAGCTTGGGCATTTAGTACACTTCGCATTTTATAGTTTCCTATGAAGTACTTAAAAAAAATACCTAATACCCTTCGACCTAACCTGGCTAAGTTGGGGACGCCCACATTTGTTATTTATTTATGACTAAAGGTGAACCCTCTCAATATCAAAAGTGGACCAATTTTGAAATTAAAATAATTAACCGATTGCGATCTTGACTGTTTGCTAATTTGACCGTCCGCGATTTGGAAATCATGTGAAGTACACGATTCGCGATATGTACACAATCGCTATTTTGACAGTTTGAGATGTGGACCATTTGCTATTTTGACCGTTTGCGGTATTGACGGTTTTTTTTGTCACTTGATCGATTGCGAATTTGACCATTCGCGACGGAACAGTATATGTTATTTGTTTTTATATTATTTCGCATTAACACATGCTTGTAAAATATATTTTATTTTTAAAGAAAAATGGAAAGAATCTCCATCACCATTCACAAGCATGTGTTAATGCGAAATAATATAAAACAATTATTAAGGGTAAAAGCGGCTTCTTTACGATATTCAATAAACTGAAAAGTCTATTATATCGGTTGCCTAACTAGCATAGTTGGTAATAGATGGCGCTGCTGCTACCATCAAGCAATGCAATAGATGTGAAGGAAAGATTTGACAAATCGGGCAGGGCTTCAGCAGCTCAATTGGAAGAGCGGCTGGACTAGATTCCCAGTAGGTCGCGAGTTCGAGTCTCGCCTGAAGTCAAATTTTTCTTTAAAAATAAAGTATATGTTAGTATCATATCAATCATGTTTTGTGGCGAAGCTGTGATGTTTGTTTGGAAACATTTTTTTATTTTCTAATCTTTTAGATTGTAGAAATTATATTTTCGAGAGTTTCTCACGTATACTATACTCTTTCCAAAAACCAAGAACTTTCTCTCTTTTGATGATTTTATTATTAATTTCTTTCTTGAATTTTCGGTAATATTAGATATGGAAAGTCTTCTCTGTCCTAACTTCACCTTCGAATCAATCACTACCTCGGCATAGTTCAGTCACTGAACGCGCATTTATCTAAATTTATGGAATCACTATTAAAAAAACGGAAGAGGCATTTATATTAAATAATTATACAAGAGGTCTATTAAAATTATAGTGAAATTATTATTTATTAATTAATAAGTATAAAACTAATTTATTGATTGTAATATTTTTATAATGGTAATAAAGGAAACGACTAGACATGTTAAATAACTTAACCATTTATTTAATTTCTCAACACACACAATTGCACATAAAATGATATTTGAGTGTCTTAGACTAATGTATTCAATGACTCTTCTTAGTCTTCTTACTACTTGAACAGGAAACTGAAACATGAATAACAACAGTTTATTACAATGTATGTTTTTTACTGGTGGTAGAGCTCCAGTGACGGAGCTCGCGGGCGTAGGCACCACCGCATTACCTAATATACTTGCCGAAGACTAAATCCCGTTAAATGGTAGTGTTCAGCACTATCGTGTTCCGGTCAGGTGGTAATGTACGGCTCCGTAATTTCCGGCACAGAGGCCTCAGGAGTTGTAACGCATCTGCATTTTGACCTTGGTCGTTGTGTAAGTGTCTATAGGCTGCTGTCTATCACTTAACACCAATGTGAACTGCATGCTTGTTTGCTACTTCCATTACATAAAAAAATAAAATAGGCTATTTACACATGGGCACTACGCCAAAATTCCATACAAACGCTTAATTTGGTCTTTATTACAGAGACCTCAATCAGTGACGTGTATTTACACGTGCACCTGTGTGCGTAGCACGTACAAAATACCAACCGTCGCCCATAAGAAGGGAGGAGCTTGGGTGATGCGGGGAAATTGGGCGGGACGTCAGTGTTCATTCTATACGTAGTATTATTACATAATCTCTGCCTATAGAGATAGCCCTGCATATTCGGGAAAACGGTGAGCAGTAGCGAGAAAAAAACGCACAACAGCACGAGGCCGATAACGGAGTCGAACCGCCGCTTCTTGCCTTCCTGCGGACGGCACACTGCACACCGTCTCTATTTACTGTCGCGTTTCCGTTTCATCGACTCTCAAATCACAACAATGCTAATGCAGTTATAGTTCAAAATACGAGTTACACGAACCTGTAGGGATACCCCTGTGTCTTGGAGCGGAAGACGGACAGCAGCAGCGAGAAGAAAACACAGACCAGCACGAGGCCGATGACGGAGTGGAACCGCCGCTTCTTGCCTTCCTGCGGACGGCACACCGTACCGCGCACACCGCCCGCCGCCTCGATCATCATTATCATGCCTACCACTACCGCGCCGTCTGTTGTGTTGCGCTAAGGAAAGTTTTCATAGCAGGCTAATATAATTATCAGGGCCTGATTGAAACTATACTGCTGAGCACCTAAAAATATGCTACCCCAATACTGAAATTTTGCTCTTGTAACTTATAGTTTACCTATGTATCTCAATTTTTTTAAATAAGATAATTAATTTATATTACTTATTTCTAACCCAAACGCCTATCGTTATATTCCTAACCATTTACTTACACAAACATCAAATTAATTCAAATGATATACCTTCCTTGGGAAACTTTCTCTATATATTAGTGAAACACGCATGAAAATTCGTGCAGTTGTCTTTGAGTTCATATTTTAGAAGCTTCACATTATATTCTTATACAAGTACTTAGGGGGGGGCCCAATTTTACCTATTGGACCTACCAAGTCTATTACAACAAACAATGTAACAAGCGAATGCAGCGTTCCAACCGTATAGAAGCTAAGGAATGGACCATATTCTCAGAGGGCACGCAGGGCCAAAGTCGTGTTTTTTCTCACATTCATTTTCAGAGTGCCTAGTGCGAGATTTTATTTACACTTACGCGAATTCCATCGCGTAAGAGTAAACGCAGATTTGTATGGAATTGAAGAGGCGTCATCTAGCGGTGAATAGATGACGCTGCTTCAATTTATAAAATCTCGCACTAGGCACTCAGTTCTATTTTAACAAAGTGTAGAAAATTGACCCTTATAAAAGTACCCCAAAAATATTTTTATACGTGGCGTTTTTTAAGGGCGTCATGTGCCAAGGCACATTACGCCTCTGCTTCCAATATAGTTTAGTAGAAAGGATACTTAAAATAGCCACAATGTAACTCTCCAAAACGAACTGTCCATGAGAGCCCCCGTTAATGTACACCGGGCCATTCTTGGTGCGATGGAAGAACGGCGGCCCTCTGATCTGGTTCCACATCTGTCCGGAGACCATGGTGAAGCAGAAGAACACGGCCGCGACTGCCCACATTTGCTTGTTGTAGAGGAACTCGAGGTTGTTCCGACGGATGTACAGGAAACCAGCGATTAGGATGAAGAGCAGCGAGAATGCCACTGCGCCAGAGTAGTTGGGTGGTCTGAACACTCTAATCTATGAAAACAAATTAATTCATTAAGTATATATTCCGATTTTGCTAATTTCTAAAGTAAAATCTATTTGAATGTCCATCTTGTGAGTTTTTTCTAATTGCAATAATTTAGGAATGAAAGAAACAATGGAGAAAAATATGACTCCAGGTAGGGATCAAACCTCTGAGACCTCAGGAACACCAAACACAATACCGCTACGCATAGAACAACACGGGCTATCGGCCGCGGCGGACCGGAGGGGAGTAGCCATAGTGTTTATTACCGATGCAAAACAGTCTTGTCATTTTTTGCGGAGGGAAATACGTGTGATACACACACACTTATATATTTTATGTAATTTGTTGGTATTCAAGTACGTATAATTTTTTTTTGTTTTTGTTTAGTTTAACCTATTTTATCTACGTATATAATAAATATAATATAATAATATGTAATATTTATTTGCACTTATGTATCGGTTTATTCCTAGTAAGTATTTATTATATTGATATAGACTTTTAGGACTGATATCCGTGTCCTACCGAGTAGTTTCCAGTTGAAAACCAGCATCAGGCTCCGGCTTGACATTATGCTGAACTGGGAACTATTTGGTGCAGCCGTGAGATCTTGTTTTTTTTTCTACTGTTACAAGGTACCTATTTTTTTTATATTAACAGTGTTCTTTCTTTTTTTTGTGTTATAATGTCAATGCTTTCATAAATGTTGTTTTTTTTTGTCGTACCAACCTACTTGTATTTTAAATGTTTAATTTTTTTTCTATTGTTTTTCTATGCAGTACTTGATCGGCTGTGCCAATAAATGTTTTTTCTTCTTCTTTCTTCTACTTAGATATGTATTATAAGGCAGGCAGCTGTTTCCAACTGCCTTATAATCAATTGAATGTGGATAAAACTAAAGTATTAGTATTTGAAAAAGATGAGCAGAGAACAAATGCAAGGGTAGTAGTAGATGATGCAGTGTTAGAACACGTGGATGAAATTGTATATCTTGGATGTGCTTTTAGCAAGGATGGTAGGTACACCACTGACATAGAAAGAAGAGTTATTATGTCCAAGAATGAATAAAAACACATGTTTAGAACTATGGAGTGTATTCAGCTCGGTAGCAATACAATAATGTGAGAACCCCAACAATGATATTCAACTACCTACCTTTATACATTTTATTATTATACAAAGTGAAAAAGGTACCTTCGAATTGTGACATATTTCTGTATATGACAAGAGTGCTTGCTGGGAATTGCGTGAATGGAGCGTTGGGTAAGCTGCTAGAATCTAAACATCTCAGCCAGCGGGCGCGACTAGCCGTACATAATGCTGTACTTACTCCAACCCTTTTATATGGAAGCGAGAGCTGGGTATGCAGGAAAGAGCATGAAAGTAAGTTGAATGCGGTTGTGATGAGATCATTGCGCAAGATCTGCAGTGTATCACTCACCGATCGCGTTCGTAATGAAGATGTAAGAAAGAGGCTTTGTGTGAATGATAGTATCGGTGTAAAAATGAAAAAGGCATGCTTCGATGGTTTGGGCATATAGAAAGAATGTCGAATGAGCGAATGACTAAACAGATATACAATGCGAATATGGATGGTTGCAAAGGCCCAGGAAGACCAAGACTGACCTACCATGACCAAATAGGTCGAGTTCTGTCTGATGGTGGGATCAAGTCTTAGGAATCGGCGTGCATGTATGAAGAGAATGATGAAAGTAGACGAGGCACGAGAGGTTTGTCAGAACCGGGATATCTGGCGCTCTACACTCTCTGCCTACCCCGTTAGGGATCTGGCGTGAAGATACATACTTATAATCAAATAAACAAACAAAATATTAATGTACTTCAATAAAAATGAATACTCTGAATCCATTTAAATTACTTGTGTAGCTCAGTTGGGAGAGAGACTGAACTAGTGATCCAAGTGGTCACAGGTTGAAGTCAATTTTTTTTTCCATTTTTTTTAAATATTTTACTTAGATGAAGTCACTGCAAAAAATCCAATAAAGTTATTATTATTATCCTCTATTGATCCTCGAACATACCTGAATATCAGTCCTATCCTGTATCCACTTGGCAATGGCTTCAGCATGGATGCCGGCACGTTCGAAGTCCATGGAATCAGCTGGTTTGGATTTGCCTTTAGCTGGGAAATGCATAATGACTGGTGCTGTGTTGAGACGCAGCTGAAAACAATATTGTGAAGTTTGCAACAATTATCATCTACTAGTTTTTTATGTAATAAATCTGCAGCTGCAGCCTATAGACACCCACACAAAGACCAGAGGTCTAATTGGAGATATGTTGCCACCCATTCCTGAGACCTTAGTTATTATGTTTCTGTGATAGTACACCATAATGCTGAACATTACCATTTGCCGGCAGATAAATTAGGTAATGGGGCCAAATATATGTACCAAAATTGCATAAAAACACTTACATACTTACATAATGCGTGTTGATCTACATAGATGCTCTGCTCTTGTTTGCATGTGTGTGTGGGTGTAGTGTAGTGTATGTTTTATGTACGTGTATGACTGTGTAGTTATGTAGTAGCTTGAAAAAAATAGGCATGGTATGTCAATGTATCAAATGCAGGACATGCAGGACACATCCAATGTTTTGCGGGACTATTTTATTAATTCTTACAAAGCGGGATTCGGGACGGTCCCACATAATCCTGGACGGTAGGCCACCTTATACTACCTTATTTACTTAACACCAAAGTGACCTGCTTTTTACTGCTACTCATTACTAAACATCCCATAAAAAGAAGGCGCAGAAAAAAATTGCACATACCATTTGAAAAATATCCGACCCCTCATCAAAATCCACCATACCGAAGAACAATTTGTTGCTATACGACGGCGACATTCTATAGGAGTTGGCAACCACCAGGTACTCCTCGTAGACGTGCTGACAGATCGCGCACCGACGGGCTGGTGCCATCGCAGTAAACATCACCACAAACGAGTAATCCCTTGGTGGTGATTTAACGAATTCCTTGAACTTATTCATGTTTAGCGGTATTATCGACTGGTGGACCGTCATATCGCCTAACTGCTGCAGTTTCTCCTCCAGCTGAAATACGGAATAGAATCGTGTCAGTAAACACCGGTTATGGTTACGTTTAAGGTGTTTTATTACAGGAACTTACTTACCCCTTTTGCACGATTCTGGGCATGGACATTGTAACATGTTATGAATGTGATAAATAGCAATAGTGTCAGTTTCATTATAATTTTATAATCAGATATAATTGCTAAATAACTAATACAAAAGGAATTATAGGAAAACTCCAACTTAGTAGTGATGCGACTCGAGCCCTGTTTTTACTCGAGTCACTCGAGTGAATTTGTCAAACTCGTACTCGATTGAAAAAAAATATTACTCGAGTCTCTATGCACTCGAGTTACCGAGTCAACTCGGCGCATCGAGTTAATTCTGTTGCCACTAGATGTCACTTCACTACTCTATTTTACTTATCTGTGTCGGGCCGGTACAAACAAATCAAAACTGACAGGTTTAAACTTGCATCTCGTAGTTAACCGTACTTTAAGTTTTTTTCACCAAAATTGATTGAATATTAGTGTTTAAAAGTGAAAAATACGTAAAAGAGTTGATATTCTTAGTATTGGTGAATATAAATTAAAGTGTAAAAGTGATTATACCTTAGGTATTTGATTGTAAGTAACCTACTTAATTTTATTGTTAAAAAATATGAGTGAATAAGAAAATAAAAATTGCACTCGAATTGCAAACTTACAACTCGAGTGCGATTTTCTACTCGAGTGAGATTTTTTACTCGAGTGACTCGAAAACTCGAGTATGACTCGAGTGAGGCTGTAAAATTACTCGAGTGACTCGAGTCACAAAATTCCATTCGAATCGCATCACTACAACTTAGGCAAATGACAACTAAATGGGGTACGACAGTCTGACAGTGGCAAACAGTGTTGCCATATGACTTTTTTTCCTAGTCTCCCTAAATAAATTAAATTCCCAATTAAGATAAATTAAGAATTAAGAAAATCTAATAATTTTTTATTAATTTATTTCCAGTTTTAGTTGGACTTTTACAGTAACTTTACTTTAATATAAATATTTTGACAGTGTGAAGTTGATACTTGAAGTGTTCGTCAAAGTCATGCATAGCTAATTAAATAGTATATTAATAATAATTATAAAAGCTTTGTTATCATTTATTACAACTGGCATACATTTAGATACATTATTTATCTAGAGCTATTATTTTAACTACCTAATACGAATAATACAAAATAAAAATCATCAGTATCCGTATATCTGTCCTCCACCTAAGTCCACTTTGCCCTACGGATCATTTTCAATAGTGACCAGTGATATTTTTAAGTCTAATAATAAAGAGAAATAAGGAATTTTCATAGAAACTCCTCTATAATAAGCAGAAACCTGTTTCTTCTTTCTTTATCTTTGCATACACAGATCATTTTTATTTGTAATCAGGATCCTATATGCTAGCACAGTATAAGGACATACAGTAGTTTATCGCCTTTGAAGTTTTCACCCATCAAAACGCAAAATCATTAAGGTTGTCACGTTTTTGGTTTTTATTTATGTTGTTTGTAACGCGTCAGTTTACGTTGAACATATATAAAAATCCTAAAAGCATCACGCCTGTAATCCCCTAAGGGGTAGGGAGAGGTCAATGCATACATTCTAAATTCGCCGGTCACGTTTTGGCCCATGTAACAGTTGGCAAGCCTGTTCACATCTCCAGGCACTTTACCAAACTTTGAGGTACTGGGAAGCCTCCAGAAAATGGAAAAATCTATCAAACTATAAATATCTCAACCTATCAACAATTTACCAGTATATCATCAATCTACCAGTATTCCAGTTGGGCGGTGTATCAGTAAGCCAGAATTCTTACACTTATAATGTATCGATCCTAATATTCCCATACCTTTTTAACTCCGTCCAATATAACCCGAATATGAAATTCATATACAAACAAAAAAAAATATTTAGAATTTTCTTATCTATAAGTATTAAAAGTATAAAGTGTAAAATATAACATACAATAATAATAAATGAAAATTAGAATAAAATATTAACAGTAAAGTTGACATCAAATTTTTCAATATCATCTTTCCAAAATCTTAGTAAAAGAAATTTTAAATCTCGCACCCCTTATCGCTAAGTCCCAAGTAGATGACAAGTTTTTGAATGGGCTACTTGGTACCGCCCCCTCCGTCCCGCGCGTCGCGCGCCCCGCACGATTGCTCTGACATTACACGTTCGTTGTAGGTAATTAACACGCTGTGATCGTAGTATAGACCATAGATTTATTATCTACTTCGTTAGATAGATTGGCAATACAGAGAGAAAGAATATATTATACGCATGTGTGAGAGCGAGATATTTAGACAGGACCATTCTCAGACACGCTCTCAGGATGAGACAGTCTCGCGTAAATGAAGAATGTTACTAAGTATGCTAAATCGTCACAGTAAAGCCTGTATGTATACAAATACACTAGTTTTTGTTGTAGTAAAAAATACCTAGTAGTTTTGATTTTATAGGCATTCAAAGTTTCGAAAAATATCGAGTCCCGCTAATAGCCACGTGATCGCTTGTGACGTCATATCACAACGCGCGAACGCGCCGCGGCCCGCTCAGACCCGCTCAGTATCAATTATGGGCAGTATTTTGTTGTTTTCGTCCGTGTATTACGTTTGTAGTGTAATAATAGTAAATATTATTCGATTAATAAAATGGATGAAGGATTTGAAAAAGGACAATCAGATAATCTACCTAAAATAGATGGATTAATGGTTGCGCATTATCTATCAACAAATAGTGATTTTGTTGCCGCCGAAATGCGAGGAATAAAAATGCAAAGGTAAGTAAACTTTCCTTGCTACTACTTATACTTAATACCTATAGTTTATCTGTTCAAATTGTTTTATCAAAATAAAATACCCAACCAATGTTGTAATGGAAGAATGCAACTCAAATAACTAGTAGAACAACACGACGAGAATTAACACGTTAAAGACAACAAATATGAATCTGTTAAGTGTAGTTTTGTAGCTATAGGAAGGTATATATGTATATTTAGGTACCGCACTTCTTAGTAAATTTAAATAAATACTTACATACATTGATTTATTAATGTAAACTAGCTTCCGCCATTTAGCTATTATTATATTCAGCTTCGCCCGCGTTTGCCTCGAGCACTGTACATTTTCCCAGGATTAAAAGTAGCCTATGTGTTATTTCAGACTTCGTCCATAGTTTTTGCGTGAAAGATAACAAACACACACACACTCACAAACTTTGGCATTTATAATACCTATTAGCAGGAAGTAGGATAGGTACCTAGTATGTAGATGTACTGGGTTGACCGTTACAGATGTACTAAACCTTTTATTATTTGTATTTTTTTACTTACAAAATACGTAAGGCCATTTTATTTAATTTATTTTTAATTGAAAATGTGGATTTTGAACAGATGTACTTTTTATTTTTATTTTTTTTTACTAACAAAATACGTTTTACTTCAGATCGGCAAGAGACAGCTATGGCGATGATGCTATTGGTTATGTTCAACTGAAAAGAATAGGTGATGTCTGAACTACACTCCCTTACTTTTTTTGATATTTCTAAACACTGATTATTATTTCCAAAACTTAAGGGATCTTCTATTATTGTTTCGTCTTCACAGCTAGCAACGAATATCTCTTCAGGTTTTTCTAACGCCGAAGTTTTATCTTTATTTAATAATTTCTCAAAATATTCTATACGATTACGTTTTTGCACTGCAGATCTTTGAGGTTTATCTTCCTCTTCCTGTTGACATTTGAATTTGTGTGGAACCATACCCTGTTTTAGTTTAATTCTTCCCCCGACCAACTTCTATTTAGTATAGTTCTCCATATCATTCTCAATCTAAAACAACAAAAAATCTTATTAGCCATCTACACCTAGCCTACGCGAGCAGAGCAGTAGGCACCGTCTAGTATAGATTCAAACTTGTATAGAAAACAAAGGATAACGTAAAACAGCTGCATTGTTCTCAAGATATTTTAGTATGTAACACTATATAAAACATAACGGAAAGTTCTGACACCAAAGTGACCAAAGGTTTTGCACCTCTGACCAGATTTAATTTTTTTAGGTAATAAATAAATGTAAACTACAAAAGATTATAATAGTAATGTCTTAGGTATTCACGATCACTGTATATTGTAATGAAACAATTTTTTACCGGATTAATCGCGTACTTTATTTTACATTTTTCCTGCAAATCTGAAATCAATAAACACACGATCAATCCGGTTAGAAGTTGTTTCATTATAAGATTAAAATAATTATTATTACTTATGTACCTACATAAAATGTGATCACTATACTTACGTCAAAATGATCTTCACAACAATAAACTGTACTTTTATCTCCAAATGGATCTAACCTCTTCATAGCTTCCATTTCTTTCGCATATTAGCGTCCTTTGGAACTATAAAAAACAACTTTTCCGGCGAATTGGAGGTAAAACTTTCCAACAATTACCGTTGGTTTGTGGGGGTAAGGGGGGAGGGGGGGAGGGGAGGGAGGCAACCAACCCCCTTATACCTCCCCCCTCAGGTCGAAACCCCAGATTTTAGGAGATATGCTATAGCACTGATTCCATTAAAAATACTCCATTTTGAAGTAAGAGGGGGGCTTTAGGGCATGATAAATGGTGTGAAGGAGGGTGTACCCTTCCCTCCCCAATACTACACTCCTCAATCTACAAAAAACGCGTAATTTTAAAAGAAAAAAAAAATTGTCGCTTGTATTTCCTAAACAACAGTTTGGTTCTGGCGCTTCGCCGGCCGCTGCCGCGGCACGCTCGCTTCGCTCGCTCGGCTCGCGCGCTGTTTTTACATATACAACCTAACCTAACCAACTCTTCATGGGAAATATGGGTAGGAGACGCCATGGTAGTCACTCGTTGGAAATCTTACAGGAGTACGTGAAAACGATCTCAACTGCTAGGGCAACAAACGCTGACTGCTTGACACAGCTGTCACTGCATGTAAAACAAACAAAATGGCGTCCGTTGCGTTCCGTTCCAAACAAAGTAAAAACGAATTTGTATATTTTATGTGTAAAAAAAGTAAAAATATACCGATAATATGTTCTACAGAAGTTATTATTTACACAAAACATAATGAATACTTATAATAGAACAATATTAATTATCGAAATCGAAAAATACGTAAATAAGTAACATGATATGAAATAGAACTAAATGCCGTTGATGAGTAATGAAACGTTTTATGTCAATGCTGCCACCAGACATGACATATAAACAAACTTAAAATGGCGATCTAGTCGATTTGTATGGAAATTTTGAAAAAATATATCTTAAGAACTGTGCATTTTCGAAAAGTAAAACTTCACAAAACGCTTTATATTTACGAGTACTACCTTCAAAAAAAAAATGAACTTCCTAATCGCTGTCAAGCGTCGGAACGTTTAGCCTATGAATGCTTTGAATGCATAAGAATTAACTATAAAATAATAACAAATACGTGAATTACTGCTATTTTATAACCTCACCTTTGTAGGGATTTTTACGATATCGATAATTTGTATTTGTCAATCAAAGATATTTTATATAATTAACCACTTTATTGTTCGTCACTAAAGAGGTTAATTATATAATAAAATATTCTCCTAATTTATTTAATGCATTTATTATAAGTTTAGGTTTTCAAAGCCTAACTGCGCTGTTATAAAATAGTAGTAATTCACGTATAATTTTATAGTTAATTCTTTATAAATATTATAAAAAATAATTTAATAACATTTCAGATAACCACAGAATATTGATAATCTAGGAAAATGGCTAACAACGATAAATATAGAAAACTGGGTATGTACCTAAAAATAAAGCGACTATATTATTATGCAGCAAGCACTTCGAGCAAAAAGGTCTTTGAATAAAAATATCGACGTTATTTCTTTATTATTTATTTATTTAGTATACTGACGCGCAAGGTTGTGCAGATAAATCAACACGGCCACAGGCCGACTACAGGGGAGTAGCTATAGTGTCTATTACCGATGCAAAACAGTCTGTAATTTTTTGCCGGAGGGGGGAATTTGTGTGACACACACACGCACAATAAAAATCGTCTATTACTACGAAACTTACACCTTGACTTTAACAAAATACATACACACAATTTCACACATACATTTAAACATCTCGGCGACAGCGGCTTCTCGAAAAACAAACTGATCAGTCGCTCGACCAATCCGCGTATCGTTTAACGTATACTTACGCTTAACGATACGCGGATTGGCCGCACGATTGTGTTGTTTGAATCAGTCCGAAACAATACGGCCGATATTATCGCATTATTTAGTTTTAAAGAATCAAATAACAATTTTATTATTAAAAATTACTTACCTAGGGTAACGCTATCTTTTTGTAAACTGGATGTGTCAGATTTCTTTGTAAACCCTCCAGAGACGAGAAAAATATGACAATTGAAATTCAATTGTGTCTCGCCGCCGATGGCCGTATGATCCTTGACAGGTTAAAGCAAAAATACAGAGCAAATCGGCATTTTTAGGACCTCAGTTTAGTCGCACAACTAGATTCAGTCTAATGAGCAGTCCGACTGCAACTAGTTTTTATTATACGCATAGGACCATTTAGGCTTGTACTTTGACAGAAGGGAAAGCCTGCATATGGCTACTCCCCTCCGGTCCCGAGTGACCGGTGACCCGTGTTGCTCTATGGTTGTGCATGACATGTCTTCTAACGTGTACTAGCTAACGGTTTACTTTTTAATTGTTTTATATTATTTCGCATTAACACATGCTTGTGAAATATATTTTAAAGAAAAAAAGGAAAGAAAAATTTGACTTCAGGCGAGACTCGAACTCGCGGCCACTGGGAATCTAGTCCAGCCTCTCTTCCAACTGAGCTACCGAAGTCCTGCCCGATTTGTCAAATCTTTCCTTCACATTTATTGCATTGCCTTATGGTGGCAGTAGCGCCACGTATTGCCACACTATACTAATTAAGCAACCGATATAATAAACTTTGCAGTTTATTAAATATCGTAAAGAAGTCGCTTTTACCCTTAATAAGGTTTACTTTTTGTTATAGTTTCTATGTATTTATTGCAATACACTATGGTGATGCATATTAATTGCAGTTGTTAATAGACACAAAATACTGATAGGTACTAAATTTGTTGACAGGTAACATTGACCAAAACGCAAAGTATCGTCTTAAGTCTACAGAGATATATCGCCAGTGCCCAGCACCTCCAGAAAATGTGTTTGATCTAGGCAACACACCATTTCTAACAAGTCTACGGCATTTCTATAGTAAATTAATTATGGTTGGAGGAAAATAAAAATAATTTTATTTGTAGTTTTATTTACATATAAATATTCCCTGATTGATTTGTGTAAAATCAGATCATCGATATCGATATTAAATTTTGAAGTCTTTGCAGCACTATTTTGCTCGCACATAAACACATGTCACGCACACTGACGTTTTCCGATTTGTTTTTTTTTAATTAAGTTGTGGCGTCGCTATTACGCATATTGCCAGTGTCGATATTTCGTATTTACTTAAGAAGCGTAAAAGTTAGTATATTATAGTCAGTCAAGTGAGTTACAGCCAAGTTATTAGAGTAAAGCGATGGCTACTTTACCAGAACATTTACAATGAAGTTTTGGAGGCAACCTGAAAGGTCGTGTTTTCGCACTGTTATTCTATTTCACTATACACGGGCACTAATAAACCCATATCAAACAAAATACCACCAACTTTATTCAATTTCACTTAAAAATACACCAAGAAAATGAATTACAATAAGAGCACCATACGCTTCTTTCAAGGTTCCCGCCAAAATTCCTAATCCGAATTTGGTATCGTCCTAGTTGCTCAATTGCCAATCTCTATTATATTATATCTGTGGTATAGACCAATTTTCATATTGTTGAGTCTAAACATGAGAAAAATTCCAAACTTTCTTTACCTTTCCCCCGTTTTAGCACTTTAGCGGGAAATCTTGACCATTTTACTGACACAGGTATTTTTTTACCATAGTCGAGAACAGGATAAAATTACTTATAAATTACACCCTTTTTTTTCAACCCCTTATGAGCTGAATTTCTTAAAAATTCTTTCTTAATGCTCATTTTTATGTTTTTTCAGCTGTGTGTTGATATATATAAGTCAGTGAGTCAGGTTTACCTCGATAAGATAATGTTCGGCTAAAAGCGAACGCACTAGCGTTGCTTCACAAGTTCACAATCATTAACAAACCTAAATCCAGACTGTTAAAAAAATCGCTGTTTCTAAAAAATAAGTATTACTCTACCTAGCTGTCATTTTAATTTTTCGCGCTATTTTTAGAGTGTATTTCGAAATGGAAATATTTTTTTCTCCGAAGTCAAATTTTTCTTTAAAATAACATTGTAGCATTCAAAATTTCTTTTCATTATTTCGTCAACACGGATACGGTGGTCATCAACTTAATTAAAGGTGAAAAAGCAACTGGCTTGTGGCCTTATAACACGACACGGTATTCAGAATCCGGTGGCAAGGGTCAAGGTAGTGAAATAACATTTAGGGAGATAGGGTCCTTGGCGCAGCCCGGTCAGCCTGACTCCCTTACCATCGGGCACTGTAATAGCATTCAGCGAGTTAGGGCCTTAGGTGATATATTACCTTTTACGGTGATTTTTGCTACCGTAGTTATAAACGTATAGTAGCTGATAGATCTTTGCTAACAACATTGGAGCCCTCAGAGCCCTGTCGACCGGATAGTGTACAAGCGACAACCCGGTGCGAGGCCACGCCCACCCTTGCTACCAGACCCTGAATACCGTGTCGTGTAATAACCGCATTAGGTATACGTGAATGTCTGTAATTTACTTCTGCCTACTAGGGAATATACAAACGTGAAGTTACGTGGAGAAATAACCTTAGTCTCAGACGGGATTTGAACCCGTGACCTCTGAATAGACATTCCAGGAGCTTTACCGCTAAGCTAGAAGGTTTCCACATGCCCAATGTATTGTTTATCTATTCCGTGTCGCAGTACGATAACGATGTTGCGTTCGAATCAGACTTATTTATTCTTCTACTATGGCAACAGCTACGACGTAGACTAGTAGGTATATAGTGATCTGTGGCTACGACCACCGAAGTAATTCCCCAAATCTGGTGATATACTATACCTACCCATACTTACTAACATCTTACATATGTACTGCAGCCTTCGGTGACAAGTTTCCCACAAGGTACGGAGGGACCTACCACCACCTTCCATTATAACAAAAGCTGGTTGAATGCGTTTTTGGTACATCGCTTTCTCCATCGTAGAGAATAAAAGCGATTGGAACAAGCGAATTCACATTCGCGGGACCCGTGGAATGAAACTGTTTCATTCCACGGGTCCCGCGAAATCGCGTCATGCCGCAGAATCCCGTGGTATCGAAATAAAGCAACGTCAATTCTAAATACCTTGAAATAAGACTCAAAATAACCTGATTACCGATAAAAAACATTTGCCGACACGTCGTACATTGCCGGTTAGTGAGCGCCGGCCTTAACTCACCTCGCCACCAGATTCCAGCGATGGAGTGTTGGCGACTTGGCCACATCGTACAAACTGTTTGGATTAATTAATTAGCTCAACCCTGGCGACCTCGAGTGGGTGGTATCGCTATTTACCAATCGCAAGCGACCAACTGTTTCTTAGCCTGAACTTAAATAAATCTGTTAAAGTTAGAGAATAATGTGAAATGTTACAATAACTTTAACAAATGTCGTGGTGCAACCCAGACTTACTGGTACCTCCACTCACATTTGGCCGCTGGCCGGGCCAGAGCGTTAAGTGCGCGGGGGCAACATACGGCCAAACAGCCACATGTTGGGTTGCGATGTTTTTGTTGGTCGCGCGGCCAATACGTGGCGCCAACGGCTGGCCGCATAATATCTTGGAAGAATTAGTTGGCCGCGGAGGCACTTGTAAGGAACGATTTAAGAAAATCTCCATGCAATAGTAAGTACAAAAGTTATGAGTCATTTTCCTGGAGGACATTGACGGGTTACTTACGAAACGTATTTAATTTTAGTGTGAGAAATTTTGAATCACTGTTTGTATTATAGATGGTGTTCAGTTAAATTGGTTGATAGGTTGATATGTGACTAAGATGATAATTTCGTTCTTCACATTATCATAGAGTATTGCAGTCCATTACAATAATAATAAAAACTGGTAGTAACTAAAACTCGATGATATTTTACATTAATTTTCAAAATATTTTATTAACACAATTCATTCAATAACACCAAAGATTATAACATTCTCTAACATGAAACCTAAAATAAAATACAATTTTTACCTATTTGTATTTTACTTACCAATTTCTATTCATTCAAACATCATTTCGACTATGAGGTACATATACATAATAAAAATATTTTGAAATATATTTCACATAGTAAGTCGTCAGAAATGTATTATTATTTATTATATTATAATATATTATCATTATCAATAATTTATAATTTGATATAATACGACAGTGCAATGTCATGAAGCGTCTGCAGCCATGCTAATTTTATGTATTGTTCACTCATAATGTAGATCGAGGTAAAAATAAAACACACAAAACAATAAGTAGAAACAAAATAATATGGAATGTACAAATCATGTTTATTAACTGATCCCTGGCAATACAATGTTTGTGACTGGCTTTGGAACATGTAAAGTCACTGTCAGCAATGTTACAATACAGGCAACAGTACATTATGGATAAGTACACCCACTAGACACCGAAAGCTGAATTAAAGCCAGGTTTCAAGTCAGCTATAGACAATGGTACACAGTACCCTGGGGTTTCAACGGTTCATAAATTATTTTAAGATAACTCGTTTGGACTTAAATTTCTACTCTAACTGTACATTAGTTTCGCCTTAACGCTAAAATAATCTAGAAGTGATATAGTCAGATGTAAGGTTTCGAAAGGTCGGGGAACGCGCAAAGTAAATTTGATATGTTGGCGACAGATCTGTTCACCGTGAAATGGGAGGGATTTTTAATTAAATTAATAATAAATAGATCCGTCATCGCTCGGTAGCATCGTTCGGATTCGAAGTTTTAAATGGGAAGGGAGATGGGAGGGAAGGCGGGGAAGGGATTCGCGTCTCGGGGACCGACGCGGCCGCAGCATCGAGGCGGCGCCGGGCCGGAGATATGCGAGGGGTGAGAGTCGAGGGTTACACTATACATGTGCCTCGAAGCGCTATACCGGCTACCGGCGAGGACGGCCTCTGTTGCGCGAATGAGCAGATTCTTTGCATAGAGCTCCGGGGCACGAAGGGAGTGCGGCAGATTTACTGTTTCGTGTATAGATAGATGGCGACGATGAGACCGTATAAACCCAACACTTCGGCGAAAATGAGGATAAGAATCATTCCGACGAATAACCTGGGCTGCTGAGCTGTGCCGCGCACGCCGGCATCACCCACGATGCCTATGGCGAATCCGGCTGCCAGACCAGAGAAGCCTACCGCTAGACCAGCTCCAAGGTGGATGAACCCTCTGGAAAGAAATAAAGTGTTCCGTTAATAACAATATCGGGAAATGAGCTTGGTGAGACATTGGTTTCCATACAGGGACAAAGGTTTCCACTGCACCATATGATACCATGACCGTGCTAGGACCGTATCAAGTGTGGAAACTAACACGATACGGACTACGATGTCCACTAGAACGTCCCCAGTGCCGTATAGTATCGGCACTGGCGACAATTCTTGACGCTCCGTGCATGGCACGCGACGTTGTCGGTCAGTGACGGAACGATATAATGGGTATGGTCTCATACTTTTCTATACAAAGATTTTTTTTTTGCCTGACACACTCAAATTGCCTTCAAAGAGACCACTCAGGACGAGTGGACAAAGCGCTTTTCTCGGTGGTTCCACCGAATGCAGCGATGTATTGATGTGAATGGACACTATTTAAACCTTAGTGTGGCTCTCGTAAACGTAACGGTGTAGTGGGCAGAAACCTTAATTAAGCAAGACTTCTTGGGCAGTCCAGCATTGCAAGTTACGTAACTACCAACAATGAGCTTACAAATAGTTCGATTTACTTTTATTCTATCAATTACCGCTTATCTAAAAAAGTTATTGAATATTTAATTTTCTGATGCAATTGAATGTCGTGCAAGAAAACCTATTTATTCAATAACTACATCAATATTGTTTCTAAGTTGTGACACGAAATTTGAGTTGACCAATAAATATTTATCGACTGTTGGAATTTTGTGTCAAGTTGAGTCTAAGTTACATAATTTGTACTAGGGTATAGGTATAGGTCATAGGTGGGCACCTATATTTAACAACTTTATACGTCAGGTAGGAAGATAGAATAATTACTAGTCGTTAAAATACCGTTTTTGGACTTGAAGAAAAAAAAACGGTGGCCCTGATATATATATACTGTTTAAAAAAGCCTATTTCAGACACGTTATGCAATTCCTCCAACTAGGTAGTTGGAGGATTTATCTGTTATGTGATGTGTTTTATCAGTTAACACGATGATTGATCGCTTTTGTAGACTTATCTGAAGTACACTCTAGCATCAATGTCAATTTTATATTTGGTAGAGTATCGTATTTTATACCTATTACAGGGAATATGTAATAATACTACGTATAGAATGGACACTTCGACATCCCGCTCGATTTCCCCGCATCACTCAACCCCTTCCCCTCTTATGGGCGACGGTTGGTATTTTGTACATGTTACGCACACAGGTGTAAATACACGTCACTGATTGATGTCTGCGTAATAGAAACCAAATTAAGCGTTTGTATGGAATTTCGGCGGAGTGTCTGCGGTGTGGTGTGCCTGTTATAGTTTGTAAGGTCTGCATAATATTTTAATCTATGACGGCAATAATTTTGAAGTAGCAGTCCCAAGATTGTTATTTACAGCATGCTGAAAAGTTAAATGCGTTCGTGAATTTGGTAACAAGTGTTTGCGAAGGCGATTTTATGGTATATACGAGGAATATAAGTAATAGGAATATAAGGGATACACGAGGAAGGAAAATGTCTCAGTAGTTTGCTTTCAGCAGCCAATTGAAACTAGCTTTTTTCATCTATGTGGTCGCCGCGAGCTAAAAGACTGACGCAAAATATACGGAGGCGACTTCACTCAGTGGTATTCGTTTTGAGCATACTGTTCAAAATACCATACTCATGGCTGAAATAACAGATTTCAAATAAATGCAGTAAATATTTACCCCCTTATTCATAAACGTACATTAGAAACGTTTTAGCTATAGAATGATTTGTCATTGTCAGTTGCATTGTCAAATGTGCAGGATAGAAAAAGACAAAGGAGAGATAAGCAACACTAGCTAAAATACGTTTAGGAATAACGGGGTTCGTATCACGAAAATCTTGTGCTAATGGTGAGATTCACAAACCGCACTACGACTACTTTGAGCAAAGTATGCTTTGAACTGCCAGTACTATGGGATTTGACAGTTCGAAGCGTGCTTTGCTTGAAAGTAAAGTCGTAGTGCGGTCTGTGAATCTCGCCCTAAGACTCGTAATGATTAAGAAGTAAATACTTTTAAAATAAACTATTCTATTAGCAATGTAAATACTACTATTTTTTTGTAGTATTTACATTGTTAAAATATTTTATGGATTATTTACTTGTACTTTCAAGTTCCTTACACTCCTTGAAAGGTTAACATTAGGTCCTTGCTGGGATTAGATCTTTTCATATAAGCTTAGAAAACCTTTTAGAGTTACCTAGTTAATTCTGATATTCGTGCCTCGACAACATTCAAACCATATTTTTATTTAACGTTGTATAATATTTTAGGCGAAACCTCTAATGTCTTTATAATTACAGACTTTATACAAATACAGAAAATATTTTTCACTGAAGCATAATGTGTTTTTAATTGTTATATTCTATGACTATTCTACTATTAAATACTACTACTATTATCATTATTTTACTTATGTTATCTTCATCTTACCTACCATTCATAGCCACTTTCCCCAAATCGATAATCAAGAAAGTTGTTATAAACTGGTTGACTGTAAGCATAGAGCAACTCGGGCCACCGGCCGCCGCGGCGGACTGGAGGGGAGTAGCCATAGAGCAACACCAGAGGGGAGTAGCCATATGCAGGCTTTCCCCTTTGTCAAAGTACAAGGTCAAATGGGCCTATACCGGCATAGACAGGCATAGGTTCATTTGAGCTTGGACTTTGTTTGACAGAGGGGAAAGCCTGCATATGGCTACTCCCCTCCGATCAGCCGCGGCCGGTAGCCCGTTGCTCTATGACTGTAAGGCATCATTTATACAGAAACGGCGTAAAGTGAAGGTGCGGTGCAGGCGCAGCGCAGACGTGAACCGTATTAAAACGTTTTCATAGAAATTGTACGAAAATAATATTCCTAAATTACATTTAAGCGGGTGCCTGCTGCCTGCACCGCCTAAATGATGCCTAAAGTCGGTTTCCGGACGATAATTGTAAAAATTATTACATGATATAGGTATCCAATCTTAGTATGCCTAATCCATCTCCACCAATCTGCATTGGAGCAGCGTGGTGGAGTAAGCTCCAGGCCACCCTCAAAAAGGGGAGAGACTCATGCCCAGCAGTGGGACATAATATGGGTTGCCATTATTATTATATACCTAATAAATGTTATAGGTATATGATTTTATATCAACTTAAAGTTTACAAATGGTATTAATACCTATATTAAGAAAAACAACTTCATGAAACCAAAAGACCTAAATCATTTTTACTGATGTCATTTAATTTATCTAATTTTCATTTGGTTTTCTTTATACCTACCTATCTGTGACAAACCAGTCTGATTCATGAATTTGATAGATCAATGAAATAGGTAATTCAAAAACAAATTATGGAAAAACCCTTCAATAACACAAATTTTACCAATTTTCCTCACACCCAGTCTCGTCTTTAGTATGGAAAATAATAATAATAATGGCAACCCTTGCTGTCCCACAGCTGGGCACGAGTGTCTCCCCTTCTTGGGAGCAGGCCAGGAGCTTACTCCACCACAGGTTTGTGGAGATAAGGGTTAGTTGCGAACCCGCTGTTTGATGTTTTCAAACCACCTATATCTAAGGCCTCCAAGGTTTAACAACTGCTGTCTATCGATGGCAACCGGGACCGACGGCTTAACGTGTCCTCCGTAGCACGGACACGCGCATTTTAATTTTCCACTAGTGGTCACCATCACACACCCGAAAGCGCCCGTATCGCTTAACCGAGTAGATCGCTTCCGATCTACAGCAGCCGCGGGGCCATGCGCGCTTCAAACAATTACCATTGCATTGGTGAAATTCCTCTTTATATTATTAGTACAGAAAAATAAATATTATTACCTATTTCATTAATTTCAGTAATGTTTTAATTGTTTACACAAAATTATCCTCAGTGAAGCGTTCAGTTGCGATTGTATGTATTGTTTCCTGCGAGACCCTGATTCATCTATCTGTCCATTATCCAAGGTCAGTGACAAGGAACTTAGCAAAACACAATTTGTTTTTAAAAAACATAAAGCTGTTGTTTTTACAATTCAGATGTTACACTGGCATACATGAATTGCCTTCATTCTTTGCTCAACACAGGTAAATATGGTAAGTAATGAAGACTACACAAACCTGAAGAGGGGGTAGGTGGCGGGCGACTCCAGGGAGCCGGCAATAAGGACAGCCACGACCAGCCCGTAGATGGCAATGATACCCGCCATGACAACAGGGATGATGGACTTCATGATCAGCTCAGGCCGCATCACCGACATGGCGGCAATACCGGTACCCGACTTGGCTGTGCCATACGCGGCTCCGAGGGCTGGAATGTCAGAATATAATTTCTTAGTATAAAGAATACAACTCTTTGTAACTGCCTCTGTTTTATAGTGACTGATGACTAATACATGACTGTATTATAGGTTCTTTTGTGACTCAATGGTTATATTATTATGATTGCAACTTTAGTGAAGATTTTGCTGACAAGGACATTTAAACACCATTTAGTGAAAGAAAAATAAATTTGATTCATTATTTATAATTCAATCCAATCCTGTGTGCAGCACAGCAAATCTCATCTATATAAATAAAAATTAATCAATGTAAATATTAATTACAACTGAAAGGAACTAATTAGGTAACAAACTAAAAAATATATGAAAATTACATCAGCCCACCCAGGGAAATACCATTAGTTTTTAAATAATTGCTATTATTATTTAGCAAATAATTTTTAAAACTTAGCAAATATTTAATACAGTCATAAAGATCATATGATCTAATTCATTGATATCATTGATAAAACAACAGTCTGGTTTTCAGACAGTGAACCAGTTAATAATTTACATTACTATAAAGTGAATTATTAAGGAATATACATATTATGTTTCATTGTTTGCATTATCCATTGTTCCAATTTAAAATAAACTCTTATGATAAGATAATATTGATAAATCTAAATAATACTCAACTGCTTTATCTCAAGGGATGTATAAAATTGACACAGCTAAGCTAGCCTCGGTGGAAGGTTTAACTTTTTAAGTAGCAGTCTTCTGCTACACTTAAAATTTCCAATAGCTTCCCACTTACTCAAAATCAGTCAAATATAGCTTTTACGGTAGCATAAGGTACCTGTATGACTAAACAGCGAGAATCCTTTCTTTCAGGGTTATACATTACCAGAAACATTCAAAATTGTACCTGGTATATCAAGTCTTTTTAGCAGTAGCTCGTCAACAACATAACACATACCTACAAAATGCAAATGTACTTATCTATATAAAAATCAATTATTTTTTAACTGTTTGGCGTTGATTCCCATGGAGACAGGTAAATAGGTAACATTACAAACCATAAACTCAATTTATGGTCACATTCAAGTCATGTGATGAATCAATTCTGTACTGTAAATATTTTGCCATCCTGTTTTTGTCCTGTTTAGTTGTAGTAATACATTCATACGAATGTTATAAATGTGAAAATAAGCATATTCATCAGACTGTCTGTATGTTCTCCTTTCAAGTCAAAATGACAGAACCAATTTTAATGAAATTTGTAATGTAGTTCATGACTCTGGGAAAAACAGATTCCTTTTTTTTCGTCTTTCTGATACGAATTTCATGCTGGCAAAGACAAGAGCTAGTTTTATATAAAAGACAACATTTGTGCAACTATTTGAAATACGTGAATGTAATCCAATATTTCACATATTTGAAATATGTGAAATATTGGATGTTTATGGTCATACAAAAACATAGCAAAATAAAGACTTTAGCCACACAAACATGACCAACTCAACATATCCTCGGTAGGACGTAATTCATGGTTCATAATTAATGGACTTATTGCTCGAATGAAGATTGCTCAGGTAATCGCTCTGTGTTAGACACAACAAGAAATACACACTTTTTTATGTAATGATGGTGGCAAACAAGCATGCAGTTCATATGGATGTTAAGTGAGCAGCCTATAGAATTGATAGTATCTACATAAGAACCCAAAGTTCAAAATTCACTCCTGAGACCTTAGTTATCTGTGATAGTTATTCCGGGGCATTACAATACCATCTAACGACCACGATAGTGCTGAACACTACTATTTGGCGACAGATTATTGAAACAACTCACTTCCATTGAGACAAGAAACACTTTTTGATCAGTCACATGATTGATGTCCCATACCATTTACATTTGTAAGACTACAGTGTGTCACTTGTCAGTGAAAGCATCATAGCATGTATTACATATTTATAACAGTTTGTATAAACTTTTACATTTATTGTAAATATAATGTCATAACCCCACCCTGTAAGTATAGAAAAGAAAAAATGCACCATGATGAAAGTCTGTGTATTATCTTTTGATGTATATTCAGATTGCATTATACACAAAAGAAATTACGAACTTGGATGGAAAGTACCAATCTGTTAACTAATCTTTGGTATTGCCATTCAATTTATCACTTAAACGAGCCTTATATCTGAGAAGAATCCATTCAAAATTGCAAAATAAGCAGTCAACTATAAAATGGTCAAGTGTGATCCAAGTAAAACAGCTGACTTGTCACATGACCAAGTTATCAGTCATGTGATGACAATGGAGTATCCTGTGACGGATAACCTTATCCTTGTAGCTTTTACATATAAAAATGAATATTGTTTCAATAGACGACTTTGTAATCCTTACAATAAGAGATATTTTAGCTATGCCGCATAGCAAGGGCGGCAAGTTTAGGCGAGGCATTGCCCTCGTTACTTTTTTTCAGAGCTACCAACGCAACAAATCAATAGCAGGCACAGCTATCAGACACATGACCACTGATTCAATGCAACGCCCATTTTTCCACCTTAATCTCTGATTACACTAAAACATCAATACTGAAGTCCCTGTCTACTATATGTAGCTATGAATGAACGACAAGGCGCGGCTATTCCTATAATTAGGATGCCTAAAATAACTAACGATTTTATGATTACAACGAATGCAATTAGGGCACTGGAAGTATTGCGAATTTAGGAAACATCAAAACTATTCCATTCGACGGATCGATAAACGATTTAGGACAGCCATTTCAAAAAGAAAAATTACATACCGCTAAAGATGATAGCAGACGCCGCCCCCATAACTCCAAAGAAGGGTCCATAGATAGGGTTCGCTTCAGCAGACATTTTGGATGTGAAGTGTGGGAGTATTTACAGGTCCCAAAAACTGTGATGACTATCTGCACACACTCACTGCACGGAACTATTTTAGCACAGACAAATATGGCTCAAGCTTTGCCGACTCAATAGAATGGGTCATATGACGATTGATGTTCAAGGCGCTGCTCGATATGCGCTAAAATCTGATTGGCGATGAAACGTAACTTCCGAAATGCGCAACCAATGATGAGGTTCGGTTCTCGCAACTCTATGACGTAGAACATTGATGTGGTCCGCTGGCCAGCAAAATCAGTCTGCGCATGTCTAATTTGACGTTTTCGTACTTTTAATTAATTTAAATTTAGAGTTTTAATTACTATAAATCCATTTAGGTTCCCAATAAATAATTATATTTAATAAAATATCCCACTAGTATAGATAAAATACTTAAAAGCTTTTCATTTTGCAACAAAAATATAAGAGGTTACTAAGATTACTTAAAATCAATGTTACCAGCAATTAATAGCGCGAAATTCAACTTAATGATAAATAAAACAAAAATCCGCGTCCGAACTTTTTATCTGTTGCTAATTACTTTTCTATATCGACTTTGAAACCAGGAGGTAAATTCAACTCGTATGTGTATTTATTGTTGGACTCTATGAAAGATAAGAAGAGGCGACTATTTGAAAAAACGATATTGGGTTTTCGATATAATAACTATGCACCTACTTATCACCTCTTTCAATGATTCAAATCCTTACTATCTGTTTGGCGTCGAAACGTTAAGTCCCATGTAGTCCCAGTATTTCGCGAAAAGGCCGGTATTATGATGTAAAATTATGTAAATTAGGATATCTTAAAAAGTCGCTTCACGTGATTATGGGAATGGTCTTTTCAGCCCTTTTCATTAAGCATTAAGAAGAGCATAGGCATTACCGTAACGTGGTAATGAGGCTCTCTTTTTGGACAATAATGAAATCAAAGATAAGAAATCGAAATGTCACTTCTGTGCTACATTCTCTAAATTATTTTACTTTATGTTAGGTATGGTATTAAAAAAGGTGACGAAACAAGACATCCTAAATTCTCAAAAGATATTAAAGCGGTACTTGTTGGTCTGTGAGCGGTACCACATTCAAGTTGAATGATTCAACTAAGGACCAAGAAGAAATCGCTTAACTTAATAATTTTGCAAGCTATCTATACCTATTACTTGATATTGAAGACCCAGCGGATTGAATAACTATCAGTATCTGCTATTTTCTATAAATGCATGCATCATTCAGCATCTAAAATTTATTTTCGCAATTACTATAAAGATTTAGCATTATTTTAGCAAAATTAGCATCAAAGGTTAGCATTTTCTCTATTTCAAAAATGGCAACACTGTGGAGAATATGTCAAAGTCAATCATGTGTTTTGTATTGTTTACGTTTTAGGTTATGTTATATTGTTGATAAGAATAATTATTTAAAAAACCATTATTCAAACTCAAAATATTGAATGTGTGCGAAATATATTTTGTATTAATGATTCTGTAACCTCGCTGTTGTCGACCTACAATATGAAATTTAATTACAAGGTAAATTATTTGTCTGTTTAAAAAAAAACATTTTGGCGTGTTAGTTTATACATTTCTAGTTTTATTTGCAGTGTGTTATAACTGTTGGTATTATACATACTTAATATGAGATAACTTAATTTTATTTACTTTGCAATCATGACTTTTTTTATTCAGTGGAAGTGGCACACAAGCATGTTGTTCTCATTGATGTTAAGTGAGGACTGCAGCCTATAAAAACCCACACTAAGACCAAGGTCAAAATGCAAACATTACCACTTCTGAGGCCTAAGGTGTTGTGCCTCTGTGCCGGAAATTACAGGGCCGTACATTACCAACTGTCTGGAACACGATAGTGATGAACACTACCATTTAGCGGCAAGTAAATTAGGTAATGCCGGGGTGCCTACGCCCGCGAGCTCCGTCACTGGAGGTCTACCACCAGTGAAAACATGACATGAGGGATCAGAGGCATTGTTGATCATGAAACATTATTGTTAAAAATAAATTGAAATCAAAGTATATTTGTATTCACTTGAATGTAGAATAGGCAGTGGCGTAGCTATCTTGGATGTCACCCAGGGCGGATGAGCAAAAAAGGCAATACTTCCCATTTTTTTTATCTTATTTCTCCATTCTCCACCGTTGTGTAGCCCAGATAGATATTGGAGAAAATTCTGCCTCTGGCGCACCCTGGTATTATAAATGCGAAAGTGAGTTTTGTGTTGGGCTTTCAAGTCTAAACACCTCAAAGAATCATGGCAAGTTCCATACATTGATTTGTAAAAAAAAGCTAGATAAAGGTACAAGGTAAAACAGATTAGAAATATTATCTAGGGAACCTAAAGAATATTTTCTGGTATTTAAAATATTTTTAAACCACCGGAATAAAATTCGTCTTTCCTAACAACAGTAGAAGCACTCCATACTAAAGTTCAATTTCAAACTTTTTATTCCGGAGAGTTAAAAATATTTTAAGTATCAGGAAATGTTGTTTAGGTTCACCGGATAATATTTCCATGCTGATTTACCGTGTACCTATTTTTCATTTTTTCTGTACAAATCTTGCCATGATCCATTGGGTAATTTAAAGAGAGGGTGTCACCCCCAAATGGGTGGCAGCTGAGGAGGGCCACCTCCCCTTAAGTTTAATGGTTTAAAGATGATTTTGGAGTAATTGAATGTTGATAAATAGTTACGGAATAGGTTTTTTTCAATAAACATTCCTTTGTAGAATAGTAATATACCTTATGAATAGGTAATATAAACTCCCCACCTGTTACATAGGTCTTACTTTGCATGCAGTTCACATGGATGTTAAGTGATGACTGCAGCCTATAGACATCTACACAATAACCAGAGGTTAATGATAGATGCGTTGCCACCTCCAGATATTTTGCCTCTCTGATAACAAGGCCATATATTTTAAGTATGCTATGAATGCACATAGCTTTAGACTGTATAGTCCTCCAGGTAATTTCTATTATCTAGCTTGATACCTGTATGCCTTGAAGTGGACTTCTTTGGTAGTACTTCTGTAATGTTAATGTTTATTATCTGAATATGTTTTTAAGATCGTACAAAATTTAATAACGAAAAAAAATGTATTATTTAATAATTAATTTAATGTTTTTTCCAGTTTCAAAACCTATTAGGTACAGTATATCGTAAGGGAGACATTTTATTTACAACTGATGGCAACTGTGTAATAAGTCCTGTTGGCAACAAGATTACAATATTCAATCTTAAACAGTGAGTATTCTAAAAACTAGGTACCTATTAGGTAACTACATTAACAGGTTTAAATCTTATGGCTTTATTATATCAGGTTTTTGTCAATTTCTTTTGTCAAGGATATTAATCAAATAGTTATGATATTTCTTGGTTCCTGCAACAATCTTTATTAGTTCGTATATCAATCATATTTTATTTATTTATTTCATCTTTTAAGCACAAAAATTATACATAAGGCGGACTTAACGCCACTAGGCATTTTCTACCAGTTAACCTTTGGGTAGTTAAGATAACAACGAAAGTAGGTGCAGCATTGGTACAAATATTTGAAAATGGTAAAAAAAAAGAAAAAAAAACGCATTTTCTTTAGTTTTTTTTTTTGATATGATAACGTATTAGTATTAAATCGATGAACGCCGGCTACCCGCACGAAAAGTGAGCATATGAGCGTGCAGACAGGAGCACGGTCAAGTAATAAAGAGGTACAATCAGGGGCGGCTTACCCTATAGTGCAGGGTGTGCAATGCACACGGGCGCCGCCGTCTCAGGGGGCGCCGCGGCGCTCTCTGGGATAGCTAATAGCATCGTCTTGGACCATCATGGTACAACAACGATATGACAGAAGCGAAGGCTAGGGGGCGCCAGGGTTTCATTGCACACGGGCGCTATACGAGCTAGAGCCGCCCCTGGGCATATCACAACATTTAGGCTGATTGTACAGACTGTGACTCATTTCTCTTTCTCTTCCACTCCATCGATAGATGTGTCTTGATAATAATTCAAGTATGCAATTTTTTCTTATGCATGTTGTAAACCAACTTTACAGACAACCAATTTTTATATTATTCTAGCTGTTGCCCGCGGCTCAGCCCGCAGCGCCGCCCGTTGCTCCGCTCACGTGTAGATCACTTTTAGCGTAACCTGTGGCAACTCATCAAATCATTCCATGGTATCCTACAGGAACATTTTTTCGGGATTAAAACTATCCTTAATTTTTAATTTAATCCAAGTTATCCTCTATGTGTGTGTCAAATTTCATGAAAATCGATTCAGCAGTTTTTGCGTGAAGGAGTAACAAACAAACATACATCTAAACCAGTGATTCCCAAAGTGGTCCATATGACCCCCTGGGGTCTATGGGAGACTCGATAGGGTCTAGGTATATGCGTAAACAAAAATGGAATATATGGGAAAGTGATATAAATGTTAGCAAGGGGGTCCACCAAAACCAGAAAAAAATTGAAATTGGTCTACTAACTAACTAAAATAGTTTGGGAACCTCTGATCTAAAGGAGATCAGCCAAAATGGTACATAGATTGTACATGAACAAATACTTTACATAAAATTTGTGCGCATAGAGCTGTAAATTTTTCAGTATAATATTATACTGAAAGCCACCGGAAAAGTATTTAAAACAGTTTTTGAGAAAATCTGTACTATTGATATTTATGATGGCGTAGAAAGGAACGTAACGAAATGTAATGGCGTAGGATATAATTATTGTATCAGAAAGTATCGATTAATCATATTAAAAAAAATCGGTTACATAATAAATAGAAAAATAAGTGAAAGTACACGTTAGATTTCATTTTAATTTGCCAACAACCAGATGGGGATTTACTGAAATACATTCCTCTAGGTTTTAAAATCAACACAAAAGACTAAGTGACCCGATCAATGGATCGATATTCTTAAACATCGATATTTTGTGACAGCCGCCTATGTTGACACATCCTTTTTTGACGCTGACTTCTGATGACCTCGCGGCGCGTGCGAAGCGCGCGACGCGGTGCGGGCCTACGAGGCACTCCTCTTTGCCCGGGCTTGATCTGCCCCCGTTACGACGGGGGCGTGTTCACCTTTCTTGGTTTGTACGCCGGCTGTGGAGTGCCGACACAAGGTTGCAGCGACGCAACGTCTCATTAGCCTTAGCCAGGCATTGCGATCGCTACCTCAGGGAGAGATGCTACTCTGGGTCGGGGATTGAACCCGACCGCCAGTGGTGTAGGTGGGCGTAGTTACCCGAGCTTACCAATTGGTGGCGTATCCGAATACGTGGGACAGGGACAGAGTCTTCATTAGCGTTTGCGTCATCGTCTCGACGCGCTCTCGGCGAGGCGCTGGGAAGTAGTTCGCGTGGGAGGGCGAAGCCCTCCGGTGGTCGTGCGTGCAGCGGGGCGAATCCGCGGAGATGACGATGTGGTCCGTTGTCGGCGCGATCGAACATTTTTCGCGCCAAGCCGACAACGAACTCTCTCACGGATTCGACCCGTAGGTCGCGGGCGATGACATCGTTGCGAACATACCTCCCCGCGCCGGTAATCAGCCTGAGAGTTACGTTCTGTTGGACCTGAAGTCTACGTCGCTGCGCGGCGGAGCATAATGCATACCATGCCGGTGCTGCGTACGTTAACCTCGAGCGGATGTAGGTTTTGTAGAGTCGTATTTTAATACGCAGTGGCAGTCTAGAGCGAAGCACCGGATGCAGCCTCGCCCGCGCCGCCGCCGCCTGCCTCACTGCGTGATCGACAGTGGGCGTCATGCGAAGCGAGCGGTCGATGCTACACCCAAGATACTTAACCGTAGACCGCCACTCTACATCCTGACCTCGCAACCGGAGGGCCGGTAACGAGCGGCGGACACGCATTGCGATAGCAGCCGTTTTATCCACATTCACGGCCATCCGCCACTCATCCAGCCACCCCGGTAGCAGGTCCAACAGATGTTGCATTTTCGCTATTGCGATATGCAACCGGGACGATGACGCTATGTAGGCGCTGTCATCGGCGAACAGGGACAGCATAACGTCTTCCTCTCCCTCGCGCAGAATTGCGCGCAAGGTGGGAATATCGTCAGTGTACGCCGCATACAATGCCGGCGACACGCAGCTGCCCTGTGGTACTCCGGCTCGGATGGGGCGCTGTCGTGAGTCAGCGCCCTCCACCGTTACGAAGAACCGCCTGCCTTTTAAAAAGTCGGCTACCACCCTGTATAACCCGAGTGGTATTCGGTCCGCCAGTTTGGCTAGTAGGCCTGTGTGCCACACTCGGTCGAAGGCCTTCTCTATGTCTAGAAAGACTCCGACCGAGTAACGGCCCTTATTAGCCTCACTGGCGAGGTGGTCTAATACCCGTGTCAGCTGTAGAGTTGTCGAGTGCCCGGCGCGAAAGCCAAACTGCTCCTCCCTACATGGTAGGTGCGGTCTCAGCCTCCGCAACAGCAGACGCTCGAACAACTTGGCGACATGGGATAATAGCGTAATAGGGCGGTAACTCGACGGTAGGCGACGATCTTTGCCCGGTTTCGGGAGGACGATGACTTTCCCCAACTTCCAGATGTCGGGAAAATGTCCGGTCCGGAGTATGCCGTTGAAAAGCTTGGTTAGGGTTACCAAGCTTCTCCACGGCAGATGCTGCAGCGCCGCGGTCGGAATACCATCTGGTCCGGCCGCTTTTCGTGAAGGTAGCCGTACGACGGCTCTCCGCAACTCTGAGGGAGATACGAAGTTCTCCCCGGGCAGCGGCGCGGCGGGACACGATAGTAGTTCCCTCACACGGCGCTCGCAGACATCATGTTGCTCGATGACAGCGGGGTCCAGGGAGGCAGGGTGGGGGGTAAATACCCCTTCCAAATGGGCGGCCAATATTTCGGCCCGATCCTTGGGTCCGTAGCACCTTTTACCCGTGCTGTCAAGCAGGGGGTAGATGGGGGGTGGCTCGTGGGTGAGGGCTCGCGTGAGAGCATATAAGCTGGTATCGCTTTCAGCCGCCCGGTCAATAGTTTTATCCCAAGCGGCCCCTCGATACGCTCTCGCCGCGGTGCTCACCTCGTCGGCGAGCCAATTTAGGTCGCGCTTGATGTCTGGACATCGCGTGCACGCCCACAGTTGGCGAAGGCGGCGCTTTTGGCGCAGCTTATTTAGGAACGAAGTGGGCGCGGCGCCCCTGCAGTGAGTGGGCGCTGGTCTAGTGGTCGTGGCCGCCTCTGCGGCGGTCTTTATTTCCTCCGTGATTCGGCAGACTGCCTCCTCCACCTCTTCGGAGGTCTGTAGGGCGCCCAACGGCTCCACCTCGCTCATGGTGCGCTCGAAAACGCTCCAATCTGTGCGGCGGAATGGCGGGCGCGCAATCGCAAAATCCGTTGACAACGTTAGCGCAACCAGTATGGGGAGGTGCTGCGTGTCCATGTCGTACAACACCTCCACGTGGATCGGGAATGGCACGTCCTTGGTGATTACCACATCCAGTACGTCCGGATGGTGATTTGGGTTTGACGGGATGTGGGTCGGAGAATCCGGCCCCAACACCTCGTAGCCCTCGCACTGACTGTTCTCGTGGAGTTGTCTGCCTGCCGGGGTGATGACACGTGACCCCCAAGCAGGGTGCTTGGCATTCAGATCACCCGCGACAATAGATGGCTTGGCCCCGAGGACTGCCCGGACATCACTGGAGTGGAATGCCTCTCCCGGCGGACGGTACGCGGCGTGAACGCAGAGCTCTATGCCGTCCGCGCTTACACACACTCCCTTAGTGCGCATAGTCGCGAACGGTGGCACATCCAACTCCTCGTGTACGATGTCGCGACGCACTAACGCGGCCGTACCACGATACGCGAAGCCACGCGGCGATATCTCGTCGTGTCTGTACGCGTAGAAGTTAGGCAGCCGGAGCTCCTGGTTCGGGCGAAGTTTTGTCTCTCCCAGGAGGACAATATGTATGTCCTGCGACTGGGCGAGGTCCCTTAAAGCCCTGACGTGCCCGGACACCCCACCGGGGTTCCAGTACAATATTTTCAAAATCTTTGGCATTGTGATTATTAATAAGACCTTATTAGTTTGGTTGGTTTAAGTTGGTAAGCTCGGATAGCCCCTGAATAAGGGCCGGCACAATATCTTGCCCAGCGGCATAAGCCGTCAGTATCCCAGTGAGCGTTTTCATAAATATCCCGATAATTTGGGATACTGACGGCTCCCCCTGGCGAGCGTGGGATGATGGAGCAGCACTAGCTCCCTGTTGCGCGGGCGCGTACCTGACTTGCGGGAGTGAGTACGCAGGCCTCCGATCAGTTACGGACGCATACAATTCCGCATCAGCCCTCCATGTCGGTTGTAGCTTCGGTCCAGGTGCAACTAGATCTCCAGGCTCATTTGGTCGCGGCGTTTTCGTGTGAAGGGGTTGCGGGGCTAGTGCGGTGGTGAGTGCCTCTTGTCCTCTAGTAGAACGAACACGGGGGTCTCGACTGGCGGGCGCGAGAGGCGCTGTGGCAGGAGGCAGCTGTGGCTCGGTGCAGTTTCCAGCGGGGGGCATTGGCGTTGCGCGCTCAGCGGGAACTGGGGGGGCTAGTTGAAGCTGATTTGGTACTTGTGCGGTTGTGGCTTTTTCGGAGGCACCGCGGGCAATAGGTGGCCGGGCGCCTTGTGTCGATGACGTCGCCAGCGGAGTTTTTGCGGCGCGCTGGTGTCGGCGTCTCGTTCCCCTCGGTCTTTTTCTCCGTGGAGGGACATCATTTGTTGGTGGTGCCAATGTACTATGCGCCACTGGGTTGAGAGCCTCCGGCTGCGCCGACGCTTGCTGCGGCGCTGCCGGTGGCACGATGGGGTGCACTGGCGCCAGTGTCAACTGGGCCCGGGGTCGGGGTGGTACGGTGCCGGGGAGGGGCGGGGGAACACGCTCGTTGCGTCGTCTTGCCTCCTTCAGAAACTCCGGGCATCGACGGTGGCTCGCAGCATGTGGCCCGGTACAATTGGCGCATCTGGGCTGATCCCGCGGTATGACGCATTCGGCGACAGGGTGGTCGCCGGCGCATCGGACACATCTCATGGGACGATGGCAGTTTCCAGAGGCATGGCCGAACGCCTGGCAACGATGGCATTGTGCGGGGCCTATTCGCCCGCGCCATGCCCGGATGGTGATGCCCCTCATGTAGAGGAGCGTGTCGACTGCATACAGCCGGGCCAGTTCGGTTTCGCTGAGGTGGTCTAGCTGTACAAAGAAGGATTGGCCCGGTCGACCCCTCTTTCCTTCAAGGGGGCGGGCGAGGCAGGCGTCGAAGCCCTTGTCTTTTAAGGCCTGGACTATTTCTTCGGGTGGGGTTTCCAAGGGTAAGCCACTCAGGAAGACTTTAGTTGGTCGGTCTGCTGTCGGTGAATAGCAATACCACTCTATGCTTTTATCAGCTGCGGATGTGGCGATCAGGTAAGCTTGTACAGCTCTATATTCTTCTGCAGACGTCGGAAGAAAACGCACGCCGGTTCCGAAAGTCCTAGCATGCGGAGTATAACCTAGACGTGAAGCTATCGCGGCCATGTGACGTGACCAATTTGGCATCCTCTCCACTACCAAGGGCGGGTATGATGATCTCGGAGGCTGCGGTTCGGCCGGTGCTGTTGATGGCGAGGGACGTGTATGAGGACTGGATGGCGCTGCTGCGACGGCGGCATACGATGTTATGGGTGGTGGGGTTCCGGCGCGTGGCGGCACGGCGGCGGAGTCCAGCGAGTGAGGGGTAGAGGAGACTGCAGCCTGCGACTCTATCTCCATCTCATGCCGGTCATTCCGACGCGGTAATTCTATGGCCGCATAACTCGTCGATGGGCTGGGAGAGGGGGAGAGGGGCGCCTGCCGCCCGTTCGAGCTACGGCTATCTTCCTCCTCCGCCTGGATGAACTCCTCTTCTGACGACGCACTGGCCCCTTCAGAGGACAGGGTGGGCGTATTCTGGTGACGAGGGCGCTTGTCACCTTGCGTCACTGACCCCTGAGTTGACGTCGACGACTCAGCCTCGCTTCTGCGCCTCTTTGCATTCTCTGTGCCGCTTGCAAGCTCAGTTGCAGGCACGGAGTGCTGGAGGGTGGCGGCGGCGGATGTCGGCGGCGCCGGCTCGTCGATCCAACCATCTGTTCTGGGACGCGTGACTAGAGACACCGCCGGCGCTCTCGGCGCAGCAGCGGTGGGAACCATTACATCGGGTGATTGGACGGTGGGGTGGCTACAATCCGAAGCATGCACCCTTTCCTGTGTAAATGTGTCCCGCGCGACGACTTGCCGCAAGGGGAGCCTAGTTCCCCGCGGCCCGGGCCGGTCGCGTTGGTCACCTTTTTCCATAGTTCTTTTTTTTTTTTTTTTTAACCTTTGTGACCCAGCATAATAAAAATGTTCAAGGGTGGCACATCACTATAGTGTTTTGAGTCCGATAGACTGCTGGTCACTTTCCGCGTACAACACTAATTTGCACTACGAAAGTGGAGCAGCACTACTTCGCTCCCGCATAAACAAACAACGCGTCCTGTCACTGTCACTGAGTCACTATCTCTATGGCACCTTTCCGTTCACGAAACCATGCGCTTCATAACCCCTAGCACTACACATACACAGCACCGGGGATAGAAAGGAAGGCTACACGCGAGGGGGCGGGCAGGATATATCGTGACTACGCGAGAATGTGAATCGTGCGTCGGGGGTAAAAAACCCGCACCCGACGACGAATTCGCAGCGGCACGAAAGCGGTTGCGTCTGGTCGCACTGGGGTCCAGTCGTAGACTGTCACGTCATTGATGATTGACGTCACATCATTCACTTGGCGTTCTGTGACTTCTCTGTGTTTTGACTAGTGGCTTGTATATGTGCTTGTTGAAACGATTTCGAGTGCTTTTGAGATTTGGAATACGTAGGTAGTGCTAGAGGTTTCTGTTCAAGTCAGTTGATCGTGTTCGTTAGTTTTTCTGTAAACAATTTATTATAATCTGCAAAAGCAGACTGGAGTTTGCCAAAAAAAAGTGCTCGGTGTTCAGTGAAAAGCATTCATAGGTAGGTATTTGTGGATACAAGCGTGATTATTTAGTGTACAAATGACTTTCTTAGCGATAATAGCAATGTACAAACCGTCAATTTTAAATTAGCGCCTATTAGTACGAAAATAAAAAAAAATAGGGCGGAAAAACGACTTCATTCTTACAATTTTTTAATTGGTATATCTCATGAACCCCACACGTCAACGAAGTGAAATATGTTTTAAATAGTAGTATATGTACTAATGTGTGAGGACGAAAAGTTTTATTGATGTACAATTATGTACCAATGCCCCATTCAAAATGGCGGATCTCCTTTCGCATTTATAATATTTATACGATATATGATTTGTGTTGATTACAGGAACAAAAGCAACACTTTGGCTGTGGAAAGCCATTACAACTACACAGCAATAGATGTGTCGCCAAACGGATCCATACTTCTGGCTATTAATGAAAGTTTGTAACAATTATCTCTTTATTGTTTTTGACACTTACAAGCCTATAACTTTGGGCGGCCACACAAAACTGCGATGCGTTGCCACTCCTGGGACCTCAGCTGTTGTCTCTGTGGTTGTTACCATAATAAGGTCACAGAGACATAACAGCAGACATTTTGATTCTTTCCTACAATATTCAAGGAGCAGCTTGTTATTTATGCAATCAAATTATTTAGTAAACATGATAGACATAAATCAATCTGGTATATTAAAATGATAAGAACAACAATCAGTGGCGGTCTAAGGAAGGACGGCAGGGGCGGTCCGCCGCAGGCCTCCGGTTCTGAAGGCCGTGTTCTTCTTGATGTGTATTTTAGAATCTATCCAGAGAATATGTAATAATACTACGTATAGAATAAACTTGACACCTAAGTCGGAATTTTGGCGGAGTGTCCGCGGTGTGATCTATCTACCATATCAATCATACATTGCCCGCCCCCCAATATGTGTGTGGGCGGGGGCCCCTAATTTTACCTCATGACCTTTTTTTTTGCTCTTGCGTGGCTACTGGGCCTCCAAAAGCCAATTACCGCCCCGGGCCCCTAATGACCTTAGTCCGCCACTGTCAACAAGAGAAATCTTTCATGAGACAAAATTATTTGTTCTAGAGGGTGAAGCTCAAATGATAAGCTTGCTAACATGCGCAGTGATACACAGATACAAGTTTAAGCAACAGGTCAATGCGGTCAAATTCAGTCCAGATGGAAAATATTTTGCAGCATGTTGCGACGATACAGGTATGGAATTTTCTTCAGTCTTCATTGAGACCTCTGTTATTCACTTACCTTCATCGACAACGAGCCTCGTTCGCCAATTTTATGATCTAGAACGAGTAATAGGATTAATTAAGGAATAGCTGAAGCGCGCATGGTCCCGCGGCTGGTGTAGATCGCAAGCGATCTACTCGGTTGAGCGTTACGGGCCCGGTCGGGTGAGCGTTTCCGTGCTTCGGAGGGCACGATGAGCCGTCATTCCCGGTTGCTATCGATAGATAGCAGTCGTTAAACCTTGCTGGAGGCTTTAAGGGCGGTTTGAAAACATCCGACAGCGGGTTGGCCACTAACCCGTATTTCCAGCAACCCGCATTGGAACAGCGTGGTGGAGTAAGCTCCAGGCCTCCCGCCAAAAAAGGCAGAGACTCGTGCCCAGCAGTGGGACGTGTCAAGGGTTACCATTATTATTATTAGTATATTAAGCAATTATGCTTTTCCAATGGATTTCATGTACAATATGTTCCTCCAGTATTCATAATGACAGCACCAAGTGCTTTCACCGGAGAGTTCCGCTCATTCGTCATGAAGCGAGTCTACAAGAAGGCTCACGATGACGTCACATGCCTGGACTGGTCTTCGTGCGGGAAACTGCTGGCTGTTGGCTCCAAAGATACCACCACTAAAGTGTACACGGCCGAGTACTTGGACAATATCAACATGTTCTCCATGTCGGGCCATACTGATAAAGTCGTTGGTGTCTTCTTCGAAAAAAAGAGTCTGGATCTTATCACTGTTAGCAGGTAATAGCAAGAATATTAGTTTAAAATACTGATTTATAAGTTAAACAGATGTCTTGGCTTGTTAAAAGTACTGATATAAAGTAGGTAAGTCAAAGGATTAGATGGTCGAAAATACTGATCGAAAGGTTAGCCAAAACTCTAGGCTGGTCAAGGGTATTGATCATTGGAAAGAGTCTTGTCACTGTCAATTTCATCGTTGTCTTAAATGAAAGTCGGCCTAGGCTAGGCGTGATGGAACCCGGAAGTATAAGTGGTATACTTAAGGTGTTGTCTAAGGAGAAGATTCCCAGTAGCACCTCGTAGTTTGATGATGTGCCCAATGGAATCAAAAAATAGTTCTACTGGCGAGTTCCAACCATCATATAGCGGGTGGTGGATGACGGTAAAGTCCTTGGTGTCTTCTTCGAAAAGAAGAGTCTGGATCTTATCACTGTTAGCAGGTAATACCAAAAATGTCATAAGTCATAAGTCTTGGTAAGTTAAAAAAATGATTTATTAATTAAACAGATGTCTTAGCTGGTTAAAAGTACTGATATAAAGGTAGGTAAGTCAGAAGCTTAGATGGTCAAATACACTGATATAAATCGCGCTTCCGGTATGTTAGTTGAAGCGCGCATATACGGCTATCATGCGATCATGCGCAAGAAAGTCGCCTCACTCTTTCATCGTGTGAGAGGCAGCAGCAACGGCATCTTGAGGATGATTGCTTCAAGATTTGACTGAAAATTTTATCCAAAATAAATGGATTAATATAATCATATCTTAAAACATTTGAGTAATTGTTTCTATTAATTAATTGAATTGTTGTAATTATTTGTATTGTCAATTTCTAATAACATTACACTGAGTTTATCACTAACAAATTTAAATACTCTTTTTACTAACATATTTGTATGAATTTTCATTTGTGATTCGAAATAAAGAATAATAATAAAAAATAAAGGTTTTCCAAAACCGTAGGGTCAAGGGTATGATAAATTCGATGGCTTAATGAAAGTTGGTTTCTAGGCCTTTGTTTTCCGTGATGGAACCTGGAATATTATAAGTGATAATAATATACAGAAGGTGTTTCCTATGGAACATATTTCCAGTAGCACCTCGTATTTTGGAGATAAGCCTAATGGAACCAAGAATTAGTTTTACTGGTATTTCGCCATTAGTCTTACCTTGTGGTTGGAGAGAAATAATATAAGTTAGGATATTCAGCTGCTAAATGACACGATTAATATATATACATAATAATATATTATCTTTTTTCTCTCCACTAAGATTTTCGTCTATAACCAGTCCATTAAAATCGGCAAATGTCTGAATGGTGGTCGACTCTTCCCTAATAAACAACAAATTGTTAATATAACACTAGTTATTGAAGTTTACTTTCAGAATTATGTATATTTTTTAAATTATTCTCACATCGAACCTACATACTAAAAACATAAAAATAATTAAATAATTCCAAGGAAAATGATATGATTTCAGAAATGGTCAAGTATGTCTGTGGGAGGCCAGCATAGACCCGGACGACCTGGTGACGTCAGCAGTCCAGATATCGCACCGCAAGCGACGCAAGCTGCAGAAGGAAGCGGAGATGCTGGAAGACGATATTGATGAAAGGGATGTTATTGAGAAGGACAAGGAATATGTGAGTTGGAGAAAATAGTTTTAATGGTTATTTCGAATTTGAAGTCGAGCTACAGATTGTTCAGAGTGTATTTGGTGGCCCGACTTCTAAATATTAATAGGTTGGGGAAAAAGTCTTTTCGCATTATAGTATGTATGAACTTGTAATAAAATGTCTTTGGCTGTAGTATTTGTATCTGGCTGGTTTTGGTATCATTGAAAGTTACAATTTTAAAGAACATAATTCAAAAATTCAAAATTCAAATTAGGCAAATGTGTGATTTTCATTTGTTTTTCGTACTGTCAAGATGAGTGAATCTAATGAAGCAAATCGATACATTTTAAAATTTTACTACAAAAAAGGTAAAAATGCAACGCAAGCCGCGAAAAAAAATTGCGATCTTTATGGACCTAGTGCAGTGTCTGTGAGAGTAGCACAAATTTGGTTTAAGCGTTTTCAATCCGGAAATTTTGATGTCAAAGATACACCTCGCTCTGGTCGCCCTATTACGGATAAAATGGATGCCATTTTTGAAAAAGTGGAGCAAGATCGACATATCAGTAGTTACGACGTAGCTGAAGAACTGAGAATTGATCACAAAACAGTCTTGGCGCATTTGAAAAAAGCTGGGTACAAAAAAAAGCTCGATATTTGGGTACCTCACGAGAAACCTAAAAGAAACCTAATGAACTGTGTACTCATTTGTGATTCTTTATTACGACGTAATGAAACCGAATCATTTTTCAAGAAGCTGATAACTGGTGATGAAAAGTGGATTACGTACGACAAGAACGTGCGAAAAAGGTCGTGGTCAAAGGCCGTTCAGGCTTTTCAGACTGTGGCGAAACCCGGGTTAACTCGCAATAAGGTGATGTTGTGTGTGTGGTGGGATTGGAAGAGCATTATTCATTATGACCTATTACCACCAGGCAGGACTATCGATTCTGAACTCTACTGCGAACAACTGATGAGATTAAAGCAAGAAGTTGAGAGAAAGCGGCCGGAATTGATCAACAGAAGGGGTCTGTATGTGCATGTAACGCTAGACCTGAGGTCTAGCGTTATCATGATGAAACACCACACCTATCTATAGCCACTCAGCAAAAATTAAGAGAGTTTGGCTGGGAGGTGTTAATGCATCCGTCGTATAGTCCTGACCTTGCACCTTCAGATTTCCACCTGTTTCGGTCTCTTCAGAATTCTTTATGCAATGTTAGGTTTACATCACGAGAGGACTGCCAAATCCACTTGTCGCGGTATTTTGATGAGAAGTCCCAAAATTTTTATAGCAATGGGATCATGTCCCTACCTACAAGATGGCAAAAGGTTATCGAACAAAATGGTACATACATACTTTAGTTAAATTTAAATAAACTATATTAAAAAATGTTTTGAATTATCTTAAAAAATGCGAAGAAACTTTTTCCCCAACCTAATACATTCTATATTTTGTTATATCCACTTTAAAGTATTGCGATAATTTGGTTTCGAAATTAGTTCGAAGTTTGGAGTGAGTGATTGTGATGATATATTTATTTTAATGTCAATTCGTGCCTCTTTTAAAATCAATAGCAATAATCTGACGCGATGATGCTTTCGTAGGTGATAAATAAACAAGCGATTGTGATAATTAGATTATCGTTATTGCTTTTAAAGAAGTATACATTGTAAATGCAGACACGGGAAATTGTCAGCACTTACAATGTCGGCAACAATTTTGCATGATTAGGAAAGCGATGACGATGACAAAGCCGACTCGCAGAAGAAAATAATCGACGAAAAGAGATTGATATACAAGAAGTTAGGGCGGCACTACATCGGCGACGCGATAAGGAACGCCCACCACAAAGTTAGGCTGTCTTCTGCTCAGTACCACAGAAATACTAAGATGTTGGTAACTGGTGAGTATATATATATATATATTTTTATGTAATGAAAGTGGCAAACAAGCATGCTGATCACATTGATCTTTCACTGGTGGTAGAGCTCCAGTGACGGAGCTCGCGGGCGTTGGCACCACCGCATTACCTAATATACTTGCCGCTAAATGGTAGTGTTCAGCACTATCGTGTTCCGGTCAGGTGGTAATGTACGGCCCTGTAATTTCCGGCACCGAGGCGTAACACCTTAGGCCTCAGGAGTGGTAACGCATCTGCATTTTGACCTTAGTCTTTGTGTGGGTGTCTATAGGCTGCAGTCATCACTTAACATCAACGTGAACTGCATGCTTGTATACCATTTCCATGACATAAAAAAAAAAAAAAAAATTGATGGTAAGTGAAGTAAGTGACTATGTCTACACAAAGACCAGTGGACATAATTCAATGCGTTGCCACCCCTGAGTCCTTAGTTGTTATGTCTCTGTGATAATTATTACCATCTAACCGGAACACGGTAGTGCTGAATACTAACGTTTGGCGGCAGATACAGTAGGTAATGTACTGGTGTCTACGCCCTCGAGTCCAGTGCCGGATAAAGCCGGTGCGGGGCCTGTAGCAAATGTGACCATGGGGCCCTAGAGTTACATTGCCTACTGAAATTTTTGATGTAAATAAAACAATATTTACGAAAAGGAATCGAAAACAAATTTAGGGGATTCATCCTGTAAGTATTGTGGTATTGCCTACTTGCAACATAATAATATAGGTACCTATATAATTAGTGGTAAACGCACGGTGGTATAACGCTCCCTTTAAGAATAGCTAAGGTGTATTTATGTTTTTTTTTACATATTTGTGTTTTTTTTTTGGGCACAGGTACGGGGCCCCTAATGGCGCGGGGCCTCCTCCTATATGGCTATATGGCTAATCCGGCACTGCTTGAGTCCCCACATTGGAACTTAACCACCAGTAATCTATCCATTTAGTTGAAGTATGGTAGCTACTCTGGAGCCTAAAACTTATTACATAATCATCGACGCGTCTACTTGCTACAATCGAAAAAAAGTGTGTGTGTCAGATTCAACGCACGACGGGAGTTTACTCCTTACGAACGATAATAGGGTGGTGGTAGAGCTCCAGTGACGGAGCTCGCGAGCGTAGGCACCACCGCATTACCTAATGTACTTGCCGCTAAATGGTAGTGTTCAGCACTATCGCGTTCCGGTCAGGTGGCCTTCGCCCGCGAGCTCCGTCACAGGAGCTCTATCACCAGTAAAAATGATGACACAAAAATGTTCATAAGAGACACTGTATAATACCTCTTATCTCCTTTTCTCCTACGTTAAATCTTATGAATTTATGTGTCTATCTCTTTTTACTGTCGCTTTTTCGTTTCACCGATCAAAGAAGTTTTCACTTCTGATGACTGTATGATGTGCAAAGCGCGCATCTGCGGTACGGGCCTACGAGGTGGCCCTCTTGCCCGGGCATAATCTACCCTCGCTTCGACAACGGCGTGAACTTAATTTATGGATTAGTTGTCGTGGCGCAAAGAGTCACTTCTTTTTTTTTAATAATTTATTTTTTACTACTTTTTTTTCATTTTTTTTCTGTACTTCTGATGTTACGTTCCCACCAGGCTTCACGAACGGCACGTTTTTCCTGCACGAGATGCCGGACGTGAACTTGGTGCACTCCCTCAGTATCTCGGAACACCGGATTAGCAGCATCAGCGTTTCGCCGCAGGGAGACTGGATCGCGTTCGGATGCCCAAATATAGGACAACTCCTCGTTTGGGAGTGGCAGAGTAAGTTGCTTTTCTTTATCGTAGAAATTATATTTGTGCATTTTCTCGCGTATATAACGTGAAACGGGCATTACGCAAACACCCCAATTAGAAAATCGAGCTATAATCATAATACATGAACTGAAATTACACATTTATGTACTAAATATTTTTTATTTCAGAAATAAGTTGTCCTTAATTTAAACGAACAATATGCACATCTTACGCACGCATATTTATCCTACTTACTCTACTTATGGCTGCACATAAAACACAAACTTACTCACACGCACACTATCGCGTGACCTTATTTAACACTCGCTAGTAATAAATTTCATTTTCGCTATGTATTTTATTTCTTAAATTTCGTTTGTACTGTCTGTTCACCAAATAGGTGACCATAATTTCCTTAATTGTAATTAATTTTGGGACAAAAATTACATACATTAAATTTGCCTGAAATCGATTCAGTTATCGATTCTGAACAAACTTGTTTCGGGTTGTACATTTAATCCTGTTACACGTTGTATAATTCTTTAAAGTTTTGTGTAAATTGATTATTATTAACACAAAACTTGATAATTAATTAATAATAATAATGCAACAATGAGGCCGCCTGAGTTCTTTCATCGAAGACGCTGCCTAAACTTTAAAAGGGGAAAAGAGACATTCTACTGATATACTTTTACATTAGTTTATTACATTTAGTTTTATCTTAGTGATATTCTAGACTTTACATATATTTTTTATCTTGTTTGACATGTATATCAATTGTTATTCGCTTTAATTTATTTTGTTTGTTTTTGACGTGTCATAAGAGGTGCCACCCTAAATGAATAAATGAGTTTCTGATTCTGATTCTGATTCTTTTTATTAATATAACAAAACAATGTTAAGTGCTCAACAATAAATATTAATAATAAGCCAACAATAAGCCTAGGAAGGAGAAGGCTTATTTCGGGTCTGTAGAGCGTTATCTCTTTACGTATTTGACGTTTGTCGACCATTTTGATCAAGTTCTGGCCAATACCGGACTGTCAGTGCTTACGTAGGCAGCGTGCAACATAAACGCTCTACGAAGTCGAAACGAGCCGATCGTCTCTTTCGCAGGCTCGATGTGCAATATTTATTGTTGCGCACTGTACGGTTGACGCGGTAGATCGGAAGCGATCTACTCGGTTAAGCAGTACGGGCGCGGTCGGGTAGGGTGATGGGTGACCGCTGGTGGCAAATTAAATGCGCGTTTCCGTGCTTCGGAGGTCACGTTAAGCCGTCGGTCCCGGTTGCTATCGATAGATAGCAGTCCTTAAACCTTGTCGGAGGCCTTATGGGCGGTTTGAAAAAGGGGACAGACTCGTGCCCAGCAGTGGGACGTATAATGGGTTGCCATTATTACTGTACGGTTGAAAACATCCTCCTTGGTAGATCTACAAAAAATATAATTTGTGATTCACAGGCGAGCAGTATGTTATGAAGCAGCAAGGCCATTCCCTGGACATGACTTCTCTCGCATACTCGCCTGACGGCCTGTACATCGTCACCGGCGGTTATGATGGCAAGGTTAAGGTTTGGAACTCTTCGGGATTCTGCTTTGTCACATTCAGGTATGTTTTTTTTTTTTAATGTAATGGAAGTGGCAAACACGCGTGCAGTTCACATTGATGTTAAGTGATGACTGCAGCCTATAGACATGAAGACTAAGGTCAAAATGCAGATGCGTTACCACTCCTGAAGCCTAAGGTGTTACGCCTCTGTGCCGGAAATTACAGGGCCGTACATGTATTTTTTGTTCTGTTTACCGTCTCTTCATATTCTCATGCAGATAGTAATGAAGCCGCGTATTTACATAATTAATTAGTAATAGAAATTTTTCTTTGGAAATGTATCCGATGGTGTCAATAAAGTAGCACTTTGTAAAAAAGAATTTGAAAAACTATCAAATCGTCTATGTTTCTCTGCCTACCCTCTCTAATGTGAACCGATACTTTACGTCGATATGCAGGTACTGAGCGAACGAGAAGTTATATTACTTTTTTTTTTTTCAGTGAGCACAAGTCTACAGTCACCAGCGTTGTGTTCAGTGCAAATAAGAAGTTTTTCGTGTCTTCATCACTAGATGGCACTGTTCGGTGTTATGATCTTACAAGGTAACGTACAAGTTCTAGTCTATTACTAGAAATGCTTTAATCACTTTCGTAATAATATGGTCCCACAGATCGAGGAATGGTGAGGGCGCCCATTCCGTTGAAGGAAAAGCATTTACAGTACCCAGCAAGAATTATTGCACATCGAGCCTACGAAGGAGACAATCGTCTAGTTTCGACTAGCCGATTATAGAGCGTCATCTCTGGTGCACACTGCCTACGTAAGCACTGACAGTGCAGTATTGGTTATACATGCATGAAGATACATACTATCTTCACGCCAGGTCCCTAACGGGGTAGGCAGAGAGTATGGAGCGTCAGATATCCCGGTCTTGACACTGGTATTGGTTAATAATAAATAATAATAATGGCAACCCTTGATACGTCCCACTGCTGGGCACGAGTCTCTCTCGTTCTTGGGGGAGGTGGAGGAGGAGGGGAGGCCTAGAGCTTACTCCACTACGCTGCTCCAATGTGGGTTGGTGGAGATACGGGTTAGTGGCCAACCCGCTGTCGGATGTTTATAAACCACCCATAAGTTCTCCGACAAGGTTTAACGGCTGCTATCTATCGATAGCAACCGGGACCGATAGCTTAACGTGCCCTCCGAAACACGGAAGCGCGCATATTAATTTTCCACTAGCGGTTACCCATCACACACCCGACTCCACCCGTATCGCTCAACCGAGTTGATCGTTTGCGATCTATCGAACCCAGGACTCCATCTTAATAGTAGTGGCCTGCTACCACTACGTTACTGAGGCAGTTTAATGTAATTTTACTAAGAGATATTTCATTTTATGATATGTTCTTAGGTTTTCGCGAGCTACACTCATTGAAATATAACTATTTTTACGGATTTATCTCGCGTATATTAAACTAAAATGATTTTTAAAGTCAACCCGACGTTTCGGTCACAGAGGCCGCGTGAAACCACCTACAGTAGAACGACAACCAGCTATACTACCTTACGTTAAGGGTGTCACAGATAAAATCAGCAACATTTTAAAAAATAATTCCATTAAAACAGTTTTCAAACCATATAAAAAGATTTATCAGTATATAAGACCCATTAAAAGTAATATTCCATTCCAAATTCTGGCATTTATAAATTAGATTGTGATTGTGGACTCTCATATATTGGTCAAACGAAAAGAGCTGTATCCACCCGCGTTAAAGAGCACATTGCTGATGTCAAAAACCGAAGAACAGGGAGGTCTGCAGTCTGTGAACACATAGCGGATAAGCCGAACCATTACATCCGGTTTGATAAAATTCAAATACTCGCTAGAGAACACAAACCCATTCCACGAATGGTACGCGAGGCTATTGAAATTAAAAAACACCCAAATTTCAATAGAGAAGATGGATGGCGATTATCAACATCATGGGATCCCATACTTAGCAAGCAGCAGTCTGCAAGACCTCAAGATACCATAAGTAATTATTGTGTTAATCCTGAACGCTACGCAAGGCGTTTACGAAATCGATGGAGGTAGCTACATATAATAATTTTTTCAAACTTCTGTCAGACAAATGTCACCTCAGTCTGCCCGGGACCACGGAAGCTGAAAAGCGACCGAAACGTCGGGTTGATTTTAAAAATCATTTTAGTTTAATATACGCAAGAAAAATCCGTAAAAATAGTTTTATTTCATTTTAATCATATTTTTACTGGTGGGAGAATTCCAGTGCAGAAACTCGAAGGCGTAGGCCACCGCATTACCTATGCCGCTAAATGGTACAGCACTATCGTGTTTCGGATAGATGGTTATGTATGTCTCGGTAATAACATTCACAGAGATATAACAATATAGGTCTCAGGTGGCAACGCATCTGCATTTTGAGCTCTGGTTTTGATGTCTATAGGCTGCAGTCATCATCTAACATCAATGTGAGCTGCACGTTTATTTGCCACCTTTCTAACATGAAAAAAAAAATGTTACAATCGTATATTTTGTCATCAGGTATCGTAACTTCCGCACACTAACGTCTCCAAGTCTCGTGCAGTTCAGTTGCGTGGCGGTGGACTCCAGTGGTGAGCTGGTGGCGGCCGGAGGTCAGGACGTCTTCGAGATATTCCTCTGGTCCGTCAAGTTCGGTAAACTCCTCGAGGTAAGATTTCTATACTACTGGTGGTAGAGTTCCACCACACCACGGACACTCTGCTAAAATTCCATACAAACGCTTATTCTGGATACCTATTACACAGACATCAATCAGTACACGCGCACACACAAATGTAGCACGTAGGGTTATGACCTATGACCTAAAATAAACGTGAAATAAGTCGTCGCACTGACTACGTGACGAAATTAACTAAAAATAGACCGCTCGCTCGCCCGCTCGCATCGTCACTGTTGAAGTTTATCCAACTGCCTATCGAGGGGGGTTGATGGGTGAGGTGGGGAAATCGAGCGGGACGTCGAAGTGTTCATTTTAAGTAGTATTATTACATATTCTCTGGTGCTGGAGCTCGCGGGCGTAGGCACTACCGCATTACCTATCTATCTGTCGTCTAATGGGTTCAGCGCTATCGTGTTCCGGTTAGATGGTATCGTATGGTCCCGTTATAACTATCATAGAGACTCAGGTCACATTAGGTCTCAGGGGTAGCAGCAACGCATCTTCATTTTGCCCTCTGGTTTTTGTGTGGATGTTTATAGGCTGCAGTCATCATTTAACATCATAGAGTAACTCTGCCCACTGGCCGCGGTGGACCGGAGGGGTGTAGCCATAGCGTTTATTACCGATGCAAAACAGTCTGTCATTTTTTGCAATGGGAAATTTGTGTGAAATACCCACAAACTACAAACATCGTTTATTATTACGAAACTCACACCTTGACTTTAACAAAATACATAAACAATTTCACGCACACATTTAAACATCTAGGCATATGAACAGTTGTGCCTGTACTTTGACAGAGGGGAAAGGAACCCCTCCGGTCCGCCGCGGCCGGTGGCCCGTCTTGCTCTATGTTTATTTATTTATTTAACCTTTATTATTTCCAACAACCTTATATAACAAGTATGTAACTAAGTTTATGCATTTAATTTTGTTATTGGAACCCCACACTGGGTGAAATGAAAATGGTGGGAAAAAATGAAAATGAAAAATGAAAAAATATTTATTTGTTTTATATTATTTCGCATTAACAAACGCTTGTGAAATATATTTTATTTTAAAGAAAAATATATTTCACAAGCATATGTTAATGCGAAATAATATAAAACAATTATTAAGGGTAAAAGCGACTTCTTTACGATATTCAATAAACTGCAAAGTCTATTATATCGGTTGCCTAACTAGCATAGTTGGCAATAGAAGGCGCTGCTGCTACCATAAAGCAATGCAATAAATGTGAAGGAAAGATTTGACAAATCGGGCAGGACTTCAGTAGCTCAATTGGAAGAGCGGCTGGACTAGATTCCCAGTAGGCCGCGAGTGCGAGTCTCGCCTGAAGTCAAATTTTTCTTTTCATTTTTCTTTAAAATAAAATAAATAGATAGTTATAAAAATAGATTTAATCTGTATCGTGAGGCACCAGAAATACGAATTCTATAATATACATAAGAGTTCGGTTGACCATAATCCTACCAATGTCTACAAAACAAGTCAAACAGAAAAAAAAGAAGATTCTTGAAAACCATATTTAAAATACGGTCTCCTTCAATTTGCTCCATGGTTTTTATGCATTTTGCTTTCTTTTGTTGCTCTATGTTATTACGTTAAAAAAAAACATAGTAGCTATGTGTTTTAACATAAAATATTTGATGTTACAGGTACTAGGAGGTCATGAAGCGCCAGTAGTGTCGCTGTCGTTCAGTCCGACGCTCGCCAGTTCGAGGCTGGCGTCGGCCGCCTGGGACAAGACCGTCCGACTGTGGAACTGTATCGAGAGCAGTTCCGAATGTGAAACTATACAGTTCAACTCGGACGCCCTGCAAGTTGCCTTCCGACCTGATGGTGAAGAGGTAAGCTTATACAACGTGTAATGAGAATAACGTACATCCTCAAATGAACTGAAATTACATGTAAGTAATAGCGGCGATTTCGCTAAGAGGCATACCATAATTTTGAAGCATTAAAATCTAAATAATCATATATGTAACCTTATTACTTAGACCTAGGTACAATTACTGGTGGTAGAGCTCCAGTGACGGAGCTCGCGGGCGTAGGCACCACCGCATTACCTAATATACTTGCCGCTAAATGGTAGTGTTCAGCACTATCGTGTTCCGGTCAGGTGGTAATGTACGGCCCTGTAATTTCCGGCACAGGAGTGGCAACGCATCTGCATTTTGCCCTTGGTCTTTGTGTGGGTGTCTATAGGCTGCAGTCATCACTTAACATCAATGTGATCACTTAACTGCATGCTTGTTTGCCACTTCCATAACATTAAAAAAAAATTAAAAAAATAAATAAATAATTGAAATTAAACTATTTTTACGTATTTATCTCGCGTATATTAAACTAAAATGATTTTTAAAATCAACCCGACGTTGATTGTCACGGAAGCTGAAAAGCGACCGAAACGTCGGGTTGATTTTAAAAATCATTCTAGTTTAATATACGCGAGATAAATCCGTAAAACAAGTTTTATTTCAATGAGTGTAGCTCGCGAAAACCTAAGAACATATCACAATTAATAATTGCATTTTACGAGCGCTGCGGTCTTCTATCACGAACGCAACTCGCAAATGTCGTCGTGTTCGGTCGGCGCAGAACGCGGGCGAGGGGGGCGAGGGGGGGCGAGGGGAGCGAGGGGGGCGAGGCGGGCGAGGGGGGCGAGGGGGGGCGAGGGGGCGAGGGGGGGGCGAGGCGGGCGATGCGCTTCTGCCGGCGCATGCGGAGTCCATACAAAGTCGTTCTCCGCCCGCGCCCCGCCCCCTCAATCGCCTAGTATTACTCACGGAGATTGAAGCGCGGGTCTGGCACTGGGCAAGGCGCACTACTTATCGATTTTTCGCATGTTTTTCGTGTAGATTTTTGATAGTGTTACGTTATCTACCTTTCTATTGATTTAATTGACTTTTTATTTAGTAATTATTTGGGATTTTCATACAAAAATGAAAATGTCAAATTGTATGACATTTTTTTTTGCGATTTCAAAGTATGTGAAAGGTAGACAAATGAAAGACTGGAAGTTGTTGAAATTGACCGTCTGAAGAAGACGGCGTGCCCGTCTAAGTGCTCGCGGGCGTAGGCACCACCGCATTACCTAATATACTTGCCGCTAAATGGTAGTAATTTCACGCCTGTAATCCCCGAAGGGGTAGGCAGAAGTAAATGCATGCATTCAAGCATACATGTAAACACGGTTACGTTTTTGGCCCATTAACAGGTGGCGACCCTGTTGACATCTCCGGGCACATAACCAAACTTCGAGGTACTGGGAAATTGCCAGAAAATAAAAAAAAACCCAATCTCTGATAACCCTCTACCCGGGAATCGAACCCAGGACCACAGCGTAGTAGTAGTGGCCTGCTACCACTAGACTACCGAGGCAGTTAAAGCTAAATGGTAGTGTTCAGCACTATCTTGTTCCGGTCAGCTGGTAATGTACGGCCCTGTGATTTCTGGCACAGAGGCATAACACCTTAGGCCTCATGAGTGGTAACACATCTGCATTTTGACCTTGGTCTGTATGTGTGTGTCTATAGATTGCAGTCATCACTTAACATCAATGTAAACTGCATGCTTGTTTGCCACTTCCATTACATAAAAAAAAATAAAGATATATTATTTTCACGAAGATTAACCGCCTCAAATTTCAATCCAGATCGCAGTATCAACCCTAAACGGCGACATCACGTTCTTCAACCCGACGACGTGCGACCAAACCGGCAGCATCGAGGGTCGGAATGACCTGGGTTCAGGCCGCGGAGACGCTGACCTCATTACACCCGAGAAGATGTTGAAAACTAAGTTAGTATCTACGAATAAGCTTAAATTACGCGACACGTCGCTTGATTGCGATTGACTCCTAAACTACTTAACCGATTTTAATCAAACTTCGCGCACCGTGTGCAGTTTAATCCAATTTGAAGGTTAGAATAGCTTCAATCTAAAGGAGATGTTGAAAAAATGTATGGACCTCCGGCCATGTATTGTACACAATATCATTAACAGGCAAAATCAATACAAAAACGTTTTTTACTGCATATTCTCACTTATTTAGCTTTGTTTGCAGTTGCAAAACATTATTTGCAGTAAGAATTGCAACTCAAAACTAACATGGCGAATATGGCGGGCGATGTCATTTTGACATTTTCATTTTATTTTCTTGTTTTTTGAGTACTTGAAGTTCATCTCTACCGGGCATTTTCCTTTCACTTGTGCCTCTTCTATCACCGGACTTTGGCAGAATTACCCTTAAAAGTTGGTAGTTGCCATTAACCAAAAGAAAGAAAGAAAGAAGAAGAGTACTTGAAGAAAAAAGTAATATTTTCTAAATACTATCGAAATCGATTTCATGTTTGAATACTAAGAACTTAATACTTATACATCGTTTTTTTAATAATATGTGATGCACTAGTAAGATACAAATAGCATTAGTTTTGTTTTATATATGTATATAGGTACTATCCCAAGCGTCGGCTGTATCGCCGCCATGATGAACATGGTTGAAAATGATAAAATCGTTTGAATTAAATGTGGTTGTAACTCTAAAATATATTTTTGAATAAATCAATTGTATTTTTTACGGATTCTTCTTTAATTTACCCATTTTTTGAGGACATGTACGAACCAGAGCCGAGCTCGCAACATCTCCTTTATGGTCGTAATATTATGTTGAAGCCTAATTTTAATTTTTATTTTAAATAAATAAATACGCTTACACTCACAGCCTCACAGTAGGTATAAACCTATGTCGTGGGTGCCGTTGTACACATACACAAACACCCAGACCCGAAACAAATATCTGTAGGCCATACAAATATTTGTCCCGGAGCGGGGATCGGAATCGATTCAAACGGCCATCTCACACCGCTGGACTAACCGGGTCGTCTATTGTTATATAAATTGCATCTGTGTGAAGCCGGTGCGAGCCGCTGGGCTAGTAATATAACTCTTACAAACATAGCTTCGATTTTGGTTTAAATAAACATCCATACTTACACATAAACAATGATTGCATTCGATTGGTCGCGAAAAGGTAACTTCGCCGAGCGCCAAAAAAAAAAACGCGCAATAGCATGATGCGCTGAGGTGGTCCCTTTTGTTTTTTTAATGTTATGGATGTGGCAAACAATCATGCAGTTCACATTGATGTTAAGTGATGACTGCAGCATATAGATACCCACACGAGCTCAAAATACAGATGCGTTATCAATTCTGAGGCCTAAGGTTTTATGCCTCTGTGCCGAAAATTACAGGGCCGTACATTACTACCTGACCGGAATACTATAGTGCCGAATACTACCATTTAAAGGCAGATAGGTTAGGTAATGCGGTGGTGCCTACGCCCTCGAGCTACACTGGAACTCTACCACCAGTAAAACTGTATAACATACTTTTCCAGGGCATTCACAACGTTATGTTATTCGGCGGACGGTTCTTGCATATTGGGCGGTGGCAACTCGAAGCACGTGTGTTTGTACAGCGTGAGAGAAGCGGTGCTCATCAAGAAGTTCGTCATCACGCAGAACAGGTCACTGGATGCTGTTAATGTGAGTTGCTGCATAAAACCGATAAATAAACTTCACGCCTGTAATCCCCGAAGGGGTGGGCAGAGGTAAAGGCATGCATACAAGTATTAATAATAAAAAAAACAAAATACGTTTACAGTAGGTATAAACCTGTGTCGTGCCGTTGTCAGGGCTTTTAGTGGCAGTCCCTTAATCCCTTTTGTCCCTTTTTTTTCAGCAAGTCCCTTAAAGCCCCCTTTTTTAAGAAATTGGTCCCTAAGTCCCTTTTTCTGGCACTAAACTTCAAGTCAACTGCCAAAATATTAAAAGTGGTCTTTGAAATTTTCTCTTTATGAAAGGAAGTTAAAGAACTGAGTAGGTAATGTGCTTTTTACTTCTTGCAATATCCATCTATTTTCCTACAGTGTTGAAACTTATTGATACGTCGTCAATTTTTCGGGATCAACGCAAATCAAAGATCGCATACTTAATAATACTTTTGTGCCATATTTTACATCGTTTTAATTGTGTTGACAATATGTGAATTTAATGTGTATACATGTTGAAATACTCCCCTTCTAGCCCATCAAGAAATGATTGTTTTGAATAAAAAAAACCGGTCAAGTGCGTGTCGGGCCCCGCACAGTGTAGGGTTCCCTAGTTTTTAAGTTTGAATAATGTAATGAAAAATAAAAATTTTCAAGTAAAATACAGCCAATTTAAGTGTGATAGTTTTCCTTTTACTAATTTCGTTATATGTAGCTACTATTGCCGTAATATTTTTATTTCTAACAACAACCGTTTAGTTGGTAAAAAAAGGCCGGGGACACTTGACTCTAACGAAAATTGGCACTTAAGTCTCGAACAGTGAATCAGTGAACTAAATCGAAAAATGATATTTGCACATCTCTAAAATTTTTGAACTTTTTTACTATATCCCATACTACATAGAAAACAAAAAATGTTTTTCCGCGCGTTACACATAAATTCTTTTTTTTTTTTTCAAGTTTCTATTCTACCACTTTGTCGGCGTAATTAAGGTGATGTATACTTGTGTCAAACTTTAACTCTCTAGTACCAATAGTTAATGCGCTAAATCACGGACGGTCGGACAGACAGACTGACAGACGGACATATAAAATAATAATAAAAAATAAAATAAAATGTCTTTATTGCATGAATGTAGTACAGAAATGATAACATGGTGACATAAGTACTGTGCAGGACGCTCATGAATAATGTACAGTGTTAGTGATTAAAAAACAGTTTTGATAGTGATCGGCCATACAGTCCTCAATAGTGTACGTTGTCAGCGCGTAGACAACCAATAACAATCGCGTTGTGTAGTCGTCAATAGCATAGTACACAATAGTATACGTTATCGGAACGTAGATAGAGCTTAAGTGACCAATAGCGTTAGAGTATTGTAAAACTTCTATTTTTAGATTTTGACTTTGTTATGTAATATTTGTGATAATTTAGAGTGTAATTAATAGTTTTGTGTCACTTAAAGCTCGTTTGTATTTAATATTACTTTGTTTTGTATAATTTAACAGTTTTTGGTGTATAATTTCATAGTTTAGCATAGCATGTTTGTTTATTTGACTTTGTTTTATAGTTTTTAACATTTGAAATAGTTTTATGTTTGTTTTATTACTGTAATATGTACATTTTATCTGAAAATAAAGATTTTTGATGTCTGTTGTTTCCTTTTGGTAATGATCTGAGATACATAGAGATTTTAATTGGCCAAATAGATCTAATAGCTGATTGGTTGTTCGAATCAACCAATCATAGATAATAAAATTTGTTCGCTTGAAATTTAAATATCTCTTGTGATTGGTTACTTGAACCAACAACCAATCACAGGAGGTTTTCTTAAGCTCGATGACCTTGAGATTTTAGAATAAAAGTAGGGCACTTTTGTATGGCCGGTACAGTTCGTCGACAGCACTCGGAACACTCGGATCACTACCAAAGGAAGAAATCAGAAGGAAAATAATAGTGAACAGTGAAAAAGCGTTTTATTAGAACATCCAGTATAGCGTGTCACCCTGGTAAAAAAAAATATATATATATAAATATAATGTTAGAGTCCATTTAAATTAAATAATTAAATTACAATTTATAAATTATTAATTTGTCAGATGAGTTTGTCAAATGTCATATTTTTGTATTCATTTATGTCATAAAAACAGTGTTCAAGTAACCAATTTTTAATCTTCCTTTTAAATACATTTAACGGCAAACTTTTAAATGCGTCAGGTAATTTATTGTATATTGTTATAGCGTGTACATATATATACATTTCTCTTGTACAGCTCTAAACGGCATATTGGAAGGTATATTTTATATTTACGAGTACTTCTTACTGAGACAGTTGTTCTGTTTGCTACTTGCGAGTGGCTATTAAAATGTTCTGGGTGCTGTTTAACAAATACACAAAGTTCTTTAATGTACATACAAACAAGTGGCATGATTCTATATTTTTTGAAGAGAGGTTTGCAGCTATCCATAAAATGAGCACCGGAGCTCTTATACATTTCTTTTAGTACAATAAATGCTCTATGAATATCTACTGAGTTTCCCCATAGTAATAGGCCATACGAAAGGACTGAGGATACATAGCCATGATAAGCACTTAGAGCTGCTTCACTGGATACAGTTAATCGCAGTGTTTTTATGGCAAAGACGAATCTATCAAGTTTGTCACAGACATACTCCACAGTGATTTCCAGTTACAGTGTTTATCAAGTCTTATTCCTAGGAACATTGTATTGTCGGCTTCCTCAATTTTTACATTATTTGCGATTATATTAAGGTTTATTTCTTTTTTCCTGTGAGTCTGAAATTGGATGAATTTAGTTTTGTTTATATTGGGGGATACATGGGGGATACATAGTGTGGGGGACAAATGGCTTTTACACCAAAGTCAAACACAAATCTGCATCGATGTGCCAGAGTGGACTGTAACTGGGTTTTTATTTTCGTTTCTTCAATGGTTCATACTATTCTAACTTATTCACTAGCTTATTTCACTATACTATAACTAACTAGCGAACCAGGGGGTCTGGTACTATTCTAAACTTTCACTGGCAATACCTTCACGGTCTGGAAGCACTTTTCTTGCGGAGAATCGAACGAGGACAAACTAGCAACGAAATGTACCGAGTTATATACGCTTCCAAACCGTCTCCTTCCATGTCAAAATTCCGTGACACGCCCCAAAAATCGAACGTCACGAAGGTCCGGGTCAACAGAGATAGGACTCTAAAACATTACATATAAGGTCCAATTTCCCACGGTCGTCATACATCCCTGCTGACCCGCCCCCGCCTTGATACAATTCATACGCAATATCTCTTATTTTATTAAATTTTCTTATACAATTCTTATTAGATTTTTATTCTAATTCGATACACTTTCAAAGTTTTTACTTATTAGAAAAACATAATTTTTTAGGGGCTCTGTCATGCTCTATCACCTATGACACGATTGAATATCGCTAGCCAAACCTAAATACAATTAAAAACCGCAAACGGTATCTGCCTATCTCCTTTATTCTAAGCGTGAGAGACAATTTTATCTAACAAGTAAGATTAGGTACATTCGTTTTTTCCTTATTGTGAGTCTACTTACACTCTTTATACATACATTTCCCTGAGGGGGCAACAAAAATACATCTCGTACATAACTTTCAGCCTAGTATCTTTGTTATTTACGAAAATACAGCGACTTTCACCTCTCTCTCCATACAAAATGTTGAATTCAACATCAGCTGTGAACAAACTAATTGAATCTACCTACATACAAATTGATATTTCTAACCGGAACATTTTATACAATTTGTGTTATAATTTCTCAATTTCTTTACTTTCTACGCGCGCTACGTGGTCGTACCTCCGTGCACATCTCCGGGCCAGTGTATGTGTGATAAGTATACAGCAAAATACCTAATTTACATTACAGTTTTCATCAATCATCTCATAATAGTGTCTACTACAGCGAACTTTGCCAGTCGATAACTACTGATCTGCCTATGCCATGCGTGGGGTTGGTCGTGAATATGAATTATTAGACATTCCTACGCCGAGCTATGCCACTGACTGAGCTCTAAAAAAGTGCGCTGCGTATTTACGCTTCCTCCGCGTCACTTCCCCGCACTTCACCCCCGCCGCCGCAGGCGGATCAGGTGCTCTGTCGGTCACCTCTCCGTGGACGACCCTTTCGACTAACCGAAAATACCTACACCTCCAAATTTAATATTTCCTATGGCAATCGCTAGACAACAACTCTTTTATCATCATACTCAAATATTACATGCCTACTATGAGAACCTAACGAGTTATATCGAATTAAAAACTGCCGCTGCATACAACCAACATACACCTAGCGGTCATTGCAAGCTTTACTAACTTTCATAATGAAATACGACGCTTATTGATTCTATCCTTTACACATAGCGAAACTATAGGGGTTCCTACACAACAAAACAATCTGTTTTTAGGGTTCCGTAGTTAACAAACTACGGAACCCTAAAAACAGATTGTTTTAGGCTCCATTTTGGTCCCTTTTTGTCCCTTTTTTTGGAAAAATTCAGTCCCTTTTCCCTTTTTTGTAAGAGCGACTCTGCTAAAAACCCTGCGTTGTACACATACAACACATACACAAACACCCAGATGAAAAAAATATCTGTAGATCATACAAATATTTGTCCCGGTGCGGGGATCGATCCCTTCGAATCAATCGGTCATCTCACATCGCTGGACTAACCGGGTTGTCAAATATAAACACTCACCCTCGATTCGCCGGTTACGTTTTGGCCCATGTAACAGGTGGCGAACCTGTTGACGTCTCCAGGCACATTACCAAACTCCGACGTACTGGGAAACTTCTACAAAATGAAATTGAAGAAATAGGACCAGTAAAAAAGAATTTGAAAATAGATAATATAATTTTATAAATAGATTCTTGTTCTACATAATAATATGTCATAGCTTAAGATCCCGAAGCAGAATTATTTCGTTTATTCAGATTTGCTGCAAACCGAATTTTTACGCTTATTTATGATCAAAATAATGTATATCCACTAGGTTGCCTATCAAAATATGGCCGCTAGTATTTTGAATTGATTTCTGGGAAAAAAATCATTGACTTGTTTTTTCAATAAATTATCATCCACTTCACGACAATATATGTATATATATTTTTATGTCTGAAGGTTGACAGACAAGCAAATGGGCCATCTGATGTTTTTTTTTTAAATATTCAACAGGACTTTATAAACCGTCGTCTAATGACTGAGTTCGGGAACATGGCGCTGATCGAGGACCGCACGGAGCTGGAGGGTGGAGACGTGAACATTCGCCTGCCCGGCGTCAAGACGGGCGATATGGCCGACAGGAAGGTCAAACCTGAGGTAGGAGTATACGCTTTTTCTTCTTCTTCTTCTTCTTTATACTATGGCTTCTACCTCGGTTTGGGTAATTCTGCCAAATTCTGGTGATTAAGGAGGCACTAGACGTATGAGTTATGACCGGTGATCTAAGAAAATATTTATATTTCGAAAAGATCTTTATAGATGCTTTCAAGACGTTGAAAAAAATACGTGGCTTAAATAATTATTACATAATATTAATAGTAAAATATTTTTTAAATTTCCAATTACTTTCTTACATCAACTAGACATAATGACGAAATTTTACACGACATCATCTCTAACATTAAATGTTTTTTTTTTTTTCTTATTTTGGCATCAAGTAAAACGATATTTCATATTTATATAAGCAGCGTAAAAGTTAGTATAATATAGTCATCAAGTATAATATGTAAGTATCAAGTATATAAGTTATCAAGTATAATATGTCAGTCAAGTGAGTTACAATCAAGTTATTCGAGTAAAGCGATGGCTACTTTACCAGAACATTTACAATGAAGTTTTGGAGGCAACCTGAAAGGTCGTGTTTTCGCACTGTTATTCTATTTCACTATACACGCGCACTGTAATAAACCTATATCAAACAAAATGCCACCAAATTTATTCAGTATAACTTAAAAATACACCAAGAAAATGAAATAAAATAAGAGCACCATACGCCTCTTTCAAGGTTCCCGCCAAAACTCCAACATTAATTGTTATACATTTACACAAAACTTTAACCATTTCTAATTATACAAATCTTCATTGTCAATCTAGTTGTGAAAATCCATGCAGTTGTCTTTGAGTTTATCGCGAACAGACAGACAAGACTGACGTAGAGGGGGGACTTGGTTTTATATATGTATAGATATTGATGTATTGATGTCAGGTGCGTGTCCATTGTATCCGGTTTTCCCCGACGGGGGAGTGTTTTGCGGTGGCGGCCACTGAAGGGTTGATGATATACAGCCAGAATGCCGGTCTCGACGGTACTTTCAGGTAACACATTACGTTCAGTGTAAATAAACATGAAATTATTATGTAACAAATAAAAATATTGAACTCATAAAAATGTAATTTTAGTTCATTTATTTAGCTCGTTTTCTAATTGGGGTATTTGAAGGTGTGCGTTATTCCCGTTGTACGTTGTATAACCATAAATTAGATCCTGTTGACTGGATCTTTTCTGCTAAACATGGTCCAATTATTAGAAATATCTGTGAAGCGCGCATGGCCCGGCGGCTGGTGTAGATCATAAGCGATCTACTCGGTTAAGCACTACGGGCGCGGTCGGGTAGGGTGATGGGTGACCGCTAGTGGCAAATTAAATGCGCGTTTCCGTGCTTCGGAGGGCACGTTAAGCCGTCGGTCCCGGTTGCTATCGAGAGATAGCAGTCGTTAAACCTTGTCGCAGGCCTTATGGGCGGTTTAAAAACATCCGACAGCGGGTTGGCCACTAACCCACCCACGTCCACCAATCCGAATTGGAGCAGCGTGGCGGAGTAAGCTCCAGGCCTCCCCCAATAAGGGGAGAGACTCGGGCCCAGCAGTGGGACGTATAATGGGTTGCCATTATTATTATTTATTATATCTGTAAATAGTGTCTGGAAATTTCACAATAGTGCAAAGTCCGACTCGCACTCGGTCGGCTTTTGTATTATTTTTGTATATACGCTCACAGATGCTCGAACAACTACTGACTTACTACTATCTCGTGCCACCTTCAACAGACCATATCGTCTGGAGAGCGGTTCAACACCTCTGGGAGTGAAGAAACTGTTAGGAGAACGTTCTTGGGGCCCGGCGTTAGTGGGCGCCTTGCAACTGAACGAACATACCATTATACAAGAGTGCGTCGAGGCTGTACCACCTACTGATAGTAAGTTATATTTTATTACTAGCGCTCAGGCTTCACATGGGTGGAATGCCGATACTACATTTTTTTTTCTTAACTGCCTCAGTAGCGTCGCGGTAGCGTGTTACTACTATTGCGCTGGAGGTCCTGGGTTCGATTCCCGGCTATAAAATATAACGATTTAAAATCCTTTGTCTCTGGTTATTAGGTATGTGCCCGGGGATGGCAATAGGTTTGCCACCTGTTACATGAGCCAAAACGTAACCGGCGAGTCGTGGGTGTTTGCATGTATGCTCGAATGCATGCATTCACCTCTGCCTACCCCTTCGGAGATTACAGGCGTGTAGTTACGTAAAAATGTATTTAAAAATATTTTACGTTTTTATTCTACCACTTTGTCGGTGTGATTAAGGTGTGTACTTGTGCCAAATTTCAAGTCTCTAGTAGGTACCAATAGCATTCGCGCTAAACCGCAGACGGACAGATAGACAGACGGACATGTGTATTTTTTTTGAGTATTTTGCTATGATTCTGTATTTTTCTCTATTCTTTGATCTCGAACCACTTCAATTCTATGCGATATATCTGTGATAGTTATATTAATTTGTTTCTGCGAATGTGTACAAGGCTAGACGCTTAATGGATTTTGTAAACTGGGTCTCAGGGCGCCCAAAATACAGGCTCTGCCACGTTTGGGGTCCGGTGGCTAATTATCATAAGAAAAATCAATCCTATATTCGTTTAGTTTTAAATATATTCATGTATGAATGTCTTTGTGGATGCAATAAATGATTTTTGATTTATTACGGGGCATGTATTATTATGGCTGAAAATATACATATTGTTTTATGTTATGGAAGTGGCAAACAAGCATGCAGTTCACATTGATGTTAAGTGATGACTGCAGCCTATAGACACTTACACAAAGACCGAGGTCAAAATGCAGATGCGTTTCCACTCCTGAGGCCTAAGGTGTTATGCCTCTGTGCCGGAAATTACAAAACCGTACATTACCACTTGACCGGAACACAATAGTGCTGAACACTACCATTTAGCTGCATGTGTATGACAATTTAACAATTCTTTTTCAGTCGAACTGACAGTAGCCGGTCTGGAAGATGACTACGCGAGTCGTCTCCTCAACTCCATAGCGCGGCTGTTGGGAGACAGCCGCCACCTCGAACACCTGCTGCTGTGGGTTCGATGCTTGCTCACGGACAAGAAGAAGTTCCCGCCCAGTGTGTTGTTGGCGTTGGAGAAGGTGCTTACTGTCAAGAATTCTCAGCTTAGTAAAATGTAAGTTTTGTAATATTTATTTTTCGCAATAACACATGCGAGTGAACTTTAGAAATTAAAGAAAAAACGGAAATGAAAAATTTGACTTCCGGCAGGAATCGAACCTGCGACCTCAGGATAACCAGTCCAGCCGCTTTACCACTAAGCTCAATTTTCCTTTCCGTTTTTCCTTTAATTTCTAATGTAAGTATTGTTTGCTTTTTCTTTTTGAAAATGATATGCAGTAGTCTTATAAAGTAACAAGGAAGCGTGTACTCTGTATATAAAATAAAATAGATAAATAAAATACGCTTACACTTATAGCCCCATACTAGGTATAAACCTGTGTCGTGGGTGCCGTTGTACACACACAACATATACACAAACACCCAGACCCGAAACAAATATCTGCAGGCCATACAAATATTTGTCTCGGTGCGGGGATCGAACCCGCGACCCTTCGAATCAAACGGTCGTCTCACACCGCTGGACTAACCGGGGCTTGGGGCTTGTATGGTGAATAAATATTAAAGTTTATACGCTGCCGCAATATATTCACTGGTGGTCGAGGTCCAGTGTAGACTAGGCGAAGGCACCACCGTATCATCTAATCTTCCGCCGCCAAATGGTAGTGTTCAGCACTATCGTGTGCCGGCACACCGCGGACACTCCGCCAAATTCCATACAAACGCTTAATTAGGTCTCTATTACACAGACATCAATCAGTGTCGTGTATTTACACGCGCACCTGTGTGCGTAGCACGTAGAAAATACCAACCGTCGCCCATAAGAGGGGAGGTGGTTGAGTGATGCGAGCAAATCGGGCGGGACGCCGAAGTGTCCATTCTATACGTAGTATTCACGCCAGGTCCCTAAATAGAGCGCCAGATATCCCGGTTCTGACAAACCTCTCGTGCCTCGTCTACCATCATCATTCTCTTCATACATGCACGCCGATTCCTAAGACTTGATCCCACCATCAGACAGAACTCGACCTATTTGGTCATGGTAGGTCAGTCTTGGTCTTCCTGGGCCTCTGCAACCATCCACATTCGCATTGTATATCTGTTTAGTCAGTCGCTCATTCGACAGTATAGTACATTTCGCTATATGTAGTATTATTCCATATTCTCTGGTGCCGGTTGGCCCCCTAATAACTATCACAGAGACATAAAAACTAAACTAACTCCAGGGTTGGCAACACATCTGCATTATGACCGTGGTTTTTGGCTGCAGTCACCACTTAACATCAATATGATGTTAAGTGGTGACTGCAGACCGCAGACTTTTACTGGTGGTAGAGCTCCAGTGACGGAGCTCGCGGGCGTAGGCACCACCGCATTACCTAATATACTTGCCGCTAAATGGTAGTGTTCAGCACTATCGTGTTCCGGTCAGGTGGTAATGTACGGCCCTGTAATTTCAGGCACAGAGGCCATAACACCTTAGGCCTCAGGAGTGGCAGCGCATCTGCATTTTGACCTCTGGTCATTGTGTGGGTGTCTATAGGCTGCAGTCATCACTTAACATCAATGTGAACTGCATGCTTGTTTGCCACTTTTATTACATGAAAAAAAAATATATATATATGAATTGCAGGCTTCTTTCCCACTTTCGTAACATTTTTTATGTTATGAAGGTGTTGAACAACCATGCAGTTCACATTGATGTTAAGTGATGACTGTACTGTAGCATATAGACACCCATGATATGTTCTTAGGTTTTCGCGAGCTACACTCATTGAAATAAAACGATTTTTACGGATTTATCTCGCGTATATTAAACTAAAATTATTTTTAAAATCAACCCGACGTTTCGGTCGCTTTTCAGCTTCCGTGGTCCCGGGCAGACTGAGGTGACATTTGTCTGACAGAAGTTTGAAAAAATTATATGTAGCTACCTCCATCGATTTCGTAAACGCCTTGCGTAGCGTTCAGGATTAACACAATAATTACTTATGGTATCTTGAGGTCTTGCATTTTAAAAATCATTTTAGTTTAATATACGCGAGATAAATCCGTAAAAATAGTTTTATTTCAATATAGACACCCACATAAAGACCAGAGGTTAACAAGCCGATGCGTTGCCACCCCTGAGACCTTATTTGTTATGTCTCTGTGATAGTTATTATGGGGCCATACATTACCATCTAACCGGAACACGATAGTGCTGAACACTAACTACTTTTTACGGGTGGTAGAGCTCCAGTGACGGAGCTCGCGTGCGTTTGCACCACCGCATTTCCTAATTTACTTGCCGCTAAATAGTAGTGTTCAGCACTATCGTGTTCCGGTCAGGTGGTAATGTACGGCCCTGTAATTTCCGGCACAGAGGCATAACACCTTAGGCCTCAGGAGTGGTAACGCATCTGCATTTTGACCTTGGTCTTCGTGTAAGTGTCTATAGGCTGCAGTCATCACTTAACATCAATGTGAACTGCAAGCTTGTTTGCCAATTCCATTACATAAAAAAAAATACTACCATTTGGCAGCAGATTATGTAATGCAATGGTGCCTACGCCCTAGTACACTGGGACTCTACCACCAGTAAGAATATTCCCTATAAGTTCCTAATATAAGCCTTATTTCATTGGCTCTTTAGGTCACGGGAATGTATTACGTAAAACTAGTATCACATGTTCTTTTGGTCGTATCTTTATGATAACCACGATAAACTGATAAGCCACACACTTGACCTTATCGCGATAAGCTGATAGTTTAAATTTATTATATGTCTGTGAACAAAGGTCTTCGGCAGCTAATAGCCTACTGCTAGGCCGATCCTAGCTTCGAAGTTCTATTGCCCACAGAAAGCCTTTAAAAAAGAAAGCCTCGGGAAACTAATTACTGGTGATAGAGCGCCAGTGACGGAGCTCGCGGGCATAGGCACCACCGCATTACCTAATATACTTGCCGCCAAATGGTAGTGTTCGGCACTATCGTGTTCCGGTCAGGTGGTAATGTACGGCCATTTAATTCCCGGCACAAAGACATGACACCTTAGGCCTCAGGAGTGGTAACGCATCTGCGTTTTGACCTTGGTCTTTGTGTGGATGTCTATAGGCTGCAGTCATCACTTAACATCAATGTGAACTGCATGCTTGTTTGCAACTTCCATAACATAAAAAAAACTGGTTGCCTGTAAAGTCGGTTTTTCGGGCGAAGATTTTACGTGACAACGTCTTTTTCTCGGTAGAAAGGCATTCGCCGGTCCGGCAGGCCTCTCTCTCGTTCGGTGACTCATCGTTACGTTACCGGGCGTTACACTTTTTCATGAGTGACTCCGAGCCGCAACCTAATTTAAGACGTTGTCACGTCAAAAAACTGCTGCCATTGCGATCGCCAATCTTCAGGCCAAGCGTGGGGATGACGTAATTTTATCGTGGGACGATGCTGTCAATCCTGCACTGTAATTTTACCACCGCCCTGTTGGAATGCTTTGACTGTAATTTTTCGGTTGATTGACTGCGCTAGTGGAAGAATCTCTTCCAATGGAAAAAAATCTTCCGTTAGTGGGCGGTGGGTTCGTGACGTCCCGACGCCAGCTTCATAAATAATAATGACAACCCATTATACGTCCCACTGCTGGGCATGAGTCTCACCCCTTTTTAAGCTCCACCACGCTGCTCCAATGCGGGTTGGTGGTGATGTTTTCAAACCGCCCATAAGGCCTCCGACAAGGTTTAACGACTGCTATCTATCGATAGCAACCGGGACCGACGGCTTAACGTGCCCTCCGAAGCACAGAAACGCGCATTTTAATTTGCCACTAGCGGTCAACCATCGCACACCCAACCGCGCCCTTAATGCTTTACCGAGAAGATCGCTTACGATCTACGTCAGCGGCGGGGCCATGCGCGGTTCATAAATAAATAACATTATTATTAAAAAAACATTTGCCTAGCCAGTCATTTGTAGGGCTGAGGGTAATTGTAGTGTAAGGTATAATAATTGAATGGTAAGGTGGAACGGAGTTCGTCCGGTCAGCTAGTTAGTACATAATATATTATTTTGTCTACAGTTGTGACTTCAACAAGTATACAATCCGGTGTATCAAGACGGTGGGCGAGATGGCGCCGAAGCAGGAAGTTGAAGATATGGACACCGATCAATCTAGTGGACGCGGTACCTTCTCTGACTCAGATTGATTAAAAATCTTTACTGAAGTATTCCATTGGTTTTATTTATGTTATTGTAGCTACTACTGCTATGCTATATATAACTCAGGCCACGAGTAGTATACGCAGTAATTCCTTCAGTATCAGATGGAAGTGCTAAGTAAAAATACGCCTATACGACGCATTCCGCAATCACGACTAAAGTCAACGTTACTGTAATAGGCAATCGGACAGCTATGATGAGAATGAATGTTTGTGAAATAATACGATGGCTCATTAAATATTTTCGTGATATATTCATGATTTATATTTTTAAATTGCAAAATAATATAATAATTTTAATATTTTTCATCTGTGGTCCATGTCGAACGAAACATCAATCACAGGACGTGACGTCATATGATCGTGCAACAAATATTTAACACAAGTGATACTTTGATTTATTGGCTCTTTTTTTTATATTTTCTACGATAATTACACAAAAAATAAGGTATAAGAAATTCAACAAAATAATTTGCACTTGGTTAGTCGTATGGAATTAAAAGCTTCACTTTGATTGCGAACAGTTGACGTCGCATTGTTCAGTCATTCGGCACCGTTTACGCGGCATTTTTGAAATTATAAAATGTATGTGTAGTTTGTGGTACTTTAACATGTTTATTAATAAAATTAATATTTTTAATGGTATAAAGAATAATTTTAGATACATTCCCAAAAGTTGTCCGATTCCCTATAGACAATAGGGTCTACTTTGATAAAAACCATAACTTTAATAATTATTTTGGAGCAACTGAACCTAAGAGATATTTCCTGGTGACAACGTTGCCTTGTTCAGAGTAAATCTCAATAGGCTCAGTGACCTATTGCATGGGATTCAGTTAAAATAACTGGCCATTCGCCAGTAATTCTCTATACCTTTATAAAAACTGTACCACTTAATTTCCCATCACATATGGCCGAATACTCAAACGTCACTCAATTTTAAGCAACCCTCAAATGTGCACTATCTCTATCGTTTTTTTACGTGAATAGACTGACTCCCGACCACGAACTTGATTTATTTAACTCTTCGCCTGATTGTTTCCGTAATGCAATAACCAGAGACTGGTTTAACGCTATTACTGAACTGCCTGCATGATTTAATTATGTTTCCTTAGAATGTATCTGTTACTACTTAGTTATGTTAATGAATAAGTTTCGCTTTTTGGCTACCATTCCTTATTTTTTTTTTTTAATTCTTTGTAAAAACTTTTTATTTTGTTTGTCAGACTTTGCTAATCAAGAGCCTTGTGTTACAGATGTTATATGCGAAAGCTCCTAAATGGTGTATAGCTTTAACTATTATATTTGTATGCAGTTATATTTTCACTGTCTGCTTTCTAAAAATAATAAAATAAAATAAAATAAAATATATTTAAGTGACGTTTGAGTATTTGGCCGTTAGCCAAGTGCAGTTGCTACCAAACTCAAAAAAATATTTTTGTTTAGTTTAAATTCAGGCGCTATATCTCTTGCCGCTGAAAGCTACTTAAAACAATATATATATTTGACAGTCTTTAGAAAGCTAAATTAAAGATTGTACTTACTTCATAGTTTTAAAAAGAGATCTTAGTTGGCATTCATTCCGAATTTTTAATTTCAGGTGCATTTTTATGTCATAAAATGGCAAACAAGCATACAGTTGATGTTAAGTGAATACTGAATGCAGCTCAAAAACAGATACACAAAAAGAGATTTCAATGTAGTTGTGTTGCCACCTTTCACGCGAAATATGTTATGCTTTGCCGTAAATGACGGGGTCGTACATTACCACCGGAGCGGAAAACGATAGCGCTAAATTACGAATTACGCACTACCATTTAGCAGCAAGTAGATTAGGTAATGCTGTGGTGCCTACGCCCATGTGCTCCGCAACTAGAGCTCCATCACCATAAATAAATATTCAGAGGTAGTAAGGAAACAACACATCCCATCTATCCTTTATTAACATCGACCATCCCAGTGCCCGGAGTGAGTATGAAACTAACGCTGTTCTTGTTGCTCGGCCAGAAGGGCAACGCGCCAGAGCGGGACACTGCTATAGCACTCACTACCGTCGCTAGCACCCCGGCCGCCACGAGCACCCATCTGATGACGTCCACATAACCTAGGAGTGTGTGGGAATGACGGATTTCCTCTTGCAAGTCTTCTGGAAGTTCAGCTCCCTGAAATTTAGCAAAATGTCATATATGTAAAGTTTGAACATTCGAGTAAACATTTTGTTCATTCCACAAACAGATGTGTCTCGGGCAATAGAATTATTTTTAATGAAGTCTTTCTAGGACATTCGCTTAAGAAACCTTTGTGAAAGATTGGTGTACCCACTAGATACACCATAAAAATGGGGTACACTTGACACATTGCACGTGTAAAGTAATATTAAACACAAAAGATTTTATCGAATATTTCCAGTTTTTCGATGCCTGGGAAGTAATGGTTTATAAAATGAATAAGTGTAGACACACAGACTATGTATTTCATACTGGGGTATCTTAATGACAGATTCAAGGTTTGCTCGGCGTTTAAATTCAGGCGTTCTGTCTGTCTGTGAGTATTCCAAGGTGTAGATAGTTGAGGAATTCGAAGGTCCATCGCATCTATCTCGGTAAATGGTAGCCAGCACCTTTTTGTTACGTCAAGAGTGCCAGTTCATCACCATTGCAAAATATATACAAAATACAAAAATATATTATAAACTTTTGTCAAGCACTTGACATGATCGACGCTTAGATTTTTCTGAATACTAATTGATTCTTTAAATGATTAAGTTTACCTCTTCAATCCATAAAAGCGGGAAGAGTCCCGTGGGCACATTCTCCAGTTGAGGCACGTCTTTCATGTTCCTCAATTCCACGTTGAACTGTAGACGCTGCGCCCCTTTCAGCACTACACCCGTTATCTGCAGAGAACGATAACTGATTTAAATTAAGAGTTTATGTGTCCCATATGAAACCATTTCTCTGTTTCGGAAGACTCTAAGTGGTTTCTTTATGACGACTGTCTATAAGCATCTTATTACAGGACTCTCTTATAGTGAAAGAAATTCAGTTCATATCCAGAACGATTAGTGGAATAAGCATCTGAAATTGGTTATTAAACAGCGTTTTGCTGAACTAGCTACTAAATTAAGAAGGATCAATTGATTAGTATTCTTATTAATCGAGAAGGTCATCCACTTAAGGCTGTTAGAATTTTAGAGCCCGCAATACTTTTAGCAAAAGAAAATATGAGCTGAGTAAGACAATGTGCAAGCAAGAACCACAAGAGTACCTAATTCTTTCTGGTTCGCGACTTTAGTCACAACTTATCAAACATAATCGTAACTCTTATATTTCGCCACATTGGGGTGGATGCTTCTGGAAAAGTACTGTAACAGATCTTCCGAGGTGAGTGCGGAAGAAATAGCCACGGCCAGCGCTCCATGATAGGGTTGAAGGTTCAGCAGGAAAAAACCCTTTGCAAGGGTTAAAAGTTCAGCAATCACTTTAGGACACACAATCGCCCTTTGCACGGCGAGTCCGTGGGCAGAGGCCCACGCCGCGCATGCCTTACGACGCCTCTTACCAGCTTCTGACTAGTACGATTCGAGTAACTAACCGGATTAATACCAATTTAACCATCTCGTGACCTACTGATTTATTAAACTTATCAAGGAAGGAGTTAATGTTTTCAGTATTAACCCTCAGTATTAACTCCTTCCTTCCACAGACTTGTGTTAAGCAAATCACCAGTTAGAGGAAAACTCATTCCTCTTACAAATTCTTGAAAAGCAACTTACCGGATCGATATAAGCGTAACTCTTGTGTTTCTCCGCATCAGGATGGATGCCTCCGGCGAAGTACTCTAACAGTTCTTCGGAGGCGAGGTGGAAGTGCGGCAGGGAGGCCACGGCAGGCGCTCCGTGACAGGGTTGCAAGTTCAGCAATCCCATTAGGAGACAGCCGTCGTGTTTTGCGCTCCAGTTTCTGGCAAAAAAGAAACATTGGCTGTCTGTAAATAAAAGTCGGTTTGCGCACGATCATTTTACGTGGTAACTTCATAAGAAAATAAGCGTCGTGAACGTGCTAATCGTGCCTCACTATCGCCTTTTCCGCCCTCTCGCTTGCACGCTCGGCTCAGGCGGAACGTGACACTTTTCTGTGCGTGCAGTCGGCGTTTATCGATTTATGAGACGATATCACGTCAAATGAAAACTTTTGAATAGAAAACCAATAAAAAACTTGAAGCTATAAAAATTCTGGATGTTTTACTTAGTTCGGGTTCGATCCTCGCATCGGAACAATCTCTTTACGCATTTAATTAAAAATCCTTTATGATTTTCAGGAAATTGATAAACATTAATCCGTTCAGTCCACAATAATTACTATTTATTGTAGGCGCATCCTATAGTTACAGATATTTAGATAAAATCAGAGAACAATGCAAATGCCTTGAGATGTTCGCTTAGATTTTCATCTCTGTGCTTATATTTATTATCTCATTTATCACTTAACCGGAACACAGAAACGCTGAACAGCAACGCATTTTACGCACTGTTGAGGACAGGGCGTATTAATAACGAACACGCGCTTTGATGTCTTCAACTTGCCATCTTTTTTTTTACGCAAATTATGTTTATTTTATCCTTATTCTATTTCACGTTCTTTTACGCTATGGTCTGAGGAACCATTTACACAGATGAACGTAGGTAGACGTCCGCGAGAAAAATTGTTTTTTTTTTAGGTCATTAAGTGGTAAATAAGCATACAGTTCACATTGATGGTACGTATTACCGTAGCACATTTACATCAAAGCAGGGGGCCGACCGCCTAACTCAAATGCTTTAATTCAACTCAATTAGCTTAAAAAAAGACTCAATTAGCTGAGTCCGGGATAAGTTCACAAAAAAAGATAAACGCTTAATTCTAGTAATTTGAAGAAGTTTAAGGCCAAAAAGCTGAGTTTAATAGAAAGATTAGACGGATGAAATTACACAGTTTCTCAATTAAAGTTGATTTAGTGAAATGTAGAGTATTTTATTCAATTTCCAACGATTACGTTAATAAGTCTCAAGAGATATATTTTAAGGAAATTGCTTTTAAGAAATAGATTTTACACAATTTTTCTTACAGAATGTTACGATTTATATTAATTGCTCCTTACTGCAAAAGGATCAGTCTAAGGTACCTTAAAAAACATAGAGCAACTCGGGCCAACGGCCGCGGCGGACCGGAGGGGAGTAGCCATATGCGGGCTTGGCCCGCGCCATAGAGCAACACGGGCCGCGGCCGCTGGCCTGTGTTGCTCTATGGCACCTTACGATTCGTAGGTCCTTTACATACCTATTTCTTAAAACCTCTTGAGAATTTTTGAGACCAATAACAAAACTAAAATAAATGCATAGCAATGTTCACTGGTGGTAGAGCTTCAGTGTAAGGACTCGAGGGTGTAGGCATTGCCCAATCTGTTTGCCGCCAAATGGTAGTATTCAGCACTATCGTGTTCCGGTTAAATGGTAATGTATGGCCTCGTAATAACTATCACAGAGACAATATAACTTAGGTCCCAGGGATTTTTTTCATTTTCACCTCTGGTTTTTGTGTAGATATCTATAGGCTGCATTCATAACTTAACATCCATGTGAACTGCATGCTAGTTGGCCACCTTCGTTAGATAAAAAAATGACCCTGGGTTGTCCTCCATTTTATTACTTCCTTTTAAGACGGTCTAGGTACAAACTTATGACTCAGTCAGTGATGACTCAGTTAATTTACAGTACTTAAGTAGGTGTCAAGTAGATGCTCAATTCTGCAATCTTTATATGCAAATATAATTTTAAACTTTCGAAGGATTCAGAATGAATAGTCACCAAATTGCGCATTAGGACTTCATTGTCACTTTTTGATGAACGCCTCGACTTTTCTCAATGTTAAATTTGTTTTTAGACAAGACGAATATTAGGCAAATGTTGTGAGAAAAAGTGATTATGCTGAACCTTATAATTTAATGAACAGAATAATTTTTAGACGAGAGCTATAAATGTGATAGCTTACATTTTTAATTGCAGCTTGTCGAAATTCACAGAAATCGCGTATAGTTTTATTTTTAAAGAAAAATGGAAAGAAAAATTTGACTTCAGGCGAGATTCGAACTCGCGACCTACTGGGAATCTAGTCCAGCCGCTCTTCCAATTGAGCTACTGAAGCCCTGCCCGATTTGTCAAATCTTTCCTTCACATCTATTGCATTGCTTTATGGTAGCAGCAGCAGCAGGTAGTAGGTGGACTAGATTCCCAGTAGGTCGCGAGTTCGAGTCTCGCCTGAAGTCAAATTTTTCTTTCCATTTTTCTTTAAAAATAAAAATATATTTCACAAGCATGTGTTAATGCGAAATAATATAAAACAATTATTAAGGGTAAAAGCGACTTCTTTACGATATTCAATAAACTGAAAAGTCTATTATATCGGTTGCCTAACTAGCATAGTTGGTAATAGATGGCGCTGCTGCTACCATAAAGCAATGCAATAGATGTGAAGGAAAGATTTGACAAATCGGGCAGGGCTTCAGTAGCTCAATTGGAAGAGCGGCTGGACTAGATTCCCAGTAGGTCGCGAGTTCGAGTCTCGCCTGAAGTCAAATTTTTCTTTCCATTTTTCTTTGAAAATAAAAATATATTTCACAAGCATGTGTTAATGCGAAATAATATAAAACAATCGCGTATAGGTTTGCGGAAAATAATTAATTTAATTTGTTTCATTAACAATTTTGTTTTCTGTTTTGCTATACCATTTTGTTTAATTGCAGTACCGTATTGGTTGATCTGTTATGGTCTGTTAATTAGCGCATAAATAAATTAATAAATATTGAATTGAAAAAATAATTTTGACGACCTTGAAGTTATTTATTGAACTTAATTTTTGTATGCGCTGCTTAATGTCACTGAATGTTCTACCCAGAGCACTAGAGTCTTGGAGCTGGTTGCCAATCCATGATGTTCGTTCTGTATTTTTAAAAATCCTTTTTTTATGTCATGCAGTGGCAAACAAGCATACAGTTCACATTGATGGTAAGTAATACCTATAATGGTAAGTAATACTGTAGTGTAACTTATAAACATCTACATGCATAAATGCTTTGAAATGAAGACAAAGTACGTACTTAACACAGTACAAGTGGTCGAATGGAATGTTCATGATAAAGTATCCTATTAAAACTTGAGTATTCAATTACGAAAAGGGGATTCCCATTGTAGATGTTTAGTGGTGGTAGAGCAGTGACAGAGCTCGCGGGCGTTCCACCTTCCTTACATAAAAAAAGTCATGAAACCAGAGATTTCAATGTAGATACATTGCCACTCCTGAGGCCTGAGGAATAATGATTTGTGTAAGAAATTACAGGGCCGTACATTACCACCTGACCGGAATACGATAGTGCTGAACACTATCATTTAGCGGCAAGTATATTAGGTAATGCGGTGGTGCCTACGCCCGCGAGCTCCGTCACTGGAGCTCTACCACCAGTCAAAAGTTGCTTGACATTAACAATAACTTTAAACCGCACCTGGCCGATTACAGTTAGTTAGAACGTCATAAATGGTGCAACTCATTTTTTGTTAAACAGATAGCTGTACAATGCGAATGTGTATGGCTGCAGAGGCCCAGGAAGACCAAGACTAACCTACTATAACCAAATAGGTCGAGTACTGTCTAAGGGTAGGGGTCAAAAATCTTAGGAATCGGCGTGCATGTACGAATAGAATGATGAATGTAGAAGAAGCACGGGAGGTATGTCAGGACCGGGATATCTGGCGCTCCACACTCTCTGCCAGTGGCGGATTTACCAGCAGGCTGAGTAGCCTGGAGCCTAGGGCGGCAAATTTTAAGGGGCGGCAGAATTAGTTCATAATTTTTTTTATTTCTATTTACAAATTATTTTATGATTTGAAATAAAACTATTTTTACGGATTTATCTCGCGTATATTAAACTAAAATGATTTTTTTTAGTTTAATATACGCGAGATAAATCCGTAAAAATAGTTTTATTTCAATGAGTGTACTTCGCGAAAACCTACGAACATATATTTTATGATTTGTTGACGTTTTGAAAGTATCTGTAAAGATTTATTCGAAATAAAAATATTTTCTATTTCTATTTCTTTTTCTATTCTATAAAATTACTGTTATCGTAATGTATTAAAGTTATCAAGGCTCAGACCATAGTTCCCAATGATTCTAACCATAGAAAAAAAGTTGATGTAAGGAGGATAATGAAGCATAATTCTCAGTTTCTCAGTTTCTTTTGAAATGAGGAAATGGAGGAATGGAGGAATTGGAAAATTGTTCAGTGTCTATTTAATTTATTATGTGGTTTTGATTATTATTAGTGGTAATTCACTCTAGGTTAGTTTAAAAAAAAATGACGATGTAAAAGTGCTCTCCAGGAGCCTAATTATATGAAATAAATGAATGAACTGAATAAAACATAAAGTTGGAATTTTATTGATAGAAAATATATCTGATTGATATGGTTGTGGACCACGATATCAAAATATAGGGGCGGCGAAAATTGAGTAGCCTACCGGCGGCAAATTAGTAAATCCGCCACTGCTCTCTGCCTACGCTGTAAGGGATTTGGCGTGAAGATACATACGAGTACATACATACCGTTTACAAAAGCATTTGTTGGCCGGGTTGGCGCTTTTCGACGCGAGTGCCAACTCTGAAATTTCATAGTAGTAAGCGCTCATATTGAAGATTGTCCGTTTGTCCACCAAACTTGCGTACAGCGATCTGAAACGAGAAAACAATATTTTTTTAGGCCCCATTACGAGTATTACTATCACAGAGATAGTAGGTATAACAACTAAGGGCTCAGGGGTGGCAACGCATCTACATTTTGACCTGACATTTGTGTGGGCGTAGTTGGCTGCAGTCATCACTTAACATCAAGGTGAACTACATGCGTTGCATTCCTTCATTCCATAAAAAAATGTATAATCTTCATTCTAATAGTCGTAACACACGTCCGGATTTGGTACGGAGCGGACAGCGGCCGGTACGCTCCGAACCAAATCTGGCCGTTTGTAGAGGAGTCCGGCGGACATAATTATAATTAATCAAGTCAGAGGCGGTCCACTCGCGCGGGTTTGGTAGGCGGATTCCATAGATTATCTATGGCGGGTTCGGTTCTCACCGAATCCGGTAATGTGTAGCGAGAGCGGATTTGGTCGGCGGATTCGGGGGGGACGTGTGTTATTACTGGTGACGTTGACGGGATCCGCTAAATAATTATATCAATGTGTTTATGATCCAAGAGTTGAATCCAAAAAGTGCTGCTCAAAGCCGTTTATTCCCATCGGCCCCCTTTGAGACCGCCACCGATGGTCGTTAGTTTAATTTGCCCCCTTCATAGTTATACTCCAATGGTTTATTCGCATTTCGCATCGGACGTTAGGTACCAATAGTCGAAAATTGACTTAGGTGACAATTTTTCAATTTGACAATTTGTCAATTTTTTCGTCATGAGTGTCGTTTTCATGGTTCTTGTGGGTGTTGAATTCGATAGTGGTGTCAAAATATAGATCCAAGATGGCGGCTGCATGAAGTTGTCAACTTTTTCGTCATGGGTGTCGTTTTCATGGTTCACGAGGGTGTTGAATTCGATAGTGGTGACAACTTCATGCAGCCGCCATCTTGGATCTATATTTTGACACCACTATCGAATTCAAGAACCATGAAAACGACACTCATGACGAAAAAATTGACAAATTGTCAAATTGAAAAATTGTCACCTAAGTCAATTTTCGACTATTGGTACCTAACGTCCGATGCGAAATGCGAATTAACCATTGCAGTATAACTATGAAGGGGGCAAATGAAACTAACGATCAACGGGGTGGCCGTTGGCACTAAATTAGTGCCAACGGCCACCCCGGTGGCGGTCTCAGAGGGGACATAATGTTGTAATGAAATCATAGATTAAAATCTACTCTCGAATACAAAGTAGACTAAAGACTACTAAAGACAGTTTTTATTTCTATATTCATGAGATTTCCGTGACGGTAAACTAATTTATTTCAGCAAGAATTTGAACATTACCAACTTATATTACAGCTGACAAATGCGTGTTAGAGTCGACTCAAAGGCACCCTCAATGTTGTATGAACAGGAACTTTGGAGAAACTGACGTTGATCTGGGCAAAGTGCTTGTCTTTTACGTAATGATAAGTACCTGACAAATAGTGTTTGCTTGGATATTTTGCGTAAAAAAATACATTATTCGATATTTCAAAGACTTGCGATGTGTGAGAATATTCATGGCCAACTTTCTTACTTGAATTATGTCTGGGTCAAATAATATCAATATTTTGGGGCACACAAAAAAAAACTCTCTCGGTAGTCTAGTGGTAGCAGGCTACTATTACTACGCTGAGGTCCTGGGTTCGATTCCCGGGTAGGAAGTTATCAGAAATAATGGTGTAAAGTCCTTTATCTCTGGTTCTATTGGGATTTTCCATTTTCTGGAAATTTCCCAGTACCTCGAAGTTTGGTAATGTGCCCGGAGATGTCAACAGGCTCGCCACCTGTTACATGGGCCAAAACCGTAACCGGCGAGTCGTGGGTGTTTGCATGTATGCTCGAATGCATGCATTTACCTCTGCCTACCCCTTCGGGGATTACAGGCGTGAAGTTACGTTTTGGGGCACAAATTTTAATACGACAATTTTAATAATAAGGGTACTGTAACAGATGTAGGTATAGATTGTAAAGTCGATAGGCAGATTGAGAAGGTTGGTATAATGTGGATCAATCCAAACTAATCACTATCCTTTCAAGAGTACCTATCTAAAACCAGTGGCGTAGCTAACATAGATGGGGCCCGGGGAAGATGAGCAAAAAAGGGGGAAGCTCATACGCCCCATTCTTTATGTATCTTATTTCTCCACTCTTCACCGCTGAGTCCCTTGTGTCCGAAATTCTATATCTGGCGACCCTCCACGACGCGATACCTTAATATTTTAAATGCGAAATACATTTGTGTTGCTGCCTATGGCTGTGCAACTTTCTAAAACATCGTACTAACGAATACAATATCTGGGGCACATTAAACTCATTCTTACTGGTGGTAGAGCTCCAGTGACGGAGCTCGCGGGCGTAGGCACCACCGCATTACCTAATATACTTGCCGCTAAATGGTAGTGTTTTAGCACTATCGTGTTCCGGTCAGGTGGTAATGTACCGCCCTGTAATTTCCGGCACAGAGGCATAACACCTTAGGCCTCAGGAGTGGTAACGCATCTGCATTTTGACCTCGGTCTTTGTGTGGGTGTCTATAGGCTGCAGTCATCACTTAACATCAATGTGAACTGCATACTTGTTTGCCAATTCCTTTACATAAAAAAAAAAATAATAATAATAGGAATTTTGAAGAGTTAGACTTACTTTTGGTCTACCCCAGTACTTGATCTCCTTAGAAGGATAAACTACCTCCTATAGTGAGAATTTGATTTAGCAAAACTTGCTTACATTCTTGTATTTAGTAAGAAGTTGAGTATTTTTCCCTTACCTGCATATATCCGGCTCAAACGAATATAATTTCTGTGGCACATTGGACTCGTCGATGGGCGGGAATATTGAAGAATCAGATCCGTTGATCTGACCGCAGTAAGGATCTCCCCAGTTCCTCATGATGGATTCTCCCTTGTAGGAGACTATGTGGCCGAGTTCCCTGATGTTTTGTATACCGCGATTCATCTCGTAAGGGCCGGATTCGGATCTGTTCAACTGAAGATTTAAGTTTTTATTAGTAAACTTCTTCAGATTTGACTGGACTGGCCGATTAATGGGACAATGATTTGACTGGATTATTTTCTTAAGTACCTGTTTACACTTGCTCGTCAGGTAGCCTGCAACCTAAGACCTATTTTACCTATATGTTTAAAACTTTTAGCAAGTAACGAGTACTAACAGTAGTATGGCTTGTGACCATTCTATCTCCCCCCTCGCAGTCCCCTCAGACAGCGTCGCGTCGCTGCTGCGATTAATAAATCTATAATATAAAAATAAGTCGGGATTTCCTTCCTGACGCTATAACTCCAGAACGCACGAACCGATTTCCACGGTTTTGAATTCGTTGGAAAGGTCTCGGGCTCCGTGAGGTTTATAGCAAAGAAAATTCAGGAAAAAATATTTATAAAACTACATCCACGCGGGCGAAGCCGCGGGCAACAGCTAGTCTATAATATAAAAATAAGTCGGGTTTTCCTTCCTGACGCTATAACTCCAGAACGCACGAACCGATTTCCACGGTTTTGCATTCGTTGGAAAGGTCTCGGGCTCCGTGAGGTTTATAGCACATCCACGCGGGTGATGCCGCGGGCAACAGCTAGTACCTAATAAATAAATAGCATACCTATAGGAGCGCGCATGGCCCGGCGGCTGGTGTAGATCGTAAGCGATCTACTCGGTTAAGCACTACGGGCGTGGTCGGGTAGTATGATGGGTGACCGCTAGTAACAAATTAAATGCGCGTTTCCGTGCTTCGGAGGGCACGTTAAGCCGTCGGTCCCGGTTGCTATCGATAGATAGCAGTCGTTAAACTTTGTCGGAGGCCTTATGGGCGGTTTGAAAACATCCGACAGCGGGTTGGCCACTAATCCGCATGGGAGCAGCGTGGTGGTGTAAGCTCTAGGCCTCCCCCCAAAAAAGGGGAGAGACTCGTGTCCAGCAGTGGGACGTATAATGGGTTGCCATTATAAATAAAAACGCTTACACTGACAGCCCCACACCAGGCATAAACCTGTGTCGTGGGTGCCGTTGTACACACACAACACATACACAAAGACCCAGACCCGAAACAAATATCTGTAGGCCATACAAATATTTGTCCCGGTGCGGGGATTGAACCCGCGACCCTTCAAATCAAACGGTCATCTCACACCACTGGACTAACCAGGTCGTCTTAGATTAGATAGATTGAATCGCTGACATACCTCTTTCATATCATGCGGGATCGAACTCTCGTAACCTTTTGATGAACCAGTGGTCAAATGCACCAAAAGTTATTCAATCAATTTTATGTAAATAGGTAGACGTTTATTATGATTCACTCCAACTTTACTGTTTAAAACTGTTGAACTCTTATTCTTATTTTTAAGAATGAATCTGCATTTATCTTTTCATTTCGTAAAGATGTGTTCTACTTAGTTTCATTCTAGTTTAGTCTACTTACTTTTATTTTAAATAGGAATTTTTGAATTAAAGGCATTCTTTTATTCACCGACTTACTGCCGGTAGCCTAGTGGTAGCAGGCCACTACTACTACGCTGAGGTCTTGGGTTCGATTCCCGGGTGGGGGGTTATCAGATAATGGTGTAAAGTCCTTTATCTCTGGTTCTATTGGGATTATTCCATTTTCTGGAAATTTCTCAGTACCTCGAAGTTTGGTAATTTGCCCGGAGATGTCAACAGGCTCGCCACCTGTTACATGGGCCAAAACGTAACTGGCGAATCGTGGGTGTTTGCATGTATGCTTGAATGCATGCATTTGTGAAGTTACGTTTTTAATTATTGTTCTATTTATCTTTATTATATAGGTACCCAATAGAGTTCTATTGGGTACCTATATAATAAAGACTTTTAGACTATTACAAAATAAAATGAAAGTTCAATAAACACAACACTCAGAAACCTATAATTTCTCGGATTTTGCTACAAGGGGTCTGTCTGAGGTTCTGTCTTGCCTTCAGTGGCTCTTTGAATTTGGAATAAAATACAATTCCTTTGAGAGCTAACGAGCTGTTCTTGTCAGAGTACAAACATTCATCGTCAAACCATTGTGAGACGCGACTAATTTACCTTTAAACGAATAAAACCTTTGCCTTCAGGCAGGATTATCTTACCTTAGCTTAGAGAGATAAGGAATCATCTAAACCATTTTTGGTGATTTATTATTTTTATTATGATAAACTAGCTGTTGCCCGTGGCTTCGCCTGCGTGGATGTCGTTTTATAAATATTTTTTCCTGAATTTTCTTTGCTATAAACCTCACGGAGCCCGAAACGTTTCCAACGAATACAAAACCGTGGAAATCAGGAAGGAAAACCCGACTAATTTTTATATTATAGATTGATTAGCTCTCGCACAACGTTGCATTTTTTAATATGTAATAGAAGTGGCAAACACGTATGCAGTTAACTTTGCTGTTGAGTGATAACTGCAGCCTATAGACACCCACACAAAGACCAAGGTCAAAATGAAGATGCATTGACACTCCGGAGGCCTAAAGTGTTAATTCGCTGTGCCGGAAATTATAGGGCCGTAGGAACACAATAGTGCTAAACACTACCATTTAGCGGCAAGTATATAAGGCAATGCGGTGGTAGCGTCACTGGAGTTCGACCATCAGTAAAACAATTGTGGGTGTTTGCATATATGCTTGAACGGATACATTTACCTCTGCTTACTGTCTCGGGAAATACAGGCGTAAAGTTTTGTCAACAAGGTCAATACTTACGTGATCGAACATGGAGAAGTAGTAGCCATTCATATTCTCAGCAGGACGCATTGATCTCGGCTTATCCAATTTCACTTTGCCGCACACCAGTCCTGGGGAAAGAGTATTATCAGTGTCATGCTGAGGTATAGAGCAACACGGACCACCGACCGCAGCGGACTGGAGTGGAGTAGCTATAGCGTGTATTACCGATGCAAAACGGTCTTGTCTTTTTTTGCGGGGGTGAATGCGTGCGACACACACGCACACTTCAAAAATCGTCTATTACTACGAAACTCACACCTTGACTTTAACAAAATACAGAAACAATTTCACGCACACATTTCAACATCTAGGCGACAGGTATAGGCCCATTTGGGCTTGTACTTTGACAGAGGGGAAAGCCTGCATATGGCTACTCCCCTCCGGTGTTGCTCTATGTGCTGAGGGTAAGCAGGCGCAGATCCAGCCCCGAAGGAAGTGCAGGGTCACACAAATCTACCAATTGCATTAATTTTTTTTATGTAATGGTAGTAGCAAACAAGCATGCAGTTTACATTGATGTTAAGTGATGACTGCAGCCTATAGACACCCACACAAAGACTAAGGTCAAAATGCATATGCGTTACCACACCTGAGGCCTAAGGTGTGGTGTTATGCCTGTGTGCCAGAAATTACAGGACCGTACATTACCAGCTGACCGGAACACGATAGTGCTGAACACTAACATTTAGCGGCAAGTATATTAGGTAATGCGGTGGTGCCTACGCCCTCAAGCTCCGTCACTTACCTATAGCCGTCTATAGACTGCAGTCATCACTTAACATCAATGTGAACTGCATGCTTGTTTGCCACTTCCATAACATAACCGTATTCCTTTTTTTGGTATATCTCTTATGGATTTGTTTTTTCTAAAACTTTTCACGTGTCATATTTTCTTTCTTTGAGTCTGTTTATCAAAAATAACTAGACCTTGAATAGCTTTAAAGGTTAATGGCAAGACTGAAATGAGAAAAAAGTTCGGTAAGGTAGGTACGAGTATTTCATTTTTTTTTTGTTAAAAACAGCTTTGAAATATTATCTAGTGAACCTAAAGAACATTTTCTTATTTTTTTTAACATTTTAATAATAATTATAATGGCAACCGGTTTCGGGTTAGTGGCCAACCCGCTGTCGGATGTCTTGCAAACCGCCCATAAGGCCTCCGACATAAGGTTTAAAGACTGCTATCTATCGATAGCAACCGGGAACGACGGTTTAACGTGCCCTCCGAAGCACGGCGATCACCCATCACACACCCGACCACCCGTACCGCACAACCGAGTAAATCGCCTGCGCGCGATGTGCGCTTCATGATTCTTTGTATCCTTCTAATAAATGTAGCCATCAAGATCATGGTCAAGCGTAGAACAAATCATAAGATTTTAAGCGATTAAAAAAATGGAAGTCACTATTATTATTGATATTGACTATTATAAACAGACACAAAAAGGTCTTTACCGCGATAGTGAAATAATTGCAAGACACAAATTATTGTTATCTTATCAATTTTGTATGGCACTCGTCAAAGACAATTGTGTATAAATGCATGCATAGTGGTTGTATGACATAGTGGTTGGGCAATTTTCCAACAATGAAGTCAATAACAATATCGTTTATGTGTGTGACTTTAGTTGTTCCTGGACTTTGTGGTAAGTTTTTGTTCTACGAGTATTTTATTTCAGCGGCCATATAGGTTAGGTTCCCACTGCAGAATCATTTCGTTCATCCAGATATGCTGCAAACCTAATTTTTACGCATATTTATAATCTAGAGAATATATATCCACTAAGTTGCCTATTAAAATTTAGCCACAAGTATTTTTAATTAAATTATTTTATCTTTAACACCCAGCAGCTCTTATTTGCGGCCGATTTAATTTGGCTTCCGTATATCATAATAATGAGAAAAAAATAATATACCGGCCGAATTGAGAACCTTCTCGTTTTTTGAACTCGGTTACAAAAATAGCTTGAATTTGATACAGCTTATAATTAATACATGTACGTTATGGACGTAAAAAGATATCGGGGCGGAATGAAAATAGGGACGGCCAAGAGCGCAACGGCAGCCGTGATTTTTGAGAGTATATACAAATTGTGGACAATATTTTATTGAAAAAGCAAGTAAAAATCTTAAGTACTTGCGACTATTTTTTTATTGGCAACCTACTGAATAAATATATATTTAGATTATAAATATCCGTAATATAATAATAAGGTTTGCAGCATATCTGGATGAACGAAATGATTCTGCAGTGGAATCCTAATCTGACCATTTATTGTGTCAACCTAGAGTGAATCGCTTTTAGCTTTGTCTCTTTTCTTCAAACGCGCTTTCATTAAGGATAAATGAAACAAAATTTTGGCAGCGCCTAAACTGAATCGCTAAAACACGTATACGGGCCCTGCTGGTCTCAGTCAAGTTTTCCTGTTAAGCGTCTCATCCCTTCTCTTCTAGAAAAAGGTTTAAAATTTAACGATAGGATCCCCTTAGCTTTTAAATGTTTAAAGGTTAAGTTTTTATCACATTGATATACCTACCTGTCTACTGTTAAAAATATACGCTGTATTAGTGGTTTCCTTATAGGCGCCGCTACTAGAGATGGGCATCTACCGGACGGATTGGGCATTATGGCCATAAATAAAGGATACATCTGCTCCTAAGCATTTATTTTTTGATTTTCAATATTTTTATCAATTGGATGTTCGTCTCGCAATTTGACCAAAACTGTCCGAAACTAATTTGAATTATTTTTTATTCTTTTAGCATTATCCAGTAAAATTATCACAATTATATTTAGCAGCTTATAATTGACATTCGATTTTAAGGTTTTAATTATTCTAGTTTTAAGAAAGGCATATATTATAGTAATAACTAGTTCTAACTGAGAAAAAAGCATTGTACATATCTAAAAGCTGGTTTAAACTGAAACATATAAACTTATTCCACTGAAATTAAGTTATGCAACATGATGGCGGTGAAAACTACGAATTTAAATCATAATCATAATCACTAGCAAGTTACATCAAAATCTAGTAGGGTAAACACGTGTATTGTGTTAGGATGAAAATTAATTTAAAATCGTCCATAGCTCCCTAATCGCTCGTTACCACAAGTAACGTGTATGAAAGACGTGATCTTGATACTAAAAAGGAACAAAGTGGATAGTTCATGTATGCAGTAGTTTTCCATTATGTGCGATATCTAATTAATAAGATACGCTTTTATAATAAAACTAGCTGTCCCCGCAAACTTCGTATTGCCTCACAATGAAATAATGTGTCAAAGGTTTGATGTATACGGACTATTTAAAACTGCGATATCTCCCAAGATATTGATTTGAATCGAATGAAGTAGAGGGCAATTTCGTTTTAAATGAAATACTTGTGAAATACTTGTGATAACATATTTATTTCTATAAGGATTAATAATAAAATATCATGTTTTTATAAACACCTACGCAAATACTGCATTATTTTGGAACAACTTTGGTTAGTATAAAAAACCTTATTTATAGTGAGCTAACGTTAAAAGATAGACATATGCTGTCGCGGATTTTTTTAGAACTTTTGAAGGTAAAAAAACCTGTTGTACATGATTTTTATGAAACTTTTAACGTTAACGCGGCGCACGCAGTGGAAGCTCTCAATAGGAAAAAAAATCTCCAGATTTTGAAACATTCTTCTTTAGTGCTCCGCTCCTATTAGTCTTAGCGTGATGATATATAGCCTAAAGCCTTCCTCGATAAATGGACTGTCTAACACTGAAATAATTTTTCAAATCGGACCAGTAGTTTTTGAGATTAGCGCGTTCAAACAAACAAACAAACAAACTCTTCAGCTTTATAATATTAGTATAGATAAGGAGGAAGGAAGCTCCCTGATCGCTCCCCGAAGCCTCCAAAGTTCCCTGATCGCTCGTGTTACCTCAAGCAACGAGTATGAAAGACGTGATCTTGATACTAACAAGGAACAAAGTGGTTAGTTTATGTATGAAGTTGGTTTCCATTATATGTGTTGTTAAATAATTACGCTTTTGTAATAAAATAAGGAGGAAGGAAACGAGGTGGAGATAGGAAGAGATAGGATTTTTACTGGTGGTAGAGTTCCAGTGACGGAGCTCGCGGGCGTAGGCACCACCGCATTACCTTATATACTTGCCGCTAAATGGTAGTGTTCAGCACTATCGTGTTCCGGTCAGGTGGTAATGTACGGCCCTGTAATTACCGGCACAGAGGCATATCACGTTAGGCGTCAGGAGTGGTAACGCATCTGCATTTTGAGTTATTATTGTCATTTAACTCATTACTTACTAACGTACTTTCGATGTTGTAAAAGAGAGTATGGAACATTCTGTTGATAACTATTTTTATTATTTAGTATTTTTGGACCTTTATTTATTTTACTTTTGTTTACTTTGACATACTAATCAACGTATCAGTTGTTATTCGCTTTAATTTTATATTTTGTTATTTGACCTATCACAAGCAAATTCTATTATTTCCAAGTGATTAAATTAATTTTTGAATTTGAATTTATCAGTTTAAAGTTTTTTGATATCAGTAAAAGTTACGGAATAAACGCCGGTGCACACTTAACGATTACATCCTGTTCCTATATTCCGTGATCAATTAAAAGTGATGGCAATTCGTTTCCTCAATCAACAAAATTGTTTGTCACTGTACTGAGTTAACTCATTATTTGTTCGAATTCAAATAGAAAGGTATTATTAAGCATTCACAATTAATTCATGGTTCCTTCCGTTGTAACTCTCGAGTTTGTTTAAATGATGGCAATACTAGGTACCTAACCTATCAATTAAAATCTCGAATTGAATTTGTATAACCATCTACATTCGAATTATTAAGTAATACTTCTGTTGGTGCATTTTGAAAAAAATATGAGAGAGAATTTTTACGATGCGCGCGCATAACGACAGTTATAACCAACAGTCTGAGGTTAGTTGCTAAACATTTTTTGTCGTTTTGTTTTATTTCTGGTATTTATATTGTATTGTTACGCTAAAGAAGTAGGTATAACTTCTCACGTGCGTACATACGTTCACGCTCATACACACTCTTTTTAGGGTTCCGTAGTAAACAAGGAACCCTTATAGTTTCGCCATGTCCGTCTGCCTGACTGTCTGTCCGTCCGCGGTTTGGCGCAAAAACTATTGGTACTAGAGACTTGAAATTTGGCACAAGTATACACCTTAATCACGCCGAAAAAGTGGTAGAATAAAAACATGAAAAAAATATTTAGGGTAATAATCCCCTACATGTAACCCGCAGTTATTTTTTTTATTTTTCCATATAGTGTGGGGTATCGTTGGATAGGTCTTTCAAAAATATTATGGATGTTCGAACATAATTTTTCGATTTAGTTAACTGTTCGTGTCTTATTAAGCTTTAAAGTGAAAATTTTAGTTTCCCCTACCAACTAAACGGTTGTTGTCAGAAATTCAAACGTTACGGCAATAGTAGCTTTATATAATGCAATTAAAAGGTAAACTATCACACTTATATTGGCCTTGCAAGTTTGCGAGTAATAGACGACCAAATGTATTTTACTCGAAAATTTCGAACAACTCCATTGAAAATATTTATTTATTTTTTTCATTGTATTTCTTATTTTGTAAATACACTAAATACGGAACTCTACACTGCGCGTGGTCCGACACGCACTTGACCGTTTTTTATCATTAGGTTTTCATTGTACGAGCCCAAAGACAATTGTTCTATCAATTCGTTTTATGAAATAGACCTAAAAAATTACATTAGTTTACGTACTCCGAGGTTCATCAAAATACGTACCGGAAAAAGGTACAGGGCTCCTCAAGAAATATTTCTTATTTAACTCATTATTTATTTGAATTCAAACACAAAGGGTTCTGTTATTAAGCATTTACGAATGAATTAAACCTTTCATTATAACTCCCTAGCCTGTTAATTGGTTGTTGAATAAACGAAATATTCATCTTTACTCTGACTTTGAGTTAATCATTTGTTTAACTATTCTGCTCCATTTATAAATCAAAAGGTGAATTCATTTGTTGGACGGGTTGGACCTTCCCCAATTATTTCACAATAAAGGCGCTCTTATATTTTCCTTAGTATGCTTTGGTCATGGATATAGATATAAATAACTTGTATTTTATTTTGTACTGGTGGTAGAGCGCCAGTGACGGAGCTCGCGGGCGTCGGCACCACCGCATTACCGAATGTACTTGCCGCTAAATGGTAGTGATCAGCACTATCGTGTTCCAGTCAGGTGGTAATGTGCGGCTCTGTAATTTCCGGCACAGAGGTATAACACCTTAGGCCTCAGGAGTGGTAACGTATAATAATATTAATCTTGTGTAATTCTACGTAGGTACTATACTTCGGACATGCACTGTTTGAAATTTTGTTATACGGGAACATACATAAAAAACATTCAGAAAACCGGTCAAGTTCGTGTCGGGCCACGCTCAGTGTAGGGTTTCGTATTTAAAGAGTAAGAGACGTAATGAAAAAAATCTATGGAACTCCATAGAATTTTTTTTTTCTTTCGAATTTTTCGAGTCAAATATATTTGGTCGACTTTTTCTCGCAAACCTGTAAAGCCAAATAAAGTGTGATAGTTATGCTTTTAAATTTCATTATATGTAGCTACTATTGCCGTAACGTTTGAATTTCTTACAACAACCGGTTAGTTCGTACGGGGGGGGGACACTTGACTCTAACGAAAATTGGTACTTTAAAGCTAAATAAGTCACAAATCCGTTAACTAAATCTAAAAATGATATTAGCACACCCCTAACGTTTGTAAAAGACCTATCCAACAATATCCCACACTATATAATAATAATAATAATGGCAACCCATTATACGTCCCACTGCTGGGCACGAGTCTCTCCCCTTTTTTGGGGGAGGCCCACACTATATAAAAAACGGAAAATAAAAAAAATATCCGCGCGTTACATGTAGGGGAGGTACCCTAAATTAAAAAAAAGTCATGTTTTTATTCTACCACTTGGTCGGCGTAATAAAGATATATACTTGTGCCAAATTTCAAGTCTCTAGTACTAATAGTTTTGCGCTAAACCGCGGACGGACAGACAGACGGACATGGCGAAACTATAATGGTTCCTTGTTTACTACGGAACCCTAATAAGGAGGAGATAATATGTTTGACTGTCTTGAACAGAGAATCTCTTCCTTTTTAGAAGTGAGATAAACAGTAGGTAAATACTCACTTAAAGCAGAGCTGTCCCCGTCGCAGTTGAGGTAGATGCCGTCAAAGAACAAGTCTTTGACCCTGACCCGCAAGAAGGGGTCGGTGAGGTTCGAGAAGAACTGCTCAAACGCCTTGTTCACGAGCCCAACCGCGCCCGGCATCATCTCTTGCACAGTCAGTATAGCTGCCTGCAATTGATTACATCATTATTAAAAAACCGGTCAAGTGCGTGTCGGGCGCTCGCAGTGTAGAGTTCCGTAGATTTTAGGTTTGTATAATCTAATGAAAAAAAAAATCTATGGATTTTATTTAAAGAAAAATGGAAAGAAAAATTTGACTTCAGGCGAGACTAGAACTCGCGGCCTACTGGGAATCTAGTCCAGCCGCTCTTCCAATTGAGCTACTGAAGTTCTGCCCGATTTGTCAAATGTTTCTTTCACATTTATCATTTTTCTTTCCATTTTTCTTTAAATAAAATATATTTCACAAGCATGTGTTAATGTGAAATAATATAAAAACAATTGAAAATCTATGGAGTTCTTCAAAATTTTCATGTAAAATACATTTGGTCGACTATTACTCGCAAACTTGTAAAGCCAACTTAAGTGTGATAGTTTTCCTTTTAATTTCGTTATATGTAGCTCCTATTGCCGTAACGCTTGAATTGTAATGTACAACCATTTTGAATATTGTTGATTCCAAAGACAGAAGTTTATTTGGTCTACGTAGGTCAGTCTTGGTCTTTCTGGGCCTCTGTAACGGCCTACATTCACATTGTATATAAAACCGTAAGTAACTTCACGCCTGTAATCCTCGAAGGGGTAGGCAGAGGTAAATGCATGCATTCAAGAATACATGCAAACACCCGCGATTCGGCGATTACGTTTTTGGCACATTACCAAACGCCGAGGTAATGGAAAACTTCTAGAAAATGGAAAAATCCCAATAGAACCAGAGATAAAGGCTTTTAAACCGTTATCTCTGATAGCCCCCGACCCGGACCCAAATCGAACTCAGGACCTCCAGCGTAGTAGTAGTGGCCTGCTACCACTAGGCTAATGAGGCAGTTCACATTGTATATCTTTATTATGTCAGAGATTTCCTATCTCTTAATTCACTAATTTATCCCATAAAGTCCCTATGTTTAAAATTCACTCATTTTAACCGACTTCAAGAAGGACAATCTCAACTTGTCTGTATGTTGTTTTTTTGACGCTGAAAAGCTACCGAAACGTCGGTTTGATTTAAAATAATAACAACCCTTCAGATTCTCCCTATCGGCGGAAAATAACCCACCCCGTTTCACTGTAGTATCTTTTTTGTACCGCCATAGGTCGCGATTTCATCAAAGAACGTGAAAAACGTCAATTGTTTCTTATTTGGGATGAAAGGCTACGGAAAACAAACTCTTCGTTTGTTTTTACTGATTCTGTCCGTCATCGCAAGTCGAAAGACACAATGAGAAGGTACGAAAATGATGTATCCGACCTTCAAATCGATCAAAAAAGCTCAGAATGTTTATAGTTTGTCAGAATTTACACTGTTATTATTCACGTATGATTAAAAAAACTCATTACTGAGGCAAAAAATGTTTAGTATAGTATAGAACCATGTAGTGACTATGTAAAAAATGTGTTTTCCATAGCGCTAGCGAACTTTGATCGTGAAGAAAAAACCGACAGTTGATTAATAGACATTTAAAACATAGGTCAAGTTAAAATTGTCTTCCGTTGGTATAATGTAGATATTTGTAAAAATAATAAATAAATAATCCTTATTGGTGATGGAACTCGAAAGTGTAGGCACCATTTCTATATTATGTTAATCTACTCCTGTTTCTTGATGGTATTTGAATGAAATTGCAGGTTTTCGACTTATTTTAGATCATAGATACCTACTTTAATGCGGAATTTACAAATTTTGGATGATTATATTAATTCGAAAAAAATCAAGCGTTGCGTAATAGTCGCGTGGTGCCGATCGAGCGAAGCCCGGTTGGCCGTCGTCCTAGTGATGTAGGTACGTCGATCGTCATAAACAACCCCCAAAAATTACTTAGTTATGGTTTTTGAGAAATTTAACAATAGATAACAGTACCATTTACTTTGTCAGTGCGAAATAACCAGCACAGGCCAATTACTCGTATTACGCTATGACGTCTCTTTGTTATCAGTTTGTAAAAGGGGAAATGAGACATTCTGCTGATATACCTACTTACCTACATTAGTAAATTATATTTAGATTTATATATTTACTAGCTGTTGCCCGCGGCGTCGCCCGCGTGGATGTTTTATACATACGTTTTTCCTGAATTTTCTTTGCTATAAACCTCACGGAGCCAGGGACCTTTCCAATGAATGCACACCCGTGGAAATCGGTTCTTACGTTCTGGAGTTATAGCGTCAGGAAGGAAAACCTGACTTATTTTTATATAATAGATTTTTGTTTGTTTTTGACGTTTCATAAGTGGTGCGTGTCACCCTAAATGAATAAAGCTCACGCTTGTAAGGATCCTAATGCCTCCGGCCTTAAGAGAGCACTCAACGCTGCATCCAGGTCCACTAAGCGGCGCATGGCCAAAGCGAAGTCGAAGCACATCGGTAGAGTTGGCAGGAAACTAATGAGGCACCCTCCCGGGAGCCGTGCCTATTGGTCTCTTGCCAAAGCTATCGAAGGGAATTTTTGTCGGTCATCTTTCCCACCACTGCGTAAAATTGACGATAGCCTGGCCCACACGGCAAAAGAGAAAGCTGACCTTCTGGGCAGCCTCTTTGCCTCAAACTCGACTCTTGACGACATGGGTATCACAGCGCCTACCATCCCGCGCTGTGAAAGCTCTATGCCTGACGTCAAATTCACTCAGAAGAACGTCAGGCGAGCTCTTTTATCCCTTGACGTCAAGAAGTCGAGTGGGCCGGACTCCGTCCCTGCGGTGGTGTTGAGGATGTGCGCTCCCGAGCTGACCCCCGTTCTGACGCGCCTGTTCTCGCTTTCCTACGATCAAAGAACCGTACCGTCTGCGTGGAAGACCGCCCTCGTGCACCCGATACCCAAAAAAGGGGATCGCAGTGACCCGGCCAATTATAGGCCCATAGCAATAACCTCCCTACTCTGTAAAGTCATGGAGCGTGTGATCAATACTCAACTGCTGCAGTATCTAGAGGATCATCAGCTGATCAGTGACCGCCAATATGGATTTCGTCATGGCAGATCTGCTGGTGATCTTCTGGTATATCTCACGCACCATTGGTCCCACGCCTTGGACAAGAGTGGGGAGGCATTGGCTGTAAGCCTGGACATTGCTAAGGCCTTTGACCGGGTCTGGCACAGGGCACTCCTCGCGAAACTTCCATCCTACGGTCTTCCCGAGAGGCTATGCAACTGGACAGCCAGCTTTCTGTCTGAGCGTTATATACAAGTCTTAGTTGACGGTCAGCGCTCAGACAGACTACCTATCAACGCTGGTGTGCCGCAAGGCTCTGTGTTATCTCCCACGCTTTTTCTTCTGCATATCAATGAAATATTGGAGCAAAACTCCAATTTTCATTGCTATGCCGATGATAGTACGGGAGATGCACACTACACTAGCCGTGCAAATGCCTCTCGGACACTTATCGAGGAAAGCAGGACTAGACTTGTGTCTGAAATCGAGCACTCTCTGGAGCGGGTCTCGGATTGGGGTCGACTTAATTTAGTACAGTTTAACCCCTCGAAGACACAAGTCTGCGCGTTCACCGCAAAAAAAACCCCATTCATTGTAGCACCACAGTTCCAGGGTATTCCGCTCGCCGTTGATAAGAGTATCGGTATCCTGGGCGTTGACATATCGAACGAAGTGCAATTCGGGAGTCACATTGAGTGTAAGACCAAGTTGGCATCCAAAAAGCTGGGGGTGCTTAACAAAGCGAGGCAGTATTTCACATCGGGGCAGCTACTACAGCTTTATAAGGCCCAAGTGCGGCCCCATCTGGAATACTGCTCTCATTTGTGGGCGGGAGCCTCCAAATACCAGCTTGGTCCACTTGACTCCCTACAAAAACGCGCCGTTCGTATTGTTAACGATCCAGGACTTACCGACAGGCTCGAACATCTGAGCCTGCGCAGAGACATTGGGAGTCTGTGCGTGTTGTACCGTCTCTACAATGGTGAGTGCTCTGCGGAACTGTTTGACATGGTGCCACCGTCTCTTTTCCTACACCGTACTACCCGCCGAAGAGAGAAGTTCCACCCACACCGACTGGACACCTGGCAGTGCTCAACGGTGCGGTTTTCACGTTCGTTCCTGCCCAGAACGTGTAAATTGTGGAACGAACTTCCCTCTGAGGTGTTCCCTAGGTGCTACAATATGGGGTTCTTCAAAAATGGCGTCAAAAGAGTCCTTCAGGGCTGGCAGCGCGTTGACAACTCCCCTGGTGTTGCAAATGTTCATAGGCGACGGTGACCACTTTCCATCAGGTGGCCCGTTTGCTTGTCTGTCAATCTTCAGACATAAAAAAAAAAAAAAAAAATAAAAATAAAGAAAATTCTGAATTATTTAACAATTTTCGAATGGTGTACCTCATTATTTTATTAACTTAGTTTAATTTGTTTACATGATAAACATTATAAACATTTATTGTCCTCTACAAACAAGGTTTTACAAAAATCTCATGGAAAATTACAAATGATTGGAAGAAAAATGTATTACATGACCATTAAATTGGAGATGACTGGTGCTTGAAAAAGTGAGATGAAATCTCACTTAAGATACAGGACACCAGGCTCTTACTTACCGCGCTGCATGTTTTAATTTACATGCTCAATCTGTTAATTATTTTAGTTAAAGTTTAAAGTAAGCTCTACTACTACGCTGGAGGTCCTGGGTTCGATTCCTGGGTCGGGGGCTATCAGAGGTAACGGTTTAAAATCCTATATCTCTGGATCTATTGGTATTTTTCAATTTTCTGGAAGTTTCCCAGTACCTCCCAGGAACCCTTGATACAGTCCTACTGCTGCGCACGAGTCTCTCCCCTTCTTGGGAGGAGGCCTGGAGCTTACTCCACTCCCGCTGTCGGATGTTTTCAAACCGCCCATAAGGCCTCCGATAAGGTTAAACGACTGCTATCTGTCGATAGCAACTGGGACCGACGGCTTAACGTGCCCTCCGACGCACGGAAACGCACATTTAAATTTTCCGCTAGCGGTCATCCATCAAACACCCGTGTAGATTAACTGAGTAGATCGGTTGCGATCTACATCAGCCGCGGGGCCATGCGCGGTTCTTAAGAAAATATACCTCAAAAACTTTAAAAAAAACAATATACAATCCTTATACAGGTAGTAAGGTAGTAAGCTCAGAGAGCAATGGAGAGGGCTATGCTCGGAGTTTTTCTGCGAGATCGAATCAGAAATGAGGAGATCCGCATGAGAACCAAAGTAACCGACATAGCCCACCGAATAGCGAAACTGAAGTGGCAGTGGGCAGGGCACATAGCTCACAGAACTGACGGCCGTTGGGGCAGAAGAGTTCTGGAGTGGCGACCGCGTACCGGAAGACGAAGCGTAGGCAGGCCCCCCATGAGGACAACCGACGACCTGGTGAAGGTCGCGGGCAATCGCTGGATGAGGGCGGTCCAGGACCGTTCGTTGTGGCATTCTTTGGGGGAGGCCTATGTTCAGCAGTGGACGTTTTTTGGCTGAAATTATGATCACAGGTAGTATAGGCACCCTATTGAAAATAATAATTAGTTCTACTGACCACATAAGAGAAGTTGATGACGGTGAGCTCGTCATCCTCAGTGAGTCCACCCGACGCTTCAGGGTCGAACACGAAGGTCTTCTTCAGATTGTACTTGATCGTGTCGTTCTCCCCGTAACCGAGGATTGTTTTCTCTCGATACTCCCTGTAAATTAATACATACAATCGAATATCTGTAGGTACATTAGATATTTTAGAAGAGTAGGTAACAGAAACCAATAAAACTAAAATAAAAAAAAAAACAAAACATTTTTTTTTAATTTAACTATCTTTCTGTCTGGTACATTATAACTTCGAAACTACTCAACGAAACTTTTCACAGGTGGATTACATATTATAATTAGGAGCGTTGTCAAAACTTTGTTTGGTTTAAATCGTTTAAGGGAAAAAGAAGTTATGGTCAATTGAAAATTTACTTCAAGTACTGCTTCAAAACTCATAAACAGAATGCGGTTTACATAGTGATTGGTGGCATTGGTGGTGGTGTTGGTGGCGTTGGAGGCGTTGGTGGCGTTAGTGGCGTTGGTATCATTGGGGGTAGTGTTGGTGACGTTGGAGAGTTATATGCTAAAAATGCTGCTCAAAGTCACTATTACGTGAACGAAGTCGCGGGCACAGCTTGTATAAAATATATCTTCGTAACTTCACGCCTGTAATTCTCGAAGGGGTTGGCAGAAGTAAATGCTTGCATTCAAGCCTATAGGCCCATGTAAGAGGCGGCGAGCTTAATACATAGGATGCTTTTCATCTATCTGTTCTCTTTTAGTGGCAAATAAATAATTATTTCATAATAATATTATTTGTTTTGGTTTTGATGGTCAAAATAGTTTTTGATTCATTTCTTGCTTCGGTTTTTGCGATAAAAAATGATAAAACACAAGATTTACCCCCCTAAAGTGGCCCCCCTGTTTAAAATTTATTATTTTACTTGACGTGTTTATCTTTGGATCACCAATTTTCAACTCAATCGGTCGAGTAGTTTCGGAGCAAATTGGCTGTGACAGACGGATAGACAGACAGACGCACGAGTGATCCTATAAGGGTTCCTTTTTCCTTTTAAGGTACGGAATCCTAAAAAGAGAGATTACTTATGCCAAATTTCAAGTCCCTAGTATCAATAGTTTTTGTGCTAAACCGCGGACAGACGCCTACGTAGACCCCCATCTCCCTCCCATGGACCACTTTGGGAATCACTGGTATGATGTAAGTAAATTGGTACTATCAGTGTATGTGTTGAGATCCATTATCGTGGACCCCCATTTTAATTTCATGGACCCCCAATTTTTTTTTCCGCTGACGCATACCCCTTTTTAGGTTGTCGTAGACCCCCAGGGGTCGATATAGACTACTTTGGGAATCACTGATTTAAAAGAATAAATCCGTTAAACTGGAAAGCCTTCACTAACGGAGATAGATGGCATGCAATAACATGTTAATGCTTTGTGTAATGATGACCTCGGGCTTGTCATGGGATTGGCGAATCACGCAGTTACACTACTTGTTTTTGTTTCTTGCACTGTTATTATTTTATTATGGTGCGTGTTTTTTTATTGGACTTTAATAGCAGATGCTGGTTATTATGCACCTTGAATTCAACTGTCAAACGTGGATGGGCGGTTCTTGAGAATGTAGATTTTAGATTTGATTCTTTGGTAGCATCAGTATTGGAGGCAACAGGCGTTGAATGGACGTCGATAGGTTGCTTTGAGTGGGAAAAAGTCTACGAGTAGGTGAAAATCACCACAAGTCGGTTTTCAGGGTTCCGTAGTAAGCAAGGAAAAGTTTTTTCTTTGAGGTTCATTTTTTCCCCAGGTTTTGGGTTATTACTTTGTACAGTGGCAACATTTTTAAATATTTTTCCTCTTTTGGAATTTTTTGTATAGAGTTTTTCTAAGTGATTAAAAATTTAGTTTTCTGTCAACAAACCCCTGAAGACGATCGTGTGAACGAAACGTGAGTCGTGGTACATCACGCCCCGCGTCACGTTCATAATACTTTCTGATTGGACAAATTGAAACGGATCGGTCGGAAGTAAGCGACCTGACCGCAACAATTCCTTCTAAAACCCAATAGTCCGATCGAAAACCGGACGGTTGGCAACTCTGGGGATAGGCCATAATCGCCACGATCGCCATGTAGATTGGCCATCGCAGTGGCAGTAGTAGCATTGGAGCGGACCGCCATTGGTCGCTTGGTATTAATTTGTATGATTCAAAAAGTATTGACGCATGAAATATCACATGAGAACGGTTTTATCGATTTGATTAACTTTTTTGTTGTGTTCGAAGTTATCGTAACAAACATAATTAAACATTCGGATGACTTGATATGTGATTCTACTCTATCTTTTTTTTACGTTACAAAGGTGGCAAACAATCATGCAGCTCACATGGATGTTAATTAAGTGTTAAGTGATGACTACAGCCTATAAACATCTACATTAAAACCGGAGGTCAAAATAGTCACCCCTGAGACCTAAGTTGTTATGTCTCTGTGATAGTTCTAACGGGGTCATACATTACCATCTAACCGGAACACGATTGTGCTGAACACTACCATTTGGCGGCAGATTAGGTAATGCGCTGGTGCTTACGCCCTGGAGCTGCTACACTAGAACTCTACCATCAGAAAAAAATCAAAAAGTTTTTCTACTCTACCATCAGAAAAAATCTATAAGTTTTTGTCTTACTCATTTTTAAATTAGATAATTGCGTGCATGGGCCCTCTAATACCTCTTACAGAGATAAAACCGCTTAGAACTGAGTATAGAGCAACTCGGCCCACCAGCCGCGGCGGACCGGAAGGGAGAAGCCATAGCGTTTATTACCGATGCAAAACAGTCTGTCATTTTTTGCGGGGTGAAATACTTGTGACACACACTCACACTACAAAAATCGTCTATTACTACGAAACTCACACCTTGACAACAAAATACATAAACAATTTCACGCACACATTTGAACTTCTATGCGACAGGCATAGGCCCACTTGGGCTTGTACTTTGACAGAGGGGAAAGCCTGCGTATGGCTACTACCCTCCGGTCCGCCGCGGCCGTTCGTGGCCCGTGTTGCTCTTTGGCTGCAGTATTATTTACCATCAATGTGAACTGCATGTTTGTTTGCCTCGATTATTATATAAAAATGCACTCGTGCAATGCCGGGGCAGGTTACTAGGAAAACCATGCTTTCACTGGTGACACCGTCATCAGATCAGCTTGGCAGCTCACAGCTTGTCATCTAATGACATGTTATTGCTTTGATTAATGATGTAGACTTCGGATCGTGTCAAGGAATTAGCAAATCATGTAGCTGTTTTCTACAGCGCCAGAGAATATGTAATAATACAGCTCTATCATTAGTTTATTACCATACGATAGTTTATTTTGTGCGGATGGAAAATGAAGTCTTCATAATCTTCTTATAATTTTAATCTAAATCCCGCGACACGTAAAATATACATATAGAGTAAATACCGGAAACAAACAGTCGGTTTCGTATTTAAATTGATTTGACAGATATTTTGTATGATGTTTTCACGTCAGCTGTCATGTTACTATGCGAATGTTACAAACGTACATTAGATACGTTTTAGCTTTACAATGCTTTATCTTTGTCAGTTGCATTGTCAAATATGCAGAATAGAAAGGGACAAAAGAGAAATAAGCAACACTTTAGTTAAAATACGTTTATGAATAAGGGGATAGACTTCGAATGTCTCTGCGCAGGCTCAGATGTTCCATGCCTACGTAATTAATAATAATAATAAGCCTCTTATCCTGAACGTCTTTCTTCTTTCTTTTGTGTTATGGTTGTCTCTTTAGTTATAAATTATCTCTGAGTTCAGTGTGCCTCTTGGCAAAGGCCTCCTCTAACGATTTCCATTGTACTCTGTCTCTAGCAACCCTACTCCATTTTGGGCCTGCGGTCAGTTTTAGTTCATCTTCCCATCTTTTGCTTTGTCTTCCTCTGTTTCTTCTCCCATCTCTAGGGTACCAGTCTGTTATGATCTTGCTCCACTTATCCTGTGTACCGCGCAGCATGTGCCCAGTCCATCTCCACTTCAAACTATCTATTCTAGTAAGTACGTCTGTGACTTTTGTCTTACTTCTTATGACGGTGTTTCGTATCTTATCTTGTTTCTTTGTACCTATCATACTTCGTTCCATAGCTCTTTGGCAATGTTCCAGCATGTTTCTGTGATGTTTCGTAACAGCCCAGGTTTCACACCCTTATGTAATACATGGGAGAACGCAGGTATTAAAGACTTTTCTTTTGATACCAATACTAAGATCTGTGGATTTCATAATCTCTTTCAGTGACCAATATCTTTTCCATCCGTTAGCTGTTCGTCTTTTAATTTCTTTTATCGTTGTGTCTGTATGTGAGATGATTTGTCCTAAATAGATATATTCATTTACATATTCAACAGGTTGGTTGTTAATTTTTATTTCATATTTGTTTGAATTCGTTAATAGCTTCGTTTTGTTTATATTCATAGCTAAGCCCACTTTCTCGCTCTCTCTATTTAGATCTTGTATCATTTCTTCTAGGATCCCTGGTTGTTCTTCAAACAAAACAATATCATCAGCGAATCTAAGATGGTTTAGTTTTTGTCCATTGATATTTAATCCATGTTGGTCCCAGCTTAGCTTTCGAAATATGTTTTCCAGTACCGCCGAGAACAGCTTTGGGGACATCGGGTCGCCCTGTCTGACGCCTTTCTTTACTTGGAATGTCTCCCCCAAGGTTTCTAGTTGTACTCTTGCCTTACTGTTGGAATAAATGTTTTTAATGGTGTTTATGTACACTGTCGGGATTCCCTGGTTTCGTAAGCTTTCCCATATGGCTGTGTGGCTAATGCTGTCAAATGCCTTAGAATAATCGATAAAAGCCATATATAGCGGCTTGGTGTACTCATTGTATTTTTCCATAATTTGCTTGACTGTGTGAATATGATCTATTGTGGGGAAGTTTTTCCAAAAGCCAGCTTGTTCCTTTGGTTGGTTTTCATCAAGTTTGTTGCTTATTCCCTTAAAATAATTTTGAAGAAAATTTTATATATGTTAGACATCATACTTATTGGTCTGTAGTTCTCTATGTCGTCTTTTTGTCCCTTCTTATGTATGAGAATGATGTGGGATGTCTCCCATTGTTCGGGAACATGTCCCGATATCAGGATGCCGTTGAAAATTTGGGTTAAAATACGTAATTACTTACTTGTAAACGTAGGGCCCAATCTCAGTCAAGTTGGGTTTCTGTCCAACGTTGACCCCGAGTGCGTTGCTTACGTTGAACACGTATATCTTGAAGGTCAGCGGGATGGGTAGTTTCTGCCATTTTTCAAACATGGCCGACGAGTTGTCCAGTTGGACATTCTAGAAAAAAGAAACAAACAAGTGAGCAAACAAATGTAGCCCTATTTAATGGAATTTGTTTTACGAAACGAAGATGGCTGAAATAAGTATGCAGTTCACACGGATGTTAAAGGCTGCAGCCTATAGACATCAACACAAAAATCAGAGGTCTAAATGCAGATGTGTTGCAATCGAAAATTTCGAGTAAAATACATTTGGTCGACTATTACTCGCAAACTTGTAAAGCCAACTTAAGTGTGATAGTTTTCCTTATAATTTCATTATATATAGCTACTATAGCCGTAACGATTGAATTTATAACAATAACCGTTTAGTTGGTAGGAGGGGGAGGAACTTTTGACTCTAACGAAAATTGGCAGTTTAAATTTGATAAGTCACAAACCGTTAACTAAATCGAAAAATGGTATTTGCACACCCCTAACGTTTTTACAGACCTATCCAACGATATCCCACACCATGTAAAAAATGAAAGACAAGAAAAATATCCGCGCGATACATGTAGGGGAGGTACCCTAAATAAAAAAAAATGTCATGTTTTTATTCTACCACTTTGTCGGCGTAATAAAGATGTATACTTGTGCCAAATCTCAAGCCCCTAGTACCAATAGTTTTTGCGCTAAACCGCGGACAGACAGACAGACAGACAGACGGACATGACGAAACTATTAGGGTTCCTTATTTACTACGGAACCCTAAAAAAGGATTGAATAATAAACAATATCACAGTCTCATAGGTTCGATTAATTCTTATGTGATGCGAGTTAAAATAGGTAACAATAACTTGTTAACAAAATGCATGATAAAGGTAAACAATAGAAACACGTGGTGGCACGTTCTTTGTGATGCGACGCGTTAAAACAATTGGATTTGCGAGTAATTTTGTAATTTGAATACGTTGAAGTCATAATACAAGTTATGTATTATATTCCGGCATCAAAGAGGGCAATAACATTTTGTCTTTTGTTTAAGTACTTCACAATTGTTTGCGGTGAAGCCTCTCACGAGACTGCAAATGTTTTGTGTACGTATACCACATATGATTACTTATGTCGATACCTACTTATAATTGTTACAATAAAAAAATGTAAATGGTAAAAAAGCTTTAAAAAACCGTCGTAAAAAAAAAAAAAAACAAAACTGAATAGACAAAAACACTAAAAAGCGAAAAATAAACTCAATTACTTTAATATGGGCTAAAAACCTACCTACTCATAGGTTTGAAGTCACGGCCAAGGCAATAGTGCGCTTCAAATAGCCGTATTTGATAACTTAACATAGTAGGTACTGCAACACCACAACATTAGTCCTAACGCGCGGGCCGCACTATTGGCTTGGCACCGACTTCAAACCTATGAGTAGATAGGTACGTAGCCCATATTAAAGTAATTGAGTTTATTTTTCGCTTTTTAGTCTATTCAGTTTTGATTTTATTTTGAAGGTGGTTTTTTTTAGTTTTAAAATAATTTATTTTTTGCTTTTCAGTGGTGTAACTATTATTAATATTAAGTATTACAGTAAAAGTAGGTAGGTATTTCAACTACGAAAGTACTATCTATAGTCTTTATCATCAGTTTTAGAGGTGTATAATAGCGGCTTTTCTGGAACGGCAACGAACCGCTATTGAACTCTAACAGCAGTTTCGAAAACTATCTATTCCAGTAGCTGGTTTTTAGGCAGTCAAGCAAAAGGCTAATTTAAAGTGTAGTGATATTATCATCATCACTTTAATCATCATCCCCTCCATCATAATCATCTTCATCATCACATCTATCATTTTCACCTCCAACATCATCACCTCCACCGTCATTACCATCATCACCACGATCATCATCACCATCATCACCACCATCATCATCACCATCATCACCACGGTCATCATCACCATCATCACCACCATCATCATCACCATCATCACCACGGTCATCATCACCTCTCATCATTAGCACCTCTATCAACATCATCACCTCCATCATCATCACCTCCATCATCATCAGCTCGATTTCTCCAGAATCCCATAATCACATCTTGACATGGTGACAATGGGCCCACCTGTGAGGTATATACCCCTTCAAACAAAAAACATGTCCAAATTGGTTCAGGCGTGTTCGAACAATCGCGGTCTATAATAATGATTTAAACAAACGAGTAACTATTATTAGTATTATTACAGTAAAAGTAGGTATTTCAACTAAGAAGGTACCATATACACATAGTCTTCATCATCAGTCCCACTTCATCAAATTGTGCCTTCCGAAAGCAAACACACGGAACAATGTTATTGTATAAAAAAATATCGATATCTTTCAAGTGTGCTATGAAATTTAAAGAGTTCCCTCGATTTCTCCAGGATCCCATCATCACATGGTTACAACGGGACCAACTGGGAGGCACACCCTTTCAAACGAAACCAAAATTATCAAAATCAGTACAGGCGTTTTCGAATTATCGGGAAACATACATAAAAAAAAATCCGGACGAATTGAGAACTTTCGAAGTCGGTTAAAAATAGACCATAATTATGCGAGTTGGACTCGCGTTCACAAAATTCCGTAGAATTAAGAATTTTACAATGCAGCCTTTATCAATACAGGTTTGCCTGTAATTTCGGATTTTAGGTCCAGTAGTTTAAAGGAATGGGGGAAAGGACGAAATTTTGTTTATTTTTTTAATTACTTTAAAACAATTGTTTAAAAAATATATGCATACCTATATATTATATATTAGATCGCTACTGAAAAAAGTTTTTTTTTCTAAATTTTGTTTTCCAATCCCAATTTGTAATTTGTTTATTTGTCGTTAAACCAGCATGTTTGGAACAGTAATATACTTAAGCATACCAAATTTTAACTCAATCAGTTTTAACTTTCGGAGCAAATTAGCTATGACAGACAGACAGACAGACGCACGAGTAATCTTATGAGGGTTAATTTTTTACCCGACTGCAACAGAAGGAGGGTTATTATATAGTATCATACAGTACCTTACCTGCCAGGCCAGTTGCATGTTTTTATAATATTTATCGTATATGAGGAAAATACGAATAACTAATTAAATAAGAAGGAACGAAATGCTTAGAAAATCAGAAACCGGCTGCATAAATAAACTTCGCTTCCATTCCATGTTTTAATTCAATTTTTATATGCATATGCTCTTAAAATTCGGTTACATATATCCTAAAATAATTATGCAAATTGAGAGGAAAATGTTCGTTATTCCTAACATATTCCGTATGTAAATTGTTTCATCAGCCTCAATTTTTTCGTGCGAAAAGTGAAAGTCTTGAGTTCACTCCCGATTCACTCCCCAACTATATAATTATACGTATACGTAAAATAGGGTGATTACACACAATTTATAACTTCAATGGTGAGTCAAAATAAAATTATAATACAACTAGCGGCCCGCCCCGGCTTCGCCCGCGCTGCTCTGCTCCTATTAGTCATAGCGTGATGTAAGCTATCCTATCTCTCAAGTTGGATCGAACTGCACATGGTGTGCGAATTTTATTATAATCGGTTAAGTGGTTTAGGAGTCCATTGAGGACAAACATTGTGACACGAGATTTATATATATTAAGAAGATTTAAGTTATTAACAGAACAACTAAGTAAATTCAAAGTATAAGCGTAGAGCGCATTTATGCGGTTCATTACTGTCCTCGCATAGATAAGTAGTAGCCAATAGAATGATTGTAATATATTATCATACTAGCTGTGGCCGCGACTTCGTCCGCGTGAGAATTTATGATTGTTCAGTATTTACCCAGACGAAGTCGTGGGCGCATCTAGTATAAAATTAGCCTAACGGCCAAATACAACTCGAACGCCACTTAAATCTAAGTGAGACTTAAACGTCTTCTGTCTTTAAAAAACACGTTCAAACGATAGAGATAGCGCACATTTGAGGGTTGCTTAAAATTGAGTGACGTTTGAGTGTTCGGCCATAAGTTACTCCATATTACATAAGCTAACTGTGAAAGTCCAGTGAAAGTCCCGTCAAAATCGGTACAGCCGTTCCCGAGATCAGCGGGAACAAACAGACAGACAGACAGACAGACAAAAAATGTTGTTTTGGTATATGTACCGTGTATACATACATATGCATTAAGTAAAAAGTGGTTATTTTTATATTACAAACAGACACTCCAATTTTATTTATATATTTGTATAGATAAAATATCAAGCACTACACCCTTCTAACTTTGAATTTAAATATTCTGTTTTTTTATTTTGAGGTGTTTCATTACGATTTATTTTTCGTTCTTCTACTACTGTAATATTAAACTCTGTCATTAAAAAACATTTTCAAGTTTTTCGTTCGATTAGCAATAGAAGCGTGTTTTTTTAGTTTTTTGGACAATTATTTATTACTAATCGATTTTATTTAAACCAATGTGTATCTTATTATATTATTCGTTTTGGTCACACGTTTCTTTTATCACGACCATTGATAAAGTTCTGCATATCTAGAAATGTATTTTCCAGCCTACAATTTTTCCGTAGTAGTGAAAGTCCAAGTTCACTCCCCGGCTTAGTTACTATTGTTTACAAGAGCATTGACGTCAAGTTATCGTGGATCGGACGTAAATTTTCCTCGTACCTCCTACATATTTAACCTTAAGGCTATGGTGGAATTGAAAACGTTTATGCATTTACTTTTAAAAGTATTTAATTGTACAAGATACGGTATTCAATATATATATTATATAAATAAAAATCTATTGCTGTTCGTTAGTCTCGCCAAAACTCGAGAAGGGCTGTACCGATTTGGCTAATTATGGTTTTGAATGATTTTTGGAAGTTCAGGGACGGTTTAAAAGGTAAGAAAAATATGAAGAAATTGAAGGGAAGTAGTAAAAGCCATGATTTCATTTTCCCATACAAATAGTCCGTGTCTGTCAACACATTATTTCATTTTGAGGCAATAACAAGTTTGCCGGTATATGTTTTTGATTTACTTACTTAAATTGATTAATTTTTAATTGAGTACTTGCTCAACGTATTTTCAATGTGACTTTTAACGATGAATACAGTTGGACACAGTACAAATATGAACAGCATGGAAACTACGTACAAAATGTTCAAAACGGCAAACTCACACAAACATGCGCATCGACGCTCAGGTATCGAGTGACTCGCCTGAGTGAGAAACCTCGTCGACCCGCATGTTTGTGTGAGTGTGCAGTTTCGAACGTTTTGAACGAATTGTACGTAGTTTCCATACTGTTCATATTTGTACCGTGGTTGTGATCCATCTATTAAGTGTCAATGCTATCCGCTAACTTAGCTGATAGCTAGCGTGCACTTATAATATCAACTTATGTTGAAACGACCTTATAGGCTAGGATCCCACTGCAGAATCATTTCGTTCATCTAGATATGCTGCAAACCTATTTTTTACGCATATTTATAATCTAGAGAATATGTATCCACTAGGTCGCCTATTAAAAAATGGATGCAAGTATTTTTTTTACATTTTTATTTAGGCAAGAATTTTATTCTTATCCGCAGAAATAACTTATTAACCTAAAAAGAAAAGAGAATCATCAATTAAATGTCCATGCTTTCTTTAAAAACATAATCAATTACTAAATTGAATGAAATTATTAAACATTTCTAGTTTTATTTTATGTTCCATCAATTGGAATAATATTTTCACTCAACTGATAGACAATGTCAAACGTCAAGTTTATATCTTTTAAAGGTTGTCAAATGTCTATAAAGGTTTCATCTAAATAATTAAAGCATTTTTTTTTCATTATTGTAGTATACGGGAACTAATTAAATCGGCCGCAAATAAAAGTTGCTAAAATAATTTAATTAAAAATACTTGAGGCCAAATTTTGATAAGCAACCTAGTGGATATTTATACTCGTACTTCTCTTGATTATAAAGTTGCGTAAAAATTAGGTTTGCAAGTTGGATCAAAAGTCACTCATGGAGTTGTTAAAAAAAATCGAGTATCACATTTGGTCGACCATTACTCGCAAACTTGTAAAGCCAACTTAGGTGTGATAGTTTTCCTTTTAATTTCGTTATATGAAGCTTTTATTGCCGTAACGTTTAAATTTCTAACAACAACCGTTTAGTTGGTAGAGGGGGTGGGGGACACTTGACTCTAACGAAAATTGGTACTTTAAAGCTTAATAAGTCATGAACTTGAATGAAGTTAACTTAATCGGAAAAATGGGATTAGCGCATTCCTAAAATTTTTGAAAGAACTGTCCAACGATATCTTACACTATACGGAAAACGAAAAATAAAAAAAAGCTATCCGCGTGTTACATGAAGGTTAGGTACCCTAAATATTTAAATTTTTCATGTTTTTATTCTACCTCTTTGTCGGCGTGATCAAAGTGTTTAATTTCAAGTCTGTAATACCAATAGTTTTTGCGCTAAATCGCGGACGGACAGACAGACAAAGAGACAGACAGACGGACATGGCGAAACTATAAGGGTTCCTTGTTTACTACAAACCCTAAAAACTATGGAAACCTGCAGTGCGCGTGGCCCGACATACACTTGACCGGTTTTTGCCTCACGTTTTAATATTATGATACCTATATGTATCAAATTTAAATTACTAATGGACCGACACTTATTACCTTTACAAGGCATCCTAACAAGGAAAATGCAGTTCGAAAATCAGAACCGCTTCTCATGTTTTTTTAAGTCAGTGCAATATCATTATAAGTTAATTAAAATACATCAACAATATCTATACATCTATACAAATAAATAAAATTGGAGTATATTTTATTTAAAGAAAAATTTGACTTCAGGCGAGACTCGAACTCGCGGCCTACTGGGAATCTAGTCCAGCCGCTCTTCCAATTGAGCTGCTGAAGTCCTGCCCGATTTGTCAAATCTTTCCTTCACATTTATTGCCTTGCTTTATGGTAGCAGTAGCGCCATCTATTGTCAACTATGCTAGTTAGGCAACCGATATAATAAACTTTTCAGTTTTATTGAATATCGTAAAGAAGTCGCTTTTACCTTTAATATTTTTTTTTATATTATTTCGCATTAACACATGCTTGTGAACCGCGAGTTCGAGTCTCGCCTGAAGTCAAATTTTTCTTTCCATTTTTCTTTAAATAAAATATATTTTCACAAGCATGTGTTAATGCGAAATAATATAAAAACAAATAAAATTGGAGTGTTTGTTTGTCAAATTAATATAACCGATTTTTACTCAATGCATATGTATGTATGTATACACGGTAAATACCAAAACAACATTTTTTACAATTTTTGTCTGTCTGTCTGTCTGTTTGTTCCCGCTAATCTCGGGAACGGCTGCACCGATTTTTGACACGACTTTCTCTGGCAGATAGTTTATGTAATAAGTAGTAAGCTTCGAGTCCGAGTTAAAGTAAAGTACCTAGTACGGTTTGTGAATCTCATCTTTACGCGAGCTCCATCAATGGTAGAGCTCCAGTGATGGAGCTCGCGGGCGTAGGTACCACCGCATTACCTAATATACTTGCCGTTAAATGGTAGTGTTCAGCACTATCATGTTTCGGTCAGGTGGTAATGTACGGCTCTGTAATTTCCGGCACAGAGGCATAACACCTAATGCCTCAGGAGTGGCAGCGCGTTTGCATTTTGACCTCTGGTCATTGTGTGGGTGTCTATAGGCTGCAGTCATCACTTAACATTAATGCTTGCTTAACTTCAAAACACTTAAAATCAACTGCAAGCTTGTTTGCCACTTTTATTAAATAAAAAAAAATAAAAAAAATCTTTACTAACAGTGTTCCATTTTTACCCTTTGCGTAGGGAACCCTAAAAAATATAACTATATTACATAAATGTACCACAACATCAGTAAAATTTTGGAACGACTTATATTATTTTTTGTTAATTCTAATGACGCAGGTATCCTCTACGAAAAAATAAGTTATGAACTTATGACGTCAGTTAATTGACCAGTATTGCTTTTATTATGCAATAAAGTTGTACTTTAGTATGTCGAAAAACAGTTTTTTTTAATGTGACTAGTTGTTAATGCTGTGCGCAATTACATACAACCACAGAACAAAGGCGATTGAGATTACGAAATACACGAAATAACTTGCTTCTAAGATAATTCTCTTATTATATGCGTTAGTTTTTATTCATATATGTCACGTTTGTTTTTCTCTGAATGAACACAATCGTGATATAATAAAAAACCAGCCTAGTGCGGGTCGGTCTTGTACCGTGTTCCGTATTCCGACTTTTTCTTCCACTGAGATTGCCTATAGGTAATACCTAAAGATGTGAAATAACTTGTTAACGTAAATCACCTTGTGTTTAAGCCCGCGGGCAGGCTCGCGGAAGACAAGGAATTAATTAAATATCATAAACAAGCTGACACGGCAAACGTCATTCTGCCATAGTACGACAAAAGTAAAGCCATTGCCGTAAAAAAAAAATAAAAAAACACCAAGCCAGAGTGCCATCATGGATAACTTCTAACATGAGGGTTTTGGAGGGAACCTTGAAAGAGGCGTATGGTGCTCTTATTTTATTTCATTTACTTGATGTATTTTTGAGTTATATTAAATAAAGTTGGTGGCATTTTGTTTGGTATAGGCTTATTACAGTGCCCGTGAATAGTGAAATAGAATAATAGTGCGAAAACACGTCCTTTCGGGTTGCCTCCAAAACTTCATTGAAAGTGGTTTAAATAGCTTTCCAATTACCGCATTCTCAATAACCAATACATTGGAAGTTATAATGGGTATAGTATGATAACCCTAAATATATTTAAAAAATTGACGATGTAAAAGTGCTCTCCAGGAGCCTAATTATGTGAAATAATTGAATAAACTGAATATAGGTGTGCCAACGCGGACTTTTTTTTAGATCTACCGTGGATCTACCAAAGAGGAAATATTATGTCATACACATACATGTTATACCTTGAAAGGTTTAGAAAGAACGAAAGAAGAAAGAAAGAAAACATTTATTTGGACAGCACAAAGACACAAAAAAGCGAAATTATTCGAAGATTACAAACAATTAATTCACAACGAAAAAAAACACATTAAAAGGTAACAAAAAAGAGAGTAAGTCACGGCTGGTGCAAATGGGAGCCCAGATCAGCTTCACGTCAGGTCGATAACATCAATCAACCTGACGCTGATTTTCATCTGGGACCCTGTGTTCCACGGATGTCAAGCAGGTTGGACATTTGGACAATTAAACTAGCCATTAGCTAGCGCCTTCGATGAAAGCTCCCAGGTGGCTTGATCTTTTCCGATATGTCCAACATTTATCGTAATCGTTATGCGTTGCTCTGTGTTCCAAAGCATATGCTTTGGATAAGCATGTTTGCGTACCAAGGTACGCAACTACTATGTATGATAAGAACTCTTCTTCTGGGAGACTTCGGCTTATTTCAGGTGTGTACTCTTTGGCCGCCAAATGGTGGTGTTCAGCGCTACCTTGTTCCGGTTAGATGGTAATGTATGGGCTCCGTAATAACTGTCACAGAGACATAACAACTTAGGTCTAAGGGGTGGCAACGCCTCTGCATTTTGACTTCTGGTTTTTTTGAGTGGACGTTAAGTTACTATATGAAACTATGGTAAATTGACTTCTGGAAACTAGAACCTTGCTACCAAGGGGAGTGTCCTGTCTATTGCTTTTATACATATAGGTCAGTGACTGCCATACCTTTTTCTTTCTCGACTTTGTGGGAGCGAAGACTTGCTCCTAGATTAAATTCTGTTGGCGTCTGAGAGTGAGATTCACAGACCACACTACGACTTTTTTTTGAGCAAATTACGCTTAGAACAGTCAAAACTCATGCTATACTGACAGTTCTAAGCATACCTTCTTCAAAGTAAACTTGTGGTGCGGTCTGTAAATCTCACCCTGAGTGTCATACACCATCAGGTCTCGGATCTGTTTTGGGACAAGATGAACAACAAAGACTTACCTTCTGTATTTGATGGTTGATTAGCTTAGGGAAACCCCACGCCGCCATCACTACGGCGATGACTAGAGCACATAGCGATAGGCCGAGGAACAGTTTTGAACGTTGGCCCAACATTTTTATTAAAGTCAATAATTACTGTCACAAAATGTTTCAACACTATCGAAGTTGATTTTAATTTAATTTTACACTTTCATCACGGCTTGTAATATTAAAAATTAAACTATTTTTTGGTTTTATTCCATTACTAATTTTCTATTTTTAACAATTGAATTTCATTTTTGCGTAAAATGATTTTACGGAACGCAAGACCGTCTGCACGTAGATCGTAAACAATTATAACAGGTGGAGTGTACACACGTGCTATTTTCCTCGTATTTTTTTTCCGATAATGACGATCGTTGTTTATACAGCTGCCAGTGAACAGTTTTACTTACTTTTTAGTACGTAATCGTGAAAAATTATATTTCTTTCTTGCTATACTGTTTACATCATTGGATGATATTTTTTTAAATATATCTTTCTTATTAATTTTAAGTTCGTCAGTGCTCAAGGATACAGAATTAAACTTGCAAGTAAATAAGTATATTTTCCATTATAGCTCACAGATGCTTAAATTATTGACAGATTTTTTTTAGTATTTACTTCTGTTATTATTGTTTTATTAAATACCGACTTATTATTCTAATATCTTAATAATTTTTAATTATATTGCAAAAAATACTAGTAATACGTTATTTACTAAAAATATTTCTTACTAGTTTCAGAGTAGGAACTTGATTAGGTAATCAAGTACCTACGTAATCAAGTACCTACTCTGAAACTATATAATAAGCAGTAAGAAATATTTTTTGTAAATAACTATTACGTATAGTTTTTAAATCCATACTCACTTTGTAATGTGAAATATAAAATCATCCACTCAGTAATGTGAAATCATCCATGTAAGACAACTAATTACAAAACAGAACATTTTGAAAAAAAAACAATATGTAACTATGGTAATTGCGGAAAAATAAAAAAACTTTGGAGAAATAAAAAAAAAAACTTTGACTGATATCTACGAATATTGTGAAATATACATCTGTCTTTCATCCACTGTTCTCAATATTTATTAAAACGTGTTAAAATATAATAACTTTCGTATTAATAAAGTTGTTGTTATTTCTCAGAGACATTCGATTAGTTAATAAATACTTAAGACAAATTTGATAATTATGACTCATATGGTCATGTGCTCCGACCGCGTTTCAAATAAACAGGTGTAAAACGGTTACAGTAAAATTTACTAATATGAATAATCTAATGAAATTCAAACACAAGTGTTATGCCTGCTCATAATTATAATGATTTATTTTAGGATATAAAAGTGGAATTCGGAAACAAGGATATCTTCTTAGGTTTTCAATGAGTGAATCATTGAAATAAAACTAGTTATCGGATTAATCTCGCGTATATTAAACTAAAATGATTATTTCTTAGTAGTCTTCTTATAGTCTTAGCATGCTAATTGCTATTGCTATGCTATTTGCTAATATGGTAATAGTCGATACCTAATGAAGTATATGATTTCTGTTTATATATGCAAATTATTGAACGTTAAAGGGTGCAACACTAATTATTATATTAAAAAATCTCACGAATTCAATTAATATACGATCCTAAATGCAACCAAATCGAAGATAACCACAAATCAATTGCGAATTAGCGTTTCACATTTCGCAGAATTTCACAACTTCTTTAAGTTCGTAAAATGGTAATACAGCATTAGCATGCTATCAATTAATGCGAATGTTAATTAATCCATTACTAGCAGTCAGTCAAGTCGACAATGGCGGTCAAAACCACGTCAAACCATTTCAATAGGGCGGTAGTAAATATAATAACGCGAGAGGGGAGTAGCGTTCCGCGCCGCGATAACATTTCCGCCATCGCCAATCCGCCTGCCATACGTGGCGATTTCGACATATTCTCCCCTAATAATGCACCACACATTTGGGGAAGGCATTGTCCAGCTGTGGACAATGCCTTATAATGCTACACACTTGTTTGCCACCTTCCTTGCATAAAAAAAACCATTAGGTACATCAATTTTCCTGCTATACCTACCTACATTAAAGTTGGCTTATAAAATCGGAGACAAAAACTATTCAAGCACTCAGTGCATTCTATTTAATAATATTGTTAAGTTTTTGTGTCGTGTTTTTATCGTAATGGTAAATTAATATATTTCATAAAATTGTAATATATTCAGATCTTTGATGTCATTAAGATTATTAACATTTCATGTATTTTTTGTAAAAACCTATAATTACCGAATAATAAAAACTAAAATAATTTATAATCACTATTATAATGCATATCATCGAAAAACTATTTTGCATTTTTTATGTCTTGTTGTTTACGAAATCTAATGGTTTTGCATTTTCATAATTAGATTCTAATGTTTATAATGATAAATTGTGGTTGACTGATTTTGTGCAAATTAAAAATGAATTGATTTGTTTATTGTTAGAAGACATTAATTTTTTCTTTCTTATTAATTGACTAGGTATTGTAGTGTTGTCCGCGATAATATTTGAGTATTTAATTTTGCTAAAATATAGGTAGATATTTGAAATCAAGATAAATTATATTGCTATAGTAGTTTGCAGGATAATTACTTACATTTTCGAAAAAAATGGTTTTCAAATTAAAAAAAAATATATGTTCAATGTAAAATTAAATGTCGAGTAAGGACATATTATCCACCTATTACCAAAAACCATGTTATTAGTTTTTATAATATTTTTTTAAGGTTCTTGTAAATGTTCATTTAAGTATTTCAACAACTTTATACCGATTTTTGTTTATTGAAATGAATTATACATAGTAGGTGGGTATGTATAATCCAATATAAAGATTTTCTTAAATAAAGACCAATACATATAGATTAAGAAAAGATTAAGTGTATTATCCAATCACAGTCACAACACTGAAGTCAACATTCATGACATTGACCAATAATTTAGCAATGGTAAGTCCATAGTGTGGACAATGGGCCGCGCGAGTACCTACTGTTCAGATAATAATAATATTGTTCTGTCACGCCAAACAGCTCGCTGTAATTATCGATATCCACAGTGTAATGGCTTGAAACAGAGACTTTATCATTATTCAAAATTAGAAGATTTTAATATACTTAGGATTTCAGGTATCTATTTAGAAACGTCAAAAAATTAATTTAATATAAACTTTATTGAATAACAACAGAGGCACACTTGATTTTACAAATAAACGAAAGTATTTTTGTTTGCTAAATGCAATTTTTGTTTTTATAATTACGCGCTGATTTTAATGTTCATAAATACCTAACAATTAATTGTGGTAATTAAAAATTAATTGAGATGCTTCTTGAGAAAATGTAATAGCCTATTTTCTTTCTATAACAGAACCATTAACTATTGTTGTGTTTGCTTGACAATAAAGGATTCTTTCTGACTTCAAAAACTTTTCGAAATCATACGAAATAGGTATTGCTTTCCTGTGGTCCTGGAGACAGCGCGAGTACTGCTCAGATAACATTGTTTTGTCACGCCATGTATCCCGCCGACATCTACAGTGTAATGATTTGTAACAAAGACTATAAAATGTTTCAAAATATTTAAGTTTATTTTTAATGAATACTTTTTTATGTCATGATAATGACAAACAAACATGCACACCTATCGTTGTTAAATAACGTAGACGTCAACACAAACACCGGAGGTCAAAATGCAGATGCGTTGCCATTGTCATCCCTGAGGTCTGTGTTGTTTGGCATTTGCTATAGTAATCACGGGGTAAATAATTGAGGAATAGTAAGCCCATATTATGGTCCTGGATAACGGGGGTGTTGTTCAGATAATAAGTAGTGTTTTGTCACGCTAATCAGCGCGAAACATAGAGCAACTCGGCTCACCGGTCGCAACGGACCGGAGGGGAGTAGCCGTAACGTTTATTACCGATCAGAACAGACTGTCATTTTTTGCGGGGGGAAATACGCGTGACACACACTCTCTCGAGATGATCGATATCTACAAAATTATACTGCAGCTGGTAACAGACACTCTTTTGATATTTAAACATATTTAAGGTCTGTTTTTAATTATTTATTTACTTCTTAATGGATTGATAACGACAAACAAACAGTTCACATGGATGTTAAGTGATAACCGCAGTCTATAGACTACAAAAAAACCAGAGATCAAAATGCTGATGCGCCTCTGAGACCTTAGACGTTATGTCTCTGTAGCCGGTGGTAGTTATCACGGGTCGATGGTTTTAACGCACAGAATCATAAGTGAGTGCCCCATTCAATTAGCTTTTGTTGAAGGAGATTGGTTTACTACCTGAGAAGTGAAGAGGAAATTAATAATTAATCAACGGATAATCAATTATAGTGCATCTCTCTCATATACAGGCAATTGACGAAATTACTTAGCGCCCTTTGTGAAATTAATTAAACTTTACAACAGGCTTATTGACCTGTGTCAATAATAATAATGAAAATGTTTATTTCTTGTAGTGTTTCACCTCTGAATTCAAGATATTGCTTTTTAACGTTTTCGCAGGTTTTCGCTAGCTTCATACATTGTAGATATTAAATTTGCGGATTTTCTCGCGTATACGACATTCCCAAACTCCCAGTCTGCCCATAACCACGGTAGCTGGAAAGCGACCGAAACGTCGGGTATAAGAAGAAGTTTGGGAGTGTTGTGTATGTGAGAAAATCTACAAATGTAATTTCTACAATATTGCTTTTTATTAATCAAAATCACGGATCACTGAAATGATTTAGTTAAAAAAAATTTTTAACCAACATTTTCAAGATGGAGAGATGCTTGAAAACTGTAATTTGGCATGAATGTTCATATCATCATAGAAGCGCGCATGGCCCCGCGGCTGGTGTAGACCGTAAGCGATACGGGCGCGGTCGAGTGTGTGATAGGTGCAGTAGTGGTAATTTTATTTTTTTTTAAATTTTCGTAAGGCACGTTAATCCGTCGGTCCCGGTTGCTATTGATAGATAGCAGTCGTTAAACCTTGTCGGAGGCCTTATGGGCGGTTTGAAAACATCCGACAGCGGGTTGCCCACTAACCCGTATCTCCACCAACCCGCATTGGAGCAGCGTGATGGACTCGTGCATAGCAGTGGGACGTATGGGTTGCCATTATTATTATTATTATACATATCAGCTATGCTAACAGTGATGAAATAAAATCTTGAAAAAAAAAATAGGGTAACTAACTTTCGTATTTCCCCTACATGAAGTAGATTTTTTCGGATTCTTTAAACCATACTGGTAATAAAATAATAAGGAAGTACTTTAAATTGTATAGTAAAACTTTAAAAAAGGCTGTAATCACATCGAAAAAGATAGAACTTATTAAACAAATGGCTAACTCGGATAATAAAACAAGGACCATGTGGAATATAATAAAAGATAAAACAGGTAAAAACTTTAATAAAAAAATTTAAAATTTAAAACTTAATATCAACAATAGGATAACAGAATCGCCATCAAAAGTTGCAAATAGCTTTAATAATTATTTTGCCATGGTTGGTCAATCCAGCCCAAATAAAACCACGACCACCACGAACGCGAACGTTTGCAATGACAATAAACCAACAAACAGTATATACCTAAGGCCAGTAAACAAGAGTGAAATAAAATGTATACTGAGTAATTTAAAAAACAAACGTAGTTTCGGCTATGACGAATTGCCCTCGATGATTTTAAAAAAGTGCGCTGATCAATTTGTCCAACCTCTTACAACATTGATCAATCAATCATTTGCAGAGGGTGCCTTTCCGGACTTATTAAAAATTTCAATCGTAAAACCGATACATAAAAAAGGTGATAAGACAAAACATAAAAACTATAGACCAATAGCCCTTCTGCCATCCATATCTAAAGTATTTGAAAGAGCGATGTCTAACCGCTTATACGATTACTTAGAGAAAAATAATATTTTAAAACGAAACTCATAGAATTCATACCTCACCAAAAATCACCTTTAGACATTGAGTTATAAATTGATAATATCCGCCTAGAAAAGGTTAAAACGTGTACAATGTTAGGTTTACAAATTGACACTAATTTAAACTGGAAAACGCACATTGAAAACCTTAAATCTAAACTAAGCAGATTCTCATATGCGCTCTACGAACTTAAAATACTGCACTAGCAGCGTACTACGCATATGCACACTCTTGGTTAAGCTATGGCCTTATCCTATGGGGAAATGCTACAAATGTAGAAGATGTTTTCCTCATCCAAAAGAAGTTAATACGTATTATTATAAATATTGACAGCACCGAATCCTGCAGACCCCATTTCACCAATTTAGGAATCTTAACCCTGACAAGCATGTACATACTGGAACTATGTAAATTTTTGAAGAAAAATCCAGCTGTATTTGTTAATGCACAACCTAGCAGATTGTATGAGGCACGGAAAAATCAAAAAAATCGATTAAAATTACCTCCAAGTCGCATCGACCTATTCAGGAAAAGCCCGTATGCCAGTGCAATACGGATATTCAATAAGTTACCATTTGAATTAAAACAGGAGCAAAACACAAATCGATTTTTATATAAATTGAAATCCATTCTTAGCAACAAATGCTATTACAATCTTAATGAATTTTATAATGATAAACATCTATGACATTTTTAATTAATTTGAATATTTTATTGAAAATACCTATTAAAACTAAAGCCTTAAGGTTTATTATATAATAACAATACTGTTTTCCAATATTAAATTGACATGATAATAATACATAAATGAAATGAAATCTGCTTCACGTTCAAATAGTTTTATGTAATTTTGCAATTTAAAATTTAAAATATGTACCTATGATTTAATTACTCGCCAACAATATTGCCATACCCAAGAGGGTTTCATGATGTACTTAGATAATTATTATTACCACCTGTACTAAACATCTCATGATTTATGCAATAAATGAATTGAATGAATTGATTTTTTTTGTCGCTTACACTATTGCGTGGTGAATCGTCGGATAGTTCTGAAATATTATGAATATGTTACAAAAAAAAACCTTTTATGAAATATTTATTAAAGCTTTGAAATATACACAGAGCTAAGTGTCCCCGACTAATTGGTTGTTTTGGGAGATGTTAAAAACATGGTAATTGTACTTATTTATAACGAAGTAAAAAGGAAAACTATCATAGCAAAGCAGGCTTAAGTCCTTCACGGGATAGGCAGAGAGTGTTGAGCTCCAACTATCCCGGTCCTGACACACCTCCCGTGCTTCTTCTAACTTAATACACTTACCTATTTATATAAAACTGGCAAGTTGTTATCAGATAACAAAACATATTTTCATAACAAGGAATTTAACTGAACTGTCTCCGAAAACTATATCGGATCAGATTACGGATCACCAAAGGATAGGGGTCGGCGTCAGTTTGACACTATATTACAGCGAGATGAATGAGCTCAGTTAAATCGCAATTGATTGATCGGATAACTGGTTGACAAGCCCAAATTATGTTTCCAAAAATGTTTCGCTTGTTTGAAATATTTGATTAGGTAGAGTCTCTACCAAAAAATCGAC